>CM045570.1:15231228-16479212 GCA_024721245.1 Mitragyna speciosa
CAACCTTTATGGCGTAAGCAAAACAATGCAACACAAAAGATTTTCAATTCCAACTTCATTTCCACATGCTACATGACAATACCCTTTCTTATAATGGGAAGTCATGGCTAATTCTACATGGCATGAGTAAAGCCATGACCAATAATTTCATTATCTTATGGAAAAGAAAAACCATTAGAAACTAAGAAAAATATTAAAGATATTTGTTTCCATTGCAAAGAGGTACAAGTTGGGTAGCAATGTACTTATTTTACAAGTCAGTCAAGAATCAAGTTGCTCCTCAACTGAACAAGTAAGCAAGGAACCTTTTGCTTGTGCTGAGTTGACTGTTTAGCAAGTGTATGGTGACCATTAGGCAACTAAAGACAAGGGATGTGTCTTGGTCAATCCCGACCAAATCCAAACTGATTTAACAAAATATAAGACAACAATCTTCTTGAACACCTCAATTCTATTCCATCAGATATATATAAAATTCTATGTAGTTACATACAAAAGCAAAGAGTTTAAAAAAATACATAACATTTCAAGTTGGACAAAGACAAATGTGGAGGATCTTAATCACTTGTCCTATTTGTTGTTGTTGTTATAGTTTCTGTCAATGAACAATACATTAAAGAGAGAGAGAGAGAGAGAGAGAGAGAGAGGGAGAGAGAGACAAAAGAGGAAAATGTGGCGTCACAAGTATTTCGAGGTTGATAACAAATTTAAGAGACTACGTAGTTTTCTTCATTAAAACGTACTCATCTTTCATAAGTTTTTGGTTAAACAAACTGGTCGCATTCAAATAATGTATCTATCACACCAAAATAATTTCAAGTTGTGATGTATATATATACTATGTATGGATCGAATCAATGATTTTGAACACCCTATATTAATTGGCAAATGACCTAACCACGCTATTCGACTAATCATACTTTAAACAATTAGCCACTGAATTAATTGGAGTTGAAACTAACTTGATACAGTTCTAAATTATATTAACTATAAGCAAAAAAATTATCTTTAGTCCAAAGTAATTTAACAAATTGATGGACTGATGTGACGTTAATAATTATAGATTAATTGAAACTTTGAATCAATTAATGACTAAAATTTTGCCATAGCAGCCAAATACATTGTTTGCCTTATCAATTATTACTGCTATTTGCTACAACGTGGTATGAAGTTATGTACTATTCCACTATATTCAGGCCTTTACTATATATGTGTGTGTGTGTGTGTAACTAACTCTCCAACTAGATATCAATCTATTGAAAGAAAATGAAGGCACGGTGGAAACACGAAATCAAGAAAGTCTCTTATCCGATTACCAAATGCATTCAAATTGAAGTTAGTTTTTAAAATCAGATTCCTTTGTCCATTTTAGGGAAAAAAAAATACAAAACCCAAAATCTTGATATACAGACAAGCAAAAATTGTACTTATCAACCAAGCAAAAATACAAAACCCAAAAATTGATATACAGCCAAGTAAAAAATAACTTCCAAAAGATTGCACATGATTGTTAGAAATTTCTGCCAAATATATGTAGTATATAAATTACCTTATATGTACCATTAGACCAAAGGTCACAGAGATAGGCCCAATCCTCTTGGCTCACGTCCTCAGGGCACATACTCTTTGCCATAGTGGCATCTTCTTCTCCTCCAATCTCTTTGAAGTGTGCATGCAGCTTATATTTATGGCCTCTCCAAGCCCTCTGCATCTGCTTATCGATGCATTTCCGAACATTCTCGTCCTCAATATTAACATTGAAAAGTGTCTAAATCACCAAAAGGAAAAAAATATTATAAATGTGATCCTTTCAATGCTAGTATAGTCATAAAATTATAATTTATGAAGTAAAAATGTTATCAAATTTGGAAAAATATAAAAAAAATGCTTACTTCAAGCTTGCTGCGCAGTGGTCCCCTAACTTCAGAAGGTACGAGCCGCCAGTCCTTGTACCGTAAGCTACAATGCTTACGTACAATATAGCCAATTTCATTGTTGAAAAATTCAGCATTGTTGCATATTGCTTGCATCAGTGTAAAGTCAAACTCTATCGTCAATCTGTCCTTTGCACTTCTCATGGCTTTTCGAGCTCCATGACCACAAGTAATGCCACGTTTGGATGAAGTTTTTTGTGTATTAACATTGTCAACTTGTGGCTCCATCGATGCAGATTGGTCTATAAATGAAATACAAACAAGTTAACATATTATGCATTTCTCATAATTTGGTATTAATGCATGAAATATGTGAAATAAATTAACATGTTTTTATGATTAACTAACCAACTTGTGGCCCCACAGATGCAGTTGCGTCTGTAAATGAAGTACAAACAAGTTAAATAATAGTTAATTAAAAAACAAACAAAGATAAGTTAATACGAATATAATTAACTACTAACCAACTTGTGGCTCTTCCAATGGAGGGGACTCTGTAAATAAAGTAGGAACAAAATAAATTACAGATAATTTAAAAATGTAGCAAAGATTAAAACAAACTAAGTTAAATTAATGCTTTTATAATTAACTAACCAACTGGCCGGTCCACAGATGGGGTTGCATCTGTAAATGAAATAGAAACAAGTTAAATAACAATTAATTAAAAAACAAACAAAGATAAGTTAATGCGGCTATAATTAACTAACCAGCTTGTGGCTCCAACAATGGAGGGGACTCTGTAAATAAAGTATGAGCAAATTAAATACAGATAATTTAAAAATATAGCAAAGATTAAAACAAACCAAGTTAAATTAGTGTTTTTATAATTAACTAACCAACTGGCCGGTCCACAGATGGGGTTGCATCTGTAAATGAAATAGAAACAAGTTAAATCACAAATAATTTATAAACTAGTCACATGTAGTGAATTTCTCTAGTGCTCTGATTGATTCCCTTGTCTATCTTATCTATATTGCTTCCTTCTGATGGTTTTATGTAGCCATCAAGTCACATGAATTGAAAATACATATGTAGTCACATGAGTTGAAAATATATGTGGATAAGAGAATTTTTTAATGCTATGTGGATTAAATAGAGGGAGCAACATAGATAAATAAAGGAAGCAATATAGGATTTTTTTAATGCTATGTGGATTTAAAAACCATTAAGTCACATGAGTTGAAAAGTATTTAGTCACATATTGGACATATATTTTCGAAGTACTATATTTAGTCACATGTCAGTGAATTAATACTATGTAGATTAACTAACCAGCTCGTGACTCGTCTAATGGAGTTGAATCTGTCAATGAAATATACACAAATTAGATAACAATCAATTTAAAAACGTTGCCATGTGGATATAAACAAAACATGTTATGTTAATACTTTTATAATTTACTAACCAGCTTGTGGCTCCGGTAATGGAGGTGAGTCTGTAAAAAAAATTAGGAGCAAGTTAATTTATATATAACCTCTACCTCTAAGAATATTTTTATATTAGCAAGGATGGATAAATTCAAACCAGAATGAGTTGTAGTAGAGGAAACAACACGCCCACCGCATCGCCCGCCGCGACCTCCACGTCGACCACGACCTCGTTGTCCTCTCCCAACCATCTCTATCAAAACAAGTAACATAATCATTATTACACTTTAAATATGAATACTTAAAGTAACATAATCTATATCAATACTTAATTACACTTTAAGTATGAAAAATTGGACAATAGCAAATCATTATTAAACGATTATTTTTAAAAATTAACCTTTTCATACAACAAAGTCATGCAATATCATCGTCATCAGAAATATGAACATCTAGGTCATCAGAATCATCATCCGTTTCAGATTCTAAAGTTGCTTCATCATCAAAAAATTGTCTACCATCGTCCTCATTGTCCTCTATATCATATAAGTTCACTTCTCGATCATGAAAAGAGTTTCCTTCAGTACGTAGTTTAAGGACCACATTATGAGGTACAGATGTTGGTTCCACATCTTCACGAACCAACATGGATGCTTCATCTGCCTCTTCCACTGGATGAAAAGATGGTAAGTCATATGAATCTTCCTCCTGAAAAATATCGTCATGAATGTTATCCTCAACATCTTGCTCAGGTATGTCATAAATATTGCGATGATTTACTCTTTGTACAACCATCCAGTTCTTTCCCCGAGCTCGGTTATTCAAATAAAATACTTGTTGAGCTTGTGTGGCAAGAATAAACGGTTCTTCTTTGTACCAATCAGATGTAATATCAATTGATGTTAAGTTATTGTCAACCACCAATCTCTTACCCTTCGGATCACTATTATACCACTTGCAACGGAACATGAATACTTTTCTTTGATGAATGAAATCCAATTCCAAAATTTCAAGCAAAACACCATAATAAGCCACATCACTATTCTCATCACCGCCCCATGTACAAATACCACTACATTGTGTCTTCAAATTGTCATCACGTTTCTTGCAACGAAATCTAACACCGTTGACAATGCAACTGTGCCAACTTGTGTAACGATCATCCGCAAATTGTGACAATGAATACAGATCATCATTTGCTTTCGGATCACCATTGGCTCTAAGAATTGCCATCTGTTATAAACATCTTTAATTAGATAATTTTATTTAGAATTTATATATACATATATATATATGCATATATGTATATGTACATATCATGTTTACCTTTTCCTTGAACCAAGAAGGAAATTCATGTTTTTGTATACTCTCAATAACGTCTGCTTGTACATTTCTTGAGCGCAAAACTTCCTTATGCTCACTACATTTGGTGAATATGTGAGTATTTATATCAAAATGAACAAGAATTTTTATTAAGAATGCCATTAGAATGTTTTAAACTCACCTTATGTAGCCATCAAGTTCGTCTCCACAGTTATTGAGAACGTACCATTGCACCGTATTGCCATCAACCCCAAGCTTGCTAAATTTAGGAGACCCTAAAGTACGAATTTTGTTGTTGAATAACTCCATCTTGTATTCTGTAGTTGGTACGTCCCAATTACGTTCTAAACGTGTGAATCTCGTCTCAGAATCATGCAAATAACGAGATAAAAAAGTTATAGCCTCATCAACAGTATATGCTTCAGTAATAGAGCCATCAGGGTGTGCAAAATTACGAACGTATCCCTTGTATGTACCCATGCAACGTTCAATGCCAAACATCCATCTTTGACTGACTGGTCCGCCTAATAATGCTTGTTCTGGCAAATGCACACACAAATGCACCATGACAGTAAAGAATGCCGGGGGAAATATCTTTTCGAGTTTGCACAACAAAACAACAATGCCTTCCTTCATCTCCTCAAGCTCTTCAACATATAAGGTTTTGGCACACAATTTTTGAAAAAATTGACAAAACTCTATCAATGTTGCACGTATTTTCTTATCCAAAAATGGGAGAATGGCCACAGGCAATATTTTTTGAAGTAACACATGGCAATCATGTGTTTTCATACCTCCAAGTGTATTAGATTCTGTGGCACATCGGCTAATGTTCGATGCATACCCATCTGGTAGGCGAATTGACTTGATAAAGTTGCAAAACTCTGCGCATTCTACTTTACTCAATGTGTAATTAGCATGCGGTTTCACAAATTTACCATTCATCTCCCTCAACCATAGTTCTTTGCGAATGTTAAGATCTTCCAAGTCTAGACGTGCTTTTACATTATCCTTTGACTTCACCGGATCGTCTAGCAAGGTCCCCATGATGTTGTCACAAACATTTTTCTCTATGTGCATGACATCAAGATTATGGCGCATCAACAACTTTGACCAATAAGGAAGCTCAAACAATACACTCTTTTTCGACCAATTTAGCTCATCAACCCCGCGTTTACGCTTCCTATCCCCATTATTAGGTGCTTTACCAGGAGTGCATGTAGGTACCTCTTCCAATTGTAACAAAATATCATCTCCGGAAAATTGACGAGGTGGTCCCCTTCTTTCTGCTTTGCCATTGTACTCTAAACTCCTTCGCCAGGAGTGCGTATTGCTTAAGAAGCATCGATGCCCTGTATAACATTGTTTTCCTCGATTCGACCAGATCGAGTGTCTCCAAGGCATATTGGACATGCCAATTTTCCCATAGTGCTCCATCCTGATAAGTAGGCATAGGCAGGGAAGTCACTGATAGTCCATAGAACTGTTGCATGAAGAGTGAAATGAGACTGAGAATATTCATCATATGCTTGAACCCCGTTGCACCATAAAACTTTAAGTTCATCCACAAGAGGTCTTAAAAAGACATCAAAGTCTTTACCGGGAGACTTTGGCCCTGGAATCAACAATGATAAGAGGTAGTTGCTCTTATGCATGGTATGCCAAGGCGGCATGTTATAAGGCATCAAAATTACAGGCCATATACTATATGCTGTTGTCATATTGCTAAACGGATTGAAACCATCTGAAGCTAACCCCAATCGAACGTTCCTTGAATCAGCAGCAAATTTAGGGTATAGCTCATCAAAGTGTTTCCAAGCCTTTCCATCAGCAGGATGACGCAGCACCCCAGGCTCTTCTCTACGAAATTCCTTATGCCAACGCATGTCTCTCGCCGTGTGCCTTGAAGAATAAAGTCGCTTCAGACGAGGTATGATAGGGAAGTATCGCAGCCTCTTATGTGGCATTTTGTTGCGCACATAGCGACTATTTTTACAAACTAGGACACACGGTGGCATTTCTAGCTTCACCATAAAAGATGGCACAATCATATTGACAAACATCAATAAGTTCATACCCCAAACCTACTTCAGAAAGAAGTTTTCTATTGTCGTAATAGCTTTGGGGACAATTATTGCCTTTTGGAAGCACTTCATGGAGAAGCTTCAACAACATCTCAAACGAATTGTCGCTCCACTTATTCATCACTTTTATGTTCATTAGCTTCACCACAAATGTCAAAGCAGAAATCTGACATCCCTCGTATAGAGGATTATGGACAGCTTCATATAGCTTCTCATAACGACCCTCATCAGCAGTTGATCGCTCATTTCCATATAAATCATCCATAGGCCCTACATTGAAAAATTGAGCACCAAAGACATCATGTAGTCCTGCTCCCAAGCCCTCAAATTCATCTGTAACAAAGTCCTCATTGCCCACATTTTCCTCGTCAACTTCTTTCTCACCATGGTACACCCACCGTGTGTACGAATCATTGATTCCCACCCTAATTAGATGAGCTCTAATAACATCTATGCTTTGATACCTTGTATTGAGACACTTGAAACAAGGGCATAAAGCTAGCCCATTAGAATTCAAATTCTGTTTGGCAACTTGAATAAACTCCTTAATCCCCTCCACGTATTCAGGAGATATTCGATTCCAATTTTTCACCCACTGATGATCCATGTTATCTATGTGTTAACGACCTAAAATGAGGCAACATTAAAGTCATTATCATTAAACTATATTATAAATTGAGTTATTATTACTATACCTTCATGGTGTTAATGTGTTAATCCGGATGAAAAAAGAAAATTACCACATTGTCAAAGGCTATTAGCTTTCAACGTGATAAGGTAAAGCAAAATATGTTCGAGAGATGGAATTCAAAAGCTATCAACGTCATAAAGCTGATGGCTTTTGACCAAATAAAGTATTTCAATCTAGACCTAGAAGTGACTTTTCAGGACTCATCATCTTAGGATGGTCAATGGTAATGCAACCATAAAAAATTAAATGGACTCGTTGCAAACAAGCTACCAAATTTACATGGTCTCTAGACTATTTGGGGTTGTGCAAAAATTTTGAGCAAAATTTTTGATAAAAAGTTGCCATGATTAGATAGCCAAATTAAAAGAAAATTTTCTGTTCATTTGTTATCTCGAATTTGGAAGTAGTTGAGTGTAAATATTGGACCAATGATGAACAAATCATCTCTCGCTCCCCCCCGAACCAATTAAGACACATTAATTTTGTAAGTTTTGTTACAGAAAATCAAATAGAAAATGCGAATGAAGAATCAACAAACACAAAATATTATAAAGCATATTATAAAATCATGCCATCTAGTCATACCAAACACAGAGAAAAAAAAGGGGTGCCGCTAAAGACAAGAATCAGATGTTATAGCCTATTATTTCACTTAACTGCATTTTGTGAAGTCAAAGTTGCAGACCATTGCTAAGTCAATGTTTATATAAGGTCCCCATCAACTTACAACAGGTAATACTAGTAATCCATATAGTTAATCTTACCTTCATTAGTATTATTCCAAGAATTAGAGCAGTAAATGAGTAATCTAGGTGGATAACATGACCCTTCTCAATTGGTTTAAGTTAATTATATTCATGGAGTATATTCTGTCCCATGACATGCTTCCAGCACTACAGAACAAAGAAAACGACTTCTCTTGGAAAAAACATTTGACTTGAGTCACAAGCTAGCAGCCTAACACTTGAGTCACAAGCTCAAGGACATTTTTTTTAATTTTTATAAAGCAATACATCTTTATAATCGCATTTCTTTAATCACATCTTATGACTTCTCTTGGAAAAAACTAAAAAAAAAAAAATTCTCATCATTTTTTAACAATTTTTAACTGTCACTACTTTATCACCACTAAAAACGAATAATCACACTTAAGCATATCTTATTTATTTAACCCCAATCAAAAGATAACATCCAATCCACAATCAATTGTAAGGAAATATAATCATAAAACTAAGTCTTCTATTTCTTAGATGAGACCATAAAACAATCTCATTGAGATCTTATTTAAAAAAGCATTATTATCAAGTTTGGAAAAAGAAAACTTGCATATTCTATGTCACACAACAGTTTAAGGAAAGGTTTCTAGAAGCCAATGTATATCCCCTGTATTCACAAGTTTGGTCATGAAGAACAAGCCCATGCTAAAGATTATTTTCTTTGATAATTGCAGGAAAACAAGGCCAAAGATTACTTTTCCAATTTTCATGCAGCTTTTTGTTTTGGGACTTCTTGGGTGAATTAATTATAACACTCCAATAGTCTATGCAGGTTAGGTTAATTAATAGAACAATGATGGGTCAAAGTGCATACATTCATGAGATTGAAGAAAATTGCTGGGAATTTCATGATATGTTGCTAGTATACTATGATGAAAATAGATCCGCATGTTGTATAGAGAGAGAAGAGAGAGAGAGAGAGAGAGAGAGAGCTTTTTAAATTGACAGGGGGATTGCCATGCATGTGGATGGTCAAATGGTTAGTCATAACCTCTATGATTAATAATCATGTTTATTTAAATTCTGACAAGAGGAAGGTAAAAATCTGATTTTTTCTTTCCAGAAGGGGAAAGGTGGGAATGAAAAGGGGGTAAAAGGCAATAAAATAGTGAGACTTGAATTAGTCTCGTTCTAATATGGGGAACACAGATTCTTTCTACTTGACTACATTCATCTCATTGCAACAGCCAATATTAATGGACACTGTTTAAGGATTCATATGTAGCTCAAAGTTGTCCAGATTATGTGAAACCAATGGATCTTAAAAATTCACAAGTAGACTTTAAAAATTCCCTCCGACAATAGTGAAACCTAGTACACTTGCAGGTTTATAAAATTCATTGTGCAAATGACCAAATTTTAGGGACTAACTCATTAGACTAAATTTTAAAGGATTTATTGGAATCATTTTGAGAAGGATTCTCCAGTCCCATTAAGACAGCTCAAACAAAAAAGTCTTGCAAGCATCTCGATTGCAATGAAGGAAACTTTTGTTAGCATGAATACTATAATGATCAAACTACTTGTAATGTTTGTCAAGCTAGTGCCAGCTAGAAATACTTGTAAAATAAGTCAAATATTCAACTCCACAAAGCAAGCCATAGACAATAGTTATATAATAATCCAAGAAAATCTGCACACTCATCTGATGACAAGTCCTTGTACCGACTTCCAATTATATAATATACCCTTAGTGATGTAGTAAAAAATAATAAAAAGAGACTTTTGTTAAAAAAAACAATAGAGTAATTATAACACTCTAACCTAACCTAAAAAAGTTTTTAAAAAATTATTAATTATAACACTCCAATAGTCTATGCAGTAACACCTCCAAGTTAGATCAAAATTGAAACAATCACAGCCATGCTGAGAATGATAAGCAAAACAAATTTTTTTTATCATTTACTAAACTTTGTATTGAAGAAATAGTGTACCATTAAAATTTGATAGAATCGTCAACTTTGAACAAAGGGAGTTTGTTCTTGCAAATCCAACTATTCATGAATGAGTTAATGGAATTTTAATGGGTTACGTTCATGCCAACAATCAATACAACTAGTTACCATGTTCTTTTGCATATTTTATTGTCCTAGTTGTCCCAACCAATTAGGTATCTTACAGTAAGTAATACAGTAGTATGCAATCTAAGAACATGCGAGGAAGGAATTTTACGCTCTAACATGCAGGGGTTGCCTAATCGATAACGTCTTTCTTCTCCCAACTGCTATGTCAACATTGGAATATCATTAATTTCAAAAATAAAATACTCAAACAGGAAAGGAAAAAAAGGAACTTTAAAACCTGGAGCAAGTAAGGAGTTAGTTACAAAATACAGGAAGGAAAGCAATTGCAATGGACTGCCAAGTACATTTTTAATTCTTCTAAAGATTGTAAGCCTTCACTAAGCTTTTACTAATGAAAAAATTAACAATAGCGCAGGTGACTAGTTAAGTTAATCATAAACTTTTAAGAAGCAGTATTAAGTATAAGACATTGGATACGACCATAGGTGGCTTTTCTGTTGTCCGACCAAGTAAGCAAATGAGACATTATCAATCAAACAAGAAAGGAAGAAAAGGAACAAAATTGAAACAATCATAGCCATGCATTTTGCAGCATTATTCACATCCATTTTTCACCAAAGGAGAGAGACCACATATAGAGAATGGAATAGACGGTTCTATATTACAAACCCTCTCTAATTTTCTACTACCAATACCATACAAGCACTAATCTAAATGAATAGGTGCTGATGCACTGCTAAGTATTTAATTCTTATGTCCTCAGAAAGATTCTTCAGAAACAAATTGTTCAAGTTTCTTATGTCCCATAACAAATTCTTTAGAATGCTTTATTTGAACAATCAGAACTTTGACTCCAAATTGACGAAGTATGATAGATTTAGTAGTCAATGTAAACATGAAAAAAGGAAAAGAAACTCACCAACATCAATGATTATAAATCAGTACTGATGTGCTAAAATAAAATAAAATATATGTAATGGGGTACAAACAAATTGGATCAATGATAATGCATGATATTTGTCATTCGTATTCTAGGAAACAACTATGTAAGAAAATTAGACAATGAAGCAAGACGGGGAAGAAATTCAAGCGCTGCTAACATGCACGGATTTTGTGGAAATGTGGCTCAGCCCACATGATAACCCAAAAGGTCATGGGAAACTAATAGTCATTGATGAATTTGGTGGGCTTTAGAGACTTGTTAGACAGTTTTAAGCTCAACATGTCGTCCATGTCAATTTATGATTATGATTTACAATCTAAAAGAAACTCACCAACAACAATGCCTAACTTTTCTAATTTCTGTACAGCATCATCAACATCAAAATTGCAACTTTCAGCAAATTCCTCACATCGCAGGTCAAGATCCTATAGCATATCAAAACAAGCACAAATTAGAGAAGGGGAAAAAGTAACTGATTACAGAGGTAATGGGAAAAAGTAGAGAGATCGAAGAGGTATACAACAGCGAGGACCGTACGACGTGGAGGGGATGTAGTTGCCGGAAATGCAGGGCTGTACGACGTGGAGGGGATGCAGGATCGGTGGGATGATGCAGGCGCCGGCGATGTGTTTCAGTAGGGCAGAGGAGTTTTAGGGGAAGGTTTTTTTTTTTTTGGGGGGAAGGACGTTTGGGGCTGCCGAAAAGCTATTGGGGTGTATTGATTTTTTTTCCCTTTTTTAATTAAGTTTGTTATTTTGTAATCAAATTACAATACTACCCATCTGATGTTTACAATCCAAATGTATAAATTTCTATTTTTGTACAAATTCAAGGATGAAAAAGTCATATCATATTACATTATGCTCGATTTTTTAAAATGAATTACTACCTTATTATTACCTACACATATTTAACATTTTCAATTATGTGTGGGTAATATGGGTAATTAAAAAAAGAAAAAACCATATCAACATTCCTAAAACTCGAAAATGTCATAGTATTACCCACACATGGAGGACATTTTTACTTATGTGTAGGTAATATTAACTACAAAATAACACATCAGCATTTAAAAAAATTTGACAATTAATCCCACCAATTTTATGTGTAACGAAACAGTTTTACCTACACTTAATATAAACAGTAAAAAAAGCCACATCAGCATTTCAAAAAATTTGATAATACCGCCAATTTCAAAATTTTGAGGGAAATTCTCCCACCAATTTTATGTGTAACGAAACACTTTCACCTACACTTAATGTAAATAATAAAAAAGCCACATCAGCATTTCAAAAAATTTGATAATACCGCCAATTTCAAAATTTTGGAGGAAATTCTCCCACCAATTTTATGTGTCACAAAAACCTTTTACCTACACTTAATATAAATAACAAAAAAGCCACGTCAACATTCTAAAAATTTTGAGAATGTAGCCAATCCCTAATTATGGAGGGAAAAACTCCCACCAAATTTATATGAAACTATAGATGTTTACCTACACTTAATAAATGCCAAATATATAGTAATTATTTTTATTATATTTACCTACACAGATAAAATAAATGTGTAGCTAAATACCCACACATGTTATGTGTAACAATTTTATGTGTAGGTAAAAACTAAATTTCTTGTAGTGTAAGGAAAGCAGTAAAAGAAATAAACACATAAGCATGCAAAAATAAATAAACTCTAACTATTACATTCGGGGGGGGTTTGATTTACAATTTAAAGGGAAAAATTAAAAATGCCCTATCTATTACATTTTCTATCTAAATGCAAAAATTTTGCTAAAATATGAGAAAAATAACCTAACTATTACATTGGCTAGCTAAATACAAAATATTATATTTTTCCAAAATAATGATAAAAATTCAAAATAAAATAAATTAAATACGTAAATATGCAATAGGTATATAAAAATAAAAAAGTAAAAAAAATAATAAATAAATAAACAAATAATAATGCATAAAATCACATTGGAGCATATTGGAGCACATAAAGAGAAAATTAATAGGAAATAGGGATACCTCTCGAAGACCCGGTACAAATTCTACTCAAAATGAACAAACAAGTCAAGGCACCTCGGTATAATCAAACAAAACCTAAAATATACTACTATTGACGAATTGAGATAAAAAAAAAAGAATTCTAGAAAAGAACCTTATAAAACTTAAAGGGTAAAATTAAAATTGACATGAGTTTAAGGGAGTAGAGATGCAAAATTAAAATAAATCGGGGGGACAAAACCATAAATTTTAACAAGTGTGGCACAAAAACATAAATTCTAGCAACGAATGAGGCTTAATTGCAATTAATGGGGAATAATTGAAAGAAACTAAACTTAGAGGGGGTAATCCATAATTATAAAGGACTCAATTAAAGGATAAATGAAACTTTTTGAGGCATAGCTAAATTGAATAGAGAAAATAGGGACTAGTAAATGAGTTTATATTTCTACACCATGTATAGCAGGAAAAAAAAATTCTAACATTAAATGAGCTAAACTCAATCAATTAAACTAAAATCAATTAATTAATTACCAAGTTTAAAAAAAAATAGAACTTAAATCAGTAACTAAGCAATAATAAGTAATAAAAAATAAAATGACAAAATCATAACACCCAAAATCATAAAATCCCCAAATTCTACCCTCTTCTTCAGAATTTATGTTTTTCTTTCTCACCCACTCACTCTCTACCTGAACCAGTTTTCTCAATTCCTTTGTTTTTTCTCTCGTCTCTTCTTCAGCTCTCTCACATTTCGCTTTTTATCTTGTCTTCTCTCTTCTCTCTCACTCCAGTTTCTCTCTTCTTCTCTGCTCTCCCTCCGTTTTTCTTACTTTCCTCTCTTCTCATTCTTTCTCTCACTCTCTGTGCACTCTCTGTTTTCTCTCTCGTTTGCTCTGTTTTTTTTTTCTACTTCGTCGGTCCTCCTCTAAATTCTATCTCAGTCTCCCATCTCTCTCTCTCTCTCTCTCAATGACGATTCAACTGTGTGGGTGAGGGATTAGAGTTGCTTTGATGATCGACTGTGGTGGTGACGGGCTGAATTGCGTGAGAAGCCAGGGGAGGTGTTCTGGACGAATTGAAAGTAACAGGGGCTATGATGGGGTTGACTTCGGATGGAATTGCAGGGAACTGTGACTAAAATTTGGTGGGTTTGCTGGTGAATTGCTGGTTTGGAACTAGTCGTTTGCAGGTGAAATCTGATGGTTGTTTGGCTGGGGCTCTGGCGATTTCGGGCGGCGCATATGTGCCCAAATTGTTGGGGTTGGTGTTTTGTTGCTAATTTGTGTGGTGTCGCTATGGTATTCAGATAACTGTTTATGGTGTTTGGGCTGTTGATGGCTGCGGATGAGGAACCAGGTGGTGTTTGTGTGCGATTTGGGAGATGGTCAGTTGATTTCTGGCATTTGGGCGTTGGTGGTCAAAAGGGCTGTGGAGATAATTGCAACAGAGAGGCATTTTGGGGGGCTGTTTGTTTGGTTGTTTGTGTGATTGTATGCGCGAGTGTAAAGTTCCGTGCTGGAGTGGAACGAGGTTTGGTGCGAGATTTGGTTGGTTTTGTGTGTGGGATGTGTGTAATTGATATGGCTGTGGTGGGGATTCAATAACGAGAGCATGCGAATTGGGCTAATTTGCAGTGATTATTGCTGGTGTGTGGTTGAATTTGTTTTGAATGTTTGAGGGGTCTGTTTTGCAGCAATTGGAGGGCTGCTCTGGGGTGGTTTTGGCAAATGTATTCTGGTGAAGATTGGTGTGGAGTGAAGTGAGTTTGTGGGTAGTTTATGATTGTGGCTATGTGAGTACAGGCGGAGGAGAACAGCGACGATGGTTGTGCGGCCTATTGGTTGCAGAGAATGAACTGTTGTGTGCTTTTCTTTTCTCTTTTTTTTTTAAATTTTTTTGTTGTAGGTTGCTGTTATTGGTGGTGGATAAATGGAATTTGGTGGAATTGTTGAGTCTGATTGTGCAGGTTGATAGTGGTGCTTGTCAACGGCGGTGTTTGGTTGTTTGTGGCCTAGTTGTTACCGGTTATTCTTGGGCTATTGGTTTTGCAGGTTTTATCAATGGAGATGGATAAAGGGAGGAAAGTGGAGGCTGTCCGGTGAAGTAATGGTGGAGGTCAGGTGGTGGAATCTGGTGGTGAGGTTGCGGAGAAGGGAGGAGGGAGCCGGTGAGAGAGATAGAGAAACCAGATGAAGAAAACCTAAACCTAGAAAATGAACCCAGAAGCAGATCCGGTGAACTAAAACAAACATTTCAAACAACTGAACAAAAAAAAATCATATTTTCATGAAGAAAATGAAATAAAAGTGAATCAAATAAATGAACAATTGATTAAGAACTCACCTTTTGATCTTGCAAGATGGACTGAAGATAATTGGTGACCTTGAAGCTTGCTAGATGAACAGTAAATCGGTACAGATGAACAGTAATCGGAAATCCAAAGAAAAAGGGAGTGTGTGTTTTTTTGGTGTATATATGTGTGTGTTTGATCTAAAAAATCACAAAATGTAAAGTGTTTTTAGGGTTTCTTCTTTTTTTCTTCCTTTTTTAATCCCTAAGTGGGTATTTATACTGCACAAATCTTAACCTCGAAGAAATGATTAAAAGACCAAAATACCTTTGACTACAAAAATTGCAACTTTATCCTTTAAAAATTTATTCCATCACAATAATGAAAAAAAAATCAAGAAAAATGTAAATAATAAATTCAGTAACACTAATTCACTCTGAAAAAAATTAGAAACTTAGAAACATGCTTAAAACCTAAAAACGAATTTGGGATCCAAAAATTGGTGAAAAATGAGTTTGGAATGTGAAATGACAATTTTGCCCTTGGATGACGAAAATTCACAGAAAAATAGCTATTGACCTCAAAAAATTATCAAAAATTACAAATAAGCTTAAAACACTAAAAAATGCATTTTTGACTCAAAATTTGTGAAAAATGAATTTAATTTGTAAAATGACAATTTTGCCCTTAGGCAATGAAAATTCACAAAAAAAAATAGTAATCGTCTCTGAAAAAATTATCAAAAATTACAGATAAGCTTAAAACACTTGAAAATGCATTTTTGACTCAAAATTGGTGAAAAATGAATTTAATTTGTAAAATGACGATTTTGCCCTTGGGCAATGAAAATTAGCAGAAAAATAATTATTGGCCTAAAAAAAATTACCAAAAACTAAAAATAAGCTTGAAACACTGGAAAATACATTTTTGACTCAAAATTGGTGAAAAAGGAATTTAATTTGTAAAATGACGATTTTGCCCTTGGGCAATGAAAATTAGCAGAAAAATAGCTATTAACCTCAAAAAATTAAGAAAATTCAGAAACATGCCTCAAGAATTTGAAAAATGAATTTGGAACTTAAAATGAGCTAAAATGGTATTCGCGAGACGAAATTACCATTTTGCCCTTATGCTGGTAAAAATATAGAAATACTAATTAAATCTGGAAAAATCATAAGAAATTAATAAATTCATATAAAAGTAAAAATATGAATTTAAAGCCCAAAAATTGTTAGAAAAATATTTACAGATAAAATTACTATTTTGCCCCCTTGAGATTATTAAAAATTTAAAATTTGTCCTAAAAAATGCAAACATGCCCCCCGGTGTTTGAAAATAAATGGTGTGTCACAATTTGGTGTTTACAGTTTGCCCCTCTTTGTCGGGAATCTCGTAGAGATTTCAGACAAAGACGTAGACAACACCAAATTTTGACTCACCTAAATATGAAAACAGACATTGCTATAAACAAAACACTTAATCATGCATAGTACAAAAATGTGATGAAATGTAACTAATGACCAGAGAACAAATATATAAACATGCGACCGAGCTCTCTAGGAGCTGCCTACGTATCCTAGTAAAGGGAATCAGATCAAACGTAGTTCAGATGCAAGTGAACTATGGATGCAAAACACAATTGCAAATGGTGAGTCAAGAATTCAAAATTTTCAAAACTTGTGATCAACATAGAGAGGGAACTGCGACATTTGAACTGCTAAACAAGGATAACATAAACCGGTAAAGACTACAAAATCTAATAAAGTGCTTAAACTAAAAGACAAAAAGAATGAATTCAGATTGCTAAACAAAACAAATACTGACAAAACAAATGCAATGTCTGGGCTGCCAGACTTGAAAATGTAAATAAACATATGTCGTTCAAGCTGCTGAACGGATGCATGACCTTGGGCTGCCAAGGTTGATGAATGCAAAGTTTGGGCTGCCAAACTTAAAAAGTAAATAAACAGATGCTGACCAGGCTGCTGGACGGATGCATGACCTTGGGCTGCCAAGGTTGATGAATGCAAAGTTGGGCTGCCAACTTGAAAAAATAAATAAATGATCCTGGGCTGCCAGGAATCATAAATGCAAGGTCTGGGCTACCAGACTTGGAAACATAAATAAAAGATGCCGACCAGGCTGTTGGACGGATGCATGACCTTGGGCTGCCAAGGTGGATGAGTGCAAAGTTGGGCTGCCAACTTGGAAAAGTGAATGAATGATCCTGGGCTGCTAGGTATCATAAAATGCAATGTCTGGGCTGCCAGACATGGAAATATAAATAAAAGATGCCGACCAGGCTGCTAGACGGATGCATGACCTTGGGCTGCCAAGGTTGATGAATGCAAAGTTGGGCTGCCAACTTGGAAAAGTGAATGACTGATCCTGGGCTGCCAGGAATCATAAATGCGAGGTCTGGGCTGCCAGACTTGAAAATATAAATAAAAGATGCCGACCAGGCTGCTGGACGGATGCATGACCTTGGGCTGCCAAGGTTGATGAATGCAAAGTTTGGGTTGCCAAACTTGAAAAAGTAAATGAATGATCCTGGGCTGCCAGGAATCATAAATGCAAGGTCTGGACTGCCAGACTTGGAAACATAAATAAAAGATGCCGACCAAGCTGCTGGATGGATGCATGACCTTGGGCTGCCAAGGTTGATGAATGCAAAGTTGGGCTGCCAAACTTGAAAAAGTAAATGAATGATCCTGGGCTGCCAGGAATCATAAATGCAAAGTCTGGGCTGTCAGACTTGGAAAAGTAAAGGACAAAATGCAAGTCCAGGCTATTGAACAAAATAAATGCGACAAAGATTTCAAACAAAGAAGAAATAAGTGTTGAGCATAAGATGCAATCTAACTCAAAAAATTTTCCTTTTTTTTTTCCTCTTTCTTTTCTTCTTTTTTTTTTCTCTTCTTTTTTTTTTTTTGAAAAAATACGAAAGTAAATAAACCAACATGACAACTAATGCATGATGACATAAGAAGCACAAGAATGGTAAACTAAGACGCATAAGTATGCAATTAGAACGACATGGTATCTAATGTTACAAACATAATTAATGAAAATTGAAAATGTCGAATTGGTACCCAATGCTACAGATTGAGCCTACCACAAATTGAAATGAAAATCGGTACCCAATGCAAGGATTGAGTTTACCGAAAACTGAAAATAAAGACAAAAACGTGCGAACACAGTATGCGAACTACTAAACACATTAAAACACCGTGTAGTATGCTGGACAAATGCAAGACAATTACTAAATGAATGCAAATTTAGAAAAGTAAAGCATGCTAATAGGGTACGGATTGAGAAATGAATGCATGATATATAAAAATGAAAATGCAGAGATTAAGCGGCCAGATTAAAATAAACGGAAATTAAAACCCAATGAACGAGCTGGGATTTAAACATAAAAGTAAACCCAACGGACGAGTTGGGGCCCAACGGACGAGTTGGGACTTAAGCAGAAAAGTAAATCCAATGGACGAGTTGGGGCTTAAGTAGAAAAGTAAACCCAACGGACGAGTTGGGGCCCAACGGACGAGTTGGGACTTAAGCGGAAAAGTAAACCCAACGGACGAGCTGGGACTTAAGAATAAATGTAAACCCAACGGACGAGCTGGGGCCCAACCGACGAGATGGGACTTAAACATAAAAGTAAACCCAACGGACGAGCTGGGACTTAAGCATAAAAGGACGAGCTGGGACTTAAGCATAAAAGGAAACCCAACGGACGAGTTGGGGCCCAACGGACGAGTTGGGACTTAAACATAAATGTAAACCCAATGGACGAGTTGGGGCCCAACGGACGAGTTAGGACTTAAACATAAAAGTAAACCCAACGGACGAGTTGGGACTTAAGTGGAAAAGTAAACCCAACGGACGAGTTGGGACTTAAGTGGAAAAGTAAACCCAACGGACGAGCTGGGACTTAAACATAAAAGTAAACCCAACGGACGAGCTGGGACTTAAGCGAAAAAGTAAACCCAACGGACGAGTTGAGGCTTAAACATAAATGTAAACCCAACGGATGAGTTGGGACCCAATGGACGAGCTGGGACTTAAACATAAAAGTAAACCCAACGGATGAGCTGGGACTTAAGCGGAAAAGTAAACCCAACGGACAAGTTGGGGCCCAACGGACGAACTGGGACTTAAACATAAATGCAAACCCAACGGACGAGTTGGGGCCCAACAGACGAGCTGGGACTTAAACATAAAAGTAAACCCAACGGACGAGCTGGGACTTAAGCGGAAAAGTAAACCCAACGGACGAGCTGGGGCTTAAACATAAATGTAAACCCAACAGACGAGTTGGGGCCCAACAGACGAGTTGAGACTTAAATATAAAAGTAAACCCAACGAACGAGCTGGGATTTAAGCGGAAAAGTAAAAAATGCGTAATGCTGGACAAAATAAAAAACAACATGCAACATGCTAAACCAATAATAAACAAGTGTTGGTGTGAAAATATAAGACAAAATGATGCAGAATAGGCTGGTAAACAAAATGCATGAATGTATGATGCTACAGTGATGAACAAAATGCACCAGACTAGAATGAACCAAAATGAGATCCAAACTACTGAAAAAAATGCATAAAGAAATTTGAGATATATGAAAACTTGAAACAATTGTCAAACATTACATCCAAATCATCCTAAAGAACAAAATTTTCAAATTTTTTTTTTGCCCCAGTGTATGGCATCAAACTGATTCGAAACCACTCTTTTTGAGATTTGTCATCAAAATCTATTTAAAATCCATTTAAATTCATCCCTTGCAAAAAATTTGTCCCAATATAAATCAATCTCAAAATCAATCTTTAAAATCAAATTTTTCTCAAAAAATTTGCCCCAGTGTTGATTTATGAAATCACTCTTTGAAATGAATCATGCCCATGTTCAAATCATCATTATCTTAAAAAAAATTACCCCAGTTTTCATTGTTGACGAAGACCTCAATTGATGACGATGTGATTGCACCTACGAAAAGAGGAAGCAACTATAATTGCAAAAGTGATACCACCATCCGGCGGTCCCTCGACTCTGCTAGCGCATATAAACATGAGTATTGCCATTCTGAGTCTCTGACCAATCTCTTGCTTTACTCTCTGCAAGTTTCCCGATTTAGTGAATTCTGATTCATGACTCAAATCCAAATCTCTCAAAACAGTCTTTCAATTCATGCATGCCTCTGACTTCTGATAAACTTAGGATTGCCTTTGCTTTTATTCAAATTTGAACACAGCAAATGTCAAAATTTTCAAAGCATGAATTGCTTAGAAAATGCTTCACATGTAATAATATAAAAGAAATTATGTATAGTAAACAACACAAAACACACAAGAACTTAAATGAAATAAAATTAAATGAAACAATTTTTTTTTCAAAAATTGATTTTGAAATGATAGCTTAAAAGATGCCTTTTCATCTTCGGATGTCACTCCTATTTGAATTCTGACATTGCCATGAAATGATCCATGTAGATGAGAAATCTCAATCAACTGTTGTCATCAACTTCCCAATGACTTCCATGTCGGCATACTAATTTTCTCATCTGTGAGCCTTCAACTTGTCACATTCTCTTAACCATAGGATTCTTCCAGATTACTGACTTCAGGAGGAAGAAATGGAATGAACGACAGTGTCCAATACTGAGGTGATCTTTCCTTTTTCATTAAAACAAACTAGTGCTTCGAGGAATATTTGGCATCAGTAAGGCAATCTTCCCTTGTTGATTGGGATAGATATATTAACATCATCTGCCAATGTGCTAGAATGCATCATTTTGACACTTGTCAATTCCCCCACACTTGAATCATCACTTGTCCTCAAATTGTTTGAAGAATATGAGATCAATTAATGATTTAAGCATTGAAATCACACATGTGCATTCTAAAATGTATTTCCTCAAGACCAAGTAAATAACCCTTATGCAATTTATCATCTTGTCTTTAATACTCATAATATCAAGCAAAGGGGAAGGAATTATATCACAATTAAGTCAAGCTTCAACTTAATTTCTTCGCTTACCGAATTTCACAAGTAAACAAATCATATGATCAATCGGAGAACATCACATGCCTATGGTCAATTTCATTTTTCACTTGAGGGATATTTGTTCTAGTGACCTAATCACTCAAAATACGAGAGTGTCTTTTGACGCAAAAACCGACATTGGTTATGAAGGTTCCCTGTTACTCAACATCTCGATCTTATAACCAATAGCAGAAACTGTATTCGAAAAGTAAAAATGCCTTTTTACGCAAGAATCGACATTGGTTGGATGAAGATCCCTGGTTACTCAACAATTTACTTACTCGAATTTGCAATGCATTACTCATAATTCAAGTACCGTTTGACGCGAAAGTCGACATTTTTTATGAAGACTCCCGGTTACTAAGCACGAGAATCATTGGAGTAGAAAACTGCATTATTTCTTTCTTTTCTTCTTTTCTCTTTTTTTTCTTTTTTTTCCCTTTTTCTCTCTCTTTTTTTTTAATCCCTCATAACAGATGTTACATCACAGATTACATGAGTGCACTAATTGACCATAATCATCATTTAACATGTGAAATTAAGTAAAGAAGAGAAATTTTCATCAAACGTGCAAAATTTAGACATAATTCTAACCACTTTACAAGATATACTTTCTATAAGAACAAAACTCTAAACCACATAATAATCATTTCTTATTACTCAAAGAAAGCATTTGTCAAATCACATAAAGTAATTTCAACCAGTAGGGGAATTAGACAAACATCAAGCGTGTGACATCCCCTATCTTCACCTCACAATAACTTATACAACACATTCTAACGGTGAATAAGAACTTATGGACATGAAATAATAACTCCCCTTGTGAATTGTTTGAAGTTGCATCCCCTGCATGTTTATTCCTTTTGTTGTGCTTGAATTCTCCAAACGGTCATCCAAACTTGCTTGGTGAAGTTTGCTAAACATTTTCAAGGTCTCTGGAGTAAAAGTGCATCTTGCCCTAACTCCTTAACCCATTTCTTGGTGCAATATTTGTAGCTTCTTTCTCTTTCAAGTTAAGCTTGGATTCCCTTTTGTACCATTCAGATTCCTTAACACATAGTCCAAATTCCCTTTCAATGTCATTCTAATTCTTCCTTGCAATTTGCATTATTTTGGAATCAGAAAGAAACCGAAGTGGCAATTATCAGCTTCAAATAAGATGACATCCGAAAATCATGGGCATTTATTTTCACCATAAAAAAATACAAGAAAAATGTTTTTCTTTTCATTCAATTTGAGCTTACACTCACTCATCAAAAGAGAAACTTTACAATGACACAAACCTATCATTAGGTTTTGAGAAAAATGTGACTTATTTCGAGATCTCATCAAAGAATCGTTTGCTCAATAGGACAAAAGATTTGAAGAAAACTTTTCGAAAGCTAAATGCAAGACATGAAGGGAAAATCAAATGTCATAAACAAATTTGAGAAAGCAACTTATTGAACACTTCATCTGAGAAAATTTTTGGAGATAAGGCAATCTTAAATTCACAGAAGGAGTGCAATTATTAGCATCCAAATTATTTACAATTGTCCAGCTATGACATACAATTTCATTTATCACATTGATTATCCTCACCTATCTAGTTTCTAGGCACTATCAATTCTAAAAAAATCGATCGTCTATGACCCTTCGAATAATTCAAAAGAACACTCATAGTTTTTTATATCCTTACAGGTCTCGAACATGTGACGGTTTATTTAGAATTGGACCATAATTTAAAATACTCAAATGTAAGACCAAATATGTATCAGATGTCTTTCTTATTTTACCGCCTCCGTTAGAGGACCTGTAAAAATGAAAAAAATCAAAATTAGTATAAATAAAAACAAAAACGGATGCATGTCCTAGGGGAACCCTTATTATGCCAAGGGTAAGTCCTAGCATGAAATGCAATCCTTTAGGGTGAGACCCCCCTTTTCTAATCGTAGATAAGCCAGATTCGCCTAGAAGAGATGCCTCCATTCTGCTCGTATTACCTTACCTAGGGTCTCACCTGCCAGGATTTACCAAAAATATAAACGTGCATGTCTTTTAGGGTTAAGTACCCAAGACAAAAGGGCGGCTTTTTCTATCATGGGATTCCCGAAATGGCATTCCCTCTAGGGTTTATGCGTGATGCCAGTTTATTAAAGCAAGTTAAAATGTACAAAAATGCAAGATTTGAAAATGTTACAGAATTTTTTTGAGAAAAATAGAACATGAATTGTATAAAAGATTATTGAATTCAAATTTATTTGCTTGAAAACTTGAGCCTCTATAAGACCACAGGACACAACATTGAAAAGAAATAAAAATTATAACTTTATCTAGAAATATACAGCCAAAATGTCAGTTTATTAAAGTCAAATGCAATATATGCTAAAATCATTTTTTGTGTAATGTGGGATGGGAGGGCGGGGGGATACGGCAAAAACGACACATTAATTTCTTTATAAAAAGGATAAATACAAAATGTGCAAAAATTAGACCACTTAAATGCATTTATTGATTCTAAGAAAATTTAGTTCGGATAAAAATGCCAAATACAACAAGAATAAGTAATTATTAAAAAGGATTTAAAAACTAAGGATTTAAAAAACTACGATTCTTATTCAAGAATATACAAGACGAAAAATCGAATTTTCAGGATTTTTAAGAAATTCACAATGATTGATCCCTTAGGTATTTATAACAAAATGCAATTTGCAAAAATTTATGAAATTCCCTTTCCATCTTTCTACGAAAAAATTAATTATAAAAACGAAATTTAAATTTACCAAAAGAAGGTTGGCTTCCTATGAGAGCACCATGCCAGGGCTCTTTATTCTATAGTTGTGAATGCAATCAAAATAGGAAAGGAATTGCGTTAGTTTATTCAACAAATAACACATAACACATTGGCAAAAACAAATAATACACATAGATAATAGTAAATGGCATAACAAGAAAGATAAAGGAGGTTGGTTCCCTCCTCTCGTGCCTAGTGTGCCTGATAGGGTAAGGCTGACTCTACCCTAGGTTATTCTACATGGATGCATGAGGTTGGGCTCACTAATGCATCTAGACTCGATTAGGCTGTCGGTTCCCAAGCCTTTAGACCTAAGGGTAAGGGTCATCAATCCCAAAGCCCTCGGTCGGTGGCTCGAGCAATCCCCCAAACACTGCTACATGCACATCGTGCCCCCCGGCCACATGTCCAAATGGATCTTAAAAGTCCCCGAATCTCTAGACTTATGAACTTAAGCCGAGAGTTCAGGTGATCTCCCAAACATGATCACGTGCACATCATGCCCCGCTCACATGTTTAAGTAGATCAATTCTATTCCTAATCGGGACGAGTGGTTGACAACCACCAAAAAGATAAAAAGGGTAAAAACATCATATGCATGTATGAAGTGCTCCTTATGAGAGGAAGGAATGTAATAATAACACGCGTAGGCTCTAAGGGTGATAGATCCCCTCCCCAAAAGCAAGCGCGGTCGAATAAAACAAAAGTAAATAAATCATACAAACATCACATAGGTAGTCGAGAGACGGGAAGTGTGTGAGATGTAAAAGAAAAACCTAAAAACCTAGAAAAGAAAAATGCAATCCTAACATCCAAACGCGATGGAATAGAAGGGTTAAATAAGGAAAAGGATGATTAAAGCCTTATGCTCGAGACTCACTAGTGATCCCCAGTGGAGTCGCCAAAAATCCTGTCGCGTCCCAAAAAATCGTGAAGTAAAAAGGGTGCTAGGTGGGGTCGTTGACTGTCGCGTCCCGAAAAAGACGGTCCGGTCCTTGGTGACCCTTTCGAAAATAAAGGTTTTTGGAAAAACCAGTGCGTGTGTGAGAAAAAATCAAATTTTAGTAAAAAAGTGTATTTTAAGAAAAATGGTATTTTAAAAGAAAACAAGGCCGGGACTAAAAATGCGACAGGTTTGGCCAAATAATTTTTGAAAAAGGGTTTTATTTTGAAAAATGGAGTCGCCACTTGGTACTGAGTTAGGGTGTACCAAGTCACCCGAAAAATCGTTTAAACAAAACTAAAAATAAAATTTTAGAAAAATATTTAAAACCCTTTTTCGACTCCGGTCTACGAAAAAATGAGAGAAAAAAGGTTCGGGAGTCACATTTGAAGAAAGGGAAGGCAAAGGCTTGTCGCCTAAGGCACCCTTTCAACCTAGCTGAGGCTAGTTGCGAGGTTTAATCAAATTTCCTAATTAACCCTAAGTTCTATCGCGTTCGGATGTATCTAAATGAATGCAAATCCTAAGTCTGAGTGTGGGTATCGGGAGGGTCGGCATGTTCCTCGCGGCTTGGTCGGAATTGTCGCATTAATTGCGAAACCCGAGTCGAGACCTCGAGGGAGTCACGAGTTTTTATGCAAAATGAAATGCAACAAGAAAAGAAAATAGTAATATATAGTAAGTGGAGAAAGAAAGTGGGTATGCAGCATGATGGGCACGAGAGACTAATAACTCGTGACTGAATGTTTCTACTCATGGAGGGGGGAACGGCATGTACGCCACCGCTTCCCACGTGAGTAGGTGACTATTTCTAGTTGAATCACACAAATGTCCTAATTTCTAAGTGAGATGCAACCTAGATGTCATGCATTTTAACAAATGTGTCAAAATAATAATAATAATAATAATAATAATAATAAAATCATGCCGAATGAAAAGAAAACTAAGAGTGTGTGAAATGAGATGAGAAATGCACACGAACGTACCTAACACTAAAATATCCTTAGAGTCTAGCGTTAGACTAGCCCATTCTAAAAATCCCACTAGCGTTGGACTAGCGGGAAAAGAATGAAGCCACAACTAGTGTTGGACTAGTGTGGTGACGGAATACAATAAATCATGAATTAAATATTAAAGCATGAATTCAAAGCAATTTTAACACATAAAACATACGAAATCAAGTAGGAGCACATAACATATGAGCATAATATTCTAGATGCAAAAATCCTAAGGAAAGCAATAAAAGAAATAAACACATAAGCATGCAAAAATAAATAAACCCTAACTATTACATCTGGGGGGGGTTTGATTTACAATTTAAAGGGAAAAATTAAAAATGCCCTATCTATTACATTTTCTATCTAAATGAAAAAATTTTGCTAAAATATGAGAAAAATAACTTAACTATTAAATTGGCTAGCTAAATACAAAATATTATATTTTTCCAAAATAATGATAAAAATTCAAAATAAAATAAATTAAATACGTAAATATGCAATAGGTATATAAAAATAAAAAAGTAAAAAAAAAATAAATAATAATGCATAAAATCACATTGGAGCATATTGGAGCACATAAAGAGAAAATTAATAGGAAATAGGGATACCTCTCGAAGACCCGGTACAAATTCTACTCAAAATGAACAAACAAGTCAAGGCACCTCGGTATAATCAAACAAAACCTAAAATATACTACTATTGACAAATTGAGATAAAAAAAAGAATTCTAGCAAAGAACCTTATAAAACTTAAAGGGTAAAATTAAAATTCACATGAGTTTAAGGGGGTAGAGATGCAAAATTAAAATAAATCGGGGGGACAAAACCATAAATTTTAACAAGTGTGGCACAAAAACATAAATTCTAGCAACGAATGAGGCTTAATTGCAATTAATGGGGAATAATTGAAAGAAACTAAACTTAGAGGGGGTAATCCATAATTATAAAGGACTCAATTAAAGGATAAATGAAACTTTTTGAGGCATAGCTAAATTGAATAGAGAAAATAGGGACTAGTAAATGAGTTTATATTTCTACACCATGTATAGCAGGAAAAAAAAAATTCTGACATTAAATGAGCTAAACTCAATCAATTAAACTAAAGTCAATTAATTAATTACCAAGTTTAAAAAAAAATAGAACTTAAATCAGTAACTAAGCAATAATAAGTAATAAAAAATAAAATGACAAAATCGTAACACCCAAAATCATAAAATTCCCAAATTCTACCCTCTTCTTCAGAATTTATGTTTTTCTTTCTCACCCACTCACTCTCTGCCTGAACCAATTTTCTCAATTCCTTTGTTTTTTCTCTTGTCTCTTCTTCAACTCTCTCACATTTCGCTTTTTATCTTGTCTTCTCTCTTCTCTCTCACTCCAGTTTCTCTCTTCTTCTTTGCTCTCCCTCCATTTTTCTTACTTTCCTCTCTTCTCATTCTTTCTCTCACTCTCTTCGCACTCTCTGTTTTCTCTCTCGTTTGCTCTGTTTTTTTTTTCTACTTCGTCGGTCCTCCTCTCAATTCTATCTCAGTCTCCCATCTCTCTCTCTCTCTCTCTCTCTCTCTCTCTCTCTCTCTCTATCTCTCAATGACGGTTCAACTGTGTAGGTGAGGGATTGGAGTTGCTTTGATGATCGACTGTGGTGGTGACAGGCGGAATTGCATGAGAAGGCAGGGGAGGTGTTCTGGACGAATTGAAAGTAATAGGGGCTATGATGGGGCTGACTTCGGATGGAATTGCAGGGAACTGTGATTGAAATTTTGTGGGTTTACTGGTGAATTGCTGGTTTGGAACTAGTCGTTTGCAGGTGAAATCTGATGGTTGTTTGGCTGGGGCTCTGGCGATTTCGGGCGGCGCATATGTGCCCGAATTGTTGGGGTTGGTGTTTTGTTGCTGACTTGTGTGGTGTCGCTATGGTATTCAGATAACAGTTTATGGTGTTTGGGCTGTTGATGGCTGTGGATGAGGAACCAGGTGGTGATTGTGTGCGATTTGGGAGATGGTCAGTTGATTTCTGGCATTTGGGCGTTGGTGGTCAAAAGGGCTGTGGAGGTAATTGCAACAGAGAGGCATTTTGGGGGGCTGTTTGTTTGGTTGTTTGTGTGATTGTATGTGCGAGTGTGAAGTTCGGTGCTGGAGTGGAACGAGGTTTGGCTGGGGTTGCGGGATTTGGTTGGTTTTGTGTGTGGGATGTGTGTAATTGATATGGCTCTGGTGGGGATTCAATAACGAGAGCATGCGAATTGGGCTAATTTGCAGTGATTATTGCTGGTGTGTGGTTGAATTTGTTTTGAATGTTTGAGGGGTCCGTTTCGCAGCAATTGGAGGGCTGCTCTGGGGTGGTTTTGGCAAATGTATTCTGGTGAAAATTGGTGTGGAGTGAAGTGAGTTTGTGGGTAGTTTATGATTGTGGCTATGTGAGTACAGGCGGAGGAGAACAACGTCGATGGTTGTGCGGCCTACTGGTTGCAGAGAATGAACTGTTGTGTGCTTTTCTTTTCTCTTTTTTTTTTAAATTTTTTTGTTGTAGGTTGCTGTTATTGGTGGTGGGTAAATGGAATTTGGTGGAATTGTTGAGTCTGATTGTGCAGGTTGATAGTGGTGCTTGTCAACGGCGGTGTTTGGTTGTTTGTGGCCTAGTTGTTACCGGTTATTCTTGGGCTATTGGTTTTGAAGGTTTTATCAATGGAGATGGATAAAGGGAGGAAAATGGAGGCTGTCCGGTGAAGTAATGGTGGAAGTCAGGTGGTGGAATCTGGTGGTGAGGTGGCGGAGAAGGGAGGAGGGAGCCGGTGAGAGAGATAGAGAAACCAGATGAAGAAAACCTAAACCCAGAAAATGAACCCAGAAGCAGATCCGGTGAACTAAAACAAACATTTCAAACAACTGAACAAAAAAAAAATCATCTTTTCATGAAGAAAATGAAATAAAAGTGAATCAAATAAATGAACAATTGATTAAGAACTCACCTTTTGATCCTGCAAGATGGACTGAAGATAATTGGTGACCTTGAAGCTTGCTAGATGAATAGTAAATCGGTACAGATGAACAGTAATCGGAAATCCAAAGAAAAAGGGAGTGTGTGTTTTTTTGGTGTATATATGTGTGTGTTTGATCTAAAAAATCACAAAAAGTAAAGTGTTTTTAGGGTTTCTTCTTTTTTCTTCCTTTTTTAATCCCTAAGTGGGTATTTATACTGCACAAATCTTAACCTCCAAGAAATGATTAAAAGACCAAAATACCCTTGATTACAAAAATTACAACTTTATCCTTTAAAAATTTATTCTTTCACAATAATGAAAAAAAAATCAAGAAAAATGTAAATAATAAATTCATTAACACTAATTCACTCTGAAAAAAATTAGAAACTTAGAAACATGCTTAAAACCTAAAAACAAATTTCGGATCCAAAAATTGGTGAAAAATGAGTTTGGAATGTGAAATGACAATTTTGCCCTTGGATGACGAAAATTCACAGAAAAATAGCTATTGACCTCAAAAAATTATCAAAAATTACAAATAAGCTTAAAACACTAAAAAATGCATTTTTGACTCAAAATTTGTGAAAAATGAATTTAATTTGTAAAATGACAATTTTGCCCTTAGGCAATGAAAATTCACAGAAAAAATAGTAATCGTCTTTGAAAAAATTATCAAAAATTATAGATAAGCTTAAAACACTAGAAAATGCATTTTTGACTGAAAATTGGTGAAAAATGAATTTAATTTGTAAAATGACGATTTTGCCCTTGGGCAATGAAAATTAGCAGAAAAATAATTATTGGCCTAAAAAAATTACCAAAAACTAAAAATAAGCTTAAAACACTGGAAAATACATTTTTAACTCAAAATTGGTGAAAAATGAATTTAATTTGTAAAATGACGATTTTGCTCTTGGGCAATGAAAATTAGCAAAAAAATAGATATTGACCTCAAAAAATTTAAAAAATTCAGAAACTTGCCTCAAGAATTTGAAAATTGAATTTGGAACTTAAAATGAGCTAAAATGGTATTCGCGAGACGAAATAACCATTTTGCCCTTATGTTGGTAAAAATATAGAAATACTAATTAAATCTGGAAAAATCATAAGAAATTAATAAATTCATATAAAAGTAAAAATATGAATTTAAAGCCCCCAAAAATTGTTAGAAAAATATTTACAGATAAAATTACTATTTTGCCCCCTGAGATTATTAAAAATTTAAAATTTGTCCTAAAAAATGCAAACATGCCCCCCGGTGTTTGAAAATAAATAGTGTGTCAAAATTTGGTGTCTACAGAAACTACTTTAAATGCTAGTACTATTTTTATTACTCTTTTCCCTAATTTTAATTTGTCTTTGTCTAGTCCCCATCTATTAGAAGCCTTGAAAGACCAGATACAGATTTATGGAGCAGAACAAATCCCTGATGCAATTGCTACAACTTTTGATAAGGAGCACTCACAATTGTTAGACTTGGACTTGAACATGATGAGCTTAGGAGAGGCATGTTGTTAGTGGAAGATAATCCACATGGTTGCTGGTTGAAGATTATGCATGGATTTGGGCTTATTTGCAAGCTTGAAATTCACTTTGTTTATACTAGTACATTGGGCCAAGGAGTGTAGCATTGGTTGTGGATCAAGTTCATCTACAAAGAAGGCCCAAAAAGAGTTGCTAAGTTATCCAAAACAATCTTACAAGGGGCTGGTTACTTGGACTTGTTTGGAGGGCCCTTGAAGTTTCTAAATGGAGGCCCAATGGAGCTTAATGAAGGTTGTCCAGCCCATGAACTTTTTTTGGACGAATTTTTATAGTTTTTATGTTTTTAGTTAGTTTAACTTATTAGAATTCTTCTATATTTGTGTTTTTAGCTAAGTATTAGTGTTAGCTTAGGTATAGACTTAGAAGTTGCTTAAATCTTCAAGTCTAGTATGTTCTATGTAAGCCTATTTATAGACCTCTTATTAGTTACGAATTTTAAACAAGAATTATTCAAAAAAAATGTGTATTTTCTCTATTGTGAAAATTTTCTTGGTTCTTTGTCGATTAAGAACTACTCTTGGTCTTATCAAGCTTGCTTGTGGCGACCACCAACTTCGCTTAGAGTTTTTCTTGTGTTTTTTATCAAGTCTTAGATAACTTAGGTTAAACGATTGAACTCGTTCAACTTGGTTTAATCTAGCTTGTCTTAGGCGTGTTTCATCTTCTTCAAGGGAGATTCAAGGCAACACAACTCCACGTTAAGGGTTCCTTGGTTCACGAATCAAACGAGGTCTTGAGTTCAACGAGTTGCATACCTGAAATCCAAAACTTTCTTGGCAACGCAACCGTGCACACATCAATTTTTCACTACCAAATGGCATACAGAGTTCAAAATCATGTTTTAGATCTTATTCTCCCTAGTGGAGAAGATGGTTTGATACCAAATATAATAGACCAATCCCAGTGATTGCTTTCTTGGATACAGGAGCAATTATGTCCATTCTCAAACAGTCCATTCTTCCAAAAGAATTTTGGACACCTAAAATCCATCAGTTTAAAGCTGCAAGTGGAGAGATCTTTGAAACCACCCATGCAACAAAAACTCGGATAACTATCCAACTCCTTCCTGATGTAGAATCCACACACACATTTTGGGAGGAAACATCCAAGGAAAAGATCTGTTGATTAGATTTGAAATTTATGAGAAAAATCAGTTCCTTCTAAAACTAAAAGGAATCCAATCAAAAGCATTCTTCAAACCATATCAGGATCTTCAAAACCTTTACCTCAAAACACCTATCCGGAATGATGAAACAATCATCTAGATTAAAAATCTTTTGATCCATCAGTCATGTGCTGAAAATCATGTCTCATTTCTGGAAAATGTTCTCAACCCCTTTGGAAAAACCAAGATTTCTTTATTAAACTTCCTTTCAAAAGAAATGAAGACATCAATCCTACAAAAGCCAGTCATTCTGGAATGAACCCTGAACATACCCGATTGGTAGAAAAGAAGTGTTCTAAACTCCTTAAATATGATCTCATTAAGCCCTCAGATTCTTCTTGGGCTTGTCAAGCATTCTATGTTAATAAAAGACCTGAGCAGATAAGAGAAAGTTAAGATTTGTGATTAATTATCAGCCATTAAATCTTTTTCTGGCAAATGATAAATTTCCAATTCCTAACCGAGTCTCATTGTTTTTCCAAATTGCCAAAGAAAAATGGTTTTCAAAATTTGATTTAAAGTCTGGATTTTTGCAACTTGGAATTCTTCCTGAAGATCGGTTCAAAACTGGTTTCTGTATCCCTGATCATCATTTCCAGTGGAAGGTTATACCCTTGGGTTAAAACCTACACCTTCTTTGTTTCAAAAAGTAATGATTAGGATATTTGAACCAATCTTGAGTACAGCATTAGTTTTTATTGATAATATTCTCTTATTTTCAGAATCTTTTCAGAGTCATGTACAATCGTTGGAAAATTTTTTTGAGATTGTTAAAAAATTCAGAATAATGCTTTTTGAGAAAAAAATGTTTTTGCGTCAAGAAAAAATTCTTTTTAAGGAATGAAAATTGAAAATGGTTCTTGTACCCCAGAACAACATGTTGGAGATTCTGTAAAAGATTTTCCTTCTGAAAATCTCACTGTAAAACAAATCCAACAATATCTTGAAATTGTAAACTATGTTAGGGATTTATCCCTAATGTTTCCAAGTATACCCATCCTTTGGAAAAAAATGCTCAGGAAAAAGCCACCACCTTGGGGTACTTCACAAACAGAATCTCTTTCTTCTTTGAAAACTATTTTAACTAAACTTCCTACCCTTCACATTCCTTCTTCTAAAAATCTTGTTATTCAAACTTATGCAAGTGACAAATTTTGGGGTGCTGTTCTTTTAGAACAAACCTCTCCGAAAGAAAGAAAATGTTGTGGTTTTGTGAGTGCCAGATTTAAAGATTCTGAGATTCATTATCATTCTTCTTTTAAAGAAATCCTTGTTGTTAAGAAAGGAATTGAAAAGTTCAGTTTTTATCTCAGGCCGTGTCATTTTCAAGTTGAGATGGATATGAGTAGTTTTTCTAAAATGATTCAGTTCAAACAAAAGAAAATCCCTTATTCTCAACTATTAAGGTGGTCAAATTGGTTTTCACAATTCTCTTATGATGTGAAACACATAAAAGGAAAATCAAATATCATTGCTGATTTCTTTCTGGAAAACCCATTTCATCAGTAGCAATGTTCTACCCTGTTTTAAACCACCCACCATAAATTTGGGATCTTCCTCAACCTTGGGAGAAAGAAAGTTTGGAAAGAAACCGAATGAAACATGAGCTAGAAGTGTTTAGACACTATGGAGGGTCAATCTTAAATCCCTTCGGAATTAATTTGAATTCCCATTTTCACAGATTTTCATAGGACACACCAATGATTTTCCAAAACCTTTACTTTGGGTTATGTGGTATCTTTGTCATCAATATCACATTATGATGGAATTTCATTGTCCTTTTTTCACACAGTTTTCAGGAATAAATTTTCATTTAAAAAGATTCCTGCAATGGTTCAACTCACAAGCTTGGTGGGAAAATCTTTTCTGTTCATACTCTGGATATGTATTAGTACATTTGCATAGACCTTTGAATGTACAAAATAGGACAATTCATGCCCTTACTTCCTATCTGTTGTATGATTCCTATAGCTCTACCATTCAAGATGATGAAGAAAAATATGCTGAGGTTCAACGATACTTGTTTCAGCATAATGGTATTATTCCTTTAGAAATTTGGCCCGGTCCTTATGGACATTGGAATTTCATAAATACTCATCCTCATTGGACAGAAATTCAAAAAGTACAAAAGGAATATAAAGAGCTAATGGATGATAGTATGTTAATTGATTCATAGGATTCTTATCTAGTGTTAGACATTCCTTCTTCATCCAAAAAAGAAAGAAATGAAAAAAGAAGAAGTGAAAATAAAAGGAAGAAATCATAGAAATTATGAAGATTGGATAATTGAGCAAAATATCACTGATCCCGGCAATACATCCCCGGATACTGTTGATAATTTGGGATAATCACATGTTTGCATTGGATTCTGAAAAAGAATCACATGATGGCATTGGGACGAGAGTTCAACTTTTATTTTCGCTTTTACTTTCATGATTGTAACTTTTACTTTTTTGAGTAGTGTCACTTTTACCTTCACAGGTAAACTTGCTTTTGTCAAAGTTGTATTATTATGTCTGTACTAAGGAATCTCTCTTCATCTATAAAAGAGAGCCCCTGTCTTAAGTTTGGATCATCGAGTCTGAAAGTGTTTAAGTCTTGTAAAGAATTCAAGATTTCTGTAAGTGTGCAATTGTGCTTCTTAGAGTCGAAGAACATCAGTCTGTAAGAAATTTGAATATTAATAATATTCAAACAATTCTTCAAACCTTTGAGTGATCCTTGGGTTTATATCATTCTGAAGTATTGAATTATTTTCCAATAATATCCTTCTAAAGGATTGTCATTCCAAACAAAATTTTACTTAGGGCCTAAAAAGTACCAACAAGTACCAGGAAGGGAATTAGGGAAAAGGACGGTTAAGAAGTAAAACCTTTGCTTTGGAAGACCTTTGCTTTGGAATCATTGAGTTGGAAAATTTTTCATCCCCAGTTGGTATCAGAGCCATAATCCTAAAGGTTTGATTACTTGTTGATATTATTATGTTTGAATTTTCTGAATTACCTCTTGAGATTTAGGCTATTATTCTATCTCGTGTTTGTTGTCAAGATAAATATTGTTTCTTTAGGTTCTGTGAAGAATTTGGATTTTTCTATTGTAATTTACTTTTACATTATTCTCCTTGGAGAAATTTCTGTTGGAATTTGACATCCTGTTAAGACATTCGAACTGAATTAGAAATTAGATAAAATGAGTACTTCTTCTAGATCTAGTTATGCTAGTATATCTAGATAGATTAGATTATCTTTACTGAAGGTACATAGTAGAACCTGAACAAGTAAATCCTACATCACTTCCTCTGTTAAATTCTTATTCATCTTTTTCGAAAGCTTACATACATCTGCATTTAGTTCTATTAAATCCTTGATAAAGCACAGGGCAAAAGGAGTGAAAGAATATGTTCAAGCCTCAAAGTTTGATCATTGTCAGATTCCGACCACCAGAAAAAATAATTTATTACCTTACATATTCCACCTTAGTTTCCCTCTCAATGGAAACAGCAAGGGTATTCTCATATCCATTTTGGTGCAGTAAGGTTTTCTCTCTCTTTTCATGGCAGGAAAGGTTTACCTATTGTTGCTCGACTTGCTTTATTAGATAGTAGATTTGTAAAGTATCAGAATGGACATAGCTACTCCTGTATCAAAAAAGCAATCATTGGGATTGGTCTATCATATTTGGTAGAAAGAATATGAACAAGGGTCTGAGGACAAGTTTTTGTTGGTTCACTCATATGAAAAAAATCTTGAACCTGCCAATCTAGAACCTACAAAGCCAAAATAGTTTCGTCAGAGGGTCCATCATCTTCAGTCAAGACATCTTCAAGTTCATCAAGAATAGGAGTTTCTAATTTTCTTTGTACTTCAAAAATTAAATTTACTCCCTTTTTGTTTTGAGGACAAGAAGATGAATAGTGTCTTTTTTGCTGGCAAATGAAAATCTGACATTCTTCTTTGTGTTTCTTGGAAATGATTTTCCTCCAGAAAATGATTTCTTTTTCTTGAAGTATCTCCACTTTTTCTTTCTTCTTGGAAAGGTTCTATTTTTTATTGTGATCTTTTTGAATCTTTTCTTTGTTGACCCTTTTTTGCATTTGAAACATTTTCCTTGTATCTCCAGGTCTGGTCTTCTACAAGCTTGGTCAATACATGCCTCTCTTTTCATGTATTCTCGGATGACACTTCTCTTGTTGCAAATATCATCTAAGGACAAATAAACAGCTTGTCTAATTTGTCCAGGAGTTAATCCAAGAATAGATCCATATTTTCTGATACGTGCGTGGTAGCACCCGTTTTAAACTTGGAAGCTTCATCAATGATACTTGTCAATCTGTGTGATTTGATTGATTCTACAAGGGGTCTTGTGTTTTCAACCATTCTTGAGTTTGGAGAATCCGTGGACCAATTCGAGAAAATTGGACTTGAAAATTGAAGTTTGGTTTTGGATTAAACATGCATTCAAAAAAAGGCCAAAAAAAATAGCATATGGTCCAAAGATGATGCACACAAGTTGGCTAGGTTTGATGGACCCAAGTTGAAGGCCTTAAAAATTGCAAGATTGAAGCCCAATAGAGTCCAAGGATGGAATGACCCAGCCCATTTATTATATTATGGCGAATTTCTTTTTATTTTTTTAGAAGTTTAGCTTTTATTCAGTTTCCTAAAGTAGTTTACAAGTTGTAATCCTTAAGTAATTACCTATTGTGTTAGGATACAACTTAAGTTAACTTTCTAGACTATTCTAGCATGTTTTTAGGTTACTTTTGTAAGCCTATTTATAGGCCAAAACACTGTTACGAATTTTATAAGTTTGATGATTAATAAATTTGTGAGTTCTCAAATTGAGTGCTTCTTTCGTTCTTTGCTAATTAAGAACAACCCCCGAACTTGTAGAGTGATTCCAAGTTCAAAAACCCTAGCTTAGAGTTGCCTTATTGGTTTGATCAAGTGTTCTAGGTGCTGATTCCTCGAATTCTTATTCGTTCCATAAGGAGGTTCAAAGCTTCCTTGAACTTTCGAGTTGTTCATCTTGTGTGGTCAAGGCTTTGGTGCTGATTCTAGAGTCTAGTTCATCCAAGGGGAAAGGTTCGAAATTCATACTTGGTATTTCAAGCAATTCCACGTACGTCCGCGCGTACCACACAAGATGAACAACTCGAAAGTTCAAGGAAGCTTTGAACCTCCTTATGGAACGAACAAGAACTCGAGGAATCAGCACCTAGAACACTTGATCAAACCAATAAGGAAACTCTAAGCTAGGGTTTTTGAACTTGGAATCACTCTACAAGTTCGGGGGTTGTTCTTAATCAGCAAAGAACGAAAGAAGCACTCAATTTGAGAACTCACAAATTTATTAATCATCAAAACTTATAAAATTCGTAACAGTGTTTTGGCCTATAAATAGGCTTACAAAAGTAACCTAAAAACATGCTAGAATAGTCTAGAAAGTTAACTTAAGTTGTATCCTAACACAATAGGTAATTACTTAAGGATTACAACTTGTAAACTACTTAGGAAACTGAATAAAAGCTAAACTTCTAAAAAAATAAAAAGAAATTCGCCATAATATAATAAATGGGCTGGGTCATTCCATCCTTAGGACTCTATTGGGCTTCAATCTTGCAATTTTTAAGGCCTTCAACTTGGGTCCATCAAACCTAGCCAACTTGTGTGCATCATCTTTGGACCATATGCTATTTTTTTTGGCCTTTTTTTGAATGCATGTTTAATCCAAAACCAAAACTTCAATTTCAAGTCCAATTTTCTCGATTGGTCCACGGATTCTCCAAACTCAAGAATGGTTGAAAACACAAGACCCCTTGTAGAATCAATCAAATCACACAGATTGACAAGTATTATTGATGAAGCTTCCAAGTTTAAAACGGGTGCTACCACGCACGTATCAAACTCCCTCTCTTCGAAACGATTCGTCCTCGAATCGTCGCCCAAGGTAAATGAAGAATAGGGCACGATCTCAAGATGTGATGGTTCAACGCTTGGTGGCTCCTCTTCCATTGACTCCTCCAATGGTGCTTCATATGGATCCTCAATATGCTCCTCCATTGGTGACTCCTGAAGGTTAGGCTCCTCCATAGGTGGCACTTCTTCCTTTTCAATTTTACAAGCTTTCTCTTTCTTTTGTTGTGCGACCAAAGCTTCATAGTCTGCCATCCACTTTTGTACAAATTCACTCGTAGTAGTATTGCTATGCTTCTTTAAATTTTCCTCTTTCAATTCAACATGTGGTTTTCGAGTGGGCTTTGAAGCCGATGGACGCTCCATCTTCTTTGAAGAAACACTTTTAGAACCATAGCCATCAGAAACAAACTTCTTGGAAGAGATAAAATTGAAACTTCTCTTTTTGCGAATCAATCCTTCAGCTTCCCAACGATCAAATAGAGAATCCATGGTTATATTGAATTCCTGCTTAAATTCTTTAAGAAATTCCTCCATGATGCAACCTACAAAAATTGTTAGAAATAATACAAAATATTTTTTTCTCAATTTAGGCTTTTACTATCTCTAACAACACTTGACTTTTTCCTCTCTTTCCTTTTTCTCTTTCTTTCCTTTTTTTCTTTTCTTTTTCCCCTTTTTCCTTTTTTTTCTCTCTTTCCTTTTTCTTTTGTGCTTTTGGCTTTTTCTTTTTTTTCCAACAAACACAAAATAACTCACAAAAAAAAATGGAAAATTTTTTAAAAAAAAAAATTCGGGTGAACAGTACCTCCGTGAACAGTAAACCCTAGCGTGAACAGTAACGCACGTGAACAGTACGCTACAGTACGTGAACAGTGACGATGAACAGTACGACCTTTTTTTTTTTTTTTGACAATCAACCCACAAAAGAACACAACTTTGATTCAAGAAAAATCAAATCTTGAACCAAGAACAACAAAACAAAATTTAAAAACATATATCCAAGTGGATTGACAACAAAAATAAAAGGATATACCCAAATGGGTTAGACGCAAAAATCTGAAATTTCAAGACTAGCTCTGATACCAATTGATACGCACGGACGTACGTGGAATTGCTTGAAATACCAAGTATGAATTTCGAACATTTCCCCTTGGATGAACTAGACTCTAGAATCAGCACCAAAGCCTTGACCACACAAGATGAACAACTCGAAAGTTCAAGGAAGCTTTGAACCTCCCTATGAAACGAACAAGAACTCGAGGAATCAGCACCTAGAACACTTGATCAAACCAATAAGGAAACTCTAAGCTAGGGTTTTTGAACTTGGAATCACTCTACAAGTTCGGGGGTTGTTCTTAATCAGCAAAGAACGAAAGAAGCACTCAATTTGAGAACTCACAAATTTATTAATCATCAAAAATTATAAAATTCGTAACAGTGTTTTGGCTTATAAATAGGCTTACAAAAGTAACCTAAAAACATGCTAGAATAGTCTAGAAAGTTAACTTAAGTTGTATCCTAACACAATAGGTAATTACTTAAGGATTACAACTTGTAAACTATTTAGGAAACTGAATAAAAGCTAAACTTCTAAAAAATAAAAAGAAATTCGCCATAAAATAATAAATGGGCTGGGCCTTCCATCCTTAGACTCCATTGGGCTTCAATCTTGCAATTTTTAGGCCTTCAACTTGGGTCCATCAAACTTAGCCAACTTGTGTGCATCATCTTTGGACCATATGCTATTTTTTTTTGCCTTTTTTTGAATGCATGTTTAATCCAAAACCAAATTTCAATTTTCAAGTCCAATTTTCTCGAATGGTCCACGGATTCTCCAAACTCAAGAATGGTTGAAAACACAAGACCCCTTGTAGAATCAATCAAATCACACAGATTGACAAGTATCATTGATAAAGCTTCCAAGTTTAAAACGGGTGCTACCACGCACGTATCATTTTCCCTGAATGTAAAATTTAGTAGAGACTGCCAAAGTTTTGGGAAGAGAGGAAATGAATGATTGTTTCAAACTTATGTCAACTTTTAACATAAAAAACAATTGGGTCATTCTTTGCAAACGTTTACTGAATTTTTTCTATCAAAAGACTTGCATTTCATTCGAAAAATTCTTTTAATTTTTCTTCTTTGTTTATCTCAAAATCTCCAAGGAATGTGTTATGCAAAATCTTAACAACTTCAATGAAGTCTTGTTTTGTAAGGAAATCAGTTTTATCCTTTTCTCCAAGAGAAATCCACCAATCTTTTAAGGTACATGCAATATGAGCAGTAAATTCAGTTAGAATTTCAAAATTGGAGTCCATCTTTAAAGCTTTAATTGCCATCCAAGCATGAAATTCTGAAAACCATTTTTCCCATTTATGTGCAGGAATACTATCAATTGAAAAGATTAGAGTACTCTCTTTTCCACTATTATTTTGATAATATGGTAAATCATCTTCTTGCGTGAAATCTTCAGGGGTTTCCACTTTTACTTCTGTTTCTCCTCCTGCCATATTGACTTGGGAAATTGACTCAAATTGTTCAGATTCTTCTGATCCACTTGATTCTTCTGATGATGAAAATTGATCAGCTTCACTAGTTTGATCAGCACTTTCTTGTGAACTTTCTTCAGAATATTCAGAACTTTCAGGTGCTTCCATTGTAGAGATTAACGGAATGCCATTAAGAAATTTCATCAGATTTTTTATTTAATGAAAATGTTAACACATCTGATTCTTTTCCTTTTTCTTCTTCTTCTTTTTGCTTTTGTTTTTCTTTCATCCTTGCCAATTTTTGTTCCTTTTCCCACTTTCTCCTTGCAATCAATTGATCTCTTAACCATCTACTACTGTTATGGTATGGAATCTCTTCTTTTGTTGAGGATTTGTAGTATGATGGTGTGGATAGAGGTTTAGCTCTAAAGATTGAAGGGAATTCATTCTTTGTTGGTTTCTTGGAATCAAAAGATCCAAGTTTTCGTGTCTCCTTCAAACTTTTGATTTGGGACTTCAGCTATTGAATATCTTTATCCTTTTGTTCGTGATAATCATTGATAGAAACACCAATTTTGGGAATCTGTCTTTGAACTTCTTCAAGTCTTTTTTCTAAAACCTTTATCATTTGTAAAGCTTCAGCATTCTAAACTTTGGTTGTTTCAGTCAAGGTATCAAGTTTTGAAGACACGCTTTTTACAGTCTCATGAATAGAGGTTAATGCTTTATTTTGACATAAAGCATTTTTAGATTGCCAGTTAAGAACTTCTTCAGTTTTGTTGGTCTAGACAGAGGAACCAGAGGGGAAAATGGTAGGATGGGCATTTTGAATCTTGACAGAATGTTTGGAATGGTTTTTCACAAAAGATTCTGGGACAAAAGGAAATTCAGTAGAATTGAACATACACACTCCAGGAATCTCCTGGGGTATTGACAATGGTTAAGGAAATTCTTTCCTTATTATCTCAAGACAATTTTGATAATAAGGATGCAAATTTTTTTTGAATTTTGTGGTTTTGACCATCTCATTTCCATCCACTCATCAGGAAGTTGAATCCTATCAAATTTACTTCTGTAAAGAAGCAAATTCATTCTTTTCACAACTCCGCACGAATCAATTGGTATTAGAGCATTGGTTTATCTTGAAATCCAGGTTTTCTAAGCCAAATTTTCCTTTGGAAGATTTTGGTTATATCCCTTTTTCTTTCTTCTTGAATTCTTTCGTGTTTTGTTCTTGTTCTTGTGGTGTCATTTTGCATTGTTCTTGCTGTCCACTCTATCCAAATTTGTTTGACCGAGTTTCTTGTCTCTTTAACTCATGTTTTTGTGTCTTTTATTCGTGCTTTAGGGTGTCCTAGTCTATAGAGTCATTCTTGTGTTAAAACTTTTGAGAAAATTGAATCTTGGCCTAAATAAGAACCTTGAAACAATTTTTCTTGAAGGTTAGTCGTGGTTTTTGGTTAAAAAAAAAAAAGAGAAACGAAAAAAATAAGAAAAGAAAAGTCTTGCACAAAGAAAAGTCGTGCAACAAAAAGAGTAGAAGAGGCGTGCCAAGTGAAAAAGCTGAGCACAAAATTGAATTCCAGAATATTTGTTGAAGTTTTTGGTACATTCTTGGTGTGTTTACACGTTCAAATTGAATTTGGAACATACCTACATTGTTTCTCAAACTATACAACCTGTTTTGGTAACTTTCTTGAAGTCTTGAAGTCGTTCTTGAAGATCTTGGACGAATTTCTTGAGTTCTTGAATTTTCCAGCTTGTGTGCGTCTTGATCTTGAGATTTCTTGACGTTTCTTGGAGGCCTTGATTCATTTTTGGTGGTTCTTGAACTAGTTCTTGGTCTAAAATTTCAGTTCTTGCACTTCTTGAAAGCTGGAAATTGGTTTCTTGAACTTTTTGTGAGGGTTTTGCGATTTTTCTTGAATTTGTCTTAGGAAAACTTGACTGTTCAGCTTGATATTCTTGTTTCTTGAAGTCTTAAACACAAAATCTTGGACTTCTTGACTCAGTTGTTGAGCTTCTTGAGGGGCTTCTTGAAGATCTTTTCCATTGGATTTAGGGTTTTGGCAAGACTAGGGTTTTCTCCTTTTATCTTGCAATCTAGTTATTGTTAGAAATTCTTTTGTTTGCAGCTGTTGGTTGAGTTACGAATTTTACCATCTTGAAACTGGTTGAAATAAGGTGTTTTAGGTCTAATCTTGTGCTTATATAAGGGAGGAAACAATCAAATCCTATGGGGAAAGGGTTTCCAAACAGATAGAAAGGAAAAAAGGAAACTAGTGTGCTTGTGTGCATGTGTAGCCTTCTAACAACTTTCTTTTGCATGTGCAACATCTGATTTTGTTTCCTTTTTGATAGATTCTGGTTGTTTTAGTTACCTAAAATTGTTTTCAAGTGTTCACATTACAATTTGGCAAAATTCTTGAATCTTTTTGGATTAGGGTTTTTAATACACCTTAACACCAATAAGGAAACTTCCATTTTTCTGTTTGAACAAAGTGCATTAAAGCTATTAAGAGGCATTTGAAAATCAAGATTTTCATAAGGAAAGCCACACACTAGGGGTGTCAAACATGCTTCTTAAATATGAAATTTCGTGCGTCTTTATTTCTTGAATTCTAGTGGTTCAAACCTTACTCTAAGCTTTCTCTTTTGACTACTCTTATTATTACTCTTGGATTTTGGTTACTTGGAGCCTTGACAAGGGTTGATTGAGCTAGTTCTTTCCAGCAAGGGACTTACAAGAAAGCTACTCAAGAGTGGTAAAAGGCTAAGGTGTGAGCTCATCAATGGGTAAAAGCCAAGTCTAATTGGTGTGATACACGAGTGAAGAGTGAAACACGTAAGGGAGTGAGTGAGGATAATTTTCTTTATTTTCTTGTGCTACTAACCATATTCAGGTTTACACATACCATGGGAGAAAAGATAGCTCAAGAAGAAAGTGAGCTTAAATTGTTCATAAGGGCCATGCAAGAGACACAAAGGCAAAACAATGAGAATTTCAACACCATCATACAGCAACTTCAAAGGGTATCTCTAAGGGTTGACAATATAAAAAATACTTCAAAGGGCCGTGAGGAGTTGAATGAGAACTTGGGAATCCATGGAGCTTCCTCTCATACTAGGGTAACTAGAAACCCTACTTATGAGGATGAGTTAGGGGCCGAATCTGATTTTGAAGAAGTAGGTCCAAGGAGAGGAAGGAGGTTGGCACACTGTCAAGATGACAATCTTGAAAGTATTAAGATGAAGATTCCATCATTCCAAGGGAAGCTTTGATCTCGAGGCTTATATTGAGTGGGAACACAAGGTGGTAGGAGTCTTCAACTGCCACAACTATTCTGAGGCTAAGAAAGTCCAGCTTGCTGCGGTCGAATTCACAGATTATGCAAGTGTTTGGTGGGACAAACTTCACAAGGACCGTGCTAGATTTGGTAAGGAGCCCATGTGCACATGGGGTGAAATGAAGAGGCTCATGCAAAAGAGGTGCATCCCAAACTACTACACATGCGATCTCCACTGGAAGCTACAAATCTTGAGGTAAGGTACCATGTCCGTGGATGACTATTATAAAGAGATAGAAATCTTGATGATGAGGGCCAACTTCAAAGAAGAGGGTGAGGCACTAATGGCAAAATTTATGGGTGGACTCAACACTGATATTAGGCAACGTGTGGAGTTGCAACATTACCTTGACATATGCGACTTGGTGGATGTGGCAAACAAGGTAGAGATGCAACTTAGGGCGTCGAAGCCAAGGGTAATGGCTACACCATATTCTTGACTAGCATGGAGGGATATGAACGATAGAGGGGCTACTCAAGCACCACCCAAGGCTAACAAGAATTGGCACAAGGGAGAAGCGGGTTCAACAAATGACATGTCAAAGGGTGAGAGTTCTTCATCAAAGCTGTCATTTAAGGAGAAGGGGGAGAGTTCTCAATGCATAAGGGACATAAGGTGTTTTAGATGCCAAGGATTTGGACATGTTGCTGCCCAATGTCCAAATAAGAGAGCCATGGTTGTCATAGATAGTGGAGATGTCGAAAGCATGACTTCTAGTGATGACGAAGGGATGCCACCACTTGAAGGTGATTTTGAGGAAGAAGTTATCTATGGTGCTGATCATGGTGAGACCTTAATCACACGTATAGCTTTGCATGTTCAACCTATGGTGGATGAAGAGAATGTGCAACGCGAGAAAATCTTTCACACTAGATGCACTATTAACAACAAGGTATGTAGTTTGATTGTAGATGGTGGAAGTTGTACTAACGTAGCTAGTAGTTTGCTTGTAGATAAGCTAAATTTGGAGTCCACAAGGCATCCTAAGCCTTACAAGTTGCAATGGCTTGGAGATTGCAGCAACTTAAAGGTGATAAGGAAGGTGTTAGTGTCATTTGCTATTGAAGGGTACGAAGACAAAGTTTGGTGTGACATTGTTCCCATGCAAGCTTGTCACTTGCTTTTGGGTAGACCATGGTAATTCGATAGAAGGGTGCTATATGATGGATTCAACAACAAGTACTCTTTCACTTGGGCAAATAAAAAGGTGACATTAACTCCATTGAAGCCAAGTGAAGCCCATGAAGATCAATTAAAGATTATTGAAGATTTCAAGTTGAGAGCCAAAGAAAAGAAAGCACTTGAGTGGAAAAGTGAGGATGAAGTTGTTCAAAACAAGGGTGTGAGTAGTGAAAGCATGGAAATCACTTAATCTGAAAAAGAAAAGAGAGAAAAGAGCAAGAGTGTTTTGCTAGTTAGGTCAATAACTCTTGCATCTATGTACTCCAGGAAAGATGATTATTTTGCTAACTCACTTAATCTATCTTTTCCTAGTATTTTTGTGGTAATTTTGCAGGTTAATTCACAAGGAGAGACACCACACACCTGCTACCAAAATTTCCAGATTGGTTTAATCGGCTTGGAAGATAAAATCGTGAAGAGGGGATGGATGCAAAGCTCAAATGTCACGTTGAACTTGATTAGATTGTTGAATTCTACTGATTTGTGGCTTGAGTTTTTGTATTCTTTTCGTTTTAGTTATTTTATTTTGCATATTAATTCAGTTTTACATATTTATTCTATTAGATTAGGTGATTATGTTTTGCATCTAGTTTATTCAACTTCATCTAGGTCAATTTGTCTTGAAAGTTTTCTTGTGTTTTTGAATCATTGTTTGGATGAATTTCTGCATATTTTATGTGATTCTTCATGCCATATTACTTGTTCTAGGGTTCATATGTTTGTTTCCATGTTCTGTCCAAGCTATGCTAGTAGATCTTGTTTTTTTTTTATTTTGTTTTGTGTTATAATCGATTTGTAGGCAGCCATATTAACGATTTTCAGGTTGTTTCTTTTGGAGATTTGACCTCTAAAAATCATTTTTACCATGTGTTAGTTCATACAAAATGTTCTAGTGTTTTAGTCTGTGATAATATTTTTGTGTTTGTGTTACTTCGTTTGAATTATTCAAGTGAACTAGTTAATGATGTTTTTCATGTCTTAGGGTTTAATGTGCTTAGTCAATTCGAACCTATTGAACTTGATTTTTATTCTGTTAGTCAATGTTATTTTGAGTCCATTCATGATTATTTAGGTGCTGAAATTCGTGCTTTTATTGTTCGTCATTCATATATGTTAATTCTTTTACATGTTTATAAAGATAGTTTTCATCTAGACATGTTTATTCTTCTTAAGTTATAATTTGTTCTTGCATCTTTAAGTTGTAATTTAGTGTTTTATACTATTTGTGTTCATAGTTACATTAAGCTGTCCATTTTGCACTTAACATTTGAATTGGTATCAAGTATACTTCATATTGGTGCTTGTTTATCTATCAATTGGTGTGTGAAAGACGTCCGGACAAGGCAGTGGTGTGTAAAGAAAGAGGAAAAAGAGGTAGTGGCGGGAAGGAGAACGAAAGAGGAAGAAGATGTAGCGGCAGGAAGGAGAGAAATTGGGAATGATATTGGGGTTTTAAAGAAAATCTCCAAATTGGATGGGATTTGGGGAATCTCTAATTTTTGAATTTCATTCCTTAATTTCAATTCCAATTCCCACAATCCAAACATCATTTTTGGGGATTATTCCCATTCCCCGTTCCTAAACCCTTAATCCAAATGCCACCTAATATTAGCTTTGAAAAAATCACCTTTAAATAAAATTATAAGATACATTCTCTTTTGAAAGTTTCATTAAAATAGAGTTTGTTAAAATTGATCATATAGTCCATTTTTTGAAGATCCATATTTTAAATATATAGAGCCATCAAGCCAACCGCTAAGTGGCCGAGGGAGCACTTAAAACTCACCCCACAAACCCCTAACTTGTCATAGATAATTTGATAAAAAATTTAGAGAAGCAATGGTTGTTTAATTCTCGTTGTCTCTCTTATGTTCAGTTGGACCATCATTTACAGTGTGTTAGGAATTAGTTAGAATGTTGAATACTTAATAAAAAAATATTTTAAATATATAGTTAAAACTCAATAACTTTTAAATCCTAATAAAAATAACAACATTTAAATATATGAGGAAATATGAAGGAAAAGTAGAAAATTCTAAAGCAAAAGCTGAGACTCTGAACCATTTCTTTCCTTTGTAATTTCCCTAGCAATTTGTAATTTATCTGCTCGCTGTGGGCATGGGGATTTAGGTTACGCTTCCAAAGTCTCTCTCTTTCTCTTAAGGGCCAGATCTAGAGTTAGATTGGAATATTGGACTACTATTCCCCGCTATATATAACGTTGTATGATTAGTTTTGTAAGCAAAAATTTGTCATGATTTTTCGCGTTGCCATGTTTTGGCAAGCACTTGTTAATTAGAGAATTTTGAACGGTAATTAAATTGGCGTAAAGATTTGGGATTTTTTTTAAGTGTTTAAAAGAAATTGGAGAAAACCAAAACTAAGAGAAAAAAAAAATGTTTTGGAGGGAGAAGACAAGGGAGAACAACAAAGAGCAGAACGGTGGACCACCTTGTGGGCAAGTTAGAGTCCTTGTTGTTGGAGATTCAGGTAATACTAATACTACTGTTACTACTACTCAATCTCGAGCAAGAGTCGTATAATTCGAATTTGTTTGTAATATTTTCATCTTTTATTTTCTTTTTATAGTTGAATTTGATTAAAATTTTGCTTGGTCGTATTATTGATTTTTCTGTGGAGTTGGAGCTATGGATTTAGCATTTGAATCATGTCAATAGGATGTTTGGTAATTGGATCTGGAAATGCTGGCTAATTAGAAGCTGTAAAATGTGCATGGAGTTGTGTTCTGTTTGGGATCTGGTAAATGTTAGAGACTGAAAGTATTTGATTCCGCGATTTATAGTTGGACATTAGCAAGGTTTTGGAGATCAATATGTCGTCTCCTTTAAATATTGGGGATGGGAAACCTCAGCAATGAATTGTTTTTGGCAACAGAGCGATTGCTCACTCTTTAAATAGTATATCCAGTTATTGTACATATCTTTGTTGCTTTCAAAAGTGATGACTTGTTGTATCAAGTTAGAAGGCTATGGTACTCTGAAGGCTATTCTCAGTAATTATGGTTTTACATGAATTAGGCTCCTTCTAGTGCCAATTGTCTGGCTGAAATGAGGAGTAAGCATAGAAGTAGAATTCCTCTAATGCTTTATGTCAATCATCTTAGAGATGTCTAAAGAAGTATGATTTAGTTTATTGATTTAAGTTCTATTGTCCCATAAACTCGAGTATGTTGCTCTCTACATCTCTCCCCCCCCCCTCACCCCCCTCTTTCTCCCAGCAAGCCAAGCCTCTTCTTCAATGTTAGAATCTTCAGTAATTAATCTCATCAATGTATATGTTACCGGCAAGTTCTGCAGTTTTTAAGCTCCTTTGGCTAGTTTGCTCTACATGCCTTGAAAGTATACTAGGATAGCCATGATGTATGTTGTTTGATTCTTACTATCAAATGTGATTGTTGCTCTACACATCGGTAAAAATATTAGCGGGCATGGTATAAATTTTTGGCTAAATTGTATCCTCAGGTAAAACATCTTGTTGCAAAATGGTTGAATAGCTTTGGTAAGGTGCAATTTGCACTCTGTTATGGTGATTGATACAAACACTTCTCTTCAGTTTTATGTATGCCACAAATTCTTGTGGCATGTTGCTTTTATTTGGAACAGATTGGTACATGAAGGATGGTAACTGAGAAAAATAGATGAAGGGTGTTAATTAAGTTTCAAACTATCTAAAATGAATGATAATGTTTAAATTTTTCAAACTTTACATTACCTCATTTTAGCCATCTATAAGCTTGTGCAAATAAAAATGCATTTGCATTTGGAATGTGCTTGAATGACATTTTGTAGTTAAGGGAACTGATAATTTTAATGTTGAGCTTGGGATTGATGTTATGAAAAGGCTTCTCTGATGCTAGGAGACGTGTCAGTTTGAATCCATTTATTCTTGAGGTTGGTGAAAGTAGTTACTTATTTTTTTATTTTTTATTTTTGTGATTTTGCAACAAGTTGAAGGTGTTTGCTGTACTGTTTTCAGTATCTCAGGGATTATCCAGTATGACAGATGCATTTATCAAGTGTTACAAATTGCATCTAAAAGTGGTTTTCAGGCCTTTAAAAGAATTATCGAGGCAGAGATGTATGTCTGTCATTGGGTTTATATCTCAGCATGTTTAATTGTAGGAACTAGAGTGGGATGCAAAAGCTAATACATGAGGGCTTTAGAAGTAATTTGAAAGAGATATATCTACTGTTAAGCTTACAAAATGAGGAAATTATTTAGAACTGTAAACACTGCAAATACTCAAGGAACAATGGGTCCCATGACAAGTTTTAGCTTTTTGGACTGGGATATACATTCAAGCTGCTTTTTTCTTCCTCTATGCCACACGATTATTGCAGGACTCTGACACATCCTGCCTAGACCTTGAATCTCCAATATCCAATTTTGGCTTCTGATAATGTATAAGTTTAGGCAAATCGGAAAACCAGGTGTGCTGGACAGAGCAGCTGCACTCACAATATTTTATGGCTTTTATTCTTTCCAATTACAACAGGAAGATTTTCTAGCAAACCCATATAAAATACGGTATCAACAACACATGGTGGATATAATTCCTGAAATAAAAGTAGTCCTCTAACACATGTCTATAGAATTTCTTCATGTGGGCACTAGTGCTCTTTGTGGAGCAACCATCATCCATAAAGAATTTGAATGGAACTGCCCTGTTTAACATATTTTATCTGTATTATTTTTTTATTTGGTACTTCCCAAGGTCAACTGTCAAATTCATGTAATCCAAAAAATAGGATTGTAACAAATTTTGTCTTAATTTTGCTGATTGAGTAATATTTTTTTTCCATAGACATAAACATGATCTTTATACCCATTGGATCTGGTCCATTTTAGGATCAAATGTATCAATGATCAAGGCAAACTAATCTTTAGTTTGTCTATATAATGTTTTTTAATTTTAATTTTTATTTTATTTTATTTTTTTTGGTGATCCTGTCTCTGTAACTGGAGTTGTTTGCTTTTTTATAGTATACTTTTTGCCATCTTGCAAGTTGAGTGATAGCTTTACCAAAATTGCATGTTATCTTTGTAGTATTCTTATCTGCAAGCGTTAATCAAACTTTATATGCAGTTTCTTACTGCTTTCCTGGGCTTTTAGTTTTATTTTGAAGTTGGGCTTGTGTTTTACCTAAGCAGCCTCCTTGCTTGTGTCTATTAATTGCAACACAGCTCTGAAGCCCAAATTGGATGAAGAATAATTTGACCATTTTTTGGTGGTTTTTGATGATTATTTTTTTGGTAGCCCTATAATTGAAAAGCATTGCGAGGGCAAAAGCATGTATAGCATATATCAAGTGCTACTGCTATGTATCTGACTGTAGTTATAGGAATCCTAAGAAAATAGTGCTGAGTGCCGTCCATCTAGTGTGTTGGAAAATACCGATGCTTAACATTATTATTCGACTGTAAGCTGCTAAACTTTGTTCATCTACATAATTATAAACTCATGAAAAGAATATCAAGAGCAACATCTGTATGTATTCAAGCTGAAGTTTAGTCTCAGTTTTAAACACTTGAGATATATGGATGATCAACTACCTAAATTTTGACAGTTGCTTTGAAGCAGATTATATATAACGTTGCTAAACTAGATCCTTCATATATGGTTTTTGTCAATATAATATGAGTTACACATCTTCTTATAGGTGTGGGGAAAACTTCTCTTGTTCATCTCATTGTCAAAGGTTCTTCAGTAACTCGCCCTTCGCAAACAATTGGCTGTACTGTTGATGTCATGGTCAGATTCAATACTCCATTACTGAATTGCTTACACAGTGCCTGCAGATTGATTTTATTTCTGATGTGCCAATTTCACTGCACAGCATATAACTTGTGGATCTTCTAGCAGCTCATCAAATAATATCAAAGACTACAAGGAGAGAGATTTTTTTGTTGAGCTCTGGGATATATCAGGACACGAAAGATACAAAGATTGTCGTTCTCTATTCTATTCACAAATCAATGGTAAGACATGGCTTTCTAGCTCAAGTGAAAATCCTTACATATGTTAGGTAACAATTGTTATGAATGTGATTAAAAGAAATTGTAGATGATTGTTTGAGCAAGCTTATTACTATTAAAACCTGGAATTTTCATAATATGTGATAAATCTGCATATCTTCCACTTATTTAATCATTTGTCTGAGAGGGTAAAGATTTCTCTTAAGAGGCATTAAGAGAGAAAGGAAAAAGAAGGCCGGGGGGGGGGGGGGGGCAACTCAAAATACAATGTTGCTTATCTCCTTAGAGCAAGGTGAGCAATTTTTAAAATTCAGCAAATATGCATGATTAGTAGGATATTGTCTGTTTTTCCAGAAGTAGAAGGTGGTTCAAAGTGGGGACTTTGTGCTGCTCCAAATTTCTGCATACCCTGTGTCCTTTTAGTTCTGTCCCTGCATTAATATTTAAAAGATACAGAGGGGTGCAGAATCCAAACAATGGACTTGTTTTTCTTCCTTTTCTGTAGGCTCCAACTTAAACATTTTTTTTTGGTCCAACTTAAAGATTGCTAAGATAGCTGCCATGTGCTCTTGCAACGTCAGAGTACAGCAGAATGGAATTGGTAGTTTCTTCTCCCGTTAACACATAAGAAACAGTAATTGACATAAATCGTCCTTTGTTTTCTTACGTTGTCACCCGTTAGAATGCTTTTACAAGCAGCTTCCTAAGTGAAGAAAGCAACCATTTAGGTACAGAAGTTGTCTGTATTTGTATCCAAGGAAACTCATGTAGTGGTTTATCTTTCATAGCATAATGAAATCATCTGAGTAAATTCCCTTTGCTTCTATGCTCCAAAGATTGATATCTGTTTGTTAAGATCTTACAATTGTAGAATATAGGTCCAGCAGTAAATTTTGAAAAGAATTTAGTTGCCAGTCCTGTAGAGCTGTATTTGGGTGAAAACTTAGGCACTTTAGCATTCTGATTGACTGCAATTCTTAATAGATACGAGTATTTTTCCTTTAAGTCTTCTCTCTACACAAAATGTCGCTCCAAAAATAAATTGACTTTCGCTTCCAACTCTGATTTGGATGTGCCTGGCGAAATGGTTTCAATTTATATGAATGACTATCCATAGAGCTGCACTTTTCTTTGTGGAAAGAGTGAATATTAATGAAGAGATGAGGTGCATTTAATACTATGGGAATGCGTTAGAAAAAGTTTATCAAAAGTTACGGATCAACTGCATTTCAATTCTTATATTATGTTGTACTGATGTTTGAGAAAACTCTATCATCCAGAATCTGATCGCATTTTTGGTACAAAATAGGTTAAGACTCAAGAAATTAATATATTCATCTAGTTCCCGTTTGGTTAAGTTTCTAGAAAGGTGTGGATATCAAGGGATTGTACCAGCATTTAAAGAATTAAAAGAAGAGAAGTGAGGTATTACAAAGCTGTAGAATTCTAATGAAATTTAAAAGGGAAGCAAAAAGGGAAATTCTTAATCAAGCAATCTTCCTAAAAATGATACCAGATCCATCTCTAACTTAACAATGCACAATAGGTTATATTTGCGGGATTAATGGGATATGAATTACCTAGGGAGTGCATTTGTGCCAGATGCCACCTATTTTTTTATGACCCACACTTCCCTTTTATATCCTCATGTAATATAAACAGAACCAGAATGAAACACTGTATTCATTTCCTCCTATGCGGATGATCTGATGGCATCATAGTATCAAAATTCAAACAGTCAAAGATTTAGGTACTTTGAGCACCTCCCACCTAGATGATCTCTATCCATATGGCCCAATGCTTGACCATGAGAGTCTCCTATCAATCTTTTCAACCTTTTTAGCTGTCTTAACCATTTGGCTGAACAAAAGTATGGAGCGGTTTGGAATGCGAGATATATGAGCTAATAATAGGAAGGCCTTCTAAAGAAAAGAATTTATTATTATTATTATTAAGTTACACTCTTCAGATGTTTAGTATGCTTTCAACCAGTCGACCATAGGGATAGGGTGCAACTACCAGCTCTAATGGTGGTGTGTAAGATGTGTATTCAGTGACTGTTTTGTTAATACACCGTGTTAGTGTTATAAAGTAGGATTAATAGAGTATGGAAATTGTAATTGTTGAGGTTGGAACAATGCCTTATAACTGAATTGTGGTTGCTGAGAGTTATATTTTTACATTAGCATGATTATTTAGTTAAATGTCATTCTATTGCCGTAGAAAACATCCAAATCTCTCTTCATCAATCTCATCTATGTGTTCAACTTTTAATACACTCTTGTAAAAGAAGCTGATGCAGTCTATAAGTTCCCTTTCTATAGGGGCAAAATATAGGTAGCCAATGAAAATGCCCATAGCAGCACTTTTGCTTGTACTAATCTTTCGTATAACATATGACCTCAAATATTCAATCAATAGAGCTGTATCCTAAAACTACGTATCTCAGCACTCAAGAATTGGAATTATGTAATCAGAAAATTGGAAAATGAATTTCAATCTTACCTGACTTAAATTAGGGCTCTATTTTAAACATCTTGTGCATGAGCATAGTTCCTACTCAAAACTTCCACCAGTAAAGGAAATGGAAAAACAGATAACTCATTGATCTCCCAATATCTTTTAATAATTTCAAAGTGAGCTTGTTGTCCATCCATGATATTGATGCAGTATTAACAGAAAAAGTAGCCCTGAGAAACAACCAAAAAAGCTAAAAGTTGAAAATAGTGAGAAGTCAGGTTCAATTTGACTACTTTAAAAGGCTGCCATCGAATTGATGCAGTAATAACAGAAAAAGTAGCCCTGAGAAACAACCAAAAAAGCTAAAAGTTGAAAATTGTTAGAAGTCATGTTCAATTTGACTACATTAAAAGGCTGCCATCGAATTAGACATTCAGACTAACTTTTGACTCCTAGTAACTCTGCTTTCTGGTATTACAAAATATTACCACTAATAGATTAAAATAAAACTTAAACACATCAAATTAATAAAAGAAACAGTTTGAAGGCCACAAATGTATGATTTTCAGGAACTCCTTAGATGTTCTTATTTTTATCTTTGCATTGTGCTTCATTCTCCCCTGAATTCAAGAAAACTCGTCCTCTTTCCTCGAGTTTTGATGTGCTCTAATATAATGAAGCTCAAGAATAGAAGTTCAATCCCTGGAAATTTTAAGCCCCAGAACTTGTGTGATTGGCCTAGGCCTATTCTTCTTAGAAGCAGCAAAGAAGACCTATGTGGTTGTCCATGCCATTCTTCTGGAACAAAAAAATCAACCTCTTGGATGGCATGGTAGATAACAACATTTTTGGTTAACAACATGGAAGAAAACACGACAGAAGTTGAAAATTTTGTTGTTTCCCAGTCTAAAGATGCTTGTTAGTTTCCATGCTATTTGTCAGTACTATTAATGTGACTTGTGACCTCATCCTCTAATACTTCTTCACTAAACTTGAGGCCAACAACATTTTCTTTTTAGATCAGCTTGTTCAACTTTATTTGCCTCTTTAAGAAATCAAACAGTACTTGTGCTTTCCAGCATCTGTTTGCACGGAAACTGAATATTGAATTTTGAATCTGATTTCTGTTGTAATCAACCTACAGACCTTTTCTTTACTGATATATATAACCGTCTACCTAGGGGTGGCAATTTTTGATATGACTTGAAAACACAACATGAACCTAACACGAAAATAATGAGTTTGGGTCAGAATCGGGTCGACCCGATTGACCTGCCAAATAAACAGGTCAGGTTTGAGTGGAAATCGGGTCGACCTGTCTGATCCAACTGATCTGAAAAAATAAAAAAAATCAGGTTGAATTCGGGTTCAGGTTCGGGTCGACCTGTTTGACTTGAAAAAACAAAAACTTCACATTAAGGAAGTTTTCAGGTCAAACGGGTTCGCAGGTCGGCAGGCCGACCCGTTTGACCCGAAAATTTCCTTAATAATGGCATGTGTGAAGTTTTTTTTTTTTCCGGGTTGGCGGGTCGACCAGCTGCCAACCCAAACCCGACCCGCCAACCCGAAAAGAGCCAAACCGAACACGACCCAAAACTTCGTGTTCGGTTTGGCTCTTTTCGAGTTGGCAGGTTGGGTTTGGATTGGCAGATTGGCTGTTATACTTGGGTCTCAACCGGACCCGCTAATCCGAACTCGACCTGATTGCCACTCCTACGTCTACCGAAGCTTTCAAAGAAAGGATTTTCCAAAGAGTCCATTCTAGAGTTTAGGGGTCCCTAGGAACTGACTGTTACTTGCAAAGAATAGACTGCGGATTTTAAAGTCCATTCTAGAATTGAGCTCTTTCTTGCTTTCTTCAACGTTTTTCTGCCTTTGTAGCCGTGATGATTGAAAGAGAGAACTGAGATAATGTTGGACTCTTCCTCTCTCTTCAGTTTCAGTAGGGTATCTTCTTTGTTTATTCCTGAGGGTAGAACTCGGCATTAGGATGCGGAGTTTCACTTCCTTTAGGTTTGAATATACCAAACTGATGCAGAACCGAGAAGCGATAGTGGATGAGATCTTATTTAGATCCTTGGTGGTAGAATCTTCAGAGAATTAGAAAAGAATATTTGAAATCTGGATACATACATACATACATATACTACACAACGAGTAGCTGTAGGAGTTCATGATGGAAGCAAGAGAGAAAGGGAAGGAGAAAGAAATTCTAGGAGTTCCACCTAGATCTCTGTAGTTAACCCCCTAAGTGATTTTTTTTTTTGGGGGGGGGGGGGGTGTTTGGTTGTGTATCTATATATATGTGTATGTATGTAGACATCTTTTATTTATTTATTTATTTTTTCCTTCTGTGTATGTCCGCATACATGCATACTTATGTCCACACATACGTTGGTGTGTAAACATACATATGCACGTGTGTGTGTGTGTGTTTGTGTACAAACACATATATCTATGTACATACACATACATATACACATATATACATATACATGTGTGTCTGCGCGTGCACAAAAAAATACCTACATATATAGATATATATATATATATATATATGCATGTATGTATGTGTGTATAGAATGCATCATTTATTACAGAAAGTTGCACTATATTTTGTTTACTCTGAAGCTTTGGTTTCTAATATCTAATTTCTCTTTTGTTTTAGTATCAATAGAATCTGTCCTGGACTTTGTGCAGTAAAAGAATAAGTTTTATTCACCTTTTAACTATTCGAATAAACTTTATTTCGGTCATTCAAAATTCCTCAGCAGTGTTGTTTCAGCATTTAGTGTTCTTAACTAGTATTGTTTATCTCTCTATAATTTGATGCTGAGCAATATTAGAAACTAGATGGCTTAACCAGAACTAATCGAAATGTTGAGGGCTTAGATGAGATCTGGCTGAAGTTTAAGAGCTTCTGGTGAAAACCACTAAATGGATTTTTTTTTGAGTTGTTTAAATGGATATTTTGCATGTTTATGAGTTTAAAGATTGTATGTTTAGAAGTTTAAAGATTGTATTCTTTGTCTTCTTTAGGCATTATTTTTGTTCATGATCTCTGTCAGAGAAGGACAAAAGCAAGCTTACAGAAGTGGGCTGCAGAGATTGCAGCAACCGGGACATTTTCAGCCCCTCTAGCATCGGGAGGGCCCGGAGGTCTTCCTGTTCCTTTTATAGTTATTGGCAACAAAGCAGACATTGCTGCAAAAGAAGGAACTAGAGGGAGCAGTGGCAATCTCGTAGATGCAGCACGCCAGTGGGTTGAAAAACAGGGTTTACTTCCTTCAAGTGAGGAACTTCCGCTGACTGAGAGTTTCCCAGGAAGTGGTGGCCTTGTTGCAGTAAGTTGCAGAAACTGCACTCCTACATTTCAGCTGAAGCTATTGTTTTTTCTAATTATTATTTTAGTCAATGTTGCAGAATAGCTCGATGATGATTGGTGCGGAATTCTTAAGCCAATACCTTCTGTGATGCTAACCCCAATCATAACTCTTAGAATTCTTTTTATCAGGATTAGTGTTGGTACTACCACATTGAATAAAATGCCACCCTTGCCAAAACTTCTTAGAAATTTCCTTAAAGTTTTATAAAGCAAATACAGGTTATCATGTGCTGCATACAATGGGACCAATAATATTTCAATGAACAGAAATGAGTCTGCCATATTGATACAAGTAAATTTTTCAGTTTCATCTGGAAATTAACAATGTTTAGTTAAGATTCAAATTTAGGAGCAAATGATGATTTGAGAATCTTGTAGTAAATGGTTCCTTGTCATTGACAATCTATGTTACATGGACTCTTCACTCACCCCAACCATACCTGTGTCGTGTCGGTACGATACAAATATGGGTATGGATATGACATATATTAATTAAAATCTTCACTTTTTTTCCAGCCATACCCGTGTTGGACTCTTTATTTGTACCCGTGTCTACGTTCTCCCGTACTTGAGTCCATGCAACATAGTTGACAATAATGAATTGCTCTTGATCAATCATAACTTAAAGTCCAAGAAAATGAAGACCTTATTTGATTGGCAGAGTCACCATTATATGGACAGTTATCACGTGTTGTGTATGAAGAGTTCAAACGTTTAAATAATTTTATCATGGGTTCTTGTATAATTATCATACAGGCAAATGCTATGTTCTTCTTTGTCTTAACTAACCTTTAAAGTCTACGTCTCTATAGTTTCTTTTTGTAATCGACATAATGTAGAAATGTTTTGCCTCTTGTATGTAGTGGTTACCATTCGTAGTTGTTGCTAAGATGGAAATTTGGTAAATGTTTGAATAAAGTTCAATTCTTATGGCAGTGAAAGTGCCAGCTAACATATTTAGATTTAGGGGTCCAATGGTTTGCTAGCATGTGGAATTGTGTGTTATTCATCAAGCTGGCGCATGAGAAGTTTGTTGCTTCTGTAAAGAGGTGGAGTTTTCATTTTAAAATGAATGAGCATCTGTAGCTGATGCTCTGGAATACTTCTTTCAGTAATGGTACTACTTCTTGGTTGCTGGGTTCTAGTTAGTGTCTGTAAACAAAGTCCAACTTGACAATCTGCTACTATGTGAAGTTTGAAGTGGGCAGGATGGTCCACATTGATAATAAGTGTCCGTTGTAAATAAACAAACATCTGTCTTCACTCTGCGTTTTGTATTGTTTGGAACCCTTCTGCTACTGATGGCGATAGTTTGGAAGATTTTGTTAGTAATTTAGTGGAACTAGGCTTTTTAGCACTTCATTTTGGACATCAAATGTATAATGATTTGCTAGAATGAATCTTTTTACTTTGAGAACCTCGTGAGTCCCATGAATTGTATGCTTGTAACAATAGGGACAGAATTATGGGCTATCGCAAGGGTTTTCAGTTCATAAAATTTAGTGTCTAGACATCTGATCTTAGCTCTATCTTTTTTGGACAAGCAGGCTGCAAAAGAATCTAGATATGACAAGGAAGCTGTTATGAAGTTCTTTCATACGGTTTGTGTTTCACCTATTAGATCCATGCGGCTGATGTTCCATTTGGTAAAATCATCTAATGTTTCTGGGCCTTTTAACAGTTGATAAGGAGGAGATACTTTTCAGATAGTTTACCCGTTACAAGCTTGCGGTCTACCCCAGTTCAGAGATCATTGCTTCAATCAGATGAAATTTCAAGTGATGAGGGTCAGTTGTTCAATAGTTCAAGGTATGAGATGGACATTTGCTGCCTTGTCATGAAAATACAGTCCAGTTGCACTAAAGTTAACCTGTCATAATTTGTAGATATGAGCTATGGTTGATAATGCTTTTGCAACGAAGGTTAAACTGTGACAACTTTGCTACCTTAGTTGCTTTATAATTTGGGAATTATCTTGTGCCAGGGAATGAGTTGCCTTGACCATTTTAATAAGCTTGAAATTGTTGTCAATGTAAATGATGTAACACTAGCTTCGTAAAAAATTCTAGTCTAGTCTGTGACAGGATGTGTAGTTGTTATTGGTCAAGATTGTTGATGCATAGGTTCCAAAATTTATGGGATTAGGGTACTTCAAGGTAGGGGTGGCAATTTTGACATGACCCAAAAACACGACATAAAAAACATAACACGAAAATAATGGGTTTGGGTCAAGGTTTGGCGGGTTCGAGTTAGAATCGGGTCGACTTGATTGACCCGTTAGACGAATAGGTCTGGTTCGGGTTGGAATCAGGTTGACCCATCTGACCTGAAAAAACAAAAACAAAAAAACAGATCGAGTTTTGGTTTAGGTTCAGGTCGATCTGTTTGATCCGAAAAATACTTCACATTAAGGAAGTTTTTGGGTCAAATGGGTTGGTGGGTTGACCCGCTTGACCTGAAAATTTCCTTAATAATGACATGTGTGAAGTTTTTTTCGGGGTTCGCTAGTCAAGCTGCCAACCCGTGTCGGGTCGTGCTCGGGTTGGCAGGTTGGCAATTATACTTAGGTTTCAACTCGACTTGCCAACCCGAATCCGACCCGATTGCCACCCCTACTTCAAGAGAGCTGCTTGTCAAGTGTCTTATTTTATGAAAATTAGGCAGTTGATAGAAGATGTTAAAATTACCATGTTTCAATGTTTACTCTGTTTATTATCTCATTTTGCTGCAGTATAATGAGTCCCCGCATGGTTGATGGCTTTCTCGTCTTCATTTTCACCCCTCTTACAAGCAGCTATTATGTTGTTTTTATTCTCATTAAGTTCGATTGCAAAACTTTGCCATTTGCAGTTTGGTTAGCGATCCTTACAAATATAATGTGCTTCCTCCTCTACCTGCTCAACGCAACCTCACACCCCCTCCCACGCTCTATCCACAGCAGCCTATGTCCTCACCTGACAATTATAACATCCCTAGATTTGCCTGGAGGGATTCCCAAGAGATCAGTAGTGCCAGATCAAAGCGTACAGATATTAATGTTTGATCCAGTGAGTCTTGTTCAAGAGCAGTATATTGTCTGGTGAAACATTTTTGCTTTCACTTGCCAATCTCGATTCATTCTTTTGCTGAAGAAGAGGTATTGTACTCTATTGCACAGCATGTCAGACCTTGTAAGGAGTGATAATTCACTTAAATTCCTAGATTATTTTTTTTGCGCTTCCTATGTCGTTGCCTTCTCATTTTGTCCACTTTCAAAGTGATGTAAATTTGAAAATACCTTTGGTGGAACTGAAGAAACGTGTATATTTTTTCGCTCTTTGCAAGAATGATAATAAAAGTGTTTATTTTATTATTATTATTATTATTATTATTATTATTATTAGGTGTGTGGCGTAAGTCCTGAGCAGATTAAATTTGGTGATACCTTTTCTTTTGGCATACTAATATGAGAAGGTAAAATTTCACACATTCTAGTAGGAAAATCTTGTACGTACGTCATTGTCCTACGTATTAAAAGAGATAGTTATCCAAATATATCGTTGTTGAAGCTTATGGTTCGTAAATGGATACTATTGAAGATGCTAGTATAACATTAAAGAATATTTTTTAACACGTGTTTAAGAAGCACGCATAACTTATCGTATAATCGGGTGCAATTTACTTTTTGATGTTTACTTATATTTATTGCTTTTTTGTATTTATTCTTTTTTAATTTAATTTCACTTTTGTATAAAATTAATGGCTATAGACAAACTTTAATAATAATTTCTAATTTTAATGAGATTTGAAAGAGTGAAAGTCTGGTTAGTACGGGGAGGTGCTGTGAGGCACATGCGAAAATCGGGCAGACGTTAGATTTGATTGCTTGAAACAATAATAATGTGCAAGTTGTACAAAACACTATACGGAGTCGTGTGTGTGCATATATATGTTTATGTAAACAGTGTTATTTATGAACTCATACACTCTTTATGAAGGTCGATGTATGAAGTTCTAAAAAATGGATTAGATGATGTGAACCAGTAGATTCTGGGAGAAAATGGCTCCATTTTGGATATTATTTTTTCAAGTTTTTTGAGAAATATTTTTGACTTTGTGTTTGGATTGGTGAAAATTTTTTTGGCTTGAAGTCAAAAAATTTTTCATCTTTCCATTGGTCAAATTTTTTGTTCAAATTTTCCCGTTAAGTGTTTTCATCTTAAATTACAAATATTCTTTCAAAATTCAAACACTTTTTACTTTTGTTACTGCTAGTTGCTCGTATAGGATGCTTGTGCTGTAACAAGCATCTAATAATCTACCTCCATTATAGGACGCTTGTGTTGTAATGAGCGTCCGGTGTTAGTGTTCGTTATTCCATTGCTACTTGATATGGAGCGAAAAATGTTCGTGATTGTTCTTCCTGTTATTTTGAATGGAATTTGAAGCAAAAAATGTTATATTTTTTGAATAATTGTGTAAAAAAGTGAAACAAGTTATTAGGATTAAAAATTCAAACACTTTTTCAAATAATTATTTAATATCCAAACAAGTTTTCTAAAAAAAATTTTAAAATTCAAACACTTTCTCGCCTTTTAAAAAAGTCAACAAAAATCATTCAAATAATTATTTGATATAATTCTCCTAAAAAATCATTTCCAAACGAAGCCAATGTTACTTGCAACACAGATAGAGTCAGAAACACATGGGAGTTTCTTGTGCCTCTGATGCTTAAGTTAGTTAGAGAGCTGAACAAAGAATTTGAAGAGCTCAGGAGGCTAGAAAGATATATTAGTTAACGTACCTTTTGGCAATGAGATTGGGAACTTTTATAATGGTGGGTGAGAGGGAAAATTTGATAAAACAGGAGTTGTAGACTGTTAGCCTAGTCTCAATAGTTCGGCTGTGTCAGACATAGGTTTAGCTTGTGAAGTTAGCTGTCACATCAACTAATATGAACCAAGGGGTGCAAACACTTGATATACTTGGACCTACACTTGATGAACTTGTAGAGATTGTTTGTATGGTTCAAGATGAGCTTCAAAAGTTGATGATCATGGCTAGAACGAATGAACATGGTTGCTGGTTGATGAATGAGCACATTTTTGGGCAAGTTCTCAAGCTTGAATTTCACTTTGTTCATGCTAGCACATTGGGCCAAGGATTCAAGCATTGGTTATGGATCAAATTAACTTACAAAAAAGGCTCAAAAGGGATGATCCAAGCTGTCAATGGGTGTGTGATTATAGGGGGTTTTGGGCTGGACTTGTTGCTTTTTGATTGAAGTGCCAAACGGGCTTAAGGTGAAGATGGATTGATTCGAACCACCTTGAAGTTGGAGGGCCACACGAGCAGCCCAACATCACAGGAGTATTTTGTTTCTTTAGTAGTTAATTCTTAGTAGTTTTAGTTATTAGAATTCTTCTATAATTGTGTTTTTTAGCTAAGATATTACTATTAGTTTAGGAGTAGACTTAAAAGTTGCTTAATTTTTTCAATTCTAGAAAATTCTTTGTAAGCCTATTTATAAGACTATTTTTAGTTACGAATTTTTGCAGATTTGCTGAATAATATTTGAGTGTTTTTCTCAACATTGAGATTTTTTTTGGTTTTTTATTGATTAAGAACTACCCTTGGTCTCATCAAGCCTACTTGTGGCGACCTAAACTTAGTTTAGAGTTTTCCATCTTGTTTTGTTTAGGGTTCTATAGGTTTGCTTCGTCCTCTATAGATTCGTATGCATCGAATAAGGTTAAATCAAAGCAAAACAACTCCATGTCAAGGTTGTTGGGTTCAAGAAATCTATCGTGGTCTTGAGTTAATGAGTTGCTCACTTAGAAATTCAAGGTTCCTGACCGTCTACGTATTCTGTACATATCAAGTGATATCAGAGCCATCTTGAATTCTTCTAGTTTTTCCAATCCAAATTTTCCTTCGGAGAATTTCGGATATATCCCTTTTTGTTTTTGTCTTGTTTTTGTTATTGTTCTGGTAAAGAGCTTTGAGCCTGGTCATAATAACTCGTGCTTTCGTGCTCGTGTCTTGTTCCTTATCCAAATCGTTTCTTTAAATTTTTGCCATAATTGTTTTTGTTGCTTTTCTTCTTATTTTGTGCCTAATTGTCTATTCTAGGGTCTTAGAGTAGTTCTTGATTGCTTCTCAATCAAGAATTCTAGGTCTTGTGATACCTTCCTAGTAGCCCCAAACGTACCATTCAAGGCTCAATGGGGTTGATCGTTCGTCTGTGCTATTTTGAGGAATTTAAGGGTTCAAGACATGGCAATGGAGCATGAAAAACAACCTATCTAGCATCCACTGAAAGGGGAAGAGGTTGGTGTTTGCGTGTATGGTCAAAGGTGCATTGCAAAATCCAAGGGTGACATTCTGACCCTATCCACGAAGAGTATTCGCGCGCGGATAGGGCCGTGGATAGCAACAGAATGGATGCTGCCAGAGGCCAACTTTTTGACGGTATCGGCGCTTTCTATCGACGCGCGGATAACCAGCTTGAATACGAGCAGAATTACGAGTTTTAGATAGGTTTTTAGTTTTGTTAGGTTTTTTATTTTAATTGTAATAAGTTTCCTACTTTTGTTTAGCTATGTTTAGGTTATTTTACGCTGATATAAGGCTTACGATTGTATTGTTTTCATAAGTTCAAGATGAATCAATAAAATTGTGAGTATTCTCTCTCTGAGAGTTTTCTTTTGTTTTTGGATTGGAACTAAATTCTCGTCTTATTGGAGGGATTCTATGGTGACCAAAACTTACGTTTAGAGTTTCTTCCACTTGATTTAATTCATTCTTTTGGGTTTGTTAATTATGGGTCTATTCCACAAGTTGGTTAGGTGTCTATCTCATGAGTTGGTTAGGTGTCTATCTCACGAGTTGGTTAGGGGTCTAACTTGCAATGTAAAAGGAGGATTTCATCGATCTTGGTTGAACCTTCGAAGCAATCCATTCGAGTTGTTCTTGGGGTTTTCAACAAGTTACAAAGGGGTCAAGAAGATTCGAGTGGTTACCACAATTCAAGTTATTCTTGGGGTCCTTTGATAGGTTCCAAAGGGGGTCAAGAAGGTTGGGCTGGCTTTCCTAGGGTTTCAAGGTATCTTGGGATTCGGCCTCCATTGGCAGCATTCGTTCTGTTTGCGCGGATACTCTTCGCGGCCCTATCAGCACACGGATACTCTTTGCAGATAGGGTCAAAATGTCAACCTTGGATTCTGCATCGTACCTTTGACCGTACACGCGAACACTAGCCTCTTTCCCTTTGAGTGGATGCTAGATAGGTTATTTTTCATGCTCCATTGCCATGCCTTGAGCCCTTAAACTCCTTAAAATAGCACAGATGAACGATCAATCCCATTGAGCCGTGAATGATACGTTTGGGGCTACCAGGAACGTATCATCTTGTGTGGTATTTTGTGTTTCTTGACTATTTTTAGTGTTTTTTTGATTTTCTTGTGTCAAAAACTATCAAGTACAGGAGATTCTTGAACTTAAAACATTCACAAATCAACTTTTTTTTTGAAGTTTGAGTTGTTTCTTGTGTTGTTCTAGAAGTAAAAAAAAAAAAAAAAAGAGGCAGAACGTGAAAAAAAAAAGAAGAGGCAGATCGTGTGCTAAAAGAAAAAAAAGCCAAAAGCACAAAGAAAGAAAGACAAAAGTGGATAAAAAGGAGTGCACATCAAGGTAAAAACTGTGCACAAACACTTATTCAAAATTTCTTGAAGTTTATTGGTGTTTTTGAGACAAATTTTGAAGTTCTTGAACTTACTTGTCTAGTTTTTTGAACTTGCACCAAGTTGTCCTTGTGTTTCTTGAAGATCTTGAATTCTGGTGTTCATGTTTCTTGTTTCTTGGGGTTCTTGATTGAATTCTTGGACTTTCTTGAATAATTATTAAAGTTCTTGAAGGCCTCCATAAGTCGTTTGAGTCAAAACTTCCAAATCTCTAGGGTTTCTTGTTGATCTTGTTCAAGTAGTGTTGCTAGAATTTTTTGTTGTGTTCTGTCCAGTTATTGTGTGTTGTTCCAGCAATATCACGTGGTAAAAAGCAGAAGAAAAGGAGTTATTTTGGTATTATAAGAAGTAAAGAAGCTGGTTGAATTCAATTTGGAAAGGAAAAACAAACACCAATTGAATTTGGTCTTGTAAATCCAATTAGCCCTAGGAATTCTTCCTTTTAGGCAACTAGTGAGCAGCTTGTTTCCTTTTCTTTTATTTGTGTTTCTAGTCCTTTTGGGGTGATTTTATTTGTTTCCCACTGTTTCCCTTGTTTCCATATTGGTTAGTGTTTGTTTTCTTTTGTTATTTGTCCAAGAATCCTTCTAGGAAAAGGTTTTTAATCCTACTCCAACAAGGATTGCTTGAGTTTTTATTTTTGCACAAGAATATTATTTTCTATCAAAAGAACGTTAAAAATTAAGAATTTTCACACATTAGGGTGTCTATTTTTGTGATAATCTTGTTCTTTTCATTCTTCTTGATTACTCTTTTTGTCATTTGATGCAAATGAGGCCTTTATCTTACTGATCCAGACCCAGTGTGACATCTAAGGGCCCAAAGATGGAGGTCCATGTGTGATTCCCAGATGACCCAGCCTAGCCGTAATTTTTAAATAAATAAATATGTAATTTTTAAAAATAAATAAATCTCCTTATCTTTGATTTAAGGAAAATTTTATCTTCTTATTCTTAGTTTAAAATCTCCTTATCTTTGATTTAAGGAAAATTTTAGCTTCTTATTCTTAGTTTAAAAAGAGATATTTATCCTATAGTTTAAAAGGAGATTTTTATCTTACTTTTATCTTTTAGTCTTTCTTATCATTGTCATTAGTTTATGTTTTATATCCTTATCTTAGTTTAAAGGCAAATTTAGTCTTATCTTTAGTTTATCTCTTTAGCATTGAAGGCTATAAATAGCCATGTACTAGCCTTGTAATAGAGCATTCAGAAGTTTAATAAAATCATTTGAGTTCTCTCTACTTGTGAGGAATTTATATCTTTTTTTTTACTCTTGTGAAACCTTGCTTTGTCAACCTACGAGAGTAGATTGGTGATTTAAATTCACAAAGCCCCCAATTTGTGCCTGGACCCAAGTGCGTCGTTGTGTGGATTGGTTCATTTGTGTTTGTAGTTGGGCGAATAGTCTAATTAGTAGGTCGCATTCCATACAATGTTGGTTGGCTAATTGCATCCGCTAGGTCTCGAACAATCCCTACCCCTTAAACCTACGCTGTGAAGATCAGGCCACCCCTCGTGATTCGCATCATCTTGGTATCAAAGCACCAGATTGACACAATAGGCTTTCCATCCTATCGTTCTTGCTTATTCACCATTACACCATAACCGTGATTTCCTTATTGTTTTGTATTCCCATTACCTCCAGATTTGTTTCTCTTTTTATCAGTTTTCATTGCTGCTATTCATTTTTTTTTAAAAGCATCCTTTCATCCAGATTTGGCCTTTGATATGCAAGATTAAGGATTTTCACACTGGAAAAGTCCCTTATCTTGTAATTGACAAGGTGATTAGATTGAGACATCATCTTATTTGTTGGAGGATAAATTTATCTAGATTTGAAATTCAAATCAAAGGATATGTCTATCTAGATTTGAAATCTTATTTGTTGGAGAATAAATTTATCCAGATTCGAAATTCAAATCAAAGGATATATCTATCCATATTTGAAAATTCAATTCAATTTTTTTTACGAATTGTAATCTCTTGTTGAGCACCATAATTAAAAAAAAAAAAGAGTTAAGCTTGGTCCAAAAAAAAAAAAAAAAAAGAAACAAAAAAAAAATTGAAATTGACCAATGCAAAATTGGTGCTCTCTTTTTATATTTCTAGATTTGTATTTAGTATTGTGATTTATATTTGACTCTTAGTGCTTTAAACTTGATCTTGCATACTATGTGCTTGAATTTTCCTTCATTCTTTGAAACCCAAACCTAGCCTAAACTTAACCATTTGTGATCTATTTACTTCATTCGTGACTTAATTTGATCCATCCACCTTCACGTGCTTGGTTGGGCCGAGAATTGGCATTCTTGATCACCTGACAAGGTTTTAGGTATTATAAGAGCTTAGAATTGATATTGAGGGTTTTGAAAATTAGTGAGTTCATTAAGAGTAGAGCGAAAATACTGAGATAAGAAAAGAGTGAAACACATAAAGTGGTGAGATTTATTTATTTTTTTTTTTTTGTGAGGTCCTACATTTTTCCTATTTTCTATTATCACTAACATGGCAGTAGACCAAGGAAAGGAAGTCACTAGTGTAAATGACATTGACAACCAAGAGAACACTCAATCAATAGGGCTAGCATCTTTCCAAATGCAAACATTGGTGAGCCACCTTGAAAGATTGTTTGATAAGAAGCTAGAAGGACTCCATGAACGATTGGATCAGGTGGAAAATAGAACTAATAGCCAAAGGACAACTCCGTTCGATCTAAGACAAGCACAAGCCACATGGCCCTATCATCATCAACACAATGTGATACGCACACGGTTGCGTGAACCCAAGAGACGCCTTGAAAACTCGGCTAGTGCAATCCAACCAAGCTTAACTCCTTTGAAACTTGTCCAAAGACTCCAAGAAGAATTGGACTGTTACTTGAATCTTCTTCAATGTGGCTTGAATACCTCTCCTAAGACACAAACCTAGACTCCTAACCAACAACGTGGATCAGACTCCTAGTCGATAGTCTTTCAGATTGGGGAAACAAACGAGTCAAGAGAAAATCCTAAGCGGAATTAACTTGATTGCAACAAGTACAACTTGCTGAATCAAGAGCTATTCTTGAACCAAGAACCAAGAAACTCTCTGATGAGAAACACACTTTAATTTGAGCCCAATAATCTGATTTATTCAATTGTGAATAATAGCCTTATAATAGGCTAATAGTCAATTACATCATAAAAGGAAAGAATCCTAGATAGACACAATTACTAGCTGATCATGCCTAAATAAAAGAAACACTGAACTTGGACACTAATTCACGGTTAAACACGGTTAAACACACTACCAAAACAGAAAATAGCATTATTAATTTGAATGGGCTGGCCGTGGCTAGCAAGAAGCCCAACTAAAGGTCCAAGCCTTCAATCAATGTCTTGTTGCTGCTGTGGGCTTATCCCACCAATTGGACTTCTTGATCAGCTCCTTTTGACTCATCTTCAGTCCACAAAAGTGTGACCAGCCTTGGTGACTTGGTCTCCATATTTGTTCTCATTAAAGTAGCTTCATCTTCATGCAATTGCACAAGTAGGCCTTGAAAGGCTTGTTTCATCCGTTTGGTTTGTGATCTTGTCATTGGACCTCCAAACCCTTACAATGGATCCTTGTGATACTCAAGACTCTTAGAAACTTCTTGGACAGCTCCATGTGCGCCATCATTCCCTCCTTCCTCGGGAAGATTCGCCCTCGAATCACCTGCATCATATAAAGAAAGATTAGCAACATTAAAAGTCGCACTCACATTACCATACTCACTAGGTAGATCAATCTTGTATGCATTGTCACCAATCCTTTTGGTCATTTGGAAGGGACCGTCTCCTCTAGGATTGAGCTTAGATTTCCTTTGTTGTGGAAACCTCTCCTTGCTAATGTAGATCCAAACCCAATCACTAGGTTCGAACACCACCTTCACACGACCCTTGTTTGCTTGCTTTGCATATTGGTCATTCTTCTTCTCTATGTTGGCTCGCACTGTAGCATGTAGATCCTTGACAAATTCAGCCTTCCTCTTGCCATCCAAATCTGCATGTTCACTACTAGGCAAAGCCAAGATATCCAGAGGAGTCAAGGGATTAAATCCATAAACAATTTCAAATGGTGAAAAAAGAAGTAGAAGAGTGAACAATACGATTGTATGTAAACTCTATGTGTGGTAAACACTTCTCCCAGTTCTTAAGATTGCGTTGTATGATTGCACGCAATAGTATGGTGAGTGTCCTATTGACAACCTCAGTTTGCCCATCCGTTTGAGGATGTGCTACAGTAGAAAACAATAACTTAGTCCTTAGTTTACTCCAAAGAGTACACCAAAAATGGCTCAGGAACTTCACATCTCGGTCACTCACTATGGTTCTAGGCAATCCATGCAAACACACTATCTCCTTGAAAAACAATTCAGCAATATGAATAGCATCATTAGTCTTAACACATGCAATGAAATGTGCCATTTTGCTAAAACGATCTACTACCACAAAAATGCTATCTTTACCACTAGAAGATCGTGGAGGACCTAGAACAAAATCCATGGAAATATCAGTCCAAGGATGTGATGGCACGGGTAGTGGGGTGTAAAAACCATGAGGCCTAACTCTAGATTTTGCTTGCCTACATGTTATGCACTTCTCACACAAAGATTGAACATCACGTTTCATGTGAGGCCAGTAGAAATGCTCATGCAAGATATCTAGTGCTTTACTCACTCCAAAGTGTCCCATAATTCCCCCACCATGTGTCTTTCTCACCAACAATTCTCAAATGGAACACATCGAAACACACAACTTATCTTTCTTAAACAAGAATCCCTCATGAATATAAAAATCACCAAATGCCACCTTCAAACAAGACTTCCAAATATAACCAAACTCTTGGTCAGATTCATATAACTCTTTCAAAAGTTCAAAACCAAGTAACTTAGTTTGCAAGGAAGTTAAGAGAACATACCTCCTAGAGAGTGCATCAGCCACGACATTTTCTTTCCCTTGTTTGTACTTGATCACATATAGGAAGGTCTCTATCAACTCCAACCACTTTGCATGGCGCTTGTTCAACTTGCCTTGAGACTTGAGAAACTTCAAACTCTCATGATTTGAATGGATAATGAACTTCTTGGGCCACAAGTAGTGCTCCCAAGTTTGAAGTGTCCTCACCAATGCATAAAGCTCCTTGTCATAAGTTGGGTAGTTGAGTGCCGCGCCTTGAAGCTTCTCACTGAAGTATGCTATAGGCTTTGATTCCTGCATCAAAACAGCTCCTATTCCTACGCCACTAGCATCACACTCAATTTCGAAAGCTTTGGCAAAGTTAGGTAAGCTCAAGAGAGGTGCATTGGTTAGTCTTTCTTTCAGCAAATTAAAAGCCTTTTCATGCACTTCTTCCCATTTAAACAACACATTCTTCTTAACTAACTCATTAAGAGGTGCCGCAATTGATGAAAAATCACGCACAAACCTCTTATAAAAGCTAGCTAAATCATGGAATGAACAAACATCATTGGCATTTCTAGGTGTAGGCCATTCTCTAATAGCTTTAACTTTGAACTTATCTACACTAATGCCATTAGCACTTACGACAAATCCAAGAAAGATAACAGATTGCATGCAAAAAGAACACTTAGCAAGATTAGCAAACAATTGATTCTCTTTGAGCATATTAAAGACAGCACGCAAATGTTTAACATATTCATCCAAAGACTTGCTGCAAACAAGGATATCATCAAAGTAAACTACTACAAATTTCCCAATGAAAGATCTAAACACATGATTCATAAGACGCATAAAGGTACTAGGTGCATTAGTCAAGTCAAATGGCATAACTAACCACTCATATAGTCCATATTTTGTCTTAAATGCTGTTTTCAACTCATCTCCCTCTTTCATGATAATTTGATAGTAGCCACTCTTCAAATCAATTTTAGAAAACAAATTGGAACCATAAAACTTATCTAACATATCATCTAACCTAGGAATGGGATGACGATACTTTTTTGTAATTTTGTTGATGGCTCGGCAATCTACGCACATTCTCCAAGTGCCATCCTTCTATGGCACCAGAATAACAGGGACCGAGCAAGGACTTAAGCTCTCTCTCACAAAGCCCTTCTCCACAAGCTCATCCACTTGCCTTTGTATCTTCTTTGTTTCTTTTGGATTGGCTCTATAGGCTGGACGATTGGGAATGCTTGCTCCAAGCATGAAATCAATCTGATGTTCAATGCTTCTCAATGGTGGTAGCCCGCGTGGTATGTCTTCGGGGAAAAGATCTTGAAATTCCTACAATAAAGACAAAACAACACTAGGAGTGGAGGGGTCAAGCTCGTTAGTAGCAAAGTAAACATCCTTATATAAAATTACAAGAAGTTGTTGCCTAGCTAACATGGCACTCTTAACATCACTTTGGGCAGCAAATGTACTCACCTTCTTCTCCTCTCTAGCTACAACCTCATCTCTCTTCTTCTTTTTCTCTCCTCTCAGGTTGGCCTTTTTATACTCACTACCCTCGACTTTTGCACTAACTCCACTCTCCTTACTTGCATTCTTTTGCTTCTCCCTCAATTTACATTCTTGAGTGATCTTCAATTGATTAGCATAGGCCTCGGATGGTTTCAAAGGCAGCAAAATGAACTCCTTCTTCTTCCATGTCAATCTGTATGAGTTCTTGTAGCCATCATATGTCACATTCCAATCAAATTGCCATGGGCATCCTAAAAGAATGTGGCATGCATGCATGGGTATAACATCACATAAGACTTCGTCCACATAACCTCCTATGGCAAATGGAACAAGGACTTGTTTGGTGACTTTCAAATCTCCCAAATCAGTCAACCATTGTAAGTAGTGTGGCTTGGGATGCTTGATGGTTGGAATCTTCAATTTCTCTACAAACAAAGCACTAGCAATATTAGTACAACTACCACTATCAACAATACTGCTACATGCCTTGTTTTGCACAATACACCTAGTGTGGAAAATGTGCTCTCTTTGCATCTCCTCATGATCATCCATAGGTTGAATGCTCAACATCCTTCTAGTGACCAGAATCTCTCCTTGAGGTGGTTCTACTTCATTCAGCCCTCCATGCTCATAATCTTCATCACTAGGACCCTCGAGTGGTGGCATTTCAGTATCACTTGAATGCACACTCTCCACATCTCCATTGTCCAGAATGATCATGGCCTTCTTACTTGCACATTGGGAAGCTACGTGACCATATCCTTGGCACTTGTAACACTTTATATCCCTTTTTTTTGAGGGTGCATCATTTTTGGTCTTTTGTGGTTGCCTCAAAGATGATGTCTCAACCTTTGGTTTGTTGGGAAATGGGGGGTCAGATTTCTTGGAGAACTCCTTGGGCTTTTGAACACTTCTGTCATCCTTCCTATCTCATGAAGAACTTCATGTAAACCTATTAGAAGAAATGGCAGCAGCACGCCCCCTTTTTGACTTAAGTTGGCGCTCCACCTTTTGAGCTTTTTCCACCAAGTCTAGAAGCTTCACCGAGTGATCAACTCATCATAATCAGAAACTTCACCTTCGTCTTCCTCATAGATTGGGTTTTTAGAGACTCGAGAATGTGATGGCCTTTCAAAGCTGTCCAATCGAGCATGTACATTCTCCATGGCTTTATTCATAGCTTTGTCAATCTCCCTTTGCATCATTTCCACCATGTTCCTTATGTCAAAAGGTGGAAGGGTACGTGTGATCTCATCCTCCTTAGACATAGCTAAAACTACAAAAAAAAAAAAAAAAAAATTTAGTAACACAAAAATATAGCAACTAAAATAAATCCTCACTCCTTAAGTGTTTCACTCTTGTATTTCTCAAGCAAATTTGGCTTTTACCCAAAAATGATCTCACCCCTTAGCCTTTTACCACTCTTGAGATACTCCTTTGCGTTCTTCGTTGAAGAACCAGCTCAATTGATCTCAACGAGTCAACAAAGTTAGCAGTCAAGAAGAGTAATAATGATGTAGAATACTTAGGATAGTGTTTGTTCCCACTAGAGGTCAAATGAATGAGATGACACTAATTTCAGATTCAAAGACTCAATTTGACACCCTAATGTGTGGTTTGTACTCGTGTGAAATCTTGATTCTCAATAGCCCCTTGATAGAAAATAGCGTAAAACTTATTCTCATGCAAAAACAAAAATTCAAGCAAGTAACTTCAAGATAAATTTAACCCAACAAGAGAGAAGTTCAAGAATTTTGGTAAGTTTTGTCAAGAATTTGTTCAAGATTCAACTAAAACTACCCAAGAACTTCAAGAACCTTCCAGAAATTTCAAGAAACAAACGCAAGCAAGCTGGACAGATTAAAGTTCACGAAATCTGGAAGCAAGAACAATTTTCCAGCAAGTTGTTTCTTCCCAAAAGTTAAACCCTAGCTTTCAATAACCCAAGTTCTTCAAGTAAGTGTTCAAGAACCTCAACTAAGGACTCAAGAACTTCATCAACATGAACATTCAAGAAAGTAATCTGAAACAATCTGGACAAAATTTCGTTCAAGACAAAGTTCAAGAAATTTAAGAACTTGACCAAGAACTTCAAGAATAACAACAACTCAACTTGTATACTTCAAGAACTATCAAGGTATGCCCAAGAAACGCAATTTAATCCACCAAATTAACAAGAAACTCTACCAAAACACCAAGAAACAAGAAGAGTAGAATCTGGTCAATTAAATGGCATTGTTCTCTGTCCAACAATCTAGATGTTTCACTAGGTCTATTCGGTTGCACAAGCACAGTATTCCAGCCAAATATACTTCAGTTTAATTGGTTTAGTTCGTATGCTCGGATTTTACTCCCTTCAAGCACGCCTCTTTTCTTTTTTTTTTCTTTTGGTGCACGGATTTTTCACTTGTTGTGCACGACTTCTGACGTGATGTAGATTAGGTGTATAAAAGAGAAGTGCATATAAATCAAAGTCAAGTAATAAAACCTAATCTCTAACCTTTTCCGCAAGTATACGGGTTGTCGTAGTATGGAAATTAGGGTTGAATCCCACAAGGAACCACTTTAACAAGCAATTACTAGATTTTTATCACCTTCTTTATTATCTAAGCAAGCATAAATTTGAAAAAGTGAGTGTTGCTAATGTCTACTAGACTAGGAGAAAAGTTGTATGAATGCAAGAATTACGTGTATAGGATATGAATGGAGATGTTCTAGAGTAATGATGAGACTAATGATCTAAATTAAGAAGTAGTGGTTAACTTCTTGCCACACTAAACTTGCCTTGTCTTAGGGGTGTAATTCCTTTTGTATCAAAACTTGTTTTCACAATGAAATGATTTAATCTATCTATTCTCATGATAGAATTGTTGATGTGTGCATGAATTGCTTAATTAAATCCTCCTAAGCACAACACTATTTTCATATGTTAAGACTTAAGTTCAATTACTCATTTTCCATTATTAGGATCAAACTTAATTGTACCCTAACAACTATTGTGCTTTGCATGTGATGGCCTTTCATATACAAAGATTAACACTTGAATAATTGAAAAGACACAAGCAAGAAAGGGCAAGGTAACCAACTACAAGCTTTAATATAGATGCATTAAGTTTATCAAAACCCTAGAATTAAGGATTTAGTTCAACATGATGGTTTCCATATTAAAACTTGGGAATTGGCAACATCCATCCATAGCAATTGAGATAAATGAAGAGTACAAAGTTAGAGAGAGCTTATTCAAGATAAGAATGGCTTCAAGAACTTGTATTCTCTTCACAAGAATTGCTTACAAAAGCTTTTGAACATAGAAACACTCTCAAACTCTCAATATTTCTATTGAAGTCTAGCAATTCTCTACAAAATCTCCAACGTAGCACACCCTAACTCTTCACAAATGACTTCTATTTATAGACATGGATATTACAAGTCATTTTCCAACTTGCAAATTACATTTAATGAATTAGAATGATTAAAACCCTAGTTGAGGTCTTAAAAATCTCCACTTGTTTGTCCAATGCAATCTACAACTTGTAAAGCCTGGGTACAATTCAAAAGTGTATAAGAACAGCTGGGAAAGGAAGCAAGTTAAAGCTGCCGCCAATTGACATGCTGGATGCGATACGCGCCTGTAGATACGCGGCAGTTCATCCGCGCTGCCACGTATTGTTGTGCGCGGATCGCATGTTCTGGTCCCACTTGTGTAAATTCTTGCTGATTTGTCTTTCTAAGTGTCTTGGAACCTTTTTCACGACTTCTTTTGGAGATGTTGCTGATTTTTCTATTTTTCCTCCCTTTGTTCTTTTCATCAAAGTCATTCTTTTACCCTCTTTTGTTCATCTTGTCACTTTGTTCTAGGCCTTGCTTTGATGTCTGCAAAAATAGATATTAATTTTATCAAAATAATAGTTTTAATAAAAAGAAATCTTACTTATAGAAAATAAACCTTACTAAATGAAAACATGTCATTTATAGTAATAATAAAATAACTTAACTAAAAATATACTAAAAATACCATCTAATATATATATAAATATGTGCAAATGTTTTTCCTTGTCAACTTCTTTGCTTTCTGTTTTTTTTTTATCAAACGAATTTTTTTTTTGACTAGAAAGAACAACCAACTTCAAGATCTTCAATTCAAGGCTTGTGATGACCAAGAATCAACCCCCTTGAATTCGGTTCTCACACAAGAACAACAAACACAAACTTTAAATCAAGAACTATTAAAAACAGTCAAGAATTCAAGTTTTAAACCACATAAACCCTAGAATTCTTGGTTGAATTAACCAAGAACAATTCTAATACAAAACCCTAAGTTGACACAGATACAAGAATATGTGAAAAAGACAGCAGCAAACGGATAGAAAAACAAAGAAAACTCGGACAGAAATAAGACACAAAACAATGCAGAAGAACTATAAGAAAGAAAAACGAATAAAAGAAGAGATATATCCAAGATTCTCCAAAGAAAAATCTGGATTAAAAACCTAAAATTTTTAAGTAAAAGTGGCTCTGATACCACTTGATACACACACGATTGCGTGAACCCAAGAGACGCCTTGAAAACTCGACTACTGCAATCCAACCAAGCTTGACTCCTTTCAACGTGGCTTGAATACCTCTCCTAAGACACAAACTTAGACTCCTAACCAACAACGTGGATTAGACTCCTAGTCGATAGTCTTTCAGATTAAGAAAACAAACGAGTCAAGAGAAAATCCTAAGCGGAATTAACTTGATTGCAACAAGTCCAACTTGCTGAATCAAGAGCTGTTCTTGAACCAAGAACCAAGAATCTCTCTGATGAGAATCACACTTTAATTTGGGCTCAATAATCTGATTTATTCAATTGTGAATAATAGCCTTATAATAGGCTAATAGTCAATTACATCATAAAAGGAAAGAATCCTAGATAGGCACAATTACTAGCTAATCATGCCTAAATAAAAGAAACACTGAACTTGGACACTAATTTATGGTTTAACACACTACCAAAACAGAAAATAACATTATTAATTTGAATGGGCTGGCCGTGGCTAGCAAGAAGCCCAACTAAAGGTCCAAGCCTTCAATCAATGTCTTGTTGCTGCTGTGGGCTTATCCCACCAATTGGACTTCTTGATCAGCTCCTTTTGACTCATCTTCAGTCCACAAAAGTGTGACCAGCCTTGGTGACTTGGTCTCCATATTTGTTCTCATCAAAGTAGCTTCATCTTCATGCAATTGCACAAGTAGGCCTTGAAAGGCTTGTTTCATCCGTTTGGTTTGTGATCTTGTCATTGGACCTCCAAACCCTTACAATGGATCCTTGTGATACTCAAGACTCTTAGAAACTTCTTGGACAGCTCCATGTGCGCCATCACAATGACGACATTGAGAGCCAGTGCAAGAAGGATGAGTTTGAGGAGTTTCAACCAAGAAGGAGGACAATTAATTATCCAAGAGTTGGACCAAGGAGGCATAGAGATGAAAAAGAAGGCCTCGGAGGAATCAAAGTCAAAGTTCCTTCATTTCAAGGCAAAAGTAATCTGGAAGCATACTTGGAGTGGGAAATGTGAGTTGAACAAATCTTTTCATGCCATAACTACTTTGAAGGTAAAAAAGTAAAGTGGTTGCTCTTGAATTTACTAATTATGCTCTTGTTTGGTGGGACCAAATGCAAAAGGAGAGGGACAAGTATGGTGAGCAACCCATCACAACTTGGACTGAGATGAAGGCAAAAATGAGGAGGCAATTTGTTCCAACCTATTTCCATAGAGAGCTTCACAACAAGCTTGAATGTCTCACTCAAGGATCTAAGAGCGTGGATGAATACCATAACGAAATGGAGATTGCCATGATTAGGGTCAATGTAGTGGTGGACCAAGAAGCAACAATGGCTCGCTTCCTACATGGACATAATCGTGACATTACTAATGTTGTGGAGATATACCACTATGTGAAGCTTCAAGAGATGGTCCATCAAGCTATCAAGATAGACCAACTCAAGAGCAGGAACAGTGCAAGGAAGAGCAACAACTCAACATCTTTTAATTCATGGAGGAACAATTCAAAGAAAGACATCCCTTCGACATCAAATTCCAAGGAGGCCAACTCAAAAAGGAGAAAAGTCTACTGCCACTCCCTGTAAGGCTCAAATCGAGCCAAGTTCTTCAAGGAACCGTGACATATGATGCTTCAAGTGTCAAGGGAGAGGACACATTTCTAGTGAGTGTCCTAACAAACGAGCCATGATTATCAACAACAATGGTGAGTAGGAGAGCAAAGGTGAACCAATTGAAGATGAAGAGGAGCTACCCATAGAAAATGATGATGGAGAATTTGTAGAAGAAGGAGAACTCCTCGTGACCAGAAGGGTACTTAGTGTCCAAATGATGGAAGAAAATAATGATCAAAGGGAGAATTTGTTTCATACACGCTGCCAAATCCAAGGCAAGGTATATAGCATGATCATAGATGGAGGAAGTTGTAGTAATGTGGCAAGCACTAAATTGGTGGAGAGGTTGAGTCTGCTTATCATTGAGCATCATCGTCCATACAAGCTTCAATGGCTCAATGAATCTGGTGAGTTGAAGGTGACGAAGCAAGTTTAGGTGATGTTTTCTATTGGCAAGTATAAAGACGAAGTGCTATGTGATGTTGTGCCAATGAAAGAATGTCATCTCTTATTAGGTAGACCTTGGCAATATGACAGGCAAGTCACACATGATGGTTTTCTAAACTATTACTCTTTTGTACTCCGAGGAGAACCTATAGCCCTCCTACCTTTATCACCAAAACAAATATTAGAAGATCAACTCAAGAGAAAAAATAAAAGAGAAAGTGATAATAGAAAAGTATGCTGAAAAGAAGAGAGTAAAGATAAGAGTGAGAGCAAGCTGAGAGGGGAGAAAGAAAAGAAGGAAAAAAAAAGAAGCAAAAGAGAGAAAGAGGGAGAAAAAGAGAAGAGCTTGTTAGTGGCAAGAAAAAATGAGGTCAAGCAAGCTTTGTTTTCTCAACAAAACCTTCGAGTACTTGTGTACAAAGAGGCTATGTTGAACACTAATGACTTAACCTCTACTTTGTCTAGTGTTATTGTTTCCCTCTTGTAGGATTATGAGGATGTCTTTCCCAATGAGGTACCATCGAGCTTGCCACCCATTAGAGGGATAGAACATCAAATCGACTTCATACTTGGGGCATCTTTACCTAACTGTCCAGCATACCGTACTAATTTTGAAGAGACTAAGGAGATTCAAAAACAAGTTCAAGAGTTAACGGACAAGGGATATGTGAAGGAAAGCCTTAGTCCTTGTACGGTTCTAATGTTTCTCGTGCTAAAGAAGGATGGCGCATGGAGAATGTGCATCAATTTTTGAGCCATTAATAACATAACGGCAATGGAGGTGGATGAAGAGAAGATCAAAGCAATCAAAGATTGGTTGACTCCTACGACTATTGGACAAGTGAGGAGCTTCTATGGACTTGCAAGCTTTTATAAGAGATTCGTGAAGGACTTTAGCACGTTGGTAGCCCCATTGAATGAGTTGACCAAGAAGAATGTTCCATTCAAGTGGGGAAAAGCTCAAGGCCACACTTTCCAAACTATAAAGGAGAAGCTCACCCATGCACCTCTACTAGCCCTTCTTGACTTTGGTGAGACTTTTGAAGTTGAATGTGACGCAAGTAGAATTGGCATAGGAGGTGTACTCATGCAAGAAGATAAACCCATTGCATATATAGTGAAAAATTAAATGGCCTCACTCTTAACTATTCTACTTACGATAAAGAACTATATGCATTAGTTAGAATATTAGAAACTTGGCAACATTATTTGTAGCCTAAGGAATTTGTTATTCATCCTGATCATGAGGCTCTCAAACATATTAAGAGCCAAAATAAACTGAATCGAAGGCATACTAAATAGGTGAAATTCATTAAATCTTTCCCATATGTGATTAAACACAAGAAAGCTAAGGAGAATATTGTTGCCGATGAACTTTTCCAAAGCTATGTTCTTCTTTCTATGTTAGATGCTAAGGTTCTTGGTTTTGAATTCATCAAGGAATTATATGCTAACAATGTAGATTTTGGTGAAACTTTTATCCATTGCCAGCCTGGCATTGGCTGGAGAAAATTTTACTTGCATGATGGGTTCTTATTTCGTGTTGACAAACTTTGCATTCCTTACTGTTCCATGTGTGCATTGTTGATGAAAGAGGTGCATTCTGGCAGCCTAATAGGACATTTTGGTATTGCTAAAGTATTTGATATCTTACATGAGCATTTTTATTGACCTAGAATGCATAGAGATGTTGAAAAATTTGTAGGAAGTTACATTCTATGCCATAAGACAAAATCTAAATTAAACTCCTATGGATTGTACATCCCTCTCCCTATTCCTAGTGTGCTTTGGGAAGACATTTCTATAGACTTTATTGTGGGATTACCTAGATCTAAGAGGTGGAGGGACTTTATTTTTGTTGTTGTGGACAGGTTTTCTAAAATGGCACATTTCATTGCATGCCATAAGGTTGATGATGCATCTAACATTGCTGCATTATTCTTTAGGGAAGTTGTGAGGCTTCATGGAATGCTAAGCACTACAATGGTTGTTCGGGATGCTAAGTTCTTGAGTTACTTTTGTGATGTGCACACTGTTGCGTATGCCAAGACCCCTTAGATTTTAGGTCAACAACTCGTTGAACTCAAAACCCCGTTGGATTCGTAAACCCAAGAACCCTTGATGTGGAGTTGGTGTGCTCACAAATCTCCCCTTAAAGATGAACATGTCCCTAAGAAAACTAGGTTAAACCAAGTTGAGCAAGTTCAATCGTTTAATCTAATCTACTAAGAACTTGATCAAAACCTAGAAAAAAACTCTAAGCAAGATTGTGGTCGCCACAAGCAAAGCTTGATAAGATCTAAGGGATAGTTCTTAATCACTAAAGAACCAAGAAAATTCTGAAAAGAATTCACTCAAAATATCGTCATAAGGCTATCTGCTACAGTAACGATTTTAAGCCCTTAAATAGGCACACAAGTAACATGCTAGGGTTTTGTAGTAAAACCAACTATTTAACTAAATTAACTAACTTAAACACATCATAAACGAACTAGATTAACTATATTCAGTTGGTAACGATCTCTTGAAGTGGATTTGGGCTTAATAAAATCGGCATGCTCCAAACCAGCCCAAGTGAACCATCTTGACGCCTCTTAGCCCGTTACACCACCAATGGATCAGCCGCCCTCCAAGTCTTCAATCCTCACACTTAACTGGTTATTTGGACCTTCTTCTAGGCCTTGTTCAGCCCAAATGGTGTAGACCAACCGTGGAGAATGCTTAGCCCAATGTACTTGGTTTTCTTCTATAAGTGTATCCAAAATTAGTCTATGAAGAGCATCCTTCATTCTCCTTGTTCTAGCTCTAGTCATTGGTCCATCCTAACCTCTAAGCACATCATTAGCATCCTTGGAAGCATGCTCAGCTCGTCCATCACCATTGGAACGTGCTTGTTCATCCTTCAACCCTTGGGACATATCATTCCCTCCTTCATCGAAAAGATTCGTCCTCGAATCACCTACATCATACAAAGATAAATCACAAACATTAAAAGTAGCACTAACATGTCCATACTTACAAGGTAAGTCCACTTTGTATGCATTATCTCCGATCCTCTCAAGAATTTGAAAAGGTCCATCCCCCCTTGGGTGAAGCTTAGATTTCCTTTGTTGCGCTCCATTTTTTTCAGAAGACGGAGAACGGAAGAATTAAAATGTGCGTTGTGTTTATTTATTGAGAAAAGAGTGTAGGTTTTTAGTAAACTAAAATTTTTAGAAAAATACTTTACAAAAAGGTTTGACAAAAGACGCGATTTTAGAAAATGCCTTATTTCAAAACAAATAGAAAAAAAAGCCTAAAATGGGACTTTGAAAAATGTGACGGTTTTTTGGGCCCGAAAATAGAGTCTAAAAAGGGTTTTTTGTGAAAAGGGAGTTGCCATTTGGTACTGAGTTAGGGTGTATCAAGTCATTCGGAAAATATTTTACAAAGGTAGAAAAATCGAAAATGATTTATTTAGAAAAATAATTTTTGGAAAAATATAAGAAGAACAAGAAAAACCCTTTTAGATGACTCCAGGTCTTTGAAAACAAGAGAAAAATGTTCGGGAGTCACAGTTGAAGAAAGGGAAGGCAAAGACTCGCGCCTAAGGCACCCTTTCAACCTAGCTGAAAACTAGTTGCGAGGTTTAGTCTAAATTTTTCTAATATAACCCCATGATTTTATCACATTTGGATGCAACTATATGAATGCAAATCTAGTCCTAAAAAATAGGTATCATTAAGGGACAAAATATTCCATTGAGGTTTGGTCGGGATATTCGCATTAATTACGAGACCCGAGTCTAGACCTCGATGGAGTCACGAGTATAAATGCAAAATGGAATGCAAAAGAAAAGGAAAATAATAATATGGATAGTAAGTGAACAAGGAAAGTGGGGATGCAACGTAACAGGTACGAGGGACTAGTAGGCTCGTGACTAGCTATTCTTACTAACTGAGGGGGGAACGGCATGTACGCCACCGCTCCCCACGTGAGTAGATGACTATTTCTAGTCGAGTCATACAAATGACCTAAGATTCTATCTGTAGTGGAATCTAAATGTTATGCACTAAATAGATGTTTTAAAATAAATAATAAGTGATAAAGTGTATATAAAAAATCATACAAAAATGGAAAAGGTTTAAAAAAAAAGACAAAATGTGTGTGAAAGGTCATGAAATGCACACGAGAAATGATTCTAATACTAAAATGACCTAAAGGTCTAGCATTGGACTAGCCTATTTTTCTATAAATTCTCCGCTAGCGTTGGACTAGTGAAGAAACCGAAATTAACCACAACTAGCGTTGGACTAGTGTGGCGATGATACACGTATAGAATAATAAAGCAAGTAAGTAACTAAATAAAGCATAGATTAAAGCAATAATCATGTAAAAGCAACTATTAGCACATAGGAGCACATAGCACACAAGCATAATATTCTAAATGCAAAGTCCTAGAGAAAGCGGATAAAACACATAAGCACATAGCACACATAGCACACAAAAAGCCCTAACTATTACACCAGAGAAGCCTAATTAAAATCTAAAAATAAAAGAAAAGAAAATAAAAGATAACATATATACCTATCTATTACATTTTCTATCTAAAATACATGGGCTTTTGTCAAATAGATAAAGTATAAACTATCTATTACATTAACTATCTAAATACAAAATTTTTGCTAACTGGAATATTACCTATCTATCACATTTCTTTGAATAATTAAAATTAAACTCAAATAACTAACATAACATAAATAAATATTCACATATAAATGAAATAATAAACACTTAAAAATACATGGAAAGAAACACATAAACACATAGAAGCACATATGAGCACATAAAGAGAAATAAAAAGGGTAAGAGGGGTACCTCCCATTCGTAAACTTGGTACAAATTACTAATAAAACGAACAAACATGTCAAGGTACAACTATTTAAAGTATAAATATGGGAAATACTTAAAATTGGGAATAAAAATGTAAATTCGAGCAAAATTAGGGGACTTAGAATAAAATTCCAGCAAAAACATAAGACTTGGGAATGAAATTCCAGCAAATTTAAGGGATTTAGAAATTATTCCAGCAAGTGTGAGAGATGAAACAATAAATTCTAGCAAGTTTGGGGCTCCAAGTAAAATTCCAGCAACTAGGCAGAGTCAAAAATAAAATTTCCAGCAACATTTAAAGGCTAAAGATATAATTCCAGCAATGTTCTAGGGTCAAAAATATAATTCCAGCAATGCATAGGGGGTAAAAAGGTGAACTAGAGCAAACTTAGGGGGGGTGAAAACATAATTTCAGCAATATTCAAGGACAAATTTGTAATTTCAGCAAACTAAGGGGTATAGAATTGCAATTTCCAGACATATTAAAATATATTGCAATTAACTTAGATATGATTGAAAGAAACTACAAAATTCTAGGGCCAACTAAAATAAAATGAGTACTTAAATGAAGTAAACTAAAATATTGAAGGGCATAATTAAACAATTAAGAACCTAAGAGGGCAAAATGTAAATAAACATAATCTGATGAAGATAATGAAAATAAATAGCTAAAGAAGAAAACTAAGTCTCGGCTATGATTTTTCTTTTCTTTTCCTTGGTTTTTTATTCTCTCTTGGGCCTCCCCCTCTTCGGCTTTTTATTCTCTCTTTGGCCTACACTTTCTCTTTGGTTTTTTCTCTTCGGCCCCTCTCCTCGGATTTTTCTCTCTTCAGTTTTTATTCTTTTTCTCAATTTTTCACTTCGGATTCCCACTCTTACTCACTTTGATTTTTATTCTTTTTGGCTCGCTCACTCACTCTGTTCGGATTTTCTCCTTGGCTCGCCCTCTATCATTCTCTTCGGATTTTCTCCTTGGCTCACCCTCTATCACTCTTTTCAGATTTTCTCCTCGGCTTGCCCTCTACCACTCTCTCCTCTTCTCTTTCTCTCTTTGGCTCTTCTTCTCTTCCTCTCTTCTTCTCTTCGGTTTTTATTCTCTCTTCGGCCTCCCTCTTTTCTCACTGGTTCTCTCCTTCTCTTCGGCTCACTCACACTCTTTTCTTCTCTTCTTCTCTTCGGCTCACTCACACTCTCTTCTTCTCTTTTTCTCTTCGGCTCACTCACTCTCACTCTCTTCTTCTCTTCTTCTCTTCGGCTCACTCACACTCTCTTCTTCTCTTCTTCTCTTCGGCTCACTCACACTCTCTTCTTCTCTTCTTCTCTTCGGCTCACTCACTCTCACTCTCTCTTCTTCTCTTCTTCTCTTCATCTCTTCCTCTCTTCTTCTCTTCGGTTTTTAATTCTCTCTTCGGCCTCCCTCTTTTCTTACTGTTCTCTCCTTGGTCTCTCTCCGAAATCCAGAATCAATAATTAAAGACCACAAATCTCTTAAATCAAAACCCAAAATCCTCAAATCCAAAAATATAAACACCGTAAATCGAACATCCCATACACAACTTACATTAATTGGAATACAAATCAAAGCAATTAAGAGAGTTCCATGAAGCTTACCTTTTTTTCTGCCGAGGGAAGAGGTGGCCGGTTGTGATGGTGAAAATGATGGCTACCCTGTCGGTGGTAGTGGTTTAGCTTTCATTGAGTTCCCTTTTCTGTGTGTGTTTTATGTGTTTGTATATGTTTGCCATTTGTGTGTGAGTTGTGTGGGCGTATACTGTGAGAGAGCTGAGGAGAAGGGAGAGGAAAATGTGTGTCTTGTGTTGTTGTGCGTGAGCTGGTGCCGATGAGTTGTGTAAAAAAGTGAGAGCAAAAGTGTTTTTGTGTAAGTGTGGAGTGGGTGAAGAAGGAAGAAAATTCATCCAAAATCCCCTCAAAATCCATCTTTTGCAGGAGGTTTGAATTGATTTCTCTGCTGGCTACGTGCAACAGCTACAGAAACACTGCAGCTGCTGTGGCAGCTTTTTTTTCTTTTTTTTTTAAATGAAAAATCTAAATAAATAGTAAATAGTGTTGAAAAATTATGAAAATTTTATGAAAAATCTATAAATTCATAAAATGCGTGTATGAAATTTTTTATACGAAAATTCTAATCATAAAACATATTTGAATATGTGTCATATGTGACAAAGTTATGAAAAGAAAAATAAAAATACTAAATGACCATTAAAAATCACAAAATTTTTACACTAAATATATTATCACACAAAATATGTATACTAAAATTTTCACTCAAAAATTTTAACATATATGCATTCTTGGGTAATGTGCCCTTAACAAACAAAAAAGACGAAAATTAAATAAATACTTAAATGACCTCCAAAAATTATGTAATTTTGACAGAAAATTTATGAATACAAAAAATGCACATATGAAATTTTTCACTGGAAAATTCTTGTAAAAAGAGTGCATTGGTAAACGTGCCATTAAGTTTAAAATACTAAAATTTTAAATAAATAATGAATGACTTCCAAAAATCATTAAAATCATAAATAATGATAAAAAATAGTAAAATTATGTATTTAGGAAATAACACAAAAACAGAATAATATTTAAGTGGTGAAATTACCATTTTGCCCTTGACGTGACGAACTAGTCATAAATTGCATGAAAACTGTAATTGACCCCCGAAAAATGAAAAATATCCCCCCTAAAATAAAGTAACACACATATTTTTACAAAAAGGTGTGTCAAAATTTGGTGTCTACAGCTTGCCTCTCTTTGTCGGGAATCTCGCAGAGATTTTAGACAAAGACGTAGACAACACCAAATTTTGACTCACCTAAACACAAATGCAAATGTGAAATGAGACAAATATCTAAACATACATAGTGTAAGAATGTAAACAAACGAAAAAGTGAGAATGTGACCGAACTCTCTAAGAGCTGCCTACGTATCCCACATAAGGGAATCAGGTTAAAACATAGTTCGAATGGTGAAAGTAAAAGTTTGAGCTGCCCGACTTGAAAAATCAAATTAAAATAAAATAAAATATGAAACGTCTAGTTTGCTGGAGAGGTGCGTGGTCTAGTTTGCTAGGATTAATGAAATGCTAAGAAATTAAATATTACGGTCCAGTTTGCTGGACATGCACTCAGTTTGCTGGGGTGAAATGCAATGTGAAGTCTGGTTTGCCAGACTTGGAAAAGTAAACGTGAAAGGTCTAGTTTGCTGAACATGCACCTAATTTTCTGGGGTGAAATGCAATGCGAAGTCCGGTTTGCCAGACTTAGAAAAGTAAACGTGAAAGGTCCAGTTTGCTAGACATGCACCCAGTTTGCTGGGGTGAATTGCAATGCGATGTCCAGTTTGCCAGACTTAGAAAAGTAAACGTGAAAGGTCCAGTTTGCTGAACATGCACCCAGTTTGCTGGGATGAGTACAAGAAAATTAAACGTGAAGGTCCCGTTTGCTGGACATGCACCCAGTTTTCTGGGATTGATGTAATGCGAAGTTTGGTTTGCCAAACTTGAAAAAGTAAATGTGAAAGTCCAGTTTGCTGGACATGCATGAAAAAGATCTTTTTTTTTTTTTTGAAAGGCAGCCCACAAAGCAATGTGAAAACGTCTAGTTTGCTGGACAAAAACCATGACAAAGCTCACAAATGTTGAAAATAGTATACAAAGAAATGTGAAACGTCCAGTTTGCTGGACAAATTTTGTGAAAAAGATTAAAATATTGAAAGCAGTCTACAAAGCAAGTCAGCACTTGCATCCAGTATGAATCCCCATTTTCTCTTAGTGTTCAAACATTGTCAAAAATCAATCTTTACAAAATTTACCTCGATGGTCAAACCATGTTGAGATCATTTCAATCAAAATATGGCATGTTATAGGGCATCAAAGTTCCTTTTGAAATCTTTCAAAAAATTGCCCCAGTTTAAATCAATCTTTCTTGAAATTTTCTCTAAGGCATAAAGCATCAAGATCATTTTGAAATCCAAATTTTTCATTAAAAAATTTGCCCCAGTATATAAAACTCAAATCAATTTGAAATCATCCTTTTCAAATTTTGTCCTTGTTCAAAACATCAAAAACCCATTTGAAATCAATCCTTCTAAAATGTGCCCCAGTGTAAATTTGAAATTAGTCCTTCCCAAGATAGTTTAGAACATGAGATATTAGAATCAATGTGAAACCAAATTTTTCCCAAAAAAAAAAAAAAAAAATTTGCCCCAGTATCAAAATTTAAAATCAATCTTTGACTGGAATAATGCTCCATTTAGACTATTGCTAGCTACAAAAGACTTGCCCCAATTTTTTCTTTTTGATGGAATATCAATGACGAACTCATAATTTTACCTGCAGCCAGAAAATGAAAAGATGATTAAACAGTGTGCCGCCACCGTGTGATCCCTCAAGCTTTGCGAAACGTGTAAACATGAGTTCTTGGCACCGACATCTAATCCCAAATCCATCCCTATGAGCTATTTCTGATCTTTGCAGTCCATCAGCATCCACCAATTGCCCTTTTACTATAATTTACAAACATCAACTGCCGTGATTTTTTTTTACGATAAATTAAGAGGATTGTCTTTTGACACAAACCTAATGAATGAATGATGCAAAAACTATTCATTTAATTTCACTATCTTTGTTTATTATATATACATATATATGTACACATAGACATTTTATGCAATCATCATATTTCAATAAATTGAAAACAAAACTACAAAATGGAAATACAACACATCATAACAAGTAAAGGTAGGTGTAAAATAACTTTTGTCAGAAACAAGTTAAGAATTTCAACTGTGACAAAACAATTTATTCCACGGTGTTGAAACCAGGCTTTTGACCACGAATATCACATTTGACCCTTTTGGATGTCATCAACCAAAAGCTTGATACTGCCAGAAGAAGAACAACCATGAAGAGAAAACCCAAGCGAACATAGTCACCAGTTCTTCAGTTTCGTCACTTCTCCTTTATTTGGCTTCGTTTGCGTGTACAAGATTCCCACCTTTGCGCCCTTTCAGGTTTTTACTAAGGTTTTCCCCGCCCCTTTCCTTTTCTTTTTCTCTTTTTTTGTTTGTTTGTTTTTTTTTGTGGTGCCCTTTCGGGTTTTCACCTTTGCAAAGGAAGGCATAGAACAACAATCATTCGAATCTTGAATGGTCATTCCCCTTTTTCATTAAATCAGACTAGTATTTGAAAAATATTTAGCATCAGTAAAACAATCTTCCCTTGATAAACTTGGGATAGATATATTAACATCATATGCCCTTTTTTATTTGCAAATTTTCATATCAAAATTATCACAAAATAAACACGGAGGTCGGTAACATTCTCGGCTTTCAATACAGGGTCAGGTTAAGGTATCTAAAAAGGTTAAGGCTGGAAAGCAAAATTTGTGAGAGGGTTGATTGTCTTGAGGTTGCATTTCTCAGAATGAACTATCCCAACTTTTATTTCTTGCTTTTGCTCTCTTTTCTTTTTTTCTTTCTTTAAAAAAATTTGCCCCTGTTTATCACTTTCTCGTGGGGTTTTCTTTTTATATCATTTTCACTTTTTTTTTTAACGAACAACCAACAAAACAAGAATTTTGCCCCAGTGTGGGGTGCAATCATCAAGTGGATATGAAACGAAATTTTATGGATTTTGGAGGCTCAAAGGGGAAAACTAGAGGAAGAACATGTTTAAGGGAAAAGAAAGAAGGCCCGCATTTGATCTGTCTCTCTTTTTTTGCAATAATTTTGAAAGAAAATTTACTAATCAAATGTAAAACCTTTTTACCAAATCTAAATTGATGATTTGGGAAAATTCTTGACCATCCATTTCTGCTAGCACAAGACCTCCACCTGATAATACCTTCTTGACAATGAACGGACCTTGCCAATTTGGAGCGAATTTCCCTTTTGCCTCTTCTTGAATTGGAAGGATTTGCTTCAAAACATTGTCTCCAATCTCGAATTGGCGGGGTTTGACTTTCTTCTGATAAGCACGGGCCATCAGTTTTTGGTAGCACTGTCCGTGACAAACGGCATTTAACCGCTTTTCGTCGATCAATGACAACTGCTCATGACGTTCTCTGACCCATTCAGCTTCTTCCAACTGAGCATCCATCAATACATGCAAGGACAGGATCTCAACTTCAGCAGGTATTACCGCCTCCATTCCATACCTGAGAGAGTAAGGAGTTGCCCCAGTAGAAGTCCTTATGGCAGTTCTATACCCCATCAATGCATAAGGTAGCTTCTCATACCAATCCCTGTGTGTGTCAGTCATCTTTCGAATGATCTTCTTCATATTTTTATTGGCAGCTTCCACAGCTCCGTTCATCTGGGGTCTATAAATAGCAGAATTTCTGTGATTGATTTTGAATTGTTCACATAAACCATCAACCATGTCGTTGTTGAGATTTTTGTCATTATCAGTGATTAGCGTCTCTGGCACTCCAAAACGACAGATGATATGGTTTTTCAAAAAATCTGCCACAACTTTCTTGGTCATATGCCTGTAAGATGAGCCTCAACCCATTTGGTAAAATACTCTATTGCCACTAAAATGAATCGATGTCCATTCGAAGCAGGAGGATCAATGGTTTCAATTACATCCATACCCCACATCGAATATGGCCAAGGAGTAGTCATACTATGTAGTTCTGTAGGAGGAGCATGTATCACATCACCATGCATTTGGCATCTAACACAGTTTCGAACAAAATCCATACAGTCGTGCTCCATAGTAAGCCAAAAATATCCCATTCTCATGATCTTTTTAGCCAACAAATGCCCATTCATGTGTGGCCCACACACACCACTGTGAACTTCTTTCATCATTCGGTGGGCCTCTTCTTTATCAACACATCTTAACAGATCCAAGTCAGATGTTCTCTTGTACAATATTTCACCATTCAAAAAGAATTTTGAAGACATTCGGCGCAAAAAATCTTTTGAAACTGCATTAGCACCAGGAGGGTAAGATCCAGTTTTAATGAACTCTTTGATATCATGGTACCAAGGCCGACCATCTGAAACTTCTTCTGCAACCCAACAGTGAGCTGGTTCCTCTTGAAGCCGTATTTGGATATGCTCAATTACAAATTTATCGGGATGTTTAATCATTGAGGACAAAGTAGCTAAGGCATCTGCAAATACATTACGTGTCCGTGGAATGTGCCGAAACTCCAAACTTCTGAACTTGGAAGCTAGATTGAGTAGACTGCAATGATATGGAATGATTTTAGAATCTCGAGTTGCCCATTGCTTGAACGTCTGATGCACAAGCAAAGTCGGAATCACTAAATGCCACCAAGTCTCTAACTTCCATCTCTAACGCCATCTTCAATCCAAGAATACAGGCTTCGTACTTGGCCATATTATTAGTACAAGGAAAGCACAGCTTGGCAGTTGCAGGATAATGCTTCCCCTCGGGTGAAACTAGAACTGCACCGATTCCAGCCCCGAAAGCATTTGAAGCACCATCAAAGAATAATCTCCACTCCAAGTACTGCTCACTCATATCTTCAATTGCTCCAACGAACGATATTTCTTCATCTGGAAAATAAGTAGTTGAGTGATTGATAATCATTCTCTCTTGGATTTTCTGCCAAGTGATCTGCTATAGCTTGCCTTTTAATTACCTTCTGCATTGTGAAAATAATGTCAAATTCAAAAAGAATCATTTGCCATTTGGCCATCCGTCCAGTAGGCATTGGTTTTTCCAACAAATACTTCAAGGGGTCAGAACGGGAAATGAGGTAGGTAGTGTGACTAAGCAAATAATGCCTTAATTTCTGAACTGCCCAAGCCAATGCACAACAGCTTCTTTCCATAAAAGAATAATGAGCCTCATACGCAGTAAATTTCTTACTGAGATAGTAGATGGCCTGTTCTCTTTTTCTTGATTCATCATGTTGCCCCAAAACACATCCTACAGCTTCGTCAAGCACAGATAAATACATAATCAGAGGTCTTTCAGGTTGGGGCGGCACTAAAATTGGAGGATTCAACAAGTAATCTTTAATCTTATCAAAAAGCCTTTTGACAATCCTCATTCCATTTCATATGCACATCTTTCTTCAACAACTTGAACAAAGGTTCACAAGTAGAAGTCAGTTGGGCAATGAACCTGCCAATGAAATTGATTCTTCTCAAAAAAATTTTTACATCTCTTTGAGTCTTTGGAATTGGCATGTCGCGAATCGCTTTAATTTTGGCAGGATCTATCTCGATACCTTTCTTGCTAACAATGAACCCTAATAATTTGCCAGCTGGAGCTCCAAAAGCACACTTAGCAGGATTCAACTTCAAATTGTATTTCCTCAATCTTTCAAACAATTTTCTCAAATCCACCAAGTGATCCTCAATCCTTTTTAGATTTGATTATGATGTCATCCACGTAAACCTCAATCTCTTTGTGGATCATATCATGAAACAATGTGGTCATTGTCCTTTGATAAGTGGCTCTAGCATTTTTCAATCCAAAAGGCATCACTCTATAGCAAAATATTCCCCAAGGGGTGATAAAAGCAGTCTTCTCTCTATCTTCCTCCGCCATCAAAATTTGGTGATACCCCGAAAAACAATCTCCAAATGATAAATCTCGTGCCCTGCAGTATTGTCCAAAAGAATATGAATAGTTCGGCAGAGGAAAATCATCTTTTGGACTTGCCTTGTTAAGATCTCTATAATCCACACAAACTCTGCACCTCCCCATTTTTCTTTAGGAACAGGAACGGGATTTGAAAGCCAAATGGGATAATGAGACACCATAATGATCCCAACATTGAGTTGTTTTACAATTTGCTTCCTTGATTTTGAGACTCATAGTCTGGTTTAAACTTGCGAGGTTTCTGCTTCACGGGTGGAAATATTTGGATCAGTTGGCAATTTATGAACTACTATGTCCGTAGAAATTCCCAGCTACATCATCATATGACCATGCGAAAACATCTTGAAACAAAGTCAAAAATTCAATCATTCTCTTGTTTTTGCTTCTTATTCAAATTAATGCTGACTTTGATTTCCTTAAGCTCTGTTTCAGTGCCAATGTTAATGGATTCTGTCTCTTCTAGGTTCGGTTTGGGTTTCTCTTCATATTGTTCAAGAGTTTTTGACAAAAATTCATATTCTCCCTCGGTATCAATTTCGTTTTGAATTTTAGATTCCATAATTTCAAACTCACGAGAGATATCGAGATTGCAATCATCAACTTCTAGAATTGTGACATCCAAAGGGTCAAATGATTTTATTAATGGCCATCTGAAAAAGATAACACAAACACACACAAAATAAATAAATAAAAAGAAATTATTGAAAACCAATAAGGAAAAGTCTTCATTGCTTCAAATTTAGAAATAAACAGTAAATTAACAAAAGACATCATCTTTAGAGATAGGGGCCTTACTCAATGACATATTCATCTTAAAATTCTATACCAAGAATGAAACACATTTTGACTTACAAGACATTGATATATGTAAAAAGGACTAGAGCCAAGAAACAAAAGCAACTAAACAAAATATCCTAAGTAAGGCCCTATCTAAGCATGAGTTTGAGCAAAAGACAATCCCCTAAATTTACCAAAACTCCCTTTGAACTAGGAGATAATCAACTGTCCAATTTTGAAGGGCACCCTCAGGAATTGTTGGGAATTCAGAAGATTTTGATGGAGTGACATCACAGATAGCTCCAACAAACAACTGAAATATACCCAATTCGATCCCATCTGCAGAATTCTCTTTATCCAGGTCAGATATCACCACCCCAGATGAGCGAGGAAAAGTGTAGCACAATGGTGGAATATGCATCCCAGACCGCTTTTCTTCCTTTTCAGCAAGATTCCAGATCCTCATCTCCCTCCTATCTTTCGCAGTTGGATGAAATCCTAATCCAAATGTGTCCTTTTGCATTGGGAGCTCTATTGGTTCTAGATGTCCTTGCAGATTTCTGCCGAGACCCTTCCCTATCTCATAACCTCCTCGAATCATTTCCTTAGCCATCATGACACTGGCCTCGGATACATCTGTTCTGATGAATGATTCATTCTTTACGATCCACCCCGTAGAGACAACATCTTCAACACGGTGAGCAGAAACTGCAGGTTTTTCACTGTCTCTTCCTTTGGCATTAACCATCATTGTGCAGTCATCTTCGGCAAACACGGTGATTAACTGATCATTTACAATAAATATGAGCATTTGATGCAGCGAAGAGGGCACCAAGTTAGAAGTATGTATCCATGGTCTTCCCAATAGAACATTGTAAGCACCAGAGAAATCCATAACTTGACAAGAAACTTGAAACTGAGCTGAACCGACTTCTAAGACCAAATCGATTTCACCTATCGGCTCCCTCCTAGTTCCATCAAAACCTCTTACCACAACAGTCGATGTGCGAAGTTAACATCACATAGCCAAAGTTTGACAATAGTAGCTCACGGACAAATATTTAAAGCTGATCCATTATCCACCAAAACCCTCAGCAACAGCTTCCCGTTACAACGCACTGATATGTACAACGCCTTGTTATGTGCAATCCCTTCTTGAGTCAAATCATCGTCAGAGAAACTAATATGAGCTGAGGTTAGAATGCTGCCCACAATATTAGAAAATTTATCAACAGGAATATCTTAGAAACGTGAGTCTCATTAAGCACTTTGAACAAAGCTTCCCTGTGCAATTTGGAAGTCAAGAGCAAGTTTAGGAAAGAGACATGGGCACGGGCCTTGTCCAGTTGTTCCACTATTCTGTATTCACTTCTCTTAATCAATCTCAAAAAATCTAGAGCATCCTTTTCAAATACGAGCTGCTTAGGCATTAAAGAATTCCCTTGAGTTTTGGATTGAACATTTATTTCGGACTCTCCTACAACTCTCCCAGACCTCGTGACAGCATCCACTTCTTCTTTCAACAACTTCTTACCCCCAATCAACAATGCAGGTTCCTCGTAATTCCATGATACTTCCTGTAAACTATTCACAGGCATCTGCTCTAAAACTCGAGCACGATGGGTTCATGTATATTCAACTCAAAAGGAGGTAGGTCCAAAATGAATGGCTCAATACATCTTTCCAATGCAAAAGGCTCATTTTTCCCGGGCACTGGCTGTTTCAACTTATTCTTAAGAATATCCTCCTTGTCATTCACTACTGGCATTTTAGCAGAAAACTCTTCCTTTATCTTGACCAAATCAGCTTCCATTATGCTCTCAATCTCATACTCATCCATGATATGCGAAGCAGGATCATCGAATTTCTCATCAGCAGTGATGGCTCCTACAGTGTTTCCATGCTCTGGAAGAGGGTTTTTGCTCACACTAGGTCCCTGCTCCCCCGGTCTTCAAAGAACCATCTCCCCAAACTCAATCATGTCCTGAATTTGATTCTTTAAAGCCCAACAATTGGCTGTTAAGTGTCCTGGACTCCCTGAATGGTATGCACAAAAAGTGTGGGGATTTGATCCTGCAGGCAAACCCTTATTGTAAACCTTTGCTGGAATCACTCCAATTTTGCTAGCAGCTTTCAATTGTTCATATAATTGGTCAATGGGATGACCCAAATTGGTGTAAGTTCAGGGTGGCCTTTGGATTTGGTCTCGATTGGCTTGAAATGGGTTTGGTGTGATGTGGATGTTGTTTTGTTGTGGTGGTCTTGGGTTATAGGGAGGACGAGGATAATTTTGAAATGTTGGTCGAGGAACTAGTAATGGGATGGAATAATTTGGATAATTGGGTTGAGAATGATGAGGTTGGGTGTTAGTGTGATAAACTGGTTGAGGATGGAGAGATTGTTAGTAATGGGTTGTGTATGGAGGATAATTTTGAATTCTGGGTCTAAAGGATGGGCCTTGATTCCATACGAAAGCAGTCTCTCCTTCTTTCTTCTTGAACGGAGGTTTCTTCCCATTACTGCCTGAATTTTGATTTTGCAAAGCTTCCAACTACAATTTCAATGCCGTCACATTAACGATTTTGCCTGCCTTGATGAACTCATCATACTCTTCTAACTTGTTGATAATGGCAGAAAATGAACTCCCTGACATGCGAAAGATCTCCTCAAAATATGGCGGGTCATGGGCCTTAATGAAAGTTCGGACAATCTGCTCTTCATTCATAGGAGGTTCCACTTTAGCAACCAACTTTCTCCAATGTTTGGCATACGTTTTGTGATCCTCTGAAGGCTTCCTCTTAGTACTTTCCAGTGTTGTTCGTGATGGAGCCAATTCACAGTTGAATTCATACTGCTTAACAAAAGCCGTTGACAGATCCAACCAACTCCTTATGTCCTGAGGCTTCAAATTTGAATACCAGTCTAATGTATCACCCTCCAGACTCTCAGGGAACAGACGCATTGGTAAATTCTCATCGTCCACTGGTTTGCCAAGTTTGTTGGCAAACATCTTGAGATGCGTCTTGGAATTTCCAGTTCCATCGTACTTAGTGAATTTAGGAGCCTTGAAGCCAAATGGCAACTGAACGTCCAGAAAAAGACAAAGATCACCGTAACCTAACCCGCCATGCTTGTGTAGTCCTTGACTTTTCTTCATGAACTCCTCAAATCGATCCAGTCTTTTCAGCAAATCTTTATTCACGGTTGTGGCATTTTCATCCATGGCTGGTTTTCCCTGAGAGGCTACATCCCAAACAAAAGGTTCTGTAGCTTGATAATGAGGTACTTGAAGATTGGGTAGAATGTTTGGGTTGATATGTGGATGAGTTTGGAGAACTGGGTAATTAGGTAGGTTCACTTGGACATAATTTGGACGTGTGTGTAAAAGATCAGAGTTAAAAGGGGCAGATGGTCCTTCAATAGGATTGGCAAAAGGTGAGATAGAAGCAGTTGGCATATTAGTTGTGAGAGGCAATTGGTTAACCTGCTCGGGGGTATGGTCAACTACTGGCACTAGATTGTTCGGAGCACCACCACTGTTGTTTGCAACAAGTTGATCAATGACACGCCTTTGCGATGCCATTTCTGCACTCAATTCATTAAACTTGCCCAACACTTCACTCAACTGAGCTCCCAATGCGGAGAAATCCACTGACACTGCTTGAGTTGGTCTTTCTGAAGCATCCGAAGTCGAACTCATGTTTGCACGTTTCAAAGCTTGACTTCAGGATCTGGTAACGATGGGACGTCTTTGAAACGAAGCTATGATTTAAATTACCTGTAATGTACATCAGAAAGAAAGAAGGTTTAGTCGCTCTATCGTCATTGTCACTGTCAATTTTATTATCACAAAGAAAGAGAAAAGGACTAAAATTAGTAAGTATATAAATAATTCGGATGCATGTCCTAGGGGGTGCCCTTATTTTGCTAAGGGTAGGCCTGACATGAGATGCAATCCTTTAGGGTAAGACCCCCCTTCAACATTGGAGTGAGAAGAATTTCAGCTTGGTAATTTAGTCAATGTTCATGCCACTTGATCATTAAAAGAAAATACTCCACTACTTTAACAACCAATCAGATACAGTGAAGCAAAATAGTACATCATTCGGTCAACTCTCCTATATAATCTAAAACTCTCTTCAACTGGTCCTCTAGGTGTTGAGCTTTGCTGCGATCTGGCTCCCAAGAGTATCTGTTCATCGTACGGTTGATGTCATCTTTCAGCTCCAAACATTTCCTCTTCTTTTCTCGCAGTTCCTGTTTTGCTTCTGTATAAAGTTGCTTGACAGATTCATATGCCTCCTTATTCTTCTCAGAATTCTGCTTTGCTTGTATTAATTCACGATCTTTGGTTTCTAACAGGGCTCTCAAACGAACAATTTCCTCAACGGGGTCAATAACGGCTTGTTCTTTCAGATAGCTTTGATTCTCAAGCCACTCGTCATATTGCGGAGTAGTTGTAGGGGTACTCTTGTTCGTCATATCGAACGGGAGATCTCGATCTATACATTGACTTTCCCATACTTTCACAAGTTCTGATCTTCTAGGGATATTGTTGGGACAAATGCCTTTGTCAAAGATGATAAGAAAATCTGCTAAATCAGGTGTTGGTGGTAACCCTTGTACATGCCCCATCTGTCAAAGAAACCTTTTTGGAGTGTAAGCTGCGATGCCTTGAGTTCCCAACAAAGGTATGAAGTCTGCCAGCTTGGTGCGGAGAGTTGGCTTGATACAATCCGTTCAGTCCAAAACCCACCGAATCTTTTGATCTGGTATCGTCATTATAAAATCCAAACATTCTAAAGTTGTTCTCATCAAGCTGTTTCCCTCAACTCTTTTATGATGCATGACTATCCAATTATATCCGATCAATGGCAAACTGTTGGGAATAGCCGAGTGACTCTTGAAGTGTTCCATCACCCAAATGTGCAAGATCCTGTTGGATGCATGAAAGAAATTGGTTCTCCTTTGTTAGTTGGTGCAGGCAGTGAATATATCGACTAACACAGTTGGCACTATAGAAGTCCTTTGACCTCCGATTCCGGAGAAAAGATCGGACATGAGCTTAGTTATCTTAAGACTAATTTTCTTGTCTTCTCTTGGAAATAGGTAAGTTCCTGCCATGACAAATCCATATACCCAAAGTCTCTTGTATGCCCATGTTGTCTTGGATGCAAGCGTGAAATCCGTTGAATACTTCTCAAACCCGTCCTTATCTGCGAACCTATCAAACAAGAATTTCACACTTATACTCTGATCGGAACCTTGTAATGCAGACTCCTTCAACCCAGCGAAATGGCAGAACTCGGCTTTTCTAGAGACAAATGAAAAGATCATGGTCGTCTAATACGCGCGGACGTACGTGGAATTGCTTGAAAGACCAAGTATGAATTTTGAACCTTTCCCCTTGGATGAACTAGACTCTAGAATCAGCACCAAAGTCTTGAACACGCAAGATGAACAACTTGAAAATTCAAGGAAACTTTGAACCTCCTTATGGAACGAACAAGAACTCGAGGAATCAGCACCTAGAATGCTTGATCAAACCAATAAGGCAACTCTAAGCTAGGGTTTTTGAACTTGGAATCACTCTACAAGTTCGGGGGTTGTTCTTAATCAGCAAAGAACGAAAGAAGCACTCAATTTGAGAACTCACAAATTTATTAATCATCAAAACTTATAAAATTCGTAACAGTGTTTTGGCCTATAAATAGGCTTGCATAACAACTTGTAGAAAGTTCTAGAAACTTAACAAAGAGCACTAGTTGTAACCTAACACAATATGGTAACTTTCTAAGAGGTTACAACTTGTAAACAAAATAGAAAACTTAACATAAAAGAATTAAACTTAAAAATTCGTCTAAAAATTGTTCATGAGCTGGACGCGTCCTTTTAAGCACCATTGGGCCTCCATCTTGCATCTTTAAAAGGCCTTCTAACAAGTCCAACCAAACCAGCACCTTAAAAACATGTTATGGATCACTTAGAAGCTTTAATTGGACCTTCTTTGAATGTGTATTTAATCCATAACCAATACATAAACTCTTGGCCTAATGAACACAGTTGAATAGCTTGATCGCCAAGTCCATTGAGAGGCCCAAAGTCACGAATTACACCATGGTAGTCACAAAGCTTGAACGTTCCCCTCATGATCAGCCATGATTTGATCTCATCTTGGTCTAAACAAGTTGCTCCATGAGAATATCCAAGCATCAAGATTGTAAGCACTCCTAGGATCACATCAATCCCTCCTCCCTCAAAAAGATTCGTCCTCGAATTTGCGAGATCATATAAGCTAACATAAGTAACTAAAGGACTGATAGAAAAATAAACACCAATGATATATATACATGACGTATGAATTAGAATGTGAAACTCAATGCAAATTGAAACATAAGATGCAAGAACAAATTCTAACTTAAGAAGAACAAACATATCTAGATGCAGACTATCCCTAAAAATATGGAAGAGAATAACACGATTTTCAAAGTCTATGCAACCACAATTGGACTCAGAATAACAATTACTAACAAGATAAAATGTATGGTTGAACAAAGACTTATGAAAAGAATCTAAGTAAACATCACGTGAACTAAGAAAATGAGCTTCATGTGAATTATGCCTAATAAACCCTAGAACGTAAAAAACATCATCAATCAACTCACTAGAATAATTCAAACAATGTAACAAAAACACATGAACATTAGCACAAGCTATAACACTAGAACATTTTGCAAGAATAAACACATAGAGAATACGATTTTTAGAAGTTAAACTCTTAAGATAAACAAACTGAAAATCGTTAGTTTGGCTCCCTAAAAATTGTGTATAAGGTCTAAAATAACACAAAATATAATGACAAACACAAGAGATATCAATATGCCTTGAACAGAAAATATGTACTAACATGCAAACCCTAAAACACACAATATTGCATGATAAATCACACAAAACATACTTAATAACATAATGGTCTAACACATAAAGACTCCTAGAACAAGTAACATTAGATGAATCTAAACATGCTAGATGCAAAACACAATTATCTAAACTAACAAAACAAATACGCAAGAATGAACTAAGTTGCAAATTAAAACAAGAAAACTTAGGCCACAAATTAGTTGAATCCATCATAGTTGTAAAGCTCAATGTGGCATTTGAACTTGGCTTCAACTCCTTCATCACGGTTTTGTCAACTTCCAAGCTTCTTGAATGGCAACTAACTACAAAACAGCAATAATGTGGCATCTCTCCATGAGTATCAACCTGCAAAATCACCACAAAAATACTAGGAAAAGAGTTATAAAGTGAGTTAGTAAAGTATACTTCTTCTTTAGAGTACATAGATACAAGAGTTCTTGATCTAGCTAGCAAAACACTCTTGTTTTCTCTTTTCTTTGCTCTTGTAGAAGAAACACTCTCCTCACTCTTTCTACTTTGCATGATTTCCCTCTTATTCTTTTCCTCATTCTTCTCCTTAGCTTGCAATTGAAAATCCTTTGCAATCTTCACTTGATCAGAATGAGCTTCGGATGGCAAGATTGGATTAAGAACAATCTTTCGCTCATTCCACTTAAAAGAGTAGTTGTTCTTGTATCCATCATATGAAACTCTTCTATCATATTGCCAAGGACGCCCTAAGAGAATATGGCATGCTTGCATTGGGGCAACATCACACCAAACTTCATCTTTGTACTTGCCTATTGAGAAAGTAACAAGCACACGTCTAGTCACTTTGATCTCTTCTTGATTATCAAGCCAAAGAAGTTTGTAGGGCTTTGGATGCTCCACAGTCTCCAAGTGCAACTTATCTACAAATAAGGTACTAGCAACATTAGTACATGAACCACTATCAATGATCATGCTACATACCTTATTGAGCACAGTACAACGTGTGTGAAAAATATGCTCTCGTTGTAGATTCTCCTCATCGTCTTTTGGTTGCACATTCAATGCCCTCCTAGTGACCAATAGCTCGGCCATGGTCAAGTAAAACCTACAAATATAAGTTAGCACAAGATAAACAAAAATAAAGGAAATTGCCTTACCACTCCCTTAGTGTATACACTTAACCCTCGTGTATCACTCAAAGAATTGTGGCTTTTTCTCTCAAATGTGCTCACGCCTAAGCCTTTTTCCACTTTTGAGTAACTCCTTTATATGTCCTTTGATGAAAAGAACTAGCTCAACATTTCTTGTAAAACTCCAAGAAGTCAAAACCGCAAGAGTAAGTGTAGAGGTCAAAGATAAATAAGCTTAGAGTAATTGTTTGATCAAGAGAATTTAAGAAAAGATGGAATAAACTATTAGTGTATGCCCTAAAACCAAGTTGGTTTTTGAGATTTTTATTACGCTTATTTCGTGTTATACATATATATGTGGCATTTTCTTTGTCATTTAATACTTGTTATTAATATTACTTGTTTATTTGATAAAGTCCATAGAATATTAACTGTGTATAAGAGATTGTAAGAGTTACAATGATGAGACTCTTATTACACATAAAGTTATATTCTTAAATATCCCTAGTCATAGTATTAATGAGATTCGACATCATTAATATGGGAAGACTAGCACATACTTTGCCTCTACTTAGGGTAAGTAGTAGTTGATCTCGTCAACTATGGTGTGCGACACTTAAACTGGTATGTGGATGCTTGTTAGAGAACAAGTTCATTGGATTGATCCGCCGAGAGTTACTATTCATAGTGCTAATAAATTATACTCTTAATGGCAATGGTGTAAGTGATCCTTAGACTTGAGATTACCATGGTATCTTGAGTGTGGATTGCTATGCTTTGACACTATTGCTCGGTGCTCGTAAAAGAGTAGCCCATACGGTAGAGATTGAGTATAGTATGAAGCATGGAAGGATAGTGAGTAATCGATATAGAATTCACCACTCCTTATTATAGGAGAGTATATCCCGGATTGGCCACTTGTTGAAATATAACTTAAAGAATCTTTTCCGCAAAAATGAAAGTATGACTTGAAAGAGTTTCAAGGTTATACTTTTATGGAAAGTTATATTTCGGGAACAAGAAATTGTTAATTAGTCATTTAAAGAGTGCGCACTACACTCTTAGACTAATTGGGATATAGTGTGGTGAAAGGATATTAATTACACGGTAACATTGTCATTGATAGGTGTAGTCTACCATATGACTTTCCTATTCACTTGGTTGGTCATGATGCATTGCTAGACGCCACTCATGATCTATAAGTGCAAATTAATTAATTAGTGAATTAATGATAAATTAAAGTGTTAATTTATCTGGCTCTTAATTAATTAATTAATGAGTTATAATTTGTACTTATTGCCAACGTGAATGGAACCTAATGGGTCACACACAATAAGAACATGGTCTTTGGGTTAAATTGTTATTAAGATAAGTATAAGATACTTATGGGGTTAATTTATGTGATAAATTAACTTAAAGGACTTAATTATAAATATTCTAAGTCTTGATGGAAATTAGTTTCCTAAAAGGAATTAAGAAGCTATTTGGTTTCCTTTTGGAATTGGTTTCCTAAAGGAATAGGATTAGCTTAAGGTAAGCTTCCTAAACCTTTTTGGTTTCCAATTGCTCTTGTTTCCTTAAAGACTAGGATACTACATCTATAAATAAGTCCATGCCTTGACTCTTGGAAGATTGATGAAACACAAGATAAAATCTAGAAAGAGAAAAATTGAGAGAGGCGTGTTTTTCTCCCAAGAAAAAACGCCACACCCTCTTCTCCCTAAGGGTTAGGGTTTTGTCTTCTTCCTCTTCTTGTTCTTGTGTTCTTCATGAAATTCAAGGGAGCTAGCACTCGAAAGGCAAGGCAAGCAAGTCCAAAGGTTCCTAAAGATCATGTTCGTGTGGATACCGTTGGAGGCACGACACTTGGATGGCTTTTCATGGTAGATCAACACCTTCATCAAATAGGATCTTGCCCTTTGAAGCATAGAAACCTTCTATGCTTGAGGTATTTGTGCTAAACACCCTTTAGTCGTATAGATTACATCAAAGAGATCCATGGCTAAGGTAATAAATTTTTAAATTTTTCTCTGCGTTACTCCCCTTATTACCTTACAGTGGTATCAGAGCCTCCTTTGATTATATCTATATGATTTGTGTTTATTTAATTGTCATAAATATGGATGGTTTGTTCTTGATGAAATTTGTCTCAAAATTGTTTTAGAAAAATCAAGAGTTTGATTTTTAAGATAAGTTCTTAATTGTTTAAAAGTGTTTTAAATAATTAAGATGAGTTCTTATGGTTGTATTCAAGGTTTCTGAATAATTTTTACGTGCTAAAAGGGTTTTAACATGTTTTGATTCAAAAGAGTTTTGAAAAAGATCAAAGAATTTCAAAGATCGTATTTTCTAGACACAAACCGCGCGAAAACTCGCGCGCGTTTTTACCCACGGTTAAAAACTCGTATGTTCTGTCAACAAACCGCGGATGAAACCGCACACGGTTTGTCCCACGGTTTGTAAACCGCGGATTAACCCGCGCACGGTTTGTCCCACGGTTTGCTGGCAGAGTTCTAGCGAGATTTTTCCTATTTTTTGGAAAACGCGAATTTTTGGAAATTTCTCTACAAAAACACTTTCCAATTTTAATTGTTAATATTTGGAAAGTTAAATTTTGGAAACCTACACCTTCTATAACTTTATTTTTGAGACAAATAAATTCAAAAATATTAATCTAATTAAATTAGACCATGTGATTTATGACTAGAATTAAATAGAGTAATTTATTTAATTGTTAAATATTATGATGGCATGGTGGATAATTATGGACTATGACCAATGTGATTGAATGGTTGAATTTTTATCAATTTTGATGGTTGGCGTGTATTGGTTTTTAAAATAGGGCCTGCGCGTCCTGTCTTCTCTATTATTCTCATGTAATTCTCTTCTCACCTAACTCCCCTCGAATGTAACTCGAGGTTTCTTAGTCAATACATGTAATGTACATTGTGTAGATTAGAGTTAGGTTTTAATTTTCTAAATTGTTTAGAACAGAATTACATGTGTAATGTACAAAGAAGATGGAGATGGAACCAAGGAGCAACCATGGAGGCTCATCAAGAGTTGAAGACCTCCCAAGGAATGCATCAAGGAGTTGATCACATCCCTTAGGAATTTGACCATATATTTTCCTTAAGGCTCGAGGAAAATATCTTAGTAAAGTCCATAATTATCCACGGTTTATTATGCATGTTTTTATTTTATATGTCGATATACTTTAATTACATGCTATGATGAGACTGTATATTGTATAATTAACATAAAATCCCTCAAATAAAATATTAAGTCACTAGCCTTCCATTATTGTAGTAAAAATCATTGTTTTTGTTAAGTGTTGACTTGTTGGCCCACCGTCAAGGTCATCTTACCTAGAGCATGTTTTTTACTATGAGATATGATCTCCAAATAATGGGCCTGACTTAACAAAAATGCTTAACTTGTTGGTCTCCATCAAGGCTATGGTGTTTTTGAGGCGATATTAAGTCAATATATAATAGTTGCCTTCCATTATTATAGCAAAAACGAAGAGTTCCTATTAAGTGTTGACACGTTGGCCTCCGTCAAGGTCACCTTACTCGGAATATGTTCTTGCTATGAGATGTGATCTTTAAATAATGGGTATGACTTAACAAAAATACATAACGAGTTTGGCCTCCGTCAATGTTATGATATTTTTTAGGCAATGTTGGGAAACAAATAAGATGTGAATATCAAGAGTTGATACCCAACTATCTAGGAGTCACAAGAGTTGTGATTGATAAAAGTTATCTACCTAATCGAAGTTACCTTTGGGGCATTGGCCTCCGTCAAACCCAAAGTTAATTAGATGGGATCCTAGCCCACTAGGAATTTCCAATGGATTCCCGAATCAATAGATTGAGGGTTATTGATTTGAAGTAAAATAGTGGGAGCAAACCAAATAAATTCGAAGCCCACATTTTTGGTTTGCAATTATAACATGAAACAAATACTTATACTATCTTTTCATTTGTTGTAGAATGAATGTACACATGAACACACTTATCATCCTATATCTCCATTTATATACGATTTTCTTGGACTAGTGTAAGACTTGAGAATAGTTCTTAAGCACAATTGGCTAAGTCCTTGATACCCACTTCCACTTGTCCTACAGTGACAATTATAGTTAGGAAATAATGTGCATACAAGATGCATAAAAGATGATAATGATATTGCTACTTATATCATAATGTCGTCTGTAATTCCTAAGCTATAAAAGTAGCACAAATTGATAGATTTTTTTTTCTATGATTGTGCATCTCAAAGAGTTGTTGATACACAATCTAGGACCATTAGATATGAGATATCTAAAGAGTAGTCTATCAAGGAAGAAAGGGACACTTTATTGTTTGTCAAGGGAAATCCTAGCGTGATCTTGAGAAGACCCAAGTAGCTATGACAAAGCTTAAAGGTGTGATCAAAAGGACAAGTCTAAAGGCACATGTTTCCAATTCTATTGGAAAGGGAATTGTAAGGCTCGTTTCAATACTAAGAAGTTGAAGAGGCCAAGTAAAGCTTCTACTTCTAAGTATGTTTATGTTTAAGATAAATTCATCTATTAATTAAGACCGTTGGGTATAAGATACTGGATATAGATCCCATATTTGCAAAATGTGCAAGGTCTTAAAGCATGGTAGATAATAAGGAAAGAGAAAGTCAAACTACGTGTGATGAATGGAGCAAGAGTTGCTACACTCGTTGTAGAGACTTATATACTCTTTACCAACTGGGCTTGTTCTAGAATTTAAAACATTGTTATTATGTAGTGATTCTTACAAAAGAACATGAAATCAATTCACATTAAATGTGAAAAGATTTACCATTACAAAAGAGAATATATACTGTTCTTTTACGTAGTGGTGTTCTTTGTGCTCTTAGATCACTAAAACAACATTTTATAAATCCTAGACCTTGATAAGTCCATTCTCAAACATAGACAAAAACTCTATATTTTGAAACAACTATTCTTCTGGCATTACAAACTTGGTCATGTGAATGAGAAATACACTTCTAAATTACATAATAGTTGTGTACTTGGACTCTTTCAATTGTGAATCGTTTGAGACATGCGATTCTCATTTACTTAGAGAGATGACCATGACACCTTTTATTATAAAAAAGGTGAATATGCTAGTGATCTTCATAGACTTTCAACATATAGATGTTTTTGGCCCAATGTCGATCTATGCTAGAGGTTGTTTATCATACTTCATCACTTTCATGAATGATCATATGGGATATGATTATGTGTATCATATGATACACGCATCCATGGCCTTTGATGTGTTCAAAGTCATTAGCATTGAAGTAAGAAAAACAAAGTTGACAAGAGTATTAAAACACTAAAGATTTGATCTATGTGGCTAATACTCAATGTCAAAGGTTTTCAAAATAATTAAAGAAAAATGTGATTCTTTCTCAATGTCTCCATTTGAAACACCATTATTGATGATGTGTGAAAGAGGAGAAGTTGTACCCTATGAGATATGGCGCAAACCATGATGAGTCATTCTACAATTCCTAACCTCATTTAAGGGGTTCTTGCCTTAGACGCCACTCCCATACACTCAACCATGTTCCAACAAGCATCTATTTGTGGGGTATCCTTGTGAAAACATTGGACACCACTTCTATAATTCCCTTGAGAAAAATGTTTGTCTCAAGAAATGTCTTTTTCTAGAAAAATAGTTTATTCTTAAAAGAGACAGTGGGAGCAAGATAGAACTTGAAAGGTTCAAGAACCATGAATTGACAAAGATCAATAGTTGGAACTACAGCTTATACCACATCTTAATGAGGCGCAACGGAAGCTCAAAATACACAAAATCTTCAAAAGACTGATAGAGTGCATTATACTTGTGAGAAATATGGATTTCTCACACATGAGAGATATAGACTTCTCATTAGCAAGAGCAATAATGTACTAGTCATATATGATGACAAACCTACTAGTCATGAAGAGGTTTTGTCTAATGTAGACTCCTTGACGTGGCAAGATGCCATAAAATTCAAAATGGATTCCATGTACAAGAACAAGGTGTAGACCTTGCTCGAGTCACCTAAAGGGATAAAACCCATAGAGTGTAAGTAGGTCTTTATGAGAAAGACTGACATGGATGGTAACATACTTACCTATAAAGCAAGGTTAATGGAAAAGGATTCAATTCGAAGGCTTGACTTTGAAAGAAACCTTTTCATCAATAGCCATGCTTAAATCCATTTAAGATTTTACTTGCAATAGCTGCTTTTTGGCTATGACAAATGGACATGAAGACTTCATCCCTTAACGGGAATTAAAAGGTATGTATATGACACTGACACATCCCTTGAGCCTTCACTTCCATTGATAGTCATTGGGTACGCAAGCTTCAAGGGTCCATTTGTGGATTCTTGCAAGTGTCAAGGTGTTGGAGCATTTGTTTTGATAAGATAATCAAAGAGTTTGGATTTTCTTGAAAACAAAGACACGCTTTGTGTAAACGTAAAGTTGAGTGGGAGCATTGTCATTTTCTTGATACTATATGTGGATGACATATCGTTGATGGAAACAACATACTTTAAAGGTAAAGATATGGTTGTCCAAGAATTTCTTAATAAAGGAGAGGCGATCTCTAATCTGGGAATTAAGATCTATATAGATAGATCCAAGAGGTTGCTTGGTCTCACTAGATCCAAGTACATAGGCTAGATGCTAAAAGGTTTAGCATAATGCAATCGAAGAAGGGGTTTTACCTATGTGATAGGTGATTACTCTTTTGAGAGACATGTGTCTTTGACACTTGTTGAGGTTGATAGAATTAATAGATCCCATATGCTTTTGCAATAGGTTCTATTGTATATGCCATCCTATGTACGAGACCCGATGTCTTCTGGCTTTAAGTGTTACGAGCAATTCTGGTGAGTGTCACTAGATGGTTATCAAAGAATATTCTTAAGCACTCTAGAAGCACTAAAAGACTATTCTTGACTATGGAGATTACACTTAAGAAGTGTGGGATTTTAAGATACAAGCTTTTAATCCAATAGGGATGATAAGTAAATCATGAGATGAATTGGTGTTCACGTTGAACTGTAGTGGATAAAAACGTTTTATGATAGACACTACAACATATTCTACAACAAAGGCGAGTACATGGTAGCTTTAGAAGTTACTATGGATCAAGGGATTCTTTGTTGGACAAAGAATAGTTCCTTCCATTGTTTTATGAAACAATTGTGCCATCGCTTAATCAAGGAACTAAAAGTCTCATCCATGATCCTAAAGTGTATTTAGATGCCACCATCTATTTGTGGAAATAGTTTGGTACAAATGATGAAAAGAGAGAGGAAGTTTCCATAATGTTAATGTCACTAATCCTTTCACCATGGCCTTATCCCAGAGTTGGCATGATAGTCGTGCTTATGGCCTAAAACTTAAAGGTGATTGGTTTTAGTGCAAGTGGGAGTTTGTTAGTGTATGCCCTAAAACCAAGTTGGTTTTTGAGATTTTTATTACGCTTATTTCGTGTTATACTTATATATGTGGCATTTTCTTTGTCATTTAATACTTGTTATTAATATTACTTGTTTATTTGATAAAGTCCATAGAATATTAACTGTGTATAAGAGATTGTAAGAGTTACAATGATGAGACTCTTATTACACATAAAGTTATATTCTTAAATATCCCTAGTCATAGTATTAATGAGATTGGACATCATTAATATGGGAAGACTAGCACATTCTTTGCCTCTACTTAGGGTAAGTAGTAGTTGATCTCGTCAACTATGGTGTGCGACACTTAAACTGGTATGTGGATACTTGTTAGAGAACAAGTTCATTGGATTGATCTGCCGAGAGTTACTATTCATAGTGCTAATGAATTATACTCTTAATGGCAATGGTGTAAGTGATCCTTAGACTTGAGATTACCATGGTATCTTGAGTGTGGATTGCTATGCTTTGACTCTATTGCTCGGTGCTCGTAAAAGAGTAGCCCATATGGTAGAGATTGGGTATAGTATGAAGCATGGAAGGATAGTGAGTAATCGATATAGAATTCACCACTCCTTATTATAGGAGAGTATATCCCGGATTGGCCATTTGTTGAAATATAACTTAAAGAATCTTTTCCGCAAAAGTGAAAGTATGACTTGAAAGAGTTTCAAGGTTATACTTTTATGGAAAGTTATATTTCGGGAACAAGAAATTGTTAATTAGTCATTTAAAGAGTGCGCACTACACTCTTAGACTAATTGGGATATAGTGTGGTGAAAGGATATTAATTACACGGTAACATTGTCATTGATAGGTGTAGTCTACCATATGACTTTCCTATTCACTTGGGTGGTCATGATGCATTGCTAGACGCCACTCATGATCTATAAGTGCAAATTAATTAATTAGTGAATTAATGATAAATTAAAGTGTTAATTTATCTGGCTCTTAATTAATTAATTAATGAGTTATAATTTGTACTTATTGCCAACGTGAATGGAACCTAATGGGTCACACACAATAAGAACATGGTCTTTGGGTTAAATTGTTATTAAGATAAGTATAAGATACTTATGGGGTTAATTTATGTGATAAATTAACTTAAAGGACTTAATTATAAATATTCTAAGTCTTGATGGAAATTAGTTTCCTAAAAGGAATTAAGAAGCTATTTGGTTTCCTTTTGGAATTGGTTTCCTAAAGGAATAGGATTAGCTTAAGGTAAGCTTCCTAAACCTTCTTGGTTTCCAATTGCTCTTGTTTCCTTAAAGACTAGGATACTGCATCTATAAATAAGTCCATGCCTTGACTCTTGGAAGATTGATGAAACACAAGATAAAATCTAGAAAGAGAAAAATTGAGAGAGGCGTGTTTTTCTCCCAAGAAAAAACGCCACACCCTCTTCTCCCTAAGGGTTAGGGTTTTGTCTTCTTCCTCTTCTTGTTCTCCTGTTCTTCATGAAATTTAAGGGAGCTAACACTCGAAAGGCAAGGCAAGCAAGCCCAAAGGTTCCTAAAGATCATGTTCGTGTGGATACCGTTGGAGGCTCGACACTTGGAAGGCTTTTCATGGTAGATCAACACCTTCATCAAATAGGATCTTGCCCTTTGAAGCATAGAAACCTTCTATGCTTGAGGTATTTGTGCTAAACACCCTTTAATCGTATAGATTACATCAAAGAGATCCATGGCTAAGGTAATAAATTTTTAAATTTTCCGTTGCGTTACTCCCCTTATTACCTTACACAAACAAGACTTGACTCAAGAAGAACACAAATTAGAAACCCTAATGTGTGGTATTCTTGTGTGAAAAATCTTGATTTTTAAAGTTCTCTTGAAAAGTATGAATATTCTTATGCAAAAAACAAAAACTCAAAGCAATCCTTGTTGGAGTAGGATTGTATACCCTTTCCAAAATGAATTCTTGAACAAATAACAATTAAAAACCAACACAAATCAATTAGGAAAGTCAAAAACATGAAATTCACTACCCCAAGAAGCTGAAAAACACGAAAAAATTAAAAAGAAAACACCCTACAATAGCCACTTTCCAAAAGAGAAAAGGAAACTCTTGCACCTTTAGGATTAGTTTCCAAATTCACTTGCAACTAACTTTCCTTCTCCCAATTGGTTTCCAACACAAACGAACTTCTATTTAACCACAAAAACAGTCCCTTATTGTCCCTTTTTAAGATCAAATAAGCTGGAAAATTTTCAGAAAAATCGTAGCTAAAGATTAACAAAATTCCAGCAAGCATATTCACCCAAAATCCAAGAACCAAGTTCAAGAACTTGATCCTACCAATCCCAAGCAAGAAGCTGGTCCCAAAACTCAACTAAATAGCCCCAAAACATCCAAAAAAACGTGCTAAACTCCCCCTTTTTAACGTTAAAACTTTCTGGAAAATAACCAGAAAAATTCGTACAGCACACAATGCAAAATTCTAGCAACCAATACTCAAACAATTCAACCCCAAAACCCTAACCAATTGGAGATAGGTTAAAGGTGACTCAAAAGGGCTTCAAGAACTTCAAGAATTGATCAAGAAAGTTCAAGAAATCAATCAAGAAGCTCAAGAATTCAAGACAAAAAAATTCCAGCAACTCTATACTTCAAGAAAATCAAGAACAACTTTGTGCAAGTTCAAGAAACTAAGAAGTAAGTCCAAGAACTTCAAGATTTTGGTCAAGATAGTCCAAGAACTCAGCAAGATCCTCAAGAAACAACACAAGACTCCAAAAAAAATTCAAGAATACTAGATAGCTTGGTGCAAGAATCCAAGAACCTAACAAGTCCAAGATCTTCAAGAATTGTACCAAGAACACCAAGAAACTTCAAGAAACTTGAATAAAACTTTGTGCACAGTTTTTAACTTGTGTGCACTCCTTTTTACTCTTTGTTTTCTTTCTTTTTCTTTTGTGCTTTTTTTTTGGCTTTTTATTTTTGCACGAATTTCAGCCTCTTTTTTTTTTTTTTTTAACTTCAAACTACCACAAAAACAACTCAAACTTTCAAGAAAAAAAATTGATTTGTGAATGTTAAGTTCAAGAATCTCTTTTCTTGCAAGTTCTTAACACAAGAATTTTCAAGAAAACAACAAAAACAGTCAAGATTATCAAGAAACCACACAAAACCTAGAATTCTTGATTGAAGACAATCAAGAATGACACTAAAACCCTAAAGAAATTCAAGAAAGCACAAGAACAAAAATTATAAGGAACGAATTTTTTTTTTAAACAAACGTGACACAAAGAAGAAACACAAGGAAAGACACAAGTTGTTTAGCTAGGCACGAAGCACTTTGAAAAACAACTCAAGAATGAATTAAAGAAAAATAAAAAGGGATATATCCAAATTTCTCCAAAGGAAAAATTGGATTAGAAAAACCTGGAATTTCAAGACTAGCTCTGATACCAATTGATACCCGCGGACGTACGTGGAATTGCTTGAAAGACCAAGTATGAATTTTGAACCTTTCCCCTTGGATGAACTAGACTCTAGAATTAGCACCAAAGTCTTGAACACGCAAGATGAACAACTCGAAAATTCAAGGAAGCTTTGAACCTCCTTATAGAACGAACAAGAACTCGAGGAATCAGCACCTAAAATGCTTGATCAAACCAATAAGGCAACTCTAAGCTAGGGTTTTTGAACTTGGAATCACTCTACAAGTTCGGGGGTTGTTCTTAATCAGCAAAGAACGAAAGAAGCACTCAATTTGAGAACTCACAAAGTTATTAATCATCAAAACTTATAAAATTCGTAACAGTGTTTTGGCCTATAAATAGGCTTGCATAACAACTTGTAGAAAGTTGTAGAAACTTAACAAAGAGCACTAGTTGTAACCTAACACAATATGGTAACTTTCTAAGAGGCTACAACTTGTAAACAAAATAGAAAACTTAACATAAAAGAATTAAACTTAAAAATTCGTCTAAAAATTGTTCATGGGCTGGACGCGTCCTTTTAAGCACCATTGGGCCTCCATCTTGCATCTTTAAAAGGCCTTCCAACGAGTCCAACCAAACCAGCACCTTAAAAACATGTTATGGACCACTTAGAAGCTTTAATTGGACCTTCTTTGAATGTGTATTTAATCCATAACCAATACATAAACTCTTGGCCTAATGAACACAGTTGAATAGCTTGATCACCAAGTCCATTGAGAGGCCCAAAGTCACGAATTACACCATGGTAGTCACAAAGCTTGAACGTTCCCCTCATGATCAGCCATGATTTGATCTCATCTTGGTCTAAACGAGTTGCTCCATGAGAATATCCAAGCATCAAGATTGTAAGCACTCCTAGGATCACATCATCGTCTGTTCCACTGGCAAATTAAGTAGGCCGGCTACCTCTTCAATTGTAATGGTCAATTCCTTGTCTTTAATCCTAAATACTGAACAATCAAGGTCCCACAGATAAATCAAAGCTTCCACCAAACATCCGTTTGTCTCTATTCCCTTAAAGTCACCAATGGGTCCTAAGAATGCCGCTACTTGGTTGATCTCACTAGGCAGGAGGAGCCCCGGCCACTTCCGGACTTTAGGCAGGACTGTTACCATTTGCTTGATGCGTCGTGGGCTATTCATTCTGGTGCAAAAATACGACTTCATCAGATCACCTTACCTAGGGTCTCACCCACCAGGATATACTGAAATTTAAATGTGCATGTCTTTTAGGGTTACGTACCCAAGACAAAAGGATGGCTTTCTTTTTCATAGGATTCCCGAAATGGCATTCCCTCTAGGGTTTATGCATGATGCCAGTTTATTAAAGCAAGTTAAAATATGCGAAAATGCCAAATTTGAGAAAAATCCTAAAGAGATTTTTTTAAATTATTTTATCTAACAATGATGCAAAAATTTCTTCAAGAAAGACGGGCCATAAACCGTACAAAAGAAATTTTTGACTCAAAAAATATTTGATTGAAAAATCGAACCTCCCAAGGATACGAGATACAACATTGAATAGAAATCGAAGATCGTGATTTTACTAGTCAAAAATGTCAATTTATGGAATGACTTTCGTGTAATGTGGGACGGGAAACCAGGAAATATGGCAAAAATGACGTATCATTTCAGTTTTTTTTTCAATGATAAATGCAAGCTGTGCAAAATTTGACCACCTAGGTGCATTTATTGACTTTAAGAAAATAAAAAATTGACAAGTGCAACAAGAATGAGTAAATTTTGAAAAAGATTTGAAATTACATCTCTTATAAAAATTAAATTTTCGAAACTTTTACAAAATTTACAACGACTTGACTCTTGGGTATTTATAACAAAATGCGATTTGCAAAAAATTTATGAAATTGCGTTTCCATCTTTCTCGAAGAAATTAATTATGAACGCAAAATTTAGACATGCCAAAAGAGGGTTGGCTTCCTACGAGAGCACCATGCCAGGGCTCTTTGTTCTATGGTTGTGAATGCAATCAAAGAATAAGAAAGAATGCGTTAGTTCATTCAATAAATATCACATAACACATTGGCAAATAATACATAGATAAAAGCAAATGTCATAACAAGGAAAATAAAGGAGGTTGGTTCCCTCCTCTCCTGCCTAGTGTGCCTGATAGGGTAAGGATGACTCTACCCTAGGTTATTCTACATGGATGCATGAGATTGGGCTCACTAATGCATCTAGACTCAATTAAGGCTTCGGTTCCCGAACCTTCAGACTGAGGGATCCAAAAAGTAACAAGTTTGTCAATTCCAAGAATCCTAGGTCGGTGGTTCGAGTGATTCCCTGGACATTGCTACGTGCACGTCAGGCCACGGCCATGTGTCCAAGCAAATCGATTTTTAAAGCCCAAATCTCTAAACTTGTGGACTGAAGCCGAGAGTTCGGGTGATCTCCTAGACAATGTTACGTGCACGTCGTGCCACGGTCACACGTCTAAGTAGATCGATCCTAATTCCTAAACGGACGGGTGGGTGACAACCACCAAAAAGAGAAAAAAGGGTAAAAAATATATCGTATGCACGTATGAAGTGCTCCCTGTGAGAGGAGAGAGAAGAAATATTAACACGCGAAAAGCTCTAAGGGTGAATGACCCCCTCCCCAAATGCAAGTGCGATACGAACATACATCACAAATAAATAAATCATCCATCACATAGAAGCGAGAAATGAAAAGGCGCATGTGAAATATAAAGCAAAAATCCTAAAAAATAGAAAAATGCAATCCTAAACATCCAAATGCGATAAAATGAAAAGGGTTAGAAAAAGAAGAAGATGACTAAACCTAGTGCTCGGACTCACTAGTGATCCCCAGTGGAGTCGCCAGCTGTCGCGCCCCATTTTTTTTTCGAAAGACAGAGAACGGAAGAATTAAAATGTGCGTTGTGTTTGTTTATTGAGAAAAGAGTGTAGGTTTTTAGTAAACTAAATTTGTTAGAAAAATACTTTACAAAAAGGTTTGACAAAAGACGCGATTTTAGAAAATGCCTTATTTCAAAACAAATAGAAAAAAAAAGCCTAAAATGGGACTTTGAAAAATGCGACGGTTTTTTGGGCCCAAAAATAGAGTCTAAAAGGGTTTTTTGTGAAAAGGGAGTCGCCACTTGGTACTGAGTTAGGATGTACCAAGTCACCCGGAAAATATTTTACAAAGGTAGAAAAATCGAAAATGATTTATTTAGAAAAATAATTTTTGGAAAAATATAAGAAGAACAAGAAAAACCCTTTTAGACGACTCCAGGTCTTTGAAAACAAGAGAAAAAGGTTCGGGAGTCACAGTTGAAGAAACGGAAGGCAAAGGCTCGCGCCTAAGGCACCCTTTCAACCTAGCCGAAAACTAATTGCGAGGTTTAGTCTAAATTTTCCTAATATAACCCCATGATTTTATCACATTTGGATGCAACTATATGAATGCAAATCTAGTCCTAAAAAATAGGTATCGTTAAGGGACAAAATATTCCATTGAGGTTTGGTCGAGATAATCTCATTAATTACGAAACCCGAGTCTAGACCTCAATGGAATCACGAGTATAAATATAAAATGGAATGCAAAAGAAAAGGAAAATAGTAATATGGATAGTAAGTGAACAAGGAAAGTAGGGATGCAACATGACGGGTACGGGAGACTAGTAGGCTCGTGACTAGCTATTCCTACTCACGGAGGGGGGAACAGCATGTACGCCACCTCTTCCCACGTGAGTAGATGACTATTTCTAGTCGAGTCACACAAATGACCTAAGATTCTATGTGTAGTGGAATCTAAATGTTATGCACTAAATAGATGTTTTAAAATAAATAATAAGTGATAAAGTATATATAAAAAATCATACAAAAATGGAAAAGGTTTAAAAAAAAGACAAAATGTGTGTGAAATGTCGTGAAATGCACATGAGAAATGATTCTAATACTAAAATGACCTAAAGGCCTAGCATTGGACTAGCCTATTTTTCTATAAATTCTCCGCTAGCCTATTTTTCTACAATGCGTTAGACTAGCATTGTAGGTTCATCACACTTAAACTCATTTTGGATCAATTGGAGTAAAGAAAGATCAAAGTCAAAGGTGATTCAAAGAGCTAGGGTTGGATAAATAACTTAAAGGAATTATTGTGCAAAAATAATGAAAAAATTCAATCCTTCATGATAATGCTTGGAAATATGTGGAAAATGCTTGCACACATGAGTTCCAACTCAGCAAAAATTAGAAATCAAGTGGAGGCCACAAAGCTATGATCCGTGGGCTGCCATCCGCATATCGTCATTCGCGGATCGTAAGTTGGCTGGACTTTCTAGGGTATCAACTTGCATCCTCTTCCAGCTTGTTTTTGCAAACATTTTTAGATGAGGATAAGGTTTTGCAAGTGGGAGACTACATTGGAAGCATAAATGAAGACTTTTGTGCCCATTTGGAATCCCCAGGCAAATCTTCATCATTTCCATGCATTAATAATTCATGCAAGTTGGAAAATGAGCTAAGCATCATTTGTCTATAAATAGAAGTCATTTGTAAAGCAAAAAAAAAGGGAGAGTTGGAAGGAAGAAAACAAATTTAGAAGTAAAACATAGGTATAGTTTTACACTTAGTTTGATAGAGAATTAATAGAATTCTCTTAATCCTTTAATAGAGTTGTGAGGACCATTGTAAGAGACTTTTTGTAGTGCAAAATTTTGAAGGTGAATAAAGAAGAGGACTAATTCTCATATTGGTTGAGCAATTTTCAAACTCTATCTCTTTTACTTTCAATAGTTGCCAAATTCTATCTTTGAAGTTGAACTTTTAGTTGTTTCACTAACCATGTTGAACTAAAAGCTTCACCTAGACCATAGATGAAGCTAATGAATGAACAAACATGACTTAACTCCATTGCACTCACTGCGCATGCATTTATTTGTTTAATTGTTCAAGTTTTGACACTCGTTTTTGCTTGGCCAACTTAAACAAAGTCATGTAGTTGCTACTTGATATTGAGAGATGCATGTAACAATGGAAAATGAACAGGTAATGCTTAAGTAGTTCATATGAAAATAATGAATGTTTAAGTAAATCAATACAATTCATGTTTTCATAAGATTTGATCATGAGAATAGTTGAAATCTTGTCATTTCATAGAAAGATATAGTTATGACATTTAAGGAATTGGATTCTAAACAAAGCAAGACAACACTTAGCGAGTCATTCATGCATGCTCCATTAGTGAATTCTATGTTGTAGGCTTCTTTGACTTGAATTTTACAAAAAGTTCTTAATCATATACCTACTCTATTGAAGGGACCCCTTATCTATCATGCTTTAAATTGTGTTTAAATAATAAAAGTTAGTGAAAAAGCTTTAGTAATTGCACATATTTGATTCCCTGTGGGATTCGACACCTAATACTACAAATACTACAACCAACCCGTGCACTTGCAGATTAAGTTGGAAGATTAGGTTTTTATTACTTGATTGGTGTGTTTTTGTTCATAATTGTTATACCTAATCTAAACCAAGTCAACAATTTCTACAAAAAAAATTTTGATTTTTGCCTTCCAATATATAACGGGCATCCCAAATACTTCACAATTTATGAACAAAACCCGTACTCTGCACAATTTTTTGCTTCCTAGATAATGACATCCTCTGATCAACTAAGAAGCAGCTTTTATTTTAGTTAATCCTCTGCCCAGAAACTTTTTCATATTCCTCCAGACATTTCATAATCATCCTTAAAGATTTGTTAGATGCCGAAGAAAACACCGACACATCATCAGTATATGCAAGATGAGAAACAGGTGTACATCGCCTTGGAACCTTAAAGCCCACAAATCTCCTATTCTCCAATAAACCGTTTAAAAATCTAGATAAAACCTCAGCCCCAATAATGAAAAGGGCTGGAGATAGGGGATCACCTTGACGCAATCCATGAGATGATTTAAAGAATCCTACGGGGGCTCCATTTATAAGGATTAAAAACCAAACATTGGAAATAAGTCTCCACACCATATCAATCCACTGCTCTCCAAAACCAAATGCACGCAACACTTTAATGAAGAAGACCCACAATACCTTATCATATGCTTTCGTCATGTCTAATTTTAGAGCAACATTTTCCCCCAAAATTTCTCTTTCCTATACCGGACAATACCTCCTGGGCCAAAAGAAAATTATCAGATATCAAGCGGCCTTTAACAAAACCACTCTAATAGGGAGAGATAATCTTGGGCAAGAAACTAGATAACCTGTCAGCCAACAACCTTGGTAGTACTTCGTTAAAAAAATTACAAAGACTAATATGGTGGAAATCAGAAAATTTCTGAGGAGATTGCACATTTGGTAGCAATTTGTTAACGGTATCACTATTTAACGAAGTAAGTCACTTGTAAAAAAAAAAAACTAAGTAAGTCATAAGACATAAAATTCTAACAAGTTGGATAAAATGTAAATTCTATTAAACTAAGGGGCTAAAATTGTAAGTCATTTTAGCCCCTTAGTTTGATAGAATTTACATTTTATCCCAACTTGTTAGAATTTTATGTCTTATGACTTACTTCGGTTTTTTTTTTAGCAAGTGACTTACTTCGTTAAATAGTGATACCGTTACCGTTAACACATTTGTCCATTTTGATAGTATTAGTATCGGGTCTTCAAGAAGAGGAATTTTCTTTACTTTTTAATTGCCCTTTATGTGCTCCTTGGGGTTTTTACATGTTTTATGTGATGTTTTTATTTTATTTACTTTTGAGTATTCATGCTTTTATTGATTTGATTTAATTTTAATTTTTAAAATTATCCTAAAAGTATAATAGATTGGCATTTTTACTATTTTGGCAAATATTTTTTGTATTTAAATAGTCAATGTAATAGATAGGCTGCATCTATACTATTTTAACAAAATTTTATATTTGGATAGACAAATATAATAGATCGGTTATTTTTATTTTTTGTTTTTCCCCTTGAATTGTAGTTTAATCCCCCTAGTGTAATAGTTAAGGCTTATGTGCTTTTTGCATGCTTGTGTACTTATTTGTTTTATCGCTTTCTTTAGAATTTTGCATCTAGATATCATGTTTACATGTTAAGTGCTCCTATGTGATTACATGCCCTTATATGCTTATTTATTTATATTATGTTTTTATTCAGGTCCAATTTGTGATGTCACCACACTAGTTCAATGTTAGTTGTGCTTTTTTATCGCTTTTCCACTAGTCCAACGCTAGTGGGAATTTCTAGAAAGGGCTAGTCCAATACTAGACCCTAAGGTCATTTAGTGTTAGTTTCACTCCTCGTGTACATTTCATCTCATTTCACGCACTTTCTTTTCTTTTTTTAGGTTTTTCCATTTTTGCATGATTTTTATATATCATCATCATCATCATCTATTTTTAGAATATGTTGGAGGCATGACTTTAGATCTCACTTCGCATTAGAATTTTAGGTCATTTGTGTGCTTAGACTAGAAACAGTCGCCTACTTACGCGGGAAAGGGCAAGTTCGATTTTTTCCTAGGCCTTAACATGATGTTCACCCTTCGTGAATAAGAACAGTCAGTCAAGAGTTTCTTAGTCTCCCGTATCCATTATGTTGCATCCCCACTTTCTTCGATCACTTACTCTGTATACTGCTATTTTTCTTTTCTTTTTGCATTCCATTTTGCATCCACACTCGTGACTCCATTGAAGCCTCATTTCGGTTTTCGCAATTAATGCTATGATTCCGATCAAGTCTCAACGAAATATTTTGACCCTCCCAACACCACATTAGGTTTAGGATTTGCATTCATTTTGACACATCCAAATGCAATAGAAATCTAGGGTTACTTTAGGAAATTTTAATTAAATCTCGCAACCAGTTTCAGCTAGGTTGAAAGGGTGACTTAGGCGTGAGCCTTTGCCTTCCCTTTCTTCAAACGTGACTCTCAAACATTTTTCTCTTGTTTTCAAAGACCCGGAGTCGTAAAAGGGTTTTTCAAATATTTTTCAAAAATTTTTTTGTTTTGTTTTATTAAATGTTTTTTTTTTGTTTCACTTGTTGTATATGACAGTTTTGTCCATACCCGATTTCTCTCAAAATCAATAAATGTACCCACGTGGGCGAACTTTTGTACAATTCTTGTTTACCTTTTTCAAAGAAATTGTGCGTCATTTATTCCTTATTCCCCACACTCAATTTGCACAGAACACTTAGGCACCATTGTCTTTTAATGCAAATCAGTTTGTGCTCGATACTGGATATTAGGGCGGAATGAAGATGGAACATTTTGCTAGGGAAGAGAACCCCTTTACGGTTAACAAAACATTGTTGAAAAGACTAGGAATTTTTGATGATTTCATCAAAGAGAGTCAGAGTTTGATAGATAAGGTGGACTGGATTATGATGACTTCTATTTAAGGTAATAACACAGGTAACACAATAAAAAAATAAATATTATATGACCTGAACTATGGATCTCTTTGATATATCTATATGATTACAAGGGGTTTGCACGAAGATTACCTGAAGTACAGAAGATTTATAAGCTTCTATGGAAAAAATCCTTCGAAGAAGTAAATCTACCACGAAAAACCCTCCAAGTGTCGAGCCTCTAATGATATCCTCATGAACAACTTCTTTGGGAACCTTAAAGGATTGCTTGCAATGACTTTTGAGTGCTAGCTCCCTTGAATTATTTAAGAACACAAGAGAAAGAAAAAGCCAAACAAATTAGGAAGAGAGAGAAAGAGAAAACCGTCCAAAGGGGTGGCGGGTTTCTTCTTCAAGAATTTTCTCTCACCGAGCTTTCTTTTTGTTTTGCAATAATAATTCAAGAGTCAAAGCATGAACCTATTTATAGAGGAATTATTCTAGTCTTTTAGGAAATAAAGGTAATTGGAAACCAAGAAGGTTTAGGTAACTTACTTTAAGCTAATCCTTCTCCTTTAGGAATTCTATTCCATAAGAAAACCAATTAGCTACTTTACTTCATTTAGGAAAATAATTTCCTACAAGATTTAGAATATTTATAAATAAGTCCTTTAAGTTAATTTATCTCATAAATTAACCCCATAAGTATCTCATACTTATCTTAATTATATTTTAACCCAAAGATTATGTTCTTTATGTGTGTGACCCATTAGGTTCCATTCATGTTGGCAATAAGTACAAATTATAACTCATTAATTAATTAATTAAGACCTAGATAAATTAAACACTTTAATTTATCATTAATTCACAATTATGCCCAGGACCCACCATATTACCTAGCCACTGTGGGCTCGATTGGAAAACCTTTGCTCAGGTCATAGAATAGGTAGAAGCCATGAAGAGAGGGGTGACAAAAAGAAAAGTGGTAGACATGGCTGCCTTGAAATTACTTGATAGGGATCAAGGTGTATCCAAGCATAATTCAAGCTTCCCGAATCCTTTGCAAGGGATAGGTGGTCCAATGACATGTGCAATGACAAGGAGAATGAAGGAAGCCATGCATGCATTGATCATGGAAGTGTTAGAGAAAGAGCTTCCAAGGGCAATTCCTCATCGTTAAAACTTGTTACGCTAATATGGGTCAGAGATGGTGCTTCGTTTGAAGAGGGGCCAAATGGAGAAGCAAATGCCAAGCCAAGGAAATAGGCAAAGTGTGCAATTTGGTCCAAAAGATGAAGGAACAGAGCTTCTAACAAAGGTCGCGCACTAGGCCATGCCGCGGCCTCCATCAGATTGAGGAGGCAAGGCTGGTAGACATTCTAACTGAGGCCGTTCGCCAGCCCGTGCCACGGCCTTCTCAAATGGCCTTCATCAGAATGGTTGAGGGAGAGTAGCAGACATTCTGATTGAGGTCGAGTCTAAGGCCGCTCTGCGGCCTTCCCTTCGGCCTTCCTCAGAAAGTGCGAAGTCTCATTAGTTTAGGGTTTTATTTATTATATTGTTATTTCTTTATTTGTAGTACATAACGTTCGCCTATTTAAATGTAGAACACATTGAGTAATGACAGTTTTTTAAATCATATTTCATTGAAAACGTGTGTTTTTGAGAGCTCTTAACAAGTGTTTTCCTAGTTGTTGGATTGGAACCATCTTGGTCTTATCAAGCCTTTGCTTGTGGTGACCCAATTACCCGCTTAGAGTAATTCTTTCATGTTTGATCAAGTTCTTAGTGTAATAATTTAGGCAAACTAAACTCGCTCAAGTTAGTCTAAATTAGAACCCTAGGTTCTTCGTTCTTCATTGTAGAATATTCAAAGCCTAACTACTTGGAATCTTCAAGCAATCTTGGCCATTCACAACCCCGTGTGCATCAATTGGTATCAGAGCCTCATTCTTGATTATTCCAGGTTTACTCAATCCGTATTTTTCCTTAAAAAGATTGGATATATCCCTTTATTCTTATTGTTTGATCGTTGTTTTGTCAAGTGCTTCGTGCCTAGACTGCAACTTGTGTGTTTTCGTGTCTTTTCCTTGTCAAAGATCCCAACTTTCTATTCATTCATTAGTCTTTTCTACAATTTCCTGCACTTTGCTGCAATATTCCTACATAAATTGGTCTAGGGTTTGTGTGGTACCTTGTGAATCTTGACTGTTTTCGTTGTTTCTTGAAAATTCTTGTGATGAAACTCTTGTAGGAATTAATCAAGCCTTGGATTGATATTCTTGAAGGGTTAGTTGTTGAATTGCATAAAAAAAACTGTTTACGTAATGTAGTGAGTTATTGTTTCCCGCTATTGTTCATCGTCACTGTGCAGCACTATTCATGGGTTACTGTTCACCGTGAAAATTTTTTGCCTAATTTGTTAGGTCTAGTGAATTGATTTGGGGGTTTGTTCTGGTGTTCGATTGTTACCAAAAAAAAAAAAAAGAGAGGCTTAAGAACAAGAAAAGCCAAACTACAAAAAAAAAAAAAAGAGGCTGCACAAGTTGTAAAAGCCGTGCAAAATTTCTGTGTTTATTTCTAGTGGAATACTCAATTGTTGTTTGAGTTAGTTCTTTTGGTGTGAGTCAATTTTGGGCTTGAATCTTTAGTTTTACACAAGACTATAGAAATTTCTTTAGGAAAACTTTGAAAATCAAGATTTAACCTCCAAGAGCTACCACACATTAGGATCTTAAATCTTGTTTCCTTGAGTCATTTCTCCTCTACATTACCTTTTGATTCCTTCTTGATCAACTATACTCTAAGCTCTCTTTTCTCATTTACTCTCAATGCTATTCTTATAATTGGGTATCCATTAGTACTTGATAGGAGTGATTATTGGTTCTTTCTCAAGGGCTAATAAGAGAGCACTTAAGAGAGGAAAAAGGCTAAAGGGTAAGCACAGCTTCGGAAAAAAGCCACATAATTTGAGTGATACATGAGAGTCTCGAGTGTATACACTAAGGGAGTGAGTAAAGCTATTTTCTCAATTGTTTTTCTTGTGCTACTAACCTTTTTTTTTTTTTTTTTGCAGGTATGTCAAATGAAGGAAACAACTCACATACTCCACCACCTTGTGAATAATGCCATGGAAGGGATTCATGCATGCATCGACAGCATAGAAAGACCTACACAGTCAAAGGTCTCCAAGAATCCTATATCTGAGGAGGAAGAAGATGAAGCCTTTGATTACGAGAATGTGGCTACACGAAGACGGAGGAGGGTCCCAAAGACCCAAGACAGCAACTTGGGAAGTATTAAAATGAAAATCCCACCCTTGTAGGGTAAGTTTGATCCATAAGCCTATCTAGATTGGGAGCGCAAGATGGAGAACATCTTTGAGTCCCATAATTATTCCGAGGAAAAAGAAAGTTCAACTGGCGGCTGTAGAATTCACCGACTACACTAGCATTTGGTGGGATCAACTCATCAAGAATCGTAGGAGGTATGGAGAAGAACCCATGCGAACTTGGAGAGAAATGAAGTCCATCATGCAAAAGAGGTTCGTGCCAAGTTATTACACTCGGGATATCCATAAGAAGCTTCAGACTCTAAGGCAAGAATCTATGACCGTAGATGAATACAACAAGGAGCTGAAAATGCTAATGATTCGCGCTAACTTGGAGGAGAACGGAGAAGTCCTTATGACGCAATTTATGGAAAGACTTAACCTCGGGGATTAGTGAAAAGGTGAAGATGTACCATTATTTAGATTATGAGGGACTTGGTAGATATGACCATTAAGGTAGAATGTTACTTCAAGTCAAAGAAGGCAAGAAGCTACACTAGCTCCAATACTAGGGCACCATGGCGTGATACTACGCCACTAGAAAGGAAGAAAGCTTGCCCAGCCTTCTAACAAAAAAAAGCTATGAAAGGGAAGCAAGAGGCTATCATATCTAAGCCTCAACAAAGACCCAAGGTTGGAGGCTCTCAATGCACAAGAGAAATTAGATGCTATAGATGTCAGGGATTTGGGCATATTGCCTCGAATTGCCCAAATAAGAGAGCTATGATTGTGATGGATGATGGAGAAGTGGCAAGTGTCACTTCCAGTGATAATAAAGAGATGCCACAATTGGAGGGAGGCAGTGAGTCCGATGGAGAGTATGGTGTTAATACTAGAGATATCTTGGTTACCAGGCGAGCTTTGAGTGTGCAACCAAAGGGAGAAGATGACCAAAATCAAAGGAAAAATCTTTTCCACACTCGCTACACTGTTAAAGGCAAGGTATGTAGTCTAATCATAGATAGTGGGAGTTGAACTAATGTGGCTTTTGCTTTATTTGTAGATAAGCTGAGATTGGAGACTGTGAGGCATCCAAGGCCTTACAAGCTGCATTGGCTTGCTGACATAGAGGATCTGAAGGTGACTAAACGAGTGCTAGTTCCATTTTCCATTGGTAAGTACCATGACGAGGCGTGGTGTGACATTGTACCCATGTAAGCATGCCACCTGCTACTAGGTCGCCCATGGCAATTCAATAGACAAGTACACCACGATGGGTACCTCAATAAGTATTCGTTTGAATGGAAGGGAAAGTTGGTTCCTCTTTGCCCATTGTCACCTCTTGAGGCTCATGAGGACCAAGTGAGACTTGCAAATGATTTAAAGATAGCGAGTTCTCAAAAAGGGGAATGACAAGGTACTAAGGCTAAAGTAAGAATGAATAGAAAAAGAGGGTAAGTGATTATGCTAGCAAAAGTGAGGTGGACGAGGCAATAATGGCTAAGTAGCAAGTTTTATTGTTTTATATAAAGATTTATTTCTTTCTATTAATGAACTTGACTCTTCCCTTCCTAGTGTGGTTGTGTCTTTATTGCAGGAATTTAAAGAAGTATTTCCTGAAGAAATACCATAGGAATACCACCTCTGAGGGGGATTGAGCACCAAATCGACTTCCTACCTGGTGCCAGCATATCGAATCGGCCTGCCTACCGAGCTAATCTGAAAGAGACCAAGGAGATCCAGCGCCAAGTGGATGAGCTCATTGAGAAGGGCTTTATTCATGAAAGCCTGAGTCCATACTTCGTACCGGTGGTACTTGTTCCTAAGAAGGATGGTACGTGGAGGATGTGCATGAATTGTAGAGCCATCAAAAAGATTATGGTAAAGTATCGTCACCCTATCCCTAGGGTTAGACGACATGTTAGATGAGTTGCATGGTTCGACCATATTTTCTAAAATTGACCTTAAAAATGGCTACTAACAAATAAGAATGAAAGAAGGGATGAGTGAAAAACTGCATTTAAGACTAAATATAGTTTGTATGAGTGGTTGGTTATGCCCTTTGGGTTGACTAATGCCCCTAGTACATTCATGCGTCTTATGAATCATGTCTTTCAGTTCTTTTATTGGTAGATTCGTAGTAGTGTACTTTGATGACATCCTTGTATACAGTAGGTCATTGGAAGAGCATGTGCATCATTTGTATGAATGTTTTTGTTGTTCTTAGAGAGCATAAGGTATATGCTAATTGTCTAAATGCACTATTTTGCATGGAGTCTGGGAGTTTTTCTAGGCTATGTAGTGAGCTCAAAAGGAGTTCAAGTTGATGACTCCAAGGTGGAGGCCATACGTGAGTGGCCTACTCCAACGAATGCTAACGAGGTGAGGTCATTCCATGGTCTTGCAAGCTTCTATAGGAGGTTTGTGCGAAACTTTAGTACGATTGCCTGCACCTCTTAATGAGCTTGTCAAGAAGAACGTTGTGTTCAAATGAGAAAGGTAAGCATGAGGAAGCCTTTAATGTATTGAAAGATAAACTAACTCATGCTCCTTTATTGTCTTTGCCAGATTTTGGCAAGTGTTCGAGATAGAGTGCGATACATCTGGAGTGGGTATTGGTGCTATCCTTAGTGCAAGAGTCGAAGCCGATAGCCTATTTCAGTGAGAAGTTGCATGGGGCCACTTTGAATTACCCAACCTATGATAAAGAACTCGATGCACTAGTGAGGACTCTGCAAAATTGGCAACATTACCTGCTGCCAAAGGAGTTTGTTATACACTTAGACCACGAGAGCCTAAAGTTTCTGAAGTCGCAAAGGAAATTAAACAAGAGGCATGCTAAGTGGTTGGAATTCATAGAAGTATTCCCATACATCATCAAATACAAGCAAGGTAAAGAGAACGTTGTAGCTGACGCGCTTTCAAGGAGGTATACTTTTCTTACTACTTTGCATACTAAATTGCTTGGATTTGAACATGTTAAGTCTTTATATGAGAATGACCCAGACTTTGGTCGAATTTGGATTTTGTGTGAAAAACGAGCTCATGAGGAGTTCTTTAGGCAAGAGGGCTATTTGTTTAAGGGTAAGACACTTTGTGTGCCTAGATGTTCTCTTCGTGAATTGCTGGTGAGGGAAACTCATGGGGGAAGAGTAATGGGGCATTTCGGTGTTCAAAAGACCTTGTCTGTGTTAAGTGAACATTTTTACTGGCCAAACATGCAACGTGATGTTCAGATTATTTTTGGTAAAAGCATTGCATGTAGGCAAGAAAAGTCCAAAGTTAGACCTTTATGGATTGTATTCTCCTCTGCCCGTCCCTGCTCAACCTTGGGTAGACATATCCATGGATTTTGTCTTAGGTCTATCTAGGTCTTCTAGTGGAAAGGATAGCATATTTGTGGTAGTTGATAGGTTTAGTAAAATGGCGCACTTTATTGCCTATGCTAAAACTAACGATGCTACACATATTGCTAATCTCTTCTTTAGAGAGATTGTGCGTTTGCATGGTATGCCAAAGACTATAGTGAGTGATCGTGATGTGAAATTTCTCAGTCACTTTTGGCACACTTTGTGGAATAGGTTAGGCACCAAATTGTTATTTTTCACCGTTGCACATCCATAAACAGATGGCCAAACTGAAGTGGTCAATAGGACACTTACCACTTTGTTGTGTGCAATCATACAAAGAAATCTAAAGAATTGGGAAGGATGTTTGCCTCATATTAAATTTGCATACAATCGTGTGACTCATTCTACTATTGCTTTTTCACCTTTTGAAATTGATTATGGATTTAACCCTTTAACTCCTTTGGATATTTTGCCTTTACCTACTAACGAGCGTGTAGATTTTGATGGCAAAAAGAAAGCAGAGTTTGTTAAGGCATTGCATGCCAAGGTACGAGCAAACATTGAGAAGAAGAATGAGCATTATGCTCAAATGGCAAACAAGGGCCGTTTAAAAGTCCTCTTTGAACCCGGTGATTGGGTGTGGGTGCATATGCGTAAGAAGAGGTTTCCTACTCAGCAAAAATCTAAGCTTTACCCACGAGGAGATGGACCTTTCCAAGTGTTAGAGAGGATAGGAGATAATGCCTATAAGATTGACTTACTTGGTGAGTATGGAGGTATAAATGCTACCTTCAATGTTTTTGACCTTTCTCTTTATGATGTAGGTGATTCGAGGGCGAATCCCTTCGAGGGAGGAGGGAATGATATTGATCGAGGCACATCCAACCATAATTCAAGCTTCCCAGATCCTTTGCAAGGGATAGGTGGCCCAATGACACGTGTGAGGACAAGGACAATGAAGGAATCCATGCATGCATTAATCATAGAAATGTTAGAGAAAGAAGCTACCAAGGATAATTCCTCATCATCAAGACTTGTTACGCTAATATGGGTCAGAGATGGTACTTCGTTTGAAGAGGGGCCAAATGGAGAAGTAATGCCAAGCCAAGGAAATGGGCAAAGTGTGCAATTCGGGCCAAAAGATGAAGGAACAAAACTTCTGACAAAGGCCACGCACCAGGCCGCGCCGCGGCCTTGCCTACGGCCTCCATCAGATTGAGAAGGCAAGGCTGGTAGACATTCTAACCAAGGCCATTCGCCAGGCCGTGCCACGGCATTCTCAAACGGCCTTTATTAGAATGGTTGAGGTAGAGCAATAGACGTTCTGATCGAGGCTGCGCGCGGCCTTCCCTACAGCCTTCCCCAGAAAGTGCAAAGTTGCGTTAGTTTAGGGTTTTATTTATTATACTGTTATTTCCTTATTTGTAGTACATGACGTACACCTAATTAAAGATAGAACACATTGACTAATGACAGTTTTTAGATCATATTTCATTGAAAACGTGTGTTTTTTAGAGCTCTTAACAAGTGCTTTCCTGGTTCTTGGATTGGAACCATCTTGGTCTTATCAAGCCTTCACTTGTGGCGACGCAATTACCCTGCTTAGAGTAATTCTTTCGTGTTTGATCAAGTTCTTAGTGTAATAATTTAGGAAAATTGAGCCTTCTCAAGTTGGTCTAAATTAGAACCCTAGGTTTCGTTCTTTATTGAAGAATATTTGAAGCCTAACTACTTGGAATCTTCAAGCGATCTTGGCCATTCACAACCCCGCACGCATCATTACTGATAAGTAATAATTTTACCTATTTTAGTATAATATTTTATATATGATTTTAGTATGATTTGATTATTTTTTTTGTATTTTTTTATATTAAAATGGCTCAATTTCATTATTTTCCATCAAATCTGGGTTTGCTCCAAAATTAGGGTTTCAAGTCCAAAAATTAGGGTTTTAAGGCAAAATTATTATTTTGAGTAAATTAATGCCCAAGTTTACTTGATTTTGTAGGGAAATGATTGCTAAATAGATTTCGGATTAATTGGAGCATGAGGACTATCGACATCAAAGTTTATTCAAGATGTACCATTTTTTCACTTAAACTTGGCAATTTCCGAAACAATTTTTCTTCATGAAATCCTACCAAGAAAATTATGGTTCAAACGGTGAAAAAAAGTCTCAATGGCATTATAGGAATAACCAAAATTTAAAAGGGCAAAATTGGAAATGAGGAGCGATCTGTGGGTCACGATCCGCGGGTTGCCACTCGCGGATCCCACTCGCAGTTCGTCACCAACTTGCTGATTTTGGATGGTTCCAAGTTGCAGCTTGTTCACAGAACTTTTGCAAATAATTCCAACATCCAGCAGTACTTTGGGATGCCCTAGAAGATAACACAAAGCTGAAGGAAGACTTGAACAAGATTTGGAATCAAATTTGATCATTATGTCTCCAACTTGGAAAGAGACTTGAGCTAGGGTTATTTCTGTAAATACATGCCTTTGTTTTCATAAAAGGTATGCTTGGTTTTTTGCTTGAAAGAGTATAAACCATAGCTTGGTAGGAGGAGCACTCCTTGTAAATACTTAGAGTAGTTTTCTTTCATAGTTTTATAGTAGGCAAAGTCATCTTCTTGCAAAAATACTTTGAAGGAACTACTTTGTATTCAGCATGTTTGATGAAATGCAAAAACAAGTTTTGGAGCCAAGTTCATCTACCAAATGAGCAACTCTAACCTTATTCCTTTTAGTTTCATTCATGCATGCTTGTTTACTTTCATTTATGTGCTTAAGTTTATCTTAAATATGTTGAACTAAGTTGATTTCCACTAGGTTTAGGATGAATCTCTAATATGTTTGAATTAGTTTATGGCTAATTTATTATTGTTTGTTCATTTACTTGGTCTTAACACTTGTTGTTGATTAGCTACCAACTTCAAGTCATCTAGTTGTTATTTGACAAAGATATTTGCACTTAACAATGGAAAGAGTAAATGGAACTTATGTTGAATCTCACAAGAGTAGTGATTCACATAGGTGGATTAAAGATTAAAGTCACAATTCATGAGTTTAATGAACTACTGTGTGCTAGAGTTTACCACGAGAGTAGGAAAGCTCATGTATTGGTAATCTTCCATTCATAGAGAGATCTAGTTTGGAGTAAAATTGGAATTGAATCCTAAACATGGATAAAAATCATCATGGCTATAAGCTAAACTTTCATATTTGGTAGATTCTTAAGCCTAGTCAACTTTGTTTATCAAGTTTCTTCATATTTTGTTAACTTGAATTTGATTTTCCTACCATTTTCACCATCACCAAAGTTTGATTGTTTAGATAATAAAGGAAGTTGGTAGCTTTGGTAGTTGCTAAATCTTGTTTCCTCATGGGATCGACCCTAATACTTGTCTCAACTACAATTGACCCGTGCACTTGCGGAATGAGTATTAGGTTTTAAATTTTATTACTTATTTGTGTAAATTGTGCTTTATTTTGATAGTAACCTAAACTCACAATCAATTACCAGTGAAAAAATCTACAAAATAATAACAACCTAAAAGAAAGTAACTGGAAAAAGAAACTGAACAGAATGAAGACGAGTCAGTTTTTGAGCTAAATCAAGGGTCGAAACCCAAACCAAAAAGGTGGACTCGTAAATTTATTTGGTTTGCTCCCACTATTGTACTTCAAATCAATAACCCTCAATATTGATTCGGGAATCCGTTAAAGATTTCTAGTGGGCTAGGATCCCATCTAATTAGCTTTGACCTTGACGGTGAGCCAACAACCCAAAGATAATTTTGATTAGGTAGGTAACTTTTACCGATTACAACCTTTGTGACTCCTAAATAGTTTGATATCAACTCTTGACATCAAACATTGGCTCAAAAATACCATAACCTTGACGGTGAGCCAACAAGTTATGTATTTTTATTAAGTCATATCTATTATTCTGAGATCAAATCTCATAACAAAAACATATTCCAAGTGAGGTGACCTTGACGGTGAGCCAACATGTCAACACTTAATAGGAACTCTTCGTTTTTGTTATAATAATAGAAGGCAACTTAAATTGATGACTTAATATTTAGTTTGAGGGATTTTATTTTAAAAATTAATGTCTCATCATATCATGCAATTAAAACATATCGTCACATAAAATAAAAGCATAATTAATGTGGATGATTATGGACTTTAACTAGTAATATTTTCTTCGAGCTTTGAAGAAAATATTTGGTCAAAATTCGTAAGGGACATTTCAACCCCTTGATACGGCTCCTTGGTTGCTCCTTGGTGCCATCTCCATCTTCTTGTATATTACATATGTAATTCTAGTCTAAACAATTTAGAAAATAAACCTATTCCTAACTTATACTATGTACATTACAAGTATTGATTAAGAAACCTCGAGTTACATTCGAGGGGAGTTTAGGTGAGAAGAGAATTACATCATAACAATAGAGAAGGCAGGACACGTAAACCCTATTTATAAAACCAATACAAGCCAACCATAATAAAAATAATAACCATTCAATCACATTGGTCTAGTCCATAATCATCCACCATGCCATCATTCAGCTTAACAATTAAATAAATTAATTTATTTAATTCTAGTCATAAATCACATGGTCTAAATAAATTAGATTAATGCTCTGGAATTTATATGTCTTAAAAATAATGTTATAGAAGGTCAAGGTTTCTAAAATTTAGCTTTGCAAATATTAAGAATTAATATTAGAAAGTGTTTTCACAAGGAAATTGCTAAAAATCAAGTTTTCCAAAAATTTTTTAAAAATTCTCACAAAAATTTGGTCCAAATCCACGGCACCAATCTGCGAGACTGTTCTTGCAGATCTGTTCGCGGATTGGCATTGCTTATGCAATCCGCAGGTATGACCCGCGACTGAGACCACAGTTCGCATCGCATAACCAATACACGGCGCAGATAAAATCGTGGATGAGGACAGAATGTTACGATCTGCAAGCTACGGGTCCAATCGTAGATACGCTCAACCTGCGGCTAGTTTTCTACAAAAATTTCAGTTGTAATTTTTTATAATTTTTCAAAACTCTTTTTATGTAAATCATGCCAAAACTCTTTTAACACATAAAAATAATTTAGGAACCATAAAAACAACCTTAATAACTGATGTGAACACGGAATCTAGCCAAATACCCAAGCTTGGAGAATTGAGGAACCCAACGAGATGGCGAAGGTGGAAGGCACCACAACCAAGGTGGACACTCGATTGATAAGCCAAAGTAGGAGGCGCCAGAATTAAGGTGATTACTTAATTGATAAGCCAAGAAAACTTAGAGAAAACCCTAAAGTATTCAAAGAGAGCTTACAAGAAGCCAAAGGTAGAAAACCCTCAAAAGATGAAATTTCATTCAAAAGAATATCAAAACTAATGAGTCATACAAGAGAGTAGGTTATTTATAGCTAGAAAACAAGGCTTAAACATCTAAAAGGCCCTTACTTAAAGTTTTAAGCTATTACAACTTAAAACCACGGAAATACAAAAAAATAGTAAAAATCCCGCCAATGTTTTGGAGGCAAATCGCGTGGCAAACCGTGGGAGGGATAGTCCGTGGTTGTTTTGAAGAAAGTTTCTGGACGCGAACCGCAGGAGAAACTACGTGAGATGGTGTCCGCGGTTTATGCCACGATTGCTTCTCAGGCTTGATCAAAGTCTCTGGATGCCAACCGCATGACAAACCGTGATACAGATCATCCGCGGTTCGTGCCGCGGTTTCTCTCATTCCTTCAACACTTGTATTGTGACAACCTTGTTCCACTTGAATGAGCATGCAATCTTTTGCTTCGTCCTTAGCCACTTCTTCAATGGTCTTTGAGCCACCCACTTGTTCTTTGATCGCACGAATGAATACTTGAAGTGCAATTTGGAGTTCCTTAGCCCAAGCTCTAGTTATTGGTCTACTAGGCACTCTAGCTTCGTGGCTTTGATTGTCATGAGTGATCACCATGTCCTCATCACTCAGATTCGCGTCAATAACTTATCTTAATTGTTTAAAACACTTTTAAACAATCAAGAACTTTTTTTAAAAATCAAACTCTTGATTTTTTCTAAAATAATTTGAGACAAATTTCATCAACAACAAACCATCCATATTTATGACAGCTAAAAAAACACAAATCATGTAGATATAATTAAAGGAGGCTCTAATACCATTGTACAGGTAACGCAGCAGAAAAATAAAAATTTTATTACCTTAAACCTGGATCTCTTTTATATATCTATATGATTATAAGGGGGATTGCACGAAGATTACCTCAAGCACATAAGATTTCTATTCTTCTATGGCAAAGATCCTTCGTTGAAGACGTGAGATCTACCACGAAAAGCCCTCCAAGTGTCGAGCCTCTAATGATATCCACACAAACAACTTCTTTGTGAGCCTTGAAGGCTTGCTTGCTTTGACTTTTGAGTGTTAGCTTCCTTGAATTATTTATGAACACAAAAGAAAGAAAAAACCTAACAAATTAGGAAGAGAGGGAGAGAGAAAATCGTCCAAAGGGGGTGGCAGATTTCTTCTTCAAGAATTTTCCCGCACTAGGTTTTCTTTTTGTGTTGCAATAATAATTCAAGAGTCAAAGTGATGTGCGCACGGTTGCGTTGCCAAGAAAGTCTTGGATTTCAGGTATGCAACTCGTTGAACTCAAGACCTCGTTTGATTCGTGAACCAAGGAACCCTTGACGTGGAGTTGTTTTGCCTTGAATCTCCCTTGAAGAAGATGAACACGCCTAAGACAAGCTAGATTAAACCAAGTTGAGCGAGTTCAATCGTTTAACCTAAGTTACCTAAGACTTGATAAAAAACACAAGAAAAACCTTAAGCGAAGTTGGTGGTCGCCACAAGCAAGCTTGATAAGACCAAGAGTAGTTCTTAATCAACAAAGAACCAAGAAAATTCTCACAATAGAGAAAACACACGATTTTTCTGAATAATTCTTGTTCAAATTCGTAACTAATAAGAGGCCTATAAATAGGCTTACATAGAACATTCTAGACTTGAAGATTTAAGCAACTTCTAAGTCTATACCTAAGCTAATACTAATACTTAGCTAAAAACACTAATATAGAAGAATTCTAATAAGTTAAACTAACTAAAACTATAAAAACTATAAAAATTCGTCCACAAATAGTTCATGGGCTGGACAACCTTCATTAAGTTCCATTGGGCCTCCATTTAGCAATTTCAAGGGCCCTTCAAGCAAGTCCAAGTAACCAGCCCCTTATAAGATTGTTTTTGGACAACTTAGCAATTTCTTTTGGGCCTTCTTTGTAGATGAACTTGATCGACAACCAATGCTCCACTCCTTGGCCCGTGCTAGTATAAACAAAGTGAATTTTAAGCTTGCCATTAAGCCCAAATTCGTGCATAGGCTTCAGCCAGCAACCATGTGGATCATCTTCCACCAAGAACATGTCTCTTCTAAGCTCACCATGCTCAAATCCAAATCTAACAATTGTGAATGCTCCTTGGATCACATCACAAAGTATGAACCTATTTACAGAGGAAGTATTCTAGTCTTTTAGGAAATGAAGATAATTAAAAATAAAGAAGGTTTAGGTAACTTACTTTAAGTTAATTCTACTTCTTTAGGAATTCTATTCCATAAGGAAACCAATTAGTTACTTTATTTCTTTTAAAAAACTAATTTTCTACAAGACTTAGAATATTTATAAATAAGTCTTTTAAGTTAATTTATCTCATAAATTAACCCTATAAATATCTCATACTTATCTTAATTATATTTTAACCCAAAGATTATGTTCTTTATGTGTGTGACCCATTAGGTTCCATTCACATTGGTAATAAGTACAAATTATAACTCATCAATTAATTAATTAAGACCTAGATAAACTAAACACTTTAATTTATTATTAATTTATAATTAATTAATTCGTACTTATAGATCATGAGTGGTGTCTAGCAATGCATCATGACCACCCAAGTGAATAGGAAAGTCATTTGGTCGACTATACCCATCAATGACAACGTTATCATGTAATTAATATCCTTTCACCACACTATATCCCAATTAGTCTAAAAGTATAGTACATAATTTTAAATCACTAATTAATATTTTTTTCAAAAATATAACTCTCCATGATGTATAACCTTGAAATTACTTCCAAGTTATACTATCACTTCTACAGAAGATTTCTAGGTTAATATTTCCAACAAGTGGCCATAAAGGAATATACTCTCCTATTAAGGAGTGGAGAGTCTGATATTGACTAATTACTATCTTTTCATGCTTCAAACTATACCCAATCTCTAAACTATAGGCTACTCTTTTACGAGCACCGAGGAATAGAGTCAAAGTATAGCAATCCATACTCAAGATACTAGGGTAATCTCAAATCAAAGGATCAATTGCACCATTGCCATTAAAAGTTCAATCATTGGCACTATAGTTGAAAATTCATGACGGATCAATCCAATGAACTTGTCCCGAAAAAGCATCCATATACTAGCTTAGGTGTCATGTACTTCATAGTTAATGAGATCAACTACTACTTACCATAAGTAGAGGCAAAGTATGTGCTAGTCTATCCGTATTAATGATGTCCAATCTCATCAATACTATGACTAGGGATATTTAAGAATATGACTTTATGTATTAGAGTCTCATAATTGTAACCCTTACAATCTCTAATTCACAGTCAATATTCTAAGGACTTTATCAAACAAACAAGTAACATGGAAATACAAGTATAGATGATAAAGAAAAATGCCACATGAATAAATATAACACAAATAAGTGTAAGTATAAAGTGCCTTAAACCAACTCCAACTAATCCGTTGGGTTTTAATTGCTATTCAGTTCCAATTCGTCCGATGGGTTTTAATTTTTATTCAATTCCAACTCATCTATTGGATCTTAACTCAGCCATTGGGTTTTAATTTTTATTCTGTTCCAACTCGTCCGTTGGGCCCCAACTCATTCACTGGGTTTTAATTTTTGTTATGTTCTAACTCGTCCGTTGGACCCCAACTTGTTTGTTGGGTTCTTAATTTCTGTTCAATTCGAACTTGTCCGTAGAGTTTACTTTCTTATTTATTCCAACTCGTCCGTTGGGTTTACTTTTCTGTTCAGTTCCAACTCGTCCGTTAGGTTTTAATTACTGTTCAGTTCCAATTCATCTGATGGGTTTTAATTTCTATTCAGTTCCAACTCGTCCGTTGGATCCTAACTCGGCCATTGGGTTTTAATTTTTGTTATGTTCCAATTCGTCCATTGGACCCCAACTCATTCGTTGGGTTTTAATTTTTGTTATGTTCTAACTCGTCCGTTGGACCCCAACTTATTCATTGGGTTTTTAATTTCTGTTCAATTCGAACTTGTCCATAGAGTTTACTTTTCTATTCAATTCGAACTCGTCCGTAGAGTTTACTTTTCTATTTATTCCAACTCGTCCGTTGCGTTTACTTTTCTATTTAATTCCAACTCGTCCATTGGGTTTTAATTGCTATTCAGTTCCAATTCATCCTATGGGTTTTAATTTTTATTCAGTTCCAACTCGTCTATTGGATCTTAACTCGGCCATTGGGTTTTAATTTTTGTTCTGTTCCAACTCGTCCATTGGACCCCAACTCATCCATTGGGTTTTAATTTTTGTTATGTTCTAACTCGTCCATTGGACCCCAACTCATCCACTGGGTTTTAATTTTTGTTATGTTCTAACTTGTCCGTTGGACCCCAACTTGTGTGTTGGGTTCTTAATTTCTGTTCAATTCAAACTTGTCCGTAGAGTTTACTTTCTTGTTTATTCCAACTCGTTTGTTGGGTTTACTTTTCTGTTCAGTTCCAACTCGTCCATTCAGTTTTAATTACTGTTCAGTTCCAATTCCTCTTATGGGTTTTGATTTCTATTTAGTTCCAACTTGTCCGTTGGATCCTAACTCGGCCATTGGGTTTTAATTTTTGTTTTGTTCCAACTAGTCCGTTAGACCCCAACTCATCCATTGGGTTTTAATTTCTATTATGTTCCAACTCGTCTGTTGGGTTTTAATTTTTGTTGTGTTCGAATTGGCCCGTTGGATTCTAACTCTTTCGTTGTGTTTTAATTTTTGTTTAGTTGCAACTTATCTATTAGACTCCAACTCGTCTGTTGGATTTTAATTTCTGTTCAGTTACAACTCGTTCGTTGGGTTTTAATTTCTGTTCTATTCCAACTCATCGGTTGAGTTATAATAATCTGTTATGTTTCAACTCATCTGTTGAACCCCAACTCGTTCATTAGATTTTAATTTCTGTTCAATGCTAACCCATCCATTGGACCCAACTTATGTATTGGGTTTTAATTTCTGTTCTATTCCAACTCATCGGTTGAGCCCCAACTCGTCCGTTGGACCACAACACGTCCTTTGGGTTTAATTTCTATTCAATTTCAACTTATATGTTGGGCCCCAATTCATCTGTTGGATTTTAATTTTTGTTCTGTTCCAACTTATTCATTGGACCCCAACTTGTCCATTAGGTTTTAATTTTTGTTCTGTTCCAACTTGTCTGTTGGCCTTTAATTTCTTTCTGTTCCAACTCGTCTATTGAATTTTAACTTCTGTTCAATTTCAACTTGTCTGTTAAACCCCAACTCATCCGTTGGGTATTAATTTCTGTTCTATTCCAACACACTCGTTGGGTTTTAATTTTTGTTCAATTCCAACTCATTCGTTAGGCTCGAACTCGTCCATTGGGTTTTAATTTCTGTTCAATTTCAGCTTGTCCATTAATAAGTAATAATTTTACCAATTTTAGTATAGTATTTTATATATGATTTTAATATGATTTTTGTGTATTTTTAGTATTTTTGATATAGAAATGGCTCAATTTCATTACTTTCCATCAATTCAAGGATTGTTCTAGATTAGGGTTTTGAGGCAAAATTATTATTTTGAGCAAATTAATGCCCAAGTTTATATGATTTTGCAAGGAAATGATGACTAAATACATTTTTGATCAATTGGAGTACAAGGACTATAAAAATCAAAATTGATTCAAGTTGTATCATTTTATCAATTAAACTTGGCAATTTCTGGAAAAATTTTTCTTCATCAAATTCTACCAAGTAAATATTGGTTCAAATGGTGGAAAAATGTCTCAAGGGTATGGAAGGAATAACCAAAAATTGAAAAGGGAAAAAGTGAAAAGATAAAGTGATCCGTGGGTCACATCCGCGGGTTACTTACTCGCGAATTCGACCCACGGATCAAGCCCACTTGCAGATTTCAGCTAGCTGCAATTTGCAATTTCTTCACACAACTTTTGCAGCTAAATTCAATGTTCAACTAATTCTGCATTGCTCTAGAAGAATATTGCAATGTTCAAGGCAAGATTTGTCAAGATTTAGAATCAAATTTCATCATATCTTCTTCAACTTTGACAATGACTTGAGTTAGGATTTTTTTCCTATAAATACATGCCTTTGTAGTTCATTTATGTATGCTTGGTTTGATGAAAACCAAAGCTTGGTAGGAGGAGCACCCCTAAAGTAGTTGTAGTTTAGTTTTTCTCTTTGTAGCTTTTAAGAAAAACAATAGTTGTGGAGAAACTCTTGGAGGAATTCATTTAGTATCAACTTCATCTTCAACAGAGAAAGTGAAGATTTAAGCCTCTGAAATGAGAATTTATAACTCTATCTCTCTACTTGCATTCTGTGTTATAAGTTTGTGCATTATGTTCTTGTTCTTACATGTTTTTATCTTTAATATGAACTAATTACAAGTTAAAAGTTAAGATGAAGCTAATGATATGTTTTGAATAAGATTAAACTTGACATATCTTGTTCTTGGTTGTGGCTAAACAATGAGCTAACACTAAGTTGTTTTACTATGAGGATAGGAAATACTTGTTGCTAGTTTCATTTGAATCATCATGAGAATGAGATTTTGAAGTAGTAATATAATTCATTGCAAGAGCAAGACTTGATTTCTATGAATTCCTAAGTAAGACTAGATGTTATACGCAAGCATAATCTTATTCTTGCATATTTTGTAACCATTAATGGATTCTAACCCCTAACTTAACTTGTAATTGTGATTTTCTCCATTTGTTTTACTACAAGTTGTTGAGTTTTCTATTTTGTCTACCAACTATTTGATGAATTGTCTAGATAGTAAAGAAAGTGATTAGCTTTAGTACTTGCCAATTCGTGTTTTGTCATGGGATCGACTCTAATACTTCCCTAACTATAGTTGATACATGCACTTGCAGAAAGGGGTATTAGGTTATAAATTTTAATACTTGTTTGTGTGAATTTTGCTTAATTTTGATAGTACCTAAACGTCATAATAATCTGTTGAGCCCCAAATTATCCGTTGAGTTTTAATTACTATTATGTTCTAACTTTCCCTTGGGCGCCTAATCATCTGTTGGGTTTTTATTTCTGTTCAATTCCAACTCCCCCATTGGGTTCTAATTTCTTTTCAAGTTTCAACTCGTCTGTTGGATCATAACTCATCTATTGAGTTTTAATTTCTGTTATGTTCCAACTTATCCGTTGGACCCCAACTCGACCATTGGGTTTTAATTGTTGTTCTATTCCAACTCGTCCATTGGGTTTTGATTTCGATTCTGTTCCAACTCGTCTATTGGGCTTTAATTTCTATTCATTTTACTTTTCCAAATTGGCATTCACCTAGTGATTGTCTAGCATTTTTCCAGCATTCTGCATGGTGTTTTAAATATGTCTGGTAGTTTGCATATTGTATTCCTACTTCATTAGGTTTGTCATTTTCTGTTCTTGCTTGTCTCAATCTATAGCATTGGGTGTTAGGGTTTACATTTTTCTGTTCGCAAGTAGGCTCAATCCAGGCATTGGGCTCCATGCTTTAGTTTCAGTCATTTTGTTTTCAATTTTCATCAGCAAGATCCAGTCTTGGCATTGGGCGCTGCACTTTTCCAGCAATATGATTCAATCCAAGTAGCGTCGAGTCTTCATTAATGTAGTTCATAAGGCTATTTTCATTGTTTTAATGGAACTATGTTTGATCTGATTCCTGTCACTAAGATACGTAGGCAGCTCCTAGGAAGCCCGGTAAGCCTTTTTCGCCTTCATTTGTTTACTTGTTTGCATCTCATCACATTCCCATACAATGCGTTTTTAAATGTTTTAGTTTACACTTGCACTTGTGTTCACATTTAGGTGACTCAAAATTTTGTGTTGTCTATGTCTTTGTTTGAAATCTCTGTGAGATTTTTTTCAACAAAGAGAGGCAAACTATAGGCACAAAATTTTAACACACTATTTATTTTTCTAACATTAGGAGTCATTTTTTCCACTTTTGAGGTTAGATCTTTATTTTTTGAAAAAAGGGACGAAATCAACAATTTCGGAGGGCAAAATAGTAATTTTTAGCATGTAAATATTTTTCATTAGCTTTGGGGTTTTAAATTCATATTTTTATACTTTCATATATGTATATATGTATATATATTTCTAAATATTTTCATTTTCTTCAAGTTTATTCTTCTGTATATTTTGTCAATGTAGGAGTAAAATGGTCATTTCGCCTCGTGAACACCATTTTCATCCATTTTGAGTGCCAAATTTATTTTTCAAACTTTTAAGCATGCTTCTTAATTTTTCTAGGATTTTCAAGGCTAATTACTATTTTTTAGTAAAGAACGTGTTTAGGGACAAAATGGTCATTTTGCACCCCCCGAATGCCATTTTTGGGTCCCAAATTCATTTTCTAGGCCTTTAGGCATGTTTTTAAAATTTTTTTTGGGGCAATTGCTATTTTTCTATAAATACTTCATTTATGAGCAAAATGTCATTTCGCACCGTGAATGTATTTTTTGCCAAATTTGAGCTTTAAATCCATTTTTTAGATTTTTAATCCTATTTCTAATTTTTGGTAAATTTTTTAGATCCACTACTATTTTTCCGGTAAATATTGTGTTCTGGGGCAAAACAGTTATTTTGCACAAGAAATGTATTTTTTGATCGAATTTTGTTGTTTAATAAAATTTGTTATTTACATTTTTTGGTTTTTTCACTTTTTGGTGATTTTAGAAAAATCATGACATTTTTAATTTTAATTTTAATTTTTGTGTCAAAAATTATTTTTAAGGTAAAATTGTGATTAAATAGTTAAGGGCATTTGAGCCATTCTATACATTATTGGAGGATAAGATTTCCCCACACTATAAATACGTCATTTAGTAATAATAAAAAAGGAGGAATAATAGAAAAAACCTAGGAGAGATAATGATGCATTTTTGCTAAAACTCATTTTTCACACATTACACATAGTACACCAAGAATACCTACTAGATATTAGTTCATCTTCATCCTAAACCACATACAACCCCAAGAACATCTAGTAAATACTAGGTCATCTTCATACCAAAATACACACACCATACACGCTCACTCACGTATACACACACATCAACTGTCATCTTCAACCTTTGGCTACTATTTATCATCAAGTCCTCAAGATTCAAAAGGTAACACCGTTGTGACAGCCCCACCTTACCCAGAGGCGCACCAAAGGGCTTAGCGGACTGCCTGCCTGGCTCTCGCCAGGACTCGATTCGAGCACACACTAAAAATTTGCAATTCGGTAAAAACTCGTAGATAACAACGGTGACAGTTCTCAGGGTCACATAATATTCAGAACTTAAAAGTAAAAGTACGGGTTTCACAGTTTACATTATATACGTTCATTACTACAATAGTATCTCAAGTAGTTTCTATCAAAATCCTACCAAAATCTACCCTTGAATCCTCACCACCGGCTTTGGAGATAGGAGCCTGTTTAAGGAAAACAAATAAAATAGGGTGAGCTATAATAGCCCAGTGAGGTTCCCACACATGCAGATACGGAGGCAAACCAAGAGAGAATAAGTAAGCAAATAATAACATGTGTCACAAATTCACATAGGAAAAATAATTAAGTAAAGAGTTATTTAAAACAAGGGAGGATACGTTCCAATCATGAGAGCAAGTACTGATCATGTGACCATGATAGTGAGTGTGGACTGCCGGTTAAACCTGCATTTTCAAGCAAAAGCCCTATCCGCCATTCACCTTATATCCTCCTGGTTACCGTCCGACCCATCCAGGGTGAGATCTCACCCCGGAGGGCCACGAGCGAGAAGGTTCAGTCCGGAGTTGGCCTCTTTGAGGATTCACAACTCAAGGAAAAGAACCACAAACCCTACAACACCCAGCACCTTATATCCTCCTGGTTACCGTCCGGCTAGACTAACCGCGGTATAACCACGGAAGTCCAGCCAACAAGTTTAATGCAGTGGAAAATTCACAAACAATTATATTCACATCAAGTAGAAATTATACATGTAACAAATCATGGGGTAAGTGCGATAAAGTACACACTTTCCCTTCATATAATACATTGTAACAATTTATGAATATCAAGAACACATGGCACATTGTGACAAGTCACAAGCATCAAGTACAAATAAAATCACATTTTGAACATGTATCATGAATATGTGAAGAAGCACGCATAAGCAAAAGTAAGAGAACACTCACATGCACAAGAAAAGGGACACTCACCTGGCACACTTAAGAAAATATTTCGGAAAATGGTTGCGTTTCACTCTTGGATCCTGGAATTTATAAGAAAATAATCTAATGAAAACTCAATTTAAACCCTAATCAACTTAGAAAGAAAATTCAAGAAAAACCCCATTAAATTCTAGGGTTTTAGTTCTAGGGTTTAGGGTTTAGGGTTTAGGGTCTAGGGTTTAGGGTTTAGGGTTTAGGGTTTACCCTAGGGTTTTCTAACAAAATTTTGGCATTATTTCCCCTTAATTTTTGGCCATCCAAATTTGTTTTCCACCAAGATTTCAACCATCAAACCCATAATTCAACAAGTTCTACAACTTCTTAGTTCAATCCAAGCTCAAATTCAATCAAAATTCCACTAAATTTCAAGAATTATACTCCAAGAATCATTGTCCAAATCCGCACAGGGTTGGTTTTCAGCCAACTTCAGGCCATTATTGTGGTCAATACGTCCAGAACTAAGGGATTCTAACTACATGGTCTTAAAGTACGTTTATAGGGCTACAACTTTCATGAGATCATCAATCCAAATTCCAACTATAACAGGTTCGAAATCAGCCCTCAAGTTGGCTCAGCATCAAAACTGTTTTCCGCAGAATCAAATTTTCAGCCAACTTTGCAAACTTTCTGCGATTAATAACTAACGAACCATAGTTCAAGCCTTATACCGTTGGAAAGCCCTATCAATCTAGTTTCCAAAACAACAAGAATCACTCAAATCCAAGTTATCTACATCAAGTTATGAACGTTTTACTAAAACTGGTCCAGCATGACTGTTAATGTAACACTTGAACAAAACCCTAATTAAAGCTTAAATAAAACTTAAATAAAATTGAAATTAATAACAAAAGTCCATGGTACATACCTTAAACAAGCTGAGAACCTTGCTTAGGAAGAAGAAAAGCTCACTTTCTATGGTGGAATTTGTCTAAAATTGAAGAGAGAGCTCCAAGAAAATGAAGAACAAGGGAGGGTAGAGAGAGGGCAGCTAAATTCGTCCAAGAGGGAGAGAGAAAATGGAAGAGAATTCAGTCAAGAAGGTATAAAAGAAGTAAAAGAATAATGGAAGAAAGTGCAACCAATTAGAGCTAAACAAGAGTCAAGTTAGGTTTAGATATTTTGGCAAAATAGGTGCTAGTTGGTTAAATATAATTGGTACAAATTTTAAAGCAAAAAGAGAGGAAGAAATGAGAGAGAGAGGGCCGGCCATATGGTGGGGAAAAGACAAGGGTTTAAGTGAAACTTTTAGGTTAATTTTTGTACTAAAGTTCAATTAGTCAAAAGGCTTAATAATGGTAAAGTTGGTTAGTCAAAATTACACACTATTGTAAACTAATAGACCAATAAAATTAACCCAAGTTTGGTACTTAGGTGTACCACTTAATTATGAAGAATAATCTCATTTACTTAACCTAATTAACTTAGGTAATCATCCAACTAATAAAGCAAGAATTAACACTTAACCCTAAGTAAAAGAAATCTCCTTATAATGCACTTTGATTTCCCTCTTCTTTTTTTTTTTTTTTTTCTCATTCATTTTTTTTTCTACTAATAAACATAATATAACTCAAATAATCTCTTTAGTGCAAATTTCCGGGGCGTCACAACCGTGGTCACTTCTTTTTTTTTTTTTTGGCCAACCCCGTACATGGGGGGAGAGGGGACGCCACTCTCATATTTTATTAAATAAAATTAATATGAGGGGGACCAAATCTTATCTCAATTATTACAAAACATAAATTTAAGAAAAAAAGGAGTACTGCTCCCTTACAAAATGAAACAATGAAAGCATAAAAGAAGAGTAATAACTTCCTATACAGAATTGCCTATAATTTATAAATCTGAATGAAGGAAAATGTACTTGATCTAAAGCAATAGAGCTCCTAACCACACTAGGTAACGAACCAAAGTTAGTGAACAACATCTTGCCTACTCCTCAGACTATCATTTGAAAGTAGATCAAGTGGCTTGTTTGCTTGTCTATAATAGTGGGAAATTGAGAGAAAGTGTTGCTGGAATTTCTTAACTTCAACTAACCATTGATGCAAATGCCATGGACAGTCCATCAAACCCTTAAAGATATTGACCAAGGTGAGACAATCCGATTCCAAATGAAAAGGTATTGACCTTTTTTGAACACACAACTTCACCCTGTGCAGCATTGATCTAATCTCAACCTTCAAACTTGTTCCAAAATTAAGGAAACATGAAAATCCAATCACAAATTTCCCGTTTACATCTCTAAGAATACCACCAACCCCACATTCACCTAGATTCCCATTAAAACAACCCCCCGTATTTAATTTGAAGAAATTTTATGGGGCCCTCCAACACACCATGACAACACCATGACTGCTTTCTTTTTCCTCTTGTATGATTAGTAGTTCAAATACAGATCAAACCAATTCAACTGACCAATATGGATATTGAATCTTGCCTCAAATGCCAATTGAATATCGCCAAAAGTAAAAAAAAATTCTTTCCCAGGACTGACAAATACCTAAGAAAACAAAAGCATTCCTCACCTTCCATAAGCTCCAGATAATCAACATAGGCACAATCTGAAAAAGAAATCTTGCAAATTAATTTTTAGCATCAAACAACCATAATTTCATCAGTCTCATCCGCATGGTATGACAAGTATATTTAATTCCCAAAATATTTCCAGATTTTCATTGGGATTTCATCCTCCCCAAAAATATGTTCCAAAGACTCCAAAGAGTGCAAAGAACAACAAAGCACCAAGATGGTCCATTAACCCCAACTTTTTGAATAACATCCATAGTAGGAATCTGCCTATGAAGTAGACTAAAAATGAAGAATGATACTTTCAAAGGAATTCCAGTGCCCCATACTCTCTAAAAAATAAAAGAAGGGTACTTACTTGCCCGCACAATATCAAAGGCTATCTTCAAAGTAAAGCAACTTGAAGGAGATAATTTCCATATCAATTGTGTTAACTCTTCTGCACTTGTTGGATCATTTAGGATAGAACCATCCTCTAATCTCCAACACATATGCTCTTTAGCCAAGTCCCTTCCATCCAACATTCACTTCCAAGTCATTGAATCCAGATGACCACCTTGCACCTTCAAGGGATGATGGACTTTGCAATACTTCTTGTAGACACCAAATTTGACACACCGTTTAGATTTTCTAATGTTTTATGGCACTTTTTGTTTTCTGGAGTCAAACTTAATTTTTGTGTAAAATATGCTAAGTTAGTCAAGTCGGGGGACAAAACTGTAATTTTGACTTTTAAATATTTTTTTCGTTCATTTTTGTGTCTAATTCATATTTTTACATTTTTTAGCATTTTATTTAATTTTTGGTGATTTTTAGTGGTCATTTGGTATTTTTAAGACATTCGTGATTAAATATTTTTTGTTGTCTGGTTGTCTTTGTCATTAGAATTTTTATTTTTACATTTTATGTTTAAAAAATAGGAAAAATAGAAAAAAAGAAAAAAGAAAAAAATTTATTGGTGAAAATTTGACTTGACAAAAAAGACCGAAAAGCTCAATAGTAAAGGTTCGTAGCATATTTTTATTTTATTCTTAAATTTTCTTATTTGGTCGGCCCTAATTGGAAAATTTTAGAACCTTCCGTTGTCTAATATAAAACACTAAACCTTAGGGTTTAGTAAGGGGTTCACGTTCATTCATCGTTATAATTTTCAGACATACTTTTCACAGCAGACATTGACACACAATACACTGCACTCCTCCACAGAGATCCCCGTTACATTCACACACTACGTCGCCTCCTTCCATTGTCTAAACATCCCTTGATCGCCACTCTACCACCACCACCAAGCAATCCATAGCCCTGCCATCATCCTCTATCTTCTGTCCATCTCCACCAGCATTAGTGGTCTACTTTTACCATTGTCACCAGCAACACCACTCAAACAGCCTCCTAGACTAGCCAACAAACATAGTACACACACGGAGCATCACCTACACCACCATCGCCCACTCCCATGCACCATTACACACATACCAGCAATACCACTCAAACAACCTCTCTCAAGCCACAAGCAAATCACCATTAAATCATCACCAAACATAGCCACAATCAGTCTAGAACCAACCTTAATCACGACTGCCATTCAAAACCACCCATACGGTTTCACACACACACACAAATCGAACCAGCAGGCAAGCAATCACACGCACGAACATAATCGATCACACAATCACTTAAACAAATCACATATGCACACAAAAATCTAGGTCAACACTGCCAAGAAAAGTCCCAAAACAATCTCACACACAATTACAGCCTCAAGCACTTGCAAAGTCACCCATAACAGCCCTAGAATCTGCCAGAGTCAGCCCCAATCAGCAGGACAATCACCATTGGAGAACATTCATAAAGTAGTCCAAAAAAAAGCACTGCCATCCACCACCACTCAGCCCTAATTAGCCACCATCACCATCCGAAAACTGCATCAAAACCAGCCACTTAATACTGCCACCTGAACCACCCTTAAGCAGTCCTTGCCGCCCCTACGAATCACCCACACCCCCACCTCCGTCGCTCCTATAGTTTAGGTAAAATCTTTCACCAAATCATCCTTAATAAACCATCGATTGCTTAAGTATGTTCAATTAGAGGTTATATGCGAATGATAAGAGAATATGAGGGTTTGATTAAACGATTTGGGAATTAAAATTAGAGCTTAGAATCTGATTTTCTGTAGAAGAGTAATTCCGGTGTGGGAGCAGTTAAAGGAAACGAGAGAGGAATTGAGAGATTTGGCGTGGGGTCTGATTCAAGTGAAAATGAAAGTGAAGTAGGTGGGGTGGGGTGGAGGTGCTTGTCCGGTTGCCTAGTTGTTTATTTGGGTATGTCTTTATTTTATTCTGTTTATTTTTGTTGTTTATTTAGTTTTTGTAATCTTAATTAGTTTATTAGTAAAAAAAGGAAAAGATGGAACTTGACTATGGGATTGGTTTTGTTTGAATTTAATTACATTAATTGATCTATTTAATGTTTGGTTGATTAATACTTAATCTAGTTTAATTTAGTTTTAGTTAGTTGATTAAGTTAATTTAATTGATCAATTCAATTTCATCTTTAGTTTTTGGAATTTTCAATAGTTCATTTTCTGTATCATGAGATAATATTTATGTTTAGACCCTTATGTTATTTATTGGTGTTATATGCCTCTAAGAATCTTCTGTACATTTTTAATTTCTTTTTTGATTATGTCTATAACTTGCAATTTGATCCCTATGCTTGCCAAAATTGTTGACTTGGTCCTTCAACTTGCACAAATTTATAATTTTGCCCCTTAGTATGCTAGAGTTTATTATTTTATATTTTATTTATTTAAAATAATGTACCCTGATGTGTCTATGTGTTTTGTTAGTATTATTTGCATCGAATCTTCAAGAGGTATTTTCACTATTTTTTTCTTTTTTTTGGTTTATTTATTTTCTTATGTGCTCCTATGTGTTCGTTATTATGTGTTTTATGTGTCATTCTTGTCTTATTTATTTTTGAGCATGTGTTAATTCTATTGCTTATTTATTGATTCAATTTTTAATTTTATAACTATGCGGATTAATGTAATAGATAGGTTCTACATGATTTTATCCATCAAAATTTGTATTTAGTTAGGCAAGTGTAATAGAGAGGCTAGATAGAATATTTTCATTTTCACTTTATTTTATTTTCCATCCATTTAGATTGTAGTTAGGCTCCCCAATGTAATAGTTAGAGCTTTGTGTGCTATGTGCTATGTGCTTATGTATTTACTCGCTTTTCTTAAGATCTTTGTATCTAGAATATTATGTTTATCTATTATGTGCTCATATGTGATTTATAGGCTTTTATGTGTTTATTTATTTTAATAATGTTTTAATTTATATTCATTCGTGACATCGCCACATTAGTCCAACACTAATTGTGGTTTTCATTTCATTCCCTTGCTAGTCCAATGCTAGCAAGGATTTTTAGAAATGTTCTAGTCCAATGCTAGACCCTTAGGCTCCTTACATGTTAGTCTTACATGTTAGTCTCATATGTGTGCTCTTTTCGTCACATTGTCATGCATTTTTACATTTTTAGTATTTTTCTCCATTTGCATGATTGTACCCCATATATATTATCCCTTATCCTTGTACATGTAAATCATGACATTTAGAATTGTATTTCATATAGAGTTTTGGGATAGATAGGTCATTTATTTGCCTAGGTTAAGAAGAGTCGCCCTTCGAATACATGAAACAAGCAAGTGTGGCCCTTTGGCCATAGCTTGCTATTTACATTTTACCCCGTTCAATATCCCTTTCTAAGTCTCGGTTTGCATTGACATAGTGACATCCAAATGTAATACGTTGTAGTGTTACATTAAGAAAATTTTGACTAAACTCGCAACTAATTTCGGTAAGCTTGAAAGGGTGCTTTAGGTGCCAGTCTTCGCCTTTCCTTTTTTCAATTGTGACTCCTGAACTCATTGTCTCTTGTTTTCAAAGACTTGGTGTCGTCTAAAAAGGGTTTTATTCACTTTTCTTGATTTTCAATTAAAAAAAAATTTCTAAAAATGTTGTTTTTGATTTTCTTACCCTTTTTCAAATTAATTATTTTTCTGGTGACTTAATACATTAAAACTCAATACCAAGTGGCGACTCCCATTTTCATGCAAACTCTTTTTAGACTCTATTTTTTGTGCCCTAATTGTTGTATTTTTAGAGTGTCATTTTAGGTCCTTTTTTTTTTGTCTTCAAAATAAAAATCATTTTCCAATACCACATTTTACAAAACCAACTCCCTTTTTCACACCTTTTTTCCATTTTCAAAAAATGGGGGGTGACAACTAGCAACTCTACTAGGGATCACTAATGAGTTCGAGCACTTGGTTTAGCCATTTTTTTCGCTTCTAACCCTTTTACGTATCACATTTGGATGTTTAGGGTGCAGTTTTTCTTTTAGGCATTTTTGCATTTTACACACGCTTTCGTCCCTCATTTTTCGTGTATGTGATGAATGGCTTATTTATTTATTTATTATTCTTATCATGCTTCGCATTTGGGAAAAGGGATGTAACCAATTTAGAGCGTCATTGCGTGTTTAATGTTATTAGTCTCTCCTCTCCAACGAACACTTTTATACGTGCATACGATTACTTATCTTTTTTATGGTTGTCACCCACCCATCTCTATTAGGATTAGGATCGACTGCCTAAACATGCGGCTATTGCATTCGTGCATGTTGCGATATCTAGGGGATCACTCGAACCACCGAACTGAGACCCTTGGAATTGACGAATTGCTTTTTTTGGGTTTCTAAGTTTGAAGGTTCGGAACCTTAAACCTTTCGAGTGTAGATGTATTAGTGAACCTAACCTCATACATCCATATAGAATAACATAAAATATATTCTTCTCTACCCCAGTAAGGACACTAGGCACAAGAGAAGGGAGATTACCCCCTTTGTTTTCTTCTTCTATCTCTGTGTACTATTTGTTGCTCCAACAGGTTATGTGTTGTTTATTAAATGAACTAACTATGTCTTCCCCTGTCTTTGCATTCACAACCTAAGGAATAAGAGTCCTGGCATGGTATTTTTTTAGATGAAACCACCCTTTTAAATAGGCAATTGCACATTTAAATTTTAGTCTATTGTATTAAAAAACTGTGTGTTGCATATCATTTTAGGCTTACCCCGACATCTAATAGGGCCCTTGGCTATTCGTCCATTAAAGTGATACGTGAGCTAGGTTCAGAATGTCGTGAGATAGTTTGGTCCATATCTGGTGTGGGCGTTAGAGCATTGAGAGGACCTTTCCTAGTACGAGAGGACCGGGAAGGATGCACCTTTGGTGTACTAGTTATTGTGCCCGCGGTAAACACTGGGTAGCCAAGTGCGGAGCGGATAACTGCTAAAAGCATCTAAGTAGTAAGCCCACCCTAAGATGAGTGCTCTCCTATTCTGACTTCCCCAAAGCCTCCAGTAGCACAACCGAGACAACGACGGGTTCTTGGCCCCTGTGGAGATGGAGGAACAGAAGTTTTGAGAATTCAATAGAAGGTCACAGCAAGATGAGCAATTTATCATTACGATAAGTGTCAAGTGGAAGTGTAGTGATGCATGCAGCTGAGGCATCCTACCAAACCGGTAGACTTGAACCTTGGTCCTGCATGACCTGCTGAATCCTAACAGATCGGTAGACTTGAACCTTGTTTCTACATGACTTGATCAATTCGATTAGGCACTCGCCATTTATTTTTATTGTTCAACTCTTTGACAAATTGAAAAAACCAAAAGCTCTAACCTCTCTCTATATCTAAGGGATGGAAAGGCAGAGGCCTTTGGTGTCCCTTCTAGTCAAGAATTGGGACCTCATAATCACTAGCCAATATATTTTTCTCCCATGCCTTTCTTCGTTTATGGTTCGATATTCTGGTGTCCTAGGTATAGAGGAACCACACCAATCCATCCCAAACGTGGTGGTTAAACTCTACTATAGTGACGATACTGTAGGGGAGGTCCTACAGAAAAATAACTCGATGCCAGGATGATAAAAAGCTTTAGACTCTCATTCTTATTGTTTTTTCAATATATGAAAATGAAAAATTGAAAAATCAAAAGGTAATCTTATTCAAAACCCCCATTATGACATCCCTTCTCTCCCATTTCACACCTTGGAACGCACCGTTCTTAAAGAGATAAATGTGCTTTCACATGTTCTTATCCCGAAATGGCTGGGGAGAGGAAAGGGTCCTTTTTTTGAGGATACTCCCAAGAACAGAGCCAGTGGAGACGAGGTGAGGCCTGTAGCTCAGAGGATTAGAGCATGTGGCTATGAACCACGATGTCGGGGGTTCGAATCCCTCCTTGTCCACAACCGGCCCAAAGGTGAAGCACCTTTCCCTCTAGGGGTAAAATGATGGGGATAGTGGACTAAAAGCTGTGGAACTACGGTGTCAATCTTTTGTCGAAATGGAATGGCTTCTCTTTTTATTTTGTGAATGGTGTCATCATTACACAGAGTATGCCCCAGCCCCACCTGCCTATTTTTTTATTTTTTGCTTCGTAAATCTTCCTCAGCCAGGCTTGGGTAGAATAGCAGAGCAAGTACAAGTATTAGTTGCATAACAAAAAAGCCTACCTCGTCATCATTAATGTAAGGTAATAACATAGGTTACGCAGCAAAAAAATAAAAATTTTATTACCTTAACCATCAATTGCTTTGATATATCTATACAATTATAAGGGTGTTCTTACGAAGATTATCTTAAGCATAGAAGATTTCTATGCTACTAGGCAAGTATCCTTCGATGAAGAGGTTAAATCTACCTACAAGCGTAGAGCCTCTAACGATATCCACATGAACAATTTCTTTGGGAACCTTGTAGGCTTGCTTGCTTTGATTTTTGAGTGCTAGCTCCTTTGAATTATTTATGAACACTAGAGAAAGAAAAACCCTAACATTTAGGAAGAAGAGAGAGAGAGAGAGAGAGAGAGAGAGAGAGAGAGAGAGAGAGAGAGAGAAAACGCCAAAGGGGGTGGCGGATTTCTTCCTCAAGAATTTTCTCTCACTAGGTTTTCTTTTGTGTTGCAATAATAATTCAAAAGTCAAAACATGAACCTATTTATAGAGGAAGTATTCTAGTCTTTTAGGAAACACAGGTAATCGGAAACCAGGAAGATTTAGGAAGCTTATCTTAAGCTAATCCTTTTCCTTTAGGAATACTATTCCTTAAGGAAGCCAATTAGTTGATTTATTTCTTTTAGGAAACTAATTTCCTACAAGACTTAGAATATTTATAAATAAGTCCTTTAAGTTAATTTATCTTATAAATTAACCCCATTAGTATCCCATAATTATCTTAATTACATTTTAACCCAAAGATTTTGTTCTTTATGTGTGTGACCCATTAGGTTCCGTTCACGTTGGCAATAAGTACAAATTATAACTCATTAATTAATTAATTAAGAGCTAGATAAATTAAACACTTTAATTTATCATTAATTCACAATTAATTAATTTGTACTTATGGATCATGAGTGGCGTCTAGCAATGCATCATGACTACCCAAGTGAATAGGAAAGTCATATGGTAGACCATACCTATCAATGACAATGTTACTGTGTAATTAATATCTTTTCACCACACTATATCCCAATTGGTCTAAGAGTGTAGTGCGCACTCTTTAAATGACTAATTAATAATTTCTTGTTCCCGAAATATAACTTCTATAAAAGTATAACCTTGAAACTCTTTCAAGTCATACTTTTACTTTTGCACAAATGATTCTTTAAGTTATATTTCAACAAATGGCCAATCCATGATATGCACTCCTAAGATAAGGAGTGGTGAATCCTATATTGATTACTCACTATCCTTCCATGCTTCATACTATACTCGATCTCTACGGTATGGGTTGGGCACCGTGCAATAGAGTCAAAGCATAGCAATCCACACTCAAAATACTATGGTAATCTCAAGTCTAAGGATCACTTACACCATCGCCATTAAGAGTACAATTCATTGGCACTATGAATAGTAACTCTTGGCGAATCAATCTAATGAACTTATTCCCAAACAAGCATTCACATACCAGCTTAGGTGTCACGCACACCATGGTCAATGAGATTAACTACTACTTACCATAAGTAGAGGCAAAGTATGTGCTAGTCTATCCGCATTAATGATGTCCAATCTCATTAATACTATGAGTAGGGATATTTAAAAATATAACTTTATGTGTAATAAGAGTCTCATTATTGTAATTCTTATAATCTCTTATTCATAGTTAATATTCTATGGATTTTATCAAATAAACAAGTAATATAAATAACAAGTATTAAATGATAAAGAAAATGCCACACACTAAGTATAACATGAAATAAGTGTAATATATAAATCCCAAAAACCGACTTGGTTTTAGAGCATACACTAACAAATTCCTACTTGCACTAAACCCAATCACCTAAGGTTTTAGACCACAAGCATGACTATTGTGCCTTTTCTGGGACAAGGCCGTGGTGAAAGGTTAGCGACATATCCTTGTGGGAACGTCTTCTATTTTTTCATCATTTGTACCAAACTCTTTCCATAAATAGATGGTAGCACCTAAATACACTTTTGGATCATGGATGAGACTTTAGTTCCTTGATTAAGCGATGGCACAATTGTTTTCATAAAACAATAGAAGGAACTATTATTTGTCTAACAAAGAATCCCTTGATCCATAATAACTTCTAAATGTAAGGTAATAAGGGGAGTAACGCAGCGGAATATTTAAAAATTTATTACCTTAGCCATGGATCTCTTTGATGTAATCTATACGATTAAAGGGTGTTTAGCACAAATACCTCAAGCATAGAAGGTTTCTATGCTTCAAAGGGCAAGATCCTATTCGATGAAGGTGTTGATCTACCATGAAAAGCCCTCCAAGTGTTGAGCCTCCAACAGTATCCACACGAACACGATCTTTAGGAACCTTTGGGCTTGCTTGCCTTGCCTTTTGAGTGCTAGCTCCCTTGAATGATTCATAAAGAACACAAGAAGAAGAAAGAAGTTGAAACCCTAACAATTAGGGAAGGAGGTGTGGCGTTTTTCTTGGAGAGAAAAACCGCCACCAAGCTCTCAATTTTTCTCTCTCTAAATTTTGTGTTATGTTTCATCAATCTTTCAAGAGTCAAGGCATGGACTTATTTATAGATGTAGTATCCTAGTCTTTAAGGAAACAAGAGCAATTGGAAACCAAGAAGGTTTAGGAAGCTTGCCTTAAGCTAATCCTATTCCTTTAGGAAACCAATTCCAAAAGGAAACCAAATAGCTTCTTAATTCCTTTTAGGAAACTAATTTCCATCAAGACTTAGAATATTTATAAATAAGTCCTTTAAGTTAATTTATCACATAAATTAACCCCATAAGTATCATATACTTATCTTAATAACAATTTAACCCAAAGACCATGTTCTTATTGTGTGTGACCCATTAGGTTCCATTCACGTTGGCAATAAGTACAAATTATAACTCATTAATTAATTAATTAAGAGCTAGATAAATTAACACTTTAATTTATCATTAATTCACTAATTAATTAATTTGCACTTATAGATCATGAGTGGCGTCTAGCAATGCATCATGACCACCCAAGTGAATAGGAAAGTCATATGGTAGACTACACCTATCAATGACAATGTTACCGTGTAATTAATATCCTTTCACCACACTATATCCCAATTAGTCTAAGAGTGTAGTGCGCACACTTTAAATGACTAATTAATGATTTCTTGTTCCCGAAATACAACTTTCATAAAAGTATAACCTTGAAACTCTTTCAAGTCATACTTTCACTTTTGCGCAAAAGATTCTTTAAGTCATATTTCAACAAGTGGCCAATCCGGGATATACTCTCCTATAATAAGGAGTGGTGAATCCTATATCGATTACTCACTATCCTTCCATGCTTCATGCTATACCCAATCTCTACCGTATGGGCTACTCTTTTACGAGCACCGAGCAATAGAGTCAAAGCATAGCAATCCACACTCAAGATACCATGGTAATCTCAAGTCTAAGGATCACTTACACCATTGCCATTAAGAGTATAATTCATAAGCACTAAGAATAGTAACTCTTGGCGGATCAATCCAATGAACTTGTTCTCTAACAAGCATCCACATACCAGCTTAGGTGTCACACGCCATAGTTGACGAGATCAACTACTACTTACCATAAGTAGAGGCAAAGTATGTGCTAGTCTTCCCATATTAATGATGTCCAATCTCATTAATACTACGACTAGGGATATTTAAGAATATAACTTAATGTGTAATAAGAGTCTCATCATTGTAACTCTTACAATCTCTTATACACAGTTAATATTCTATGGACTTCATCAAATAAACTAGTAATATAAATAACAAGTATCAAATGACAAAGAAAATGCCACATATATAAGTATAACACGAAATAAGCGTAATAAAAATTCCAAAAAACAATTTGGTTTTAGGGCATACACTAACACTAAAGTTATCATGTATTCGGCTTTTGGTTGTAGAATATATTGTAGTGTTTATCATAAAACGTTTTATCCACTACAGTTCAACGTGAACATCAACTCATCTTATAATTTACTTATTATCCCTATTGGATTAAAAGCTTGCATCTTTCAATACACACAATTCCTAAGTGTGATCTCCATAGTCAAGAACAATTCTATAGTGCTTCTCAAGTACTTAAGAATATTCTTTAACAACCATCTAGTGGCACTCACTAGAATTGCTTGTAACACTTAAAGCATAGGAGACATCGGGTCTCATACATGTAATAGAACCTATTGCCAAAACATACGGGATCTATTATTGCTATTAGTCTCAACAGGTGTCAAAGACACATATATCTCGAAAGAGTAATCTCCTATCACATAGGTAAAACCACTTCTTCGATTGTGCCATGCTAAGTCCTTTAGCATTTTGCCTATGTACTTGGATCTTGTAGGACCAAGCAACCACTTAAATCTATCTTTATAGATTTTAATTCTCAAATTAGAGGTCGCCTCTCCTAAATCAAGAAATTGGACAATCATACCATTACCTTTAAAGTATGTTGTTTCCCATTAACGATATGTCATCTACATACAGTATCAGGAAAATGATAACGCTCCCAGTCAACTTTACATTTACACAAAGCTTGTCTTTGTTTTCGAGAAAGCAAACTCTTTGATAGTCTTGGAAAACAAATGCTCCAACACCTTGACGTTTGCTTGAGTTCATAAATGGACCCTTAAAGCTTGCATACCTTATGACCATCAATGGAAGTGAAGGCCCAAGAGATGTGTCGTATACATACCTTTTAATTCCAATTAAGGAATGGGCTCCATATCCATTTGATATAGCCAAATAGCAGCTATTGCAAGTAAAATCTTAAATAGATTTAAGCATGTTTAATAGTGAAAAGGTTTCTTTCAAAGTCAAGCCTTTGAATGGAATCCTTTTTCCATTAACCTTGCTTTGTAGGTAACTACATTACCATCCATGTCAATCTTTCTCTTAAAGACCTACTTGCACCCTATGGGTTTTATCCCTTCAAGTGACTGGAGCAAGGTCTATATCTCGTTCTTGTACATGGAATCCATTTTGGATTTTATGACATCTTGCCACGTCAAGGAATCTACATTAGAAAAAGCCTCTTCTTGACTAGTAGGTTTGTCGTCTTATATGACTAGTAGATTATTGCTCTAACTAATGAGAAATCTATGTCTCTCATATGTGAGAAATCTATATTCCTCAGGAGTATAACACGCTTTAACAGTCTTTTGAAGATTTTGTGTACTTTGAGCTTCCGTTGTGCCTCAACAACATGTGGCATAAGCTCTAGTTCCAACCATTGATCTTTATCAATTTGTGGTTCTTGAACTTTTCAAGTTCTATCTTGTTCTCACTGTCTCTTTTAAGGATAAACTATTTTTCTATAAAAAGATATATCTCGAGACAAACATTTTGCTCAAGGGGATTATAGAAATAGTGTCCATTATTTTCACAAGGATACCCCACAAATAAACATTTGTTGGAACATGGTTGAGTGTATGGGAGTTAGCGTCTAAGGCAAAAACCCCTAAAATGAGGTTAGGAATTGTAGTATAGCTCGTCATAAATTGTACGATATCTCATAGGGTACAATTTCTTCTCGTAAACACATCATCAACTATGATATGTTAATTGGAGACCACTAAGGAAGAATCACATTCTTCTTTAAATATTTTGAACCCTTGACATTAAGTATCATCCACCTAGATCAAATCTTCGTGTCTTAATACTCTTGTCAACTTGTTTTTCTTACTTCAACCCAAATGACTTTGAACACTTCAAAGGCCATGGATGCTTGTATGTTAAACAACCTCTAGCATGGATTGACATTTGGGCCTAAACATCTATATGTTAAAGCTTATGAAGATCACTAGTACATACACATTTTCAAATAAAAGGTAATTGGTCATCTTTCAAAAGTAAATAAGAATCACATATCTCAAACGATTCACAATCGAAAGAGTCCAAGTATCCACTATATGTAACTTGATATTGCATTCCTTATTCACATGACCAAGTCTATAATGCTAGAAGTGTAGATGTTTCAAAATGTTGAGTTTTTGTCTATGTTTGAGAATGGACTTATCAAGGTCTAGAATTTGTAAAACGTTGTTTATTGATCCAATACCACAAAGAATACCATCATGTAAAAGAATAGCATTTATTCCTTGTGTAGTGGTTAAATCCATCCACATCAAATGCAAATTAGATTTTATGTTCTTTGAAAGTATTGGAACATAATAACAACATTATAAATTCTACAACAAGCCCAATTGGTAAAGAGAGTGTTTAAGTCTCTTCGGCTAGTATAGCAACTCTTGCTCCATTCATCACACGTAGTTTGACTTTCTCTCTGCTTTTAATCTACAATCCTTAAGGTCTTGCATATTTTTGCAAATATGGGATCTATATCCAGTATCTAATACCTAGTGGTCTCAATTAGTAGATTGTTTTATCTCAAACATAAACATACTAGAAGTCGAAGCTATGGTAAGCCTCTTCTACTTCTCAGTACTTACATGAGCTTACAATTCCCTTTTCAATACCATTTGTAGTTGGATTGGAAACATGTATCCTTAGACTTGTCCATTTTGATCACACCTTTTGGCTTTGTCATAGCTACTTGGGCTTTCTCAAAGCCATGCTTGGGTTTCCCCTTGACAAGCTATAAGGTGACCCTTTTTCTTCCTTGATAGACTACTCTTTAAATATCTCATATCCAATGGTCCTAGATTGTGTGTCAACAATTCCTTGAGATGCACAATCATGGACAAAAGATCTATCAATTTATGCTACTTTTATAACTTAGGAATTTATAGATGACATTATGATACAAGCAGCAATATCATTATCATCTTATGCATCTTGTATGCATATAATGTTTCCTAGCTATAATCGTCACTCGTGAACAACTGGAAGGGGGTATCAAGGACATTGCCAATTGTTCACTTGAGAACTATTCTCAATTTTATACTAGTCCAAGAAATTCATATTAAATGGAGATATAGGGTGATAAGTGTGTTCATGTGAACATGCATTCTACAACAAATGTAAAGATAGTACAAGTATTTGTTTCATGTTATGATTGCAAGCCAAAAATGTAGGTTTCGAATTTATTTGGTTTGCTCCCACTATTTTAATTCAAATCAATAACCCTCAAAATATTGATTCGGGAATCCGTTGGAGATTCCTAGTGGGCTAGAATCCCATCTAATTAACTTTGAGCTTGACGGTCGGCCAACAACCCAAGGCTAACTTCGATTAGGTAGGTAACTTTTACCAATCACAACTCTTGTGAATCCTGGATAGTTGGGTATCAACTCTTGATATTCATATCTTATGTATTACCCAATATTGCCTCAAAAATATCATAACATTAACAGTGGGCCAAACTCATTATGTATTTTTGTTAAGTTGGACCCATTATTTAGAGATCACATCTCATAGAAAAAACATGCTCGAGGTAAGGTGACCTTGACGATAGGCCAACAAGTCAACACTGAACAAGAACTCTACTTTTTGCTATAATAATGGAAGACAACTTGTATATTGACTTAATAACGCCTCAAAAATATCATAACCTTGACAAAGGCCAACAAGTTGTGCATTTTTGTTAAGTCAGACCCATTATTTGGAGATCATATCTCATAGTAAAAACATGTTCTAGGTAAGGTGAACTTGACCGTGGGCCAACAAATCAACACTTAACAAGAGCTATGATTTTTACTACAAGGCAAGTGACTTAATATTTTATTTGAGGGATTTTATTTTAATTACTAATGTCTCATCATATTGTGCAATTAAAATATATCAGCATATAAAATAAAAGTACAATAAACGTGGATGAAGATAGACTTTAACTGATAATATTTTCTTCGAGCCTTGAAGAAAATATTTGGTCAAAATTCCTAAGGGACGTGTCAACTCCTTGATGTGCCTCCTTGGTTGCTCCTTGGTGCCTTCTCCATCTTCTTGTACATTACATATGTAATTCTAATCTAAACAATTTATAAAATAAACCTATTCCTAACCTATACTATGTACATTTCAAGTATTAATCAAGAAACCTCGAGTTACATTCGAGGGGAGTTTAGGTGAGAAGAGAATTACATTAGAAAATAGAGAGGGAAGGACACTCAAGCCCTATTTATAAAACCAATATAAGGCAACCATAAAAGAAATAATAACCATTCAATCACATTGGCTAGTCCATAATCATCAACCATGCCATCATTCAATTTTACAATTAAATAAATTAATTTATTTAATTCTAGTCATAAATCACATGGTCTAAATAAATTAGATTAATTCTCTTGAGTTTATTTGTCACAAAATAAAGTTATAGAAGGTGTAGGTTTCCAAAATTTAACAATTAAAATTGGAAAGAGTTATTCTCAAAGAAATTGCCAAAAATTGAGCTTTTAAAAAAAAAATTTACTGTTCATTCGAATCCGCTGGACTGTTCCTGTGAATCCGTCCATGAATTCCTTCCACGTAAGCAATCTGTGGACGGATCCGTGGGAATAGTCCCATAGATTGGTCCTACAGATTGCATGGCATAAAGGCCTTTTGAAAAACGTGCAATTTTTTCAAACTTCTTTTGATCTAAATCGTGTGAAAACCCTTTTAACACATAAAATTAATTTAGAAACCATAAATACAACCTTAAGAACTCATCTTAATTATTTAAAACACTTTTAAACAACTAAGAACTTATCTTAAAAATCAAACTCTTGAATTTTCTAAAATAATTTTGAGACAAAATTTATCAAGAACAAACCATCCATATTTATGATAATTAAATAAATACAAATCATATAGATATATTCAAAGGAGGTTCGGATACCACTGTAAGGTAATAACATAGGTTACGTAGCGAAAAAATAAAAATTTTATTACCTTAAGCATGGATCTCTTTGATATATCCATACGATTATAAGGGTGCTCTTACGAAGATTACCTTAAGCACAGAAGATTTCTATGCTACTAGGCAAAGATCCTTCGATGAAGACGTCAGATCTACCACGAAAAGCCCTCCAAGCGTAAAGCCTCTAACGATATCCACACGAACAATTTCTTTGGGAACCTTGTAGGTTTGCTTGCTTTGACTTTTGAGTGCTAGCTCCTTTGAATTATTTATGAACACTAAAGAAAGAAAAACCCTAACAATTAGGTAGGAGAGAGAGAGAGAGAGAGAGAACGCCAAAGGGGGTGGCAGATTTCTTCCTCAAGAATTTTCTCTCACTAGGTTTTCTTTTGTGTTGCAAAAATAATTCAAGAGTCAAAGCATGAATCTATTTATAGAGGAAGTATTCTAGTCTTTTAGGAAACATAAGTAATCGGAAACCAGGAAGGTTTAGGAAACTTATCTTGAGCTAATCCTTTTCCTTTAGGAATACTATTCCTTAAGGAAGCCAATTAGTTAATTTATTTCTTTTAGGAAACTAATTTTCTACAAGACTTAGAATATTTATAAATAAGTCCTTTAAGTAAATTTATCTTATAAATTAACCCCATAAGTATCTCATAATTATCTTAATTACATTTTAACCCAAAGATTTTGTTCTTTATGTGTGTGACCCATTAGGTTCCGTTCATGTTGGCAATAAGTACAAATTATAACTCATTAATTAATTAATTAAGAGCCAGATAAATTAAACATTTTAATTTATCATTAATTCATTAATTAATTAATTCGTACTTATAGATCATGAGTGGCGTCTAGCAATGCATCATGACCATCCAGGTGAATAGGAAAGTCATACGGTAGACCATACCTATCAATGACAATGTTACTGTGTAATTAATATCCTTGCACCACACTATATCCCAATTAGTCTAAGAGTGTAATGCGCACTCTTTAAATGACTAATTAATAATTTCTTGTTCCCGAAATATAACTTCTATAAAAGTATAACCTTGAAATTCTTTCAAGTTGTACTTTCACTTTTGCGCAAAAGATTCTTTGTAGTTATAGTTTAACAAGTGACCAATTCGGGATATACTCTCCTAAAATAAGGAGTGGTGAATCCTATATTAATTACTCACTATCATTCAATACTTCATACTATACCTAATCTCTACCGTATGGGCTACTCTTTTACGAGCACCGAGCAATAGAGTCAAAGCATAGCAATCCACACTCAAGATACTATGGTAATCTCAAGTCTAAGGATCACTTACACTATTGCCATTAAGAGTATAATTCAATAGCACTATGAATAGTAACTCTTGGCGGATCAATCCAATGAACTTGTTCTCTAACAAGCATCCACATACCAGCTTAGGTGTCACACGCCATAATTGACGAGATCAACTACTACTTACCATAAGTAGAGGCAAAGTATGTGCTAGTCTTCCCATATTAATGATGTCCAATCTCATTAATACTACGACTAGGGATATTTAAGAATATAACTTAATGTGTAATAAGAGTCTCATCATTGTAACTCTTACAATCTCTTATACACAGTTAATATTCTATGGACTTTATCAAATAAACAAGTAATAACAAGTATTAAATGACAAAGAAAATGCCACATATATAAGTATAACACGAAATAAGCGTAATAAAAAATCTCAAAAACCGACTTGGTTTTAGTGCATACACTAATAATTAATATCTCACGGCAATTGTGACCTCTCGGGAGAATTGATGACTACATCTTTGATACAGTGCTAGTACTAGTACATCTGAGAATTCTTAATTGGCTAGTTGTAAATAACTCTGGGCCATGGAACAAAGGATTATCTCGGACCTACATTAAGGTACTGATGGTGATTTAAAAATCTCACAGAATGTGATACGATTAGATAGAATGCAAAGACAAGGAGTGGGTTACCTACTCTTAATGGTCAAAGCGATCCCCTTTATTCTGAATTCTTTAATTCAAAATGAATCAAATCTCCCCAAGTAGGATTCAAACCTATGACCAATCGGCTAACAACCGACCGCTCTACCACTGAGCTACTGAGGAACAATGGGAAATTAGATTTCAAAGAGTTCAATTCCTATTCTCAACCCATTACCAATATGAGCTAGAAGCTTCCTTCGTAAACCCTGGAACTTCTTTGTATTGGCTCTCTTTCCATGTCTTTGGATACAACCCATAGGGGTTTGCCTGTTCTTTGTACATAAACATTTGTGATGGTTTCACGTAGTTTTAGTAGTTATTCCGCTTCCAAGATCATAAATGCGCACTTATCCCTACACAGATATAGGTGCGGTTATGACCAGAGTTGGTTAATCCTCCTCTTTTGCGATCCTTCAATAGATTTTCAATGTCATCTCATCCTCTGCCTCAATTCAACCCTCAACAATTGTGCAATGATCATCCAGATGAGTTGAACTTAACGACAAAAGAGTGAAAACCCTAAAAAATCACAAAAATAAGAGAAAGATGAATAAGAGTCATACACTTTAAACACTTGACACTAAATAACGAAAAATTAACAAATAAATACAAAAAACTTACTCAAAATTCTCTTAATTCTAACCTAAGCACTACTAATTATTAGACTACTTTGGCAATTATCAATTCCTCCACACTTAAGCAATTCCTTATCCTCAGGCAATGCACCATACAATCCAAAATAATGGCTTAATAAAAGCAAACGTATAAGGGCATGTAATCACATATGTTAAGAATATTAAGAAAGTAAATAAACATATGTTAAAAAAAAAATCTTTTAGCGAAACCCTACTTTCTCTCTCTCTAACACCTTCACTAAACCCTACTTTCAATTTTGAATTTTCGGCGAGGTGGTTGGCTGTTTCTGCCGATCACCTCATGTTATGGATCAATCTGGTGCTGGAGGCCCTTCCAAATGGGTGGTTAATCGCTCGTTTGCAGATGTTGTTTCACAACCATCTTTAAATATCCCTCTGAAAGAACCTTCTTCCTATAAGGGTGAACCAGCAGTATTTTTTTCGGAAGAAGAAATCCAACGTTTGGCTGCCCCTCTGAAATATGTGTTGGTTGGAAAATTCTCTAGGGGCCGTCCATCTATGGAGGCTCTAAGGAAATCTTTTACTGCAGTGGGTTTCAAGGGTCCTGTTTCGCTAGGCTTAATGGATACAAGACATGTCTATATCAGGTTCGAAATTGAAGAAGATTATCAACGATGCTGGCTAAGGGGTTTCTGGAGTTTTCAGGGTTTTGGGATGCGGGTGTTTAAATGGACACCAGAATTTCGCATTGACGAAGAATCCTCCGTAGTTCCTGCGTGGATTAATTTTGAGAATCTGCCATTACACCTGTTTGACAAGTCTACCTTGTTTTCTATAGCTAAAACAGTTGGGGAACCATTGAAGATTGATGCGTCCACAGCTAATCTTTCACGTCCCAATCTTGCCCGAGTTTGTGTGGAATTAGATTTGCTGAAATCTCATCCTAATAGGCTTTGGATTGGCCATGGAAGTTCTGGTTTCTGGCAACGCGTTGCTTATGAGAATATTTCGTCCTACTGTGGTGTGTGTAAACGGCTTGGACATGCAGATGATCAATGTAGGTTTAATGAACATATTGATCGTAAACAATCTAAGGGGATGGATCAGATTGTTCAACCTGAAAAAGTTCAACGATGGGTTCCAAAAAATAATTCAAACAAGGAGAATGTAGTGCAGGAGGTGGAAATCCAGCATGCAGCAAATGTCGATAAGCAGGCTAATGGCTCTCATGCCATTGTTTCAGAAAAGGACTTACTGGATAGGGTCGAAAATCAAGAAACAGAAAGAATTTCGGGATTAGATTTAGAGGGAATGGAGCAAGTGCAGCCTCTGATAACAAAACCAGGAGTCGATACACTTACTAGTTTAGTTCAGAATGAGGAGCTTCAGAATGTGGCCTTGCCAAACATTCCAGAGGTGCAGTGTGATAGTGGGGAGGACGATGAGCAGGAGGGGGATCCAATGGCTTTAGAGGAAATTGTTGCCAAGGATCTGCCAGTGATAGCTGGGAATTTGTCTCCTAGGAGTGCACATTTGCAGCCTGTTTCAGACTCGGACATGCATGAACTTGAAGCTTTGAATATTGAGAGTTCTGAGACCTTGGGTAATGAATTTCAGCAAACTCGTCAAAAGGGAATAAGGGATCGTTTTGCTTCAGATCGTCAGCTGAGGTCTGCAAAACTCGCAATCAATTCCTTTTAGGTTCTTTCTCATGATTAGTGTCTTGTTTTGGAATATTCGTGGGGTATCTAAGTCCCCTAATTTAAGAAATTATTGTATTTAGTTAGGAAAAATAATGTTCAGCTTGTGTACCATTTGTGAACCTAAGGCTTCAGTAGATAGGCTGGAGTATATTCGTATGCAGCTAAAGTATGACAAAGCCCTTGTCAATGTTTCTGGTTACATATGGATATTTTACAATAACCTTTTTTCGTGCTCCATATCTGGAAACTCAGGCCAACAAATTGGTATTGAAGTGTATCACCCACATCTGCCTTCAAACATTGAATTATCATTTGTGCATGCTTGTTGTACTGCAGAGGAGTGATTGGAGTTATGGGATGATCTTCTCGCTAGTAAACCTTCACAGGGCCCTTGGTGCATATGTGGAGACTTTCATCTGGTAGTGGCAGATCATGAGAAAAAGGGAGGGCGGCCTTTTAATGTGTCTGAATCAATGGATTTCTTAACCTTCACAACTGCAGCAGGTGTCTTTGATGCAGGTTTTTCTGGCTCAAATTTCACATGGTGTAACAATCGTAGAGGCAGGGCGCGAATTTGGAAGAGATTGGATCGTGTGTTGATTAATGGAGAGTGTGCTGATATCTCATCTCTATCAGTAACTCATCTTGCTCGAGAGCCATCAGATCACGCCCCACTTCTGTTGCATTTTTCCACAAGGCTTGATAACAAGCCTAAACCATTTCGATTCTTGAATGTATGGACATGTAAATCAAGTTTGCTGGAGGTCATTAGGGAATCATGGCAAAGGGAGGTATTGGGTCAACCTTTGGTGATCTTGAGTTGCAAGTTGAGAGCTCTTAAGAAGTGTATCCAGCAATGGAATTCGGACCAGTTTGGCAACATTTTCTCTAATGTACAAAAGGCTGATGAAAATGTATTACTAGGCGAGTAGAAAGATGGAGTTGATGAATTACTGAGGAAGGCATGCTCGGGAAGTTGAATAAAGCCAAAGTTGAGTTACGATCAAGTCAATGGCAATTGAGGAGCAATTTTGGAGATAAAAAGCTTGAACTAAATGGCTTAAGGAAGGGGACAAAGATTCTAGGTACTTTCATGCAGTGGTCAAAGAGAGAAGAAGCCAAAGCTATTATCCTGTAGAATCAAAGATTCAGATGGTAACTGGATTAGTGATGAAGAGGTGATTGGTGGAGAAGCAGTCAAGTTCTTTGAGAATTTGTTCACAGTAGGAATCTCAAGTTCCGGTGCATTGATAAATGTTATCCCAAATTAATTTCAGCTTAAGAAAATAGTGATTCTGGAAGGTATTCCTTCTGAAGAGGAAATTAAAAGTGTTATCTTTTCAAATGGATGAGGAGAGTGTAGTCAGGTCCTGATGGATTTTACTGGGGAAATTCTTTACTTTTGCATGGGAGCTTATTGCTATGGATGTATGCTAGTGCAATTGGAAGTTTCTTTTGTGGAAGTCAATTGCCTCGTGCTATCTCAGCTACGTCCATTATTCTTATTCCCAAAGGTTCAAATCCTCAAGACTTTTCGCAATTTCGTCCAATAAGCTTATGCAATTTTTTCAATAAGGTGATTTCAAAAATTCTTTCAAACCGGTTGGTGAGCATTCTTCCAAAAATTATATCTCCTCAACAAAGTGGATTTGTTAAAGGGCGAGGTATATCTGATAATTTTCTTTTAGCTCAAGAAATTATGTCAGATATTGGTAAGAAGTCAAGGGGTGGTAATGTAGCCATTAAATTAGATATGGCTAAGGCATATGATAGGGTTTCGTGGCCTTTCTTAATTAGTGTGTTACGAAGATTTGGGTTTGGTGAATGTTTCATTGACATGATTTGGAGGTTAATCTCGAATGTGTGGTTTTCTGTTCTTGTCAATGGGATTAGCTTTGGATTTTTTAAATCCTCAAGAGGCCTGCTGTCAAGGTGATCCGTTGTCTCCAGCACTATTTATCATTGGAGCTGAAGTCTTGTCTCGGGCATTAAACAGTATGGCTGCTCACCCATCGTTTGTGGGCTTCATAATGCCTAATGGGTGTCCATATGTGTCCCATTTAGCCTTTGCTGATGATATATTGATCTTTTCCAATGCATCAAAGAAGTCGATTAATCAGTTAATGGAGGTTCTAAAGAAGTATCAGGAAGATTCGGGCCAACAAGTTAATCCTCACAAAAGCTGTTTCTTGGTACACCCAAAATTAAATCATTCGAGGGTGAAGTTGATTGAAAAAGTTACAAAATTTTCCAAAAAGCAATTTCCAATCAAGTATCTCGGGTGTCCCTTATTTATTGGTAAGTCTAAGTCCTCGTATTTTTCAGAACTTTGTTCTAATGTTTTGAATAAAATACTGTCTTGGAAGAATCGATTTTTATCTTCAGGTGGGAGGATAACTCTTATAAAACATGTGCTGTGTGCCATTCCTGTTCACTTGCTGGCTGTCTCTATTGTGCCCAAAGGAGTGTTCCGGAGAATAGAGAAAGTGCTTGCTGATTTTTTCTGGGGGTCAACTGATGATGGTCCGAAACAGCATTGGATAAATTGGAACCAACTTTGTTATCCTCAGAAGGAAGGTGGTGTGGGATTTCGAAGACTGGAGGATGTTTATTCGGCATTTTCTTGCAAACTTTGGTGGAATTTCAGGCAAGGTTCTTCTCTTTGGGCAGCCTTTTTGAGATCTAAATATTGCTCCAACTTTCATCCTTGCCAAGTAGAGTCTTACATTCATAATTCGGCTATTTGGAAACGTATGCTTAATATTCGGGGGTTAGCTGAATTGAATATCTCTTGGATTGTCAATAAAGGTAGCTGTCATTTTTGGTATGACAATTGGCTAGGATCTGGGGCTTTGTATCTTCGAGGGACTAATGTAGCTAATCATCTTATTTCTGACTTTGTGTCTAATGGCGTGTGGGATGTAAAGTTATTGACACAATGGTTGCCAGTGGACATTGTTAATTCTATTTTGAATTTTGATGCTCCAAATGGTGATGACCCTGACCATATGATTTGGCAAGCATCGGTTTCTGGTAAATTCTCAGTTTTCTCGGCTTTCCATGAAGTAAGGGATTGTAGACCATTTTCTCTGCTTGCTAGTAAAATTTGGCATCCTCAAGTTCCCCTTAAAATATCTTTTTTTATGTTAAGGCTGCTTTCTAATCGTCTACCTTTAGATGATGTCTTAACCAGACTTAGTTTTCAACTTCCATCTAAGTGCTTTTGTTGTGTGAATTCTAATGTGGAATCCCTTGATCATGTATTTGTTTCTGGTGAATTAGCTACGGGGGTATGGAAATTCTTTGGCTTAATTTGTGGGATTAATTTATCGGTGACTCATGTGCGAGCCATGATTACTAATTGGTGGCTAATTGACCATAAAAGTAGTCGCATGAGGTTTATTTTGCAGATTATTCCTATATTTGTTTGCTGGAATTTATGGAAATCACGGAATAGGGCTGTTTTTGAAGGTGAGAAGATTATGTTAGATAAAGTTTGCCAGGCAGTTTTAACAGATTTAAAAGATGCTTTCTGGCTGAAGTTTAAAGAAAAGTTAACTGAACATTCTTGGCATCATTTGGTTGAATCTATATTGTCTGTTCCTGATAAGGTTTTATGGAGACCGGTAAAATGGTTACTGCCTCCTAGGGGAAAATTTAAGTTAAACACTGATGGAAGCTCTAGAGGTAATCCTGGAAGTTGTGGGGGAGGTGGAGTTTTGCGAGATTCGAATGGAAAGATGATTGTTGGATTTTCTTGTTCATTTGGCTATGGAACTAGTCTACAATCTGAGTTGAAAGCTGTTTTGCAAGGGATAAAAATTTGCAGAGATTATGGCATTCATTCATTTGAAATTGAATCAGATTCTCAGGTTTTGGTGGGTATACTACAAAGAAAATTCACTTGCCCGTGGAAAGTTAGGAAAGAGGTTCAGAATATTTGGAAGTTAACTGAAAGGTCTTTACATGTGTCTCACTGTCTCAGACAAGCAAATACTGTGGCTGACTCATTAGCACAGTGGGGAGCTTCATCATCTAATTTCTTCAAAATTTTTGTTCAGGAATCAGAGATGCCAGCATTAGTCCGAGGGGAGCTGCGTTTAGATAGACTTGGATTTCCTTCATTTAGAAAATATAAGAAATGAAACTTTATAATTGTTTTAGAATGTGTAAAGGGAGTAGTACTCCTTCTTTATGCTTTAAATCTATGTAAAACTGAGGTAAGGTTCTTGTCCCCCTCATTTTCTTTATTTCATATTATTAATAAAATATGGAGTGGCGTCCTCCCCCGTGTACGGGGTTAGCCAATTAAAAAAAAAAAAGTGATTGAAGAAATTAGGGATGCAACATAACGGGTACAGGGGTCTAAGAAACTCGTGACTGACTGTTCCCACTCACGGAGGGTAAATGGCATGCTAAGGCTTAGGAAAAAATCAAATTTTTCCCTTTCCTGTGTAAATAGGTGACTATTTATAGTCTGAGCACACAAATGACCTAAAATTAATATCATGCCTCCAACATATGCTAAAAATAGATGATGATAATAATAATATATAAAAATCATGGAAAAATGAAAAAACCTAAAAGAAGAAAAGAAAATGTGTGAAATGAGATGAAATGCACACAATGAGTGAAATTAACACTGAATGATCTAAGAGTATAGCATTGGACTAGCCCTTTCTAGAAATTTTCACTAGCGTTGGACTAGTAGGAAAGTAATAAAAAGCCACAACTGGCACTGGACTAGTGTCGCGACGTCACAAATTAGACACAAATAAAAAAGATAATATAAATAAATAAACGTATAAGGGCATGTAATCACATAGGAGCACTTAACACGTAAACATAATATCTAGATACAAAATCCTAAAGAAAGTAGTAAAAAATTAAGCGCACAAGCATGCAAAAAGCAAATAAGCCCTGACTATTACACCGGGGGGATTTAACTATAATTTAAGGGGAAAAACAAAAAGTAAAAATAACCTACCTATTACATTTGTCTATCTAAATACAAAATTTTGCTAAAATAGCATAGATGTGTTAGTGTATGCCCTAAAACCAAGTTAGTTTAAGGCTTTTTGCATTTTCACTTATTTATGTTATATTATACATGTGGCATTTTTCTTTATCATCTACACTTGTATTTCCATGTTACTTGTTTGTTTGATAAAGTCCTTAGAATATTGACTATGTATTAGAGATTCTAAAGGTTACAATTATGAGACTCTTATACATAAAGTCATATTCTTAAATATCCCTAGGCATAGTATTAATGAGAATGGACATCATTAATGCAAATAGACTACCACATACTTTGCCTCTACTTATGGTAAGTAGTGGTTGATCTCATTCACTGTGGTGTGCGTGACACCTAAGCTGGTATGTGGATGCTTGTTTGAGAACAAGTTCATTGGATTGATCTGCCAAGAGTTCAACTATAGTGGCAATGGTTGAACTCTTAATGGCAATGGTGTAAGTGATCATTTGACTTGAGATTAGCATAGTATCTTGAGCGTGGATTGCTATACTTTGACTCTATTCCTAGGTGTTCATAAATGGGTAGCTCATAAGTTAGAGATTGGGTATAGTTTGAAAATAAATTCACAAACTGAATTGCAGAAAGCGGTGCCCAGGCTGCTGGACAAAATAAATTCATAACTAAATGTAGAAAGCGATGCCCAGGCTGCTGGACAAAATAAATTCATAAACTGAATGCAGAAAGCGGTGCCTAAGCTGCTGGACAAAATAAATTTACAAACTGAATGTAGAAAGCAATGCCCAGGCTGCTGGACAAAATAAATTCATAAACTAAATGCAGAAAGCGGTGCCCAGGCTACTGGACAAAATAAATTCACAAACTAAATGCAGAAAGCGGTGTCCAGGCTGCTGGACAAAATAAATTCATAAACTAAATGCAGAAAGCGGTGCCCAGGCTGCTGGACAAAATAAATTCACAAACTAAATTGCAGAAAGTGGTGCCTAAGCTGCTGGACAAAATAAATTCATAAAGTAAATGCAAAAAGCGGTGTCCAGGCTGTTGGAAAAAATAAATTCATAAACTAAATGCAGAAAGCGATGCTTAGGCTGCTGGACAAAATAAATTCATAAACTAAATGTAGAAAGCGGTGCCCAGGCTGCTGGACAAAATAAATTCATAACTAAATGCAGAAAGCGGTGCTCAGGCTGCTAGACAAAATAAATGCGATAAAGATTTTAAACAAGGGAGAAATAAGTGTTGAGCATAGGATGCAATCTAACTCAAAAAATTTTCTTTTTTTTTTCTCTTTTTCCACCTTTTTTCTTTTTTTTTTCTTTTTCTTTCTCTCTCTTTTTTTTTATTTGAAGAAATATGAAAGTAAATAAACTAACATGACAACTAATGCATGATTGCATGAGAAGAACAAGAATGGTAAACTAAAATGCATAAGTATGCAATTAGAATGACATGGTATCTAATGCTGCGAACACAACTATTGAAAATTAAAAAATCGGTACCCAATGCCGGCGATTGAGCCTACCGCAAACTGAGAATGATGAGACGGTACCCAATACTGATGATTGAGCCTACCGTGAATTGAAAATAAAAATCGGTACCCAATACAAGGATTGAGCTTATTGAGAATTGAAAATAAAGACGGTACCCAATGCTGACGATTAAACCTACCGCAAACTAAAAATAAAAATCCGTACCCAATGCAAGGATTGAGTCTACCAAAAACTGAAAATAATGACGGTACCCAATGGTGACAATTGAGCCTACTGCAAACTGAAAATAGAAATCGGTACCCAATGCAAAAATTGAGCCTACCGAGAACTAAAAATAAAGACTGTACCCAATGCTGACGATTGAACCTACTGTGAACTGAAGATGAAAATCGGTACCCAATGTGAGGATTGAGCCTACCGAGAATTAAAAATAAAGACGAAAAAGCGCGAACACAATATGTGAACTACTAAACACATTAAAACACCGTGCAGTATGCTGGACAAATATGAGACAATTACTAAATGAATGCAAATTTAGAAAAGTAAAACATGTTAATGGGGTTTGGGCTGCCAAACGAATGCATAAATGCATGAATAAAAATACAAAATTTGAGTTGTCAGACAGAAATTAATACCCAACGGATGAATTGGGAGTTAAACAGAAAAGTAAAAAATGTGTAATGCTGGGCAAAATAAAAAATACATGCAACATGCTAAACAAATAATGAACAAATGTTGGTTTGAAAAATTAACACAAGATAATGTAGCACAGGCTGCTAGATAAAATGCATGAATGCATTCTCTTAAACTGATGAATAAAATGCACCAGACTAAAATGAACAAAATGAGATCCAGATGGATGAAAAAAATGCATAAAGAAATTTGAGACATGGGAAAACTTAAAACAATTATCGAACATTGGATCTAAATCATCCCAAAGATCAAAATTTTCAAAAAATTTTGCCCCAGTGTAGGGCATCAAACTAACCCGAAACCACTCTTTTTTTTTTTTTTTTTTGAGATTTGGTCTCAAAATCCATTTAAATTCAGCCCTTTCAAAAAATTTGTCCCAGTATAAATCAATCTCAAAATCAATCTTAAAATCAAATTTTTCTCAAAAAATTTGCCCCAATGTCAATTTTTGAAATCAATCTTTGAAATGAATCATGCCCTTGAAAAAATTGCCCCTGTTTTTATTCTTGACGAAGACCTCAATTGATGACAATATGATCACTCCTGTAAAAAAAAAAAAAAAAAGAAAACAATTACAATTGCAAAAGTGATGTCACCACATGACGGTCTCTGGCACATATAAACATGAGTGTTGTCACCTTAAATGTCTAACATAGTTCTTTGCTTCACTTTCTGTAGAGTCCCAACTTAATGCATTCTAGCTCACAATTCAGATCAAATCTTCCAAATAATCTTTTAATCCATTTATGACTCTGACTTCTGATAAATTTAGGATTGCCTTTACTTTTATTTCAAATTAAACAAAGCAAATGTTAAATTTTTCAAAACATGAATTGGTTAGAAAATACTTCTCATGCAATAATGTAAAAGAAATTATGTACAGTAAACAACACAAAACATGCAAAAACTTAAATGAAATACAATTAAATGAGACATTTTTTTTCAAAAAATTGATTTTGAAATGATAGCTTAAAAGATGCCTTTTGATCTTCGGATGTCATTCCTACTTGAATTCTAACATTGCCACAAAATAATCAATGTAGATGAGAAATTTCAAACAACTGTAGTCGCCAACTTCCAAATGCATTCCATATCGGTATACTAACTTTCTCACTTATGGAACTTCAACTATGATCTTGACTCAATTGTAGTGCCTTTCAGATTATCATCTTCGGAGGAAATGAATGAATGGTAGTATTCAAACTTGAGAGACTTTCCCTGCAAAGATCCCAAAATTCGTGTGTCAATCAGCTCAAATTATTTCTGCCTCAAAATTCTAAATTCGAATGGAAAATACACAAAATGAGTCAAATTCACACTAAAAGGAACAACTCAGAAGTATAATTTTGACATTTGTCAATTCCCCCACATTTGAATCATTTTTTGTTCTCAACTACTTGAAAAATGTGAGCTCAACTAATGATTCAAGCATTGAAATCACACGTGTGCATTCTAAAATGCATTTCTTCAAGACCAAGTAAATAACCATTATGCAATTTATTGTTTTGCCTTTAATACTCATAATATCAAGCAAAGGAGAAGGAATTATATCACAATTGAGCAATTTCAACTTAATTTCTTCACCTTACTAAATTTCACAAGTAAACGAATCATACGATCAATCAGAGAACATTACATGTCTATGATCAATGTCATCATTTTTTCAATTTGAGGGTGATAAGTAATAAATTTACCTATATTATAATATATATTATTATATATTTTAGATGATATTTTAATGATAATTATAGTATTTTGTTGCAAATGACTCATTTTTTCAACAATTCATGAGAATTAGGGTTTTTACCGAAATTAGGGTTTTTGAGGCAGAATTTTTAATTGAACAAATTAATGTACAATTCTTGTGTACAATGGTAGGTTCATCATACTTAAACTTAGTTTGGATCAACTGGAGTGAAGAAAGATCAAATTCAATGGAGATTCAAAGAGTTAAAGTTTAATGAACAACTTGAAGGAAAAATTGTGCAAAAATAATGGAAAAATCCAATTCTCCACCAACATGCTTCGAAATTACGTGGAAAATATTTGCACACATCAGGTCCAACTCAACAAAAATTAGAAATCAAGTGGGGGCCACAAAAAGGGATACGCGGCTGCAAATACGCGGACGCTAGCAGCGTATCGCAAGCCGGGTATCGCAATACGGCTAGACTTTCTAGGGCATCAACTTGCATCCTCTTCCAGCTGGTTTTTGCAGACATTTCAGATGGAGATAGGGTTCTGCAAGTGGGAGAAAACATTAGAAGCATAAATGAAGACTTTTGTGCCTATTTGGAATCCCCAAGCAAATTTTCATCATTTCCATTCATTAATGATTCATGCAAGTTGGAAAATGACTTGAGAAACATTTGTCTATATAAAGAAGACATTTGTGAGGCATTTGTAAGAAGTTTTAGGAGTAGAAAGTAGTTATAGTCTTTAATTCTCTACTTAGCTTGGTAGAGAATTAGTAGAATTCTCTCAATCCTTCAATAGAGTAGTGTGGAACATTGTAAGAGACATTTGTAGTGCAATCAATTGAAGGTGAATAAAGAACAGGACTAATTTTCATATTGGTTGAGCTATTCCCAAACTCTTTCTCTTTTACTTTCAATAATTGCCATGAATTCTATCTTTGAAGTTGAACTTTTAGTTGCTTCATTAACCATGTTGAACTAAAGGCTTCTTCTAGATTATAGATGAAGCTAATAAATCAATAAACATGATTTAACTTATTGCACTTGCTAAGCTTGCATTTGTTTATTTGCTTGTTCAAGTTTTAACACTTGTTTTTGCTTGACCAACTTAAACAAGTCATCTAGTTGCTACTTGACATTGAGAAATGCATGTAACAATGGAAAATGAACAAGTAATGCTTAAGACTTTCATATGAAAATAATGGATGCTTAAGTGGATCAATACAATTCATAATTTCATGAGGTTTCATCATGAGAATAGTTGAAATCTTGTCATCTCATAGAGAAATCTAGTTATGACACATATGGAATTGGATTCTAAACAAAGCAAGATAATACTTAGTAGGTTATTCATGCTTGGTTTATTAGTGGACTCTATGTTCTAAGCTTCTTGCTTGAATTCTACAAAAGTTCTCAATCATCAATCTACTCTATTGAAGGGACCACCTATCACACTTAATTTCATTTGTGTTTAGATAATAAAAGTTGGTGAAAAAACTTTAGTAATTACACATATTTGATTCCTCGTGGGATTTGACACCTAATACTCCAAATACTACAACTGACCCGTGCACTTGCAGAATAAGTTGGGAGATTAGGTTTTTATTACTTGATTTGTGTGTTTTTGTTTATAATTGTTATACCTGATCTACACCACGTAAGAGGGATATTTGTAATATCAAACTAATCACTCAAGTTACGAGAATGTCTTTTGACACGAAAGCCGACATTGGTTATGAAGGTTCCCGGTTACTCAACACCTCAATCTCTAAGCAAGTAGCAAAAACTATATTTGAGAAGTAAAACTGCCTTTTGACGCAAAAATCGACATTGGTTAAATGAAGACCCCTGGTTACTCAACAATTTACTTAAATTTGCAATGCATTACTCATAATTCAAGTACCTTTTGACGCGAAAGTCAACATTTTTGGATGAAGACTCCCGGTTATTAAGCACGAGAGCCATTGGAGTAGAAAAAAAATTATGTCATACTTTTTCTTTCTTTTTCTTTTCTTCTTCCCTTTTTTTTTTGTTTTTGCAGTATAAAAATTCCTCATAATAGATGTCATATCACATATTCCATGAATGCACTAATTGACCATAATCAATATTTAACGTGTGAAATTGAGTAAAGAAAAGCAACTTTCATCAAACATGCAAAATTTTGGACATAATTTCAACCACTTTATTTGATATATTTTCTATAAGAACAAAACTCCAAACCACATAATAATCATTTCTTAGTACTTGGAGAAAGCATTTGCCAAAGTACATAAAGTAATTTCAACAAGTAGGGGAATTAGACAAAAATCACGATTGTGAGCAATAATTTACAAGCATGTGACATCACTTTATTTTAATCTCACAATAACTCATACAACACATTCCAAAGGTGAATAAGAACTTGTGGACATGAAACAATAAAACTCCCCTTGTGAATTGGTTGAAATGGCATCCCCTGCATATTTGTTCTTTTATTGTGCTTGAATCGCCCAAAGATACATCCAAATTGGCTTGACATTTTGCAAATCTTCAGATCAAAAGTGCATTCTAACTTAACTCACTGACCGATATCTTGGTGTCAATGTTTGTGGTTTCTATCTTCCAAGTTAAGCTTGAATTTTCCTTTCGTACCATTCGGAATCCTTAACACAAAGTCCAAATTCCTTTTCGGTGTCACTCGAACTCCTCATTAACAGCTTGTGTTATTTTGGAATTCAGAGAGAGATCGAAGTGGCAATTATCAACTTCAAATAAAATGACATCCGAAGACCATGGGCATTTATTTTCACCATCAAAAGATACAAGAAAAATATTTTTCATTCCATTCAATTTGAACTCATTAACTTATCAAAAGAGAAAACCTTATAATTACATAAACCCAGCATCAGGTTTTGAGAAAAAATGTGATTTATTTTGAGGCCTCATCAAAGAATTATTTGCTCAATACAACAAAAAGATTTGAAACAAAATCATTTTCAAAAACTAAATACAAAATATATGAAGGAAAAATCAAATGTCACAAACAAATTTCAAAAAGCAATTTATTTAACACCTCATCTGAGAAAAATTTTGGACACAAGGCAATCTTAAATTTACAGAAGGAGTGCAATTATTAGCATCCAAATTATTTCTATTCTTGTTACAATTGTCCAGCTATGAAATACAATTTCAGTTATCACATTGCTTATTCTAACCAAACTCACCTATCTAGTTTCTAGGCACTATCAATTCTAAAAATCGGTCGTCCATGACCCTTCGAATAATTTAAAAGAACACTCATGTTTTTTATATCCTTACGGGTCTCGAACATGTGACAGTTTATTTAGAATTAGACCATAATTTAAAATACTCAAAAGTAAGATCAAATATGTATCAGATGTCTTTCTTATTTTACCGCCTCCGTTAGAGGACCTGTAAAAATGAAAAAATCAAAATTAGTATAAATAAAAACAAAAACGGATGCATGTCCTAGGGGAGCCTTATTATGCCAAGGGTAAGCCTTGCATGAAATGCAATCCTTTAGGGTGAGACCCCCCCTTTTAATTGTAGATGGGCCAGATCCGCCGGGAAGGGATGCCTCCATTCTGCTCGTATTACCTTACCTAGGGTCTCACCCGCCAGGATTTATCAAAAATATAAACGTGTATGTCTTTTAGGGTTATGTACCCAAGACAAAAGGATGGCTTTCCTATCATGGGATTCCCGAAATGGTATTCCCTCTAGGGTTTATGCATGATGCCAATTATTAAAGCTGATTAAAATATGCAAAAATGCAAGATTTGAAAATGTTGTAGAATTTCTTTGAGAAAGATGGAACATGAATTGTACAAAAGATTATTGACTTCAAATTTATTTGATTGAAAATCGAGCCCTCACGAGATTACGGAACACAATATTGAAAGAAAATAAAAAATCATGACTTTACAAGTCAAAATGTCAATTTATGAAATTATTTTTGTGTAATGTGGGATGGGAGGGTGGGGGATACGGCAAGAATGGTGTAAAAAAAATTTTAAATGATAAACAGAAGCTGTGCAAAAAATTTGACCACCTGAGTGCATTTATTGACTTTAAAAAAATTTGGTTCAAATAAAACTGACAAATACAACAAGGAGGAATAAACCTTGAAAAGAATCTAAAAACTACAATTTTTATTCAAGAATATTCAGGACGAAAAATCGAATTTGTAGGATTTTTTTTTTAATTCACAATGATCAATCCCTTGGGTATTTATAACAAAATGCAGTTTGTAAAAAATTTATGAAATTCCGTTTCCATCTTTCTCGAAGCAATTAATTAGGAAAATGAAATTTAAACATGCCAAAAGAGGGTTGGCTTCCTACGAGAGCACCATGCCAGGATTCTTTATTCTATGGTTGTGAATGCAATCAAAATAGGAAAGAAATTGTGTTAGTTTATTCAACAAATAACACATAACACCTTGACAAAAACAAATAATACACATAGATAATAATAAATGGCATAACAAGGAAAATAAAGAAGGTTGGTTCCCTCCTCTCGTGCCTTAGTGTACTTGACAGGGCAAGGCTGACTCTACCCTAGGTTATTCTACATGGATGCATGAGGTTGGGCTCACTAATGCATCTAGACTCGATTAGACTGTCGGTTCCCAAGCCTTCAGATCTAAAGGTAAGAGTCATCAAATCCCAAAACCCTTGGTCGGTGGCTCAAGTGATCCCCCAAACACTGCCGTACACATCGTGCACCGGCCACGTGTCCAAGTGGATCTTAAAAGTCCTCGAATCTCTAGACTTATGGACTTAAGCCGAGAGTTCAGGTGATCTCCTAAACATGATTACGTGCATATCGTGCCCCGCTCACATGCTTAAGTAGATCAATCCTATTCCTAATCAGGACAGGCAGGTGACAACCACCAAAAAGATAAAAAGGGTAAAAAAACATCGAATGCACGTATGGAGTGCTCCTTATGAGAGGAGGGAATGATGAAGTGTGGGCTCTAAGGGTGTCTGATCCCTTCCCCAAATGCAAGTGCAATCGGATAAAGAAAAAGTAAATAAATCATACATACATCATATAAGTAGCCGAGAGACGGGAAGTGTATGAGATGCAAAAGAAAAACCTAAAAACCTAGGAAAGAAAAATGCAATCCTAACATCAAAACACGATGGAATAAAGGGTTAAAGGAGGAAAAGATGATTAAGCCTAGTGCTCGGACTCACTAGTGATCCCTAGTGGAGTCGCCAAAAATACTGTCGCGTCCTAAAAATCATAGGCAAAGGGTGCTAGTGGGGTCGTTGACTGTTGCGTCCCAAAAAGACAGTCTAGTCTGATAACCCTTTTGAAAAGAAAGTTTTTTGGGAATCGTGCGCGTGTGTGAAAAATCAGGTTTTTATTGAAAAAAGTGTATTTTAAGAAAAATAGTATTTAAAAAGAAAATAAGGCCAGGACTAAAACTGCGACAGTTTTGGCCAACTAATTTTGAAAAAAGGGTTTTATTTGAAAATTGGAGTCACCACTTGGTACTGAGTTAGGGTGTACCAAGTCACCTAAAAAATCGTTTAACAAAAATAAAAATAAAATTTTAGAAGAATATTTTAAAACCCTTTTTCAACATCGATCTATGAAAAACGAGAGAAAAAGGGTCTGGGAGTCACATTTAAAGAAAGGGAAGGCAAAGGCTTGCGCCTAAGGCACCCTTTCAACCTAGCCGAGGCTAGTTGCGAGGTTTAATCAAATTTTCCTAAATTAACCCAAGATTCTATCGCGTTTGGACGTATCTAAATGAATGCAAATCCTAAGTCTAAATGTGGATATCAGGAGGGTCGAAATGTACCGTCGGGGCTTGATCGAGATTATCGCATTAATTGCAAAACCCGAATCGAGACCTCGAGGGAGTCACGAGTGTGAATGCAAAAATCAAATGCAAAAAGAAAAGCAAAATAGTAATATAGATAATTTGATATGAACCAAAGTGCACCTACACTTGTTGGACTTGGACCTACACTTGGAGGACTTGAAGAGGCTGATTATATGGATCAATTTGAGCTCAAGTGGTTGATAATCTTGGCTGGAACGTTGAAGCATAGTTGCTGGTTCTTAACTTACGATTTTGCGCTTGTTTACAAGCTTGAAATTCACTTTGTTCAAGCTAGCACATTGGGCCGAGGGATAAAGTATTGGTTGTGGATCAAGTCAACATATAAAGAAGGCCCAAAAGAAATTGCTAAGTTGTCCAAAAACAATCTTATAAGGGGCTGGTTACTTGGACTTGCTTGGAGGACCATTGAAATTGCTAAATGGAGGCCCAATGGAGCTTATGAAGGGATGTCCAACCCATCATCTGATCTTGGACGAATTTTAGACTATTTTTATAGTTAATTGTGGTTTTTATCAGTTTCCTAAGTCTTTACAAGTTGTAACTTTTAGTTAGTTACCCAATTGTGATAGGTTACAACTAGTTTTAGTAGTTTACTTTATTTTAAGCTTCTAGACTTTTCTTTGTAAGCCTATAAATAGGCATGTTACTGTTCATACGATTTTAAGCATGAATTTATGAATAAAATTTGAGTGTTTTCTCTTAATTGAGATTCTTCTTGGTTCTATGTTGATTTAGAACTACTATTGGTCTTATCAAGCTTGCTTGTGGCGACCACCAACTTTGCTTAGAGTTTTTCTTGTGTTTTTGATCAAGTCTTGGAGTTAATTAGGTTAGTGATGTGCGCACGGTTGCATTGCCAAGAAAGTCTTGGATTTCAAGTATGCAACTCGTTAAACTCAAGACCTCGTTTGATTCGTGAACCAAGGAACCCTTGACATGGAGTTGTTTTGCCTTGAATTCTTCCCTTGAAGATGAGCACGCCTAAGAACAACTAGAATTAGACCAAGTTGAGCGAGTTCAATTGTCTAACCTAATTAACTCTAAGACTTGACCAAAAACTCAAGAAAAACTCTAAGCGAAGTTAGTGGTCACCACAAGCAAGCTTGATAAGACCAAGAGTAGTTCTTAATCAACAAAGAACCAAGAAAATTCTCAAAGAGAACACACGATTTTTCTGAAATTTCTGATTAAATTCGTAACTAAAAATTATGGCCTATAAATAGGCTTAAAAAGAACATTCTAGAGTTGTGAAAATAGACTTAACTTCTAAGATAAAACCTATACTAATGAAACTACCAAAACAAAGCATGATTTAACTAAAATAACTAAGTCTATTACAACTCAAAGACTATAAAAACCGTAACTAATAAACCCTAATGGGCTGGTAGTCCATTAAGCCCACAAAACCATCAAATGGACTTCAATTCTTCAAGCTCCCCATGCGTGTGGCCCATGAAGTCCTCATCCAATGTTTTTCAGCCCAAATCACATTAATGAGTTGTTTAGATTGATCCTTTGAGCCCAATTGCAAAGCCTCCTCGTATGAGTCCAATATGAGTCCATGCAATGCATTGTTCATTCTTCTAGTTCTTGCTCTAGTCATAGGACTATCCAAACCTTTAAACACATCATTGGAGCTCCTCAAACTCGATCCATCATCCTTGGAACGTCCCTCTTGAAGGTCTCCAACTTGGGACTCATCAGTTAGACGATTGAACTCGCTCAATTTGGTCTAATTCTAGTTGTTCTTAGGCGTGTTTATCTTCAAGGGAAGAATTCAAGGCAAAACAACTCCACGTCAAGGGTTCCTTGGTTCACGAATCAAACGAGGTCTTGAGTTCAACGAGTTGCATACCTGAAATCCAAGACTTTCTTGGCAACGCAACCGTGCGCACGTCATAATTGTAAACATCAAATTTTGACACACCATTTATTTTCAAATACTGGGGGGTATGTTTGCACTTTTTAGGTCAAATCATAAATTTTTAATAATCTCGGGGGAAAAAAAAGTAATTTTATCTGTAAATATTTTTCTATCAATTTTTGGGGGTTTTAAATTCATATTTTTACTTTTATATGAATTTGTTAATTTCTTATGATTTTTTTGGATTTAATTGGTGTTCTTTATATTTGTACCAGCTAAGGGCAAAATCGTCATTTTACAAATTAAATTTATTTTTCCCGATTTTGAGTCAAAAATGCATTTTCTAGTGTTTTAAGCTTATTTGTAATTTTTGATAATTTTTTGAGGACGACAACTATTTTTCTGTGAATTTTCGTTGCCCAAGGGTAAAATCGTCATTTTACAAATTAAATTTATTTTTCCCGATTTTGAGTCAAAAATGCATTTTCTAGTGTTTTAAGCTTATTTGTAATTTTTGATAATTTTTTGAGGACGACAACTATTTTTCTGTAATTTTCGTTGCCCAAGGGTAAAATCGTCATTTTACAAATTAAATTCATTTTTCACCAAAATTTGAGTAAAAAATGCATTTTCTAATGTTTTAAGCTTATTTGTAATTTTTGGTAATTTTTTTTAGGTCAATAACTATTTTTCTGTGAATTTTCATTGCCCAAGGGCAAAATCGTCATTTTACAAATTAAATTCATTTTTCACCAAATTTTGAGTCAAAAATGCATTTTCTAATGTTTTAAACTTATTTGTAATTTTTGATAATTTTTTTAGGACAATAACTATTTTTCTGTGAATTTTCATTGTCCAAGGGCAAAATCATCATTTTACACCTTGACCGCGTTTTTATCAGTTTTGAGCTCTAGTTTTTATTTTTGAAATTTATTGTGAATTCTTTTTGAAAATTTAGAGATCATTGTCATATTCCTTGTATTAATTTTTAATTCTAAGGTTAAAAAATAATTTTTTAAAATAAAATTAGCATTTTTAATGCCAGGGGTGTTTTCGTCATTTTATACCATTCTTGACCAACAAGACAAGAGGCCTATAAATACCCCCTTTTTTATCAGCAAAAAAGGGGAAGAAAAATGAAAAACCCTAAAACACTTTTGCTTTTGTTACTTTTTAGATTAAAACACACATTTCACACAAAAAAACACACATTTCCTACGGTTTCTTCACTATTCATCTACTGTTCATCATCATCAGGGAGATCATCACTGTTCATCATCAGTTGGTTCAAAAAGGTGACATCTCTATCTCTATCTCTATTTTTCTTTTATAACTTTTATATGATCAAACATTAATCTGGGTCTTTTCATTAGAAGTTAAATTTTCTGATTTTGCCTTGTTTAGTTTTCTGTTCCTGGGTTCTTTTCATTTTTCTGTTTCTATTTTGTTCATGTTTCATGGGTATGTTTTTTTCCTTCTGAGTTTTTGTTCTTTATTGTTTTTAGGTATGTTGTTCCTGGGTTCATCTACTTCACTGTCTCCCTCTTCTCTCTCCCTCCAATCTATTCACACCATCACCGTCAAAATCACCCACAAAATTTCCCCTCTACCGTTAACCTCCTCACAGCCCTTCTAATCCACCATCATCAGCCCCTGCTTCCACCATTATTTTCACCATGAATCCACCAAAACAAACAATCAAACTCCAATCCTAGACAAAAATCATCAGCAGCCATACAACAGTCAAAACTAACCCCATCACCAACAACATACAATTGGAAACCACCGACTCTACACCACCAATCCACAAGCTCCGGCCAACCCTCTCAAATAGCCCCAATCTCACCACTACTAACTACGTTTCACAACCTACAACAAAAACAGAACCACAACAACCCATCAACAACTACCGTCTACCATCAATTTGCAAAATTCAGCCATCAAACAATCCTCATAGCAGCCAAATTTCCACCCAAATCAGTCCACCGAAGCCATCCCTTGCCACCTGTAGAAACTAAAACAAAACAGCAAATATCCCTCCCCTGTCACCAATCTCACGTTCTCCACCAATGCTCCCCTGCAATCAAACGAAATTCACTTCCCCTGTTACCACAGATATCAAGTACTGCCCAAATACCATCAGCACAAAAACAAGCACAATAAAAATAAAACATCATCACCTCCACCATCCTTCACTACCTACAAAAGCAGACTCCCTGCCACCCGGTATCCTCCAATCCACAGACCCAATTCCATCCTTAGTCGCCACAAAACCACCAGGCAACCATCGAAAACTCTATCAAATTACAACCCCTCACCATAGCCCTTGAACCTGCAAATAAAGAACAACAATAACAACAAAATCACAGCAGCAAGCCCTACCAATTACCATCCCAAATCTTCAGTCAACCTCACAACTCATTGTCATCTAATCACAGTCTAAACCGCCTACAATTTCTCCAAAAAGCCATCAGCAACCCAAAGACCATCAATCCGGCTCCACCATTTCCTTGCTTGCCAATCACCTGTACCCGCCAATTTCACACCCTCTCCACCTGCAGTCACAATTATCACCAATTTCCCCTTCTCGAATTTAGTCATGTTGCTGGAATCATTCTCTAATTCGATTTGATAGCAGTAATTAAGTGATTTTGGGAGATTTAGAGAGCTGTGAGAAAGAGAGAGACAGAGAGCGGAGAAGAGGGACAAGAGGATGAGAGCTCGTGAGAGAAACAGAAGGGAGAAGGAAACAAACAGAGTGAGAAGGGGAAAGACATACGAGGGAGAAAATAGAACCAAAATCTGAAAGACGAGCAGAGAACAATCAGACAAAAATAGAAGCATAGGAAAGAAGAAAAGAAAGGAGAAAATAGATTAACGAAGAGTGAATGAGAGAGCCGGAGATGTGAGAGAGAGAAAGAGAGAGTATAGAGAATAGAGAAAGCTGGAGAGGGACGAGCGAACAGAAGGACCAAAGGGAAGAAAGGTGCGAGAGAGAGAGAGAGAAATAGAGCAGAAGAGAGAAATAAAAGAAGGTTAGAGAAAAAGGAGAAATCAGGGAATAGAAGAAGAAAGAAGAAAGAAAAGGAAACGGAAAAGGAAATGGGTCGGGTAGAAGAGAGAATAGGTTCGGGTGGTGGGTTTTCTGTTTTGGTTTTATTAGTTAGTTTTTTAATTGAATCAATTTTCTGAGTTGTTTTAAAGATTAGCTCAAATGATGTAGTTAATTGGTCTAATTAGCTAGTTCAGTTAATTGATTTAATCTAGAAATTTAATTATTGGGTTCAGTAAGCATTTTTGGGTTTTATTAGTAGATAGTTATTTATGTTTTAGTCCTTGGATTTTAAGTTGTATCAATGTACCTTTGAGATTTTTTTGGCTTCCTACAATCAATTCCTCCATCATTGTGAATTGCCCCCCAAATTTTCTGTTTCTTGTCAATCAGGTCTTACAAATTATAGACTTGATTGTGTTTGCATGAAGTTATTGTTTTAACCCGATTTTTGCTTTAATTTCAAATTTGGCCTTTTGATTAGTTGAAATTGTCAATTTTATCTTTTAGCTTTTTGGATCTTTAATTTTGTTTTAGGCCCCTCAGTTTAATAGAATTCATATTTGATCCCTCAAGGCGTTAGAATTTGATATTTTATGACTCACCCCATTAAATGGTGGTACTGTTAACTCATTTGTTCATTTTGATAGTATCTAGTACCGGGTCTTCAAGAAAAGGTATTTTCGTTACCTTTAATCGCTTTTTTATGTGCTCCAATATGTTTCAATGTGATTTTATGCATTATTTGCACTGTTATTTGTTTATTTCTTATTTTATATACTTGTTGTGTATTTACGTAGTTAATTTGTATAATTTTGAATTTTTATTATTTTGAAAAATATAATATTTTGTATTTAATTAGTCAATGTAATAATTAGGTTATTTTTTATATTTTAGCAAAATTATGTAATTAGATAGAAAATGTAATAGATAGGGCATTTTAATTTCCCCCTTTTAAATTGTAAATCAAGCTCCCCCGGTGTAATAGTTAGGATTTATTTTCTTTTGCGTGTTTATGTGTTTATTTCTTTTACCGCTTTCCTTAGGATTTTTGCATCTAGAATATTATGATTATGTGTTATGTGCTCCTATGTGATCTTATATGTTTTTATATGTTTAATTTGCTTTTAATTCATGCTTTAATGTTTAATTCATGATTTATGGTACTCCGTCACTATACTAGTCCAACACTAGTTGTGGCCTCATTCTTTTCCCGCTAGTCCAACACTAACGGGATTTTTTAGAACGGGCTAGTCCAATGCTAGATCTTTAGGACATTTTAATATTAGGTGCATTCATGTGTATTTCACATTTCACACACTTCTAGTTTTCTTTTCATTTGGCATGATTTTTTATTACTATTATTATTATTATTATTATTATTATTATTATTATTATTATTATTATTGACATGTTTTAAAATGCATGATATCTAGGTTACACTTCACTTAAATTTTAAGACATTTGTGTGATCCGACTAGAAATAGTCGTCTATTCACGCGAGAAGCGGTGGCGTACAGGCCGTTCCCTCCTCCGTGAGTAGAAACATTTAGTCACGAGTTATTAGTCCCCCGTACCCGTCATGTTGCATACCCACCTTCTTTATTCACTTACTATATATTATTATTTTCTTTTCTTTTTGCATCACATTTTGCATAAAAACTCGTGACTCCCTCGAGGTCTCGACTCGGGTTTCGCAATTAATGCAATAATTCCGACCAAGCCTCGACGGAACATTTCGACCCTCTCAATATTCACATTTAGATTTAGGATTTGCATTCATTTAGATACATCCAAATGCGACCGAACTTAGGGTTAATTTAGGAAATTTTGATTAAACCTCGCAACTAGCCTCGGCTAGGTTAAAAGGGTGCCTTAGGCGCAAGCCTTTGCCTTCCCTTTCTTCAAATGTGACTCCTGGACCTTTTTCTCTCGTTTTTCGTAGACCGGAGTTGAAAAGGGTTTTAAATAATTTTTTTAAAATTTTAATTTTGTTTTGTTTAAACGATTTTTTTGGGTGACTTGGTACACCCTAACTCAGTACCAAATGGCGACTCCATTTTTCAAAATAAAACCCTTTTTCAAATTTATTTGGCCAAATCTGTCGCACTTTTAGTCCCGGCCTTATTTTCTTTTAAAATACCATTTTTTTCTTAAAATACACTTTTTTCAATAGAATTCGATTTCTCACACACGTGCACGATTTTTCTCAAAACTTGCTTTTCAAAAAGGGTCATCACACTAGACAGTCTTTTCGGGACGCGACAGTCAACGACTACACTAACACCTTTTACTCACGATTTTTTAGGACGCGACAATAATAAGTGATTGAAAAAAGTGGGGATGCAACATGACGGGTACGGGGACTAATATCTTGTGACTGAATGTTTCTACTCACGGAGGAGGGAACGGCATGTACGCCACCGCTTCCCACGTGAGTAGACGACTATTTCTAGTCAAATCACACAAATGTCCTAAAGTCTAAGTGAAATGCAACCTATATGTCATGCATTTTAAAAATGTGTCAAAATAATAATAATAATAATAATAATAAGAGTAATAATAAAATAATGCCAAATACAAAGAAAACTAAAAGTATGTAAAATGAGATGTGAAATGTACACGAATGTACCTAACACTAAAATGTCCTAAGGATCTAGCGTTGGACTAACCCTTTCTAAAAATCCCACTAGCGTTGGACTAGCGGGAAAAGAATGAAGCCACAACTAGTGTTGGACTAGTGTGGTGACGGAATACCATAAATCGTGAATTAAACATTAAAGCATGAATTAAAAGAAAATTAAACATATAAAACATATAAGATCACATAGGAGCACATAACACATAAGCATAATATCCTAGATGCAAAAATCCTAAAGAAAGCAGTAAAAGAGATAAACACATGAGCACGCAAAAGCAAATAAATCCTAACTATTACACCAGGGGGCTTGATTACAATTTTTAAGGGGGAAATTAAAAATGGCCTATCTACTACACTTTCTATCTAATTACACAATTTTTTGCTAAAATATGAGAAAAATAACCTAACTATTACATTGACTAACTAAATACAAAATATTATATTGTTCTAAAACAATAAAAATTCAAAATTAAACAAATTAACTACGTAAATACGTAACTAGTATATAAAATAAAAAATAAAAAAATAATAATAACGCAAAAAATCACATTGGAGCATATTGGAGCACATAAAGAAAAATAATAAGAAATCGGGATACCTCTTTGGAGATCCGGTACCAAAGCTTAAAAATGAACACCCAAGTCAAGGTATCTCAATATAAACAAATCCGAGACACTAATAAATTGAGAGTAAAATACAAAGTTTATCAACCAAGGGGACTAAAATAAAGCTCCATAAAACTTAAGGGGGTAAAATTGAAAGTTAAAGCAAATCTAAGGGGCTAAGGTGCAAATTAAAGTAAAATGGAGGGACAAAACAATAAACTTTAATAAAAATGGGCCAAATTGCAATTGAGGGACCTAATTGCAAGAATATAAAATTTAGGGGGGTCAATATAAAATCGTGGAGGACTCAATTGCATAAAAAAGAAATCCTTTTGGGACATGTCAATAACTCTAGAAATGGACAAGGACTTAAATGTAAATATATTTGTTTGTGATGAAATTTTTTTAAAATAAATTAACTAGATTAACTAATCATATTATCTTAATTAACTAGCTTAAGCATCAAACCAAACTAAAATAAATCAAGAACTAGCAATTAATAGAACTTGATTAAACTAGAGAAAACTAAAAGAAACAAACAACACAACAAGAAAACAACATCGAAAAAGAAAAGGGAAAAAAATGTGAATTGATTTATGACAACACAATTAACCCTCAAAACCAAAATTTCCAAAATCCTAAAAAAATCATTTTTCTTCCAGAATTTCCTTTCTCTCTATTGCCTTTTTCACTAGATTTTCCTTTCATTTTTCTTTCTATTCTCTCTCGCCCGAATCCCTCTTTCCTTCCTCTTCTCTCTTGCAGACTCCCTCTTTCCTTCTCTCTTGCTGTTTCTCTATTTCTCTCTTGATTTCTCTCTCTATTTCTTGCTGAAAATCCAAGCCTCTCTCTCGCGTCCCTCTCTTCTCTTCTGTCCGCATCACCCTCTCTCCTTTTTCTTTCTCTCCTTCTCTGTTTTGTTATCCCCCTCTGATCTGCTCTCCCTTTCTCTCTTTCTCTCCGTGTTCTCTCCTTGTTTCTCCTTCTCTACTTTCAGTTACTCCACCTTCGTTGGTGGTTGGGCAGAGCTTTTGGCTATGGCTGGGGAGCTTTGGGTGTAAGAGATGATGGAGGGGGTGTCTAGAGAAACTGGTGGTGATGGTGTTTGCCAATTGAGGAGCTATTGAAGTGGAGATTAATGGCGATTTTTGGGCTGATGTTTGCTGGTGTGTGTACTGATTGTGTGCGAATGTGTGTGTAAATTGTGGGAATTGTATGTTTGTGGGTGCTGAGTGTGGGAATCGTATGTTTGTGGGTGCTTGAGTCCTATTTTCTGTGACTGTGTATGTGCGTTGTGGCTTGTGTTGTACGTGATTGTGTGGATTATTTATGTGCAATTGCAATTGATCGTGTGTGCGTGTGAGTGATTGTGAACGTGTGTGTGAGTTATTGGATATGTGAATCTGGGTTGGCTAATTAAGATAGCAATGGAACGGCAATGATGTTTCGCTGGTATTGGAAAGCGGTAAAATTGGAGGTTTTGGGGCGTTGCTGTTGGTGGTTCACATGGTAACAGGGGAGGGGCTTTGGCAGTTTTGCTGGTGTATTGATGGACGATTGGTGCTAGGTTGAGGATCAGTGGTAGTTCTGGGTTAATTGGTGGGATTGGCAGTTGAATGGAGTTGCAATTTGGTTGAATTGGGTTGCAAATTATGGGGCTTTGGTTGGCTTCTGGGCTTGACTGATGGTAACTGGCTGTGCAGTTTAGATAGTGATCATGGGATTTGTTGATGAGGGTGGTTTGTTGAAGGTGGTTTTGGAGTATTGACTGATGGATGGCATTTGAAGGTTCTGGTATTGATAGGGGTTTTTGGGTGGTTGACTGACGGAGTTTGTCATTAGTCGTTTGTTTGAGCTTGGGGTGGTTGATTGGCGGAGTTTATTCTGGCTTGAAGATTGAGGAAATGGTGGTTTTGGTTGGGTATTTGTGGTGTCTGTTTCTTGTCTGGCAAGTTTATTTGACTATGAGCTTATGGTGTTGGGGCTGATTCAGATGATTGTGCAAGGAGGATTGGTAGTTCTTGATGAAGTAGCAGAGAGGGAAGTTGTAGAGAGGGAGAGAGAAGAGACGGTGGTGGGGATAAAATTTCAGGAACAAACAAAACCATAAGGCTAAACCAAAACAAAAACAACAGAAAAACAAAAACAGAGAAGCCCAGAAACGACCCAAAAAAATAGAAACAAAATTCAAAAAGAAAAATTATAAAAATCCCTAAGCAATCAGTTTTTTAGGGTAAAATCAAAGTGTGTTTTAGGGTTTTTCCTTTTTTTCATCTTTTTCTGCTGATTAAAGAGGGTATTTATAGCCCACTTGTCTTGTTGGCCAAGAATGCTATAAAATAACGGGAATGCCACCGGTATTAAAAATGTTAATTTTATTATTAAAAAAAATATTTTTTTGACCCTAAGATTAAAAAAATCTGACAACAATTTAAAAATTTTTAAAATAATTCACAGTAGATTTCAAAAATAAAAAAACTAGAGCTCAAAATTGATAAAAACGCGCTCGGGGTGTAAAATGACGATTTTGCCCCTGGACAACGAAAATACACAAAAAATAGATATTAGCCTAAAAAAATTATCAAAAATTACAAATAAGCTTAAAACACTAGAAAATGCATTTTTGACTCAAAATTGGTGGAAGATGAATTTAATTTGTAAAATGACGATTTTGCCCTTGGGCAATGAAAATTCACAGAAAAATAGTTATCGTCTCTGAAAAAAAATCAAGAAAATTTAGAAACATGCTTAAAGAATTAGAAAAAAGAATTTGGAACTAAAGATGAGCTAAAATGGTATTCGCAAGGCGAAATTACCATTTTGCCCTTGTGCTCGTAAAAATATAAAGAATATTAATTAAATATAGAAAAATCACAGAAAATAAAAAATAGATATGAAAGTGAAATGTGAATTTAAAACCCCCAAAACTAATGAAAAAATATATTTACAGATAAAAATTACTATTTTGCCCCCCGAGATTATTGAAAATTTAAAATTTGTCCCAAAAAGTGCAAACATGCCCCCCAATATTTGAAAATAAATGGTGTGTCAAAATTTGGTATCTATTGTTTGCCCCTCTTTGTCAGGAATCTCGCAGAGATTTCAGATAAAGATGTAGACAACACCAAATTTTGACTCACCTAAAATGCAAACTAAAACATCTAATCATGCATAGTGCATAAATGTGATGAGACGTAACTAATGACTGGAGAACACATATATAAACATGCGACCGAGCTCTCTAGGAGCTGCCTATGCATCCTAGTGAAGGGAATCAGGTCAAACGTAGTTCAGAATAAGTGAACTGAGGATGCAAAACACAATTGTAAAAAGGTAACACAAGATTTCAAAATTTTCAAAACTTTTGAGCAAAACAAAAGAAGGAATTGCAATATTTGAATCGCCAAACTAAAACAACCTAAACCGAATAAATGCAACTATTACGGGTTGCTAAAAATAAAATGCAGAGTCTAGGTTGCTAGACAAAATGAATAGAAAGTGGGTCCAGACTGCTGGACAAAATAAATTCGTAAACTAAATGCAGAAAGCGGTGCCCAGGCTTTTTTTTTTTTTCTTTGGCTAACCCTATACATGGGGGTGGACGCCACTCCAAATTTTATTAATATAAATCAAATAACAGAAGGAGGACATAAAACCTTGCCTTTAAAATACATGGAAAATTAAAGTCAGAAACAAATTACGAAATAAACTAGGAGTACTACTCCTTTACAAGATCACTAAATTATTCTAATATTAGGATAACCTAACTTGTCCATAAACATTTCCCCTTTTACCTACTTGGTCACTTGATTCAATTCTGTGAAAATCTGAAATGTTTGTTTAGAAATTCCCTCATTTGCCAATAGATCTGCAACTCTATTTGCTTGCCTATAAGTATGTTGAATTCCCTGAAAACCATTCTAAAGCTTCTTAATTTCATCCACTTCATGTTTGATTCACCATGGACAAATAGCTAACCCTTGAAGTATTTGGACCAAAACCAAAGAATCAGTCTCCACCTGAAAACCATGAATACCTTTCTCGTTGCATAATTTAATTCCAAATAATAATGCAAGTGCCTCAGCCTGAAGACTCGTCTTAGTACCCAAATTAATCGAAAAAACCCAATACGAACTTACCCGACCAATCCCTCAATACTCCACCGCCTCCACTCAATCCTGAGTTTCCTTGGAGCAACCATCCGTATTCAACTTTAACTGACCTTGAACTGGTTTCAGCCATTTAATCATTTTGAAATTAAAAGACTTAGAAAAGGAGTTAGCAAAATCCACCAAAACATCCCACGTTCGACTTTGCCAATTAATCTTAGGAAACCGAAGACAACAAATGGCCCTAAAATCCTTAAAAATATTAGCAATAATTCTATCCCCCAGTTTCTGTCCACCCTCATACACAGCTTCATTTCTCGCTTTCCATAAGTACCAACAAATAAATGAAGGTAACACTCGTACAATAAAGCGAGTTATAACATTACATTGCTTAGAAAACCACCAAGCAGATAGATTTCCACGCAATGTAGCACTACATGAAATACCACATGAAACACCAAAATAAAACCATACCTGCTTAGCCACTTGACTAGCTGCAAACACATGATCAAGGCTTTCCTCACCAGGCTCCACACAACATGAACATCTAGAAGGGCCATGAAATCCCATCTTCATCAATATTTCAAACACTGGTAACTTCCCATTCAACAATCGAAGCATAAAAATTGAAATTCTTGTGGGAATAAACCGATTCCAAATTTGAGAAGCATACCAAGAAATTTGCCTCCTAGTACGAATGACTTGAAAAGCAGAAGCAGTAGAAAACTTACCATCCGCATTCATAGACCATACACAAATATCCTCCACCCCATTATCATAAGGCGGACGAATCCTCAAAATTTCGTGAATCTCATGCTGAGGTAGCCAAAGTTGAAGCTTTGGGATATTCCATTCATTTTGAAGGACAAAGTCAGACACAGGTATTATCAGAATAATAAAAAATCCTATAACAAAGAGCACCATTCCCCATCCAATTATCACACCAAAAATTACAATTCCCTTTTTTTAATAGCCAACACATATTATTTTCCACCATAAAACTTACCTCAATCATCCGTCTCCACGTTAGTGAAGCTCCTTGAGGAATGGATGCTAAAGCTGCATGCAAAGGAAAACAATATTTAGCTTTCATAAAAGAAGCCCATAAAGTATTATTCATTCTAAAATGCCACCAAACTTTCATAGAAAAGGCCCTATATGTATCCTTTAAAGAGTGAAATCCTAGTCCTCCCTCCTCATAAGGCAAGCACAACTTTTTCCAAGCCATCCAGTGTTTCTTTTTACCCGTGTCAGATGAACCCCACAAAAAATCCACAAAAAAACCTTCCAATCTATTTAAAATACCCTTTGTGGGATTTGCTGTAGCCAAGACATGCGTAGGGATTGCTGCCAACATATGTTTGATAAGAACCATCCTCCCACCCAAGGATAAGAAATTATTTGACCAAGAACAAATTCTCTTCATAACTGCATTGATCAAATCTTCAAAGAAAGCTGATTTCCTTTTTCCCACAATTAACGGACATCCCAGATACTTCACTGGAAAAGAACGTTGAGGAAAAACCCGTTATCTGTCCTATTCTTGCCTTCCGAGCCGTAGACATTTTATGATGCACCAAAAAGCAACTTTTAGATCTGTTAATCAGCTGACCAGAAACCCTTTCATAATTCTCCAGAACACCTAAAATATGTCGAATAGATCTAACATTTGCTCTTGAAAAAATAAGAACATTATCTGCATACGCCAAATGTGTGATAGAATCACAACCCCTTGGCACTTTAAAAGGAATAAAGCCTGGTATAGATAGCAAAGCATTTAGACCTCTTGAAAGGACCTCAGCTGAGATGATGAATAACCCCGGAGAAAGAGGATCCCCCTGCCGTATCCCTCTAGATGAATTAAAAAATCCATGTGAAGCTCCATTAATTACCACTGAGAACCAAACATTAGACACCAATCACCATACCATATCAATAAATCTTTCCCCAAATCTAAAGGCTCGCATGACTTTACACAAAAACATCCACGATACCCGGTCATATGCCTTTGCCATGTCAAGCTTAAAAGCCACGTTACCACCATAGACATGTTTGCCAATCCTAGAAATAACCTCTTGAGCAAGTAAAATATTATCTGAAATCAGACGACCCTTGACAAAACCACTTTGTTGAGGTGAAATAATATTAGGCAAAATTCTTGCTAACCTCTCAGATATGAGTTTAGATATAATCTTGTTCACAAAGTTGCAAAGACTTATGGGTCTAAAGTCAGAGAATAGCTGTGGAGATTTAATCTTCGGGATCAACACAATAGAGGTAGCAGTAACACTCCTAGGTAATTCTTGACCACTGAAAAATTCAAGAATAGCCCGGAACACATCATTGCCAACCACTTCCCATGACGAGGTGAAAAATTTCCCTATGTACCCATCTGGACTCGCTACGCTATCTCCATCCATGCTCTTCACAACCCTATGCACCTCTTCCATAGATGGGTTTTCCTCCAAAAAATTATTATCTTCCTCAGTCACCAAAGCTAGAATGTGTCTCAACAAGTGGAAATCATTAGGTATCTCCCCAGCTTTAAACAAATCTTGGAAGAACCTAATAGCCTCGTCACCAATTTCTTTATCATCTTCCACCCAATTCCCATGCAAATCCTTGATCCTATGAATCATAGATCAAACATGTCTTTGTTTCACCGTAGAGTGAAAGAATCTGGTATTTTTATCCCCCTCCTTAAGCCACTTCACATGAGACTTTTGCTTCCAAAAGCATTCTTCTATTGCCACAGCTTTATTTAGTTTTACCTGGGCTTCTTCCAGCTCCCCCATGTTCAAGATATCACCCCTAGCTTCCCTTTCTTCAATCACAGCTAATTCTTCTTCCCCCTTTCTAACATTCTGACCCACATGTCCAAAACATTCTTTATTCCATTGCAACAAATCCTTCTTCAAACGACACAATTTCCCAGTCAAAACCATTAGAGGTGACCCAAAAAAAAGGAACATCCCATGAATTTTTTACAAGTTGTAAAAAAGAACAATGACTTGTCCACACATTTAGAAAGCGAAATTGTCTAGGCTTCTCATCCAATCTGGTTCGAACAGATAATAGCAATGTAGCATGATCTGAAGGATGCCTCGCAAGATGCCTAACCGAGATGCTCAGTGACTCCTCTATCCACTTATCATTTAAAAGAGCTCTATCTAAACGTTTCCAGATTCTGGATCTACCGCTCCTATTATTACACCAAGTAAATTGTGAACCTAAGAATCCTACATCTATAAGGCCAGCTGTATTCATAAAATTTAATAAATCCACTGCTTCTCTCGATCTAAAAGGTCTACCTCCTCTTTTCTCTTGAGCTTCTAAAACGACATTGAAATCCCCACAAACCAACCATGGATCCCCCAACATAGGTTTATCAGCTAATAATCCTTCCCACAATACACTCCTTTCTTATGAAGAACTTTTAGCATGAACAAAAGATGAATAAACCAAAACTTTCAATTGAGGATGACAAATAGATACAGACAAATGTTGCAAACTCTCTCCATATATTGAACAAATATAAGGTTGATTGTAGAATATCCAGATGGAACCCTCCTGATTAGCTAGACAGCAATCAAACTTCAACTTCAAATGAATTCTATGAATCAAATTAATATTTGCCTTAGGTTCACATATACCAACAAGTTGAATTTTATTCACACGAATCAACTTTCTCAATCGATGCAAATTGGAAGGCCCAAAGACCCTCCTAATATTCCAGAAAATGCTATTAATCATGATTCAATAAACGAAAAGGATTATGAGAAACCTTGGATTTAGACCGCAACTCTCTATCAGAAGGGGCTGCAATTTGAATAGATTTTTGAGTTCTTTTCGGTTTCAAGAATTCTCCACCATGTAAGTCACCAGCTTGAGTATCTTGTGGCAAAGTTATTTCTGTAGAAACGAATGGTCTTGGCGATAAGTTTCCCGCCACTTTTGGAAGGTTTGTTCACAGCTCCATGCCATCAAGATTGTCTTCCTCAACAACTCCCTCGGCAAGCATATTTGTATTTGCAGACGACATCAAATATCTGTTACGCTCCTCCATCAAAATCTCCTGCTCTCCACTAACTCTCTGCACAGGCAAATATTGTTTTTGAAAGTGCCTTATCAGGTTCTCCTCCTCTTCACCCCTTCCTGTTGCGTCAGACACCTAAATGTTATCATTCTACTCATGAGAACACTCTATAACCTGCAGCGACATGCCTCCCTTTACTTCAGGAACTGCTCCAGGATCGTTGTTTTCCTGCTGCACTAGACTTTCTAATTTAAGTCCAGGTTTATCAATATTATGATCCACTTCCTCTTGATTAATTTGAAGTGGAACTGATTCCTGTACATTTGGCATTTCCTTTGCCATACTAATGTTTTGTACGATATACCCTTTAGCCCCCTGCAGCCCACCATCAACATCCTTTCTAACCCATTGTTTTTCTTTTGATCCCTCATGTTCCAAATCCAAGCTTTTTCCACCAGTTTCACATCCCAATCTGCAACTCTCAATGTCATGCCCCATATGCCAACATTTGGAGCAGTACAAGGGTATATTTTCAGCATGAATCTGTTGCCAGAAACCGTCTCCTGTAGAATTCACTTCAATCTATATACGTTTTGGAATTGGCCGAAGTAAATCTACTTCCACGCACACTCGAGCTACACTTGGTCTGGTCCCCATTGCAGTAGCCGAATCAACAAATAGTGGATGCCCAATAGGAGAGACAATGGAAAAAAAAGCATGCTTGTCAAAGAAGTGCACCGGAAGATCATGCAATGCAATCCAAACTGGTGTCACAGAAGATTCCTTGCGTACATGAAAATTTGGAGACTATTTAAATACCCTCATTGGAAAGTTGTTAATCTGCCAAACCCCCCGAACCCATATGCAGTAGAAGTCCCCTTCACTTTTGCAATTGATCAGCACATGCCTTGCATCAATATGTCCGACTGTCACCACATCTTTCAAATCTAACGTCACAAAGAACTTTCTGATTTCATCTATCTTGGGACGGCCATGGGAGAATTTCCCAATCAAGGCACGTTAAAATGGAGCAAAAAGTTTGTCAATGTCTTCCTCCTTGAATCTCATTGCAATCTCGCCCTTATGTGTACCAGATTCTCTCAAAGTGATAGGAGAAGCTGCAGGCTCTTGAAACAGGTTAGCAAACGTCTTCTTGACAGATGGAGAGAGACGTCCCTCAGCCAAAGACTGAGAAGCAGTCTCCATATTGCTTCCGTCAGACCCCCAAAGGGATGAAGATGGCCAGCAGCCGGCCAACCAACCGGAAAATAAAAGTCCAAAATTCAAATTTCAAAAGGAAAGAAAAACCCCAGCCTTTTCTTCCTTCCAAGGTACCTTCGAGCTTTTTCTAAACTAATTTTTCTCAAGATGCCTACACTGTTGGACAAAATAAATTCGTAAACTAAATGCAGAAAGCGGTGCCAAGTTACTGGACAAAATAAATTCATAAACTAAATGCAGAAAGCGGTGCCTAGGTTGCTGGACAAAATAAATTCGTAAACTAAATGCAGAAAGCGGTGCCTAGGTTGTTAGACAAAATAAATTCGTAAACTAAATGCAGAAAGCAGTGTCCAAGCTGTTGGACAAAATAAATTCATAAAGTAAATGCAGTAAGCGGTGTCCAGGCTGTTGGACAAAATAAATTCCTGAACTAAATGCAGAAAGCGGTGCCCAAGCTGCTGGACAAAATAAATTCACAAACTAAATGCAGAAAGCGGTGTCTAGGCTGCTGGACAAAATAAATTCATAAAGTAAATGCAGAAAGCGGTGCCCAGGCTGCTGGACAAAATAAATTCCGAAAGCAAATGCAGAAAGTGGTGCCCAGGCTGCTGGACAAACTAAATTCCTAAACTGAATGCAGAAAGCGGTGCCTGGGCTGCTAGACAAAATAAATTCACAAACTGAATGGTGAAAGCGATGCTCAGGCTATTGGACAAAATAAATTCACAAACTGAATGCAGAAAGCGGTGCCCAGGCTGTTGGACAAAATAAATTCCTAAAGTAAATACAAAAAGCGGCGCCCAAGCTGCTGGACAAAATAAATTCCTAAACTAAATGCAGAAAGCGGTGCCCAAGCTGCTGGACAAAATAAATTCAAAAACTGAATGTAGAACGCGATGCTCAAGCTGCTGGACAAAATAAATTCACAAACTGAATGCAGAAAGTGGTGCCCAGAGTACTGGACAAAATAAATTCACAAACTGAATGCAGAAAGCAGTGCTCAAGCTGCTAGACAAAATAAATTCCTAAAGTAAATGCAGAAAGCGGTGCCCAGACTATTGGATAAAATAAATTCCTAAAGTAAATGCAGAAAGTGGTGTCCAAGCTGTTGGATAAAATAAATTCCTAAACTAAATGCAAAAAGCGGTGTCCGGGTGTCCGGGCTGCTGGACAAAATAAATTCACAAACTGAAAGCAGAAAGCGGTGCCTAGGCTGCTGGTCAAAATAAATTCACAAACTAAATGAAGAAAGCGGTGCCCAGGCTACTGGACAAAATCAATTCACAAACTGAATGAAGAAAGCGGTGCCCAAGCTACTGGACAAAATAAATTCACAAACTGAATGCAGAAAGCAGTGCCTAAGCTACTGGATAAAATAAATTCCTAAAGTAAATACAGAAAGCGGTGCTCAGGCTGATGGACAAAGTAAATTCACAAACACAATGCAGAAAGCGGCGCCTAGGCTGCTGGACAAAATAAATTCACAAATAGAATGCAGAAAGCGGTGCTCAAGCTGCTGGACAAAATAAATTTACAAACTAAATACAGAAAGTGGTGCCAGGCTGCTGGACAAAATAAATTCATAAAGTAAATGCAGAAAGCGGTGCCCAGGCTACTGGACAAAATAAATTCCTAAAGTAAATGCAGAAAACGGTGCCTAAGTTGCTGGACAAAATAAATTCCTAAACTAAATATAGAAAGCGGTGCCCAAGTTGCTAGACAAAATAAATTCACAAAATGAATGCAGAAAGCGGTGCTCAGGCTGCTGGACAAAATAAATTCTCAAACTGAATGCAGAAAGCGATGCCCAGGCTGCTGGACAAAATAAATTCTCAAACTGAATGCAGAAAGCGATGCCTAGGCTGCTGGACAAAATAAATTCACAAACTGAATGCAGAAAGCGGTGCCCAAGCTACAGGACAAAATAAATTCACAAACTGAATGCAGAAAGCGATGCCCAGGCTGCTGGACAAAATAAATTCACAAACTGAATGCAGAAAGCGGTGCCCAAGCTACAGGACAAAATAAATTCACAAACTGAATGCAGAAAGCGATGCCCAGGCTGCTGGACAAAATAAGTTCACAAACTGAATGCAGAAAGTGGTGCCCAGGCTGCTGGACAAAATAAGTTCACAAACTGAATGCAGAAAGCGGTGCCTAGACTGCTCGACAAAATAAGTTCACAAACTGAATGCAGAAAGCGGTGCCCAAGCTGCTGGACAAAATAAGTTCACAAACTGAATGCAGAAAGTGGTGCCCAACCTGCTGGACAAAATAAATTCACAAACTGAATGCAGTAAGCGGTGCCAGGCTGCTGGACAAAATAAATTCACAAACTGAATGCAGAAAGCGGCGCCCAAACTGTTGGACAAAATAAATTCACAAACTGAATGCAGAAAGCGGCGCCCAGGCTGTTGGACAAAATAAATTCCTAAACTAAATGTAGAAAGCGGCGCCCAAGTTGCTGGACAAAATAAATTCCTAAACTAAATGCAGAAAGTGGCGCCTAGGTTGCTGGACAAAATAAATTCCTAAACTAAATGCAAAAAGCGGTTCCCAGGCTGTTGGACAAAATAAATTCATGAAGTGAATGCAAAAAGCGGTGCCCAGGCTGTTAAATAAAATAAATTCCTAAACTAAATGCAGAAAGTGGTGCCCAGGCTATTGGACAAAATAAATTCCTAAACTAAATACAGAAAGCGATGCCCAAGCTGTTGGACAAAATAAATTCCTAAACTAAATGCAGACAGTGGTGCCCAGGCTTGCTGGGCAAAATAAATTTCTAAAATAAATACAGAAAGCGGTGCCCAGGCTGTTGGACAAAATAAATTTTTTTAACTAAATACAGAAAGCGGTGCCCAGGCTGTTGGACAAAATAAATGCATATGGAAATGTAAGACATAGAGAAATTTAAACAAATGCTAAACAAAGCTTTCAACTTAACTCAAAACTATTTTTTCTTTTTTCTTTTTTTTTTCTTTCTTCTCTTTTTTTTTCCATTTTCACCAGTTTTCTTCTTTTTTTTTTCTCTCTTTTTTTTTCATTTTCACCATTTTTATTTTTTTTTTCGGCCCTAGTATCAATACTTGCATCAAGTATGAATCCTCATTTTCTCTCAAAAAATCAACTTTTTCAAAATTTACCTTGATAATCAAACCAAATTGAAATCATTTCAAATCAAAATTCGGCTTAGTATAAGGCATCTAAAGTCTCTTTTGCAATCAATCCTTCCAAACAATTGCCCCAGTGTAAATCAATCTTTCTAAAAAACTGTCTAAGTGATAAGTGCTAAAGTGAACTAGTTTTTTTAGGTTAGGTTTTTAGGGTTTTCCATGAGTTTTTTTCTATTTCTTAGCTATTTCTTCTCTTTTATGATTTTAATGCCAAATTGTGTAAATGTATGATTTAAAAGTGTTTTTACACCATTTTGTAGGGTTTTGATAGCTTCAACTCGATTTCAATTGATTGGAGTGCAATGAAGAAATAGGCGAAGAAGAATTGGAATGGAAACAGTTTGGCAGCTTGGACATATTTCAGTGTTTTGGTCATATCTAGAGCTAGAGACATTGGATTGGGATGAATCTTGAAGTATTTTGAAGATAAGATAATTTTCTACAATTCATACGCAGACATCAAAGTCCAGTTCTCACGTTTCAATGGTCAAAATCCCAAGTTACTGAAGCACATTTGCACTGCAAGGCTGTTCCAACCAGTTCTTAGTATTTTGAGTACATCTCTGGCCACAGACCTCTAAATGACGTGATTTTTGATGTTTTGGAAAGCTATCTCAAGGGGCTACAACTTTTGTGTTTTAAGGAAAAGCTAATTCGGCTGTCTTGGAGGTCAAATCTGATGTAGACAAACAGCGCGACTTTCCGCGCACGGTTTATGCAGCGGTTTCTTCACAGAATCTGCAGCGTATTTAGCAGCTATACTGGCCATTTGACGAGGAGGAGAACCCTAACTAGGGAGAAAACACACACACGCCGCAGACACCTCAAAAACACACATTTGGCACATCTAGAGTGATGTAGGGAGGAGAAAGCAAGAGTAGAGGGACAACTCAAGGGCTTCAATGGTGAAAGCAAGAAGATTTTGTCAAGATGCAAGGGAGGATTCAAGGGGGCTACATGAGAATGAGCTTTCTCTTTGTTTCTTGTCTTTTGTTAATTTTATTCTTGTAATTATGAATTGAGTTTATGATTTAGATGGGATGAACCCTAAATTCTTATGTCTATAATTTTATTCTTGGCTTAATGAAAGACCCACTTTGTTCTTAGATTTATTCATGAGTTTATTTGTGTTTTGGATTGGGATTTGCATGCATCCTTCAATTCAAGTATTGATTTTGTATGGGTATATCGAGAGATTGCACATATGATTAGATCACTTTATGAATAGAGAGAACTTGAATGAATTGCTAGAGATAGGATTACATGAGTTCTTCCTAAGTTGAGTTTTAGGATTAAAGCTCAACCACAAATAGAGTTCATTGATTAGAAATTGCATCTTTTAGGGGTTTTAATTGAGAAGAGATTCCAATTAATCAACCGAGAAGGTAGGAATTGCTTCACTTGAGAAAGGATATAATTCACATAAGGGACTCTAGGGTCTAAGAAATTGGGTTAATCATTAATCAAGTTAGAGTCTTGGCATGTTGGTTTAGGGGAATTCTTCATCTAAATTCACCTCTACTTTTGTCCATTCTCTCTACTATAGTCTATATTATTATTTAGTTAGATAATTAGTTTTGGCTAATTTGTATTTTCATTTAATTCGTCATTCACTTTGTGAGGTTAGATAATAGAAAGAAGGTTAATACTAGTACTCACATAGTCCCTGTGGGATACGACACTCGGTACTCCTGTACACTGTACTACTGGAAACGATAGGTGCACTTGCCTAAGTATCCTTAGTATAGCGAAAGGGATATCAAGTTTTTGGCGCCGTTGCCAGGGACTTAATATATTAGGAACGCCGTATTTTTATTACTCTAACCATTTTGTATCTTTTTATGTTTATTCTTGTTATTTTGTTTAATTTTTGTTTCTTAGCTTTTCTTTGATTTTTAGTGTAGAAGTTGGTGTTTTTGAGGGTATCAACTTTGCAACTTTCACTTAAGAATGGCATAGTACTTCTACGATTGGCCTAATAAACAAGGTAACAACGCCGAGCTTACAGGTACGAATGAATTTAGTACTCTTGAAAGGCTACTTGAGAATATTGTTAATAAAAATAATGAGCAGATTGAGTGTATTCCCTCTTATTCCCAAGGTAATGCTATTGTTTGTACTTGTTGTGGTGGAAGTCACGAGTCATTTGAGTGTCTCCATTCTAGACAAGTACTTTTTAATGATATTTATGCCTGCCCCCTTCTTTATGACCCCTATTTAAATACATACAACTCAGGGTGGTGGGATCATTCATCTTTTGAATGGAAGGAACAAGGGATTCCACAAAATCATGCTTGGGAGTTAGCCAATGATAGGGTAGATGATCTTAGAATTGAATCGTATTCTCCCCTTGTGGAGTCTAATCCCGAGTTAGAATTGGTCATGGTGAATTTTATGAAAGCATCGAATGATAGGATGGATAAAATAGAGGCTGAAATTGAGAAAACTGGGGAACAACTTGTTGCTATCACCAAAGCTATTGAGAGTCTCATAGGACAAATTACTGAAACTATGAACACTAGGAACCAATATGACTTGATGAGTGACACGGAGGTAAACCCTAGTGAACTAGTGGAAGTGATTGATTTGTCTAATGGTGATCAATTGAGTGACCCTTTAATGGCGAGTAAAGAGGAAGAACATGAGTGGATTGAAAAAGAACAAGAGAATGAAGTAGAAACTGTAGGTGAGGAAGAGTTACATATTGAACCAAAAGAATTAGGAGAATCCTCACTTCCAAGTACTATTTTCATTCCACAAGAAGCACCTCATGTCTATAATTTTAAGCTTTTATATGTAAATCTTCTTTGTGGTACTAACATTTTACAGGTTCCTTCTTACTATGGAGTTCTTGATAGTAACATTGCATGTAAGAGGAAATTAGAGGAATATGAGAGCAAGCACACAATGGAAGAATGCCATTCTATCATTGTTGCTATTCCATCACCGAAGCTGAAAAGTGATGAGTTGCAAAGGGCTAAAAAAGATAAATATCCAACGACTGAGATCCAACGGCCTAGAAGGAAGAAGGAGTGGGCCAAAGACATCTTTCATCAAGCGGTTACATGATATCACTTGCTAGTGTCGAGCTAACGACGTGAAACAAGCGCTTGTTGGGAGGCAACCCAACGTTTATTTCATTATTTTATTTTATTTTTAGTTATTTTTATATTTATGTAGAATACTTTGGCACGTATAAATAACTTGGATGATGTAATATTTTTGTACCTATGATGCAGCTGCAGTAATTCGTTCATTTCTGGATCTCTTACCGTAGCTGTATCATCCGTTGAGTGGTTCCACTACGTAAGGGGAGTATTAGTTCTTATTTTTATATCTTAATTTTTCCTTCTTTTCCCTTTCTTTCTCACACATTGGGGACAATGTGTGGATTAAATGTGGGGGGGGGGGAGGTTAAATTGTATCGTGGTGGTGCTACTTGTTGGATAATATTTGAAAAATTTTATTGTTGGATTGGTTTGTATTGTTGAATTTTGTGTTAACGGGAATTGGCCCTATTTTAGGGGAAACTCTATCAAATTTTTTTCAGAAATTGTCCAACTTATTTGAGTTATTAATGTTTTATCTTAAGTTTTATGGAGTACTATTATATTCAAGTTGTTAGTTTTGAATTTTTCCTTCCCAAGTAGAGTAATTATGTACATTTTTTAGGATTGTCTTCTTAATTGACTAGGGATGTGATTGTGTGATTTTGAAGTTTTATTTTGAAGAAAGTATATTAGGTAAAGTAGATTGGATTATGCTTAAATTTTTTGTGAGTTTAGTGAAGTTTTTCTGCTTTATTTGTTTTTCTTCATGAGTTAAGTAGTGAATATAGTTTATAAGTATGGCTTGTGCCTATGATTGGTAATGTGTTAGGGAAAAGGGACTAAATGAGTTGAAAAAAAATTGAGAAAAAAAAAGAAGAAGAAAAAAAAAGAAAAAAAAATAGAGAATAATTGAGCTGAGGTTCTACTCCACTAGTTTTAGTACTGAGTAACCGGGGGTCTTCATCTGGTCAATGTCGACTTTCGCGTAAAAAGGTGCTAGAATTATGAGTATGCATAGCACCTTAGACAAATGAAGTGTTGAGTAACCGGGGATCTTCATCTGACCAATGTCGATCTTCGCGTAAAAAGGTAACTTCATGTTTTAAGTAAAGGCTAAGCTTAAGAAAAAAAAAAAAGTCCCAAATTGTGAAAAATGAATGGATCATGGGCGTATAGTTGTACTTGTTAGCTATACGATCTGCTTACTTATGAGTTTCGAATATAGTAGAGAAATGGAACTGAACTTGTTTAATTGACGTATAATTCTTTCTGCTTTGCTTAATATGATGAGTATTTAAAATAAGATGGATGTTTGCATAATTGTGTTCCACGGTTGTTGAGAAGTTGTTCCTGAAGATGTACGTTTTGCTTTTACTTTTGTTAAGTCATTGTTTGAGATTTGTATGGTTCATTGCTTAAGGACAAGCAATGGCTTAAGTGTGGGGGAATTGATAAGTGCTAAAGTGAACTAGTTTTTTTAGGTTAGGTTTTTAGGGTTTTCCATGAGTTTTTTTCTATTTCTTAGCTATTTCTTCTCTTTTATGATTTTAATGCCAAATTGTGTAAATGTATGATTTAAAAGTTTTTTTACACCATTTTGTAGGGTTTTGATAGCTTCAACTCGATTTCAATTGATTGGAGTGCAATGAAGAAATAGGCGAAGAAGAATTGGAATGGAAACAGTTTGGCAGCTTAGACATATTTTAGTGTTTTGGTCATATCTAGAGTTAGAGACATTGGATTGGGATGAATCTTGAAGTATTTTGAAGCTAAGACAATTTTCTACAATTCATACGCAGACATCAAAGTCCAGTTCTCACGTTTCAATGGTCAAAATCCCATGTTACTGAAGCACATTTGCACTGCGAGGCTGTTCCGACCAGTTCTTAGTATTTTGAGTACATCTCTGGCCACAGACCTCTAAATGATGTGATTTTTGATGTTTTGGAAATTTATCTCAAGGGGCTACAACTTTTGTGTTTTAAGGAAAAGCTAATTCGGCTGTCTTGGAGGTCAAATCTGATGTAGACAAACCGCGTGACAACCCGCGCGCGATTTGTGCTGCGGTTTCCATTAAGAAATTAAGTGAACAAACCGCGCGACAACCCGCGCGCGGTTTATGCAGCGGTTTCTTCACAGAATCTGCAGCGTATTTAGCAGCTAAACTGGCCATTTGATGAGGAGGAGAACCCTAACTCGGGAGAAAACACACACACGCCGCAGACACCTCAAAAACACACATTTGGCACATCTAGAGTGATGTAGGGAGGAGAAAGCAAGAGTAGAGGGACAATTCAAGGGCTTCAATGGTGAAAGCAAGAAGATTTTGTCAAGATGCAAGGGAGGATTCAAGGGGGCTGCATGAGAATGAGCTTTCTCTTTCTTTCTTGTCTTTTGTTAATTTTATTCTTGTAATTATGAATTGAGTTTATGATTTAGATGGGATGAATCCTAAATTCTTATGTCTATAATTTTATTCTTGGCTTAATGAAAGACCCACTTTGTTCTTAGATTATTCATGAGTTTATTTGTGTTTTGGATTGGGATTTGCATGCATCCTTCAATTCAAGTATTGATTTTGTATGGGTATATCGAGAGATTGCACATATGATTAGATCACTTTATGAATAGAGAGAACTTGAATGAATTGCTAGAGATAGGATTACATGAGTTCTTCCTAAGTTGAGTTTTAGGATTAAAGCTCAACCACAAATAGAGTCCATTGATTAGAAATTGCATCTTTTAGGGGTTTTAATTGAGAAGAGATTCTAATTAATCAACCGAGAAGGTAGGAATTGCTTCACTTGAGAAAGGATATAATTCACATAAGGGACTCCAGGGTCTAAGAAATTGGGTTAATCATTAATCAAGTTAGAGTCTTGGCATGTTGGTTTAGGGGAATTCTTCATCTAAATTCACCTCTACTTTTGTCCATTCTCTCTACTATATTCTATATTGTCATTTAGTTAGATAATTAGTTTTAACTAATTTGTATTTTCATTTAATTCGTCATTCACTTTGTGAGGTTAGATAATAGAAAGAAGGTTAATACTAGTACTCACATAGTCCCTGTGGGATACGACACTCGGTACTCCTGTACACTGTACTACTGGAAACGATAGGTGCACTTGCCTAAGTATCCTTAGTATAGCGAAAGGGATATCACTAAGGCATAAAGCATCAAGATCACTTTTGAAATCCAAATTTTTCTTAAAAAATTTGCCTCAGTATATGACACTCAAATCAATTTGAAATCATCCCTTTCAAACTTTGGCCTTGTTCAAAGTATCCAAACCCATTTGAAATCAATCCTTCTAAAGATATGCCTAGCATAAATCAAATGAATTCTATTTGAAATCAATCCTTCTTTTTTTTTAAAAAAAAAAGAAATTTGTTCCAGTGTAAATTTAAAGTCGGTCCCTTCCAAAATGTTTTCAGGCATAAGGCATCAAAATCAATTTTTGAAATCAAATTTTTTCAAAAAATTTGCCCCAGTTTTCATTTCTGACAAAGGAACCAATTGATCATGATGTGACCGCACCTGCAAAAGGGAGAAAACAACAACAATTACAAAATAATGTCACTAAACGGTGGTCCCTTAATTCCACCAGCACAATAAGCATGAGCGTTGCCATTCTGAATTTCTGATCAATTTTTCACCTTACTTTCTACAAGTTTCCCAAATTCAATGGCCTCCGATTCATGATCCAGATCAAATCCCTAAATAGTCTTGCAATTCATGCATGACTCAGACTTCTGATAAACTTAAGATTGCCTTTGCTTTTATTCCAATTGAAGCAAAGCTAATGTCAAGTTTTTCAAAACATGAATTGGTCAAAAAAAAAAATACTTCACATGCAATAATGTAAAAGAAATTTTGTATAGTGAACAAAATGAAACACACAAAAACTAAATTAAATATAATTAAATGAAAATTTTTTTTCAAAAACTTGATTTTGAAATGATGGCTTAAAAGATGCCTTTTTATCTTTGGATGTCATTCCTACTTGAATTCTGACATTGCCACGAAATGATCAATACAAACAAGAATCTTAAGCAATTGTGTTCATCAACTTTCAAAGCAGTCCCATGTCGGCATACTGGCTTTTTCACTTGTGAGCCTTCAACTGTCACATTTTCCTAACCATAGGATCCTTCTGAATTGCTGACTTCAGGGGAAAAAATGGAACGAATGACAGTATCCAAAATTGAGATGATCTCTCCTTTTTCCATTAAAACAGATCAGTGCTCGAAGAATATTTGGCATCAGTAAGGCAAACCTTCCCTTGTTAATTTGGGATAGATATATTAATATCATCTGCCAATGTGCTAGAATGCATCATTTTGACACTTGTCAATTCTCCCACACTTGAATCATTGTTTGTTCTCAACTATTTGAAAAATGCGAGCTCAAGTAGTGATTCAAATATTGAAATCATACATGTGCATTCTAAAATGTATTCCTCAAGACCAAGTAAACAACCATTATGCAATTTATCCTCTTGTCTTTAATACTCATAATATCAAGCAAAGAGGAAGAAATTATATCACAATTAAGCAAGTTCAACCTAATTTCTTCGCCTTACTGAATTTCACAAGTAAACAAATCATCCTGTCAATCAAAGTGCATCCCACCCATGTCTATGATCAATTCCATCATTTTTTTTTAAGGATATTTGTAATATCAAACTAATCACTCAAGTTATGAGAATGTCTTTTGACTCGAAAACCAACATTGGTTATGAAGGTTCCCGGTTACTCAACACCTTAATCTCTAAGCAAGTAGCAAAAACTGTATTTGAGAAGTACAATTGCCTTTTTACGCAAGAATCGACATTGGTTAAATGAAGGCCCCTGGTTACTCAACAATTTACTTACTCAAATTTACGATGCATTACTCATAATTCAAGTACCGTTTGACACGAAAGTCGACATTTTTGGATGAAAACTCCCGGTTACTAAGCACGAGAACCATTGGAGTAGAAAAAAGTTATGTCATACTTTTTCTTTCTTTTTTCTTTTTTCTTTTTTTTTTCTTTTTTTCTTTCTTTTCTTTTCTTTTTTTCTTTCTTTTTTTTCTTTTTTTTTTTTTTGCAGTATGAAAATCTCTCATAATAGATGTCACATCGCATATTACATGAATGCACTAATTGACCATAATCAATATTTAACGTGTGAAATTGAGTAAACACGAGAAATTTTCATCAAACCACAAAATTTAGACATAATTTCAACCACTTTACAAGATATACTTTCTATAAGAACAAAACTCCAAACCACATAATAATTATTTCTTAGTACTTGAAGAAAGCATTTGTCAAAGTACATAAAGTAATTTCAACCAGTAGGGGAATTAGACAAAAATCAAAATTGTAAGTCATAACTCACAAGAGTGTAACATCCCCTATCTTAACCTCACAATAACTCATACAACACATTCCAACGGTGAATAAGAACTTATGGACATGAAATAATAAAACTCCCCTTGTGAATTAGTTGAAATGGCATCCCCTACGTGTTTGTTCTTTTATTGTGCTTGAATTCTCCCAACATTCATCCGAACCTAGCTTGACATTTTGTAGATCTTCAAAGCAACAGTGCATTTTGACTTAACTCACTGACCGATATCTTAGTGTCAATGTTCGTAGTTTCTACCTCTTCCAAGTTAAGCTTGAATTTTCCTTTTGTACCCTTCGGAATCCTTAACACAAAGTCCAAATTCCTTTTCGGTGTCACTCGAACTCCTCCTTGCAATTTGCATTATTTTGGAATCAGAAAGAAACCAAAGTGACAATTATTAGCTTCAAATAGGATGACATCCGAAAACCATGGGCATTTATTTTCACCATAAAAAAAATACCAAAAAAATGCTTTTCTTTTCATTCAATTTGAGCTTATACTCACTCATCAAAAGAGAAACTTTACAATGACACAAACCTATCATTAGGTTTTGAGAAATACTGTGATTTATTTTGAGGCTCATCAAAGAATTATTTGCTTCAATATAACAAAAAGATTTGAAGCAAAATCATTTTCAAAAACTAAATACAAAAAATATGAAGGGAAAATCAAATGCCACAACAAATTTCAGAAAAGCAACTTATTTAACACTTCATCTGAGAAAAATTTTGGACACAAGGCAATCTTAAATTTACAGAAGGAGTGCAATTATTAGCATCCAAATTATTTCTATTCTTGTTACAATTATCCAAGCTATGAAATACAATTTCATTTATCACACTTGCTTATCCTAACCAAACTCACCTATCTAGTTTCTAGGCACTATCAATTCTAAAAAATCGAGTCGTCCATGACCCTTTGAATAATTCAAAAGAACACTCATGTTTTTGATGTCCTTACGGGTCTCGAACTATGTGACGCTTTATTTAGGAATTGGACCATAATTTAAAATACTCGAATGTAAGACCAAATATGTATCAGATGTCTTTCTTATTTTACCACCTCCTGTTAGAGGACCTGTAAAAATGAAAAAATCAAAATTAGTATAAATAAAAACAAAAAATGGATGCATGTCCTAGGGGAGCCCTTATTATGCCAAGGATAGGCCTAGCATGAAATGCAATCCTTTAGGGTGAGACCCCCCTTTTCTAATCGTAGATAAGCCAGATCCGCCTAGAAGAGATACCTCCATTCTGCTCGTATTACCTTACCTAGGGTCTCACCTGCCAGGATTTACCAAAAATATAAACGTGCATGTCTTTTAGGGTTAAGTACCCAAGACAAAAGGGCGGCTTTTTCTATCATGGGATTCCCGAAATGGCATTCCCTCTAGGGTTTATGCATGATGCCAGTTTATTAAAGTAAGTTAAAATATGCAAAAATGCAAGATTTGAAAATGTTGCAGAATTTCTTTGAGAAAAATGGAACATAAATTGTATAAAAGATTATTGAATTCAAATTTATTTGCTTGAAAACTTGAGCCTTTATAAGACTACAGGACACAATATTGAAAGAAAATAAAAATCATAACTTTGTCTAGAAATATACAAGTCAAAATGTCAATTTATTAAAGTCAAATGCAATATGTGCTAAAATCATTTTTTGTGTAATGTGGGATGGGAGGGCAGGGGATACGGAAAAAATGACACATTAATTTCTTTAAAAAAGGATAAATGCAAACTGTGCAAAAATTAGACCACTTAAGTGCATTTATTGATTCTAAGAAAATTTGGTTCGAATAAAAATACCAAATACAACAAGAATAAGTAATTATTGAAAAGGATTTAGAAACTGAGGATTTAAAAAAAACTACGATTTTTATTCAAGAATATACAAGACGAAAAATCGAATTTTCAGGATTATTAAGAAATTCACAATTATTGATCCCTTAAGTATTTATAACAAAATGCAATTTGCAAAAATTTATGAAATTCCATTTCCATCTTTCTTGAAAAAATTACTTATGAAAACAAAATTGAAAAGTGCCAAAAGAGGGTTGGCTTCCTACGAGAGCACCATGCTTAGGCTCTTTATTCTGTGGTTGTGAATGCAATCAAAATATGAAAGAAATTGTGTTAGTTTATTCAACAAATAACTCATAACACATTGACAAAAACAAATAATACACATAAATGGCATAACAAGGGAAATAAATGAGGTTGGTTCCCTCCTCTGGTGCCTTAGTGTACCTGACAGGGTAAGGCTGACTCTACCCTAGGTTATTCTACATGGATGCATGAAGTTGGGCTCACTAATGCATTTAGACTCAATTAGGCTGTCGGTTCCCAAGCCTTCAGACCTAAGGGTAAGGGTCATCAATCCCAAAGCCCTTGGTCGATGGCTCGAGTGATCCCCTGGACACTGCTACGCGCATGTCGGGCCACGGCCACATGTCCAAGCAAATCGATTTTTAAAGCCCAAATCCCTAGACTTGTGGACTTAAGCCAAGAGTTTGGGTGATCTCCTAGACAATGTTCCGTGCAAGTCGTGCCACGGTCACATGCTTAAGTGGATCAAGCCTGCGATACAACTTAAGGCTCCCAAACCTTCAGACTTAGGGACCCAAAAGTAACAAATCCGTCAATTCCAAGGGTCCCGGTCGGTGGTTCGAGTGATCCCCTAGACATCGCTACATGCACGAATGCGATGGCCGCATGTCCAGGCAGATCGGTCCTAGTCCTAAAGGGATGGGCAGGTGGCAACCACCAAAAAGAGAAAAAGGGTAAAAAATATCGAATGCACGTATGGAGTGCTCCTTATGAGAGGAGGGAATAATAAAGCGTCGGCTCTAAGGGTGACTGATCCCCTCCCAAAATGCAAGCGCGGTCGAATAAAGCAAAAGTAAATGAATCATACATACATCACATAAGTAGCCGAGAGGCGGAAAGTGTATGAGATGCAAAAAGAAAAACCTAAAAACCTAGGAAAGAAAAATGCAATCCTAACATCCAAACACGATGGAGTAGAAGAGTTAAATAAAGAAAAGGTGATTAAACCTAGTGCTCGGACGCACTAGTGATCCCCAGTGGAGTCGCCAAAATCCTGTTGCGTCCTAAAAAATCGTTGGCAAAGGGTGCTAGTGGGGTCGCTGTCTGTCGCGTCCCGAAAAGACGATCCGGTTCGAAACCCTTTTTAACAAAGCAAGTTTTGGAAAAAATCGTGCGCGTGTGTGAAAAATCAAATTTTTATTGAAAAAGTGTATTTTAAGAAAAAATGGTATTTTAAAAGAAAACAAGGCCGAGACTAAAAGTGCGACAGATTTGGCCAAATAATTTTGAAAAAGGGTTTTATTTTAGAAAATGGAGTCGCCACTTGGTACTGAGTTAGGGTGTACCAAGTTACCCAAAAAATCGTTTAACTAAAATGAAAATTTAAAAAAATCAATTAAAACCCTTTACTGACTTTGGTCTACAAAAAAACTGAGAAAAAGGTCCGGGAGTCACATTTGAAGAAAGGGAAGGCAAAGGCTTGCGCCTAAGGCACCCTTTCAACCTAGCCGAGGCTAGTTGCGAGGTTTAATCAAATTTTTCTAAATTAACCCTAGATTTTATCGCGTTCGGATGTATCTAAATGAATGCAAATCCTAAGTCTAAATGTGAATATCGGGAGGGTCGAAATATTCCGTCGAGGCTTGGTCGGAATTATCACATTAATTGCGAAACCCGAGTCGAGACCTCGAGGGAGTCATGACCATTTATGCAAAATGTGATGCAAAAAAAAAAGAAACTAATAATATATAGTAAGTGAAGAAAGAAGATGGGTATGCAACATAACGGGTACGAGGGACTAATAACTCGTGACTAAATGTTTCTACTCACGGAGGGGGGGAACGGCATGTACGCCACCGCTTCCCACGTGAGTAGACGACTATTTTTAGTCGGATCACACAAATGTCCTAAAGTCTAAGTGAGATGCAACTTAAGTGTCATGAATTTTGAAAATGTTGACAAAATAATAATAATAATAATAAATAATAATAAGATCATGGCAAAAATGGAAACAAAACTAAAAATGTGTGAAGTGAGATGTAAAAATACAAACGAGTGCACCTAACACTAAAATGTCCTAAGGGTCTAGCCCTTTCTAAGAATCCCCCACTAGCGTTGGACTAGCGGGGAAACGATGAAACCACGACTAGCGTTGGACTAGCATGGTGATAGAACAATAAAACTAATAAAACATGAATTAAAGCAATAAAGCATGGAAACAAGAGCAGACTCTGCATCAGTTGCAAGAATGGAATCTCCAACTGTTGAATATGTTTCTGAATGTTTTATCAAACCAAAATTCACTCCAGAAGCATCCAAACAACCAATGTACTTGTCACCAGCGGATCTCTCACTAATCTTTGTACACTATCTACAAAGGGGATTTCTTTTCCGCAAGCCCCCTGCATTTGGTTCTGATAACAAACAGATTCAGGAATTTCTAAAGAATCTCAAGGAGTCCCTTTCTCTCACCCTTGGTCATTTCTATCCGTTAGCAGGACGTCTGGCAACAATGAAACTAGAAGAACCTCCCAGTTTGGCTATTTATGTAGACTGCACCAAAGGTCCTGGTGCTAGATTTATCCATGCATCTCTTGATTTGACTGTGGATGACATTCTTTCACCAACAAATGTGCCAGAAATTGTGGGATCATTCTTTGACCTTAATGGATCATTCAACTACGATGGTCACACAAAATCTTTGCTGAGCATTCAAGTCACCGAGTTGACTGATGGCTTCTTCATTGGGTGCTCCCTGAACCATATGATTGGTGATGGCACATCCTTGTGGCATTTCTTGAACTCATGGTCCGAGATATTCCAAGCAGAAGGGAAAACAATGGAAATCTCAAGACCTCCTACATATGAGAAGTTGTTTCCTGGGGGATGTGGCCCCATTCTTACCCTTCCATTTACCGGCAATGAGAAGGAGTTCATGAGAAGAGATGAACAAAATGCATTGCAAGTAATTCTTAGGGAAAGAGTTTTCCATTTCTCATCAGAGTCAGTGGCGAAACTGAAAACAAAAGCAAATGTTGAATGCAACACCACAAATATTTCTTCTTTGCAGGCATTATCAGCTCATGTTTGGAGATGTATAACAAGACATCGGAACTTCCCCTCGGATCATAAATCAAGATTTACATTTGTTGCCAACAATAGAGCAAGATTAGTTCCTCCTGTGTCTCAAAACTGTTTCGGTAATTATGTACAACCAATAGCAGTAACTACTACTTGCGGCGAACTGCTCAAGGCCAGCCTAGGATGGGCTGCAGGGCTGTTGCATCAGGCGGTACTTAATCATACAGATGCTGCAGCACGTGAATCAGTTCATGTATGGGTAAAATCACCCTATTTTAGTCAAAATACTAGTGAGTGCTCTGATCCCTATCCGTATACAATTATTTTCGCAAGCTCTCCTCGGTTCAATATGTATGGAACTGAATTTGGACTTGGAAAACCATTAGCAATTCGAAGTGGGAGGGGAAGTAAGTTTAATGGGAAGGTAACAGCAAATGCAGGTAGCGAAGGAGGGGGAAGTGTGGATTTGGAGATTTGCCTTCTACCACATGTAATGGCTTCTCTTGAATCTGATCAGGAATTCATGGAGACTGTCTCTCTGTAAAGAAGTACAATGCACCAAGTTTGGAGATCTTACTCTGCATAGGAAGCATAAATTAGGAAATAACAGCATTTTTGTCCTTGTAATAACTTGTCTTGAACTCGATTACAAGGATTCAAGGAGACTACACATTGCTATCATGGAGTTACGTGTATCTCTGTCAAGATTCTAGGACCATGGAGAAATTCTAATGTGATATTATATTAGTTAAAAAAAAAGCAATAAAGCATGAATTAAAAGCAAGTAAACACATAAAAACATATAAGATCACATAGGAGCGCATAACACATAAGCATAATGTTCTAGATGCAAAAATCCTAAGGAAAGCGGTAAAAAAATAAACACCTAAGTACGCAAAAGCAAATAAACCCTAACTATTACATCGGGGGGCTTGATTTACAATTTAAGGGGGAAATTAAAATGCCCTATCTATTACGCTTTCTATCTAATTACACAATTTTTACTAAAATATGAGAAAAATAACCTAACTATTACATTGACTAGCTAAATACAAAATATTATATTTTTCCAAAATAATAAAAATTCAAAATTTAAACAAATTAACTATGTAAATACGTAACAAGTATATAAAATAAGAAATAAACAAATAAAAATAAAAATAACGCATAAGATCACATTGGAACATATTGGAGCACACAAAGAGAAATTAATAAAAAATAGGGATACCTCTCGAAGACTTGGTACAAATACTATTCAAAATGAACAAACAAGTCAAGGCACCTCGGTGTAATCAAATAAAACCTAAAATACATAACTATTGACGAATTGAGATAAAAAAATGAATTCTAGCGATTGCGGGGCTAAAATAAAATTCAATAAAACTCAAGGGATAAAACTAAAAAAATTCACATAAATGGGGGGGCAAAAATGTAAATTTAAGCAAGTAAAAGGGCACAAAAATATAAATTTCAGCAACTAATGGGCTTAATTGCAATTAATAAAAACTTGATTGAAAGAAATTAGAATTAGGGGGGTCAATTTATAATCATGGAGGATTCAGTTGTGTAAAAATGACAAATTCATGGGAGTAATAAACTACCTAAGAATTCTAAGGGGCTAAAAATCAAATAAAATGAGCAGAAAGAAGACTACCCAAAAATTAAAATGAAGACCAAATAGATTAGCTAAATTAGTTAAGTTAATTGAATTAGTTAACTAAACAACTAAATCCCTGAGAACAAAACACATACCAGATTATATGAACAAAGCAAAATTATCTTATAAAAGAACACCATAACTAAAGACCTAAGTTTCCCTGAAAATCAATTCTTTTTTCCAGAAATAGACTTTCTTTCTCACTTTTCTTCTCGTCTCTCACTCTGTTTTCTTCTTTTTCCTTTCTGGTCTTTTCTAACCTTTTTCTTTTTGCTTGTCTGATTCTGTTCTTCTACGCCTTTTGTTCTCTCCTTTCCTTCTGGCTCACCGCCTCTCTATTTCTCTTTCTTCTTCCTGATTTCTTTCCATTTCTCTCTCACTTACTTTTCTAGTTCGTTCTCTCTCTCTCTCTCTCTCTCCCCTGTCTTTCTTTTCTCCCTCCGGTCTACTCCTCCTTCTCTCTCACTGTTTCTTCTGGTCTCACACTCTCCGGCTCTCTCTCGTTTCCGGCTCTCTGTTCTCTCGTTGCCCCCCTTTTCTTTCTTTTCCCTGTTATTCTCTCTTTTTATTTTTCTCTTCTTTCTCACCACTGCTCCTCCTATTACTCTCTTCTGTTGACTCTGTCTTCCCAGAAATATCCACCCCCAATTTCCCTTGCTATTCTCTGATTTTATGCCCTCTAATCTCTCTCGCTTGCTCTCTCTCACACTCTCAGCTTCTGTCTCTCTCTCTCACTCTTATCTCCAGCTCCTTCTTTTTTCGATCCTCTCTCTATCGGTTTCCTCCCCAAAGCAACAGCAGGGTCAATTTCTATTTCAAATTGAAGGAGAAGGAGGTGCGATGGTGGAGATTTCAGACAGTGGTAGTTCATTGATGAAGGTGGTAGTGACTAATATGGTTGTGGGAGGTTGAATTTGGTGGGTTTGGGTGTTACAGTAACTAATGATTGGTGGTGAAATTCTGGTGTTTTGGACTGAATTAGCACAACTTGGATGCAGCTTGGAGAGCTAGGGTATGGACGATTGTAGTGGACATGGTTGTGAATAATTGGTGAATTTTATGGGTGCTTTTTGCGATTTCGCAGGGGTTGTTTGTTGGAACTGGGGCTGTTTGTTCAGGTTTAGCTCACGAAGGTAATTGGTGATGATAGTTTTGCAGGTGGTGTTTTCGGTGGAATGTGATTGTACAGGGGGAGGAGGTTATCGGTGTGAGTTGTGGGCGAACAGGCGGTGATGGCTTTGACTGTACAAGTGATTGGAGGGAGGATTGTGGTGCGTGTATGTATGTGGTTTGTGACAATAGCCATAGGTGAATGGATTGTGGTGGAATTTGGTGTTTATGCGATTGATTTATGGTGACTAAAGGCCATGGAGAGATGGGTTGCTGTGGTGTGCTGCGACTGTGGAGGTCTTTAATTTGGGCAGGGCAATTGGTGGTGGATTATTGAGCTTTGGGCGGTTGGGTTTTGCTTGCAGGTGAGGTTGCAAATTGGTGGTGGTATTGGTCAATTGGAAGGGATGAGTGGTGAGAGGAGAGGCCTGTGACTGATGGTTGAACTTAGGAGTGGTAGAGGGTAGGTTGCAAGTGGTAGTGGTGGAAGTCCGGTGGTAGAAGAGGGGAAGAAGTGGAGGTACCTGCTGGGGTATGGTGGTTTGGTGGTTGTAAGGTAGATGATTGTGGTTGGTTGGAAGATTCCGGTGGTCTGGAGAAAATTGCTGGTGGAGTAATGGTGGTAGACGGTGGAGGAACAGAGGGAATAAAAACCAGAAATGGAAAAACTAATCCAGAAGCACAATAGAAAGAAAACACTGAAAACGTAAACCCAGAAAACAAAGACAAAAATAACAAGAAAAAGAAACTTAAAAAATTAAACTCAAATTACAAATAACTCAATACAACTTAATCAAAATCCCATAAAAGAATGGAAATAAGAGTGAATCACAAAAAAAAGAAAGCTAAGAATTTACCTTTTAAGCTTGATGGTGAATTTGCAGAAGATAATGAACAGTAGCTAGCCTTTTAAAAAATGAAACAATGAACAGTAGATCAGCTCTTGAAGGTGGCGGCTTAGTGTGTGTTCTTAGGTGTTTTGTGTGTGTTTTGATCTTTTAGGGTAAAATCAAAGTGTGTTTTAGGGTTTTTTCCTTTTTTTCATCTTTTTCTGCTGATTAAAGAGGGTATTTATAGCCCACTTGTCTTGTTGGCCAAGAATGCTGTAAAATAACGGGAATGCCACCGGTATTAAAAATGTTAATTTTATTATTAAAAAAAATATTTTTTTGACCCTAAGATTAAAAATAATCTAACAACAATTTAAAAATTTTTAAAATAATTCACAGTAGATTTCAAAAATAAAAAAAACTAGAGCTCAAAATTGATAACAACGCGCTCGGGGTGTAAAATGACGATTTTGCCCATGGACAACGAAAATACACAAAAAATAGATATTAGCCTCAAAAAATTATCAAAAATTACAAATAAGCTTAAAACACTAGAAAATGCATTTTTTACTCAAAATTGGTGGAAGATGAATTTAATTTGTAAAATGACGATTTTGCCCTTGGGCAATGAAAATTCACAGAAAAATAGTTATCGTCTCTGAAAAAAAATCAAGAAAATTTAGAAACATGCTTAAAGAATTAGAAAAAATAATTTGGAACTAAAGATGAGCTAAAATGGTATTCGCAAGGCGAAATTACCATTTTGCCCTTGTGCTCGTAAAAATATAAAGAATACTAATTAAATATAGAAAAATCACAGAAAATAAAAAATACATATGAAAGTGAAATGTGAATTTAAAACCCCCAAAACTAATGAAAAAATATATTTACAAATAAAAATTACTATTTTTCCCCCCGAGATTATTGAAAATTTAAAATTTGTCTCAAAAAGTGCAAACATGCCCCCCAATATTTGAAAATAAATGGTCTGTCAAAATTTGGTGTCTACACCAGTAACGATTTTTTTTTTTGGGAAATTTCTTTTCACGCACACACCAACACAAACCCTAAAAATTCGTACAAACCCTAATTTAAACACCACACAAATGATTTTTCCTCCAAGAATCTTCAAACCTAGGACATTAAATCCGAGAAATTGATTCTTCTGAAAAGGTTTTCACACAAGATAATCAAGAAAACAATAAAATAGTCAAGAATAAAAAAAATTACCACACAACCTAGAATTCTTGGTTGAGAAGCAACCAAGAATAACTCTAAACAAACCGTAAAGCACGAATTTAATAAGGAAACAACAAAAACTAAAGGCTGAAATTTTAAAAAGGTTGAAGACGGCCAGAAACAAGAATCCAACGAAACAAACAAAATATCAAGGCTAGGCACGAAGCTCTTGCCTTAATATCATGAAACAAAGAACAAAGGGATATATCCGCAATTCCAAAGGAACAAACGGATTGATAGAACCTGGAAATCCAAGAAGTTGGCTCTGATACCAATTGAAATGCGCAGATGTACGTGGAATCGCTTGAAAATCCAAGTAATAGCTTCGAACCTCTTTCGGAAGGAACACGACTCAAGAATCAGCACTAGAGACTTGATTAAACCGAAAAGAAACTCTAAGCTATGGGGGTTTTTGATCTTGGACTCACTCAACAAGATCAAGGGGGTAGTTCTTAATCAGCAAAGAACTAAAGAAACTCTCAAATTGAGAACTCTCAATAAAATTAATCATAAACTCATCATCTGAAATTCGGATGAACAGTAGACCCTATTTATGGGGTTACATAGATGATTCTAGAACTTAGAATTTAACCTAACTACTCAAGACTAAACATAGACTAATTAAAGAAACTAAATGTAAAACAACTTGCAACTATAATGCAGCCCAAACAATGAATAAAACTAAATTCTAGAATAACAAAATAAAGTCCCAAATTTGGTCTTGGGCTGGACGTCCAAAGCTTCTAAACCCAAGTAGTCAAATGCCTCCTTATCATAGTAATTGGGCTTCTTCCGTTGATCCAACAATGGAGTAGGCTAGATGGCTGAACTTAATGTTCCACTTACCCACTTGAGTGGCCCAAAAACATGAGTTCCTTCATGGCAGTAACATGGCTTGAACGATCCCTTCACGACCAACCAAGACTTGAGCTCATCTTGAGCCAATCGAACTCTTAAACCATGCTCAATGGGTAGAAGTCCTAGCTCTCCACAAATATGTTCAAGCCTCAAGATTGAATGCACCCCTAGGATCACATCACCCTCTCCCCCTGCAGTCACAATTACCACCAATTTCCCCTTCTCGAATTTAGTCATGTTGCTGGAATCATTCTCTAATTCGATTTGATAGCAGTAATTAAGTGATTTTGGGAGATTTAGAGAGTTGTGAGAAAGAGAGAGACAGAGAGCGGAGAAGAGGGACAAGAGGATGAGAGCTTGTGAGAGAAACAGAAGGGAGAAGGAAACAAACAGAGAGAGGGGAAAGACATAGGAGGGAGAAAATAGAACCAAAATTTGAAAGACGAGTAGAGAACAATCAGACAAAAATAGAAGCATAGGAAAGAAGAAAAGAAAGGAGAAAACAGATTAACGAAGAGTGAAAGAGAGAGCCAGAGATGTGAGAGAGAGAAAGGGAGAGTATAGAGAATAGAGAAAGCTGGAGAGGGACGAGCGAATAGAAGGATCAGAGGGAAGAAAGGTGCGAGAGAGAGAGAAAGAGAGCAGAAGAGAGAAATAAAAGAAGGTTAGAGAAAAAGGAGAAATCAGGGAATAGAAGAAGAAAGAAGAAAGAAAAGGAAAAGGAAAAGGAAATGGGTCGGGTAGAAGAGAGAATAGGTTCAGGTGGTGGGTTTTCTGTTTTGGTTTTATTAGTTAGTTTTTTAATTGAATCAATTTTCTGATTTGTTTTAAAGATTAGCTCAAATGATGTAGTTAATTGGTCTAATTAGCTAGTTCAGTTAATTGATTTAATCTAGAAATTTAATTATTGGATTCAGTAAGCATTTTTGGGTTTTATTAGTAGATAGTTATTTATGTTTTAGCCCTTGGATTTTAAGTAGTATCAATGTACCTTTGAGATTTTTTTGGCTTCCTGCAATCAATTCCTCCATCATTGTGAATTGCCCCCCAAATTTTCTGTTTCCTGTCAATTAGGTCTTACAAATTACAGACTTGATTGTGTTTGCATGAAGTTATTGTTTTAACCCAATTTTTTCTTTAATTTCAAATTTGGCCTTTTGATTAGTTGAAATTGTCAATTTTATCTTTTAGCTTTTGGATCTTTAATTTTGTTTTAGGCCCCTCAGTTTAATAGAATTCATATTTGATCCCTCAAGGCGTTAGAATTTGATATTTTATGACTCACCCCATTAAATGGTGGTACCGTTAACTCATTTGTTCATTTTGATAGTATCTAGTACCGGGTCTTCAAGAAAAGGTATTTTCGTTACCTTTAATCGCTTTTTTATGTGCTCCAATATGTTTCAATGTGATTTTATGCATTATTTGCATTGTTATTTGTTTATTTCTTATTTTATATACTTGTTGTGTATTTACGTAGTTAATTTGTATAATTTTGAATTTTTATTATTTTGAAAAATATAATATTTTGTATTTAATTAGTCAATGTAATAGTTAGGTTATTTTTTTATATTTTAGCAAAATTATGTAATTAGATAGAAAATGTAATAGATAGGGCATTTTAATTTCCCCCTTTTAAATTGTAAATCAAGCTCCCCCGGTGTAATAGTTAGGATTTATTTTCTTTTGCGTGTTTATGTGTTTATTTCTTTTACCGCTTTCCTTAGGATTTTTGCATCTAGAATATTATGATTATGTGTTATGTGCTCCTATGTGATCTTATATGTTTTTATATGTTTAATTTGCTTTTAATTCATGCTTTAATGTTTAATTCATGATTTATGGTACTCCGTCAATATACTAGTCCAACGCTAGTTGTGGCCTCATTCTTTTCCCGCTAGTCCAACACTAACGGGATTTTTTAGAACGGGCTAGTCCAACGCTAGATCTTTAGGACATTTTAATATTAGGTGCATTCATGTGTATTTCACATTTCACACACTTCTAGTTTTCTTTTCATTTGGCATGATTTTTTATTACTATTATTATTATTATTATTATTATTATTATTATTGACATGTTTTAAAATGCATGACATCTAGGTTACACTTCACTTAAATTTTAGGACATTTTTGTGATCCGACTAGAAATAGTCGTCTATTCACGCGGGAAGCGGTGGCGTACAGGCCGTTCCCTCCTCCGTGAGTAGAAACATTCAGTCACGAGTTATTAGTGCCCCGTACCCGTCATGTTGCATACCCACCTTCTTTATTCACTTACTATATATTATTATTTTCTTTTCTTTTTGCATCACATTTTGCATAAAAACTTGTGACTCCCTCGAGGTCTCGACTCGGGTTTCGCAATTAATGCAATAATTCCGACCAAGCCTCGACGGAACATTTCGACCCTCTCAATATTCACATTTAGATTTAGGATTTGCATTCATTTAGATACATCCAAATGCGACCGAACTTAGGGTTAATTTAGGAAATTTTGATTAAATCTCGCAACTAGCCTCGGCTAGGTTGAAAGGGTGCCTTAGGCGCAAGCCTTTGCCTTCCCTTTCTTCAAATGTGACTCCTGGACCTTTTTCTCTCGTTTTTCGTAGACCGGAGTCGAAAAGGGTTTTAAATAATTTTTTTAAAATTTTAATTTTTTTTTGTTTAAACGATTTTTTTGGGTGACTTGGTACACCCTAACTCAGTACCAAGTGGCGACTCCATTTTTCAAAATAAAACCCTTTTTCAAATTTATTTGGCCAAATCTGTCGCACTTTTAGTCCCGGCCTTATGTTCTTTTAAAATACCATTTTTTTTCTTAAAATACACTTTTTTCAATAAAATTCGATTTCTCACACACGCGCACGATTTTTCTCAAAACTTGCTTTTCAAAAAGGGTCATCACACTAGACAGTCTTTTCAGGACGCGACAGTCAACGACCCCACTAACACCTTTTACTCACGATTTTTTAGGACGCGACAATAATAAGTGATTGAAAAAAGTGGGGATGCAACATGACGGGTACAGGAACTAATATCTTGTGACTAAATGTTTCTACTCACGGAGGGGGGAACGGCATGTACGCCACCACTTCCCACGTGAGTAGACGACTATTTCTAGTCAAATCACACAAATGTCCTAAAGTCTAAGTGAAATGCAACCTATATGTCATGCATTTTAAAAATGTGTCAAAATAATAATAATAATAATAATAATAAGAGTAATAATAAAATAATGCCAAATACAAAGAAAACTAAAAGTATGTAAAATGAGATGTGAAATGTACACGAATGTACCTAACACTAAAATGTCCTAAGGGTCTAGCGTTGGACTAACCCTTTCTAAAAATCCCACTAGCGTTGGACTAGCAGGAAAAGAATGAAGCCACAACTAGTGTTGGACTAGTGTGGTGACGGAATACCATAAATCATGAATTAAACATTAAAGCATGAATTAAAAGAAAATTAAACATATAAAACATATAAGATCACATAGGAGCACATAACACATAAGCATAATATCCTTGATGCAAAAATCCTAAGGAAAGCAGTAAAAGAAATAAACACATGAGCACGCAAAAGCAAATAAATCCTAACTATTACACCAGGGGGCTTGATTACAATTTTTAAGGGGGAAATTAAAAATGGCCTATCTATTACACTTTCTATCTAATTACACAATTTTTTGCTAAAATATGAGAAAAATAACCTAACTATTACATTGACTAACTAAATACAAAATATTATATTGTTCTAAAACAATAAAAATTCAAAATTAAACAAATTAACTACGTAAATACGTAACTAGTATATAAATAAAAAATAAACAAATAATAATAACGCAAAAATCACATTGGAGCATATTGGAGCACATAAAGAAAAATAATAAGAAATCGGGATACCTCTTTGGAGATCCGGTACCAAAGCTTAAAAATGAACACCCAAGTCAAGGTATCTCAATATAAACAAATCCGAGACACTAATAAATTGAGAGTAAAATACAAAGTTTATCAACCAAGGGGACTAAAATAAAGCTCCATAAAACTTAAGGGGGTAAAATTGAAAGTTAAAGCAAATCTAAGGGGCTAAGGTGCAAATTAAAGTAAAATGGAGGGACAAAACAATAAACTTAAATAAAAATGGACCAAATTGCAATTGAGGGACCTAATTGCAAGAATATAAAATTTAGGGGGGTCAATATAAAATCGTGGAGGGCTCAATTGCATAAAAAAGAAATCCTTTTGGGACATGTCAATAACTCTAGAAATGGACAAGGACTTAAATGTAAATATATTTGTTTGTGATGAAATTTTTTTAAAATAAATTAACTAGATTAACTAATCATATTATCTTAATTAACTAGCTTAAGCATCAAACCAAACTAAAATAAATCAAGAACTAGCAATTAATAGAACTTGATTAAACTAGAGAAAACTAAAAGAAACAAACAACACAACAAGAAAACAACATCGAAAAAGAAAAGGGAAAAAAATGTGAATTGATTTATGACAACACAATTAACCCTCAAAACCAAAATTTCCAAAATCCTAAAAAAATCATTTTTCTTCCAGAATTTCCTTTCTCTCTATTGCCTTTTTCACTAGATTTTCCTTTCATTTTTCTTTCTATTCTCTCTCGCCCGAATCCCTCTTTCCTTCCTCTTCTCTCTTGCAGACTCCCTCTTTCCTTCTCTCTTGCTGTTTCTCTGTTTCTCTCTTGATTTCTCTCTCTATTTCTTGCTGAAAATCCAAGCCTCTCTCTTGCGTCCCTCTCTTCTCTTCTGTCCGCATCACCCTCTCTCCTTTTTCTTTCTCTCCTTCTCTGTTTTGTTATCCCCCTCTGATCTGCTCTCCCTTTCTCTCTTTCTCTCCGTGTTCTCTCCTTGTTTCTCCTTCTCTACTTTCAGTTACTCCACCTTCGTTGGTGGTTGGGCAGAGCTTTTGGCTATGGCTGGGGAGCTTTGGGTGTAAGAGATTATGGAGGGGGTGTCTAGAGAAACTGGTGGTGATGGTGTTTGCCAATTGAGGAGCTATTGAAGTGGAGATTAATGGCGATTTTTGGGCTGATGTTTGCTGGTGTGTGTACTGATTGTGTGCGAATGTGTGTGTAAATTGTGGGAATCGTATGTTTGTGGGTGCTTGAGTCCTATTTTCTGTGACTGTGTATGTGCGTTGTGGCTTGTGTTGTACGTGATTGTGTGGATTATTTATGTGCAATTGCAATTGATCGTGTGTGCGTGTGAGTGATTGTGAACGTGTGTGTGAGTTGTTGGATATGTGAATCTGGGTTGGCTAATTGAGATAGCAATGGAACGGCAATGATGTTTTGCTGGTATTGGAAAGTGGTAAAATTGGAGGTTTTGGGGCATTGCAATTGGTGGTTCACATGGTAACAGGGGAGGGGCTTTGGCAGTTTTGCTGGTGTATTGATGGACGATTGGTGCTGGGTTGAGGATCCGTGGTAGTTCTGGGTTAATTGGTGGGATTGGCAGTTGAATGGAGTTGCAATTTGGTTGAATTGGGTTGCAAATTATGGGGCTTTGGTTGGCTTCTGGGCTTGACTGATGGTAACTGGCTGTGCAGTTTAGATAGTGATCATGGGATTTGTTGATGAGGGTGGTTTGTTGAAGGTTGTTTTGGAGGCTTGACTGATGGATGGCGTTTGAAGGTTCTGTTATTGATAGGGGTTTTTGGGTGGTTGACTGACGGAGTTTGTCACTAGTCGTTTGTTTGAGCTTGGGGTGGTTGATTGGCGGAGTTTATTCTGGCTTGGAGGTTGAGGAAATGGTGGTTTTGGCTGGGTATTTGTGGTGTCTGTTTCTTGTTTGGCAAGTTTATTTGACTATGAGCTTATGGTGTTGGGGCTGATTCGGATGATTGTGCAAGGAGGATTGGTAGTTCTTGATGAAGTAGCAGAGAGGGAAGTTGTAGAGAGGGAGAGAGAAGAGACGGTGGTGGGGATGAAATTTCAGGAACAAACAAAACCATAAGCCTAAACCAAAACAAAAACAACAGAAAAACAAAAACAGAGAAGCCCAGAAATGACCCAAAAAAATAGAAACAAAATTCAAAAAGAAAACTTATAAAAATCCCTAAACAATCAGTTTTATAGAGAACCTGGAATAAAATGAATCAAAATGAGAAATAAAGAGGAAAACTTATCCTTTTGAGCTTCAACATGGATTGATGACGAACAGCAGATGATCTCTGAAGGAGGCGATGAACAGTAAATGAAACCTGATGGTTGAAGATGATGAACAGTAAAAATAAATTAAGAACGGTGCTTAGTGTGCATTTTTTAGGTGTTTTAGTGTGTGTTTGATTCTTAAAGCACAAAACCCAAAGTGTTTGTAGGGTTTTCTAAATTTTCCTTGTTTTTTTTCTGCTGATTAGAGAGAGTATTTATAGGCCACTTGTCTTGTTGGCCAAGAATGCTATAAAATGACGAAAATGCCACCGGTATTAAAAAATGCTAATTTTATTAAAAAAAAATTTTTTAACCGTAAAATTAAAAATTAATACAAGAAATATGACAGCGATCTCTAAATTTTCAAAAAGAATTCATAGTAGATTTCAAAAATAAAAACTAGAGCTCAAAACTGATAGAAACGCGCTCGAGGTGTAAAATGACGATTTTGCCCCTAGGACAATGAAAATACACAAAAAAAAAGCTATTAACCTCAAAAAATTATCAAAAATTAAAATAAGTTTAAAACACTATAAAATGCATTTTTTACTCAAAATTTGACTAAAAATGAATTTAAACTGTAAAATGACGATTTTGCCCTCGGACAATGAAAATTCATAGAAAAATAGTTATTGTCTTGAAAAAATTATCAAAAATTATAAAGAAGCTTAAAACACTAGAAAATGCATTTTTTATTCAAAATTTGTGAAAAATGAATTTAATTTGTAAAATAACAATTTTGCCATTGGGCAATGAAAATTCACAGAAAGATTAGTAATCGTCTCTGAAAAAATCAAAAAAATTCAGAAACATGCTTAAAGAATTATAAAAATGAATTTGGAACTAAAAATGAGCTAAAATGGTATTCGCGAGGCGAAATTGCCATTTTGCCCTTATACTGGTAAAAATATAAAAAATACCAATTAAATCCAGAAAGATCATAAGAAATTAACAAATTCACATAAAAGTAAAAATATGAATTTAAAACCTCCAAAAGCTGATAGAAAAATATTTATAGATAAAATTACTATTTTGCCCCCCAAATTATTGAAAAATTAAAATTTGTCCCAAAATGCAAACATGCCCTTCCAATGTTTGAAAATAAACGGTGTGTCAAAATTTGGTATCTACAGTTTGAAGCATGGAAAGATAGTGAGTAATCGATACAGGATTCACCACTACTTTTTTTTATTTATAATTCAAATAAAATAAAATGGAGGGGGACATAAACCTAACCTCTTAAATACACCGACAAAATTTTGAAAGAAGGAATAAAAAAGGAGTACTACTCCCTTACAAACTTTAAACATAAAAGACTTAACTCTTAAAGAAGAAACACCTTGCCTATCTAATCTAAAATCTCCTAAAACTTGCTTTGGTAATTCTAAGCAATTAGAATAGACTTTATTACACTATAAAGGACAACCAGCATTTGCCAAACCATCCACAACTCTGTTTGTTTTACGGAAACAATGAGAAATAGAAGTCCACTGAAACATCTTCATCTCCTTAATTTCACGAGAAACCACCCAAGGACCTTCAGTACCATGAATAAGAGCATCAACTAATGCCTTTGAATCCAGCTGAATATGAATTGAGTCTATCCCACATTCTTTAAACAATCGAATGCTAAAGAGTAATGCATGAACTTCCGCTGAAAAGCTTGACATTATGCCAAAATAACAATGATAAGCAAAGAGAAGATCCCTACAAGAGTCTCCAACCACTCCACCCCCTCCACTTTCACCTGGGTTTCCCCTTTAACAACCATCCACATTAAGAAGAAAACAATTAGCATTTGGTTTCAACCATCTAACTACCTGTACCCTTTCTCTTCTACGCACCTTGGCAATCAATTGAATTAATTCATTCCAGCTAAACAAAGGTTTATCCATGAATTTAAGCAAAAAAAGGGCCACAATATCCCTACAAATTGCACTAATAAGCCGTTGCATGGTATAAACCACATCACCAAAAACATGTGAGTTCGATATTTCCAAATATGCCAACAGATAATCGTAGGAACCACATGTAACAAAAAAGTCACCTTGGGATTATTAGAAACTCCAAACCACCATAATGCCAGTATCTCCCTAACCGAATTCCTGGGACCAACCACATTAAAATAGCACCCAAACCATTGCCAAAGTTCTTTTGCTAATTCACCTATAACAAATAAGTGATCAATTGTTTCCACATTAGAAGAAAAACAACAAACACATTTAGATGGTCCATGGATACCAAATCTTTCCAACACATCATCCGTAGGAATTTTACTTTTTAACATCCTGAGCATAAAAAAGGAAATTTTAATAGGGATCTGCGGGAGCCATAATTTCTCATACATCCAAGATTTATGCCCACTAGCTCTAACCAATTGGAAGGCTGGGGAAAAAGAAAATTGTCCAAAAACATTAGGAGACCAAACAATCCTATCCAGAGAAAGAGAATTCGGACATTGAATTTGAGCAATCATCGAAATACAATCTGAATTCACCCATCTTCTAAGCTCTGAACAATTCCAGCCATTAGAACTAGCAAAATCAGCCACCAAATGATGATTTTCTCCATTAAACTGCCAACACAAAGGTCCCAAACCAGTCCAACTATCACACCAAAATTACATTGACCAGAATTTAAGATCCACTGCATTTTGTATTCAGCAATGTTTCTAGCTTTCACCATTCTAGACCACATGAAGGAAGAATTTTTGGCAGGTTGAACAATGTTTGGATGCAAGGAAGAACAATACTTATTTTTCAAGAAATTTGCCCACAACGATTCCTTCGTTTGGAAACTCCACCATAATTTGACTGCAAATGCATCATGAACCTCATTGGATCCCCATAGAAATCTAGCAAAAGCAGTCCCACCATCTGCAAAAACTTTTTGGTAGGATTAGAGGCAGCAAGAATATGAGTAGGGATGGAAGAAAGAACATGCTTAATTAAAACAATTTTCCCTACCACAAACAAAAACTTGTTCTTCCAAGATAGAATTCTAGAAGAAATAGCCTAAACCATCTCCAAAAAATACTCAGTTTTTCTTTTGCCAATATACAAGGAACAATCCAAATATTTCACTGGGAAAGGCTTGTGTACAAAACCAGTAACATGAGCAATCTTCCTTCTATTCTCCCGTTGCATGCGATGATCCACCAAAAAACAACTTTTTTGAGAATTAATTTTCTACCCAGACATACATTCATAATCCCTCAAACAATTCATCACCATTAACAATGATCTCTTACCCGCCCCAAAAAAACATAATAACGTCATCAGCATAGACAAGATGAGATATTTGAGGGCAACCCCTTGGAACTTTGAAACCCACAAAGGACTTATGTTGACATAAAGCATTAAGAGACTGAGACAACACTTCTGCAGAAATAACGAATAATGCAGGAGACAAAGGGTCCCCTTGACGAAGACCACAAGAAGATTTGAAGAAGCCCATAGGAGCCCCATTAATAAGGACCGAAAACCTAACATTGGAAACAATTCTCCACACCATATCAATCCACATCTCACTGAAACCAAATTCCCTCAAAACTCAAATCAAGAAGAGCCAAGAGACCCTGTCATAGGCCTTGGCCGTATCTAATTTCAATGCCACATTGCCACCAAAATTCCTCTTCCTAATTCCCAAGAGCACCTCTTGAGCTAGTAAAAAATTATCTAAGATCAGCCTGCTTTGTACAAATCCACTTTATTAGGGGGAGATGATCTTAGGAAGAATTCCTATAAGACGATCTAACAGAATTCCCAACACAATCTTATTAAAAAAATTGCACAGACTGATGGGTCTGAAATCAGAAAAATATTGAGGTCCCTTCACTTTTGGAATTAGAACCAACATAGTGACAGTTATACTCTATGGCAGTTCAGCACACACAAAAAAACTTAAAATCACATTGACAACATCCTTACCAATCACACTCCAAGCTTTGAAGAACAACAAACCCGTAAACCCGTTAGGGCCCGGAGCACTTTCTCCATCCATGCTCTTGATCTTTCCAGAAACCTCCTTTTCTGTCAAAAACGCTTCAAGTTTCATATTATCCTCAGTCGTTAACAAATTTAGAACCATGTCAAGGGGAGCATCATTCACAACACTTTCATTCGAAAGAAGTAACTGAAAAAAAGGAAAAGCCGCATGACCAATTTGATCATCCAACTCCAGCCACTGACCTTCAGCATTCTTGATCCTGTGTATAATCGTCTGAGCCCACCTCTGTCTCACCATGGCATGGGAAAATTGAGAATTTCTATCACCCTCCTTCATCCATTTAACATTTGCTTTCTGCTTCCAATAATGTTCTTCAATGGCCAAGTGATTATGTAAGGCATTTTGTGTCTTCCATAAAGCAGAGACACTTTCCTCGGAATTATCTGCAAGCATGATGGCCTCCACCTCTTCCACTTCTTTCTCAGCTAACTTAACCTTCTGAAAAATATTACCAAAGGCTACCTTATTCCACCTCTTCAAAGCCTCCATTGTTTGCTTCAACTTAACAGCTAGTGACCTCATAGGAGAGCCAACAAATGGACCCGCCCAAGCATTGTTTACAACCTGCAAAAAATCATCATGATCAGTCCAGAAATTCATAAACCTAAAAGGTCTAGGTTTATCATCGCATCTGACACTAACAGAAATCAACAATGGAGCATGATCCAACGGAGAGTGAGCCATATGCTTAACTGTAACTCTAAGCCCTGCTTCCAAGGAAGTACTATCAATTAACAATTTGTCAAGCCACTTCCAAATTCGAGCAGAACTCAATTTGTTATTATACCATGTGAATGGCAAACCCGAAAAGCCTACATCAACTATATTAGAATGGCGCAAAAAATCCAAAAACTCAAATGCATGGTCCATATTGAAAGGTCTCCCACCCTTTTTTCCCGTTTGATCCATAATGAGATTAAAATCACCAAATACTATCCAAGGGTTTTCTCTCCCATTTCTATCATTAAGTAAACCCTTCCAAAGAGGGATACGATCCTAAGCAACACATTTTGCATGTATCATTGAAACAAGAATTTTTGTATCAAATTGCGGATGTTCAACCAAAACAGATAGATGCTGGTTCCCATGACCCACCACTGAACAACTAAAAGGACTGTTATAAAAAACCCATAGCGAATTGGATTCATTATTCACAACAAAATCAAACCCTAACTTGCATCGAAAGACTTCCAGTTTATTTGAATCTAACTTAACCACACATAAAGCAATGAATTGGATGTTAAACATCCTTATTAACTTCTTTAAACGATGAAAATGAGAGGCTTTAGACAAACCTTGAATATTCCAAAATAAGGACTTAATCATGGGATAATGGAGAGAAAGAGTTATTGGAAGATTTTACCATTGACCTCAACTCCCTATCAGAAGCAAAGTGAGCCCGGATTCCGTTCTGAACACACCTAGGCTACTGAAATTGTTCAACCGAGGTCTGCAAAATCCCTGCAGTAGAAGCCTCTAAGTTAACCTTATTAAATTGGGTTTCTTCAGAAATCATGATCTCTTTTGAAGCAAGAGGTTGCACACATCCATCACCTTCATGTAGACCCTTATCAGAAACATCAACTCCCAGTTCAGACGCCATACTATCAGCATTTTCAACCACCTGAACATCTTCAGCAAGTTGCGGGCTTGATACAGCTTCAATATCTTAAATAGTTGTTACAGCAGCAGTAGCACTAGTAATATTCGTCACAACAGCATGAGGGTTAATCAAAGGCTTGCATGGTTGGAGAACAGTCTATGAATTATTGTCTCAGATATGGCAATCCAACAACTCTTCAGCACCATGATGTTCCAAGACTTCAACAGACGGAGTATTAACGACAATCAAAGCTGGACTGGGAGAAGAATTTGCAGCTAGTCCCAGAACATCCTTGGGAGGGAAAGGCTCAACAACAGGTGCATCTAACTTCTCTTCTTCCTCAGAAACATAATCCACACTCTCCTGCACAATCCCACTAGGAACCTGATTCACAACAGGAACATACTTCATCTGCACAACTTCAGTTGCCTTCTTCAATAGGTTCATGTCTCCAACCACCAATTCCTTCTAACAAACATCCCTTGAATGTCCTTGGTAGTAACTGGGCAAATTTTTTGGGACAAGTTTCTACCAAAAACCATTACCTGAATCCCCTTCAATCCCAATCCAAATACTATCAGGAAATGTCTTGAGTAAATCAATCTCTACACGTACCCTAGCAACACTATGGCGAGACAAAGAGGCAGTAGCAAAATTTGAATACAAAGGCCTCCTAACAACCCTAGCAATCAAAAAGAGACATTGCTTATCAACTAATGAATCAGTAGGCTTGGTAGAGAGAACCAAATCGGGACCATTGAAGACTCTTTCTCCACGAGAAAAGAAGATGACCAACGAAATGTCCTTATGGGAAATCTTCCCATATTCCATATTTCCCTCATCCAAATTCGAAGGAAATCAACTTCAGCAGTATAGCGGATCAATACATGTCAAGAATCCAAATGTTCCACCGTGACTAAACTTTTCAAATCCAAAGACAAACAAAATTTTCTAATCTCTTCCAATTTTGGTCTCCTATGGGAGAATTTTCCAACAACAACAAGTTTAAAAGGCATGGACGCTTGCTCAATCTTCTCTTTAGAAAAGAAAATAGTTGCCTTCCCCTTATAAGAAGAAGGAGACTTAAGCACCATGGAAGTAGATGTAGGTGCAGTAAATAATTGAGAAAAGGATTTCCTTGTGGAAGGTGATTCAATAGAGAAAGGATTAGAGGTGGCTGGCCATTGAGTAGCCATGGCCGCCACTAGAAAATTTAAATTTCAAAGGTTCAGTTATAGGAGAGAGAAAGGAGGAGGGGAGAGGTTTTCTTCCAAGCATAGAGCATCAAAATCTCAGTCAAAAATACATTTGCATGTCTTGTTGGAAATAGGAGAGTATATTCCTTTATGGTCACTTGTTGGAAATATTAACTCATAAATCTTTTGCAGAAGTGATAGTATAACTTGGAAGTAGTTTCAAGGTTGTATATCATGGAGAGTTATATTTCTGGAACAAGAAAAATACGAATTAGTCATTTAAAAGTATGCACTATGCTTTTTAGACTAATTGGGATATAGTTTGGTAAAAGGACATTAATTACACGGTGACATTGTCATTGATGGGTATAGTCTACTATACGACTTTCCTATTCACTTGAGTGGTCATGATGCATTGCTAGACGCCACTCATGATCTATAAGTACGAATTAATTAATTGTGAATTAATGATAAAGTAAAGTGTTTAATTTATCTAGCTCTTAATTTATTAATTAAAAAGTTATAATTTGTACTTATTGCCAATGTGAATGGAACCTAATGGGTCACACACATAAAGAACATAATCTTTGGGTTAAAATGTAATTAAGATAAGTATGAGATATTTATGGGGTTTATTTATGAGATAAATTAACTTAAAGGACTTATTTATAAATATTCTAAGTCTTGTAGGAAATTAGTTTCCTAAAAAAAATAAAGTAACTAATTGGTTTCCTTATGGAATAGAATTCCTAAAGGAGAAGTTTTAGCTTCAAGTAAGTTACTAAACCTTCTTGGTTTCTAAGTAGCTTTATTTCCTAAAAGACTATAATACTTTCTCTATAAATAAGTTCATGCTTTGACTCTTGAATTATGATCGCAACACAAAAGAAAATCTAATGAGAGAAAAATTTAAAGAGGAAAAACACACCACTTTCTCTCTCTCGGCATCTCTCTCTCCCCTCAAAGACAGTGGGGATGCAACATAACGAGTACGGGGACTAATAACTCATGACTGAATGTTCCTGCTCACGGAGGGGGAAACGGCATGTACGCCACCGCTTCCCACGTAAGTAGACGACTATTTCTAGTCGGAACACACAAAATGTCCTAAAAATCTAAGTGAAAATGCAACCTAGATGTCATACATTTGAAGATGTGTCAAAATAAATAAATAAATAATATCAATAATAATAATAAAATCATGCAGAATGGAAAAAAAAACTATAAATGGGTGAAGTGGGATGTAAAAAGCACACGAGTACTGATAAGTGCTAAAGTGAACTAGTTTTTTTAGGTTAGGTTTTTAGGGTTTTCCATGAGTTTTTATCTATTTCTTAGCTATTTCTTCTCTTTTATGATTTTAATGCCAAATTGTGTAAATGTATGATTTAAAAGTGTTTTTACACCATTTTGTAGGGTTTTGATAGCTTCAACTCAATTTCAATTGATTGGAGTGCAATGAAGAAATAGGCGAAGAAGAATTGGAATGGAAACAGTTTGGCAGCTTGGACATATTTCAGTGTTTTGGTCATATCTAGAGCTAGAGACATTGGATTGGGATGACTCTTGAGGTATTTTGAAGCTAAGACAATTTTTTACAATTCATACGAAGACGTCAAAGTCTAGTTCTCACGTTTCAATGGTCAAAATCCCAAGTTACTGAAGCACATTTGCACTGCGAGGCTGTTCCGACCAGTTCTTAGTATTTTGAGTACATCTCTAGACACAGACCTCTAAATGACGTGATTTTTGATGTGTTGGAAAGCTATCTCAAGGGGCTACAACTTTTGTGTTTTAAGGAAAAGCTAATTCGGCTGTCTTGGAGGTCAAATCTGACGTAGACAAACTGCGCGATAACCCACGCGCGATTTGTGCTGCGGTTTCCATTCAGAAATTAAGTGAACAAACCGCGCGACAACCCGTGCACGGTTTATGCCGCGGTTTCTTAACACAATCTGCAGCGTATTTAGCAGTTAAACTGTCCATTTGATGAAAGGAGAACCCTAACTCGAGAAAAAACACACACACGCCGCAGACACCTCAAAAACACACATTTGGCACATCTAGAGTGATGTAGGGAGGAGAAAGCAAGAGTAGAGGGACAACTCAAGGGCTTCAATGGTGAAAGCAAGAAGATTTTATCAAGATGCAAGGGAGGATTCAAGGGGGCTGCATGAGAATGAGCTTTCTCTTTCTTTCTTGTCTTTTGTTAATTTTATTCTTGTAATTATGAATTGAGTTTATGATTTAGATGGGATGAACCCTAAATTCTTATGTCTATAATTTTATTCTTGGCTTAATGAAATACCCACTTTGTTAGATTTATTCATGAGTTTATTTGTGTTTTGGATTGGGATTTGCATGCATCCTTCAATTCAAGTATTGATTTTGTATGGGTATATCGAGAGATTGCACATATGATTAGATCACTTTATGAATAGAGAGAACTTGAATGAATTGCTAGACATAGGATTACATGAGTTCTTCCTAAGTTGAGTTTTAGGATTAAAGCTCAACTACAAATAGAGTCCATTGATTAGAAATTGCATCTTTTAGGGGTTTTAAGTGAGAAGAGATTCCAATTAATCAACCGAGGAGGTAGGAATTGTTTCACTTGAGAAAGGATATAATTCACATTAGGGATTCTAGGGTCTAAGCAATTGGGTTAATCGTTAATCAAGTTAGAGTCTTGGCATGTTGGTTTAGGGGAATTTTTCTTCTAAATTCACCTCTACTTTTGTCCATTCTCTCTACTATATTCTATATTGTCATTTAGTTAGATAATTAGTTTTAGCTAATTTGTATTTTCATTTAATTCGTCATTCACTTTGTGAGGTTAGATAATAGAAAGAAGGTTAATACTAGTACTCACATAGTCCCTGTGGGATACGACACTCGGTACTCCTATACACTGTACTACTCGAAACGATAGGTACACTTGCCTAAGTATCCATAGTATAGCGAAACGGATATCAAGTACTCCTAATACTAAAATATCCTAAGGGTCTAGCATTGGACTAGCCCCTTCTAGGGATTCCCACTAGAATTGGACTAGCGGGAAAACAATGAAGCCACAACTAGCGTTGGACTAGTGTGGTGACGGAATAACATAAAACATGAATTAAATAGTAAAGCATGAATTAAAAAGAAAATTAAACATATAAAGACATATAAAGTCAAGTATGAGCACATAACACTTAAACATAATATTCTAGATGCAAAATACTAGAGAAAGCGGTAAAATGAATAAACACATAGCACACAGAAGTACACAAGCCCTATTTATTAGCTACATAGCATCGAGAAAATTAGCTATAATTTTCTAGGAGGGGGGAGAAAAAAGTAAAAATGACCTATTTATTACACTTGCTATCTGAATACAAAATTCTACTAAAATATGAGAAAAATAATCTAACTATTACATCAACTAGCTAAATACAAAAGATAGGCCAAAATAAATAAAATTCAAATTAAATAACATAAAGTAAATAAATACGAAAAAGGCATAAAAAATAAGGAACATGTGAGGAAAATGCATAATAAATCACATAGGGGCATATTGGAGCACACAAAGAGAAATTTATGAGAAATAGGGATACCTCTTGAAGACCCGGTACTAATGCTTAAAAATACAAGTAAACACGTCAAGGTACCACTATTTAAAGCAATAAAGCATAAAATATGAAATACTAAAATGAGGGGTAAAATGTAAACTCGAGTAAACTTAGGGGTCAAATCGTGAATGTAAGTATAGGGGCGTAATTGAAAATTAAAACTGAGTAAAGGGGGCAAAAAATAAATTTGAGGTGAAATTGTAAACTATAGGACTTAATTGAAAGATAACAGAACTTGGGGGGCCAATTTATAAACAATAGGGATTAAATTGCACAAATTGAAAACATGAAAGTAGTACAATAACACTACCTAAGATCTTAAGGGGCCAAAACACAAATTACTGTTCTTTAGTAAATAAATAAATTAAAAAAATAAAGCTAAACTAAATCAAATAAATTAACTTAAGTATTCAGATTAATTAACCAAATACCTTGATTAACTAACTTAATTATTGATAAACAAGACTAAATTAACTATTAGTAAAAGAATAAATCCACCCTAAATATCCCCACTTTCCCAATCAGTTTATTTTTCTTCGTTTTTTCCTTTCTTTTCTCTCTCTTCTCCCCTTCTCCATCTCTGATTCATCGCCCCCCCCCCCCCCCCAAAATGCTTTTCTCTGCTTGCTCTTTCTCTCTTCTCTCACTCACTCTCTCTCTCTCTCTCTCTCTCTCTCTCTCTCTCTCTAACTTTTCCTCTTTTTGTCTCTTCTCACTTTCTCATTGCTATCATCTCTCTTCTCTGCCTCTCTCTGTTCGCCTCTGTCCTGTTTTTCTTTCTCAATTTCTCTCCCTCTCTCTCTGTAACTCTCAATCCTTCTCTCTAGTCTCTGCAATCCCTCTTCCTTTCTCCCATTTTCTCTCTCAGTTTTTTCTCTTTTCTTTCCTTTTTTCTTTCTTTCTCCGTCTGCTAAATCTCTCTGCGTTCTCCCTCGATTCCTCTCTGTTTTCTCTTTGATTCCTCTCTGCTTACTCTCTACTTCTCTCACCCTCACAGTCTCTATTCTAGCTGGTTTCTTCTCCCCGAAATTTTTCTTTTTTGATTCTCTTCAATTTATTCTTTCCTTCTTTTGGTTTCTAATCCTCTCTCCGGTTACACTCTCTCTGTTCTTCTCTCATCTTCTCTCTCCCTCTCTAATTCTCTCAATATCCCCTCCAATATCTCTGTTTTGTGTGGTAGTGAGGCTGAGATTTGATTTTGTAGTGTGTGAGGGAGACGGAGAAGCTGGTAGTCAAGGGGTTCAATTGATGATTGTTGATGGTGATTACCAGTGATTAGCAACTGCTGGGACTATGGAATGGAGGGTTGTGATGGGCAGGGGTGGTCAGGTGGTGATGAATTGAGCAATCCGGGATTAATTTTTTGCAGGTTGGAAAATTATGGTCTGGTAGCAACTGATAAAGCTGAAATTGGTGGTGGGGGTTAACGGTGATGGGAGGAGATAAGGTTGGAGGCTGGAAGAGAAGGAAACAGTGGTCATGTTTGTTTGATTGGTGGGAGATTGCTAGTAATTTTATTGCTGTTTTGTTGTCTTTTTTTTCTTTTTTTTTTTTTGCGGGTGACGGGTCATGGTGATTGTGGTGATTGAGGTGGTGTTTGAAACTGTGTTTGGCCGTGGGTGGTTAATTGGAGGTTGTGAGTTGGTTATTGGTACTGAGGAGTGGTTCTATTTGTTGTCGATGGTGGTACAGGGGAGTGGTCTTGGGCAGTGGTGGTGGAGGAACTTGAAAATTTCGGTGGTTTCGTATGCTAATGATTCTATTTGCAGGTTGTCGTGGCTACTGTTTGTTGCTCTGTGGTAGCTACGATGATGGCCATGGAGGGAAATTGGAGCTGATTGCAGTTGGATTGATGATGATAATTGGAGAGGGTTGCCTGTTTAATGGTTGTTGCTTGTGGAAATTGGGCTGTATTGGTGGTTGCAAGGGGATTGTAGTAATATTTTTCTGTAGATGGTATTGGTGGTGGAGCTTTGTCATTCAGGGTGGTTAATTGAGCCTAGTTTGGTGGTTACAAAGCTATGGTGATGGTAATTGATTGACTGGCGGCCTTGGGGTTGTTAGTGGTGGATGAAGGAGCTGGTTGGCCAAGCATGTGGGGTAGGACTGATGATAATTGAAACAGAGGGTGGGAAACGAAAGTGATGAATTGTCCATTATAAGGTTAGAGCTGAGCGGTGAAAGAGGGATAAGAATTCAGAAAATCAAACCCAAACCCAGAAACACAAACAACAAAACCCAGAAGAACAAATCTTCAAGAAAACCAAAAGAAAAATCAAGCAATAAAATGAAAAATTCAGAAAACAAGAACCAGAAGACTATCTGATGATTTGACTAAAATTTCCAACAAATATACAATTAATCCATTAATCAAATTTGCTTAAAAGAATGAAAGAAAATAGATCAAACAAGGAGAAGAATTTACCTTTTGAACTTTCAAAAAAAATCTAATGGTGAAACGTTGCTTTGAATTGAAGCTGATGATGAATAGTCCTGGTATGATGAACAGTAACTGAGAAATGAATAAACGGCAGTAGTGTGTGTTTTTGGATGTCAATTGTGTGTTTTTTATCTTTAAAGCATAAAACTAAAAGTGTTTTTAGGGTTTCTGATTTTTCTCCTCCCTTTTTTCTGATTAAAGGGGGTATTTATTGGGCCAGTTGTCTTGGTCACCAAGAATACTACAAAATAACAAAAACGCCACTGGTAATAAAAATTCTAATTTTATTTAAAAAATATTTTTTAACCTAAAAAAATAATACAAAGAAATGAAAATAATCTCCAAAATCTTCCAACAAATGAAAAGTAAATTTCAAATTAAAAGTTAGAGCTTAAAGCTGATAAAAAACGCGCTCGGGATGTGAAATGACGATTTTGCCCCTGGACAATGAAAATTCACAGAAAAATAGCTATTGACCTTGAAAAATTACCAAAAATTAAAAATAGGCTTAAAACCCTATGAAATGCATTTATGACTCAAAATTGGTGAAAAATGAATTTAAACTGTAAAATGATGATTTTGCCCTTGAATGCAGTATTTACGAAAAAAATAGCAATCGTCTCTGAAAAAATCAAGAAAATTTTAGAAACATGCTTAAACAATTAGAAAAATAAATTTGAAACTTAAAATGAGCTAAAATGGTGTTCGCAAGGTAAAATTACCATTTTGCCCTTGTGTTGTTAAAAATATAAAAGAATACCAATTAAATCCAGAAAATCATAAAAAATTAACAAATTCACATGAAAGTAAAAATATGAATTTAAAACTCCCAAAAGCTGATAAAAAAATATTTATAGATAAAATTACTATTTTGCCCCCAAATTATTGAAAAATTAAAATTTAGCCCAAAAAATACAAACATGCCCCCCAATGTTTGAAAATAAATGGTGTATCAAAATTTAGTGTCTGCACATCCTTCACGGCTTTAGATTCGAGCAGAAGATAAGATATGATGATATGCTTGCCTATTGTACCATTTGCAATAGGCAAGGGCATGCTATTGTGGACTGTCGCAGAAGCAAGAACAATCAGATGGTAAGAGCTCAATAGCCAAAGGCCACTACTTCAACTGCTTATGTGCCAGTTAACAAAGACAACATGTCGCAGCCATTATTTCCAGAAGTCCTGGCGGTATAGAGCAAACTAGGGGGGAATTGAATCCACTTTAGCCATCAAGTCCAAGAATCCAAGCTGAGATGCAACATCATACTATTGTAGTTGAAGCCAATGAGCGAATGCTGGAACTGGAACGCGCTTAGCAGCAAGCAATAACAAAGGATGCTGTAGTAGAAACAATCAATGCACCTTCAGTTGATCAGAATGCTTACAGTGCAACGGTGATAATTTCAGAGTTACTCCTACAAAAGCAGCTAGGTACGATTATTGATGATACAAGGTTAGAGGCTTGATTCTAATCGTGATCATGCAGCTCCTTCATTCTTTTCAGATTCTAAGCAGCCACCTATTCATCAATCCAGTTTGTTACCCCTCCAAACTTTTAAGGATTTTAGTGAGCTCATTGGCATAAAATTGCCTAAATATGTTGATGAGGAATGTTTTATGAAGGTTGAGTCCAAAAAATCCAGAAAGAAGAAAGATTATTTTCGATTTCCACGTCAAGTTCTTACACGCCAAGCTTCCAAAGCTTTCGGAGATTTCTCTTCTTTAGTTTCATCATGAGTAATTGGCTTATATGGAATATAAGGGGAGCGATGGGAAAGTCCTCTATTCGTCATTTATAGTTGTTGCTTAGAATCCATTATATTTCTTTGTTGGTTTTTGATTGAACCACTTGCTAGTGTAGATAAAATGGAGGGTTTGAGGGCTAGGTTTTCCTTTAATTATTGTCTTTCCAATATTTCGAATAAAATTTGGATTTTTTGGAAGGGTGACTATCATGTGAATATTGTGTTAAATAAAGAACAATTCTTGCATGTCATGTTGGCTCACGATGATTGGAAGCAAATGGTTAATGTAAGCTTTGTTTATGCTAAGTGTACTAGAATGGATAGGAGGCAATTATGGAGGGATATGATAGAGTTGGCTGCTATCATTGATAGAACATGGTTGATAGGATATGATTTTAATGTAATTAGATCAGTGGACGAGTATTTGGGTTCCTTAGGGCATGATATTGGGGCTATGGAGGATTTTAATGATGCGATCTCTTCTTGTGGTTTGTTGGGATTGCCTTTTTCAAGTAGCTTATACACCTGGTCTTCAGTTAGAGCATGAGCAAGAATATGGAAACGATTGGATAGACTGCTTGCAAATCAGCAATGGCAGCAATTTTTACCAAATTCTTCGATGTTCCATTTAAATAAAGCAACATCAGATCATACCCCACTTTTGCTTAAGCCTGTGGTATGTAATACTTCAATTCCAAAATCCTTTAAATTCCAAAAGATATGGATCTCGCATATATCTTTTTTTGATATAGTAAAAAATAATTGGAGCCTGCCAGTGGAAGGTTACGAGATGTATACTTTTGCCTTTAAATTGAAGCATTTGAAAAAAGTGTTGCGGGAATAGAATTAGTAGCATTTTGGAAATATTTTCCAAAGAGTATGACGTCTAGAGGAGTTGGTGCAACAGAAGGAGATAGATTATGAAAATATGAACACAGAGGAGGCTAGATTGGATTTGCACATGGCTTAGGCTCAATTGTTGCAATGTCTGAAGCAAGAGGAGATGTATTGGCAGCAAAAGGCAAGAATCAAGTGGTTGAAAGAGGGGAAAGATAACACTAGTTTCTTTCATGCTTAAGTTAAAGAAAAGCATAGTAAATTGAGAATCTCTCGCATTAAGGATTTAGAGGAACACTGGATTGAAGAAGAAGACAGTATTGGCAACGAGGCTGATAGATTCTTTAAACATTTGTTGATTGAGGAAACAGTGCAAGGGGCGGATGAGCTGGTGAACTTCATTCCTCAACTTGTGATGCCCCTGCAAAATGATCAGTTGTTAGCTGAGGTTACCAAGGAAAAGCTTCATGGGGTTGTCAGTGGTATGATAGTAGCAGTGCTCCTGGGCCTAATAGATTTACAGATGAGTTTTTTGTTCATTGTTGGGAGATTATTTCTGATGATCTTCTTTTAGCAGTGAAGGATTTCATGGCGAGGGTGCCTATTCCTAAAGGTATATCTAGTTCTCTGGTTGTTTTGATTCCCAAGAAACAAATCCTTTATCGTTTGTAGATTTTCACCCAATTTGTTTGAGTACATTCACTAATGAATTTTTCTCTAAGATATTAGCTGCCAGAATAAGGAGTTTGCTTCCTTCCCTTATTTCATCGGAGTAATCAACTTTTGTGAAAGGTAAGGAGACATCAAATAACATTTTTTTGGCACAAGAGGTAGTGGCTTCAATTGATATGAAGCTTAGGGGGCAAAATTGTTTGTTCAAATTGGATATGATGAAGGCATTTGATAGAGTTTCTTGGAGTTTTTTGCAGCTGGTGTTAAGAAGATTTGGTTTTGCGGAACATTTTATTCGATTGATGATAGGTAATCTTTCACAAAATTGGTTTTCAATTTTGATTAATGGGAGATCTTTTGGTTTTTTTCAGGCTTCCAGGGGAATAAAACAAGGAGATCCTATGTCGCCAATTTTTTTTATTCTGGTAGCTGAAGTCTTTAGTAGGGGTCTTAAGAAGAAGATAGAGGAAGAAAAGATAGAGCATTTTGCTTTGCCAAGGGGATGCCCAATAATCACACATTTATCTTTTGCCGATGATGTTATGGTTTTTTTGAAAGGTAATAGGAGGTCAATCAAGAATTTTATCAAATTTCTAGAAGAGTATCAAGATAGATCAGGGCAGAAGATAAATAAATCAAAAAGTTTCTTTGTTGTCGCAAAAAGGTGTGGAAATGGTCAAAAGAGGATGATTGCGAGATTGATAGGGATGAAACCTAGTGATTTCCCTATTACTTACTTGGGCTGTCGACTTTTCAAAGGTAGGAGAAAAGCAATTTATTTCCATTTTATTGTTGACAAGTTTGTTGCAAAGATTGCATGACAGAAGAAAAAATTACTCTCACAAGGTGGGAGATTACTTTTAATCAAGCATGTGCTCTCAGCAATTCCACTTCATGTATTTGCGGTTATGATGCCACCAAAGCAGATTATCAGAAGAATTCAGAGGATTATGGCTGATATTTTTTGGGAATCGGAAGTGACCACAAAGAGGTATTGGGCATCTTCGACTGAACTATGTCTTCCAGAAGTTGAAGGAGGACTTGGTATCAGAAGGATAGAAGATATGATTGCAGCCTTCAGTTGCAAGCTGTGTTTGAAACTTTATCAAAGTGATTCGTTATGGGCTACATTTATGAATGCAAAATATGGCACTTTGGATAATTTCCAACATCATTAGATTGCTTCAAATATATGGAAGAGATTGGTAGCAGTAAAGGAAGTATTCTACGAGGGAATGGAGGTCATTGAAGATGAGATAGTTTGGAAGTCTACTTTTAGTGGTGAATTTAGCATTTCTTCAGTGTGGAACTAGTTGCGCCACCAACATGCTATCCAAGTTTCAAGGAAGTTGATATGTGCACCCTGCTTACCAAGTAAGATATCAGTTTTTATGTGGAAGCTTTTGAATGAATATTTGCCTTTTCTTGATATTCTCTGTACACTTGGTATTCATTTGCCTTCAAAGTGTTATTTCTGTGAAGTTCATGAGGAAACTTTGGATCATGTTTTTCCTGATTGTAAGGTGGCAAATTTTGTGTGGGATTTTTTTGAGAATCTGTTAAGGTTAAACACTTATAGGCAATTGCAAGGTGTTAGGCTCTACTACAGCATTGTTGGATTAATCTACCTTTTTTTTAATTAGCTAACCCCGTACACTGGGGGGTGGGGACACTACTCCCAAGTTTTATTAAATTTTATTAAAATAAGATATGCAAGAGGGGGCATAAACCTAACCTCCCAATAACAAAATAAAAATAAACGACAAATAAAGCATATATCTTGAAAATAAACGAAAATTATAATCTAAATACAAATTAAGAAAAGCGAAAAGTAGGAAATCCAAATCTGTCTAAATTAGCAGCTCCCTGATCCTTCAGTGGAAGAGTAGAATTTCCCTTAAAAACGTAATCACTCTTCAATCTTATACCTTCATTAGATAAAACATCTGCAGGAATATTTGCTTCCCTGAAATAGTGAGAGATCGAAAGAAACTGTTACTGGAATTGTTTAATTTCAGACAACCACTTCTGTAGAAGCCAAGGGCATGAAGTCAATCCTTTCAAAAGGTTAACCGATATCAAGAATTAGACTCTAAATGAACAGCCAAAAAACCTTTTGATGCACACAACCGAATACCATATAACATTGCCTTCATTTCTGCCTCCAAACTTGTCCCATAGGCAAAGAAACATGAGAAAGCAAAAACTACTTTTCCATGTCCATCCCTTAAGAGCCCCCCTCCACCACTGTCACTCGGGTTCCCTTTAGAGCAACCATCAGTATTTAGTTTAAAACCAAAGTTCAGACACATCAATTTGACTTTCATCACCTGCACAGGCTTCTTGTAAGAGCATACCGTAGTATGTAACTCCAACCAATTTGAGCAATGAACTCGAATATTAAATTTTTCCTCAAAGGCAAGGTAAGGCGAGCATCCCTGTAAACATCCAATGTGATTTGCTCTCAATCCCAATTAGTACCTAAAAAAACAAAACCATTTCTTGCCTTCCACAAATTCCATAAGATTAGAATTGGAATAATTTGAATAAAAAACATGGAGTACTCATTTTTGGTAGAAAGAAACCACCACTTCATCAAACGCATGTGAATATGCTCATGACTCAAAATAATTCCTAACGGTCTCCCAAAAAAATCCCACACCGTAGCTAGAATTTTCCCCCAACAAAATATATGATCGATGAATTCTTTAGAGTGAAGGCTACAACAGAAACAAATAGATGGATCATGAATTCCCATTTTTTGAACCACATCAGCAGTAGGAATTCTTCTGTTCAACAGTCGAAGCATAAAAAAGGATATTTTTAAATGAATAAAAGAATCCCAAATCCTTTTAAACAAAAATCCCGACACCTTGCAATCTCTAACATAGTCAAAAGCAGTTTCCATAAAAAAAAACCTGAAGATGATAATGTCCATACTATTGTTGTATCTATCTCCTGGGCTGGATTCGAAGTAATAGAACCATCCTGTAGCATCCACAAAATATTTTCTTCAGCCACCTCGCGCATACTCATGATTCACTTCCATGCTCCAGAATCTACTCTGTTATCCGAACTTGATTTGGGTGCTTCGACTTGCAATACTTGGCCGCCAAAAATGCCGCCCACAGGGACTTTTGCTCTCTAAACTTCCACCACAATGTAATAGAGAAAGCCTTATAAATATCCTCTAGAGATCTACAGCCAATGCCCACCTCAGCAGTAGGAAAACACAAATGCCTCTATGCAATCCAATGGCAATTTGATCTCTCACCATCTTGTCCCCATCGAAACTTGGCAAACATCCTTTCCAATTGCATGAAAATGCCCTTTGGAGTACTAGCTGAAGCCAAAATATGCAAAGGAATAGATGTTAAAACATACTTTATAAGAATTAATCTACCTCTCACAAAGAGGAATCGGTTTTGCCAGGCTAACAGCTTCTTCATGACAGAGCCAGCAAGATTCGAAAAATATGCTCTTTTACATTTCCCCACAAACAGAGGGCAACACAAGTACTTTACCTGGAAATTTTTTCAACAAAGCCTGTGGTATTTTTTATAATCACCCTTTTAGAATGAGAAGTCCTAGGGTGACAGAAAAAAGCACTTTTTGAATTATTAATTTTCTGCTAGAAAGCCACTCATACTTCTGAAGAACCTCCATTACCATCTTCAAAGACTTTTTAAAAGCACTTGAAAAAATAATAACATCATCAGCAAACGCAAGGTGAGAAACCACATGACATCCAGTAGGCAATTTAAAAGGAGTATATTTCGGGTTTTGATTAAGATGATTCAAAGCTCTAGACAATCCTTTAGCAGCTATAACAAAAAGCATAGAAGAAATAGGATCCCCTTGACGAAGACCTGTAGAAGATTTGAAGTAGCCTTTCAAAACACCATTGATAAGAACAGAAAACCAAGAATTAGAGATAATTCTCCAAATCATATCTATCCATCTTTCTCCAAACCCACAACCTCATAGTATTTTGATCAAATAAAGCCAAAATACGCGATCATAAGCTTTGGCCATATCTAACTTTAATACTACATTACCACCCTAATATTTCTTACCCAATCCTCCAATAATCTCCTGGGCTAACATGAAGTTCTCTGACATCACTCGTCCTTTAACAAAACCACTTTGTTGCAGAGAAATGATTCGAGGAAGAATAGAAACTAATCTCACAGCCAATAATCTCGATATAATTTTATTAACAAAATTACACAAGCTAATTGGCCTAAATTGAGAGAAGTCTTGAGGATGCTCAACCTTCAGAATAAGAACCAACAAAGTTGAGGTCATGCCTCTAGGAATTTGCTCCCCACAGAAGAAACTAACCATCACAGAATGCAAATCATGAGCCACTACGTCCCATGCCTTAGTAAAAAATTTTCCTGTAAAACCATCTGACCCCGCTGCAGTTTCCCCATCCATAGCAAAGACCACCTCTCTGATCTCATCTTTAGAAGGACATTGCTCCAACATTTGATTTTCCTCCTCCGTAATCATCTTCGAAATATGCTCCACTACACCACTCAATTGAGGATCCTCCTGATGAAAAAGAGATCGAAAAAACTCACAAGCTGCCTATGCAATATCATCTTCAGAGTCCAACCAAACTCCTTCTGAATTTTTTATCCAATGGGTGACAGATTTATTCCTTAGCTCAGCTACAATGGAATGAAAGAATTTGGAGTTGCGATCTCCTTCTCTCCACCACTTAACCCGAGCTTTTTGCCTCCAGTAATTTTCTTCTAGGCCGAGAGCTTTAGATAATTTAGTCCTGACATTTTGCAAGTCATGAAGATCCCACATGAAAAGATAAATTTTATGTTTTTGACATTCAGCTTTCTTTATCATAATTTATGCCCTGACTGCATTTTGATCCCCACATGCTGAATTACATAATTAATCCCTAGAAGTTGCTAGAATTTGTCTTTTGACTCCACTAACGTTGCTGGAATTTGTTTTAAACTCCTATTAATTGCTGAAAATTGTATCTTAGTCCTTTATATGTTGCTGGAATTTGTTTTAAACTCCCATTAATTGCTGAAAATTATATTTTTTTCGTCCTTTTATGTTGCTGGAATTTGTTTTAAACTCCCATTAGCTGCTGGAAATTGTATCTTAGTCCTTTATATGTTGCTGGAATTTGTTTTAAACTCCCATTAATTGCTGGAAATTATATTTTTTAGTCCTTTTATGTTGCTGGAATTTGTTTTAAACTCCCATTAATTGCTGGAAATTATATTTTTTAGTCCTTTTATGTTACTGGAATTTGTTTTAAACTCCTATTAACTGCTGGAAATTTTATTTTAGTCCATTACATGTTGCTGGAATTTGTTTTAGATTCCCATTATATTGCTGGAATTCATGTCCGAACCCGTTAATATTGCTGGAATTTTAATTTTAACCACCATACTTGCTGAAATTTATTGTTTCATTCCTTCCTTTTGCTAGAATTTTAGTCTTAAGAACCATGCTTGCTGGAATTTATTATTTCATCCTTCACACTTGCTGGAATTATTTCGAAGTCCCTTAAACTTGTTGGAATTTTGTTCCAAGTCTTATGTTGCTGGAATTTTTATTCTAAGTCCCCTAAGTTTGCTTGAATTTACATTTTACCCCCAATTTTAACTATTTCATATATTTTTACTTTAAATAGTGGTACCTTGACTTATTTGTTCATTTTGATAGCATTAAGTACCGGGTCTTCAAAAAGGTACCCCATTACTTGATTTTTCTCTTATGTACTTCAATGTGCCCTATGTGATTTATTATACATTTTCTTCGCATGTTTCATATTTTATATGCTTTTTGCATATTTATTTACTTTATGTTATTTAATTTTAAATTTTATTATTTTGACAAAAATGTACTATTTTTTTGTATTTATCTAGTCAATGTAATAGTTAGGTTATAAATATTTGTGTATTTAAATAGCAAATGTAATAGATAAGGCATTTTTAATTTCCCCCCTTTTAATTGTAAATTAAGCCCCCGGTGTAATAGTTAGAGTTTACTTATTTTTGCGTGCTAACATGCTTATTTATTTTACCGCTTTCATTAGGATTTTGCATCTAGATATTATGCCTATGTGTTATGTGCTCCTACTTGACTTTATATGTCTTTATATGTTTAATTTACTTTTAATTCACACTTTACTATATAAATTCATGTTTTATGTTATTCCGTCACTACACTACTCCAACGCTAGTTGTGGCTTCACTCGTTTCCCACAAGTCCAACGCTAGTGGGATTTTTTAGAACAAGCTAGTCCAACGCTAGATCCTTAGGGCATTCTAGTGTTAGGTACACTCGTGTGCATTTTACATTCCACTTCACACATTCTTAGTTTTCCTTCCATTTTACATGATTTTTATTATTATTACTATTATTTACTTATTTTTGACAAATCTTCAAATACATGACATCTACGTTGCATTTCACTTAGAATTTAGGTCATTTTTATGTGATCCGACTAGAAATAGTCGCCTACTCACACGGAAAGTGGTGGCGTACATGCCGTTCCTCCCTCCATGAGTAGGTACATTCAGTCACGAGTTATTAGTCCCCCGTACCCATTATGTTGCATTCCCATTTCTTTGACCACTTATTATCTATATTACTATTTTTCTTTTGCTTTTTACATTTCATTTTGCATATACACTCGTGACTCCCTCAAGGTCTCGACTCGGGTTTCGCAATTAATGCGATAATCTCCACCAAGCCTCGACGGAACATTTTGACCCTTTCGATTCTCACATATAGACTCAGGATTTGCATTCATTTAGACACATCCAAAATGCAATAGAACGTAGGGTTAATTTAGGAAATTTTGATTAAACCTCGCAACTAGCCTCGGCTAGGTAGAAAGGGTACTTTAGACGCAGGCCTTTGCCTTCCTTTTCTTCAAATGTGACTCTCGGACCTTTTTCCCTTGTTTTTCATAGATCGGAGTCGGAAAAGGGTTTTAAAAGATTTTTTTTTAATTTTTATTTTTGTTTTGTTAAACGATTTTTCGGGTGACTTGGTACACCCTAACTCAGTATCAAGTGGCAACTCCATTTTTTTTTAAAATAAAACCTGTTTTTAGAATCAGTTGGCTAAAACTGTCGCATTTTTAGTCCTGGCCTTACTTTCTTTTTAAAATATCATTTTTTCTAGAAAATACATTTTTTACTAAAAAAACTCGATTTTTATTACACATGCACAATTTTTCCAAAATCTATCTTTTTCGAAAAGGGTCAACAAACTAGACTGTCTTTTGGGGATGCGACAGTCAACGACTCCACCGTGTGTCATTTCGGAGCGCGACAGGAAGTTCTCTCTCTACTATAGAAAAGGGTAGAGCTGGTGCTAGATGTCCAACCACCTGTGGTAGAGGCAAAAGTAAAGGAACAGCAACAACAGTTAAAGATAATATAGGCCCATACTCTAGATTTGGCAACTGGAATGGGATAGGATTATTAACTAGAAATTTTTTTACTCCAGCAGCCCAAGTACCTTTTATGTTATTAGCAATGTATATATTCGTTATTGTTATACTACACATTTTTTTATTGGGCATTATCTTATAGATTATGGGAACAACAGGTCAATCAAGTGAAAACACTGTAAACACATAGCCTACTTATTTGGTAAGTAGGTAGTTTTCATATTCTTCAAATATTATGAAAAAAATTACTAAGAAATTTTATTGATATTGATTTTACAGTGGACAAATAGCTCTAATCAAGGAAGTGGTGTGTTTGACTGTTGTGCTTCTACATACAATATGTTAGTGTATGCCTTAAAACCTAGTTGGTGTAAGGCACTTTGTACTTGCACTTATTTATGTTACATTTATTCAGGTGGCATTTTTCTTTGTCATCTATACTTGTATTTCTATGTTACTTGTTTATTTGATAAAGTCTTTAGAATATTAACTGTGTATTAGAGATTGTAAGGGTTACAATTGTGAGACTCTAATACACAAAGTCATATGTACGCAATAAAATTTTCGCGTCTGCAAAATTAACAAACAAGAAAAATGCAACAAATATATAAAATTTAATATGAAAATCAAAGATTACAATCTCTATGAGGTCCTTCGATTCTTTTCTTCAAATTTTGATTCGATGGCTTGAGGCTTGTTCTCGAATCGTTGTTGACTTCTTCAAATCTGGATATGGAGACTTGAAGAGAGGTTTGACTTCTTCAGACTTGACTTCTTCAAACTTTGGACGTCGAAGACTTGAAAATTTTGAAGATCTTGATTGAAGACTTGAAGACCTTCTTGGTTGAAGACTCGGAGCTTTCACAGCGTCAGGGGCTTCAGGATGATATGAGTGTACGTCTGTATTTCTCTGTCTCCGTCCCTCTTTCTGTATCTCTTCCTAGGGGTGACCCCCTATTTATAGTTGTAAAATGGAAGAAACGAGAGCCCTTTTGATAACAACTATCTTCATCTTCGAAATTTGAAAACTACGTATCTAATCTGCTTATCATTTAGCATTATCTCTTTATGTCATTTTAAAGAGATTTACAATATTATCTCTTAACTATTATCCCTTTATTTGTTAGAGATAAAGAGATAAATATTTTGAAATGTTATCTCTTTAATTTAAATAAAGAAACAAATATGCCATTTAATTTCATTGTCTACATCATATTCTTAAATATCCCTAGTCATACTATTAATAAGATTGGACATCATTAATACAGATAGACTAACACATACTTTGCCTCTACTTATGGTGAGTGATAGTTGATCTCATTAACTATGATGTGCATGACACCTAAGCTTGTACATGGATGCTTGTTTGGGAACAAGTTCTTTGGATTGATCCACTAAGAGTATGCAACTATAGTGCCAATGGTTGAACTCTTAATGGCAATAGTGTAAGTGATCCTTTGACTTGAGATTACCACAGTATCTTGGGTGTGGTTGCTATACTTTAGCTCTATTCCTCGGTGCTCGTAAACGAGTAGCCCATAGGATAGAGATTGGGTATAGTTTGAAGCATGGAAAGATAGTGAGTAATCAATATATGATTCACTACTCCTTAAATAGGAGACTATATCCCTTTACGGCCACTTGTTGGAAATATTAACTCATAAATCTTTTGTAGAAGTAATAGTATAACTTGAAAGTAGTTTCAAGGTTATACATCATGGAGAGTTATTCTGAAACAAGAAACTATAAATTAGTCATTTTAAAGTATGCACCTTACTTTTTAGGCTAATTGGGATATAGTGTGGAGAAAGAATATTAATTCTACGGTAACATTGTCATATATGGGTATAGTCTACTATATGATTTTCCTATTCACTTGAGTGGTCATGATGTATTACTAGACGCTACTCATGATCTATATGTACTAATTAATTAATTGTGAATTAATGGTAAATTAAAGTGTTTAATTTATCTAGCTCTTAATTGATTAATTAATAAGTTATAATTTGTACGTGAATGGAACCTAATAGGTCACACATATAAAAAACATAATCTTTGGGTTAAAATGTAATTAAGATAAGTATGAGATATTTATGGAGTTAATTTATAAGATAAATTAACTTAAAGGACTTATTTATAAATATTCTAAGTCCTATAGGAAATTAGTTTCCTAAAAGAAATAAAGTAACTAATTAATTTCCTTATGAAATAGAATTCCTAAAGAAGAAGGATTGGCTTATGGTAAGTTGCCTAAATCTTCTTGGTTTTTAATTACCTTTATTCCCTAAAAGACTAGAATACTACCTCTATAAATAGAATCATGCTTTGACTCTTGAATTATTATTGCAACACAAAAGAAAATATAGTAAAAGAAAAATTGCTAAGGGAAAATCGCCACTTTCTCTCTCTCTATTGTGGTCTCTCTCTCTCTCTCTCTCTCTCTCTCTCTCTCTCTCTCTCTCTCTCTCTCTCCCCTCCTAATTGTTAGGCTTTTTCTTTTATTGTGTTCTCCAATTATTCAAGGGATCTAGTACTCAAAAGTCAAAGCAAGTAAGCCTAGAAGGTTCCCAAAGAATCTGTTCGTGTGGCTATCATTGGAGACTCAACACTTGGAGAGCTTTTCATGGTATATCTCACCTCATCACCGAAGGATCTTAGCCTTAGAAACATAGATATCTTCTATATTCAAGATAATCTTCGTGCAAACCTCCTTATAATCATACAGATATATCAAAAAGATCTATGATTGGGGTAATAAAATTTTTATTTTTCCAATGTGTTACCTATGTTATTACCTTACACAAATTAAGTCCAATATTCAGGTTGCATCTTAAGTTATTTATTTAGTTTTAATGTCTATATATAATGGCAATCGATAACATTAACTTTAACTTGAATAATAGGTTCAAACACAAAGGTTTGGTTATGTAATGTTCTCTTCTCAAACATCCATGGCTAGGAGACATGTTCAGCAGGACAAATAGATGGTTCATCTGATAGGCTAGAAAGATTTTTGTATTAAGTATCACTTTTGAAGGAAACTGATAGATTAACATGTGGGATTACTTTATATCATTGAATTTCTTTTGTAAAGTAGCTGTTGCCGCTCTTCATTGTAATGTTGCTGACTTTTGGATGGATTATGTTTTAACTGTGATGTTGCTAACTTTTGAATGGGTTATGTTCATCAACTATGTTGTGGATTGTTTGCTTCTGGATTGTCTCTTGAAAAAAGGTGCTTGGTTTTGTTTTTTGTTTTTTTTTTCTTTTCTTTCTTTCTTTCTTTGTGCTTGGTTATGTTTCTTTCTTTCTTTCAAACAGGTTTTTGGTTTTGTGAAACTTGGAAAATGACTAGAATGCTACTATAAGTAGTGGTGAGTGAAGGATAGGATAAAGATCCAAATATTTTCACCGTTAATTACTTGATTTTTGTGGCAAAAAATCTCTAATGGAAACACTTGCCAATGGTTAAATACAATAACAATTTTTTCATTGAGGGGTTAGGACCACTTTTAGGGGGGTAAAATCTATTTAACCCATTAAATAATGATTAACCATAATTCAAAATTTTAAACAAATGACTTACAAAAATACTGATTTAAACTTTTAATTAGGATAATGTTTTAGGCATCAATGAATAGTTAAATAATTTAGATAATAGGATTAATCTTAGTAGGAGAGATTTTGGTAAAAGTAAATCCAAATGAATTTGGATGCCAAGATAAAATGTAAGAATCAATTAATTTCATTAAACATGAATAATAAAGGAAACTAAGAAACTAAGAAAAGTAAGAATCAATTAAATTCACTAAACATGATTAATGAAAATAAAGAAACTAAAAAGTAAGAATAAGTTAATTTTATCAAACATGATTGATAGAGAAAATAAAGAAACTAAAAATATAATAATTAATTAATTATATTAAAATGATTCACAATATTAAAACCACAATGGCAATGATGGCTCGGTAGTTGGCGCGTTTGAAGCTTGAGTGGGAGGTCTTGAATCATGTTGCTATGATGAATATGTATGATTATATTACAGTATTCTGTGAGACAGATTATAATTGCTTTTCTTACTTGCATTCTTAATTCTCTCCTACAAAACGTAGTATCTGTTATCATAAATACAAAATAAAAAAAGACTTTTATTAAAATAGAATTATACTAAAACAAGTAAATTCTATTATCATACAATCACAGTAAATTTTTTCGCCTACAGCGTGAGCCAAGCACGCTGTGAGCCCAAGTAGTAAGTAGATATAAATATATTAAGAATAAAAAAATGCGCACGTGGAAATACGTCAGTGGACCACAAAAACTTAAAAATTAAAAAACCGTTCACTCTGTGCAAACCCTACTCCGAAGGGGTGCTTTTTATAAAACCTTAGTCCCAGCCGATCTGGCTAATTGCTTCCCCTCGTGCGTTCTGCCTCCTTAAACCCTAGCGTTAGGGTTTTTCAGCCTTTTTTTTTTTTTATCTCTGTTTTGTTCAACCAAATTTTGCTTTTAATTTTACAAAATGGGGAAATCGGCCAATAAAACGGTTCCAAAAGTAAGCTCCTTCTTCGTGGTATACTTATTCTGCACTTGCACTTCGATATTTCAAAAATTTAAATCCCTTTTTTTAAAATTTTGTGGCTTTAATTTACGTAGGTTGACGCTGCTCCCGCTAAACAAACCCCCGGGAAACTAATGAAGAAAGGTTCAATTATTGGCCTTTTGTTTTCGTGAAATGTTTTGTTTTATAATCTTGTGCACTGTTCATTTATACCGAATTTATGAAGAAGATTTCTGTATATCTGACTTTTGCGCTTTATTTTTCCTGTTAATCTTTCATGGTATTTAGTGTTTGTGTGTGTGAATTTTTTTATATGCCTGATTCTCTCATGAAAGTTTGTGTTTTTTGGATTAAGTTTATTGGGTTATCATTTCTTCTGAATTTTTCATAAATCGGATTTTGAGATGTTTATGTTTGTGTGAATTTAGGTAAGAGAGAAGCTGAGGAGATTATTGATAAAAAAATGAGTGTGAAGAGGCAGAAGAAAGGAGGGGAGATAGAAGAGGCTACTAAAAAGAAGAAGACTGAGGTCAAGTATGGGGAGGAGAAAAAGGTTGTTGATGATGATACCCGTACCTCTGAGGACACTTCCTCTTCAGAATCTGAGGAAGAAATCAAAAAGGTTTATTATTCAGCTAACTTTTTTTTTTTTCACTAATTTTTCTGTTGCTTGTTTTTAAGACTTATTGTATTTGATATAGTGTTATAACTGGATCATAGTTTGCCGGCAGAGTGGTCTAGTGTATAACTTATCTTGTTTCCTTAAAGGTTTGTGTTGCTTTATGTTTTATTATCTGCCTGTTTTTTCAACTCCAGGAGCTTCCTCCCAAAGCATTGGCAACTCCTAAGAAACCACAGCTCTCTGTCACCAAAAATGGCACCACAAAGAAAGGGAATCAATCCAGCGATTTTGATGATTCAGGTGCATCAGATGACAGTGAATCTGATGAAGATAAGGTATTCATCTTGCTTAGCTTTCCAAACTTGCATTGGTGATAATACCAATCTGAAAGACTGTCAGGGTTCTTATTGTGTACATGGATTGTTTAAGCAGGTACCTAAAAGCAAGTCACTAGCTACACCTAAAAATGGCTTTGCAGCACGTGCCAAGAAGAAAGACGAGTTTTCGGATGAATCCGAGTCTGAAGATGGAAGTAGTGATTCAGATGAGGATACTGGTGCCAGTAAGAAGATAGCTCCTGCTAAGAATGGACCTGTTATAGATGCCAAGAAGAAAGATGATTCTGATTCAGAGGATGAAAGTAGCAGTTCAAAAGATGAGAAAGCACATGCTGTGGCAGCTATGAATAGCCGTACAGTAGCTGTAAATGAGCCTGGTGATTCTGAATCTGAGGAGGAGAGCAGCAGCTCGGATGATGATGTTCCTGCAACCAAGAAAGTGCCTGCTGCTAAAGGTGGGCCCGTGGCTGGTTCCAAGAAGAAAAAAAATTCTGAATCTGAAGAGCAGAGCAGCAGTTTGGATGATGATATTCCTGCAACCAAGAGAGTACCTGCCACTAAAGGTGGGCCATTGGCTGGTTCCAAGAAGATAGATGATTCTGAATCTGAAGAGGAGAGCCACAGCTCGGATGATGATGTTCCTGCTACCAAGAAAGTGCCTGCCGCTAAAGGTGATCCAGTGGCTGGTTCCAAGAAGAAAGATGGGTCTAGTGATGATTCTGACTCAGATGATGAAACGACTAGTTCCGACAATGAGGATGTATGTATGGTGATTTCTTTAGTTAACACAGGTTCTGGGGCTATCTGCACTGGTTAATTCCTTTTTCTTTTCTTTCCTGGATCATGATTTTGATAAAAACTGATTAGTTATAAATGAACAGACAATTGACAAGCTTATTGTTGGTTGATTGTTCTAAATTTTTAAAGCTATTTGCTTTTTCCAGTCTTCTCTTACCTTATTTTAACCCGAAGGAAGCTGATTCTGAAAATTAATCTCCTATGGGCTTAAAAGAACAGCTTTTGGGTTTTCAAAGCATTTAAAATGGAAACGCACTTTCAATTTAAGTAGCTTTCACCAAAATCATATTTCCTTGACAGCTATTAGCAAAAAGTATTGAACAGAACAGATCCTGATGGGTTCGCATTTTGGACTAATAATTTGCACAATGCTCTGCCAAAAGGGGGTCAAAACTAGTAAACCATTAAGCTTATTTATCAGTTCTTGTTTGATGAGTTTTGGTTTGTCATAGGCTGACTTGTTTCAGTAGATTGCAAAGTTGATTGATTTGTCATAGAGAACTAATATTTGTATACTTTGTCATGTAGCCGATATTTTGCCTAGTTTGTATTGACTTTTCAAGTGCAGGCAATGGAGGACAGTAGTGAGGAAGAGACTTCTGATGACGAAAGTGAAAATGGGGAACCTCAAAAGAAGAAGAGTAAAGTCGTGGTATGTGACTATGATGTAGATTTAAGTTCGTTGTATTTTGTGATATCAGATGGCTTTGGTAATTATTAGTTTGTGTGATGTTTGTTAGCCCACTAGGGTCGCAAGTGCTGTAAAGCCTGCTGCCAAAGCTGTAGAAAAAGTGGAGAGTAGTAGTAGCGAAGAGGAAAACTCAGATGAAAGTTCTGATGATGAACCTAAAAAGGAACATTCAGTAAAGAAGGTAGTGAAACATGTATATTGTATTAGCATGCAGTTATTATACCATGCTAACACTAATTTTTTTAATAAAGAAGGAAAGCAGCTCAGTTGAATTATCTTCTGAAGATGAAGAAGAATATTCTGAGGAAGAGGAGCAGCAACCTAGCAGAAACCCTAAAAAAAGGGTAATACATGTTTCTTACTCAAGTAGTTACATCTAATGACTTTTCCAGTGATTCATTTTTTTTCCCTGTTATCTGTCGTCATATTATATGCCTAGGGTTGGTAATTGGATGATTTTTGTTACTCTGAATATTTCTCTTGTTCTATTTTTTTTTTTTTTTTGTTAGCTTTGAACTATTAGATCCCTAAATAATGGGATACACCTTTTGAATCTATTTTATGCATGCCAGTTGACTTAGAGTGTATACAAAATCTAGTGGGCTCCAAAAAGTTTGGAGGTTTGCAAAATCAACATGAGATATTGATGGTGTTGTTCGGCAAACATTCTTAAGCTGCATTAGTTTTTCTTTGGTATTCATGCTTGACAGGATACAGATGTTGAAATGGTCGATGCGCTGTCAGAAAAAGGAAACCCTGAGAAGGGAAGTTTCTCTTCTGAAAGGAAGGTGGTAAGTGCTAATCTTTTCTACTTCACTCATTCTAATTTGTGAACTGTGTTTAATTTTCTAACATAAACTATGACAATGCAGCCCAAGACTCTTGCCAATTCTCGGTCTCAAGCATTAGGATCCAAGACCATATTCGTTGGAAATCTTTCTTTCTCAGTTGAGCAAGCTGATGTGTATGTGGTACAGCATGGTCTGCATTTCTGTTATAAGTTTAATTTGGAAGATATCTGACACTGATGAAACACAGGGAGAACTTCTTCAAAGATTGTGGGGAACTTGTTGATGTTCGCTTTGCCACACATCCAGATGGTTCATTTAAGGGCTTTGGTCATGTTGAGTTTGTTACTGCAGAAGCAGCTCAAAAGGTAACATATTTTTTTGACTCAATAATGGTTTTTATTGCTGGCTTTTAATTCAAATGAATTTTGAGGGCTTGGTATGCTTTCTGGTTTCTAGCTTTTGCTGTCTATCTTTGTCAACGTGCATTCATTTTCCTTTTTGGGGTTTTGACAACTTCATTATGGTTCTGAGCTCCAACATATTCTTTAATTGAAAATTCACCTGTTAATGATGGCTTAGAAAGTTTTAGAGCAGCCATGTGCACATATTAGATGTCAATGTCAATGTACTTGCATTTGTAGTGCTATGAAGAGTGAACGCTTGTTGCATTGTTCCGGTTCTGTATAGAACATATGTTAATCTTGGAATTTGGATGATTTAAACAAATATGACTGGATTTACTGTAATATGGACCTAATTGTTCCCCTGTAACTTAGTGTGGGCAACAATGGCATTGATACATGTGAAGTTTTTGCATCGTTCATAGTCTGATCTTGGATGGCATTAGCTAGAAAGTTGGGATTGCATGATATTCTTCTGTAGTTTGTACAAGTGTTGTTTAAGTCAAACTCTGTATTTTATCAACTTTTGTGTTGTCTATATGGGACACTGTTCTTGTCCAAAAAGTTTTGATTCACTATTAAATTTATGATGCCAAGAGGGTCTGAGTCTACGCTAGATACTTTATCCATTGATCATTTAAAGCACTCTTAGAAATGCACACGTGTTAAATACAGAGAGATAACTGCAGTAGACAGCTCTGATATTATAATGCGTTTGTCTATGAAACTAAATGTCCTTGTGTAGAGTGATCCATGATATATCATGGAGCTGCTAAAGGGTATAAACATGGCATCTCCTGGAACAGTCCTATTTTGTTCCTTTTCTTTGGGTGGAATATGGCATGTACCAGGGTCAGCATGCTAGCTGTTATTTGATCAGCATCCTTTCTGGTGGTTGAGATAACTTGAAATTAATTGCGAAGGTTCTTGAGTTGTACTAACATATTCAAGTCAATTGGGTCAAGAATGATATATGGGAAATGTGTTGGTTTGTAGGAAAGTCTCATTGAACTAGTTGATTCTGTCCCAAAACGGATGTATCTTTTTTGGGCCATTGCTTAAACAAGAAATCTTATTTTACATGGCAGTTGAAATAATTTAGTTGGTCCTAGATACTCCCTCTGCTTGTCCTTTTTAATGTTTTTAAATCCAAATGGTTATGCGCTTCATCTTGTTTCTTGCTTTATTTGACAATATTTGTCTAACTTGTATGGTAAAACCTAAGCTAATGCAAAATAGAAAATTAAACTTTAAGGTAGAGGAGTAATATAATTAATAATTTAAGTCCTTTGCTATGATGACATTGGTAAGGTTATTATACCTATTAATGTACTGGATATTCTATTATTAGTTTGGACTCTGTTGTTTATTGTGTTTAATATGAAAACAGGCACTTAAAGAGTTGAATGGTCGAGAATTGTTGGGACGGGGTGTCAGGCTTGACATTGCTGTTGAGAGGGGATCATATACACCACAGAGCAGGTATCACATAACTTCCTCTTTATGTTTAGAGATTTCAATTGATAGGACTACTAATCTTTGAGTTAATTTTGCAAATACTTGTAGCAAAGACAGAAGTTCAATCCAGAGGGGTTTTGGATCTCAAGGGAAAACAACGATATATGTCCGTGGGTTTGATAGGAATGTTGATGAATATGAAGTATGTTTTCAAGCTTACTTTCCTCCTTTCTTACCATTCTCCTTTCTTGTGTGTCCCAATCACATTCTGTTACTCATACAGATTAAAGGTGCATTAAGAGAGCATTTTGAGTCATGTGGAGAGATAACAAGAATATCTGTTCCGAGGGATGAGAGTGGCCTCAAAGGGTTTGTTCTTCCTTCACTTATGTTGGAGTAGTTCATCCTTTTTTAAACTCTGGAATTGTGTTATATATGCATTCTTCTAGCTGGGCACTAATCTCTATGTTGCTGGAGAGTAGTATGTTTGTTCATGGGTTTTTGTGGATTTATTATATTTCTTTTGTTTTCAAATTGTTATAAGATGTTTAAAATGTTTGTTGATGGTTTAAATGTTGCTCCATTGATGTCAAAAAGAAGGTTAAGATCAACTGGAACAAGTTTAGATTGTTTTATGCAAGTGTGTGTGGTTGTGAATTCATTTCAAATGTGTTTAGCATCTCTGGTGTTTTCATAACAGAATAAATTGTCAGATATTGTAATAATGGAACTTTAGCTACTTCTTGCTAGCTAGGGTTGAAACTTGTTTCTTATTTTACGCAAATATGTTCTAGAAATCATCATGGATTGTCAACTTTAACCTTGCTTTGACGTTCCACTCCTGATTTGAATGATCAGTTGTAAGTTTGCTGCCAGAAGTGGTAAACTACTGTGTGATATCAAATCTAAAATTTCTTGTGACGATTTTTTTTGAAGTGATGTCTGTTTATGGTACATATTAGTGCAAATCTTTTCTACACCATTGTTGTGAACTAATTTTACCCCAGTGGAGCACTATTTTGCACCTCATTAATGAACCTTTGTTGAATGCTTTACCACACGACAAAAAGTACATTTATTGATTAAATAAATGTTCCCTTAAGATATCCATTGAATGCCCCAATATTAGTTGGAAAGATTTACTCTGTTTTATTGGTTGATTGAGGGAATGATGTGTGTTATCACTTTAGTTCCCTTTCCTTGCTTAGAATATTCGGGGATCATCTATGATTTACCGGTCTGTAGTTTTTCCTTCTTTTTTTATTTTTATTTTTTTCTCTCTCCCAGGCAAATGTATGATTGACCAGATATTTTGGTTGCAGGTTTGCTTATATTGACTTCACGAATAATGATGGCATTAACAAAGCTTTGGAATTTGACAAGTCCGAACTTAAAGAGTTTACTATAACTGTGGAAGAGGCAAGACCAAGGGGTGATAGCCGTGATAGTTCTGGTGGTGGAAGGGGCAATGGTGGGAGGAGTGGTGGTAGATTTGGTGGTAGACGTGGAGGTGGGCGCTTTGGCAGCGGTGGTGGTCGTGGAGGTGGTGGTAGAGGCCGTGGAACTCCCAACAAGCCTAGTATGACTCTGGCTGCTACTGGTATGCTGTCATTTACTTATTCCACTGTTATGTCTATGGTTGGACTAGTCCCCACGCATTAAGTTGATGTTAACGAGGGTGGTGTTGGCTCTTTGTGCCATTTGCGTGTGATTTGAGAGCCAGTGGGTGTTTTATCATTTATTAATTGTTACATGTCTGTCCTTGGTTGGATATCTTTAGTTAGGTTTGTGATTTGAGAGCCAAAGGTGTTTTATTTGCCACTTCTTCAACATGTTGGCACAATCGATCTGCAAGTTTGGTGTAAAAGTTGTACTCTGGGCATCTTTTGGTCCTTTGAGGTCGATTTGGTTTGCGTCTCGCAAAGACCTGGCGGCTTATAAAAACTTTTATTGCTCATCGTTAATATGTTGGTGTCATTGTTATTCTGCATGCATTCTAATATTTTCTTCATTCTTTTCTTGGTGCAGGGAAAAAAACCACATTTGATGATTAGCGAGGAGCGGATTGGAGCATATCCCCTATATTTTGCTATCTCTTTCTGTGTTGTGACCATTTTGACTGAAAGTTTATGCATTTCGAATTATAGTGTAAAAGTGGATTACCGCACCTGTGGAGGCATTTGCTATATCATGTTTTGCCAATATTCATCCTTCCGTTTGTTAGGCATTGTTTGTCAAAAATATGTTTTTAAAAAACTCTAAACATGTATTTTAATTACTTTGTTGTCTTATGTACACATATCTAAAGAATTTTTAAAATTGTTATAGTAATTTGTTTTTAAATACATCTTAAAAAGTAAGGAAAATTTTTAAATGAATTCGATCTACGGCTTTACATGTTGACCTTGTGCTTAAATAAATATTTTTATATTAATTTATATTAATTTTTTATATGAGCATGAATAAATTTGCTTACTTAACTCTTTTTTATATAATAAGATATATATGTGGGGTTGTGGACTCAGTCTAGTTAAAAATCTCTCAAAAAGCAACCGTATAAATGGCAAATGAGTGTCTCATTCTCAAATTGCAATTGTAACTTCTCCCCTGCCGGGAAAACTTTAGTAAGTTGTTGCAAGGTTGTGCAGCTGAGATGTTAATTTTTTTATTTTTTTGGTATTTTCTCCAAATGGCAACAATTTTACTATGATCAGATGTCTTAAATTGTTTTTTTTTTTTTAGCATTTTCTCCAAATGGCAACAATTTTACTATGATCAGATGTCCAAGGGTTTTAAACAGTATGGTGGGCGGTGGGCACGTGTTGCTTCTGTTGAACTCTTGTCAAAAGTCTCATTACCAATGTTGTGAACAAAGGGAGATTGAGGACGCATAAAATAGTAACTCGTACCAATGGCAACAAGGACATGATTGCAAAACTCGTGGCAATAATATAAAAGTTGTATTTAGGTTTTTTAGATCTGTGTATAACTTTTTGTTCTCTCTCATGAGCTATCATGATAACCCTTTTCATCTATCATTTATACTCGGTTGAGAACCGAAATTCAAGTAGGGCGTTTCCTTATCTTCTCCTCTCACAAGTTTTATTTTCCCCTACCAACCATTAGTTTCCTTGTTCTCTCTCTCTCTCTATGTCTCTCTCTCTCTAAATAAGAGGTAGGCATTTATAATGGTGAGTAGAGGTGCTTTAGTTCTTTCTTTTATCTTTCTCATGCTTCGATTGAGGAAGAGGTCAGCAGTTATGGTGGTGAGTATATGGTGTGAGAAGGGTACAGTGGTAATCTCTCTCTCTCTCTCTACCTGAAGAGGAAATAAGTAGTTATGGTGCTTGTGCTCCGTTATTCTCTCTCTCTCTCTCTCTCTCTCTCTCATGCTAGGTAGGTAGTAATGATGGTGAATAGACGGTGTGTAAGAATGTGAGAGGGCACAGGGCTAGAGACAATTTTTTTTCCTGACTTCCATTTTGTTTCTAAAAAGTTGCTAGCATAAAAATGAGATGTTCAATACTTGATAATGTATACCTTATAACCATATATTAGTTTACGATTTTATTTCAAATTTATTCTTGCTAATACTATGTGACTATTCATTATCATTTATTTTGTTGTTTACCATTCGGGTTCGTTCGGTAAAGTTATAGAATATCAATTGTGCATAACAAATTATAAGCAATTATAGTGATGATATTCTTATTACACATAAGTTGTATCATTAAATGGGGTTGTTCTCGTTCGCTCAGATTTTACAAAAGTTGCTTTGAGAAAAGCAGATTACAAAAAATCAAATTTTTTAGAATCTAAAAGTTGTTCTAGTTTGCTTAAAGAAAACTGATTAAAAGTTACTAATGGATGTTCTTAAAAAAAAAGCTGTAAAATCAGATTTTTGATAAAAAATAACTAAAATAACCTTAAATGTTGAACATATGATATTTTAAGAGAATAATAACTAATTTTTAAATTAAATTAATATCTATAAATATAAAAAATTTCCAAAAAATTAAACATCAAATTAATATCATAATATTACTTCAAATTATGGAATAAAACAAAACAATTTTTTTTGTACTGTAATAACAATATAGTTTGAAATACAAAAAATTTATCTCCTTCGATGCTGATTTTGATATATTTCATCACGAATTCTATTTCTCACTACATCCATTGCAGTATCATCATTTGAACCCGTAGTCCATGTTGTAGTCCATTAGTTAAGTCTGACTCAGTATCACCTAGCATTAAATCTAGATCAAGATCATACTTTTCAAATTCGAAATCATTTGTTGATTCTCTTTTGATATAATTATGAATAGCCATCGTTGAAGCCACTAATGCAACTCGAGTAGAAATATCATAGTGATGAGGTACTCCAGTACGCAATAATTTCCACCTTACTTTCCAAACTGCAAATGATCACTCTATAACACTTCTTAGTGATGAATGAGTATGGTTGAATATTTCCAAAGCATCTTGGGGTGGCTCGCGTTGGAATTCAAGGCAAATGATACTTTTCTCCTTTATATGGTGCAAGGAATCCTCTTGATAGTTGGATATCCAGCATCAACCGAAATAAAATTGATCTGAAATTAAAAAGATAATATTGTAAATACATTTCATATTATATTAAAGAATGTAAAATGAGTCGATATATAAATTAACCTCTGCGTGGCATTAGAAACTTTTTAGATGCATCACGAATTGTAGTATAAAAGATTATGGTATCATGTGCACTTCCTTCCCAACCTGGTAAAACAAATGTAAATCACATATCAAAGTCACATGTAGCCATTATATTTTGTGTTGGATAACCTTTTCTTCCAATGTACGAAAGTTGTTGTCCTTTGGGTATGGCTACTTTGACATGTGTTCCATCAATTGCACCAATGCAGTCCTGTGTTACCAAATAAATCATGAGTAGTAGTTTTAAGCTTTTGGAGTAAAAGACATATACATGCAAAATGAAATTTTTTCGCTTGTTACCTTAATATATGGCCAATATCTCTAATTTCTTTGAATATAATTATGGACCATTGAAGTTTCTCTAGGCTTTATCCAATCTGTTGACATTTTAATAGTAGCCGCAAGAACTTTTTAAAAAAATTTATAAATAGCAGAACCTGAATGCTGAAACCTTTCTTGCATCTCTCTATTGCTCGAAGAGAGATCAACTGTCATAAAAAATATGGCCACCATCTCTTCCACACTAGTTTGCCTAGTTTGTGTAAGACCATATTGATTTTCTAATAAATGACAAAATCGTAGGAAAATATTTTTTTGCATTCTAAATTGTTCGTGATAGCGCCTTGGATGTCCATCTAATATTTGCATCATCCATGTCCAACCAATGTGTTCAGATGTATGGCATGGTTGTTTAAATATGAATGTGTCAGCATGATTTGCTATTACTTGTGCAGCTGCATATGCTAATGCATTTTGATTAACTATTTCCTTAGCCAACAACTCGATTTTGGTGTCATCAATGGCAGTGTTATCTTCACTACTGTCTGAATCTTCATCTAGTACCTGTTTATCACGTTAAATTGATTCCAAACAATTTAATGCAATTTAAAAAATCTACTTTAAAATAGTATAAGAAATTTTACAAGCCCAGAGTTGCATAGAAATATAAAAACAAATAATATAAAAAAATATAAAATTTAATGTCATGTATTAAAGAGAGATGGATGTTTAATAATTATTAGTAAGTAACAATATTTCAATGCTAAAAAACTTAAAAAATACATAAAAACATCTAATGATATTGCTTAGATTGCTGATTCAATAACCATTGTAGACACAAATCATCGTCCATTTGTGCCACAAACATCTCTCTATAAGAAGGCTTGAGAAACAAATCACACGCAAACATATATAAATCATCTCCTTTTTGCACCCCCAGAAGTTTAAGTAACATTGCAATCACCTCAGGAATGGTACTGCCTACAATGCTATCTTTGATACTAGTCATTTTAGCAAAGCTAGCTTCAACTGTATCTACTATCCGATCTAGGGATTTCTTCAACCCGACAGTAGCGAAAATCTTCTTTTTTCCTTGGTTTTCATTTTCTGATAAATTTTTTTTCCTTTTCTTAGTAACTTTGGTATTATCAACATTAACAGTATCATCCTCAGATTCATCTAGTTCTGCAACATTAGTATCTTCTCCTTGTAGGTGCGGTGGCAAACTACTTGAATTGGGTGTCCATACATTTTCCCCACTAGCATGAACCTTATTGAAAAGAAAATCTTGTTTCTCCAATAATAGTGGTCCCTTCTTACGGAACTTAGCACAATCGGGAAATATTTGCATATTACAAGTAATTGATTAAAAATTATGTTTAAGAAGATGTCACGTCCAAAATCGATAAGCACGGGTAGGGTCTTTGATTGCCGCGCCCTAAAAAGACGGTTCGGTCTAGTGACCCTTTTCGAAAAGATAGAGTTTTGGAAAAGAAGTGCGTGTGTGAAAAATTGAGTTTTTAGTAAAAAAAGTGTTATTTGGAAAAAATGATATTTTAAAAGAAAATAAGGCCGGGACTAAAAGTGCGACAGTTTTGGCCAACTAATTTTGAAAAGGGGTTTTTATTTTAAGAACGGAGTTGCCACTTGGTATTGAGTTAGGGTGTACCAAGTCACCCGAAAAATCATTTAGCAAAATAAAAAATAAAAATTTTAGAAAACTATTTAAAAACCCTTTTTGACTCCGGTGTATGAAAAAATGAGAGAAAAAGGTCTGAGAGTTACATTTGAAGAAAGGGAAGGCAAAGGCTTGTGCCTAAGGCACCCTTTTAACCTAGCCGAGGCTAGTTGTGAGGTTTAATCAAATTTTCTTAAATTAACCCTAAATTCCATCGCATTTGGATGTATCTATATGAATGCAAATCCTAAGTCTAACGTGGTATCGGGAGGATCAAGATGTTCCATTGAGACTTGGTTGGGATTATCGCATTAATTGTAAAATCCGAGTGGAAACCTCAAGGGAGTCACGAGTTTGAATGCAAAATGAAATGCAAAAAGGAAAAGAAAATGATAATATATAGTAAGTGAAGAAAGAAAGTGGGTATGCAACATAACGGGTACGGGAACTAATATTTCATGACTAAATGTTCCTACTCACGGAAGGGGGAACGACATGTACGCTACCGCTTTCCATGTGAGTAGGCAACTATTTCTAGTCGGATCACACAAAATGACATAAATTCTAAGTGAGATGCAACCTAGATGTCATGCATTTGAAGATGTGTCAAAAATAAATAATAATAATAATAATAATAATAATAATAATAATAATAATAATCATGCAAAATGGAAAGAAAACTAAAAAGGGAATAGTGTGTGAAATGATGTAATATGCACACGAGTGCACCTAACACTAAAATGCCCGAAGGGTCTAGCATTGGACTAGCCCCTCTTAGGAATCCCCACTAGCGTTAGACTAGTGAGGAAATGAGAAAAACCACAACTAGCGTTGGACTAGTGTGGTGACGGAATAATTAAGCATGAATCAAAAATAAACATAATATGAAAAGCAAATAAACATATAAAGACGCATGAACGCACGGAAGAGCACGTAACACGTAGGCATGATATTCTAGATGCAAAAATTCTAATGAAAGCGGTAAAAACAAATAAGCACACAAAAGCACATAAGCCCTAACTATACCGGGGGAACTTAGCTACAATTTTAGGGGGGAAAAAAAAGTAAAAATGATCTATCTATTACACTTGCTATCTAAATATAAAATTTTGTTAATATTATAAAAAAATATAATCTAACTATTACATTGACTAACTAAATACAAAAATAATCCAAAATAAAGGAAATTGTAATCTAACTATTGCACTTTTGCCAAAATAATGAAATTTGAAATTAAATAACATAAAGTAAATAAATACGCAAAAAGCATGTAAAATAAGAAACATGTGAATAAAATACATAAAAAATCACATAGGAGCACATTAGAGCACATAAAGAGAAATTAACGAGGAATGGGGATACCTCTCGAAAACCTCAGTACTAATGCTTAAAAATACAAATAAACACGTCAATGTACCTCAATATAAACAAATAAAGGCTAAAGTATGTAAAAATTGACAAATTGTGGTGAAATGTAAAATCTAGTAACTAAAAGGACAAAAAATAAATTTCTATGAAGTTTAAGGGGTAAAATTAAAAATTCATGTAAGTGTAAGGGGTCGAAATGCAAAATTAAAATAAATTGAGGACAAAACGATAAATTTCAACAAAAGTGGGACAAAACATAAATCGCAAGAGCTAATTAAAAAGTAACAAAACTCTAGGAGATCAATCTGTAAATGGGAGGGACTTAATTGCATAAAATGAAAGAACTTCAAAGCACACAGATAACATTGAAAATCTTAAGGGGTAAAAGAACATAATTTTTATTTTTTATTTTTATATTTATTTTTTTTATAATCGGGTAACCATAAAACAAATAAAATGATGAAACTAAATTATTAAGGACTCACAATATAGCAAATTAAAAATTGTTGGGGCATAGTTGTAACAATACAAACTAATTCATATTTTATAACAGAATAACTAAAATAAATAAATTCAAATTCTAATTAAATGAGACCAAAGTTATCAAATAAATTCAGTAAAATTAACTTAATGATCAAATTAAACTGGTCTAAAAGATTTAATTACAACCTGTACTAAGTTAATCCAAAATCATGAACTAAACAAAATTATTAACTTAATTAAAAGCCTTATAACTGAAAGAGAAAAAAAATACTAATAATAATAATGAAATAAAATCAACCCCGCCCAAAACCCGGATACCCAACCGGTTTCCCAAATTGCCAAATGAGCTTCTTCTTCCTCCTACTTCTCTTTTTCAATTTCTATTTCTCTGTCTCCGTTTCTATCTTGCTACTCTCAATTTCTAGTCTCTCTCTCTCTCTCTCTCTCTCTCTCTCTCTCTCTCTCTCTCTCTCTCTCTCTCTCCCTCCTCTCTTCTTCCTCACCAGACCTGCTTCTCATTCTCTATCTCTCTCTCTCTAGCTACTGTTCTCTATACGTCTCTTCCTATATCTCTCTTTCTCTTCGTCTCTCGTTTAGCATCTCCCAGCTCTCTCCCTCTATTTCCTCTATTTTTCTCACTTAGTCTTCTTTTTCCTGCCTTTGTTCTCCTCTCCCTCCGATCGCTGGCCTTTCTTTCCTCTTTTTGGTCCCTCCGTTCCTGTCTCTCTACCTCTATCTGATTTTCTCCAGCTTCTTTTGTTTCTTCTCCATTCTGCTTTCTGTTCTCTATCCCCCTTTCTCTTTCTTAGCTAAGAAAAAGGAAATTATGCAATTAAACTCTAGTTTCCCTAATTTGTTTGTCAGATTCTTCAACCCAAATTTCCCAAATTCAAACCCATGAATCTCATGTGAACATAATTTATGCTCCATTCAAGCGCACTGGCAATAATTATACTCATATAAAGGAAATTGAGGGAGGGGTTTTGGAAAGTTTACCTGATCAATCTGGGGAGAGGTGTACTTGTAGGTGGAGCTACGGTTAACTGCTGTTGCTGGTGATGCTTTTGATGGATGGATTGGTTAGTTGTGCTGGTGGGTCTGGTGGAATTTGTGGTGGTGTAGGGTGGAGAGATTGGTTATTGCTGTGATTTTTCTTTTTGGGCTGTAATTTTTCTTGCATGTTTGTCAATTACGGTATCAGTCCTAGGCTGTGGTATTGTGAGTGTTGCGGGGGAGATTTCCGAGGGTGGAATTGAGGAGTTCGTGAGTTGTGATTGCTAGTTTTTGGGTTGGATTATTGGCTTGGGCTGTTGTTGATGAACCTGTAAGGACCTGGTGATGAATTATGGTTAAGGGCGTTGCTGTTGGGAGGTGGTTTTAGGGGTTTTTGGGTGATTAATGGGTGGCTGGGTATGTTGCATTTTGAGGGGTGGTTGTGATGGTTTTCTAGTTGTGAATGGTAGTTAATGGAGTAGGGAAATTTGTGATTGTATTGTGGGATATTGATGAAGGAAATTACAGTAAATTGAATGCCTTGTGCAGTGGCAGGGGAAGTTGTGGTGGCGTTGTGTTTGTAGTATGGTGGTGATTGGCATCTGATGGTGAAGGAGGTGTTTTATGGGTTGTTTCTGCAAGTTATGGTGAGGTGGGTGGTCTGTTGTGACTGGCGGTGGTAGTAGTGGGATTGCAATGGTCCCTGGTGATTGGGCAATTGGTGATTTTGTGGAAGGAATTCGTAGCTAGAATTTTTTCCTTTGTTTGTGTCTGTTATGCATGTGCTTCTGTGTGAAGTGTGTGTATGCTTGTGTTTCTATTTCTGTGTGTGATAACTGCGTGTGCTTGAGAGGGTTATGGTGTATGAATCTAATTTGTGAGTGTGTCTGATGATGTGTGTATGTGAACTATGTGCGTGAAGGGTTGTGTGATTGTGTATGTATACGTGTGTGAGTTGTGAATCTGATGATGTTTGTGTTTGCAAGTGTGTATAAGTGTGTGTATTTGTGAAGTGGTTGTGTGTGTATTGTGTGTATAAATGTGAGAGTGTGTGTGTGGCTGTGTGTAAGGTTGTGAGCTAGTGTGTAAGAGAGAAAATGCAAGAGGTGTATGGAAGTGTGTGTAGTGTGTGAGAGAGGATTGTGTGAATGTGTAAAGTAGTGAAAATGGTGCGTGTAGTGAGTGAGAGAGGATGTGAGTGTGTGTTCTAGGTGTGTGGTTGAAGATGTACTATTGTGTGTTCTAAGTGTTCTAGGTGTAGATTTGAAGATACACTAGTGTGTGTTCTAGGTGTTCTGGTGTGTGGTTGAAGATGTACTAGTGTGTGTTTTAGGTGTTCTAGGTGTAGGTTTGAAGATAAACAAAATCCTAATAGGTGCTCTTGGTGTTCTTGGTGAAAACTTGAAGAAAAATGTAAGAAAAAGTGTGTGTTTTTGGTGTTCTTGGTATATCTAAAAACTAAAAACTAAAAATTAAAAAATTAAAAACTCTCTCTAGGTCTTTTTTATTATTTCCACCTCTTTTTTTAATCCCCAAGTGGAGGGTATTTACAGTGCAACAAAAGACTTATCTTCCAAAAAATGACTAAAAGAAAAAAAACGCCCTTGACTACCAAAATTACAACTTTACCCTTACAAAAAATTAAAAAAAATTATATTCTCTCCCAAAAAATAGAAAAATTATGAAAAACATAAATAATAAATTTATTAACCGCAATTACCTTGAAAAAAGTTAGAAAAATTTAAAAACATGCTTAAAAGACCTAAAATGAATTTGGGGCCCAAAAATGGCGAAAAATGTTCAGGAGGCAAAATAATTATTTTGCCCCTGTACTGTCAAAATATATGAAAAATATCAATTAGTCTAAAAAAATTACCAAAAATAAAAAATGAGCTTAAAATCTTAGAAAATAAATTTAACATTCAAAAATTGGTGAAAAATGCGTTTGGAATGTGCAATGACATTTTTGCACATGAACGCGATATTTACAGAAAAAGTAGCAATAGTCCCCAAAAAAAATCAAGAAAATTTAGAAACATGTTTAAAAACTTTAAAAATAAATTTGGTATTAAAAAATGGGCGAAAATACTATTCGCAATGCGAAATTACCATTTTGCCCCTGTACTGACAAAATACAAAAAAATACCAGTTAAATTTGAAAAAATCACAGAAAATTAAAAAAAAAAGTATGAAAGTAAAAATATGAATTTAAAACCCCCAAAGATAATGAAAAAATATTTACAGATAAAAATTTCTATTTTGCCCCTCGAGATTATCGAAAAATTAGAATTTGACCCAAAAAATATAAACATGCCCCCAATGTTTGAAAAAGAAATGGTGTGTCAAAATTTGGTGTCTACAAAAGACTTCTATATGTATTCAAAATTTTAAAATATATTCATACCTTTATTTTGCCTAGCCATCAAGAATCATCAGCATCAATTGTTTTTTTGTTATAATCCCACCCTAGTCCTGTCTCACCTTTAAGCATTGCCTTCCATGATGTCCATTCACTTTTTAGGTTGTCCCAATGATTTTTAAATTGTTGTTTTCCATATTTTTGATTTGTCTACTGCCTAAATTCTGTAATAACTTTTTGCCAACCTTTTGGAGTAAAGTGAGTACCAGGTCTATATCCATCTTTTACCGCTTGTACACAGACCTCAATGAATATTTCAGTAATAGAATCATTCCAATAAGCTTTTTCGCATGGGGATCCTAGAGCAATCTTTGCCTTGCCCTTTTCTTTATCTGAAGTTTCAGTCCTATTTTCTATATTCTAATAATTCCCAAATCACCAAATTTAAATATATCAAACATGCTTCAAAATATATGAATAAAAAACAAAACTCCAGTATATTAAAAATAATGCAATTATTTATCACACAAATCAAATTTAGCATATGTCCACCTAAACTAAAACATCATCTCTGCACAACTACAAAACCAAAACATTGTCCATAGATAAACTACAATATATAGCAGATAAAGCTTTCCCTAAATAAACTAGGGTATATAGCAAATGAAGCTAGTTCAACAATAATTCCTATTACTTAAAAAATTATTTTAAGCTTTCCCAATCTATTTATGTATATTACCAACAAAAACGTACTCCATCTCCTATCCAATCCATTTGTATATATTGAAACTTTTTCATTCATTGGTTAAAACCTTGTGTACCCATTCTTTCAATACCAAAAATAACTAAGATATCCCTATTATTTCTTGAATTAAATCTCATATCCTTTCCTTTTCACTTGGCTAGTTTCTAACATTTTTCCTCCTTCTACTACATAGTCTAGTTGATTGTGAAACTTGATATTCTATGGGACATTAATAAGCTTTAATAAAGGTTCAAGATATTTTTAGGCACTAACTATGAATATCTCACCCTCCATCTTTAACTTTCATTCATGCCAAGCTTTTAGGCACTATCACCGTATATCCCACCCTCCCTCTTTAAGCTTTTAGGCAAGAGTTAGATTTTCTAGAATATAATAATCTATGAATTAGCCTATTTTTCCTCCTAGTACATAGTCCAGTTAACTGTGAAACTTGATATTCTATGGGATGCTAATAAGTTTCAGTTAAGGTTCAAGATATTTTTAGGCACTGCCTACGAATATCTCACCCTCCATTTTTAACTTTCATTCATGCCAAGCTTTTAGGCACTATAAATGCGTATCCCACCCTCCCTCTTTAAGCTTTTAGGCAAGAATTAGATTTCCTAGAACACAATAATCTATGAATTAGCCTTGCATATTACCACCAAATTAATTAAGTATTCGTAACCTAAGATTAAAAATACTTAAAAAATCACAGACCACAAATTGTTTTAACATCAAACATCAAACTTGGTTGATGCTTTGCATGCGTGACTCAACTTATGCATTAACAAACCACATATGAGAAAACATCAATCATTGTAGATTTCCCAGGATCCTCAATAATCCCTTACGTTGGCACAAGTACAATCTATTCAAGACCACACTTTTTTATTAACACAACTACTTGGGTTTCTTTAATTTCAATAAATGAAAAAAGGCTACAAAAAATCCTCTTAATAAACTTTCAATCTTTTGTGATTAAAAACACATTGGAGAAGGGATGCAACAAATTCAGATGTGAGAGCATGAAGAACAAATTGAAGGAAGACTACAATAAATCTAGATAAGAGAAGATAGACTTACTTTAACGCGCAAGGAGACTAGGGAAAATTCTATCAATCAACTTTCAATTGACGATGCAAATAGATGGGAGGAGGGTTGCAACAAAACCAAGAGAGAGAAGTTTTGGCGTTAGTGAAGAGATATGGGGAAATGAAATAATGATATAAGATTAGCTATCCTTACTTTTGTAATTTGATTAAGTTTATAAGGATATTTTTTGTCCTATAAAAATGAAGTGTTTAATCAAAATTAGCTAAAGCACCTTTTGGCCAGATTCTCAAATTCTGCTTTTTTGATAATTAAAAAATCTATAATCTAAATACAAAAGCAAACGAGAACATCAAAAAAACTGATTTTTAGAAATTAAAATCTAAAATCAAGTAAAATAATCAAACGAGAGGGCATAGGGCTAGAGACAATTTTTTTTCCTGGCTTCCATTTTGTTTCTAAAAAGTTGCTAGCATAAAAATGAGATATTCAATACTTGATGATGTATACCTTATAACCATATTAGTTTACGATTTTATTTCAAATTTATTCTTGCTAATACTACGTGACTGTTCATTATCATTTATTTTGTTGTTTACCATCCAGGTTCATTCAATAAAGTTATAGAATATCAATTGTGCATAACAAATTATAAGCAGTTATAGTGATGATATTCTTATTACACATAAGTTGTATTATTAAATATCCTTAGATATAGTATTAACAAAAATGGACATTGTTAATACAGATAGATTTGTATTATTAAATATCCTTTGATATAGTATTAACAAAAATGGACATTGTTAATATAGATAGATTAGAATATACTTTGCTTCTATTTATTGTAAGTAGTACTATCAACTGTATTATACTGACACCTAACCTAGTCGTAGTATAAAGAAGACTGGACATTATTAATACGGATATACTAGCACATACTTTGCTTTTATTTATTGAACTAGTTGTTGATTTCATCAATTATGGTGTAGTGATACCTATGTTGGTATGTGGATATTTGTTAGAGAACAAATGCATTAGATTAATCCACTAAGAGTCATCATATGAATAATTATTTAGTGCCAATGGTTTAATGTTTTAATAACACTAGTACAGGTGATCATTGAATTTGAGATTATTATGGTAGCTTTAATATAGATTATTGTACTTTTAATTCAATTCCTTGTTACTCTTATTGAGTTTCTCGTACAATAGATGGGTAATTTTAATGTTATTTTAAGCTAGGAGGAAAAGAAAGGGGGTTGTCCTTTTAGACTGGTAGAGGCTGCAAAGTTTATTGAATTTATGGATGATTGTTCATTGGTTGATGTGGCTTTTTCGGAGTCTAAATATACATGGTGTAATAATAGATATGGGAGAGCAAGGATCTGGAAGAGATTGGATAGGATTTTGATGGATCAAGCTTGAATAGGATTAAAGTTTTTTAAATTCTATCCAATATTTAAGTATAATGGCTTCGGACCATTCTCCATTGCTTCTTTCTTGTGCGAAGGTAAATGGAGAAGTCCCAAGAAGCTTTCAGTTTCTTGATATTTGGAGGACACGTACACAATTTTAGGAAATTGTTCATAAAGCTTGGGAGGTTCCTACTTGGGGAAGACATATTTGAGATTTTTTAAAAAAACTCTACTCAGTCAAACATGAACTTTGGGCTTGGAATAAAGAAGTTTTTGGAAATATTTTTGACAATGTGAAACAAGCTAATGGTGCAATTGAGGGAATTGGAGTTGGAAGATAATCATTCTGAACATGCCTAGGTATAATCGGTGAAGGCTCAAGTTGAATTGAAGTTGGCTCTAAATAGAGAAGAAGGTTTTGGAGGCAAAAATTGATGCTAAAATGGCTAAAAGAAGGGGACTCAAGTTCCAAAATTTTCCATTCCTATGTTCAGCAAATGAGGGTTAAACAACATATTCATCGTATTAAAAACTCAGTTGGAGAATGGTTGGAGGAGAGGTCACAAATTGAATCAAAAGCACCTGAATTTTTTTCAATAATTCTTTCTCAAGAGCAAGATGTTGTGGAGTTAGATGAGGAGTTCCTAGCTGTAATTCCTAATGTTATCTCTGAGGAGGATATAACATGATGTTGCAAGCTTTTCCTACCAAAGAGGAGACTCAGAAAGTCGTGTTTCAAATGGATAGTGATAGTTGCTCGAGTCCAGATGGTTTTCCTAGTTATTTTTTTACTTCTTGTTGGGATATTGTTGAGAAAAATTGTTCCTGGCGGTATGTGATTTTTTTGTTGGTACTGAATTACCTTTGGGGTTTTTTTTCAACTTTAATTGCCCTAATTCCTAAGGTGGCAAAACCTACTGCTTTCTCTAAATTTAGACCGATTAATTTATGTAATTTCATTTGCAAAATTTTGTCAAAGTTGCTTGCAACCAGATTGGAAAATGTATTTTCCAAGCTCATTTCACCTCAATAGAGGCATTTGTAAAAGGAAGATCCATCTTTGACAATATTTTGATGGCTCAGGAATTGTGCTCATCGTTGAATAAGAAAGTTAGGGGATCTAATGTGATGTTAAAGTTGGGTATGGCCAAAGCTTATAAGCGTGTGTCTTGGTTTTTCCTTGTGCAGGTTATGAGAAGATTTGGTTTTGGGGAAATCTAGTTGGATATGATTTGGAAGCTCATTTCGGGTGTGTTTGGTTGGATGTAAAATATTTTTTCTTTGAAAATATTTTCTATTGAAATTTTTTTCTAGGAAAACAATTGCATTTTCATGATTTTTGGATTGGCGGAAATCACGAAACATTCTTTCTACCATCAATATGTGAAGACATTTTGCCCACCACCGTTATTCTATTCTCACTGCTACACCACCACCTCATGCCGCATCCCATGAAATCCATCCTCCCACCACTTTAAATAAAATACTAGATCTAAAAGTGTGTCCTAGTCAAGTTATTCATCAAGATGCTTCCCTTCAGAAAATGACTTACAATTCGTTTAAGGAAGTCATTTTCCATTGGGACAGGGAAAATATTTTACAGCTGAAATTATTTTCACCGGCATTAGAGCAACCAAACACTGAAAGTTGCGGAAAACATTTTCCAGAAAAGATTTTCTATCGAAACAAACACACTCTTCATCTTGCCATTTTTCGATCATAGTAAATGGAAAATCTTGTGGATTCTTCTAATCGTCTAGGGGATTGAGATAAGGTGACCCAATTTCTCCAGTTCTATTTATTTTGGGTACTAAAGTTCTTTCTAGAAATTTAAATAAATTGTTATCATGTTAGAGATTTACTCTTTTTTTGTGGTTGAGGATTGTTTGAAGTTGATACATCATAGCTATGCAGATGATGAGATGATGTGATAATTTTTACTAATGGTAGCAAAAATTTGTTGTGTGTTATGGATTCTTTGCGCAGATATCAGAGATGCTCTGGTCAAATGGTAAACTCTTCTCGAAGTTGTTTCTTAACAAGAAAGAAGATGTCTATGGCTCGTCGTTTTGCTGTAGCACAGACTATAGGTTTTTCTGCCAAATAGTTTCCAATTACATATTTGGGGTGTCCATTATATGTGGGAAGAAAAGTGAAATGCTTATTTGTAAGCTTGGTAGGAAAAGTATCTAACAGAATTAATGGTTGGAGCGATAAATGGCTTTATGGGTGCTAGGTTGATTTTAATTAAACATGTGTTGGCATCTGATAAGTATCTAGTTTAGGTATTTATTAGAGTGTCTAAGTAAGTGGTTTAGGTTAGATATTAGGAATAAATGATGAATTGTTTTATATTCATTTCTTCCAATTTTGAGTTTTGTAGCTAAAATGTGCAAATGAGTAGTTTAATGTGCAATTCTTTGTGTTTTGTAGGTTTTGTCAATAACATTCATCAATTTGGATCAAATGAAGCACATTTGGATGATATTTAAAAGTTATTTAAAATTGATGAGAAGTGGCAAGAAAAAGGACCAAAGATATGGCATGAAGAAGCTGTTGGTTTAAAAAATAATGCAACCAATATAGCAATAATCAAACTTGCAATAATAATTATAAAGATAACAATTATAAAGCTCAAAATAACAAATAACAATAAAGTAAAGTAAAGAAAGAGCACACTGGAAATTTTTATAGTGGTTCGGCACCAAACTCGGTACCTACATCCACTTCCAAGTATTACCACTCAAAATTTAATCCACTAGTAGCTTCTTCAATTGTTGGTGAAGCAAACCAACTTGTACATAAGGGAGGATCACTCTTGCTCTCTCTTCCAAGCTTTAGTTGAGCCAAAGTTCCTACTTTGCTCACACTAAGCTCTACTGAGACTAGCCAAGAGTTTTACACCACTCACAACCCCCACACTGTGCTACAATTGAATACTTTCACTCACCCAATTAAGAACTAGTCTATCCCAATCAGTTACCTCATCCAGAACTACAAGCACACACTCACACAAGAGTATTGTCCCTCAAAATCACTCTTAAGACACTTGTAAACTAAGTAGGCAAAGGTCTTTTACATTTCCATATATTTTGATATATATAGGGGGTGAGAAAACGGGTTAAAAAGAGTTCAAATGGTTAAAAACACAATGTTGAAAAACTAGCCGTTACTGCATCCAGATGGTCATCTGGATGGGCATCAGGATCATGCGGACGTTCGAATGGTCGTCTGAATGGTCCTCCGCATACTATCTGTCCAACTCATTTTGAGCCCTTCTAGCTATCCGGACGTCAGCATCTCTTCTGGTGCATTTGCATGGTTGTCCGGATGAGTACTTCTTTGTATTTTTCATCTTCTTTTGATTCCTAATGATTTTACTGCAAATACAACTTGATAAAATATTAGTAAACATTGTCATTAGTTTGTTAATCATCAAAACTAAGATGATGTGAGACCATAAGATCTTCAATCTCCCCTTTTTTGATGATGACAAACTAATGAGGAAAATGAGCAAAAGAAAAGGAGATGTAATTGACTCCCCCTTAGTAGATGCATATTAAAAAATACTCATTTTCAAACTAGATCGTCATACTAATAATTCTCCCTCTTTTGACATCATCAAAAGTAATGAAAAGTAACAAATAAACATAAACTAATTTAAATCCAAGGAACATAAACAAAAGTAACTTTGTATTCTAACAAATACCATATCCATCTAAAGTTAAACCATCATCCATAGGAACATAATGAATCAAACAAAAGATGTCTATCATCAAAATATAACAACACTGAAAAATAATGTAGAATCCCAATATAGGAGTTTCCATCGGAAGCTTCTCCACTAGTAGATGATAGATCATGTCTTGCCTTCCTTCTACGCTCTTGCCCTTGCCTTCTTGTCCGTATATAAGCTGAAAAATTGGCACAATAGTCAGAATCCCATTCATACTCATGTGCCAATTCAATGCGCTCAAGCCTTTGATGAATGCCCCGCACTTCTTGCTAAAATTCCCCTTGCAAATTTGTCATTTGAAAGCGTAACCCAGAGAGATCATTTTGCATGTGAATCATATGAGTGGATAAGCCATTTATGGCATTGAAAAGTCTACTCTCCAAAGTAGATGAAGGAGTGTGAGATGAAGAGGGACCGGAATGTGGAATTCTAGTATAAGGAGTGGGGGAAGAAGGTTGAAGATGAGGATCATCTATATTCATATGATGTGGTACATCCTCCACATGTGCAATAGTATCATCAAAAATAAAGTCACACATCCAATACCCGGGAGAATGACCGTTTTTCAGCTTACTCCGTCTATATAGCCATCTACCTCCATGAAATACTAAGTAAAGCATCTTAAAACACTCTATCAATTCTATCCCCTTCAGTAAGACGTGTGCCCACTATCCCCACAAAAGAGACTCCATTATTTTGAAAAAGGGGAGTCAAAATACGTCCATATGCCAAACCTTTGTTGGAATCTAGCTTACACGTAAACATATATTCAATCATAAATGCATCCAAATTAATAGGAATTGATCTCATAAGCCCATAAAAGAGATGCAGTGCTATGTAAGTCACATCAGTCTTGTGTCCACTAGTGGGTGCCAAGATACTCACAATAATGTGGTATAAAAGTCTATTTGAGGGGGTAAAATAATTCATTTTATAGTATGCAAGGCTAGAGCGATTAAGATTCCCAAAGAAGGACCTCTTGACATGGTGTAGATTAGGTGTAAAAAATCAAATCAAAGTTCACACAATAGTTAAGTAATAAAACCTAATCTCCCAACTTTTACTGCAAGTATACGGGTCGTTGTAGTATAGGAAATTAGGGTCGAATCCCACAAGGAACTAATTAAGTGCAATTATTAGAGTTTTATCACCTTGTTTATTATCTAAGCAATGATAACTTGGAACAAATCTTGGTTGGATAGAAGTAAACTAGTAAAGAAAGAGTTGTAGGAATGCAAGAAGTGCTTGTAGAAAAAAATGAATATGAATGGGTTCTAGGGTAATGAATCCACTAATGATCAAGATTTAGATGTAGAGATTAATAACTTGCCAAGATGAATCTTGTCTTGTTTTAGGAATGCAATTCCATTAGTAACAAAACTTTTTTTCACAATGAATTGATTCAACCTACCTGTTTTCATGGTAAAGTTGTCCATATATATGCAGGAATTGCTTCATTAAATCCTCATAAGCTTAACGCTATTTTCATGTGTTAATACTTAAGCTCAAGTATTCGTTTTCCATTATTAAAAGCAAAATTAATTGAATCTTAACAAGTAAAATGCTTTGCATGTGATGGCCTTTCAAATATAAAGGTTAAAACTTGAATATTTGAGTAAACAAGAACAAGAAATGGCAAGTCTAACCAACTACAAGTCCAAATATTGATTCATTAGTTTCATCAAAACCCTAAAAGTAAGAATTTAGCTTGACATGGTTGTTTCCAAATCAAAACATGTGAAGTGAAAACAACTAGCCATTACAATCAAGGTAAATGAGATATACAAAGTAGAAGTGATGCGTTCAACGGAAGAAATGACGGTCCAAGACTCTCGAATTCCAAGCATGCAACCCAATCTTCTTGACCCCTTCGTAACTTGTCGAAGACCCCAAGAACAACTCGGATTGTTTTGCTCCAAATTCAACTAGATTCGTTGAACTCTCCCCTTTAAGAAGCGATCCTAGACCCCTAATCAACAACGTGGTGTAAACACCTAGTCGACAATCATATTGGATAGATTCAAACCCTCAAAGATAAACCCTAAGCGAGATTCTTGAATACTTAACAAGATCTTTACCAAGCAACCAAGAGTAGTTCTTTAGCCAAAGAACTAAGAAAGCTCAATTTGCACTCACACACAATTGAAGAGAAAACTCAATATTATTGCTCAAAATTGTGTTCAAAATTCGGATGAATAGTAACACCCTCTATAAAGAGCCGCATAACATCAAGATATAGACTAAATATGGAAACTAACTTAACCTTAGTTGCACCATAACATAAACGTACAACTAAAGATACAACTTGGGCTATTAAACTAACGAATTAAGCCCATGAAACCCATAACCTCACGTGGCAAACGGGCTCTTCAATCGAATCCAAGTCCACGACCTCCAAGCTCCTCCAACTCTAGCCCAAAATAGGTGAATAGCCTTGTAAGTTCTTGTTTCAACCAAGTAGCTTCATCTTCATGTAATTCTATAATCAAACCTTGCAAAGCTTGTTTCATCCTTTTAGCTTTCAACCTAGTCATTGGACCTCCCATATCTTAAAAAGGACTCTTGGTAGCACCTCCATGATCACAAGCCTCTCCAACTTGACCACGACCATTGATGTCCTCATCAGGAAGAGAACTAATTCAAATAGAAGAAGAGCTTCAAGGAACTTGTATTTCATTCACTAGAATGACTACAAGGGTTTTTGAACAACAGTTTCTCTCAATTTCACAATATCTCTATTATGAACTAAGAGAATTCTAGCAATTCTCTACAATCTTTCCTAACTTCTCCCCCCTTTTTCACTCTTTACATATGACTTCTATTTATAGACAAGGATCCTACAAGTCACTTTCCAACTTGCAATTACATTTAATGAATTGGAATGATGAAGATCCTAGTTGATGGTCTTCTTGGGCATCATCAATATCAAGCTTTGGACATATTAACCAAACAAGGGGAGCTTTCTTGTTCCATTTTCTTTCTTATCTTTCCTTCTACACATTGAGGACAATGTTTCATTTTAAGTGTAGGGGGAAGGTAAAAGAGCATGTTTGGTCGAGGTTTTTTATTAAGTGTGTCAAGATATTGTTTTAATAAAAAAGGGCCAAAATTTTTAAAATTTACTTCTTTAACATACTTTCATGCCATAAACTTGTTGAATTCTCTACTTTTTAAAGTAATTTATGCAACTTTGATTGAATGATTTCTACAAATATATGAAGAAATAGTTATTATGTGATTAGAAATTTTGTTTTTAAGAAAGTATATCTTGTAAAATGATTATAATTATATCATGATTTGACATGTTTGATTTTAAATTTCTTTTCTTTACTTAATTTTACATTCCTAAGTGGTAGATATGGACAAAAAGTATGCTTATGCATTATTTGAATTAAGGGACAAAAATATTATGAGGAAAATTGATAAATATTTATTTATTTCTACTCCAATGATTCAAATTGCTTAGTAACTGGGAATCTTCATCTACAAATGTCGATTTTCGTGTCAAACGGCATTTGAATTAAGAGTATGCAAAGCAAGTTTGATTGAAAGTAAATTGTTGAGTAATAAGGGATCTTCATCAACCAATGTCGATCTTTTCATCAAAAGACAATTTCACTTCTCAAACTAAGGTTAAAATGTGGAAAAAATGATCAAAGTTTTGAGCAACCGGGAGTTTTCATTTAAAAATGTCAACCTTTGCATCAAAAGACACTTACAAATTGAATGATTTCAACATGTCCCTATTGTGTGTAATTAAGTGTCCATATTAAATACTTAGTGTGTGAAATTTTACAAGGCAAAGGAATTTGGTTAAATAAGCTTTAGTCTTGAAATAATTACTTCCATTTTACTTGATATGATTAATATTAGAAACAAAACAAGAAATTGCATAATACCTATTTACTTTATCTTGTGGAATTGCATTCAACAATGAGGCATTTGTTATTTTAATACTTGAATCGTTATTTGATCTCTTGGTGAGGACAAACAATGATTCAAGTATGGGGAAGTTTGATAAGTAATAAATTTACATGTTTTTGTATAATATTTTAATATGATTTTAGTGTGTTTTTAATATGTTTTTAGTACTTTTGATATTAAAATGGCTCAATTTTATTATTTTTCATCAAATAAAGGATTGCTCTTAAATTAGGATTTTTAGTCCAGAAATTAGGGTTTTAAGGCAGAATCAGTATCTTGAGCAAATTAATGCCCAAGTTTATTTGATTTTGTAGAGAAAGAATGATTAAATATAATTTGAATCAATTGAATCTCAAGGATTATCAAATTTGAAGGATGATTCAAGTTGTACCAATTTTATCATTTAAGCTTGGAATTTATGCAAATTATATTCTTTAACAAATTCTACCAAGTCAACTATGGTTCACTTGTGGAAAAATGTCTCAAGGGCATAGAAGAAATATCCAAAATTTAAAGAAGACAAAATAGGAAAAGAGAGTGATCCGCGGGTAGCGCAGATCGAAGCCAACTTGCTGATTTCGACTCTTCTCAATTTGTAGCTTGTTCACACAACTTTTGTAAATAATTTCAACGTCCAGCTGCACTTTGGGAGGCCTTAAAAGATAACACAAAACTCAAGGAAAATTTTTTGATACAAACCTAAGATCAAGATTGAGGCTAGCTTAAGATTCAAGGGATGGAAGAATCTTGACCCCTATAACCCTCACAAACTTGAACAATCTTAATATTATCTCAACCCAAATTTGCACGAATCAGTGAACCAAAACTATCGGTTGAAGGTGCCACAATCAAGTGCGGTTTTTGATTGATAAGCCAAACCAAGAAAGCCTTAGGACAAACCCTAAGAACTCCAAGTGAAAATGCTTGAAAGCCAAAAGAGAGAAACTCTCAAATTTTGTGCAAGTTTTTTTCATAAAATTGTATGAATAGTAACTTTAAGTTTGATATTTATACAAACCAATAATCTGAAAGCCTAATACAAAGAAATGACTAGAAAGGACAAAAATTACATACAAAAAACCTAGTCAAAGTTCTTCACTGCCTTTGACTAAAAGTGATCTGTGGGTCAAGAATGAACAGTGACTAGCGAATTGTTTAACTCGCAGATAGCTTGATGTTCCCAAAAGTTGATTTGCGGATGGATCCGTAGGTAAATGTCCATAATTCTCTGTGCGCGAGGATCTCACATACCTCCTAGATCCTGATCTGTAGGCCAATCTACAGGTGAAGGCGAATGGTGACCCGCGCGGATCGTTGAAAATTTCTGTTTTTCAGCATCTTCAAAAACTTTAACTAGGGCATTCTCTTTCACTTGAATCAATCAATATCCACCAGACCTTCCAGCATTAATTCTTCACATGGCATGGATTTTTTGACTTGTGATTGGACATTTTGAATGAATAGTTGAAGTTGATCTTTGAAATGCTTAGCCCTTGCTCTTGTAATTGGTCCCTTTGGCATTGACGCTTGGTCATCTTCTTGAATCTCTTCATCCATGGATGCTCCCACATCATTCCCCTCCTCTTGAGACTGATTTGCCCTCAAATCGTCTTCCAAATCATCTACAAAATAAGGACTTAAATCAGTAACATTAAAGGTAGCATGAACACCATACTCACCTGGAAGGTCAAGCATGTAGGCATTGTCATTGATACACTCTATGACTTGAAATGGTCCATCACCTCTTAGCATTAACTTATTATGCCTTTGAGTAGGAAATCTTTCCTTTCTCAAGTGCAACCATACCCAACATCCTGGTTGGAAGATCATCTTATGGCGTCCCATGTTAGAATGCTTTACATATTGCTCCATTCTCCTTCCAATGTTGGACTTCACCCGTTCATGCAACTTCTTTACGAATTCTACCTTTTTCTTGCCATCTAAGTTCATATGCTCAGAAACGGGTATAGGTGACAAATCTAATGGAGTAAGAAGGTTAAATCCATAGATAATTTTGAATAGTGGATGCTTAGTGGTATAATGAATTGCTCTATTATATACAAACTCTACATGTGGTAAGCATTCTTCCCACATTTTGAGATTTCTTTTTACGATGGCTCTTTCTCAATAATGTAGATAATGTTCTATTTACTACTTTCGTTTGGCCATCGATTTGTGGGTGACTTGAAATTGAAAATAACAATTTAGTACCCAATTTTGCCCACAAAGTCTTCTAAAAGTAGCTCAAAAATTTGACATCTCTATGGGATACAATAATTTTACGTATACCATGTAACCTAACTATTTCTCTAAAGACCAAATCTGCTACATGATATGCATCATTAGTTTTATGACATGGAATAACATGTGTCATTTTAGAGAACCTATCTACAACTACATAAATACAATCATGCCCTTTTGTAGACCTAGGCAAGCCAAGTACAAAATCCATAGAAATATCTACCCATGGTTCACTAGGTAGAGGAAGTGGAGTATACAAACCATAGGGTTGTAACTTGGATTTAGCTTTATGGCATGTAGCATATCTTTCCACTGCTTTCTCAACATCTTTCTTCATGTGTGGCCAATAAAAATGCTTTTGCAAAATAGAATGAGTTTTAGCCACTCCAAAATGTCCCATTAAGCCCCCACAATGTGATTCCCTAACTAGTAATTCTCTAATGGAACCATTTGGAATACATAGCCTATCCACATACATCAAGTAACAATTAGAAATATAGAACTCACCATAAGGTGCATTCTTACATGTCTCAAAAATATCACCAAAATCCTTGTCATTGAAATACATTTCTTTCAATAATTCAAATCCAAGCAATTTAGAATCAAGTGTAGTGAGTAAAAAATACCTACGAGATAATGCATTTGCCATTACACTGGTCTTACCGGATTTATACTTTATGACATAAGGAAATGTATCAACGAAAGCTATCCATCTAGTATGTCTCTTGTTCAACTTGAGTTGTGACTTTAAGTGTTTAAGTGACTCGTGGTCGGTGTGGATGACGAACTCTTTCAGTCTTAGGTAATGTTGCCAAACTTACAATGCACGAACCAATGCGTACATCTCCTTATCATAAGTAGAATAGTTCAATGAAGCTCTATTTAACTTCTCACTGAAATAGTCAATTGGTTTTCCTTCTTGTATCAAGACCCCTCTTATGCCAACACTTGAAACATCACATTCAATTTTAAAATTTTTATCAAAATTAAGTAAATTTAAAACAGGTGCATGTGTGAGTTTGTCTTTCAATAATTGAAAAGTCTTTTCTTGGACTTCTCCCCAGTGGATTTTTCATATTTCTTGATAACGGCAGTTATTGGTGCGTCTATTGTGCTAAAATCCTTGACAAACCGCCGGTAGAAACTTACAAGTCCGTGAAAACTTCTCACCTTGCTCGCGGACTTGGGTGTAGGCCATTCTTGAAGAGCCATAACCTTGGATTCATCAAGTTGTATTCCATTTTTACTAACAACAAAACCTAAAAACACACATTGGTTAGTACAAAAATTGCACTTCTTAAGGTTAGCATAAAGCCTCTCCTTACGAGGCACTTCAAGAGCACATTTTAGATGAAATAAATGGTCATCAAAGCAGTTACTATGTATCAAAATATCATCAAAATAAACAACCACAAATTTCTCAATGAATGGATGCAAAATATGATTCATTAATCTTATGAAAGTGCTTGGTGCATTAGTTAAACCAAGTGGCATAACTAACCACTCATATAAGCCATGTTTTGTTTTAAATGCAGTTTTCCATTCATCCCCTTCTTTAATCCTAATTTGATGATATCCACTTTTAAGATCAATTTTAGAAAAATACTCAGAGCCCGTGAAGCTTCTAACATATCATCAAGTATAGGAATTGGATGCCTATACTTTACCATGATTGCATTGATAGCTCGACAATCAATGCACATTCTCCATGTTCCATCCTTTTTAGGCACCAAGATAACCAGCACGGAAACTTTCACGAATCCATCCTTTCTCCATCAGTTCTTCCATTTGCCTTTGCAATTCCTTAGTTTCTTCCGGATTGCTCCTATAAACTGGCTTGTTTGGAAGAGATGCACCCAATATCAAATCAATTTGATGGTCTATTCTCCAAATTGATTGTAATCCACTTGGTACTTCATCAAGAGATATATCTTCAAACTCCTACAAGAGATTTGAGATAGAACTAAGCAAAGAAGGGTCAATTTCATTAGAAGAAATTAGTACTTCCCTGCACAAGAGCACAAAAATTGGCTAGTTAGAATTAAAAGCTTTCCTCACATCTTTGGCTTTTACAAATAAATTTTATTTTCTCTCTTGTTTTACCTCTAGGGTTGAGTTAATCGATGCCTTTTGTCTCTCATTTTTCTCAACCCTTTTTCCTCTCTCTTTTTCTGTTCTTCTTCTCTCATTTTCTTGATCACACTTTTTTTGCAATTTCACTTGAACTTCATGCACTTGTTGAGGTGTAAAAGGCACAAGTGTAACTTTTCTACCCCTTTGTACAAAAAAATACTTGTTAGTTTGCCCATTGTGAGTAGTGTTTTTGTCAAATTCCTATGGTCTTCCAAGAAATAAATGACAAGCTTGCATTGGCACTATATCACGACACCTTATATTCATACCATCCAACCCTAAATGGCACCACAACTTGCTTTGTGATTCTCACTTCACCACAATTGTTGAGCCATTGTAGCATGTAAGGTCTTGGATGGTCTCTAGTAGGCAATGTCAATCTCTCAACCATGAGTGCACTTGCTACATTTGCACAACTTTCGGTGTCAATCATCAAACTACACACTTTGTCTTTGATGTGACAATGTGTACAGAAGATATTCTCCCTCTGTGCTTCATCTTCCTTAATTTGTGCATTTAATACTCTACGAACCACCAACCCAAATTGTTCATTTGTTCCATATTCCTCTCCGGATGTATGTTCATTTTCTTCCATCAATGGTGGCATATCCGCATACTCTTCTTCATCATCGGTCACTATTTCTCCATTTGGAAGCATCAACATGGTCTTTTGGTTTTGACATTTGTTGGCATAATGTCCTCTACCTTGACATTTGAAACACTTAACATCTCTATTTCTCCCCTTGGATGGTTCACTAGATGGCTTTACCTTTGTCTTACCATCTCCTTTAGGTAGCTCCTTGGGTTTTGAAGGTGTTGAAGTTGAAGCTCCTTTATCTTCCTTCCCTGGTGTGAATTGCCTTGAAATAGAAGGTTGAAAGTTTGAAGAAGGTTTGAAGTAACCCCTCCTCTTAAGTCTCTATTCCACCTTTGTTGCTTTGTTCACCACATCATCAATATTGTCATAATGTTGGAGTTCTACTACATCAGCTATTTCTTGCTTCAACTCACTCAAGAATCTAGCCATAGTTGCTTCGTCATTCTCCTCAATATCCGCACGAAGAATGGTTATTTCCATTTCTTTGTAGTAGTCCTCTACACTCCTCCTACCTTGGATGAGAGTTTGAAGTTTTTGTACAAGTCACGGAAGTTGACTTGGTACAAATTTACTCCTCATTGCCGCCTTTAGTTCTTCCCAAGTATGGATTGGTGGTGCTCTACATCTTCTCCTTTAATTGTTCACCTAATCCCACCATACAATAGCATAGTTAGTAAAGTCAATAACTATTAATTTTACCTTTTGTTTCTCGATGTAGTTGTGACAATCAAAAATCATCTCGCACTTTTGTTCCCATTCTAGATATTCCTCGAGATTGGATTTGCCTTGAAAAGCTAGCATCTTCAATTTGACTCCTTTAGTAGCATCTCCACTTTGGCCATTGTCTCATTGATTTCTCCTTGGTCTCTGAACCAATGGTTCTATTTCCTCTTCATTGAAGTCTTCAAATTCATCTATTGGAGCCTTATCACACCGATTGGATGATCTATTTTATGTTCCCTCTATTCGGTCTCGACGTGTGTTTAGTGCTTGAACATTTGCTGCCAAAGACTTGACCACCCTTTGAAGTTTACTTGGCCAAAATTCACCTTTGGTTGACATTTGGATTGTTTTCTACAAGAAAATTTTAGTACCAAGAAGGAATAATCCTCACTCAACCTCACGTGTATACACTCGTACTCGTACATCACCCTAAATCACTCTGTTTGACTCACTATGTCAATTGGCTTTCAAAGTTGATAACATTCGCACAATGTTCCTTATGAAAAGGCTTACCAATGTGAAACCACAATTAGATTGTTACACCAAGCATAAATCACTTATATGTAACACAAGGAATGGAACTGGAAATTCAATGTGACACAAGAATAGCTTTAGAAACAAATGAATTTGAAGAATTGAAAGAAAGGATTTTTTGAATACAAATCTTGAATTTGTTCACCCTTGAATGAAGATTCAAGAAGAATTTTCTTTTCCTTGGATTAAAATTATGGAGAAATCTTTATTCTTCTCTTTCAGGAATTATACCACTTCTTCCTTTCTTTTCTAATATTCAATCACAATCAATTTTTTTTAAACCCTGGATGGTTTTTTTTAGCAACAATTAATCTCACCAACAACAGTCAATGAAAGATTAGGTCAACTTTTAACCTAGTTTTGATTTCTTCCAACAGCAACACTAACAAATATCAAGATTTAAGTTCAAGAAATCAAAGGAACAAGTAGGGTTTCAATATGACAAGAATAAGGATTCTTGTTCCAATGGATTCAATTAAGATCTTTGACTCTACTTGAATCCAAAACAACAAGGAATCACACAAGACTTAGGGGCTACTTGGTTTGTTGATTGGAATCAGAATCAGAATCGAAATCGAAATCATAAACTCTGAATCGAAATGAAGTTTTTCATTCCAATTCTTTTGCTTGGTTCAAAAAACAAAACAATGAAATAGCAAGAGTTCCCCTAGACACTCCAAAGCCACAGACTACAAAATTCAACTGATACACATTCACTAACTACTACAAGACAAACAGAGGCTAATCAACAATCTATTGCCACTCTCTGAATCTACAAGAGATTATAGCTGTTTTTAGGAATCAACTACAACCCAATTTACCAAGGCTTGATGAAAATTGAATAGTGCCACAAATAACGACAGTTTGACATTTTGATTTACAAAAGCTACCCCAGACTGAAGATGGGCAATCCATTCTCTTCTTTTGCAGTCATCCTAGTAGAAGTACATGGTGTCGTAACGCGTTCCAATTGGGAATACAATTTTCTCAAAGCTAACACAACATCAATGTCACTAGAAAAAGAAATTCCTCCAAATCCACCACTATAAGGCCTACCCCTAACGACTTCTAACTAATCAATTGCGAGCATGAGAGCCTAAGAATAATTGGTGAGAGCCCTAAGAATAATTGATGAGATAGAGAGAGGAAGTACAGAGGAATATCAGGATGGGGGAGAAAAGAGAGAGGAAGAGAGAGATAGAGAGTGTCGTCAATTTGGGGGGAGAGGAGGAGGGAGAGAGAGAGAGAGAGAGAGAGAGAGAGAGAGAGAAGCGAAAGGGTTTGTCTAAGGGAGGTGAGAGAGCTTGGTAGAGAGAAATAGGAGGAAGGAATCACCTTTGGGTTTTCCTCAAACCCACCGATCTGCTCAGGAATTGGGGAAAGCAAATCTTTTAGAAATCATTCCAAAAAGTTAATAACCTCAAATCAAGCATCCTCTAAACGATTCAATCCCTTCTATGATTCCAATACCCTTAAACCAAGCAGCCCCTTATTATTGAACTCAAGAATAAGTCATGATGGACAAATCACATTAAGAAAGTTTTAGATCTAAGCTTATTCAAGTAGATATACAACAAGTTCACCACAAGAACAACAAAGACACTAGATTTATGGTAGATTAACAAAGAAAACAACAAGATAAACACAACAGCATAAGATTTGATTCAAAGAAGCCACAAGAACAAAAGAACACTAGGATGACTTAAGAACAATACAAGATCGACAAATTTGAACTTATAATCTTGTAGATCTACAACAATAATATAAGATTAACACAAGGTAAGATGAATAACAAGAACACAACACTATACACAATATCGGACAAATAGCAAATCTTAACCCAGTTTACCTCAACCTTTTGTTCTAATACCAAATGATACAAATCCAAGATCAAGATTGAGGCTAGCTTAAGATTCAAGGGATGGAAGAATCTTGACCCCTCTAACCCTCACAAACTTGAACAATCTTGATATTATCTCAACCCAAGTTTGCACAAATTACTGAACCAAAACTATCGATAGAAGGCGCCACAATCAAGTGCGGTTCTTGATGGATAAGCCAAACTGAGGAACCAATCGGACAAACCCTAAAAACTCCAAGTGAAAAGGCTTGAAAGCCAAAAGAGAGAAACTCTCAAATTTTGTGCAAGTTTTTTTTCATAAAAATTGTATGAATAGTAACTTTAAGTTTGATATTTATACAAGCCAATAATTTGAAAACCTAATACAAAGAAATGATTAGAAAGGACAAAAATTACATACAAAAAGCCTGGTCAAAGATCTTCACCACCTTTGACTAAAAGTGATCCGCAGGTGGTGATCCGTGGGTGAATAGTGAATAGTGACTCGAGGATCATTTAACTCACAGATAGCTCGATGTTCCTAGAAGTTGATCTGTGGATGGATCTGTGGGTAAATGTCCACGGTTTTCTGAGCGCACGAATCTCACGTACCTCCTAGATCTTGATCCGCGAGCTGATTCACGAGCAAAGGCTAATGGTGACCCACGAATGGGCATCAGCGAATTGCTGAAAATTTCTATTTTTCAGCATCTTCAAAAACTTTAACTAGGCCATTCTCTTTCACTTGAATTAAGCAATATCCACCAGATTTTCCAAGCATTAATTCTTCACATGGCATGGATTTTTTGACTTGTGATTGGACATTTTGAATGAATAGTTGAAGTTGATCTTTGAAACGCTTAGCCTTCGCTCTTGTAATTAGTCCCTTTGGCTTTGACACTTGGTCATCTTCTCAAATCTCTTCATCCATGGATGCTCCTGCATCACTTTTACAAGATTTGGAATCAAATTTAATCATTATGTCTTCAACTTGGACAATGACTTGAGCTAGGTTTTTTCCTATAAATGCATGCCTTTGCAATTCATGAAAGACATGCTTAGATTATGCTTGAACTATAGCTTGGTAGGAGGAGTACTCCTTGTAAATACATAGAGTAGCTTTTCGTTCTTAGTTTTATGGTAGGCAATGTCATATTCTTGTAACCATACTTTGAAGGAACTACTTTGTATTCAACATGTTTGATGAAAGGCAAGGACAAGTCTTGGAACCAAGTTCGTCCATCAAATGAGCATCTCTAACCTTATTCTTTCTAGTTTCATTCGTACATGCTTGTTTACATTCATTTATGTGCTTAAGTTTATCTTAACCATGTTGAACTAAGTTGATTCCTACTAGGTTTATGATGAAGCTCTAATATCTTTGAATTGGTTTTTGGCCTATTTATTCTTGTTTATTCATTTACTTGGCCTGAACACTTGTTGTTGATTAGTTACCAACTTCAAGTCATCTAGCTGTTATTTGACAAAGAGATTTGCACTTAACAATGGAAAGAGTAAATGGAACTTATGTTGAATCTCACGAAAGTAGTGATTCACATAGGTGGATTAAGGTTAAAGCAACAATTCATGAGTTTAATGAACTAATGCATGCTAGACTTCACCACGAGAGTAGGAAAGCTCGTGTATTAGTAGAATTCCGTTCATAGAGAAATTTAGTTTTGAGTATAATTGTAATTGAATCCTAAACATGGATAAAAATCATCATGGCCGTAAGCTAAATTTTCATATTTGTCAGATTTTTAAGCCTAATCAACTTTGTTTAATTAGCTTCTTTATATTTTGTTTACTTGATTTTGATTTTTCCTACCATTTTCTACCTCCAAAGTTTGATTATTTAGATAATAAAGCAAGTTAGTAGCTTTGGTAGTTGCTAGATCTTGTTTTCTTGTGGGATCGACCCTAATACTTGTCACAACTACAATTGACCCGTGCACTTGCAGAACTAGTATTAGGTTATAAATTTTATTACTTGTTTGTGTTGATTTGTGCATGATTTTGATAGTAACCTAAACTCACTATCACCATACAAAATAACTGGGGGTAGCTAGACCACCTTAGCCAGCGAGTGGGCAACATTGAAGATCTCCTGCGATTATTCAATTTTGGAGCGTTGGGAAACGCAGATGATGGCCAAGGCGTGCCTCTGGAATAACTACTGCCTATTTTTATCTTTTTATTTTATTTTCTTGTCCTTTATATTTGGCTTGTATATGAATTATATAGTACTTGTCTATTTCTTCTGTTTTTGTTTCTTTGTTTATTCACAATTGGCCTGTACTAATTAACAGGATAATGTAATTTTCTCTTATTATGTGATTGAAGTAATTAGTACTTCTCCTGGATAGTTGATTCTTAATGCAATCGCATACCAAGTGGCAATGTCTATGAAAAATGGGGGTATTAATCCGTTTTTTACTTTCTTTTACTTTATTTCTCTGCTTTCCTTCTTTGCACACATTAAGGACAATGGTTGATTTAAGTATTAGGGGAAGGGGAGAAGAGTTGTATTTTTCGTAGAGTATTTGCCTACTTGTGTTATATTGGTTGGCATTGATTTTCTTTAGTAGGGAGCTAAACCTAAAAAGGGGGGAAATTCTGTCCAAAATTTTTCAAAAAAATTGTCCAACTTGTATGGCCTTCATTTCTTTTCTCTTTCAGTTTTTAGAGAATTACTTTATCTTATTTGTTAGTGTATGCCCTAAAACCAAGTTGTTTTAGGCATTTATATTCACACTTATTTATGTTATATTAATATATGTGGCATTTTTCTTTATCATTTTTAACTTATTTTCCATGTTACTTGTTTATTTGATAAAGTCTTTAGAATATTGACTGTGTATTAGAGATTATAAGAGTTACAATTATGAGACTCTTAATACACATAAAGTTATATTCTTAAATATCCTAGTCGTAGTATTAATGAATCAGACATCATTAATACGGATAAACTAACAAATATTTTGTCTCTTCTTATGGCAAGTAGTAGTTGACCATTGACTATAGTGTGCGTAACACTTAAACTGGTATATAGATGCTTGTTAAGAACAAGTTCACTAGAATGATTCGTCAAGAGTTTTAAATTATAGTGTCAATGGTTAAACGCTCAAATGGCAATGGTGTAAGTAATCCTTAACTTGAGATTACCATAATATCTTGAGTGTGGATTGCTATACTTTGACTCTATTTCTCGATACTCATAAAAGAGTAGACCATATAATAGAGATTAGATATAGCGTGAAGCATGTAAAGATAATGAGTAATCAATATAGGATTCACCACTTCTTAATAGGAGAGTATATCCCTCTTTGGCCACTTGTTAGAAATATTAACTCAGTAAACCTTTTGCAAAAGTGATTGTATAACTTGAAAGTAGTTTCAAGGTTATACTTCATGGAGAGTTATACTTCAAGAACAAGAAAATATTAATTAGTTGTTTAAAATTTTGCACTACACTTTTAAATTAATTAAGATATAGTATAGTGAAAGGATATTAATTATACAGTAACATTGTCATTGATGGGTTTAGTCTATCATATAACTTTCCTATTCACTTGGGTGGTAAAAATGCATTGCTAGATACCACGCATGATCTATAAGTATGAATTAATTAATTAGTGAATTAATGATAAATTAAAGTGTTTAATTTATCTAACTTTTAATTTATTAATTAATGATTTATAATTTTTACTTATTGCCAATGTGAATGGAACCTAATGGGTCACAAACATAAATTACATAAGCTTTGTCCTAAATTGTAATTAAGATAAGTATAAGATACTTATGGGGTTAATTTAATGAGATAAATTAACTTAAAGGACTTATTTATAAATATTCTAAATGTTGCTTGAAATTAATTTTCTTAAAGGTTTAAGAGAGCTATTTAGTTTCTTTATGGAATAGGATTTCCTAAAGGAATAGGATTTGCTTAAGGTAAGTTTCGTAAACCTTTTTGATTTTCAATTACTCTTGTTTTCTAAGAGAATAGAATACTACTATTATAAATATATCTATGCTTTAACTTTTGAATTATTATTGCAACGCAAGATAAAAATCTAGAGAGAAAATCCCAAAAGGTGCCCCACCCCCCCCCCCTTTTGTGCTACCACCCTAGTGCCACCAGACACCAAGAAGTGCTGCCACCTTGTCTCTCTCTCCCTCCTAATAGTTAGGTATTATTTTCATATGTTCTATCTATAATTTAAGGGAACTAGCACTCAAAAGTCAAAGCAAACATGCCCTTAGAGGTTCTCACAGGATTGTGTTCGTGTGTATACTGTTAGAGGCTTGACGTTTGAATAACTTTTGTGGTAGATCAATATCTTCATTGAAGGATTTAACCTTTGAAGCATAAAAATCTTCTATGCTTGAGATAATATTCGTATAAATCCCCTTATAATCATATAGATATATCAAAGAAATCCATGGTTTAAGGTAATAAAATTTTAATTTTTCGCTACGTAACCTAGGTTATTACCTTACATTAGTTAATTAGGGTCAGTTTCCCTAACCAAATGGAACTAATGCATGCCATCTCTGAGGAATTCCTTTCTTAAGTAATTAATGAGAGACTATTATGCAAGTAGGAATTTTTTCTTTAACGAAAGTGTATTAGATAAAATAGAGTTAATTATGCTCAAATTTTGATGGTTTGAAGAAATTTCTTTGTCTTACTTGGATTTCGTGAACTAAGTAATCGATATACTTAGTAGATTGAAGTATATCTTATGACTAGTAGTATAATTAGGAAAGGGACAGTGGTGATTAGAAGGGAAAAAATATTTCAAAGAAAATATGATTTTAAGTTTAGATTCTACTTCGCTAGTTGAAGGGCTAATAAAACGCGCAAAATACGTAGACGGTTAGGACCCTTGAATTTTTAGATATGCAACTTGTTGAACTCAAGACCTCATTTGATTCGTGAACCAAAGAACCCTTGACGTGGGTTGTTTTGCTTTGAATTTTCCTCTTGAAGAAGAACACGCTAATGGAGAAACTAGAATTAGACCAAGTTGAGCGCGTTCAATTGTCTAACCAAATTAACTCTGAAGACTTGATCGAACACTAAAGAAAACTCTGAGCTAGATTTAGGTTGTCACAAGCAAGCTTGATAAGACCAAGAGTAGTTCTAAATCAACATAGAACCAAGAAAAATCTCAATTAAGAGAAAACACCCAAATTTTATTCATAATAATCTTGCTAAAAATCGTATGAACAGTAACATGCCTATTTATAGGCTTACAAAGAAAAATCTAGAAGCTTAAAATAAAGTAAACAACTAAAACTAGTTGTAACCTATCACAATTGAGTAACTAACTAAAAGTTACAACTTGTAAAAACTTAAGAAACTAATGAAAACAGAAAAATTTGTCCAAGATTTGATCATGGACTGGACATCCCTCCATAAGCTCTATTGGACCTCCATTTAGCAACTTTAAGAGCCCTCCAAGTAAGTCCAAGTAACTAGTCCCTTGAATGCTTGTTATGGACAGCTCATTTGCTTCTTTTGGGCCTTCTTTGTAGTTGAACTTGATCTATAGTCAATGTTCCAATTCTTGGCCCAATGTGCAAGCATGAACGAAGTGAATTCCAAGCTTAAGAGTAACGCAGTGTAGACTAGGTATAACAATTATGAACAAAAACACACAAATCAAGTACTAAAAACCTAATCTCCCAACTTAATCTGCAAGTGCACGAGTCGGTTGTAGTATTTGGAGTATTAGGTGTCGAATCCCATAAGGAATCAAATATGTGCAATTATTAAGGCTTTTTCACTAACTTCTATTATCTAAACACAATTAAAATAAGATGGAAATGGGGTCCCTTCAATAGAGTAGGTATATGATTGAGAACTTATGTAAAATTCAATACAAAGAAGCCTAGAACATAGAATCCACTAATGAATCATGCATGAATGACTTACAAAGTATTATCTTGCTTTGTTTAGAATCCAATTCCATAAGTGTGATAACTAGATCTCTCTATGAAATGACAAGATTTCAACTATTCTCATGATGAAATCTTATGATAACATGAATGGTATTGATTCACTTAAGCATCCATTATTCTCATATGAAAGACTTAAGCATTATTTGTTCATTTTCCATTGTTACATGCATCTCTTAATGTCAAGTAGCAACTAAATCACTTGTTTAAGTTGGCCAAGCAAAAACAAGTGTTAAAGCTTGAACAAGTAAACAAACAAATGCAAGCTTAATAAGTGCAATTAAGTTAAATCATGTTTGTTGATTCATTAGTTTCATCTATGGTCTAGATGAAGCTTTTAGTTCAACATAATTATTGAAACAACTAAAAGTTCAACTTCAAAGGAAGAATTTATGGCAACCCTTGAAAGTAAAAGAGATAGAGTTTGGGAATTGCTCAACCAATATGGAATAAGCTTCTCTTCTTTATTCACCTTCAAAAGTTGCACTACAAAGTCTCTTACAATGATCCTCACCACTCTATTGAAGGATTAAGAGAATTCTATTAATTCTCTATTAAGCTAAATATAAAACTAGAAACTATGACTACTTTCTATTACTAAAGCATCTTACAAATGCTTTACAAATGACTCCTATTTATAGACAAATGTTCTTCGAGTCATTTTCCAATTTGCATGATTCATTAATGCATAGAAACGATGAAAATTGATTGGGGATTCCAATTGAGCACAAAAGTCTTCATTTATGTTTCTAATGTGTTTCCCAACTTGCAAAACCGTATCCCTATCTGATAATATCTGCAAAAACAGCTGGAGAAAGATGCAAGTTTATGCCCTATAGGAATCCCAGCAGACCTATGATCCGCTAATATGTCATCCGCGGATCACATCTTTGTGGCCCCAACTTGATTTCTAATTTTTGCTGGGCTGGACTTTATGTGTGCAAGCACTTTCCATGTATGTCCAAGCGTTTTGATGAAGAATTGGATTTTTTCATTATTTTGCACAATTATTTCTTCAAATTGTTCATCCCAACTTTGCTCCTTGAATCACCTATACCTTTGATTTTCCTTTACTTCAATTGATTCAAAATAAGTTTAAGTAGATGAACCTGCAGTTATACACAAAAATTGTGCATTAATCTGCTCAAGTAAAGATTCCGCCTTAAAACCCTAAATTCAATTAAAACCCTAATTCTTAGCAATTGTTGGAAAATGAGTCATTTGTAGCCAAAAGTACTATAATTATGCTTAAAAAACATCTAAAATATCTAATAATATATATAATGACATTGGTAAATTTATTACTTATCAAAGAGTAAGCTCAAAATCATGTGAGTACTCTAACCCGCAACCATGCAAATCGTAACCATTAAAAACAGTTAGCACACGAAATAAATCATGTAAATCGGATGACTCCATGCATGTATCAGCACAAGACAACAAAAACTCAATGTTCTTTAAATATAAAACAAGATAAAATTGAAAATCACACACAAAAGATGCAAAGACAGATTGAAGTTTTAAAACAACAAACATGTCTAGATGAGTATTTTCCCTAAATACAGGAATAAGAATGAACACATGTGCACTGTAGACACCAAATTTTGACACACCACTCGTTTTCTAATATTGGGGGACCTTTTCCTACTATTTGGAGTCAAATCCTGATTTTAAGGTAAAAATGAGAAAATCAGCAATTTTGGGGTCAAGACAGTAATTTTAGCACGTAAACATTTTTTCATTAGTTTTGGAGTTTTAAATTCATATTTTTGTACTTTTATAAGTATTTTTTGATTTTTGTAATTTTTTTGGGTTTAGCTTGTATTTTTCCTATATTTCGCTAATACATGGGCAAAATAGTAATTTCATCTCGCGAACACCATTTTCGCTCATTTTGGGTCCCAAATTTATTTTTCTGACCTTTTGAGCATGTTTCTAAATTTTCTTGATTTTTTTTAAGGCCAGTTTCTATTTTTTCTATAAATATTGCATTTAAGGGGCAAAACGGTAATTTTTCATAGAAATATATTTTCTCGCCCAAATTCTGTTAATAAATTTATTTTCTGCATTTTTTTGGGTTTTTTCAATTTTTGGGTGTTTTAGAAGAATCATGCCATTTTAATTTTTAATTTTGGTTTTATTTTTAATTTTAATTTTACTGAAAACTTTTTTTAGGATAAAATTGTAATTTTTATTATTAGGGGTATTGTTGTCTTTTTTCCTTTTCTTGGAGGGTAAGACATTCTTGCATTATAAATAGCAATTTTGGAGAGAGAAAAAAAAAAGCCTAGAGAAAATTTTTAGTTTTTAGTTTTTAATTTTATCTATTACACCAAAAACACACACTTTTTCCAACATTTTTCTTCAAGTTTTCACCAACAACACCAAGAACACCTAATAGGTTTTAGTTCATTTTCAAGTCTACACCTAGAATACTTAAAACACACACTAGTACATCTTCAAACCTACACTTAGAATACCAAGAGCACACACTAGTACACCTTCAAATCTACACTTAGAACACACACTAATTTATCTTCATACCCTACACCTAGTACCCCAAGAACACACACTAGCTAATCTCACACACTTATTCATTTTCTCTCTCACGCACTATGTAGACACCAAATTTTGACACACCATTTATTTTCAAACACCAGGGGGCATGTCTGCACTTTTTGGGACAAATTTTAATTTTAATTTTTTTAATAATCTGGGGGGCAAAATAGTAATTTTATTTGTAAATATTTTTCTATCAGCTTTTGGGGGCTTTAAATTCATATTTTTACTATTATGTGAATTTGTTAATTTTTTATAATTTTTCTGGACTTAATTAGTATTCTTTATATTTTTACCATCACAAGGGCAAAATGGTAATTTCGCCCCGTGAATACCATTTTAGCTCATTTTTAGTTCCAAATTTATTTTTCTAATTCTTGAAGCATGTTTTTTAATTTCCTTGATTTTTCAGAGATGATTATTATTTTTTCTATGAATTTTCATTGCCCAAGGACAAAATCGTCATTTTACAAATTAAATTCATTTTTCACCAATTTTGAGTAAAAAATGCATTTTCTAGTATTTTAAACTTATTTGCAATTTTTGATAATTTTTTTAGGACAATAATTATTTTTCTGTGAATTTTTATTGCCCAAGGGCAAAATCGTCATTTTACAGCCTAAATTCATTTTTTGTCAAATTTTGAGTCAAAAAGGTATTTTCTAATGTTTTGAGCTTAATTTTAATTTTTGGTGATTTTTTGAGGCTAATATCTATTTTTTGTGTATTTTCGTAGTCCAAGGGCAAAATCGTCATTTTCACCCCAAGCGCGTTTTTATCAATTTTGAGCTCTAGTTTTTATTTTTTTGAAATACACTGTGAATTTTTTGTTTTTTTTAAAATTTAGAGATTGCTGTCAGATTCTTTGTATTAATTTTTAATTTTGAGATTAAAAATATTTTTTTGTAATAAAATTAGTATTTTTAATACCGGTGGCGTTTTCGTTATTTTATAACATTCTTGGCCAACAAGACAAGTGGCCTATAAATACTCTTCTTAATCAGCAAAAAAAAGGGGGGAAAATGAGAAACCCTAAAAACATACTTTGATTTTACCCTAAAAGATCAAAACACATAGCAAAACACCTTTAAACACACACATTTTGCCGTCATTTTCCCAAGGCTTTCACTGTTCAACATCTTTAAGTTCAAATCGAGTAAGAAGATTACACTTTTTTAGTTCATCATCAATCGCCCACAAGGTAATTTCTTAATCTTATCTATTTCCATTTTCCTTTAATCAGATCTAATTATGTTTTTTTTTTTTAGAATTTTCCTTTTAGTTTTCTTTTGTTTGTTCTATCGTTTACTGGATTTGGAATGCAATTTTCTGGGTTCTATTCTCTCCTTTCCTTCTCCTCCTCCACCTGAGATCACCGTTAATTCCTCCTTTTCTTTTCTTCCACCACCCTAATCATCCAAGCACCAGTAATCCACTCAGAAACATCAGTAAATCATCATCCCTATTAGTAAATCCAAGTCCAGTAGCCACCATCATACCACTTCAAACATGACCATTTCACAGTCCCACAACTCCAATCAGAACATCCACTAAAATTAACCCTCCATCACCATTGTAAATCACTACCAAAACAAGCTATCTCCTGTCTTGAACCTGTCCCAACATCACCTGCAGAGAAAATCAAGAAAAAGAACAAATATAACAACAACCGGACAACCACCAGTACTTCCACCATGTCTCTCCTGTACAAAGGCCACCGATAAAACTGTAGCCATCACTGCCTATTTCCATTTCTAATCACCAATTCATCACAAGCTCATCCAACAGCGATCAATTTTGCCAAATACAGCAAGCCAAACAAACAATATGGCTAAAGCAGTCACTAAGGCACTGAAGACAGCCCACCCGCCTCCAATTTCAACTTTTGAAATCCCAATTACACACCCAAATCAATAACCCCAATCACCATAGCAGCATAATTATCTCCACACTGCCTCCCGTGTCTTCATCTTCACCACCAACGACCTCCACTGTTGCCCGAAGCCATCACTCCCCGCCAATACCCAATCTAGAAACACCCGCAACAGCTTCACCACATCACCACCATCATCAAACGACCCTTCTATCACTATCATCAATAGCCGTAACTAATATACACTGCACACACACATGCAAGTTCACATACACTGGACACCATATAGAAACAATCAGGGTCAACACCTGCACAACACTTCACCCTTCAATCTTCGGTCTTAATCAGCAACAATCCCAAATCCCCTTCTCACAAATAGACACACAAAATCAGTTCCTTTGTTGCTTATAACAGCCCAAATATCAAGCCATAGTGGACCATCAACAAGCCCTTGATTTGGGAGAAATTGACTCCGTTGATTTCCAGAGAGGAAGGGGGGAAGAGATGAAGAGAAAGAGCCTGGGGGAGAGGAGCGTGCAAGAGAGATTGAGAGAAATAAAGAGAGAGTGAGACGGGGAGGGATCAGAACTAGAGAGAGAGAATAGAGGCAAGTGAGAGCTGGAAGAAGGGAGGGAGAGAGAAAAAGAGTAGAATCTGAAGGTAAAAGAAAAAGAGAATCAGGGGATTCAAGAGAGAAAGAGAGAAACTGGAGAGTGAATTGGGGGAAGAGAGAGTGAATCCGAAATGAAAGAGAGCAGTAAGGGGAAACCAGAGAAAGGAAAAGGGAGTGAAGAAGGAAAAGAAAGAAAAGGGGGGGGGGGGCAACGAGAGAACAGAAGGATTGGAGGGAAGGAATAGGGCCGGGAAAGCCAGAGAGAGGCAGAGAGGAAAAGAAAGAGAGAAAGGGGAAGGAAGAAAAAGAAAAGAAATTAGAAGAAAACAGAGAGATAGAAATGGAGAGGGTTCAGGCGAAGAAGGGAAAGCCAAAGAGAAATAATAATATAAAGGAAAACAGAAATAGGAAAGCAGAAAGAGAGAGCAATGGTGAGGATAAATGAGAGTTAATAAAATAAAAAATAAATAAATAAATCTGGAGAAGGGAATGTCTGATGAGGGACGGATGAAGAACGTAATTTTTGAGAATTTTAGCAAAGAAAAATAGTTAGTTTCAATTCATTTTTGGTTTTGTTTGTTAAGTCCATTTAGAATTGTCTCTGTTTTGATTAATTGGTTTGTTAATTAATTAATTAATCTAATTAACCAAGGCAATTTAATTGATTGAGTGTTTATTATAGTTTATTATTTTGTCCTTTTGGGTTATTTTGTAATAAGCAAGTATTTTTTTATATAATTTTTGTCTTCTTGTGTATCATAAAATTGGCCCCCCCAAAATTAGTTTCATGACATATAATTGAGCTTCTTAGGTTTTATTTTTCGTCAATTAGATCCTACAATTTATGTTTTGTTTTACTTTTGGTGAAATTTATTGTTTTGTCCCTCCAAAATTACTTTAATTTTGCATTCCTACCCCCCTTAGACATATGTGAGCTTCCAATTTCTACCCCCTAAGTTTTATAGAATTTTATTCTAGTCCCTTAATTGCTAGAACTTTACATTTTACTCCAATTTATCAATATTTATACATTTTTAAGTTTTCTTTATTTATATCGTGATGCATTGACGCGTGCGTTCGTTTTTTAAGCTTTTTGTACCGGGTCTTCAAAAAGGTATTTTCGTTACCTTTTAATTGCTTCTTTATGTGCTTCAACATCTTCTAATGTGATATTTTATGCATTTTTTATGCGTTTCTTATTTTTTGCATTTTTTGCGTATTTATTTATTTTGTGTTATTTAATTTTAAATTTTATTATTATTTTTGACGAAAAATATAATATTTTGTATTTAGCTAGTCAATGTAATAGTTAGGTTATTTTTCTCATATTTTAGCAAGAATTGTGTAATTAGATAGAAACTGTAATAGATAGGGTATTTTTAATTTCCCCCCTTAAATTGTAAATCAAGCCCCCTGGTGTAATAGTTAGGATTTATTTGCTTTTGCGTGCTTATGTGTTTATTTCTTTTACCGCTTTCCTTAGGATTTTTGCATCTAGAATATTATGCTTATGTGTTATGTGCTCCTATGTGATATTATATGTTTTTATATGTTTAAATTACTTTTAATTCATCCTTTAATGTTTAATTCATGATTTACGGTATTTCGTCACCACACTAGTCCAACGCGAGTTGTGGCCTCTTTTTTTTTCCGCTAGTCCAAGCTAGTGAGATTTTTAGAACAGGCTAGTCAACGCTAGACCCTTAGGCCATGTTAGTGTTAGGATCATTCGTGTGCATTTCACATTTCACACACTTTTAGTTTTCTTTCCATTTGACATGATTTTATTATTACTATTATTATTATTTTGACAACATTTTCAAAATGCATGACATTTAAGTTGCATTTCACTTAAATTAAGACATTTGTGTAATTTGACTAGAAATAGTCGTCTACTCACGTGGGAAGTGGTGGCGTAACAGGCCATTCTTCCCTCCGTGAGTAGAAACATTCAGTCACGAGTTATTAGTCCTCCGTACCCGTCATGTTGCATACCCACCTTTTTTCTTCACTTACTATATATTATTATTTTGTTTTATTTTTGCATCACATTTTGCATAAAAACTCATGACTCCCTCGAGGTCTCGACTCGGGTTTCACAAGTAATGCGATAATTCTGACCAAGTCTCGACGGAACATTTTGACCTTCTCAATACCTACATTTAGACTTAGAATTTGCATTCATTTGGACACATCCAAAACGCGATAGAATTTAGGGTTAATTTAGGAAAATTTGATTAAACCTCGCAACTAGCCTCGGCTAGGTTGAAAGGGTGCCTTAGGTGCAAGCCTTTGCCTTCCCTTTCTTCAAATGTGACTCTCGAACCTTTTTCTCTCATTTTTTTTCGTAGACCGGAGTCGAAAAAGGGTTTTAAAATATTTTTATAAAATTTTTTATTTTTATTTTTATTTTGTTAAACAATTTTTCGGGTGACTCGGTACACCCTAACTCAGTACCAAGTGGCGACTCCATTTTTCAAAATAAAACCCTTTTTCAAATTTATTCGGCCAAATCTGTTGCACTTTTAGTCCCGACCTTGTTTTCTTTTAAAATACCATTTTTTCTTAAAATACACTTTTTTCAATAAAAATCCGATTTTTCACACATGTGCACGATTTTTTCCAAAAACTTGTTTTTCAAAAGGATCATCAGACTAGACCGTCTTTTCGAGACGCGACAGTCAACAACCCCACTAGTACCCTTTGCCCACGATTTTTTTAGGACGCGACACACTACACACACTATTCCATACACTCTTACACTTTCTCTCTCACACACATACACACGGTCATTCATAAACACACCATCAGACACTTCCCACAATTTCACACACTACTACACACACACACACAGAGTCAAAATTTCACACACAGACCACTCACACGCAATTCACATACCACATTCGCACCCAGCTCAAACAGTTATTTAAGCACATTCAAACACACACACTGCACACACAAACAGATTCACGCGAACAGCACAATCTGCACATGGTAGATTCACATACACACAGTTCACACACAGACACGCACACAGAGTTCAAACCCTATTACATACACAATTTACACGCATCACACATATTCACACACACAGTCAGTCACAAATTCCACCACCCAATGACAATCACACTCACCACCAGTCTCCAGCTACCCTCAAACCACAACCCTTCCACCATAATGCCTTCCCCTGTTATCATTGGCTTACCCAACTATCAGCAAGCATCACCAAGCAATTGCACGAAAACCATCCCAAAGACTATCCACAAATCATGCTACTACTTCAACTAGTAAAATCACACATCACCAATTGCAAAACCACCATACCCAAACCCCAAAACCTCCATCAAAAACAGCCACTTCCCCTCACGTTTCATCCACTACCCAACCACCTCCTAGCCTCGCTATCAATCGCCTCTCCTCCACAGCCACCTAAAACCATCAACAGTCCTACCTTAAACCTAGTCACGCCCTCAACCAGAACCAGTAAACCACCATCCCCTTTCATCTCTTCCCACAACCACTCTAGCAATCCTTCACCAAACTTCCAAGACAAAACAAGTCAAATCCCTACTCACAGCTAGAGTCATCATCACCCACAATCAATTCACTCCATCGTTAACCTTCCACCACTTAGCAGCCCCCTTCTATTACCATCAAAACCTGCAAAAAGAACAAACAACAACCAAAACGCTGTCAAATAGCCAAACAAACTTCAGACAAACACCGCCTAAGCAACTTCCAACCACCAATTGAAAACCAATTAAAACATCATCATATCAGACAGTCATCGCCACTAAACAATAACACAAAAACCATCATCAGCCCATAGTCAACCAAAAATGCCACTGCAACAAACAAAAATCAGGCACAAATTAGCAAGCCCATAACCAATCACCACCAGCTCCATGGCCAACCACCATCACAGAAGCACATTAGTCACAAAATAATTGCACAGATTCAAACTTCTTCCATTAATCAGTCCAGGTCAGACACAAACCCATCATCTCCACCTCCCCTGTCACCAAGGTCAAATTCTCAGAATTTTCAAATCACTACCCAAATCACCACCATCCATCCAATCTTCCCTGTCATCTCCAAGAACCCAATGAGTCACCCATTACTAGCACCCCAATTCACCAATCAACACATAAAGTTGCGAGAAAGACTGCAACAACACACAATCACCATCCTCAAATCAGATAACCACTAGCAGCCTACTAAAACTGTCTGAAATCAGCATCGACCTCTCTTTCTCAAGCCACCAAATAAACCCAATCACCATCGTGGGCAACAAGGCACTTGCACCGGTGAGTCACACGCCACACAATCACCCCTAAGTAAGAATTGTTTTCACCCCCCTCAAGTTCCTTTTGTACAGATTTCATTTAATGAACTTATGCATAGATTGTTTTTCAATTAGCGAAATAGATGAGTTTGGGATAATTGATTTTGGGGAGAGAATTGAAGAGAGAAAAACAGAGATGAGGTAGAGAATTGAGAGAAAAGAGAAGGAAAGAGAGAGATGAGAAGCTGGGAAGAGGGGAATTCGAGAAAGAGAGATCAAGAAAAGGAGAGAAAGCAAGAAATCATAAGGGAAAGAGGAAGAATAAGCTAGAGAGAATTGTGAGAAGAAAGAATAGAGAGGAGAGAGAGCAAAATCTAGGAAAAAAGATTAGGGAAAAGAAACATAGAGGAGAAAAAAAAACAAAGAAAGCAAAAGAGTGAGAGAAAGAGAGAGAGATGGCGAATGAGAGAAGAAATTGGAGAGAGCTTGAGAACAAAAGAAAGACAGTTGAAGAAGAGAAGAGAAGAGGGAAGAGGAGAGCAAAACAGAAAGAAAGAAGGAAATTAGAGAAAAAATAGAAAAATAGAGAAAGAGATTGAAGATTTAGAGCTCGAATTGGAAAACGTGGCACCAATTGAAGAAAAACATGAAATTGGTTTGGGAACTTTAGTGAAAAATCCGATTGAATATCTAGGGTGGGAATTTTCGACTTTGGGTTTTAGTTGTTTTTATTTATTTAGTTTGATAAACCATTAGTTTTGCCTTGATTTGCCTTTCTTAATATAGTTAATTAATTAGTTTAATTAATTGATTTAGCCTCAATTTAATCAATTATTCAGTCAGATAAATTTATTTAGATTTTTTAATTTATTTAGTTAGGGATTTCTTTTATGGTTATTTCACTATAAGAAAGTTATTTATATCTCAACCCTTAGGATTTTTTTTTAATATTAGTATGTGAAAGGTAATAAGGGGAATAACACAGCGGAAAATTTAAAAATTTATTACCTTAGCCATGGATCTCTTTGATATAATCTATACGATTAAAGGGTGTTTAGCACAAATACCTCAAGCATAGAAGGTTTCTATGCTTCAAAGGGCAAGATCCTATTCGATGAAGGTGTTGATCTACCATAAAAAGCCCTCCAAGTGTAGAGCCTCCAACGGTATCCACACGAACATGATCTTTAGGAACCTTTGGGTTTGCTTGCCTTGCCTTTTGAGTGCTAGCTCCCTTGAATATCACGAAGAACACAAGAACAAGAAGAGGAGGAAGACAAAACCCTAACCCTTAGGGAGAAAAGGGTGTGGCGTTTTTCTTGGGAGAAAACACGCCTCTCTCAATTTTTCTCTCTCTAAATTTTATCTTGTGTTTCATCAAAATCAATCAAGAGTCAAGGCATGGACTTATTTATAGATGTAGTATCCTAGTCTTTAAGGAAACAAGAGCAATTGGAAACCAAGAAGGTTTAGGAAGCTTACCTTAAGCTAATCCTATTCCTTTAGGAAACCTATTCCAAAAGGAAACCAAATAGCTTCTTAATTCTTTTTAGGAAACTAATTTCCATCAAGACTTAGAATATTTATAATTAAGTCCTTTAAGTTAATTTATCACATAAATTAACCCCATAAGTATCATATACTTATCTTAATAACAATTTAACCCAAAGACCATGTTCTTATTGTGTGTGACCCATTAGGTTCCATTCACGTTGGCAATAAGTACAAATTATAACTCATTAATTAATTAATTAAGAGCCAGATAAATTAACACTTTAATTTATCATTAATTCACTAATTAATTAATTTGCACTTATAGATCATGAGTGGCGTCTAGCAATGCATCATGACCACCTAAGTGAATAGGAAAGTCATGGTAGACTACACCTATCAATGACAATGTTACCGTGTAATTAATATCCTTTCACCACACTATATCCCAATTAGTCTAAGAGTGTAGTGCGCACTCTTTAAATGACTAATTAATGATTTCTTGTTCCCGAAATATAACTTTCCATAAAAGTATAACCTTGAAACTCTTTCAAGTCATACTTTCACTTTTGCGCAAAAGATTCTTTAAGTCATATTTCAACAAGTGGCCAATCCGGGATATACTCTCCTATAATAAGGAGTGGTGAATCCTATATCGATTACTCACTATCCTTCCATGCTTCATACTATGCCCAATCTCTACCGTATGGGCTACTCTTTTACGAGCACCGAGCAATAGAGTCAAAGCATAGCAATCCACACTCAAGATACTATGGTAATCTCAAGTCTAAGGATCACTTACACCATTGCCATTAAGAGTATAATTCATTAGCACTATGAATATTAACTCTTGGCGGATCAATCCAATGAACTTGTTCTCTAACAAGCATCCACATACCAGCTTAGGTGTCACACGCCATAGTTGACGAGATCAACTACTACTTACCATAAGTAGAGGCAAAGTATGTGCTAGTCTTCCCATATTAATGATGTCCAATCTCATTAATACTACGACTAGGGATATTTAAGAATATAACTTAATGTGTAATAAGAGTCTCATCATTGTAACTCTTACAATCTCTTATACACAATTAATATTCTATGGACTTTATCAAATAAACAAGTAATATTGATAACAAGTATTAAATGACAAAGAAAATGCCACATATATAAGTATAACACGAAATAAGCATAATAAAAATTCCAAAAACTAACTTGGTTTTAGGGCATACACTAACAGTATGCCCCTTAATATTTTTATGCTACTATATTCTAGTCCTCCATAATTTTAGATTGACCCTTTCAGATTTCATGTTCTTTCGATTAGGTCCTATAATTTACATTTTTTTGCCTCACTTTTGTTGGAATTACTGTTTTATTCCCCCAATTTGGTTTTAATTTCTAGTTTTTACCCCTTAACTAGTTGCATTTCCAATTTCACACTTTAATTCCTTTAGGTTTATAATTGCGTTTTCGGCTCTTTGGGTTAATAGAATTACATCTTTGCCCTCAATTTGCCATATTTCACATTTTATGTTTTATTACTTTATATAGTAGTGCCTTGACTTGTTTGTTCATTTTGATTAGTATTTGTCTCGAGTCTTCAAAAAGGTATCCCCATTACTCGTTATTTCTCTTTGTGTGCCCCAATGCGCTCCTATGTGATTTTTTTATGTATTTTCTTCATGTGTTTCTTATTTTACATACTTTTGCATATTTATTTACTTTATGATATTTTATCTCGAATTTTTACTTTGTGGTCAATGTAATAGTTAGATCACTTTTCTTTCATATTTTTGGTATAAATATTTGTGTACTTAGATAGCAAATGTAAGAGATAGGTTGTTTTTAATTTTTCCTCTAAATTGTAGCTAAATTTTCCCGATGTAATAGTTAGGGCTTGTATTTTTGTGTGCTTATGTGCTTACTTGTTTCGCCGCTTTCCTTAGGATTTTGCATCTAGACATTATGCCTACGTGTTACATGCTCCTCCGTGCTTTCATGTGTCTTTATATGTTTATTTGCTTTCGATATTATGTTTATTATTTTGATTCATGCTTAATTATTTCGTTACCACGCTAGTTGTCGCTTTCTCGTTTCTCCACTAGTCCACCACTAGTGGGGGATTTCTAGAACTGGCTAGTCCAACGTTAGACCCTTAGGTCATTCTAGTGATAGTTTCACTCGCGTGCATTTCATCTCATTTCACAACACATTCTCTTTTTTAGAGTTTTCCACATTTGCTTGATTTTTGGTATATATTCTATTATTATTATTATCAATTTTTAGCATTCGACAATGTATGACATTTAGGTTGCATTTCACTTAAGATTTAGGTCATTTGTGTGCTCTGACTAGAAAGAGTCGTCTACTTACGTGGGAAGCGGTGGATTAACATGCTGTTTCCCCCTTCGTGAGTAGAAAAATATCAGTCACGAGTTATTAGTTCCCCGTACCCGTTATATTGCATACCCCCTTTCTTTGACCACTTATTATCTATATTACTAATTTTCTTTTCTTTTTGCATTCCATTTTGCATCTATACTTGTGACTCCTTCAGGGCCTCATTTTGGGTTTTGCAATTAATGCGATAATACCGATCAAGTCTCGATAGAATATTTTGACCCTCCCGATACTCATTTAGATTTAGGATTTGCATTCATATAGATACATCCAGACACGATAGAATTTATGGTTAATTTAAGAAATTTGATTAAATCTCGCAATTAGCCTCGGCTAGGTGGAAAGGGTGCCTTAGGCGTCAACATTTGCCTTCCCTTTTTTCAAATGTAACTCCCGAACCTTTTTCTGTTGTTTTTCGTAGACCAGAGTCAACAAAAGATTTTTAAATATTTTTTTTAAAAATTTTTATTTTGTTTTTGTTAAATTATTTTTTGGGTGACTTGGTACATCCTAACTCTATACCAAGTGGCGACTCCATTTTTAAAATAATAAAATCCTTTTTCAAAATTAGTGGCCAAAACTGTCGCATTTTTTTAGTCCCGGCCTCATTTCCTTTTATTTTTATTTTAGAATATCATTTTTCTTAAATAACACTTTTTCAATAAAAATTCGATTTTTCTCACACATGCATAGTTTTTTCCAAAAATTTTCTTTTCGATAAGGGACAGGCCCAAACTACCTTTTCGGGACCTGACAGTCCCCAATCAATCCGTGCTTGATTTTTTGGGACACAACATGCACTCTCAATAAAGTAAAGAGCACAATCAAGAGAATGAATAAACCTACGAACAGAAATAAAAGTACTTGATTGTGAGTTTAGGTTATATCAAAATATAGCAATAAATGTACTTAAAATCACACAAACAAGTAATAAAATTTATAACCTAATACTCGTTCTGCAAGTGCACGGGTCAATTGTAGTTGTGACGAATATTAGGGTCAATCCCACGAGGAAACATGAACTAGCAACTACCAAAGCTACTAACTTACTTTATTATCTAGACAATCAATCTTTGGAGTGAAGAAATGGTAGGAAAATTAAATTCAAGTAAACAAGCAATGAGGAAACTAGTTAAACAAAGTTGACTAGGTTTAAGAATCCACTCAATATGAATGTTTAGCTTATAACCTTAATGATTTTATTCATGTTTAGGATTCAATTCCATTTGTACTCCAAACTAGTTCTCTCTATGAATGGAAGACAACTAATACATGAGCTTTCCTACTCTCGTGGTAAAGTCTAGCATGCATTAGTTCATTTAACTCATGAATTGTGGTTTTAAACCTTAATCCACCTATGTGAATCACTACTCTCGTGAGATTCAACATAAGTTTTATTTACTCTTTCCATTGTCAAGTGCAAATCTCTTTGTCAAATAACAACTTTTTTTTTTTCTAAAGACGTCAATTTGTATTAATATCGGTATATAAACTATACAATTGGGTAAATACCCTCAAATCAGGCATGGAACCTGATTGATCCATGCTGGAAAGTGTTCTTTCCAACTTACATCTTGAATTAGTGCTTCAGCAAAACAAGCTAATCTTATACTACTATTAATAGTCTTCTTTTCAGCAAAATTAATAGAGCATGAACTAAACAAGGCTATTTCAGCATTAATATCCTCTAAAACTACAGTAGCCTCAATGTCCAGGTTGTTGCCAAAAGAAATCTTTTGAACAAGTACCCTGTTGCTACTAAGTATTGCAATACTGCGCCAACCTCCTTCCTAAGCTCTGAACAAGGCATATCTAATTCCTTCAGCTTCAGCCACCATGTTACTCGTGATCTTTCTGTCTACTAATCCCCAGCATTCCAATATTTTTCCTGTACAGTCAAATGCAACAATACCATGGCCAATTCTGCCTTTTGTGGTATTTACTGAAGAGGCCACACTTACATATGTTATTCCTTCCTTCCAGTTGGGTGCAATTACCCTCCCTTGCTGCAATGTTTCCTCCATGCTCTGCTCACATTGCTGTTGCTGATTGGATTTCATCTCATTCCATTCCTCCATTGCTCTTTGCACTATGACGTAACAACTTGTATCCTCTTTTTGGAACTGTCTAAGGTTCCTTGCTTTCCAAATATGCCACACGATGTAACAGGTCAGTGCAATGTGCTGGTTGCCATTCCTTCTCTTATGTGGTGAATTAAGGTGCATCACCACTCCCAAAAATTACTTCTTTTGTCTGCTAAACCATCCCAGCTGATAGGAGCTAGTTTCCACACCAGTTCAGCTTCTCTACAAAAGAAGAACATATGTTCTAAGGATTCATTAGAGTCGCCACAACAAAAACAGAGTGCATTACACTTCCCTATCCTTCTGTGTAGCATGTCATTGATTGGAAGGATGCCATTCATACACTTCCAAATGAAGTGTTTGACTTTATTCTTCATATTGAGTCTCCAAAGAGCCATCCATGCTGCCGCTTGTTGGGTCTTCCTGCTGCACTCACCACTATTATTTAGGCCATGAGTTGGTATTGCATCAATTTTCATTGCTTCAGAGTAACCAGACTTGACTGTATACGTGCCTGAGGCATCAAAATTCCAACAATAGCTGTCTGCTCTTCTTGAGGTACTGATAGGTATGCTCATTATGTTTTGTGCATCCTCATCATTAAAAACCTTGGAGATTGTATTTCTGTCCCAAGTGAAATTCCTAATCAGTTGATGCACCTTAGATACCTCACAATGATCAGGCTTGGGAGTAGAAATGCCTCCAGTAGGATTTTTCAGCACCCAATTGTCCTCCCAGATATTTATGTTCATCCCATTCCCTACTCTTTTCCTGATCCCATGTTTCAAAAGATAGCGAGCACTTACCACGCTTTTCCAAAACCAAGAGGCCGTAGGACCTGTTTTAGCTTCCAATGGAGACCTTTGTGCGCAATACTTCCCTCTGATTACTTTGCTCACTAATAGGTTTGGGGACGTAATGAACCTCCACAGATGTTTAGCTAAAAGTGAGCTATTGTGATGGTAAAGGTCTTTAAAACCTAAACCTCCACAATCTTTTGGCCTGGACAGATTTTTCCAACTTATGAAATGCATTTTCCTCTTCTCTTCTGTACTATCCCACCAGTATTTAGTCATCATAGTAGTCAATTCTCTGCACAATCCTCTTGATAGTCTGAAACATGACATGGTATAGGTTGGAAGAGCAAACGCAACAGCTTTTAACAACACTTCTTTCCCAGCTGGACTCAGAAGCTTTGTTTTCCAGTTTTGCATTCTATCAGCCATCCTGTCTTTGACAAAGCTGAACAGTTGTTTTTTGGTTCTTGTAATCACCAATGGCAGACCTAGGTACTTGGCTTGGGTCACCATTCTAATGTTTCCAAAAGAGCTGCGAACTTCATCTCTCACAGCTGCTGGTGTATTGTGGCTGAAAAAAATAGATGATTTATCCAAGTTCACCATTTGCCCTGATGCCCTCTCATATTTATGCAGGATGCTCCTTAATTCCACAGCTTGGTCCCTCTCTGCTTTACAAAAAACAAGTGAGTCATCTGCAAATAGCAGATGTGAGATGATAGGTCCATTTCTACTAATGCTCAGCCCAGTCACTTTGTTTTGGCATCCAGACTGTTTCAACATATTACTCAATCCCTCCCCACAGAGAATAAAGAGATAAGGTGACAAGGGATCACCCTGCCTTAACCCCCTTTGAGGAATGACGTAACCTGTTTTGTCTCCATTGATGTTGAAAGAGTAGGATACTGTGGTTACACAAGCCTTGATCCAGTCAATCCACTTGTCACAGAAGCCCATCTTGTTCATAATGATAGTTAAGAAAGGCCATTCTATTCGATCATAGGCCTTGGCCATGTCAAGCTTAACAATCATTGTACTTACCTTGCCATTTCTTCTATAGTTTAAAGCATGAAAAAACTCATGTGTAATCACTATGTTGTCCACAATTTGTCTACCTGGAACAAAGGCAGACTGGTTTGGGCTAATGCAACAACTGAGATAAGGCTTTAATCTATTAACCAACAACTTAGTTATAGCTTTAGCAAGTACATTGTAGAGACTGATGGGTTGATAATGTGTAAGGTATACAGGTAGCCTGACTTTGGGAATGAGTGTAATGAGAGTTTCATTGACTGATTTAAGCAAATGTCCATGATGGAAAAAGCTTTGGATGGCTTTCACTATGTCATCTTTGATGATATACCAGAATTTCTGGAAGAAGATAGGAGTTAGCCCATTCGGGCCAGGAGCTTTCGTGGGATACATAGAAAAGAAGGCATTTCTAATTTCATTTTTCTCAAAAGGCCTAACTAAGTCTGAGTTCATTTCCTGATTGATGGATTGTGGTATTCCTTCTAAAACTTCCTCCACATTGTTAGACTGTTCAGTCGTAAAAAGTCTCCTATAGTGATCGACAATCTCTTCACCTATATCAGTCTCGTTAATACACCAGTCCCCATTGCCTTTCTGCAACTTATTTATAACATTTCTCTTCCTTCTGTGGGTGACACAAGCCTGAAAAAAAGCGGTGTTTTTGTCTCCATCTTTTAGCCACTTATGCCTAGCTTTTTGACTCCAAAACAACTCCTCTTTCTTGTATGCTTCACCTAACTGCTTCCTCCAAAATTCTGTTCTCTCTTTTCTCTCCTCAATAGATGCATTCTTAGTTAGTTCCAATTGGTCCTTGCAAAATTGAATTCTTGTTCCAGCATTTATATGGATTCTCCTATTCCAGTTTCTCAAGGCCATTCTGCATTGTTTAATTTTGTTAACCACCCTAAACATCCTGGAACCTTGAATATCCGTATTCCATGCATCCTGAACCACTTTATAGACCTCTTTATTCTCCAGCCATCTTTTATCAAAAATAAATCTCTGTTTTCTCTTTTTCCTAACAGGATCAGTGTTCAACAGAAGAAAACAATGGTCAGAGGCTTGCATAGGGATATGCCAAATCTTGGCAGTATTAAAAGTTTCAGCCCAATTAATGTTCCTTAATCCTCTATCTAACCTTTGCCTGATTTCTTCATTGTCCTTCCCATTGATTGCTCCAAGTCCATGGCTCACCAATAAAGCCTACATCAATCAAACTATTGTGGTTGATGAACTACCTGAAATTCTTGAACGTCCATTCATCTCTCCATCTTCCACCCCATTTCTCTTCATTGGATGTGATGTCGTTAAAGTCTCCAATTAAAATCCAACACCCACCCCATAAATACATCCTTCTTTGAAGAACTTCCCATTGTTTTTGTCTGATGCCACTCTCAGTACTTGCGTAGACAAAAATACACCACCATTCAATCTCAGTTTGACAATCCTTTATTTTGACCTCAATCGTAAAGGCTGTGGTTCTCACCTCCAAAACATTACTTGTTTGGTTCCAAAAAACTGCCATTCCTCCTGATTTTTCCATAGCTTCAACTGTTTCCATTTGGTCAAAACGAATTCTCTGCCTCACCTTCTCCAAAACTGCTCTCTTATTCTTTGTCTCACTTAGATAGATAATAGTCTGGAGAGTGGAGCTTCACAAGCTCCTTAAGTTGGGGAACTGTCAAGGGGCCCCCCTACTCCTCGACAGTTCCACACCCCAACCTTCATGATGTCCTTGGAGACCCTTTAGGGCTGGTCTCCTTTTCCCTTCTTGGCGTTCCATTTACATCTGATTCATCAATGATTCTGAATTTTTTGCTGCAAACCATAGAGTCACTGCGTATAAGCTCCTCCTCACTCTTTGATCCAGTTTTCCTTTTCCTTTGGAGTGGCATTATGTTAGCATTCTCCTACAGTTCTCTTAAAGGGGGTCTGATAGACTCAGGCAAGTCTTCTGAATTTCCTACCTCTCCTGTTAGTCCTCACGACATTCCTGTCCATCTCCCACTTCCATCCTATCTTCTTTACCCGTTGGATCTTCATTACCAAGGAATGTATTCTGTTTAACACTTCTTTTGGCTTCCCAGGTTCCTTGGTCAACTTGTTCAATTGCAATGTCAGCCCCTTTATTATCAGCATTGAATCTGTCTTGTTCTGTCACTCCAGTTGCTCTATTAAGGCTTATATCTTCTTGCATTCTATTCCTATTTATCTCTGTTACTTCTTTCATGATTTTATGTGAGCCTACTACCTTCCCTGCTTCACCACTTGTACTCTGATTACCATCAATCCTCCTAGATAACTAGTTCAAGCCTAGCTGTTTTCCTGACTTCCTTGTCTCTATTTACACTCTTGTTCAACTTATGTTGCAAGCCCTCCCCGTCAGCTTGCTTTTCGAACTTATAGCCTATTTCCTCCTCTATTAGCTTTCAGCCACAGCCCATATTGACACTTCTTTTCACTTTCCTTCCTGCTTATGTTTTGTGCACAGTTCTTATCTATGTGTCCTATTAAACCACAGCTATAATAGAAATTCGGACACCTTTCGTACCTAAAATTGATCCATTTTTCCACCCCATTCATCACTACCAACGAGCCTCTGAGGAAGGGGGAGTGCAGTATCAATAGTGACAAGCATCTTAAGGTGCCTTCCCTCTTTTCCCCCACTTTGTAGTATCAAGACTTCTTTTACTTCTGGAAAAACTTTACCTATCTTGAGACCAACATCCTTTGAGTGCCACTGTAATGGGAGATTCCAGACTTGCACCCAAAAATTCACCATTCCTAATTTTCCATTGTCATTTTCTAGTCCATCCTCCCACTTATGAACAGCCAAAACTTGGTTATCTACGAGCCATGGTCCTCCCTTTAAGACTCTTTCCTTTTCAGTGTTATCTCCAAAGATGAATTGGAACAGGTTTGGCCCCAGTTCAAGCATTCTCAAGTTCTTCGGATAACCCCAAACGTGTTTAGTAAAATTCCTAATCCCAGTTGCATTAATCAAGTTTTCTCCAATAACCTTCGCTATGAGACTCAAATGACACTCCTTAATTCCCACTTGACTATCATTACTCTCCAAAACCGTACCTGCCAACTCTCTGTCCGACAAATTAAACCTTTCCATGATCTCTGTGAGGTCCTCTGCCATGGTCGCAGTCGATAGAGAACCACAAATACTCAGGAAAAGAACTCAAAGCGAAGAGGCCTACTAAGTCAAAAGAAATTAAATGCCCTATTAACTAAACTACCGAAGCCAAATAAAAGAGGACGAGGTTAAAGAAAACATAACGACACATGCAAACAGGTAGTTAAGGCAGCGTCAAACACAAAAGAGGCCTACGTTACATGAGTTGAGACATGAATAGCAAAGACCAGATGAAAACAGACCAACTAAGATTAAACAAAACATGCTACCTGTTATGAGTCAATATTAGTGATGCATAAAGTTTGATCATGCTTCCAAACAGAAAATAATAGCAGGTCGTAGTAGTGGCCATTCTACCCCACCATTATAGCTTCTGGACAAAGGTGTTGTTCCAAGGTTGCTCCCCACAATGCTGACCACAGCTAGAAGAATCCAAACAACTAATATGTTAACATTCCAGTTACAATAAAGGCGGTGAAGATGAGTAAATTTGATTTTGGAATTTTTTGAAAATTTTGAAAAGGTTCAAACCACCACACAAGGGGGGAAAGCTCTCATACAGAGAGAGGACCCACTCTCACAGAGAGAGAAAAAATCGTTGTCAAATAACAACTAGATGACTTGAAGTTGGTAACTAATCAACAACAAGTGTTAAAAACCAAGTAAATGAATAAACAAGAATAAAGTTGGCCATAAACTAATTCATTTCATATTATAACTTCATCCTAAACCTAGTAGAAATCAACTTAGTTCAATATGACAAAGATAATATTAAGTACATAAATGAAAGTAAACAAGCATGCATGAATGAAAATAAAAGGAATAAGGTTAGAGTTGCTCATTTGGTGGATGAACTTGGCTCCAAAACTTGTCCTTACATTTCATCAAACATGTTGCATATAAAGTAGTTCCTCCAAAGTTTTGTTATAAGAATGTGATTTTGCCTACTACAAAACTAAGAAAGAAAATCTATTCTAAGTATTTACAAGGAGTGCTCCTCCTACCAAACATTAGTTCTAGCTTTCCCAAGCATCAAACTAAGCATAGAATTAAGCATACTTTCAATAATTACAAAGGCATCTATTTATAGAATAACCCTAGCTCAAGTCCTTGTCCAAGTTGGAGACATCATGATGAAATTTGATTCCTTTGGCCTTCAAAGTCTTCCTTGAACTTTGTGTTATCTTTTAGGGCTTCCCAAAATGCAACTGGACGTTAGAATTATTTACAAAAGTTGTGTGAATAAGCTTCAACTTGAAGAGAGCCGAAATCTGCAAGTTGGTGCCGATACGCTCCTGCGATATGCGGATGATCTGCCGCGTATCGTGTGCCGCGTATCGCTCCTTTTTTACCATTTTGCCCTTTTTAATTTTTTTTTATTCCTATAATGCCCTTGAGATATTTTTCCATCATTTGAACCATTATTTACTTGGTAAATTTTGATGAAGAAAATAATTGTCAGAAATTCCAAGTTTAAATGATTAAATTAGAACAACTTGAATCAGCTTTGAATTTGATATTCTTTGAACTTCAATTGATCCAAATTGTGTTTAATCATCATTTTCCTGCTTAATCAAATAAACTTGGACATTAATTTACTCAAAATAATATTTCTGGACCAAAAACCCTAATTTTGGAGCAAACCTTGATTTGATGATAAATAATGAAATTGAGCCATTCTAATATCAAAATTACTAAAAATATACTAAAAACACACTTAAAACGTATATAAAATATTATACAAAAATAGGCAAATTTATTACTTGCCAGTACTATATGGGAATTCTAGATCATGAACTTCCCTACTAGCTAACAAACTTGAATAATCCGTATGATGCAACAAAGACTTAAAAACATGAACATTTTCACAAACTAAAATATTAGAATGTATAGGGCAAAATGCATATATAATTATATAAACTTTAGAACAAGTATCAATGCATGAAAAATCACATGAAACATGCAAAAATTCATTTAAGACATGATGAGAAATCACAAGAAATCTCCTAAGATAGATTGCATTAGATGAAGATAAATGACTTAGATGCAAGACATAATTACTTAAACTAATGGAATAAACATGAAAACCAGAATTAAAATAGAAATTAAAAACATTAAAACAAGAAAACTTAGGCCACAAATTGTTTAAATCCAGCAAGTTTGTCAATTTGGTTGTGGCATTTGGACTTAGTGAATCAATCCAATTGATACCATGCCACCAATCAAACATGTATTTGATCAACAAATTGGTATTGATGGCATGAGACCAGATTTTTGTCTTAAAACATCCCTTCTTCATCAAGTCAACGCTTGCATCTTCTTGCTGGATGATCCAAAAATTTGCAAATTTAAGCCATTGAAGGAACAATATGTAGGTGGCATTCTTTTTTCTTGAAATTGATTTCCAAATTGCTACAACGGAGAAAAAAAACACTAGGAAAACAAATGTAGGAGTGTTAGTAAAATAATCTACTTCTTTGTACAAAGGTACAAGAAGTTTAGGCCTTTCAATCAAAGTACTCTTTTCCACATTTGTGCTAGCTTTCACTTCCACTCTCATATTTTCTTAATCTTTCTTAGAATTTTCTCTCTCAATTTGTTCTCCCTCAAGACCTATGCTATCCTCACTCTTCTCTTGCACACACTCTTCTTTTTTATCGCTCTTTTCTTTTGATTGTATGCTCAAAGATCTTTCCTACTCTTTGCAATCTCTTGGATTTTTTCTCTGTCCTTATTTGCCTCAAGTGGTGACAAAGGATTTAACTTGACATTCTTCCCATTCCATTTGAAAGAGTAGTTATTGTTCACTTCATTGTACTTGGCCATATTTTGAAGTTGCCATAGATGCTCCAAGAGTATGTGACAAGTCTCCATTGGTACCACGTCATAAAAAACCTTGTCACGATACTTGTTAATTGAAAACTCCAACTCCACTTGATTGGTTATTTCGAATTCTCCATTATCAATCAACCTTTTGTATGGATTTGAATGCTTCAACAAGGGTAATCCTAGCTTCCCAACACACATAGTACTCACCAAATTAGTGCAACTATCATGATTGATGCACATACTACATACCTCACAGTGTATCTAGTATAGAATTGACTCTCATTTGCACTTGTTCACCATCACTACCATCTCTCAATGATTGTATCTCCTTAGACCTTGAAGTTGATGGTTTATTTTTCTCTTCAAAGGCAACGTGATTCCTCCTTTGAATGTGAGGTGATGATCCTTGATCCTCAATTGATGGAGTAGAATCCTTCTCACACACATTTTCTTATTTTAATCCACGAAATTTTTCCTTTTGAGCAGCTACAAGTGCTTCATATCTATGCCGAAAATCATCCCAATCATCAAGGTACTTCATCTTATCCTCCTTCTTAGAAGAATTATAACTCTTGGACAGCTTTTTAAAGGATTTTGGGGCCACATTGTGATCTAATTGATTTGTTATTTGAAGCACAAGAGATTCCCATGCCATGTTTAAACCTACACAAAAAATGTTAGAACAAAAGAAAACAAAATTAAAGATAACAACCTTACCACTCCCTTAGTGTATAAACTCAAGCACTCATGTATCACACTACTTTAATAGATTTTATCCTCGAATAAGTCACCACTAAGTTTTTTACCACTTTTTGAGAACCTTCTTGTTAGCCCTTTGGTGAAGAACCAACTCAATTATTCTTACCAAGGTCTAATGTCAACCCAAACCACAAGAGTAAGTGTAGTGGTCAAGAAAAAAATTAGGCTTAGAGTATGGATGATCAAGAGAGTAATCAAGGAATGAAAAAGAACAAGATTGACACAAAAATAGACACCCTAAAGTATGGTATAAATGTGTGGAAATCTTGATTTTCAATGTTCTCTTAAAAAAAAATAATATCCTTAAGTAGTCCTTGTTGGAGTGGGATTGGAAACCTTTTCCTAGAAGGATTCTTGGACAAATAACAAAAGAAAAGAAACACAAACCGATATAGAAACAAGGAAAATGGTGGAAACAACCCAAAATCAACCCCAAAAGGACTTGGCAACACAGACAAAAGGAAAAGGAAACAAGGAATTGTGCTGGTTTCCAAATTGGATTCCTATGCGCATGCAAAGGCAAGTCCTAGTCCTTAAGGCTTAGGATTTTGTCCAAATCCAATTATGGCAATGAATTGCACTTATATAATGACCAAAATATTTAATTTGACTCAATTTGGACAAATTAAAAGCTAGAAAAACTGATCAAAATTCGTACAGCATAATTAACCAAATTTTCAGGAACACAATTTAGCAAGAACAACAACTAAAACCCTAGAGATTTGGAAGTTTTGACTCAAACGACTTATGGAGGCCTTCAAGAACTTCAAGAATTATTCAAGAAAGTTCAAGAATTTAGTCAAGAACCCCAAGAAACAAGACACAAAATTTCAGAAACTGAAGAACACAAAGATAGCTTGGTGCAAGTTCAAGAAACTAGACAAGTAAGTTTAAGAACTTTAAGATTTGTATCAAGAACACTAAGAAACTTCAAGAAACTTTGAATAAATGTTTGTGCACGTTTTTTACCTTGATGTGCACTTCTTTTTATTCTCTTTTTCTTTCTTTTTCTTTGTGCTTTTGGCTTTTTCTTTTTGAGCACACAATCTACCTCTTTTTTTTTTTACACAATTTTTCTGCCCCCTTTTTTGACTTCAAGAAACAACTCAAACTTCAAGAAAGTTGATTTATGAATAGTTTAAATTCAAAAATCTTCTTTACTTGAGAGTTTTTTACACAAGAAAACACAAAAAACAGTCATGATTCACAAAATACCACAACTAGAATTTTTTATTGAGAAGTAATAAAAAAAAACCCGAAGACACTTAATTTGGCATGAACTAAAAAGGAAAGAAATGATTAGATATGGCAGAAATTTTTCAAGAAACGAAAATAACAAGACACAAGCATAAATTATTATGACTAGGCTCGAAGCTTTTTGCCACAATAACAACAAGAACACAATTAAAAACAAAACGGATATATACGAAATTCTCCAAAGGAAAATTTGGATTGGAAAAACTTGAAAATTTCAAGAAGATGGCTCTAATACCACTTGATACGTGCGGAATACTTAGATGGTCAGGAACCTTGAATTTTTAAATATGCAACTCGTTGAATTCAAGACCTCATTTGATTTGTGAACCAAAGAACCCTTCACACGAAGTTGTTTTGCCTTAAATTTCTTCTTGAAGAAGAACACGCCAATGGAGAAACTAGAATTAGACCAAGTTGAGCGAGTTCAAACGTCTAACCTAATTAACTCTAAAGACTTGATAAAAAACTCAAGAAAACTCTATGCTAGGTATAGGTTGCCACAAGCAAGTTTGATAAGATCAAGAGTAGTTCTAAATCAACATAGAACTAAGAAGAATCTCAATTAAGAGAAAACACTCAAATTTTATTCATAATAATCTTGTTAAAAATCGTATGAACAGTAACATGTCTATTTATAGGCTTACAAAGAAAAGTTTAGAAACTTAAAATAAAGTAAACTACTAAAACTAGTTGTAACCTATCACAATTGGGTAACTAACTAAAAGTTACAACTTGTAAAGACTTAGGATACTAATGAAATACATAAAAAACTCGTCCAAGACTTGATCATGGGCTGGACATCCCTCCATAAGCTCCATTGGGCCTCCATTTAGCAACTTTAAGAGCCTTCCAAGTAAGTCCAAGTAACTAGCTCCTTGAATGCTTGTTATGACAGCTTATTTGCGTCTCTTGGGCCTTCTTTGTAGTTGAACTTGATTCATAGCCAATGTTCTAATTCTTGGCCCAATGTGCTAGTATGACCAAAGTGAATTCCAAGCTTAAGAGTAAGCTTAGAATCGTGTGAGTCCTCTAACCTGCAACCATGCAAATCATCTTCAACTATGAAAATGCCTCCCATAAGCTCATCATGATCCTAATTGATGTCATCTTCAAGCTCACCAAGTGTCTGTCCAAGTTCACTAAATATATGCACTCCTTGACTCATATCAACTAAGTAACTGGGGGTCGTCATTTACCAATGTTGACTTTCGTGTTAAAAGACACTAGACTATAAGTATGCATAGCAACTTGAGCGTATGAAGTGTTGAGTCATCTGGATCTTCGTTACCAATGTCAATCTTCGATTCAAAAGATTACTTCGTGTCCCAATGAAAGGCTGAGTTTAGAAAAGAAAAAAAAAGAGTCCATAGTAGTAAGGAGTGAACTACTCATAGGTATATGGATTTATTTATTAACTGTAGAAATTACTTACTTAGGGGAATTGGGTAAGGTAGGGGAATGGATTCAAACATGAAAAATTGATGTATAATCACTTTATTTTGCCTCCTATAATGAGTAATTGAAGTAGGAATAATGGTTTGCATAATGTTTCCCTTAGTTGTTGAGAAAGAATTTTTAAAGATTCATGCATAGTTTTCATTTTGGTTAAGCCTTTGGTTGGTTTAATATAGTCTTATTGCTTGAGAGCAAGCAATAGCTTAAGTGTGGGGAAATTTGATAATGGCCAAAGTGAATAGAGTTTTAGGAGTATTTAGGTTATATTTTACTTGGTTTTTCCTTTAGTTTTTACTTAATAATTACTATTTTCTTTTAAATTCTTGAGTAAATATTATGTGAGAATTATTTATTTGGGTTGTCTTTCATGTTTTCATAGGTTTTTCACCTCTTGGTCACTAATGAGGGTCAATTCTAATGGATATTGCACGATTTCAAAGTATGTCTTAAAGTGGATGATGAGTGGAAGAAGAGATTTCACAAGTTTGTCGCGAAAATAGTGCGGAATTGGACATTCCAACCTCACTCATGCTTTGATCCGTGTCGCGGTTAGAGCTGCGGGTGAGATTAGAGAGTAAGGATTGAGGAAAATTTATATTCTGACTTCAGCCGCGGCCTCAACCATGCCACGAGTGGAGTCGCGACTGGGACAAGAATGCGTCCAGAAGACTCAACAGCAGCTGGCACTGTGGTTCCTCTCTGTCAAACCTATGATTCTTGCTCATTTTGAGGCCATTTTGAGAGAAGGCAACCCAATGATCACCTTGTATATCAACTGTGCAAATTAACTCCAAATCTACCTGAGAATTAGAACTAACTTGATAGGATCCCAAACCTTAATCCCACATGTTGGCTAGAACTCAAGATATCAAAGGAATCCAACAAGCCACTCGAAAAATCCAAAATTCTCACCAAGAGAGAAAAGAGAAAAAACCCTCGTTCAATATTATTGATCTTCCAAGTTGTTTTTAATAATGAAAAACCAAACATATATAAGCAGAAAACATGTCTAAACTGTTATGGAAAGTTGGATAGGACAATACAATTGAAAACTCATCGAAACAGTAAAAACGCAAACTTTCTAATCATATCCGCACTGGCTATCCGCGCGGATAATGTTAGAAATTTTGATTCGATGTCATCCGTTTTTGTTTCTATTCGCGGCTCTATCGCGCGCGAATACACCTCGTGGATAAGGTCAGAAGGTCATGCTGGCCTTCTTTTGTCTCCTACTCGCGGGTAAACTTTTCTAACCATGAATGATCTTTTCCCCTGGCCCTTCTTACCCTTTTTTGGGTGCTCCTATTGATTACTAATAGTTGTAGAATTTAAACATTAAACACTTTTGAATTGTTGGGCAAATTTTTTTGAAAAACTTTGGCAAAAAAAATGTTAGACAAATTGCAATTGGTACCCAAGCAATCATAATATTTAAAATGCAACCAATATTCTCTAAAAAACAAAAACCAAGCAATTCAAACACAACAATTACTACGATGAATAATATCCTAAACTTCCCCCCACACTTAAGATACACATTGTCCTCAATGTGTAAGAAGGAAAAATAAGATAAAATAACAAAAGATAAAGAAACATTACTCCCCTATCGTAGCCATTGAAGTGTCTATCCATGATTGCCATGCTTCCTTGATCCAATATCAACTATTAAAATCTGCAATGACAACATGTTAAACTAATATAAGCTCTACAAAACCATTAGTCACACAACCTAAACAATATAAAATAAAAACTAAATAAATCCTACTACTGCTTTAAATCCTAAAAAACCATAAAATAAATTAATGGCTGGATTGCCTCCCAACAAGCACTTTTTTTATAGTTTTCAGCCAAACTTTTCCATCAATTTTCACGTAATCCCTTGATGGAAAACATCAGAAGCCCACTCCTTCTTCTTCTTGGGCTTTGTGATCTCAATCATTAGATATTTCTCCTTCTGAGCACCTTGCAACCTAGAATGCTTAAACCTTGGCGGTGGAGTAGCAACAGAAACAACACTGCATCCTTCCGTATTAGCTTTGCTCTTGCTATCCTTCAGCTTCCTCTTACATGCCATGATATGCTCCAGAAACCTCTCATAAGAAGAAACCTGCAAAATAGTACTACCAAACGGAATATTAATATGCAGTGAATTACAAATTTTAACACAAGATGCCAGTTGTGAAATGGAAGACGTAGTTGCAAGTAAGGTTCCTACTCCTTTAATTGTTTCCCTAAAACTCTCCTCCTCGCTTACAACTCCTTCCTCATTCTCTTTTTCTTCCTCAACATACTTATGTTCTTTTTGGACCCCAAGATTCATATACATCATGGTCAGTTGGTCATGTTTTTCATCCAGTCAATTTGGAGAATTCCTCAATGGCCAACTCATAATCAGGGTCATTTGCTACAGATGGAGATTCACTTACTTGTTCACCACTACAAAAACTAATTGCTTTCACTTGCTCACTAGGAATTGAACTCAGTATCACTCAGTGGGTCATATCGGTACCTAATGTGCAAAGCTTCATCAATGTGGTTAAGTTTATTCTCAAAATTTTTCTCCATCCAAGCTAATCTCTCTAATGTTGATTGGGCCAATTTCTCAAATGCTAATTCCCACTCAAGTTTTGAATCTACAGGAGATGGATAAGGTTGAAAACAAGGTTCCTCACAAATATACTGCTGATGGTTCCAATTATCCTCCCATCCATAACATGGATGATCCCTCCACTCCGGGACATAGGTATTGGGGTAGAGGTCATATTGAGGGGAACGATAGTAATTGTTGTCATATTGTACCTGTCTACAATTAAAACAATTATATGAATTATGATTTCTACCACAGTAAGTACAATAATCAACAATTACTTGAGAATAAGAAAAACCATTACCATATCGCAGATTGACCAAGTTAACCAATTCATCCATCTGTGCTTTCAACGTATTAAGAAATTCACTTCTAGACATACCTGTAGATCTTCTCATGTTACCTCTTCCATTGGTCCAGTCACCATAATATTCCTCTGCCATCTTCTTCAAATCAAAGTTGCACAATTGAGATCTCTTCTCCTTCCACCTACAAAAATAAGAAAAATTAAAATAAAAAAAAACAAGTTTAGAGTAATAAAGGTAGCTTTGGCCCTAGTATTCTTTCCTTTTCCCCGGCAGCGGCGCCAAAAACTTGGTAGGCGTGTAATTAGGTCTAAAAATATAGCAAATAATCCAATTATATCACACACAAATAATCAAGTTATAAAACCTAATTACCCTATATACTGCAAGTGCACAGATCGTATTGAGTATAGGGCAACAGGGTCGATCCCACAGGGAAAATGTTATTGAAGTACTAAGGTTTTATTACTCACTTTATTATCTAAACAACCAATTAACAATGTGAAGAACAAAGTATAAAATAAACAACTAAACTAACAACTCCATAGAATAACAATATTGGAGAAAACTCGCAATCTTAAGACACTAGGGCATAGAGTTAACTAATGAGCAAACATATAAATGAAAAGATCAACTCATGCTATTGGTTCTTGTCTTGGTTAGGGTCCAATCCCAATTATACTTAACCTTCACTCTCGTGACAAGTTAACGATTACCTCCCTACTAGTTCTTTCCTACTCTCGTGGTAAAGATACTAGTATTGGTTCATTAATCACATGAATTTCCTAATTGACCCACCTAGGAGCACCACTACTCTCGTGTGACATACAACCTAGGACTTCAACTATTCCTTTCCATCATTATTACCAACTCTCCTTGCATAATAACAACTATCAATTCATAGTTGGTGATCAAGCAACTACAAATCCATGCAAACCAAAATAGAGAACAAACAAGCACAAGATAACATGAATAATCATAATCAAGTCATATGCATGAAGCGATTAGTTTCCTCTAACCCTAGATTAACAATTTAGCACGTACCCATGGTGGATTTCACATAAAAGATCAAAACTTTAATAGACAAATCCATATAAATCAAGAAAGAGACAAAAATAGAATAAAGAAAACTTATTGATTGATGAACAAGTTCAAATCTTCTATTCTTCCTCCAATCTTGATGTGTACAAGAGAATCCTCCAAATAGCACTATTCTATTGAGAGATTTACTAATCTAAAGGAGTGGCTCTCTCAAAGAGAGAAAATCTCTCTAAGAGAGACCCTTGCTATTCTATGCTATGCTCCGCTTCTCTCTTGTGTTTCTAGCACTCTAAAACCCTCATGAGATGTAGTCTAATCATTCACAAAGAGTATCAATTGCCCCCTTGAAAGATAGCCCCAAAGTGCCTCAAAATAGTATGTCTGCGCCCCGAACTTGTGCCTGGAACCCGCGGCGAGGATACAGCCGCGGCTTCAATTAATAACTTTCTGACCGTACCCACGGTGCGTACCCGCGGCGCGGATTCAGCCGCGTGTTCGGTCAGAAAGTTGGCCAAACTAGATTTTAGTATGAACATAAAAGTTATAGCCCTTTGAGTTACCTTTTCAGGAGCATAAATATCAGGTCATTTGGAGTTGTGTACACAAAGATATGGCCAAAACATCGAGACATGGTCGGAAGAGCATTGCTGCACAAGAATGCTTCAGTAATGTGGCAATTTGACATTGTAAACGTGAGAATCAGACTTTGAGGTCTTCATAAGAATTGTAGATAATTCTCTTAGCTTTAAATTACTTCAAGAATCATCTCAATTCACTCTCTCTAGCTCCAGTTCTGACCAAAATACCAAAATATATCGGTGCAGTGAAATCCTTTCATCACCAATTCTTTTTCTATCATTGCTTCATCATGCTACATCATTGGTCATCTTCTCTTGCCACTTCTCATCAACTTCAAATCACATTTAATATCATCCCAATATGCTTCATTTGATCCAAAATGATGATCGTTATAGCTAAAACCTACAAAATACAAAGAATTGCATATTAAACCACACATTTGCACATTTTAGCTACAAACTTAAGATTGGAAGAAATAGACATGAGAGTGACTATTGTTCATTATTTAAACCCTAAAAACTAGCATAAAATACTAAATTAGACACACTAAGAAATATGCAAACTGGACGCTTATCACCTATACCTCCATTAGGGGTTGGTGGTAGTCTTTACTTGGGCGGTACTCTTGATATCACACTAACACCTTGACCAACTTGAGCCTTGGTCCTTGGGAGCGTATCATTCTTCTTCTCTTCAAGAAGATTCGTTTTCGAATCTTGCTTCTTTATAACCCCAACTGAGGGAACATCATGTACCTATACAGATGAAATGTGTAGAAGAGAAGAATGAGAATTAGTAAGATCCTTCTTCACCGTCTTCTTCTTCCCTTTCGCAATCTCAAGATCCTTAGATAGCTTTACATAATCCTTATGAGCTTCTAACTAGGGCTGTCAATTGGGTTTTGTGAGTCGGGCTTTGGCAAGCCCAAACTCGGCTCACAAAGTAAGTAGGGCTTTTGGGCTTTCGGGCTTTTGAGCTCGGGCTAAAAATAAAAGGCTCAAAGCTCAGCTCACAATTTTTGTGAGCTTCGGGCTTAAATCGGGCTTGGCCCAAGCTCATTGCTAAATACTTAATTATATATAATATAATATTTAATAACTATGAATTGTTAGAAAAATATATATAAATTATTAATATTTTAGTTATGATATCTTATCTTACTATATACAAAGTAATAGTAAGTTTACAGTGTAAACATTGTTGGTTATTTTTTGTTTTTTCTTATTTAGCCTTCCACTAAAAAACTAATTAATGAAAACCTCCAACAACCTTCAACAACTTTTTTTTTTGGTTTAAAAACTTAAAAAAAAAAAAAAGCACACACATTGTGCAACCTAGTAAAAAACTTTGAATAACTACTCAATATTTTTTCTCATAAATTTTTCTTTTAATTTGCGCACACCTAGATTGTGTATTTCCTAATAATGTTTGATTGTAAATTATACATATTATTTTGTATACATTATATAGAAATCTACAATAATCGCCAATAGCTTTTTTTTTAACAACTCAAAAAAAGGCACATTACACAACCTAATAAAAACTTTTGAATAACTACTCATTATTTTTCTTATGAATCTTTCTTTTTATTTGTATACGATGTGCATTTTTCACTAGTGTTTCACTATAATTTACACATATTATTTTATATATATTATATAAATTATACCTTAAATGGGCCGGGCTTTAATCGAGCTTGAGCCTAGTAAGGCCCAAGCTCAGCTCACATTTAATTCGAGCTTAATATTTAGGCCTAAGCTCAGCTCGGCCCAATTAAAATCAAGCTCGTGAGCTTTTCTTTCGGGCCGAACTGGGCTGAGCTTGGGCCGGCCCAGCCCCATTGACAGTCCTACTTCTAACAGTGTCAATGGCACAAGTGTGATATCCTTTCCATGCCAAGAGAATAAGTACTGATTGCGAAATCTATCATACATCACCTTGCGATCAAATTGCCACGGATGCCCCAATAGTAAGTGACATGCCCTCATAGGTGCCACATCGCATAAATCCTTATCTTTATATGCTACAATGGTGAACTCGATCTCGACTTACTTGGTCACCTTCAATTCACCACTATCCCTCACTCACTGCAATCTATAAGACTTGGGATGTTTCACTGTTCTCAAACCAAACTCATTTATCAACAATGAATTTACAGGGTTAGTGCAACTACCAGAGTCAACGGCAATGCCACATACCTTATCCCTAATGAAACACCGAGTGTGGAAGATTTATTCTTTCTGCAAATCAGGTTTAGCTTCTTTAGGGTGCTCATCTGAAATTTTTCTTATGAAAAGAAACTCTCACTTGTCATGTTCGTAGCTAATAGAACCTCCACTATGGCTTCCTCCCTCCAGTGATGGCATCTTCTCATCATCAGAAGAAGCACTCTCTATGTCGCCACCCTCAAGCACAATCATGGTTCTGGCATTGGGATGCCACGTGACCATGCCCCTAGCACTTGAAGCACTGGATGTCACGCGTCCTCATAGGTGCCTTCATTTGCCCTTTGCCTTCACCCATGCCCTCCGTTGGCTTGCTCAAGTCCCTTGACCTCTCATCTCAGTCCCTTCTATCATACCAGCCAATCCTTTCATAAGAAAACCCTGTACCTCCTCGCCTCCTTACCTTGAGTTGTTTTTCAATAGTCTCTACTTTTTGAACCAAGTCCTCCAACTCCACATAAGATTACAACTCAACAACCTCTCAAATATCTTGATTTAGGCCAGCCAGAAACCTTGTCATTGTGGCCTCTTGATCCTCCACTACATTGGCTTGAATCATCGCCATCTCCATTTTTTGAAATACTCATCAACACTCTTACTCCCTTGAGTCAATGACTGCAACTCCTGATGTAACTCTCGGTAGTAGTGACTAAGCATGGACCTTTTCCGCATGATAGTCTTCATCTCCGCTCATGTGCGGACAGGTTGCTCTCCACATCTCCATCTGGTAGTGGTCAACTGGTCCCATCACACACTAGCATAGTTTGAGAACTCCACTGCAACAAGCTTAACCTTCTTTTCTTCGATGTAGTGGTGGCAAGTCAAATACAGTGCTCCACCTTTCGCTCCCATTCCAAGTATTGCTCTGGATCACTCTGGCCCTGGAAGGTTGGGATTTTCATTTTAATGCTCCAATGTTGCCATCATGAGCCTGCTCTCCTCTTCTAGGCCTCCTATCAGCCCCCATCTCATCATTAGAATCTCCAGACTCAGCCAATAGGTGATCTCCTCCGGTGACTTCTATTGTTGCTCCGTGATCTTGAATGGGAATGGCCTTCGTCCTCTCTAGTCGATCACACATAGCTTCCATTGTTCGCCTCATACCTTGGATGCTGGCATTCATTGTTTCAGCAAATTCCCTAAGGTCAAATGCCTTGATTCTCCCTCGTTAGACATAGTGAATTTTGAGCAAACAAATAGATTTAATGGAAAGAGGATAAAGATTTGACTAAAGTAGGAATTACTAAGAAGAGAACACTACCCAACACTAACACTCACAACCCCAGGACAAGAAATTTGACTAGAAAAATTTCGGGATGAACAAGTAACCGATGAACAATACCTGATGAAATGGTATCGATAAACAGTGACTGCGAATTTTTTTTTTTTGAACAATAGGATAAGACTTTTGATGATTTTTATTAATGAATAGTCAACAAATCACTAATAAGTCAATAACCTAATCAGTAAAAGACAAAAGACACGAATATTCTTAGGGGATTTAAGATGCACTCTGAAGCAAGAACAACACTACAGAGGCATGGAAAAATGCATAATAAATTGCGAAAACTAGCAGAAAATTACAGAAAAATTGATTAAGACACTAGGAATTATGCAAAGCAATAATCTCCAATCACTGAAAAATAACAACACACAAACCCACAATAATAGAAAACCCTAGGAATAAAATTGCTCAATAACAATAGGCGATCACTAAGAAATACTGTAGGAATCTGACACAAATAAAGAGGAAAAGATATATCCAATCTCAAAGATCGAAATTCAAGAGATGGATTAGGGAAACCTGATACCAAGAACCCAAAGAGTTCTGATACCACTTGATGCGATCCGCCCCGAAGACCCCTCGTTAATCTCCTAACGGGAACCTTGACGTGCTCGCAATTTGCAGGACTAACCCCTCCCAAAGATCATCTTGTATATCAACTGTGTAAATTAACCCCAAATCTACCCGAGAATTAGAACTAACTTGATAGGATCCCAAACCCTAACCCCACGTATTGGCTAGAACTCAAGATATCAAAGGAATCCAACAAGTCACTCGAAGAATCCAAAATTCTCACCAAGAAAGAAGAGGAAAAACCCTCATTCAATATTATTGATCTTCCAAGTTGTTTTTAATTATGAAAAACCAATCATATATAAGCAGAAAACACATCTAAACTACTATAAAAAGTTGGATAGGACAATACAATTGAAAACTCGTCAAAACAATAAAAACGCAAAGTTTCTAATCATATCTACACCGGCAATCTGCGCGCAGATAGTAGGCGCGAATAACATCAGAAACTTTGATTCGATGTCATCCGTTTCTACTTCTATCCGCGGCCCTATCCGCACGCAAAAGCACTTCGCAGATAAGGTTAGAAGGTCACTCTAACCTTCTTCTACCTCCCACTCCGGGTAAACTCTTCCCAGCCATAAATGATCTCTTCTCCTGACCCTTTTTACCCTTCTTGGGTGCTCCTATGCCTCTATTTGGAGTTGGGGATGACTTTTGCTTGGGCGGTGCTCTTGAGATCACACTAACACCTTGACCAACTTGAGCCTTGGTCTTTTGGAGCGTATCAATTGGTTGACTGGTATGGGTAGGAGGTGATTATGTTACTTGTGGGTTTTTTGATGATAGTGAATGGCAGTCTTGATGGTGGTTCAAGGGATGAGGTGGCAGTGGTAAGTGTTGGTTGTTTGGGGTTGATAGTTGTTTCTGCAGGTGGTGGAGTTGGCGGTTATGGTGGAAGGGATGGACAGAGGCTAACGGTGAAGAAAGAGGAGAGAGGAGATTAGACAGTGATGAAGAAGAAGAATAAACCCAGAAAGATGAAATCCAGAAATTTTGTGGAAAAGAAGAAAAGAAAAACATACCCTAAAATCCATAAAAATAAAACAAACATACCTGTTAAGAAGTGTTAGAAAGAAAAAATGAATTGTACCTTAATGCCTTTTCCACAAATTCTTATTAGTTGATGGCGTTTGGTGTAGAAACTTTTGAATTAAAGTTGATCATGAACAGTAATCTTCTTTGAAGGAAATAACGGCTAAGTGTGTTTATTTGGTGATTTTGTGTGTGTATTAATCTTTTCTTTGGATAAAAGATGTGTTTAGGGTTTTTTATTTTTTTCTCCTCTTTTTTTCTCCCTAAAAATGACTATTTATAGTGTACAAGTCTTAACTTTCTAGAAATGGGTGAAAAATGACTGAAATACTCCTAGTAATAAAATCTCAATTTTATCCTAAAATAGGTTTGGGTAAAATCAAAACTAAAAAATTAAAATGTCATGATTTTTCTAAAACATTCAAAAAGTGGAAAAAGCCCAAAAAAATGTACATAATAAATTTATTAACAAAATTCGGGCGAGAAAAATATATTTTCATACAAAATTACCGTTTTGTCTCTAAACACAGGATTTACAAAAAAAATGAAAAATAGTCCCAAAAAATTACCAAAAATTAGAAATAGGCTCAAAAAATCTAAAAATGGGTTAAGAAACCTTAAAATTTGACAAAATGCGTTTTAGGTGTAAATAACTATTTTACCCTTAAAATGACAAAATAAACAAAAAAAATAGCTATTGGCCTCGAAAAATTGTCAAAATTTAAAAATAAGGTTAAAATCCTAGAAAATGAATTTAGAACTCAAAAATTGATAAAAAATGCTTTCGAGGTGTAAAATGACTATTTTACCCCTAAACGCGATATTTACAGCAAAAATAGCAATCGTTTCTAAAAAAATTAAAAAAATTTAGAAACATGCTTAAAAGTTTGAAAAATAAATTTTGGACTAAAAAATGGGCAAAATGCTATTCGCGAGGCGAAATGACCACTTTGCTCTTGCACTAATGAAATGTACAGAAAAATATCAATTAAATTTGAAAAAAATAAATCACAAAAAAAATTAAAAAATATGTATGAAAATATAAAATATGAATTTAAAACCCTAAAATTAATGAAAAAATATTTACAACTAAAAATTACTATTTTGCCCCCTGAAAATGCTGATTTCATTCTTTTTTTATTGAAAAATTAGAATTTAACCCCAAAAATAGAAAAATACCCCTAATGTTGAAAAAATAAACAGTGTGTTAAAATTTGGTGTCTACAACCTCTTGCTCTTGTATACTAAATTTGGAAGAAATCATCTCTTTTGTTTGTGAATCAAAATTCGCACTCAAAACCAAGGATGACTTTTGTCTATTTATCACCTGCCCTGAATTGTGGAATAAACAGAAAAAACACAATTCATCTTTTCAACTACTTGAGGATTAGCCTTAAAAAATAAAATACAATCGTTAGCAAACACGAGTGTCGCGCCCTGAAATGACACACGGTGGGGTCGTTGACTGTCGCGTCCTAAAAAGATGGTCCGATCCGATCACCATTTTTGAAAAGATAGAGTTTTGGAAAAACCGGGCGTGTGTGATAAAAATCGAGTTTTTAGTAAAAAAATGTGTTTTTAGAAAAAATAATATTTTAAAAAAAAGTAAAGTTAGGACTAAAAGTGCGACAATTTTGGCCAACTGATTTTTTGAAAAAGGGTTTTATTTAAAAAAATGGAGCCACCACTTGGTATTGAGTTAGGGTGTACCAAGTCACTCGAAAAAATCGTTTAATAAAACAAAAAATAAAAATAAAAAATTTTACAAAAATCTAAAACCTTTTTTCGCCTCCGGTCTACGAAAAACGGGAGAAAAATGTTCAGGAGTTACATTTGAATAAAGGGAGGGTAAAGGCTTGCGCCTAAGGCACCCTTTCCACCTAGTCGAGGCTAGTTGCGAGATTTAATCAAAATTTCCTAAATTAACCCTAATTTCTATCGTGTTCGGATGTATCTAAATGAATGCAAATCCTACGTCTAAATTTGAGTATCGAGATGGTCGAAATGTTCCGTCGAGACTTGGTCGAAATTATCGCATTAATTGCGAAACCCGAATCGAGATCTCGAGGGAGTCACAAGTGTCTATGCAAAATGCAATGCAAAAAGAAAAGAAAAGAAAAGAAAAGAATAATATATAGTAAGTGAAGAAAGAAAGTGGGTATGTAACATGACGGGTACGGGAGACTAATATCTCGTGACTGAATGTTTCTACTCACGGAGGGAGAAACGACATGTATGCCACCGCTTCTCACGTGAGTAGATGACTATTTCTTGTCGAAACATACAAAATAACCTAATTTCTAAGTGAGAGGCAACTTAGATGTCATGCATTTAAAGATGCGTCAAAATAAATAAATAAATAATAATAATAATAATAATAATCATGCAAAATGAAAAATAAACTAAAATTTGTGAAGTGGGACGTAAAATGCACACGAATGCACCTAATATTAAATGCCCTAAGGGTCTAGCGTTTGACTAGCTCTTTCTAGAGATTCCTACTAGCGTTGGACTAGCGGAAAAACGACAAAGTCACAGCTAGCGTTGGACTAGTACAGTGACGAAATAATACTTGATGAAACATGAATCAAAACAATAAAGCATAAATTGAAAGCAAATAAACATAAAAGACATATAAGATCACATAGGAGCAGATAACATATAAGCATGATATCTAAATGCAAAATCTTAGGGAAAGCGGTAAAATATATAAACACACAAGCCCTAACTATTACACTGGAGATTTAGTTACAATTTTTTAGGGGTGAAAAAGTAAAACTACCTATCTATTACGTTTGTCTATCTAAATATACAATTTTGCTAAAATATAAGAAATTTAGTCTGACTATTACATTGACTAGCTAAATACAAAAATATTGCACTTTTTGCCAAAATAATAAAATTTGAATTTAAATAACATAAAATAAATAACTACGCAAAGAGTGTGCAAAAATAAGAAAACATATAAAAATAATGCGTAAAAAATCATACAGGAGCAAATTGGGACACATAAAGAGGAATTTGCGAGGAGTAGGGATACCTCTCGAAAACATGGTACTAATGCTAAAAAATGAACACACACATTAAGGTACTACTATTTAAAGCAATAAAATATAAAAAATATGAAACATGGCAAAGTGAATAACAAATTAAGTAGATGCAAATTTTTCATAAATCAAGGGAACTGAAATAAAAATTTAAGCAATTTTAAGGACCAAATCACAAATTTAAAACTAATTGGGGATAAAACAGGAAGTTCTAGGCGGTGTGGGGGTAAAAACATAAAATGTAAAATATAAGACTTAATTGAAATACATGTAAAATCTATGAGAAAATTCTATTAAAAATATGGGCTTGATTGCAAAAAACAGAAAAATATTTAGGGGCCAAATAATGCTAACAGAAAATTTAAGGATAAGAACATAAAAACTCTCAATCAAATACCCAAACCCCAATTCCTTAATTAGCTTTTTTTCTTTTTCTTTCTTTCTTTCTCTCTTTTCTTTCTAGCTTTCTGCTCCCTCTTCGTTTCTATCTTTCCCTCTTTTCTTTTTTCTAGTTCTTTTCTTTCTGTCCATTCTTTTCATTTCTAACTCTGCTCTCTGATTTCCCTCTTTTTTTTTCTTGATCTTTCTGTCTGTCTCTCTTTGCCTCTCCATTTCAATTTTTCCCTATTCTCTTTGTTTTTCTTCTCCGATTGCCTTTCTCTTTCTTTCTCACTCTCTTTGCTTCTCTTCCTGTCTTTCTTTCTTTTTAGTTTCTTTTCCTGTCTGTTTTCTCTAATCGACTACTTTCTCCCTCTCGTTCTTGTTTTCTTTTCTCCCCCTCCTCTCTGTTTTGCTTCTGAAATCTTCTCTTTTCCTTCTCTCCTCCGACTGCCTCTGTCCCTTCCTCCTTCACTCGAAATCCCCCCTTTCTCTCACTCACTCTCTCCCTTGTTCATCTCTCTCTCTCTCTAAATCAGCTCACTCTCTTTCTCTTTCACCCTAAAAAATTTTCAATCGGGCTCTCTAAAACCCAAATTAATCTCCTGTCAATCCTTCCTCTGCAACGGGAGAAGTGGGGTGCAGTGGCGGTGTTGCGACGAATGGTGGTAAGGAGATTGATTTGTTGGTTGGTGTGCATATGATTGTGCTGGTGATTTTGAGACCATGGGGATGGAGATGGTTCTTGCTAGTGTGGTTTCGCAAATGATGAGGGAGGTGTTGTGAAGAAGCTGTGTGGTGTGTATGTGTATGTGTATGTTTGTTGGTTTTGGGCGCTGGCACTTGGAGGCTGTGTAGGTGATGTGGGTCGATTGTGTGGGTGATTTGAGGGCTCTTGGTAGCTCGAACGGCAGCGCCTTGCTGGGAGTGGAAGTTAATGGCACTGGTGAGTGGTGGTTTAAGGGGCTTTGGGGTTGTTTCATGTTGAATTTGGGCTGTACTTGTGTAGGCGACCCTGGTGATTGATGTGCCAGTGATGAACTTGGGTTTGCGATGGACAGGGGTGATAGAGTTTGGCTGTGGAGTTGATCTATTGGGAAATTGTCCTGGATTTTGGGGATTTTAGAGGTGGCAATGGGTGGCTACTATTTATTTGCAGGTAATTTGAGCTCAGTTTGGCCATGAATTTGGTGATTTTCTAGCCAAAAGATGGCGTTCAGTGGTGAAAAAACCTAGCTACTTTGACGGTTGATTTGGCAGATTTGGGAGGCAGACTAGCGAGTGAGGTTTTCGTTGATGATTACGCGTGTGATTGTGGTTGTTTGGTTATTTTCTTTTGCAGGTAATGGATGGTGATAGAGGTGAATTGATTGCTAGTTGTGATTTTAGTGAAGATGGTGTTGCTTGAGGGTGGAAATGGATGCTGATTAGTGGTTGTGGAAGACGATTTATGGTGAGTTTGGTAGGATGGCCTGCTGATGAGTTTCTGGAAGTGAATTGTATTTGTTAAATTGGTGAATTGGGGTTGCTGGTGGTTGAATTTTGGGTAGTTAATGAAAGTTTTGACAGGATTATTGGACTATTCTATGAGCATCCTTTGCTGTGGTTTTTGATCTGTGACTTGTGAGGTCATGGGTTTGATGATTTCTGATGATTTTGGGCAGTGAAATTTGTGCAGGTTCATGGGTTGTTGATGGTGGTCAGACAATGAAGCTTTGGGTGATGATTTTGGGGTAGTGGGTGGAGGAATTGTGGTTTTGGTTGTGGATTCTAGCGATGGAGGGTGGAAACTGGGGGATTTTGGTTGGTAGTGATAGGCAGAGGTTGAGAAGTTGGGGATTATGGAGTATGGGTTTTGGCAGACAATGGAGATTGTGGGTGTGGTGGTTGAACGGTGGAGGTGGGAGGAGCTGTGGTGGTGGTTCAGGTAGTGGAAGAGGGAGAAGACGGTGGAATGGAGGAGGAGATAGGGGATGAAGGAACAGAAAACAAACCCAGCAGTGGAAAGAACAAAACCCATAAAAATATAAAAAAAGTCTAGAAATAAAAAAAAAATTCAACTAAAATTTTTCAAAAAAAATAAATATAACAATCAGATTCATATAGAGAAATGAAAGAACAATGAATCAAATCAAGAAAGAAATTAAGAACTTACCTTTTAAACTTGAAAATGATATGATGAACAGTAACACGCTCTTGCTGATGAAGATGAACAGTAACCAGAAAAAAGAAAAACGGTGGCTTTGTGTGTGTTTTTATAGTGTATAAGTGTGTATTTTGATCTTTTTTTTTTTGATAAGGATGTGTTTTAGGGTTTCTAAATTTTCTCCCTTCTTCTTTTGATTTAAGGGTGGTATTTATAGGGCTAGTTGTCTTGGTCACCAAAAATACTACAAAATAATAAAAATGCCACCGGTAATAAAAATTCTAATTTTATTTAAGAAAAATATTTTTGACTTAAAAAATTAAAAATTAACACAAAGAAATGACAGTAAATTCCAAAATTTGCAAAAGAATTAAAAGTAGATTTCAAATTAAAGGTTAGAGCTTAAAACTTATCAAAAACGTGCTCGGGGTGTGAAATGATAATTTTGCCCCTAGATAACAAAAATACACAAAAAATAGCTACTGGCCTCAAAAAATTACCAAAAATTAAAAACAAGCTTAAAACCCTAGGAAATGCATTTATGACTCAAAAATTGACGAAAAATGAATTTAAACTATAAAATGATGATTTTGTCTCTAGACAATGAAAATTCACAAAAAAATAGTTATTGATTTCAAAAAATTACCAAAAATTAAAAATAAGTTTAAAACCCTAAGAAATACATTTATGATGCAAAAATTGATGAAAACTGAATTGAAACTATAAAATAACGATTTTGCCCTTGAATGCAGTATTTACAGAAGAAATAGAAATCGTCTCCGAAAAAATCAAGGAAATTTAGAAACATACTTAAAGAATTTAGAAAATAAATTTGGAACCTAAAATGACCTAAAATGGTGTTCGCGAGGCGAAATTACCATTTTGCCCTTGTGTTGGTAAAAATATAAAAAGAATACCAATTAAATCTGAAAAAAATCATAAGAAATTGTCAAATTTGTATGAAAGTAAAAATATGAATTAAAAACCCCCAAAGCTAATGGAAAAAAATATTTACAAATTAAAATTACTATTTTGCTCCCAAGATTATTGAAAAATTAAAATTTAGCCAAAAAAAAAATATAAACATGCCCCCAATGTTTGAAAATAGATCGTGTGTCAAAATTTGATATTTACAATGAGATGTGAATTATTACTAGTACTTGCTTGGTCCCTGCGGGTACGACACTTAGTACTTAATAAGCTATACTACGCACGATAGGTATACTTACTATCGTATCCATAGTAATGCCAAACGAATACCAGTAGACTACATCCATTAATAATAATGTTATCATGTAATTAATATCCTTTCACCACACTATATCCCAATTGGTATAAAAGTGTAGTGCGTACTCTTTTAAATGATTAATTAATATTTTCTTGTTCTCAAAATATAACTGTTCGTGAAGTATAACCTTGAAACTCCTTTCAAGTTATACTATCATTTTTGCAGAAAATTTATTGAGTTAAATATTTCTAACAAGAGGTCAAACAGGGTTATACTTTCTAATCATAAGGAGTGGTGAATCCTATATTGATTATTCGTTATCCTTCCATGCTTCATGCTATATCCAACCTCTATCATATATGTTACTTTTTTACGAGCATCGTATAGTAGAGTCAAAGTATAATAATCCACACTGAAAATACTATGGTAATCTTAAGTCTAAGGATCACTTATACCATTGCCATTAAGAGTTCAACCATTTGCTCTGTGAATGGAAACTCTTAGCGGATCAATCTAATAAACTTGTTCTCTAATATGCATCCACATGCCAGCTTAGGTATCACGCAGACCATAGTTAATGAGATCAACTACTACTTACCATAAGTAGAGTCAAAGTACGTGCTAGCCTATCTGTATTAATAATGTCTAAATTTCATTAATACTATGACTATGGATATTTAAGAATATGACTTTATGTGTATTTAGAGTATCATAATTGTAACTTTTACAATCTCTGATACAAAGTCGATATTCTATGGCATTTATCAAGTAAACGAGTAATATGAATAACAAGTTAATAAATGATAAAGAAAAACATGCCACATTTATTAATATAACATCAATAAGTGTAAATATAAATAAATGCCTAAACCAAATTGGCTTTAGGGCATACACTAATAGTTTAATAATTATCATGTGGTGAATTAATTAAGGGTTTGTTAAATGCCTAGTTATGTTAGTTAGATTATTATGCATATGTAATATACACATATTTCATAACTAATGTTAGTTGCATTATTACTACTTAGTCTTAGGTTTTTAGTGTAACGAATCTAATGGCTAAGTTTAACTAACTTAGTTATTAGCATTGCCCACTTAATCTAACCCAATAATTGTATCAACACATCAATAAGTAAATGAACAATTAAGATTTTAATAATGTTAATTGCTAGCCCTCACATGAAGAGACAATATGATACACTAATTAGTTCGAGGGTAAAAAATATATAAACTTAAGGGAAATTAACCAATTTGGTCTTTCACATTTAAAAAAAAAATTATTTAGTCTGTCGCATTTAAGATCAGCTAAAATAGTCTCTCAAATATAAATAGTGTGCCAGATTGGTTCTAAAACTCATTTTTGCTCAAATTTTTGACAAATTTAGGGCAAAAAAGAAGACACACTTTTGTATCAATGTAGTGAGAAATATGTAGTTATATCCAAAATAAAAAATGTCCTTTACTACTGCAAAAATTTGTTAACAAAAATGTGCAGTTAGATCTTGTCTTTTTTGTATCATTGAAACTAGAAGGAAATGTAACTTTTAGTTAATTGAAACGAAATGTGCTTTCATTTTTGCCTATTAATTTGCTAGAAAATTGAGGCAAAATGAACTTTGGGACCAACAGGGCACACTTTTTATATTTGAGAGAGAGAGAGAGAGGGGGGGGGGGGGGAGAGAGAGAGAGAGAGAGAGAGAGAGAGTAAGTATTTTGGTTTATTTTGAATTTGAGGGACTAAGGGATGTTTGGTTTAAGGAAATGAATGAGGAAAATAAGTGTGAGTAGTGATGACACCCATTGTTGACATTTAGAAAATAACTATCACTATCCTTCAATCAAAATAAAAGTAATTAATTGATATCTTTATAATTCTCTCCAAAATACTATTCTAACAAATTTATTAACTTTTTTGGAGGGGGTATGATATTTATTCCACTGCTAAACCAAATATATAGGGTGAATAGTCAAAATCCATATACATAGTAATAAGTTAATAATATTATAGTGACAGTGATTGAACGATTTGAACCAAATGACTCTTAAATTTCCCCCCATCCCCCCAACCCCCCCTCCCCCGGCCAAAATGGGTCCAAATTGGCAAATTTCTTTAAACTCAACCAAAATATTTTTTAGATATGAACTACAACCAAAACTTTTAGATGGTAGCAGAGAATATTTAGTTTTCGATATCGACGAGGACACCTAGGCGGCTTCCCATGAGCTACGTTATTGGACTTGGCAGTCGGTTCGAAAAATCATTTTCCCATAAGGATAAGGCTAAGGCTAAGTTGACGACCTTCGCATGACGTCAACGTAGCGTGTAACGTTGGAATCAAGACATTAATTAACTTCCCACTTTTACAAATTACAAATCCCATTCCCAGGCCTCTAAAATTGCTCTTTATATCATCACTAATTATATATTTCTACTTGTTTCCTTTTTAATATATCCAAATTTATCGATCATCACCATTGAACCAAGAGATATCTTTTTATTTTTTATCCAAAAAGAAAAAAAAATGGGAGTTGAAGATGCAAGGAAGCATAAGCTAGTTTTTGCTTACTACGTTACTGGTCATGGGTTTGGCCATGCCACTCGTGTTGTTGAGGTAGGTCTACTCTCCGTCCAGTTTTAGTCCCATATTTCCTTTTTCTTCGGAAAAAAAAAATATTTTTGCTTTAATTTTTTGCTATGGCTTCTTGTTTTTTCTGGGCTACTGGAGTAAAGAAATGGTCTTTAGGGAATTAATACTATTAATCTGTGAGCTTTCTTTAATTTTTGTGATATATTTTCTGCTTTTGGGGTGCGAAGGAGGAGGGCTGTGATTAAGCTGCGATGTCTGAATGGTGCTGATTAACATTATTACTGCGGAAGTTGTTAGTAGTAATGGGGAAGTTGTCAAGTAAAATCAAAGGCGGAAAAAGATTTGGTTTTGCGTTTGTTCGAGCAGCTCCTGTTTGATTAGAGTTGAGAAACAAAAAAGTGAATTAAAGACCTGCAATTCCGATTGAGAATTTTTGAAGAGGAGGAGAAAATGTAAATGTCAGTATTTTGCCTGTGGATGAGTATTTTTTGTGGTGTTTTTTTAAAAAAATTACTATAAATGTTTTTTTAGGAACAATTATCGTTTGGACAATACTGTATTTTAAGGACAGTTAGCATGTGAACAATACATTTAGTCACAACCTCAATAGGTTTTCTGGGCAATCTTTCAGTCCAATGCATCAAAAAGAATCACTAGGAAAATTACCAATTCAAAAATGAGGCTGCTTTGAACACACGAAACAATAGATTATTCAAAGGAGCATTGCGCATATTTACCCTTGGGAAGGCTTTAGTTCATCTTTTGCAATTTTTTAGCAGCATAAAGTACATCAGTAAAGTAACCAAGAATAAAAAATTAACTAAAGCGAAGAAAAGGATTCTCGACTGCTGGTACATTGTTTTCTTTTGGTGAATACAAAATAAAGTTGTGAACAGGATGAATCGCACTTCCAAAATGTGAAGATGGTGGAAGAAAAAGGAACTGTTGACTTGACCCAAATCTGCTGTGGACGATGAGCTAAAATGGAAAAAAGATTTGTTTTACATCTGAGTGCTGGTTGGACTTGTCAAGTTAGAGTTGGAGAGACCAAATATGATGTTGCTCGTTGCTAGTGGTGGAGTAGAGCGCTGGAGAATTTGCGTTGCGGAGGCAGTGGTTGAAGCTGCTGCTGGAGGTGGCGGTGGAGACAAAGACTTCTGCAATGGATGTAGTTAAATCACTACTGGTGAGTGTGGCGGTGAATTTAGTTCGAAGAGGACGGGAGTGTAGAGGGAACGGCGAACGTGGGTTGGAGAAGATGAGAGAGAGAGAGAGAGAGAGAGCTGGTTTGGGTGAGATTACAGACGCGGGGGGACCCGGGGGGGGGGGCGTGACTTAGGGAAAGGGGGGTGTGAGGTTTGAAGTACCCCAGACAAAACACATACCCCTATGCAACAACATCGTTCTTGGCTTATTTTGTGCAGTCCCTTAGAACCACCAATACACTGTTTTTTGTTTTTTAGATTCTCCGCTTTTAAAAAACAAAAACTCCAAACGCAGCCTTGAGTTCTTCATATCCGCGATCGATCATTTGTTGAAAACAAAAGATGGTTAGTTATCTACGAATATGTAAATACAGGCGTTGGCAGTGTCTTGTATCATAGACTTGTTTAATTTAATACCTGTTTACTATGTTATTTTTGATACACTGTGAATTGGATATGGTTACTGCCTTATGGTGTAAAGAAATATGCCTGTGTCTGTTTATCCTAACAACTGTAAAAGCAACTAAAAATGAACGTGGTTTGTTAATTTGCATTATGGGCATTATTTAGGTTGTGCGGCATCTCATTGATGGAGGGCATAATGTTCATGTGGTCACGGGTGCACCTGACTTTGTGTTTACGACCGAAATACAGTCTCCTCGACTTTTTCTCCGCAAGGTCTTTCTCAATTAGAAAGTGAAGTACTACTTTTCGAATTAACTTTAACTTGTTGGTTTGTATTTCAATTTTTAATTTTTGGCGTCTGCAATTCCAGGTTTTGTTAGATTGTGGAGCAGTTCAAGCTGATGCTTTGACAGTGGATCGGCTGGCTTCATTGGAGAAGGTATGCCCATTTGGAAACATGACAATACAAGAATAATCTCCGATTTCTAGAGCTTCTTCTCAACGGCTTATAATCAGCTGAATATATTTTTTTCCCTTGGGTTTTTTTTAGATTAAAGTATTTTTAAGTGTTTTCAACTGATGATAACTTCTGCTCTTAGCTTATTCTAGGCTAAAAAATCTGATTGTGAACAACATCCTTTGAGGTGCTTTTGAAAACATCTTTTAGCTTTACCAAACATGTAAAATGAAAACATTTTTTTAAATTTTCCATTGGATTTGTAATAATTGGCTTTAGAAAAGCAGAAGCAACTAAGAACAAGGCTGTAGTAGTTTTGTTTTTGAGCTTTATGATATGCATTTTTTTGGATGATTTAGTACTCAGAGACAGCTGTTTTGCCTCGTGATTCTATCTTGGCAACTGAAGTGGAGTGGTTGACCTCTATCAAGGCAGACTTAGTGGTAAGCATGTTCTTTCTACTTTATAAACTACAAACAAATATTTTGTCTAATATTGTGGCATCGAACTTTACTGGTTTCAAGGTCTATTGACTCCATTACGATGTGTCTCAGCTTTTTAAAGAGCTCATAAGAGAATAAAAGAATGAAATAATAAGCATAGGTTAAAAGAGAAGAAATTGACACATGCTTTACTCACCAATATTCACACACACACATACACACACACACGTGTGTGTGTGTGTGTATACATACATATATATACATATATATATTTTGAAGAACGCCGAGATATGTTTTGAAATAGTAAGAGGAATATGCTTTTTTGCTTCTTGTTGAAACCGAAAGTGCATGAATAGAAGGGTAGCCTCCAAGTCGTTTCGACCTTTATACTTGTTCTTATGGTATGATGTTATGCAATCTTGGTTTGGTTGTCCCAAAAAGTTTAAAACTTCTTGGCTGCTTCATATTAATAGGAACATGAGTTTGAAATTGATTTCCTCTTCTGATCGTTCATCATTTCTTCCCTTTGAGATTGACGAACAAGAAAAGCTCTTCCCTTCAAGCGGTCTCTGTGTGTGTGTGTACATATGTGTGCATGTGCGTGATTTAGTGGGCACCTACGTGCCATTTCCTGAGATGGAAGCTGGTAGCTAAATGGAAATTTATTTTGAAACAGGTTTCAGATGTTGTGCCAGTTGCTTGTCGGGCAGCAGCTGATGCTGGAATCCGTTCTGTCTGTCTTACGAACTTCAGGTACCCTGTCTCATAAATACTTTTAAACCTTAAGAAATCTGCTTTTGGATCATATTGCATCTTGTCTATACTATGTTGATACGCTTAAAATTCAGTCTTAATTTCTTCCTGCAGTTGGGACTTCATCTATGCAGAGTATGTAATGGCTGCTGGGATTCATCACAGATCAATTGTTTGGCAGGTGATCCGTTTAGACATTTTAATGCTATATCTGTCCATTTATTATTGGTTCCTTTGGCTACACATATAGATCAAGAATGTATTCTTGTACGTGTTTGGGGCTTTTGTCGAGACAAAAAAAGATGCATTGGATTTGAGTTTTTATAGGCAACTTAATTTTGGACATCTAGACTCTGGATGTGGGATGGCATAGTGCATTTATAAGGGCTCAGAACTTGTATATGGTTAGTTTCTGGACGTATAGAATACAGATGCTTAGAATTTGTCATGAACACTATTATATGATTCTGTACAAAACTGTTGGGATGATAATTTGTATTTTTACATAAAGAACCCTTTTCCCTTGTTTAATAGTGGTCCATTCATTCTCCGTTGGTGCTCTCTTGGTATTTTCATCCTTAATCTCTTGTGAGTAGTTTGCATGTGGCATTTGTCAAATCTAATTTCATTCTCTCTTTGACCCTTGATACAGATTGCAGAAGATTACTCTCATTGTGAGTTCCTTATCCGCCTTCCAGGATACTGCCCAAGTATGTTGATTTGACACTTTTTTTTTTCAAAATATCTATGGTTTTCTTCTTTTCGGCAAGTGTATATGAGGGCTGGAAATTCATATAATTTTTTTTTCCTCTTACCAAAATGGACACTCAACAATTAAGTGCCTGCATTTCGTGATGTGATTGATGTACCTTTGGTTGTGAGAAGGTTACACAAGCCTCGCGATCAGGTATGGAAGAATAGAATTTATTCCCATGTTTGTCATTTAGCCATGGATGCTGTTGTATGAACTGTTCTTGTTGTCACATTCCAGGTCAGGAGTGAACTTGGAATTGGTGAAGATGTGAAGGTTGTTATCCTTAACTTTGGCGGACAGGTATGTAAAGCAGTTGCCTAGTAGTTGAGTCTTATCTACACGTTATCATTATTTAATAACCTAATTTTAGTCCGAACCTTATCATCTGCTTGAATTTTGTTGGCCGGAATTTTGTGCTTTTTGACCTAATTTTCATGGTTTGAAGAGGAACTTAGTTGAAGCATATGCTTATGAGTGCAATTGCAAAATTATAAATATTATTATGGCTGTTGAGAGCTTACTTCAACCTTTTCGGGATCAATCCCTTATTTGGATTGGGCTTCAAGGAAAGGTTGAAAGCTACTGCAATGGCAACATCATCTTTTGGCTTGATTCTGAAAGGTAGCATATTTCCTCATCCCAAGCAACTGGCTCATCCCTCATTGCCGTGTTCCACCAATCCTGTTTCATAAGTTGGTCCTGCATCCTGAATGGATACCCTTAGTGGGCTCTTAAGTCACCTAATACTTCAGGGAGAAAAGCTCAGGGGTTGCTGAGATATTGAGGTGACTAGTGGCTGGGGAAGCGAATTGTTCTGTTTGGTTTGCATAAATTGTTGATTGGCTAGTTTAAGCCGTCTTAGAGAGGTGTTAAGTACCTCAAAAGCTTGAAAATCATATTAGCGTATTGAGTTTGAGTGGTTTTCAGTGAATAGTGAGCTTTTTCCTGAAAGTAGGACTTCAAAGTTTGATGTTCTAGTTTCTCTTTAAATGGGGCGGGATAGACAGAAGTGGGAAGCAATATGGGAGAAATTATCTAGATTTAATATTGTTCAAGCGGAAGGGTGATGACTGCCTTCTCTTGAAAGAGTTCATAGAACGGTTGGCAGAAATGACACATTGTCCTGATGATGCTTTTGTGAGAGTTAGCTGAGAACCAGTTAAGAGGGAAAGAATTCGTGTGATTTATGTAAGAACAGTATACTTCGTTTCACAAAATGATTAATGAAGTCAAAATGTGTACTCAAATAGCTATAGAAGGTCGGCGCCACGATATAAAAAAGGTGCTAGCGAGATTCGAGATAAAATAATGTAAAGAAAGGGCATTATGTCACCCATTATTCCTCAACACAATGAACGGCAATTTTAAAACATTTGTTTACCATTCTTAAGGTGCAGTTTATATCCTCTTTGTGTTAATCCTCATTCATTCCTCAATGCCGCTTGAAAAGCTAATATTTTCCTTCTCAGTATTCTTTCATTACATTCCCTATTTAATTGGACTTCACAAATGACGGCAGGAGGATTCACGTTTGATTTATGTTTGTGCTGCTTCTCCTGTTGATGTTGGTATTCTCGTACTTGGTATCTCTTTGTAGTTTTCGTAGTTTACTTTCCCTTCTGCCTTCTTCTTTTTACCATTTACAGTTATTGAAAAACATTTTGGCCTAACTTGCAAGAGAACCAATAAAACAGCAAGATCTGCTGTTGTGAGCACGCCCACTGAGAATCTGAATGATACAAGCTTTGGGGCCTGTGGCATTTGCCATTCCTCTTTCTCTTTAATCTGTGTGGTGATGTGCCACCTGAAATTGTGCTGAATTTCTCCTACTGCACATTCGTGCCTGAAGAGTGAGGACTATCTAGACATCAATAGTGGGATGATTTGAGTGTTAGTTAAGGAACGTCAGAAGCATCATTCGTATCTCTGGGGGGTTAAAAACTACATTAATGAAATGTGTTATCGATTTGTGAAGGGAATGCAATAGTGTTTCAAAGTATAATATAAGCGAGATATTTCTATCTTATTTTCTGTCAATATTGAGGTAAGCTTCCTGCTTTTTAATTGATGACGGCTACTTAACTGTCAATTGTGCTAAGCAGCGAGAGCTTACTGCTGTCATTTAGTCTTGAGGGTTTTGTTGGACCATAATTTAATCAAAGCAGTTTTCTGATATATTGAATAAATTTATTGGAAATGTTTCAGTGGGTTGATTAATTGTGTTCCAAATCTTCAGTAGCATCCAAGAATTCTTGCTTTGTAATTGCTGACAGCTACCTAACTGTCAACTGTTCTAAGCCTTCAGAGCTTGCTGCTGTAATCTATTCATGAGGGTTTTCTTGGATCCATAGATTTAATCAAAGTGGTTTTCAGACACATCAATAAATCCATTGGAAAGGTTTTAGTGGGTTTATTCATTGTGTTTGAAATCTTTAGTAGCATCCAAGAAGCTGGTGTGAGTTTTTCTTCAATAGGTTTGAAATCTATTATAAATTGATGTCATCACATAATAAATATCATTCTTAACTAATTCGAAACGATGAATTTCAAGTCCTCTGTCAAATCATTTCATTGCCCTACTTGTGTAACTTTAGTGCTACGGATTTCCATGTAAGGTCCCATATCCGTTCCTTTTTTGGTCGTTCTCCCAAATTCAAATATAGCTAGCTGATCCAAAGCAATCTATGAGTACTTTGCTTCTAGCATCTCTCTTTTCTGGTGAAAGAAGGGGAATAGGTATTGATTGATGCCACCAAAACTTCCTCATTTGGAACAATGCCACTTTTAGGGTGCTTTTATTAAGTTCTTACTGACTAGATTTGAAGCACTTAGCATGTGAGAATTGTGGATTACTTGTCTTGGCAAGCATCAGATAATCTTATTTTTTTGGCCATTAAGAAGTACAGCTGAGATACCAATCAAATTACATCCCAAGTTGCAGCCTGTTATAATTTGCTCAACCTATACAAGTCAAAGTACACCCAAGTTGCTGCCTTTTATAATTTTGCTTAAATCGCTTCAGACTGAGATACTTTTATTGGCATGAGCTCATCTTCTGATGGAGGTGAAAATATCTGCGAAGCTGATACTGTTTCATTTTCTCTCCCTAGCTTCTTCACTCTTTGAACACTGTAAATCTGTGAAAACTTTTACCCTGACTTACATGATGAGTAGAATTTTGTTCTCTGAGCTTATTCAAATTTCACCGTAGTATTATTTCTGGGATACATATTTGTGTTCTGTGCTTAGTTTGGATTAATTTGAATATGTCATTTTACATATTTAATGCTCTATACTTTGGTTGTTGACGCAGCCAGCAGGATGGAAGCTGAAGGCAGAGTACTTACCATCGGGTTGGCTGTGTCTGGTATGCTATGTACACATACTGATCTTTGTCCCCCTGTGACCAACTCACGCCAAAAAAAGGAAAAGGATAAAAACGGAGAAAGTTCCTTGGTTCTTGTACACTTGATGGTAACTATATCCATTTCGTTCTATTCAGGTTTGTGGTGCTTCTGATAGTCAGGAACTTCCTCCGAATTTCATAAAGCTTGCAAAAGATGTCTATACTCCCGATCTTATTGCAGCATCTGATTGCATGCTTGGTTAGTTGGTAAAGATTTGGTTGTATGAAATAGTGTTTTTAGGCAATAAAGTAATATTCATTGTTGCGTCACCTTTCAGGAAAAATTGGATATGGAACAGTCAGTGAGGCATTGGCATACAAGTTACCCTTTGTTTTTGTGCGCAGGGACTACTTCAATGAAGAACCTTTTTTAAGAAACATGCTTGAGGTATTACTCATGCAGTTCCTTTTATGTTTTTCTATGTTTATTTCTCCAATGACATATTCCATGAAAGTTGGAGTGAAGAAAATTTTAGCTTACTTTAACCCAGACAAGAGAAAGTAATACGTTATGCGAGAAGTCCAGAAAATGATACCTGCAAAACAAATGAATCCATGAAGTTGTAGAGAACAGCTGAATGCATGCTTCAAGAAAATGAATAAAAGAACTTTGTTTTGTTGTAACTGGAAATTCCCCTCTCTCTCTCTCCCTCAAAAAAGTATTGGTAACTGGTTTCCTTGTATGGTGGCATGCTCCCCTTCTTTAGCAGCAACATCAGCTAGGGAAGATGAGCAAAGTGTTCTCGGAGTTCTTACCATAATTAATTAAGCTCCATAGCCCAGCAGGGATGGACACAATTGAAGTTGAGTAATATATGATTACTTCCCCTTTTAACCCCTGGTACATGAAGCACCAATGTAGATAATTTTTTTTTTTTTTTCCATATCTGTGGCCAGTGAATAGCCATCCATAGTGGCAGGTTAGAATATAAACCACATCGTCAGAGTATTACTTTTGAAGTGCTTCCCAAGAAAAATTTCTTCTCTCTGTTTAATAGTAGGCAACCGTCTGACTTTTGAAGTGCTTCCCAAGAAAAATTTCTTCTCTCTCTGTTTAATGGTAGGCATATGTTGCTTTATTTTTAAGACCCCCATTACTTTTTCCCGCAATCTTTACGTACCTTACCATATACAGAAAATCAAATTATAGTATTTATGATGAAGTGGCTGGAGAGGAATCACATTACAATCCTTTGAATTCTTTGTGAACTATAAATTCCATGAATCAATGGAGCTGCTATTTCATCTTGACAGCTAAATCACTGGGAGTTACAAAGTTCTATGAAAAAAATGGAAAAAAGGTACGGAAGTTTGCCTTTGAAGGCTGATGAACTAGGCATCTAGCCAAAATTTTGTTGCCATTGCACAGAGCCATAGGCCAGGCATGTTTGACTCCTTCTAGACTCTTTAAGCTTCTTGACATCATTCCCAATGAATAACCTGCTACTTCAATATGAGCTACATGTACACAAATCTAAGCAGAGGGAATCTCTTCTCTCATGGCCCAAATTTGCTAATCAAAGATCCCTTTGCATGCTTTTCTTCAGGTGGCTCTAGCTCCCCAAGTAATGCTAATCTTTGACCTGTACTTTCAAGTTTTGCCTCTGAAAGTATTTGAAAAGCTCCATTTTCATGCCACAAGTGGTGGACATCTTGAAACTTCCTAAGCCTAAAACTCAAAAACTACTGTCTTGAACTTAGATAATCTTTGCTGTCTTTTATGACCATTTCTTAATGGTTTGGATCTTAAAGTTTGTAGAGATATACGAAGCAACGAAATAAGTGAAGGGACAAACTCGTTAGAGACAGCAAAAAATGGCTACTGTATCCGAGTCAAAATACCAATGCATGAAATTTTGCTGGCTTATTTAAACTGCAACAAAAAGACTTAGCTTTCTTTGGATTTCTTTCATATCAGTGAATTTGTAATTTTGTCTTATCAGCACTATCAAGGTGGTGTTGAGATGATAAGAAGAGATTTGCTCACTGGTCATTGGAAACCATATCTTGAACGTGCAATGACCTTGCATCCATGCTATGAGGGACGCATCAACGGTGGTGAGGTACCACCCAATCCTTTATTTATTAAATGAATTCTCATGGAAACATCATGGTTGAAATAACTTCAAGCTGAGTCTGGAACTGTTTGTTGTTTGAATAAGTTATATATTTTCTTCATTGGTTGGTATTTTGGTATTGCGTTTTGTTGAAGTTGAAGATAAAATATATGTGGTTGTCAACAGTCATTAGCTGAAAATAAATTAATTGACTATGTTGAGTCAAAAAATTTCAGCTGTAGAATCTAAGAGTCATTGCTGAATGAAAGTAGTGGTGCCTTGCTCCAACGTTCATCAATACTTCAACCATTATGAAGGGCATGCCAGTGCGTTCGACTTAATACAAAAGTAACATTGTTTATTAATTGACCCTGCCAGAGTTTGGATTTCTATTTGGTTTTAGGTGTAAACGAGGATCTTTTAGAAGTTCTTCCTAGAAAAATAAATCGTGTAATAGAGGCTCCTCGTGAGGAATTTATCCTAGTAAACAGATTCAACTGTATATGTTAAAGCCTACGGAAAGTGGCTGTCTTCCCAAAAGAGCTGAAGTGAGGGATATCTCTGGAGAACTGATTCACTTTTGATGTTTCGGAGTTTGGGAAAGATGCTTGCCATTATAACAATAAGTGAGGAGCTCAGAGACCTCAAATGATAAAGGTGACAGTGGTGGAGTGGGATAAATGATTGATTAAACAGATTTAAAAAATAAATGACTGAACATGAATGCTGAAAGAGGTAGAATGTATTTCATTATTTTGAACTTTTCATTTCCAGAGAACTTTAACCTAATCAATTGACCTTTTCTTCTTCTGTTTTTTTGTTTCTTTTTTTTTGGGTTTTTTTTTTTTGTTTTGGGGGGGGGGGGGGGGGGAGGGGGTGGCCATAATGCATAGTTGTTTCAGTTTGGTCTTCTTTTTGTTCCTTTTTTCAACTTCAACGATTAAATCCCTTTCTAAAATAAATCTCATTTTTTTTTCTTTTTGAGGATAATATGTTTAATAGTGGCTGTGATTGGATGGGAGAACCATCCCAAAAATTATCCTGATAAATTTATTTCAAAGCTAGATGAGACGATTTACTTCCACCTTGTATAGCATACGTCTTTGTCACTGTTGCAGTCTGGCTTCAATAAAATGATTGCAGCCCTTCTGGTTATTAATAAATAGCTTATTCGCTTGTTCTTGTTTGTTTTTGATGTTTTACACAATGAGAGAGTCAAATTGGATGCAGTGAGTTATAGTTATACTAGGAAACAGATTGAATGGGATGTGTAAGGTCTCGAATTATTAAGAGGGGCATAAACAATAGCATATACTGGCAGTAGTTTACTCAACATAAAATTTTTCTTTTTTGTTGGTCAGCCAGAGGTTGGGAATGGACAGCAGACTATATTTTTGGGTAGTTTACTCAACAGTAAATTTTGCATTTTGGCCAGTAGGTCCTTAACAGTAAATTTCGTATTTTTTTGGTATGGAGAAGTAGTGGGGTTATATGTGAAAAGAAGAGCAGACTGTATTTTGGTCTATTTTAATATTGATACAATTCAGAGGTTGTCTTTAGCTTTTTCTATTGAAGACATATTGCCTTCTTCAGAAAAATAGTGCAAAATGTGAATGCACTTGACAAAGTTTTCTTTTAAGATAATTCCTTTATGGTTAAAATACTGAGTAAAATTGAATAACAGTAGATAACATGAAAAGATTAATATACTTTACTTTTTGATGCATACACTCCCCCTTGTTTTTTATTATGTGAAAAGACTAAAAAAAACTTATTTTTAACACATGTAAATTTAAAGTGTTATTATTTTGAGAGTGTTTAGATGAAATGTAAACTTAACATGTGAACATAAGGTCTTATAATTTGAGGGTGTTTTAGATGAACTGTAAACTTAGGTTTTTCCCAATGCATCCCAATGTATGGAGTTACGCATGTAAATTTGAGGTATTATAATTTAATGTGTTGGATGAAATGTAAACTTAACATGTGAACTTAAGGTCTTATAATTTGAGGGTGTTTTAGAGGGTCTTATAATTTAAAATTCAGATGTATTACAATCTTTTCGCATAATAAAATACCTTTTTTTTTTTTTTTTGGGGGGGGGGGGGGGGGGAGATTGCATGCATAAAAAATTGGAGTTTGTAAATCAATTCCCATTATCTATGTAGATAATTTTTACTTGCTTGATGCACGGGAATTATCAAGCTACTGCAAATACAGTCACATCTAAAACCCAATATATTAATATGGACTTTTACATCTAACCTTAAAAGGTTGGTACTCATGAACAGTCTTGAGAGTCTACCTGCATCAGGGTTCCAAAGAAAAAATAAAAAACAGCATGACATACCTGTTGTTCTTCTATCATAATGTGTGAGATGCTTCTTTTATGTACTTTAGAGGCCATTTAAACTGCATCAGGGTTTCTTTAGAAAAGTATGAATGCTGCTGTTCTTTAATTAGGCTTCTGTCATGATTTACCTCTTATTTACAGATTAAGATTAAAACTTGCGGTTTTTCTAATGCATCGATTCAGGTTGCAGCAAGTATTTTGCAGGATACAGCTTCTGGGAAAAACCATGTATCAAACAAGGTAAAGTATTTTACTACTTTCTTCCTTCCAGATTTGTACTTTACTGGCTGCAGATAATGTCTACACATACATTAGAAATCTTATATCAATCACTACTTTGTCTATGATTTTGCCCTTAATTATTTTTTCTTTTGAGTGCCTCCTTAGGTGGTGTCTCTCTGCATTTTGCACTATTTACTATTGCAGTTGCTTTTGAATGTGTTTTTTTGAACAAAGATTTAGTCTACTTTGTATTTGGCTTTGAAGTCATTCACATTATTATTGGTTGATTAGTTGTGGGATATAGACTTCTATTCACATGGTAATTGGACTTCAAAACAGCTGAATGAACAAAAACTGAAATTATTTGTGGCCTTTGAATGCCAATAAATCTAGATTTTAAATTGTCTTACAGAAATTCTTCTGGTTTATCATATAGTTGCATTTTTTTTGGATGATGTAAAAGGCTTAGACTATTTTAAGGAATCTTTATTTTGCATTCATTATGCCTCCTCATGTGTTGGCCATATTCCTCATTTGCTGGACCTTTTCTTTCTTTAATAAGATGTCTTCTTACAACCTCACTGTGGTTTGGCCAATGCCTCACTAGGTTTCAATTACGTAATTCCTCCATGCCATTTTTTTGTCATGCTTTTTATTCTACAATTTTCAATAAAAGAAGGGAAAATTGCATGGAACCTCACTGTGGTTTGGGCAACCTACACAGATTCCCCAATGGCATTCAAACCTAGAATTTACCCTGTTGTGGTTTAGACTTTTTTAAAATGGATGGAAACGGCCAATGGCAATGGAAAAATGAGTCATGATTTCCTTGTATGCTTGAGTTAAAAATCACTATTTATCAACTTCAATTCCATCTTCTGCGCATGCTTCTCCGAATCCTTTAATTCTCACATTTTATATCCAATTTCAAAGAAGTACAAACCACAAGGGTTTAACTTGTAGGTTTGAATACCATAATTGTCAGCTGTGTCATGGTCAAAATTCAATTTTTTCTAGCATGTGCAACTTTAATTATGATACATAAAATGTGACGAAGGGAGTATATAATTATTCCCCTCTTTTAGGATAGACTTTTGAGAAATTGGGAAGTTAACTTGAATGTGTAATCCTTGGGATGGAATACCTTCTCGAGCTTCCTTTTTCTTTTTCGTTTTCCCCCCTCCCATTTTGAGAACTTGTATGTGTTGTGGGAAAGGGGGGACATGGGGGTTGGAGAAGGTAGTTTGTGGTTTGTAAAACAATTGTGTTTTATTTACTGAAAGAAATGAATAATCTTTTTAAATAAAGACTATGATGGAACAATTTGTATCCAACAAATTTAATGTTTTTCTTTGACTAGTTATGATTATTAAGAGATGGGGAAGTGTATAATGGTATAAAGAGTGGAAAATGTGGTTCCACTGTGTTAGAAAATTGATGTTTGGGCGTATAGTGTGGAGCATGTAGGTCCATGATAATTGAAACCTACTTCTTCAACGGGTTGTATCCAAGACTTCAACCAATTACACTAAACAACACTCCGTGTTGTATATTTGCTTCTCCCTAATTCTCTTCCCATTCTCAAACTCAGATTCCGCTATATAATAAGTATTTTTCATTTTTCTTCCTCCAAGTTAGGCCTATTTCTTCTCCCTAATCCTTTTCCCCTTGTCATCAAGTTCCTCTTATGGTTATTTCCTCCTAGTTTCTTAACAACAAAACCCATAGAAATTGAAGAAGCAACCTACTTGCTAGAATAGATTGCCGTTGTGTTGCTGCCATCGTAGCTACTGCAGGCACCATTGTGCCACTAGTGCCGAAGGAAATTTCAGCTGAGGTCAGTTTTACTGCCACCAAATATCAAAGTCTTCTATACTTTTTTGCCCCTGTGCAAGGCAAGCTTGAAGTCAAGCTTGAAGACGGCTTCCATAGTTTGGGAAGCCAAATAAAACCGTCAATAATTTTTTAAATATGAAAAAGTTCCTAGTATTCTTGTAAATAACCAATAAGATGTTCATATGGGGAAATCGGATGTTCTTTCCTTTGGTTGGTAGGAAAGTAAAGTAAACTTGGAAAATGATTTCTCGGAATTGAATTCCGCAAAAAGATATTTCGTAGGAAAGTAAAGGTAAGTTGGAATATAATTTTTCAGAATTTAATTTCACAGAAAGATATTTCTTTGGCATGCTTGGATGATATTGTAAATGTTGATAGGAAAGTGGTGTAGATTCTTATTTTAATGTTTGGTTTAAAATAATGTAACATTGGATGTAATTTACATTCTCACTAGATTGCCAAAATTATCCTCTACAAGCGTAATGCGGAAAAAAAATTGTATTCAATGCAGCTGAATAAGATATAATTAACAGAAATTGTGTGTGTGTGTTTTTTTTCAAAGTGTTTTGGATAATAATTATATTTAATAGATAAATAATAAATATTTAATTGTTTGTTTTACAAGTTTTAAAAGCTGATAAATCTTAAAAAAAATACAGTTAAACTATTTGTGAGTTAAAATGCATCATTTTTGTTTTTAAGGTAAAAATAAATGAATGTATGTAAATTAAGAAGAAGAAGAAAATTGTATATTGTATTCTCTCGTTTGAATGAGTACAAAGGGCCTATATTTTTATGTTGTACAAAATGAACCTAGACACTATACATCAATGAATCTAGACAATTATCATACAAGGTAACTAATTCTAATGATTCTAATTAGGCTAATTGAGATATTTACAATCTTTTAATTAATACTAATTGATATTCTATCACTAACCTATAATATACCATATCTGTAACATTAATGCTAATTGATAGACTATCACTAATTGATAATATACCATATTTGCAACACTCCCTCTCAAGCTAGAGCATAGATATTAATCATGCTCAGCTTGTTACACAGATAATCAACTCGAACTTCATTTAGAGCATTTGTAAAGAGATCTCCCAACTGTTCTCCAGTTTTCACAAATCCTGTGGAAATCAAACCTTGCTGTATTTTTTCACGAACAAAATGGCAATCTATTTCAATGTTCTTCATTCGCTCATGGAATACGGGATTAGATGCAAAATGAAGAGCAGTTTGGTTATCACACCACAATTTTGCGGGCATTGAAATTTTGAAACCTACTTTAGTTAGGAGCTGATATATCCACATTATTTCACATATTGATTGTGCCATAGCTCTATATTTCGACTTTGCACTCCATCGTGAGACAACATTCTTCTTCTTACTTTTCCATGAGACCAGGTTTTCCCCAACAAAGACACAGTATCCTGAAGTAGATCTTCGATCTTCTTTAGATCCCGCCTAATCAGCATCTGAGAAGCACTCAATCCTAGTGTGATCAGGATTTTTATACAAAATACCACGTCTAGGAGCTCCTTTTAAATAGCACAAAATTTGTTCAACAGCTGCCCAATGATGAACAGTTGGAGCCGACATATATTGACTAACAATACTAACTGAATATGCAATATCTGGAGGAGTTACTGCAAGATAATTCAAATTTCTAACTAGTCTTCTATACCTCTCAGGATCTTCAAACAATTCACCTTCTTTTGTGAGTTGCAAATTAAGAACCATTGGAGTACTGGATGGTTTAGCTCCTAATTTTCCTGTCTCAGACAACAAGTCAAGAACATATTTCTTCTGAAAGAGGAATATCCCCTTCTTACTCCTTGCTACTTCAATACCCAAAAAATACTTTAACATTCCCAAGTCCTTTGTCTGAAACTGATTGTGGAGAAAGGCTTTGAGAGATGAAATCCCTGTAGTATCATTCCCAGTGATAATAATATCATACACATATACTACTAATAAAATAATACTAGCTTTAGACTGTATGTAGAAAACAGAGTGATTAGATTTGCTTTTCTGCATTCGGAATCTTTCAACTACTTGACTAAATTTTCCAAACCAAGCACGAGGACTTTGTTTCAACCCGTACAAAGACTTTCGAAGACGGCAAACTTTTCCAAACTCCCCCTGAGCAACAAACCCAGGAGGTTGCTCCATATAAACTTCCTCTTGAAGATCTCCATGAAGAAAAGCATTCTTGATAGCTAGTTGATGCAAAGGCCAATTATGAGTAGCTGCCATAGAAATGAATAACCTGACAGATGTTAACTTAGCAACAGGAGAAAAAGTGTGAGAATAGTCCACTCCATAAATTTGAGTATATCCTTTTGCAACAAGACGGGCTTTCAACCTAGCAACTGACCCATTAGGATTTAATTTAATTGCAAAAATCCATGTACACCCAATAGCCTTCTTCCTTGCAGGTAAATTTATCAAGTTTCAAGTACCATTACCATCTAAAGCATTCATCTCCTCTATCATAGCATTACGCCATCCAGGATGGGATAAGGCATCATGAACAGTTTTAGGAAGAGAAATGTAGTTGAGGGATGCAATAAAGGAACAAGAAGAGGCTGGTAAGTGATTGTAAGACACAAATGAAGACACAGGATAAGTACACTGATGTTTACCTTTGCGAAGAGCAATAGGAAGATCATCACTTGAGACGGGATCTGATGACGAAGGAGCTGGTTCAGGACATGCATTTGGAGGATTTTGTCGTCGAGAATACACCTAAAGGATTGGAGGTTTAGCAAGAGGAGAAACTGAGGATGTGGCAGTGTAGATTAACAAATCGTCATCCTCTCCCTAACTTGAACAAGCTGAAGATGGGGTGAAAGGTTTGTTTTCAAGAAAAGTAACATCAACTGACAAAGTGTACCTGTCAAGGCTAGGACAATAACATCTATAACCCTTTTGAACACGAGAATAACCAAGAAAAATGCATTTCAATGATTTGGGATCTAATTTTGTGACTTGAGGACGAACATCGCGAGCAAAACAAGTACAACCAAATATTTTAGGTTCAACGGGAAACAAAGGTATAGTTGGAAAAACACTATGATAAGGAGTCTCACCATTAAGAACAGATGAAGGCATACGATTAATTAAAAAACAAGCTGTAGACACTACATCAGTCCAAAAATGTTTAGGAACATGCATTTGAAATAATCAGTTTCAAGCAAATGTCTATTCTTTCGCTCAGCTGCCCCATTTTGAGATGGTGTATCAACACAAGAACTCTGGTGAATAATCCCATTTTGCACCATATAAGACTGAAATGTTTCTGAAAAATATTCTTTGGCATTGTTACTTCGCAATATTTGTATAGAAACGTTAAATTGAGTTTTAATCTCAACACAAAAAGCACAAAAATGAGAAAATAATTCAGAACGATTTTTCATAAAATATAACCAAGTCATACGAGAGTAATCATCAACAAAAGTAACAAAATACTTTAATCTAGTTTTAGACATAATTGGACATGGATCCCAAACATTTGAATGGACTAATTCAAAAAGAGCATTCGCCCGATTATTGACTCTAGGACTCAAACTAACACGATGATGTTTGGCAAATTGACAAGACTCACAATCTAATGAAGACAAACTCTGAAATTGAGGACAAAGTTTCTTTAACAAGGGGAGAGATGGATGACCGAGTCTACAATGTACTTCAAATGGGGTTACGATTCCAGAACAAACTATAGGCTTTGGCATTTGTGTGTCAAGAATGTAGAGACCTCTAGACTCACGCCCTTTACCAATAATCTTCTTCGTTATAAGATCTTGAAATAAGCAATGGTCAGGAAAGAATAAGACACAACAATTAAGAGTGCGAGTAAGTTTGCTCACAGACATTGAATTGAAAGACAACTTAGGCAAACTTAAGACAGATGATAACGAGATCAATAGAGTAGGATTAATTGTGCCCGATCCAAGAACATGGATGTTGACCCATCAGCTAAGGTAACAGTGGATGTAGATGTGTGTGACTGAAAGGTAGAAAATAGACTAAAATTACCTATCATATGATCTGTGGCACCAGAATCAATTACTCATTTGGAGGATGAGGATACAAGACGTGTTCGGTTTACCTGACTCGGTGATGGCAGTTATAGGAGTAGATGAAGACTTTAAAGATTCTTTATATTGAGAGAATTTAGCAAATTCTTCTGCAGAGATCAAAACAGACTTTTCAGATGCATCATTGGCAGAGAATATTTGCGGATTGGGTTCTCTGGTTCTTATACTGCAATTTCCTGCAATCACACTTTATATGACCTGGCTTGTTACAATAATGACAACTACTACTGAATTCTGTCCTCGAGTATCTGTTCCTTTACCAGTGCCCTTGTATTGTTGTCTTCCAGATTCAGATTTGTTTTTTCAACTAACAAGAGCACTGCTAAGCTGAATAGACTGGGAATTCTCTGTGCGAAGTATCCTACTAAACACATCTTGCAAGGAAGAGATTTCAGAACTAGAGAGAATCTGAGATTTTGCAGTTTCAAATTTAGGCGGAAGACCAGTGAGAAAACTCATAACAGCCATTTGTTCCCGTTGAGTTTGTTGAATTTTCACATTAGGACTGAATGATAACAACATATTAAGCTCCTCATAAGTTTTCTTAAAATCCACAAAATAGGCTGTGAGAGACCTTTCTTGTTTCTCTGCACGATAAAAAGCTTTGCACACCTCATAAATGTGGGAAATATTCCCTTTTCCAGAATATAAAAATTCTAAATACTTCATTAACTCTTTAACAAATTCACAGTGATTAATCAAATCAATTACCTCACTGTCAATAGAATTCCTTATCTGCAGGAACAATCTTGCATCTTCTCTTAGCCATGTCTGTCTTGAACCATCTTTTGGAGGATCATTAGTCAGATGATCATCTTTATCAATACTTTGCAAATAAAGACGCACTGTTTTGCTCCAATCAAGATAGTTAGAAATACTAAGTTTATGTTCTGTGATTTTAGACATCACAGGAACCACATCAGATATAACTACAGACTTATTCTCAGCCATTATTCAAAAAATAAAACTTCAGAATCAAAAGAATAGATCCAAACTCTTGAAATAAAAGTAGAGAATAACAGAACCTGTCTCATAGAGAAGCCCACACAAGATTTGGTTTTGACAAAACAAAACACCAGACTTTGGGAAAACGTCGATCGGTCGGTTGGTGGTGCTCTTGGCTGGACCAATGGTGGTGCTGACAAACAGTCACTTTAGACGAGTGACCCAAATTCAAATCCTAATTTTGGTGTTATGGCTTTGATACCATGTAAACTAAGAAGAAGAAGAAAATTGTATATTGTATTCTCTCGTTTGAATGAGTACAAAGGCCCTATATTTGTATGTTTTACAAAATGAATCTGGACACTATACATCAATGAATTTAGACAATTATCATGCAAGGTAACTAATCTTAATGATTCTAATTAGGCTAATTGAGATATTTACAATTTTGTAATTAATGCTAATTGATATACTATCACTAATAGATAAAATAACATATCTGTAACATTAATACTAATTGATAGACTATCACTAATTGATAATATACCATAAGTGCAACAATGTAAATTAAAATAACTAATTATGCAATAAATAATAGGAAAATAATAAATATGAGTTGAGGAGAGAGGGAGAGTTTGTTATTAATTGCTGTTTGAATTTGACGTAGAAGTAGGAGGGGAGGGATAGAGTGTTTGACAATTATTTTAGATTAAAATTTTGATGAAAGTAATCACGATACCAACAAGATGTAAGGATTTCGAATCCTAATTTGTGTACCTACTTTCCAGAATGTTTTTTACTTTGCCACCAAGATAAAAATGAACCAAACAATGGAATTTAAATTTTAGGTAAAATATTACTTTCCTAGAGCAGGATCCTTGCCAATGAAACAAGGCTGTAGGGATTGGCAGTAAAGGCAAGTAAGGAATTCAGTCTTGATGCATGCAATAATTGGTTTCATAGTGTGTGTGTGTGTGTTATCGAAGATGGTGATATGAATGTATGGTAAGCAAGCTGGATTACATTTTCTTCATAGGAGAAACTCTTCCTTCTTATAATAGAAGTATTCTCTTCCAGCCTACTATGAATGTATAGTAAGCAAGCTGGATTACATTTTCTTAGTAGGAGAAACTCTTCCTTCTTATGATAGAATTATTCTCTTCCAGCCTACCTATTTCCTCTGAATCTCTAAATTCTTAGATAAGAAAGATAGTAGAGAAGCCAAAAACCTTGTATTTTTGTATGATTGTTAACTCATTTGAGTTCAAAATCCTCTCTCAGGTGCATACAAGCACCTGATACTCTAATAAGAGAACAGTGGTGAGGGGATTGTGGGTGCAAGTTTGCTAAGGATGAGATTGGTGTGAACAATTTTAGCTATTTAACTTTGTGATGTAGAATGCCTCAAACATTCTTATAGTGCAGCTTTCACTACTGTCAGTGCAGTGAAATTTTTTTTCTCAAATTCCATGATTCCATCTTATCCTCTCATTGTCCTAGTTGGTTTAACGGAGAGACACCTTGCTTGGAAGATACTATCTGGGTTAGTCATGCTTTCGTGATTGAGAGTTGCTTCAACCATTCAGTAATTCTCATTTTTTATTCAATTCCACCTAGTTCCTGAAATGCCCTGTTTTTTATAATTTCCTTACTGTCATGCTCTTGGAATTCTGGTTTTTACAGGCAATTTCTTTATAATTTCCATTTTAATGTGCTATTTATCCTTTCATGGAAGTAATACTTTCTCCAAATCGGCTATATTTGCTGAATAGTAATTTTTGGTCAGCCTCATCATCTTTTTGAATGGGATATCATTTTATTTTCTGGGTCACCAAAATTTATTATCTGTGCAAGTCCTTGCTGATGCCCAAAGGCATTAGCATGTAGTTTCTTTATAAATTTTGGTCAGCCCTCATCATCTTTTACACATCTTTGCGAATTTCATTTTAATGTGTAGCTTATGCTTTCCTGAACGTAATATTTTCTCTGAATTGGCTATATTTGCTAAAGAGATAAAAAATCCTTCTTTCAATGAATTTGCATAATTCTGATGCATGTACCTATATGAATTTGCCAACAGTTTCATTTGACACTTGCTGCCTTGTATAGATTAGTTACAATATCTTGAGCTTCAAATCGTTTTGTTGAAGATTTACAAACTATATCAACTTATGCTTTTTATGTCTGAAGAAATCAGTATTGAAATGCTGCCTTGATTGATTTTGTTGCAAGTTAAATGACACATGACAACATTGCAAAAAGTGTGGTGAATTGTGCCAAGATATTTACAATTTAATATTGGACAATGGATTTTGAGATGGATGAGACAAGCATATATATTTCTCAAGATAGCATTATTATTATTATTATTATCCACTTACCCAGATTTGTTGTGCTAATAATCTGTTGGTGAATCTTGTTTGCATTTGTTTTAGCTTAGTGGTGCTAGGAGATTACGCGATGCCATAGTTCTTGGGTATCAACTACAGAGAGTGCCTGGGAGAGATCTCTGCATTCCGGATTGGTATGCAAATGCTGAAACTGAGCTGGGTCTTCGTACAGGATCACCAACTGCTGAAATGTCTGATGATAACTTTCTTGTAGACTCGTATGTCCCATATATTCTCTTGTTTCTTTTTGTCATTTGCAGCCACTGAGTGCTGCTTTTATGATCATTTCTGTATCATTACTTGTAGACACCAGGAAGACTTTGAAATTCTCCATGGGGATCTTTTAGGTCTGCCAGATTCTATGAGTTTCTTGAAGAGTTTGGCAGACCTAGATGCTGGATATGATTCTGTAAAGAATACAGGCAAGCATAAGATGAGGGAACGCATGGCTGCTGCTGCTCTTTTTGATTGGGAGGTCATCTTTGTTTTTCGCCTTTCCTTGTCTTTTCAAAAATGAGGAGTATAGCTAAAACTAAGAGTGTGAAAAATTTATGAAGGAAAACGTCGTTAAACAATTTGAAATGTTTACTAATCCACGGTGAATATGCCATTTGCTATGCCAGCAAAAGAAGAAAAATTACCATTGCAATGCAAACTCAAATGCAAAGATAGATTGGTCCTTAATATCTTAGTATTCATCTTCTTTCAAAATATGAATAAGTAAATAAATAACTAAATGCAAAACCATCTTATTTACATAGAATATTCTTGAACTTACTCTTGCTAAAACCACAAAAATCAATTCCCCATAGAATCTATCATGTTCTTGTGAAAAGTCAATTCCACCAAAGAGCTAAACAGAATATCCCAAAAGACCCTGGCTATTTGACAAAGAAGAAAAAGGTGGTCTCGTTTTAGCTTTAGAAAATTTCATTGTTTATTCTTAGTGGTTGCGACTCGTAGGAGCATAGTTTTGGATTGACCAACTTAATGTTCAGCCCACCTTAAATTATTGGAAATCATATCAATAGTGAGTTGAATCTTGAATTCTTCTTATCTTTAAAAACGACGATATTGGATTTCATGCAGTTTGGATTAATAATGAAAATTACATTGACCTCTCCTGGGTTTAAGTTATTGTTTACTTTTGTGCCTCCGTATGATAATTTTGGTGATCTCCTCTTTTTACTGTATTCATGATGGTAATTGAGAAATTATACACATTTTTGTGGACTTATGAATTTAAGGGTTGATTTGTGTCAAAGGATATGAAACTTGACAGGAGGCCAGTTTAGTTTAAGAAATTAGAGATTAGGCCTTTTTATTTGTAACAAATCTTAGAGGAGGCCAGTGCAATCAACCATGAAAAGAAAATTCATTACTAATTGTCACATGATGATTAAATATCTTCTTGGTTTATCACCTGCCAATTCAACATTGGGTGCTTTGTTTTAGTCGGTAAATTTCTTTTGTATCTTAATATCTTGTAGGATGAGATTAATTATTATGTCCTTGTTCGATTATGCGTTGTATTGTTTCTTCTATGTTACATGGACTCGGCATTTTTTCCGGTGCACCCGTTTTGACACGACACAGCACATTCCGGTGCAACTGTGTCGACACGACACGGGTGTTAGCACAGGATAAGTGTCGGACACCGTCAACGGCCAGCGGATCCGTTGACCTCCATCTGCCCAAAAAAAAAAAAATTATGGTGAAGAAGATGAGAAGAAGATAAGGATGATTGAGAACCTTTTGTAGTCGAACTAGTCCTCCTCCTCAACCATCATCGCTTCACCGGAGTTGACACACGCATCCGTGTGAAGGGAGGTGGTCATACCTCTCAGATCTACATCAATTGCAGTAAATCGCAAACTTTGGGTCGCCTATTACCAGATCTACACCATCTGCCTCTCTCTCTCTCTCTCTCTCTCTCTCTCTCTCTCTGTGCACTACTTTACAAAGTCTAGGTATGGGTGGTGTAGGTGGGCAAGAAGCAGCGATGAAGACGATCTCTTAAGCCAACGATCTCTTAAGCTAGACATGGGTTCGGGTAGTGCAAGTGGGTCGGGCGAATAAGAAGATGGGCTAGCCCATTTGGAGTGTTGCAATCTTTCTTAAGTATAGTAATAATTTTGGGTATAAACAAATGTTAGACTTGGCCCATGGCACATAGAAGTTAAGATATTTTGCAACCAAACCCACGTTGAGTGGCCCATAAATATTATGGTTGGTTACATTTCAAAGAAAAAAATGAATATGTTATAATAAATTTATTCAACAAAAAATTTAGTTAAATTTGTTAACATTTTTCTTCCTTTTTTTTCTATCTATTTAAAATTTTTGATGGATTATTTCTGAAAAAAAACTAGAGAATTTTTGAAAATAGTGGAGCATTATATATCATAACTGTATCCCCATATCCGTATCAGACGCTCTAGCGGTGTCCCTCTATCTTTAATTTTAGAAAATAAAGTATTTGACGCTTAGACATGTATAGTGTCCAACACTCCGTACTTGAGTCCGGGTAACATAGGTTTCTTCAATAAACCATCAGCCGTTACAGTGACTTCATAGAACTTCAATCTTTAGTCATGCAGTGAAAGTCTTTTGATCGAAACTTTTTGTCCCCCTCTATTTGTTATGTTGTGTACAACGGTAATTTATATGTTGTAATACTATTCTCTTTGTATATTTACTTGTTCTTTTAGATGAGAAAGGATTTGAGAGTATAACATTCACTGTCACTTTCTCAATTTTGTTTGCATGCTATCATGCTTAGACTCCCCTCTCACACCCACCATACCTGTGTTTTGTTGTGTCGTGTCTGCATGTGTATGTGTGGGTGTGGTATGGCACATTTAACTGTATTCTTTGCTTTACTCTGCCATACCCATGTCGGATCTTCATTTGTGCACGTGCCCGTATAACATAAATCATGCTTGATTAGCCTCATGTCTATCATCTAAAATGACAGTTTTTCTTGTTAAAAATGATCAGGTTCTTTCATCAACCATTAATAACTATGTTTACAGGAAGACATCTACATTGCAAGAGCGCCAGGAAGGTTGGATGTCATGGGTGGAATAGCTGACTACTCGGGAAGCCTTGTTTTGCAGGTATATCGAACGGCCTCATTCCCCTATTCTTTGTTTTTTATTTTTTTATTTTTTTCCCTCTTAGTGGGGCTTTTTTCTTCATTTTTTAGATTTGTAAACAGGGAGTATTGAGAGAAAACTGTATAGTGTGTTTTGTATATGAATGATTACAAAGGCTTATATTTCTTTAGGCTTTACAAAACGAACCTTGACACTATACATCAATGAATCTAGACAATTATTATACAAGGTAATTAATCTTAATGATTCTAATTATGCTTCTAATATCACTAATTGAGATATGTACAATCTTTTAATTAATGCTAATTGATATAATCTCACTAATTGATATAATATACTATATCTGTACACTCCCCTGCAAGCTGGAGCGTAGATATTACTCATGCCAGCTTGTTACATAGAGAATCTACTTGAACCCCATTTAGAGCCTATTTAAAGAAATCTCCCAACTGTTCCCCAATTTTTACAAATCTAGTGGAAATCAAGTCAGCTGTATTTTCTCACGAACAAAATGACAATCTATTTCAATGTGCTTCGTTTGCTCAAGAAATACGGGATTGGACACAATATAAAGAGCAACTCGGTTATAACACCGCAATTTTGCAGGTATTGAAGTTTTGAGACCTACTTCAGTTAGGAGCTAATATATCCACATTATTTCACATATTGACTATACCATATCTCTATATTCCGATCATGCGCTTGATTGTGAGATAACATTTTGCTTCTTACTTTTCCATGAGACTAGTTTTCCTCAACAAAGACACAATATCCTGAGGTGGATCTTTGATCTTCCTTGATCCTGTCTAATCAGCATCTAAAAAGCACTCAATCCTAGTGTGACCATGATTTTTATAAAAAAATACCACGTCCAGGAGCTCTTGTAAATATCTACAGTTGCCCAATGATGAATAGTTGGAGCCGACATATATTGACTTGCAATACTAACCGAATATGCAATGTCTGGATGAGTTACTGTAAGATAATTCAATTTCCTAACTAATCTTCTATACCTCTTAGGATCTTAAAACAATTCACCTTCTTATGCGAGCTGCAAATTAAGAACCATTGAAGTACTGCATTGGTTAGACCCTAATTTTCTAATTTTAGATAATAAGTCAAGAACATATTTCATCTGAGACAGAAATATCCCTTTCTTACTCCTTACTACCTCAATACCCAAAAAATGCTTTAATATTCCTAAGTCCTTTGTCTGAAACTGACTATGGAGAAACAATTTAAGAGATTAAACAGACAAATTCTTGTAGTATCATTCCCGATAATAATAATATCATCCACATATACTACTAACAAAATAATATTAACTTTATGCTATTTGTAGAAAACAAAGTGATCAGATTTGATTTTTTGCATTCTAAACCTCTCAACTGCTTGACTAAAATTGCCAAACCAGGCACGAGGAATTTGTTTCAACCCGTTCAAAGACTTCCGAAGATGGCAAACTTTTCCAAACTTCTCCTAAGCAACAAACTTAGGAGGTTGCTCCATATAAACTTCTTCCTGAAGATATCCATGAAGAACAACATTCTTGATATCTAGCTGATGCAAAGGCCATTTATGAGTAGTTGCCATAGAAAAGAATAACTTGACAGATGTTAACTTAGCAACAGGGGAAAAAGTGTCAGAATAATCCACTCCATAAGTTTGAGCATATTCTTTAGTAACAAGACGAGCTTTTAATTGAGCAACTGATCCATAAGGATTTAATTTAACTGCAAAGACCCATTTACACCCAAGTGCCTTCTTCCCTATAGGTAAATACTAAGTTCCAAGTATCATTACCATCTAAAGCATTCATCTCCTCTATCATAGAATTATGCCACCCAGGATGGGATAAGGCTTCATGAACAGTTCTAAAAAGAGAGATAGAATTAAGGGATGGAATAAAGGAACATGAAAAGGCTAGTAAGTGATTATAAGACATAAACGAAGACATAGGATAGGTTCATTGCGCTTACTTTTGCGAAGAGCAATAGGAAGATCATCAATTGAGATTGGATATGATGATGAAAGAGCTGGTTCAGGACATGCATCTGGAGGATTTTGTTGTCGAGAATACACCTGAATAATTGGAGGTTTGGCAGGAGGAGAAACGAAGGATGTGATAATATAGATTAACAAATCATCATCGCTTCCCTGGCTTGAATGAGCTGAAGATGGGGTGAAAGGGGTGTTTTCAAGAAAAGTAATGTCGGCTGACATAATGTACCTATCAAGGCATAGACAATAACATCTATTCTAATTTTGTGACCTAAGGACGAACATCACGAGCAAAACAAATACAATCAAATATTTTAGGCTCAATGGGAAACAAAGGTTTAGTTGGAAAAAGAGTATGATAAGAAGTCTCACCATTAAGAACAGATGAAGGCATACGATTAATCAGAAAACAAGCTGTGGACACCATTAGCACAAAATGTTTAGGAACATGCATTTGAAATAATAAGGCTCTTGCAATTTCAAGCAAATATCTATTCTTTCGTCAGCTACCCCATTTTGAGATGGTATATCTACACGAGATTTGATGAATAATACCAAACCATGTAATATTGAAAAGATTTTGATAAATAATCTTTAGTGTTGTCACTTTGCAATATTTGTATAGAAACGTTAAATTGAGTTTTAATCTAAGCACAAAAATGAGAAAATAACTAGAATGATTTTTCATAAAATATAGCCAAGTCATACGAGTGTGATCATCAAAATACTTAAATCCAGCTTTGGACATGACTGGACATGGACCCCAAACATCTAAATGAACTAATTCAAAAGGCGCATTTGCCCATTTATTGACTCTAGGACTCAAACTAACACGATGATATTTGGAAAATTGAAAAGACTCATAATCTAATGAACACAGACTATGAAATTTAGGACAATCTTTCTTTAACAATGGGAGAGAAGGATGACCTAGCCTACAATGAGCTTCAATTGGGGTTACGATTCCAAAACAAGCTATCAACTTTGGCATTCATGTGCGAAGGATGTAGAGACCTTCATACTCATGCCCTTTACCAACAATTTGCTCCGTCATAAGGTCTTGAAATAAGCAATAGTTAGGAAAGAATAAAATACAACAATTAAGGGTATGAATAAGTTTGCTCATAGAATTTAAATTAGAAGACAACCCAGGCAAACTTAAGACAAATAACAATGAGATCAATGGAGTGGGATTAATTATGCCTGATCCAAGAACACGAGATGTTGATCCATCAACTAAGGTAACAGTAGACGTAGATGTGTGTGATTGAAAGGTAGAAAATAGACTAGAATTACTGGTCGTATGATCTATGACACCAGAATCAATTATTCATTTGGAGGATGAGAATACAAGACGTGTTTGGTTTACCTGACTCAGTGATAGCATTTATAGGAGTAGATGAAGACTTTAATGACTCTTGATACTGAGAGAATTTAGCATTCATCTGCAGAGATCAAAATAGAGTTTTCAGATGCATCATTGGCAGAGGCAATATGTGCGGACTGACTTCTTTGGTTCTTATATTGCAATTTCCTTGAATCACGCATTATATGACCTGGCTTGTTACAATAGTGACACACCACTCTTGAATTTTGTTCTTGAGTATTTGTTTCTTTACCACCGCCCTTGTATCGTTGTCTTCTAGATTTATATATGTTGTTTCGACTAACAAGAGCACTACTAATCTGAATACATTGGGAATTCTCTGTGCTGAGTACCCTACTAGACAGATTTTGCAAGGAGAAGATCTCAGAACTAGAGAGAATATGAGATTTAGCAGTTTCAGATTCAGGTGGAAGACTAGCCAAAAAACTCATAATAGCCCTTTGTTCCCATTGAGCTTGCTGTATTTTCAAATCAGGATTGAACAGTAGTAGTATATTAAGCTCATCGTAAGTTTTCTTAAAATCTATAAAATAAGTTGTGAGGGACCTTTCTTGTTTCTTTGCACGATAAAAGGTTTTGCACACCTCATAAATTTGAGAAATGTTCCCTTTCCCACAATATAAAAATTTCAAATCCTCCATTAACTCCTTAACAAATGCACAGTGATTAATTAAACCAATTACCGTACTATCAATGGAATTCCTTAACTGCAGGAACAATCTAGCATCTTCTCTTAGCCATGTCGGCCTCAAACCATCTTTGGAGGATAATTAGGCAGATGATTATCTTTATTAGTACTTCGCAAATAAAGACGTCCTGTTTTACTCCAATCAAGATAGTTAGAATTATTGAGTTTATGTTCTGTGATCTTAGATATCACAAGAATCACATCAGACATAACAAAGGACTTAGTCTCAACCATAATTCAAAAAAAAAAAAAATAATAATAATAATAAAACACCAGAATCAAAAGGACAGATCCAAACTGTTGAAACAAGAGTAGAGAAATATCAAAACCTGTCTCAAAGAGAACCACACACCAGATTTTATTTAAAAAAAAAAAACTCCGGATTTTGGGAAAACACCGATAGCTGGTGGCGCTCCTTTCTGGGCCAACATTGGTGACGAGAAATAGTCACTTTAGATGAGTGACCCAAAATTCAAATCCTAGTCTTGGTGTTAAGGCTCTAATACCATGTAAATAGAGAGTATTGATTAAAAACTGTATATTGTATTTTGTATATGAGTGATTACAACGGCCTATAGGTATAGGCTTTACAAAATGAACCTAGACACTATACATTAATGAATTTGAACAATTATTATACAAGGTAATCAATCCTAATGATTCTAACTGGGCTCCTAATATCACTAATGAGATATGTACAATCTTCTAATTAATGCTAGTTGATAATCTCACTAATTGATATAATATACTATATTTGTAACAAGATTGTTTGCTTCTGTAAGATGCTTTGTGTTGAGTATTAGAGTTGAACACACTGCTAAAAGTAGCCTAAGTTAATTTAGTGGAGCACTTAGTTGATTGGAAATATTGCTGCATGAAATTGTTTCAAAAGATACTGTATTTGACATATTTTTTATAGCAGAGGGTTGTTGTATTTGGCACCTACCTTTGGATTAGTTAATGCTGATAGGCTTTCTAAAGGAAGTTGATTAAAAGCATCGCCTCCTTCAAATGCTTTGATTTTATATTTATGCACGTGACTTCTCATAAAGAGCTTTCCTTTAGCTCCACGTGTTTGGCAATTCAATCTGTAATTTTTTGGTTTATGAATCATCTGCAGAAGCTGCCAGTCACCAATTGGAAACTTTTTGTGAAGTAACTTCAACAAGCAAAATTCAGTAGAAGTCCTTATAGTAGCTTTAAAATGACATATAGCTTTTCTATGGTTCAAATTCTCTCCAGTCCATAGGAAAAGGTTCTTTCCATTTTTCCCTTCTGTGTCTTGGTTTGCTTTGTTGTTTTTTTTCTTCTTCTTTTTTTGTTTTGTTGTTTTTGTTTTTGTTTTGCTGTTTGTTGTTGTTGGGTTGGGGGGGGGGGGTGGGGGGAGGAAATGAACTTGAATATTGATCTGTATTTTTCTGCAGTATCTCTGGATGACCTGGTTTTCTTGTTTGCTGTGAGTGTAATACTCTTGAAAATGTCTTCCAGATGCCAATTAGAGAAGCTTGCCACGTTGCTGTACAAAGGATTCATCCGGGTAAAGAAAGGTTGTGGAAGCATGCCCAAGCTCGAAAGCTTGCAAAGGGAGAAGGATCAACTCCTGTGCTACAAATTGTATGTAACATGCGATTGTGTGCAGTTCCATATAATTGCAAATAAATGGTCTGCCTGGTATCCCCCTCCTGATGAAGTTTGGATCAAATCGCTAATGTGTATTTGGATCTTTATCTGTCCACTCTTTGATTAGAGATCTGGTTGGACGATCTAAGAGAAAATACTATTTTTCCGTTGTTTTTGGAGTTCCTGCAAATTACTTATTTTTTTGGGAAGGCTTTCTTACATGATCCTTAGATCCCCATTTAAATGCTACATTGGAAAAGGTTTATCTGGGAATCCAAAAATTTGGTAGGAAGGCAGTATGTAGATACTAAAAGGTAATATTGTAGTATATTCTCTCCTAAATTGAGGACATTGTAGGCATGCCATTACAATTTTGGCAATTGGTTTTTATTGTTTGCCCCCAAAAGAACTACCCAATTAATATAATTTGTAAAGGAGACTTCTTTTGGGAATTAAATTTTGTGGCATTTTGTGTTGTACAGTTTGAAGTTAATTTTAATTTTGGCTATAGATGAATTGGAAAATGCCTGCAGGAATTTAAAAGAACGCCAGCGGCAAAATAGTGTAGTGAAACAGACGTTAAATGTATGTTCATATAGTTACTCCATCTCATTGACAATCTTCATTTTCTGCAAATTGTGGGCTTATCAGGTATCCTATGGATCAGAATTAAGCAATCGTGGCCCCACCTTTGACATGGATCTGTCTGATTTTTTGGATGGAGAGCAACCAATGTCATATGCAAAGGCAAGAAACTACTTTGCACAAGATCCATCCCAAAGGTACAATTCTTGTGTGCTTCGGTTGTGTGGTATGTGTAGCTTTTCTGAATACTAACATGATTCCTGTCCTAGATGGGCTGCTTATGTTGCAGGGTCAATTCTGGTTTTGATGAAAGAATTAGGCATTCACTTTGAAAACAGTATTAGCATGCTGGTATTTCTCACTCGTTTAGTTAAAAGAGTATTTTGATGTTACTAAACCTTATTCCCTGTGCTGCACTATTTATCCGCATTATCCAAAATGGTGTTTGGACTTGTATGTTAGACTGATAATTTTTGTTTATTTGTTATGTATGAATATAATTGATTAGTCATGTACATGGATTTATCTGGGGAATAAAGTTTAACTATAATGCTGTCTGGTTAATTTGGGATGTGAAGCTGAATTTCATGTTACGCGAGAAAGTTTATATCTAAACAGATCACTAATTCATTTTTTTGTTTTCCAAGTGCACCAGTCTTGTACACTAATCAGTTTTGGTTCAGACTCTTTGAGATTATCTAGTATATGATTTTATGATGATTGCCTTCCTTAAATCTGCACCAATTGGGTTTCGTTTGTTTTTCTCTTATTTTTCTTTTGTGAAAAATTTTAGGCTTTGGATTAGTGTATGAATCATGGGAGTGATAAATAGACATTGCTTCCCTCTCATTACTCCTTTCAGAATAACCCCGATGATTATCACACTTCTGTACTATTCCTGATTACTGGAACTGCCTAACTAAAAACCTTGCTGATCATTTTACCATTGTCTAGTTGGAACTTCTTTTATGCAGAGATTATTTATTAATTGTTAGTAGCTTATCTTTGACATGGTGTGACATCAAGTGATGACAAATTCAGAATGACACTCTCGCCAGTAATTAGGGAGATACTAGACTATGAATAATATTATTGTACCTAGTGTAATTACTTTATAATTCATATTTCTGAAATGCTTCTTGTACAAATAAATAATGCCTGAATGGTCCTTGGTAATAATCCAGATTTAGATGTTCAATACAGCCAGGCAATGCTTCATAGTCTATTTGCCTGCTTCCCTTTTCCTTGCACAAATTGGGATCCAAATAACGAAGTCTATTTTGTCAAAACTGTGTCTTCTCTAAAAATGTGATGCAATTTTTTTTTCTTTGCACTTGTAGGTTTCTTCTGCTGTCCCTGAAGGCAAAGGTGTCTCTTCTTCTGCAGCTGTTGAAGTTGCCAGCATGTCTGCGATTGCTGCCGCTCATGGTAATTACATTCTTTACTATTTAGTTTTATCTTTTGCTGTAATGTGAGCTTTTTGATACCTTTTGAAGATGAAACACGTTGTTATACCACTTGGTGACGTTTCGGCATGTATATATGCTTTAACTAAACTGGCAGAGGCATTTATACATTAGAAGGTATGATGCTGATACCTGCTCAGGTTTTTGTTATTTTAGGCCTGAGAATCATCCTATACAGCTTCCTCAGATCAGATGAAGCTCAACTTTAACTTGAAAAAGATATCTTAAGACAAGTATTGCTTGTAGTGTGTGGAGACCTATTATGTATTTATGGTAGCTCTAAAATTAATAAGAGGCATAAGGCTAAAAGGGACACGGGTCAAGAGAGGTCTGTGGGGATTTCTATTAATGTTTGCAGATTTGAGTGTTGTGTTTTCATAAACATACTCTACTTTTGTTTCTCTCTTTTAAGGTAAAAAATAAAAAATAAAAAATAATAAAATGTCTGAACTAGCAAATTGTTTTTGGTTTTCTATTATTGTGGTTATGTTTTGTATCACAATTATTCCCTTGGTTTTCTTTTTCTGCAATTTAAATACATTAGGCTCCTCCATAATGATGTTCTGCAGAACTAGTTTGGGTATATACAGTAATGAATCAGGCTGAGAGTGTTGGGAGGGGGACCAGAGACATAGGAGGAACTGAAGGGAGGGCTTTATGTGAGTTCCTAGGGGAGGCGAACCGGGGATTTTTCGGAGGGGTCAAGGGGGGAGAGTTGCTTTGGAGTATGGTTGGGGAGGAAGAAAGTGGAAAAGTGAGAGGGGGAAGAAGTAATATGTTCAATTATTGGAGAAAATTCTGATTTTATTGCTGTCATTTCCCAAATACATATAGGAATGCTGAAAACAAGAATGTTGTCAAACTATCTCTGAAAGACACTAGTTGGCTCGCTGATGGATGGTTGCGTGGTGGGGTTTATATCACAGAATTCTAGATGCTACAATTTCATGCTGTGTTCTTATAGGAGTTTTGGTATTAGAAGTTTATTTGCAAACCATGTAAAAGCTTAAATCTCAGTGTATTATTTATTTATGTTGGAAGCAGATAAAATCAGGGTGGTCACTTCGCATTTCATTGAAATGGAAAAGAAAAGAAGAGAAAACTTATTTCAGCAGCAATCAGTTTCCCACCTGTCACTTGGAGAACTCTGTTTCATGCATATCCATGTATAAGCTTAATTGCTCTGTGATCTGTGTTTTGCAGGATTGAAAATTCCCCCAAGAGAGCTTGCATTACTCTGCCAAAAGGTTGGATGTTGGCATGACCTTGTTTTGGATATGAATTTTCTTCCTACTGAGTTATGTTTTGATCATATGATTGCACTACCATTCTTGTGTTCTACTTTGGCATTCTCTGATAGGTAGAAAATCATGTGGTTGGAGCTCCATGTGGTGTAATGGACCAGATGACTTCTGCTTGTGGTGAATCTAATAAACTCCTTGCAATGATTTGCCAGGTACATTTCATACTGTTATGGGTAAAGAGGAATTGTCTAAATAATATTGGAGCGAAAGTTTTCTCAAGTTATATCTGTAAATTTGATGCAGCCTGCCGAGGTATTAGGTCTTGTGGATATACCTAGTCATATAAGATTTTGGGGAATTGATTCAGGAATCCGACACAGGTGTGCTTATATTTACGTTGTTCTCCTTTGAAACTGGCGGTTTATTATATACTCTTTGACTGGAAAGTTGACCTTTTGCTCATCGTAAGGTTTTTTCTAGTTGCAAATAATCTGCTGACTGGAACAAAGCGAGAATGATGAAGTTAAGCTCACATTAATTGGAAATTTTGTTCAAACTTAAAGTTATTAGGTTTTTATATGGTATAATGCAGCAGAATGAGTTTTGGGGGGCTGAAATAGTTCTGCAATTGTTAGGAAGGGCAAGAACAGGCTGGAATAAGATTCAAGTGGTCATAGCAAACATTGAATAAGAGGCGCAAATATTTCTGAATGAAAAGCATGAAAGAAAATTAGAAATTTAATAAAAATTCTAGTGACGCCACCATAAGATATGCTTATGTTATGTGGTGTGCTTGCATAAAAGAAGTCATTAAACATCATCTATTCTTGCTTATACAGCTAAAGTAATTCTAACACTGCATTTGGTGGAAGGGGTAAAAAGATTTTTCGGAGGGTTCATATGTACAATGAAGCCAAAACTAGGAAAGCTAAGGACATGACCACGTATTCCTGGAACTAATAAGAGACCAAAATTTTCAGTTCTGCTCCCGCAAAATTTTTATTTACTCTCCTGAGTCTAGCTTTGTACAAATGCACATTCCATAATGTTGAGCCACAACTGGACACGTGGCTGATATCCCATCCATGTGCAATTGTATAATCTCAATTATAGGCATCACTTAAAAATGGATTTTTTATGATAATCATCGAATGTAGCAAATTCTCTTTACCTATCAAGTATATGCAAAGTTTTCCGTAGGTACAGTATCCCCTCCTTTAGGATATGCTTGTTGGCTGAAAGGGAAGAGATTTCTGAAGTTATTTAAGTGCTTCTCAACCATTCAAACTGCAGCACTCACGAAAGAGGGTATCCACCCAGCGTATATCTGGTTTGGTTGGATAACTTGGGGGATTTGAAGAATGATCAAATTGTTTGGAATCTAAGGATTTTAATTGAATATATCTAAAAAGGAAAAGGAACACTCAAGATGCTTGGAAACCATATGTTGTGCACTAGGCACCCAGCCTTGGTTGTACGGCAAAGTTCCAAATGTTTCAATGGATGGATTCGTTCAACTTCTTTTCTAGTGCACTGCATGTACTGTAATTTGCAGAATTCAAATTTGATCAGATGAACTCATTGTTCGACTTCTTTTATACTTATAATCATATAGTTCATCAAGGGATTGACAAGCAAACTTGATCTTATTCACAAAATTATTTTCATGGTCATGAGTTGTCCTTAACTGACTGAAGTACTACAATATTCAAAGAAAGGAAGTAAGAAACGACAACACACAGTTTAAAAAAATATATGTATTCCAATCTGTAATGACCCATTTGTGTACTGGCTCAACAACATGTTGTATCCTTAACCATTGGCCAAAAAAGAAAAAAGAGGACCAAGTGGTTGATAGTGTACAAGTTTTATAAGCCATTGAAACATTATCCATCAAACCGATTTCAGATAAACTGTGGTCTTACAATGTCCCAGTGTCTAGGCTTTATTGCGTTGTTTAACGTGCAAATCAATCAATGGAAGACACGGGACTAGACTGGTTATGGAAGATTCTAAATGTGTTCATTTTGGGTTCTAGAAGTGAATCTTGATGCACATGGTAGCACTTAGTTCCCACACATGCAGCTGCTGCTCTTATACAGACTCTAATGAACCTGAATGCGCAATGCCCCTGTAACTTGACAGAACCTCAATGGCTTGTACAGATGCTTAAGCATAGGCTACTATAATTTCTAAATATCTTACAAGGCATTAATGCATGACCAATATGTCCAACGTGCGGCGAGTGATTGAGCTTATTATCTCATGGGCTCAAACTTTGGGCACATCTGATGAAATGGTCAATGATCAACTATATTTCACTATGAGTGCTTTAAGTCCTCGGTAACCTTGTAGAGTCATCTGGTGTTATGTGACAATAAATTCTTCTAATAGTTATAGTTAGTGTTCTAAGATTGTGCCTGTGGATTATTTTATGAAACAGACGAAAGAAAGAGAGTGGAAATACAGGAAGATTTGGCTTTTGTGTTGGTATGCCTCTCTTCGAAGATATGTTGATGACATGTACTAATTCTTAAATTCTTGATCTTTGAACATCAGTGAGGTTCTTTTGTATTTTCTGATAATGTTATGTTATTTCTTGTTGACTGAAAGATTGTGTCGGTGTGACCAAGTTGTATTTTAATCTCTCTCTCTGTGTATGCTTGTATGTAGATATGTATGTGCACGTTTGTGCGTGTGTGTCGGGCTCTGTTTTTCTTATTTCCCCATATAAAAGATAAATATGCAGAAAACAGAACAAGGGACGGAAGAGAAAGAGTTAACTGGCTGTTTTTGCAGTGTTGGAGGCACAGACTACGGATCTGTTAGAGTTGGGGCCTTCATGGGTCGGAGGATCATAAAATCTGTTGCATCTACATTGCTGTCACAGTCACTGTCAGCTAAAGGGATGAATCCAGATGATTCAGAAGAAGATGGTGTGGAATTGCTCGAATCTGAGGCTTTGCTAGACTATTTGTGCAACCTCTTACCACACAGGTGAGCTTCAGTTTTATAATCGAGATAATGCAAGAATTCAAATTATGTTGCGTCTCCTTTTTCCATGTTGGCTGGATTTACAATGAGCTCTCTCTCTCTCTCTCGGTTGCACTTGCTATACATTGCTTTCGTTCCCTTTCCTAATGTTCGGTTTTTGATTGGGGGGTTTAAGTTCGTGTGTCTGAGCAATGCAACTAACTGGTAAGTCTTTTATTTTCCTGATGACCAGAAAGTGAAGTTGTTAATTGTGTTAATAGAACAAGGGTAATTTTGTAAATTTTATTATGTGCTACTAGTCTAAATGTAGATAGGTCATCCACATTGGTGTACCAAGTTATTGTCCCAAAATTCTTGACATGGTGTCAGAGCAAAATCCTGGGAGAGTAAGGAAAATAACTTAGTTCTAAAACAATTAGATAAAGTTATTGTTCGTCGGCTCATCAAATTACTGTTAATTTTGCGTTACTGTTAATCGGGGGAGTTACTGTTCACTGTGGGCAATACTAATCATCTCGGCACTGCTTATTGCACGAAATTATTGTTCACTTTGAGATTACTGTTCATTTTCAAAGTTGCTGTTCATATCAGCATTGATCATCCCGAAGTTAATGTTCATCGGGACACTATTGTTCACCGCACTGTTGCTTATAGCAGGTAAGCTTGCTAGGTTATTATCCTATTTGTTATGGTACAAAGTTATGCTCGTGGACACAAATCATATGATGTAAGAAGAACACATTTTCTCGTAGATGTTTCTGTTGTGGTTTGAAGAACCACAAGTGTAATTTTTGTTGGGATATTGTTGGTAGTCCTCCTAATCTCGACTGCCCGTCTATTACTATTACATCGTTTGCATAAACAGATAATTCTATGGCTCATTCTCAACATCAACCACTCCTAGGCCATGGGTTATTGATTCTGGAGCTTCTGATTGCATGGCAGGTACTTACTAGTGTGTTTTTCCATGTTCAACATTCTAATTCCGTACCTGATGTGACACTAGCTAATGAGTCTGCTACTGCTGTTAAAGAAATAGGCAGTGTATATCCTAGTCCCTCTCTTCTTCTCTCTTCTGTTATTTGTATTCCTAATTTTCGACATCTTATGTCCATTAGAAAACTCACCAAACAGTTCAGTGTTTAATTAAATTATCTCATGATTCTGTTACCCTAAAAGATTTAAAAGCAAAGAGGCTCATCGGAAGAGGCGTTATCAAATTCACATCATATGTCCCGGAAAAGCCACCATCTCTACCACCTCATTGGCAAACTTGAAAATCTTGAGATATTAACAGTTGTCATCTTCATTGAACTTCACAGTGGACCTAAGCTTCAGACCTACTTCTATCAAGGAACAAACTAAACCCCAATCATATTGGCAATTCTTTGACCAAATGGAGCTTATCTCTCAAGAGAAACGAGGTTGAACACGTAAAAACACCCCTGGCACATCCAAATCATGAATGTTTTAGTTTGAAGCTTTTAAAAGCTCCCATGTCCACCTCTGACCACCTCCATCTCCATGTGCAAGACGGTTTGCACCAGCTCCATCTTCAGCTCAACAGAATCAGTAGCAGGAGAACGATCAAGATCAGCTTTTATTTGTGTAAATATGGCATATTTGTGATTGAGGATAGAGAAGTTATATAAGTAGTTAGAGAGATTTCAAACTCTTTGACTAACCTTGAAAGGGAAGAGACCTATCAAATTAAAGAACTTTATTTGTCTAACTTTGGAGTTACTAATAAATAAGAAAAGCTTTCAGTACAGAGGAACCCATACAACAAGGTTATACTAACAGCATAGGTTTGCTTTGCCTTTTAAGTTTATCTGTATGCCTCAATTTCGCGGTTGAGTAGGGAGATAAAGTAACAGGAAGAGAAGAAGTATTGTGGAGTATTTGTTGGTCTGTGTGAACAGTTGGGCAGACTCAACATTCTTTTATATTCCTTATTTTTGTTTTTTTGGGTTTAAAACAATTATTTTCTGAATCAGGTGCCTGAATCAAGTGAAAGGCAGCTTGAACTCAGGAATGGATAATTCCTGTGTTTGGATCTTCATTCTTGTAATTTCATTTCTATAACCATACGAGTATTGATCTTTAGCTCTATCTAACTTGGGTCCATTGTATATTCTTTTCCTTTGATATATAGTTGTGATATTCTTTACTAATCCTTCGCTTTTTTAGATATGAAGCTCTTTACTCAAAGATGCTTCCGGAATCCTTACTTGGTGAGACATTTCTTGAGAAATACACTGACCATAATGATCCAGTCACTATGATAGATAAGAAACACAAGTATGGAGTGAGAGCAGCGGCTAGGCATCCTATTTATGAAAACTTCCATGTGAAGGTCAGTATTTTAGTTTAGAAGTCCCCTAGTTCATCGACTGCAGAATCCAAATCTGTGGTTTTAGCTTTCAAGTTGCTCTAAAGCCCTTCTTCCACAACATGCATACGCATTGACAAGAGCCTGAAATCACAAGATGCCTGAAAATAACTGTAGGAATATGTTCTTGTTCTAAGGATTTTTTTTTCCAATGACTTTATGCTGAACTGAACAATTAATGTAGAAATGAGACAATATGGCAGGAGGGGATGACAACAAATAAAATGAGTCCTCTAATGTTATCTGGCACCGTGTTGTGATGAGAAAAAGTAGGACAAGAAGGTAGAATAATGCTGCAGTGAAAGTAGTTTAACATAACTTCAGCTGTGTATGTTGCACCTGTATAAAAATATGAGGTCGCCATAGTGCCCTTAAAACACACTTATCCTAACATGAAATTAATTGGCACCTGGTAATTTATTTGGTATTAGATAAGAGAGATTACATGCTTAGAATGACAGCATCTGCTGCATTTCCTTTCTGGGGTATACAGTAAATTCTCTGTTTTGATGGTTGATGTTATAGCTAACTGATAAAGGGGATCTGTGAAGGCTTAATTGTTAGGCAATCAAGAGATTTTATAAAGCTTGGTTTTCTTTGATTTTGAAGTGCTTCTACCATCGTTGTTTTTCCTCTGGCCTGACGTAGCAAAATCATAAATCCATAAACTATTTTGTTGTAACAATTATTGTATTTGCAAAGACCAATATGTCACTTCTTTGTTGACATCACTCTAGGTATTTGATATATAGTGAGATTTATGCATTTTTGTAAATTAGAGGTGTAAATTACTGGCCTAGTTTCAAGGTGACTTTGATGAAAGTTTTATGTAGATTATGGTTGCTAGAGGATTATACTTAAAACTTCTGGAACAGATGTATCTTATAATGTTGCTGGTTACAAATTAGTATTTGATCTGAATGTCTATGGCATGTTTTTCCAGGACCAGAAAGTATCAATTTTGGAAAAACACCAAATAGATTTGACATACTACACAATGAAAATTGAATGCAGCAATTGTTGACTTGACTTGATTTGCAGGCTTTCAAAGCGCTGCTAACATCTGCAACTTCAGATGATCAACTCACAGCGCTTGGAGAACTGATGTATCAGGTATTTTTATGCTTCACAGGCATGCAAATTCTACATGAAAAATGAAATGATGTTTTTATTTCCTTATTACGATATATGCTTTTATAGAGGTTGCCTGAGAGTGAGAATTTGGCAGATTGTTCTCAACAACAAAGGAAAGTAAACATCCTTCTTATTTATAAGAAGATAACTCATCCTTCATGAGTCTAAGCGACCTAATGAGGAATTTTGATTGTGAGATTTAAGTACTATCAAAATTAAACAAAATTCACACAAACAAGTAATAAAATTTGTAACCTAATACCTCTATCCGCAAGTACACTGGTCAATTGTAGTAGGGAAACTATTAGGGTCGATCGCACGAGGAAACATGAATTGGTAAGTACCAAAGTTAATCACTTTCTTTATTATCTAGACAATTCATCAAATAATTGGTAGGCAAAATGGAAAACTCAACAATTTGTAGTAAAACAAATGGAGAAAATCACAATTACAAGTTAAGTTAGGGGTTAGAATCCACTAATGGTCACAAAATATGCAAGAATAAGATTATACTTGCTTATAACATTTAGTCTTATTTAGGAATCCATAGCAATCAAGTCTTGTTCTTGCAATGAATTAGACTATTACTTCAAAATCTCATTCTTATGATGATTCAAATGAAACTAGTAACAAGTATTTTCTATTCTCATAGTGAAAAAACGTAGTGTTAGTTCATTCTTTAGCTACAAATAAGAACAAGATATGTCAAGTTTAATTCTACTCAAAGCATATCATTAGCTTCATCTTCACCCTTAGCTTGTAATTAGTTCATATTGAAGACACAAACAAGTAAAAACAAGAATACAATGTATAAACTCATAACAAAGATTGAAAGTAGAGAGATAGAGTTAGAAATTCTCATTTCATAAGCTCAAACTTTCACTCTCTCCATTGAAGATGAATTGATTCAAGTGAGATTCCTCCAAGAGTTCTTTACAAATGTTGTTTTTCCTAAAACTACAAAGAAAAACTCAACTACAATTACTTTGGGAGTGCTCTTCCGTTCAAGACTTGGTTTTTATCAAACTAAGCATGTCTTACATGAATAATAAAGGCATCTATTTATAGAAAAAATCATAGCTCAATTCCTTGTCCAAGTTGGAGACATAATGATCAAATTTGATTCTTTTTGCCTCAAAAGTTTTCCTTGAGCTTTGTGTTATCTTCTAAAGCATCTCAAAATGCAACAGGACGTTGGAATTATCTGCAAAAATTGTGTGAACAAGCTGTAAGTTAAAAGAGCTGAAATTTTGTAAGTTGCACTGATCCGCGGGTTAGCTGACCCGCGGATGTGACCCGTGGATTGCTCCCAGAAGATGGTCAAATCAGCTTTTTTTCAAAACATAAAAGTTGTAGCCTTTTGAGTTACCTTTCCAACACAACAAGAATTAGGTCATTTGGAGCTTTGGGTGCAAAGATATGGCCAAAATACTGAGAGGTGGTCGGAAGGTCTTTGCAACACAAATTTACTTCAGTAATTTGGCATTTTGGCTATGACAATATGAGAATTAGATTTTGATGTCTCCATAAGAAATGTAGAGCATTCTCTTAGCTTCAAATGCAAGAAGAATCATCGCAATCTAATATTTGTAGCTCAAGTTATTGCCAAAATACTGAAATCTGTCATTGTTGTCGACCATCTAGTTTTCACCAATTCTTCACTTCCATTGCTTCTTTGCTTTTCCTTTTTGCTGGTTTTTCCTTTGATGCCCTTGAGACCTTTTTCTACTATTTGAATCATAATTTTTTGGTAGAATTTGATGAATAAAAATTATTTTGGGAATTCCCGAACATAAGTGATAAAAAAGATACAACTTGAATTAATCTTCAATTTGATAATCCTTGTGCTTCAATTGATCCAATTTGTTTTTAATCATCATTTACTTGCAATATCAAATAAACTTGGGCATTAATTTGCTTAAAATAATAATTCTGCCTCAAAATTTTAATTTCCGATCTAAAATTTTTAATTTTAGAGCAATCATTGTTTTGAAGGAAAATAATAAAATTGAGTCATTTTAATATAAAAAATACTAAAAACTCACTCAAAACACACTAAAATTATAAATAAAATACTATACTAAAATAGGTAAAATTATTACAAATCAAATTCTGTCAATTTAGTCTGGACTAGTTACAAGATGTGTCATCATAGTCCAACAGTGAAAGTTGTAGGCCAATGTTGATTTGGAATTTCAAGAAAGAAAGAAATGTTATTATTTGGTTAGTAATCTTGTAATAATTATGGAATATGGTCTTCATTGAAATCTAATATTCACTACTTTGTTTTGCAGTGCCACTACAGTTACAGTGCCTGTGGACTTGGCTCAGACGGGACAGATAGGCTGGTTCAGTTGGTGCAAGAAATGGAGCATAGTAAAATGTCAAAATCTGTAGAAGGAACTCTTTATGGTGCAAAAATCACTGGAGGTGGATCAGGTGGAACTGTGTGTGTCCTTGGAAAGAATTGCATACGCAGTAGTGAACAGATTTTTGAGGTAATTTTACTTATTTTTTCAGGAAGTGAACGAGGAACACTGAGTGCATCCTCGAATTTTTTAATTATTGTTTGCTTCTACAAATTGAAAAGGAATTAAAAATGGAAATTCTACAAATAATGAACAAACTACCATATTATATTCAAATCATCGTCACAAAATGGTAAGGGACTGGGTAATTTTGTGGTAGTAATCTATAGTGATTGTCTCTTCTTTCCACCTACCTGATGCAGGCCACCCCGCCTCCCTTGCACCACCCCAACCCCTCCCCCCCCCAAAAAAAAAAAAAAAAAAAAAAAAACCCCATTTGTTCTTTATCCTTTATTTCCTTTGATAAAAAGAACTAAGAACTGCGATGTCCCACGTGATGTAAGGCATACTTTTCTGTAGGGTCTATTGCATGATGATCTCCCCTTGCTTTCTCATCTCTGGTGTATTGCATGATGTTCTCCCCTTGCTTTCTCATCTCTGGACTTCCCGTGCTGAAAATGTTTTTATGTGCAGATTCAACAGAAATACAAAAATGCCACTGGATATCTGCCCATAATTTTTGAGGGCTCATCACCTGGGGCGGGGAAATTTGGACATTTGAGAATTCGTCGCCGCAACCCTATAGTAATGGAAGATAGAGACTGATGAGGAAAATACCCATTTGGGTAGTAAATGATCATATACTGGATAATATTAGGGCAGAGCTTTGAGCTAATCTGCAAAGGCTAGGAAATATAACTAGGATTGCTTTTTGCCAAATTCGAACGTCATTTTTATGGTATTACTTCAGCATTTATGTTATGACTTTATAATATAATATTCACTCAAATCGATGTTTCTGTCGTCCATTTAAAGGTCAAACCCCTGCCGGAAAAAAAATGTTATTGGACAAGGATAATAGATTAGTTATTTCCTTTAAAGCTTGGGATCAGTTGCCAACTCACCCATCAAGATGATGAAAGTACCCTATCATAACAGAAATACACCACTTGTTGTCCGACTTGCTTGTTTTAAGCATCAGTCTTGAGCCCGCGTCTTACGTTACATGGTGAAGAAAATCGATATCTGCAAGCATAATAGATTAGTATTGTTGGAGGATTTTAATAAAAATGCAAATAATTTTGAAATGATTTAGTGAATTTTTGGGTTACATTTTGATCAAATAAACAAAGAATTTTTATAAATGTTATAACAATAATGTTCGACCCACATAATGGCGTACTTATTATCATTATTATTATTTTATTAGTAAATATATAATCAAGATGAAATTGTTTAATTATTGGATTTAAAATTTACATTTAGTTCACTTAATGTCTAGATTTATTACTTCTAAATTTTCTACCTATATAAGGAGTTTTAATAGGAGATGAATCATCCCTCGCTATCTTTTTAAATTCTATACAGCTGTCTATCGATTTGGGACAAAGTATTGTGCTGTGCTATGTTTTTGTCTAAATTTGGTCGAGTAAATTAGAATAGATTACAGTGAGAAAAGGACAAAATATTGTGTTGTGGCAAGTTTCTATCTAATTTTGGTGGAGTAAATTAGAATAGATTACAGTGAGAGAAAGATGGGTTGTTGTATCTTTAAGATGATATAATGAACCTATCATGTTAGATAAATACTTCGGAGGTAACGTGTTAAAATTTATTACATCAGGCGAACACTCCAAAAGAGCATTGAATCGTTTTAAAGAAACTGGCTCAGTCCCTATTAGTGGTGTAAACTAGTCGAGTCGAGTCGAACCCAAATACTATTATGCTCGAAGTTGATCTTAATAATATTATTAGTGCTCGAGATCAAACTCGATTAAATTTGTAACATGGAGCTCAAATTCAACTCGTGAATTTCAAAGAGAGCTCAAGATTGACTCGAGATCGCTCATGAAAACATGATCGAACTTGAACTCCAGCTTAAACTCACATATATAGAAATCTCATGTAGGATATTTACTATTTATTTATTTTTTAGTAGCTTGACTAGCTACTTGAACACTCTATTTGTTTCTTGAAATCAAGATAATTAAAACATATGAGCTACTCAACCGAACGAGCAGGTGATGCAATCTAAGGCCTAGAAGCAAGGAATAATGAATAAATGGAAAGGAAAGGGTTTGGCAGTAACAACATACTTTGGTATTTTGATGATAACTTGAGTTACAAAAATTGAATTGAGATGATCCTTGAAGTATTTTGAAGCTAAGAAGATGATTTACAATCTTATGGAGATATCAAAGTCCAATTCTTACGTTTTCAATGCCAAAAGTTCAAGTCAATAAAGTATGTTTCCGTTGTGATGTTCTTCTAACGTGTTATTAGTATTTTAAGCATGTCTATGTTAGTGTATGCCCTAAAACAAAGGTGGTTTGAGGCTTTTTGTACTTACACCTATTTATGTTATATTTATTCGTGTGATATTTTTTTTATCATTTATACTTGTATTTTCATGTTACTTGATTATGTGATAAAGTCTTTAAAATATCGACTGTGCATTAGAGATTGTAAATGTTACAATTATGAGACTCTTAATACATAAAATCATATTCTTAAATATCCTTAGTCGTAGTATTAATAAGATTAGACATCATTAATACGGATAGACGGGCACATATTTTGCCTCTACTTATAGCAAGTAGTAGTAGATTTCATAGACTATGGTGTGCGTAACACCTAAACTGGTATGTGGATGCTTGATTGGAACAAGTTCATTGGATTGATTGGCCAAGAGTTTTCAACTATAGTGCTAATGGTTGAACTCTTAAATGGCAATGGTGTAAGTGATCTTTTGACTTGAGATTACCATAGCATCTTGAGTATGGATTGATATACTTTGACTCTATTTCTTGGTGCTCGTAAAAGAGTATCCCATAGGATAGAGGTTGGGTATAGTATGAAGCATGAAAAGATAGTGAGTAATCGATACAAGATTTACTACTCCTTAATAGGAGAGTATATCCTACCTTAGCCACTTGTTAGAAATATTAACTTGAAAAATCTTCTATAGAAGTGATAGTATGACTTGAAAGTAGTTTCAAGGTTATACATCATGGAGAATTATAAGTACGGATTAATTAATTATTGAATTAATAAAAAATTAAAGTGTTTAATTTATCTAACTCTTAATTAATTAATGAGTTATAATTTATACTTATTACCAACGTGAATGGAACCTAATGGGTCACACACAATAAGAATAATGTCTTTAGATTAAATTGTTATTAAGATAAGTATAAGATTCTTATGGGGTTAATTTATGAGATAAATTAACTTAAAGGTGTAAGGTAATAAGGGGAGTAACGCAGCGGAAAATTTAAAAAATTTATTACCTTAGCCATGGATCTCTTTGATGTAATCTATACGATTAAAGGGTGTTTAGCACAAATACCTCAAGCATAGAAGGTTTCTATGCTTCAAAGGGCAAGGTCCTATTTGATGAAGGTGTTGATCTACCATGAAAAGCCCTCCAAGTGTTGAGCCTTCAACAGTATCCACACGAACATGATCTTTAGGAACCTTTGGGCTTGCTTGCCTTGCCTTTTGAGTGCTAGCTCCCTTGAATATCATGAAGAACACAAGAACAAGAAGAGGAGGAAGACAAAACCCTAACCCTTAGGGAGAAGAGGGTGTGGTGTTTTTCTTGGGAGAAAACACGCCTCTCTCAATTTTTCTCTCTTTAAATTTTATCTTGTGTTTCATCAATCAATCAAGAGTCAAGGCATGAACTTATTTATAGATGTAGTATTCTAGTCTTTAAGGAAACAAGAGCAATTGGAAACCAAGAAGGTTTAGGAAGCTTACCTTAAGCTAATCCTATTTCTTTAGGAAACCTATTCCAAAATGAAACTAAATAGCTTCTTAATTCCTTTTAGAAAACTAATTTCCATCAAGACTTAGAATATTTATAATTAAATCCTTTAAGTTAATTTATCACATAAATTAACCCCATAAGTATCTTATACTTATCTTAATAACAATTTAACCCAAAGACCATGTTCTTATTGTGTGTGACCCATTAGGTTCCATTCACGTTGGCAATAAGTACAAATTATAACTCATTAATTAATTAATTAAGAGCTAGATAAATTAACACTTTAATTTATCATTAATTCACTAATTAATTAATTTGCACTTATAGATCATGAGTGGCGTCTAGCAATGCATCGTGACCACCCAAGTGAATAGGAAAGTCATATGGTAGACTACACCTATCAATGACAATGTTACCGTATAATTAATATCCTTTCACCACACTATATCCCAATTAGTCTAAGAGTGTAGTGCGTAATCTTTAAATGACTAATTAATGATTTCTTGTTCCCGAAATATAACTTTCCATAAAAGTATAACCTTGAAACTCTTTCAAGTCATACTTTCACTTTTGCGCAAAAGATTCTTTAAGTTATATTTCAACAAGTGGCCAATCCGGGATATACTCTCCTATAATAAGGAGTGGTGAATCCTATATCGATTACTCACTATCCTTCCATGCTTCATACTATACCCAATCTCTACCGTATGGGCTACTCTTTTACGAGCACCGAGCAATAGAGTCAAAGCATAGCAATCCACATTCAAGATACCATGGTAATCTCAAGTCTAAGGATCACTTACACCATTGCCATTAAGAGTATAATTCAGTAGCACTATGAATATTAACTCTTGGCGGATCAATCCAATGAACTTGTTCTCTAACAAGCATCCACATACCAGCTTAGGTGTCACACACCATAGTTGACGAGATCAACTACTACTTACCCTAAGTAGAGGCAAAGTATGTGCTAGTCTTCCCATATTAATGATGTCCAATCTCATTAATACTACGACTAGGGATACTTAAGAATATAACTTAATGTGTAATAAGAGTCTCATCATTGTAACTCTTACAATCTCTTATACACAGTTAATATTCTATGGACTTTATCAAATAAACAAGTAATATTAATAACAAGTATTAAATGACAAAGAAAATGTCACATATATAAGTATAACACGAAATAAGCGTAATAAAAATTCAAAAAACTAACTTGATTTTAGGGCATACACTAACAAACTCTCACTTGCACTAAAACCAATCACCTATAGGTTTTAGGCCATAAGCATGACTATCATGCCTACTTTGGGACAAGGCCATAGTGAAAGGATTAGTGACACTTATATTGTGGAACTTCCTTTATCTTTTCATCATTTGTACCAAACTATTTCTACAAATAGATGGCGGCATGAACCTACACTTTAAGATCATGGATGAGACTTTAGTTCCTTGATTAAGCGATGGCACAATTGTTTTCATAAAACAATGGAAGGAACTATTCTTTGTCCAATAAAGAATCCCTTGATCCATAGTAACTTCTAAAGCTACCATGTACTCGCCTTTGTTGTAGAATATGTTGTAGTGTCTATCATAAAACGCTTTTATCCGCTACAGTTCAACGTGAACACCAATTCATCTCATGATTTTCTTATCATCCCTATTGGATTAAAAGCTTGTATCTTTAAATCCCACACTTCTTAAGTGTAATCTCCATAGTAAAAAATAGTCTTTTAGTGCTTCTCGAGTACTTAAGAATATTCTTTGATAACCATCTAGTGACACTTACTAGAATTGCTCGTAACACTTAAAGCCAGAAGACATCGGGTCTCGTACATAGGATAGCATATACAATAGAACCTATTGCAAAAACATATGGGATCTATTAATGCTGTCAATCTCGACAAGTGTCAAAGGCACATGTCTCTCAAAAGAGTAATCTCCTATCACATAGGTAAAACCCCTTCTTCGATTGCACTATGCTAAACCCTTTAGCATCTAGCCTGTGTACTTGGATCTAGTGAGACCAAGCAATCTCTTGGATCTATATAGATCTTAATTCCCAGATTAGAGATCGTCTCTCCTTTATTAAGAAATTCTTGGACAACCATATCTTTACCTTTAAAGTATGTTGTTTCCATCAACGATATGTCATCCACATATAGTATCAAGAAAATGACAATGCTCCCACTCAACTTTACATTTACACAAAGCTTGTCTTTGTTTTCAAGAAAATCTAAACTCTTTGATTATCTTATCAAAACAAATGCTCCAACACCTTGACACTTGCAAGAATCCACAAATGGACCCTTAGAGCTTGCGTACCCAATGACTATCAATGAAAGTAAAGGCCCAAGGGATGTGTCATATACATACCTTTTAATTCCCGTTAAGGGATGAAGTCTTCATGTCCATTTGTCATAGCCATAAAAGCAACTATTGCAAGTAAAATCTTAAATGGATTTAAGCATGGCTATTGGTAAAATGGTTTCTTTCAAAGTCAAGCCTTTGAATTGAATCCTTTTCCATTAACCTTGCTTTATAGGTAACTACATTACCATCCATGTCAGTCTTTCTTTTAAAGACCTACTTGCATTCTATGGGTTTTATTCGATTGGGTGTCTTGAGCAAGGTCTACATCTTGTTCTTGTACATGCAATCCATTTTTGAATTTTATGGCATCTTGCCATGTCAAGGAGTCTACATTAGACAAAGGCTCTTCGTGACTAGTAGGTTTGTCATCATATATGACAAGTACAATATTGCTCTTGCTAATGAGAAGTCTATATCTCTCATGTGTGAGAAATCCATATTTCTCATGAGTATAATGCACTCTATCAGTCTTTTGAAGATTTTGTGTATTTTGAGCTTCCGTTGCGCCTCATTAAGATGTGGCATAAGCTGTAGTTCCAACTTTTGATCTTTGTCAATTCATGGTTCTTGAACCTTTCAAGTTCTATCTTGCTCCCACTGTCTCTTTTAAGAATAAACTATTATTCTAAAAAAAGACATTTCTTGAGACAAATATTTTTCTCAAGGGAATTATAGAAATGGTATCTATTGTTTTCACAAGGATACCCCACAAATAGACATTCGTCGGAACATGGTTGAGTGTATAGAAGTTGGCGTCTAAGACAAGAACCCCTAAAATGAGGTTAGGAATTGTAGTATGGCTCATTATGGTTTGCACCATATCTCATAGGGTACAACTTCTCCTCTTTTATACATCATCAACAATGGTGTGTTAAGTGGAGACCATTGAGAAAGAATCACATTCTTCTTTAATTACTTTGAAACACTTGATATTTAGTATTAGCCAAATAGATCAAATCTTTAGTGTTTTAATACTCTTGCCAACTTGTTTTTCTTACTTCAACTTTATTGACTTTGAACATTTCAAAGGAAACGGATGCGTGTATCATATGGTACACATAATCATATCCCATATGATCATCCATGAAAGTGATGAAGTATGATAAACAACCTCTAGCATGGATCGGCATTGGGCCAAAAACATCTATATGTTAAAGTTCTATGAGGATCACTAGCACATTCATCTTTTTTCAAATAAAAGGTGTTTTGGTCATCTTTCAAAGTAAATGAGAATCACATGTCTCAAACGATTCATAATTGAATGAGTCCAAGTACACAACTATTATGTGATTTGGAAGTGCGTTTCTCTTTCACATGACCAAGTCTATAATGCCAGAAGGTTATTTGTTTCAAAATATAGAGTTTTTGTCTATGTTTGAGAATGGACTTATCAAGGTTTAGGATTTGTAAAACGTTGTTTTAGTGATTTAATACCACAAAGAACACCATTACGTAAAAGAACAGTATATATTCTCTTTTGTAATGGTAAATCTTTTCACATTTAATGTGAATTGATTTCATGTTCTTTTGTAAGAATCACATAATAACAATGTTTTAAATTCTAGAACAAACCCAGTTGGTAAAGAGTGTATAAGTCTCTACAACGAGTGTAGCAACTCTTGCTCCATTCATCACATGTAGTTTGACTTTCTCCTTACTTATTGTCTACCATGCTTTAAGACCTTGCATATTTTGCAAATATGGGATCTATATCCAGTATCTTATACCCAACGGTCTTAATTAATAGATGAATTTATCTTAAACATAAACATACTTAGAAGTAGAAGCTTTACTTGGCCTCTTCAACTTCTTAGTATTGAAACGAGCCTTACAATTCCCTTTCCAATAGAATTGGAAACATGTGCCTTTAGACTTGTCCTTTTGATCACACCTTTAAGCTTTGTCATAGCTACTTGGTCTTCTCAAGATCATGCTAGGACTTTCCTTTAACAAGCAATAAAGTGCCCTTTTCTTCCTTGACAGATTACTCTTTAGATATCTCATATCTAATGGTCCTAGATTGTGTATCAACAACTCTTTGAGATGCACAATCACAGACAAAAAGATCTATCAATTTGTGCTACTTTTATAGCTTAGGAATTATAGATGACATTATGATATAAGTAGTAATATCATTATCATCTTTTATGCATCTTGTATGCACATTATTTCCTAACTATAATTGTCACTATAGGATAGGTGGAAGTGAGTATCAAGGACATAGCCTATAGTGCTTAAGAACTATTCTCAAGTCTTACACTAGTCCAAGAAAATCGTATATGTATGGAGATATAGGGTGATATGTGTGTTCATGTGTACATGTATTCTACAACAAGTGAAAAGATAGTACAAGTATTTGTTTCATGTTATAATTGCAAACCAAAAATGTGGGCTTCGAATTTATTTGGTTTGCTCCCACTATTTTACTTCAAATCAATAACCCTCAATCTATTGATTCGGGAATCCATTGGAAATTCCTAGTGGGCTAGGATCCCATCTAATTAACTTTGGGTTTGACGGAGGCCAATGCCCCAAAGGTAACTTCGATTAGGTAGATAACTTTTATCAATCACAACTCTTGTGACTCCTAGATAGTTGGGTATCAACTCTTGATATTCATATCTTATGCGTTACCCAACATTGCCTCAAAAATATCATAACATTGACGGAGGCCAAACTCGTTATGTATTTTTGTTAAGTCATACCCATTATTCAGAGATCACATCTCATAGCAAGAACATATTCCGAGTAAGGTGACCTTGACGGAGGCCAACGTGTCAACACTTAATAGGAACTCTTCGTTTTTGCTATAATAATGGAAGGCAACTTATATATATTGACTTAATATCGCCTCAAAAACCCCATAGCCTTGATGGAGACCAACAAGTTAAGCATTTTTGTTAAGTCAGGTCCATTATTTGGAGATCATATCTCATAGTAAAAAACATGCTCTAGGTAAGATGACCTTGACGGTGGGCCAACAAGTCAACACTTAACAAAAACAATGATTTTTACTACAATAATGGAAGGCTAGTGACTTAATATTTTATTTGAGGGATTTTATTTTAATTATATAATATACAGTCTCATCATAGCATGTAATTAAAATATATCGACATATAAAATAAAAACATGCACAATAAACCGTGGATGATTATGGACTTTACTAAGATATTTTACTCGAGCCTTAAGGAAAATATATGGTCAAATTCCTAAGGGATGTGATCAACTCCTTGATGCATTCCTTGGGAGGTCTTCAACTCTTGACGAGCCTCCATGGTTGCTCCTTGGTTCCATCTCCATCTTCTTTGTACATTACACATGTAATTCTATTCTAAACAATTTAGAAAATTAAAAACAAACTCTAACATACACAATGTACATTACATGTATTGACTAAGAAACCTCAAGTTACATTCGAGGGAAGTTAGGTGAGAAGAGAATTACATTAGAATAATAGAGAAGGCAGGACGCGCAGGCCCTATTTTAAAAACCAATACAAGCCAACCATTCAATCACATTGGTCATAGTCCATAATCATCCACCATGCCATCATAATATTTAACAATTAAATAAATTACTCTATTTAATTCTAGTCATAAGTCACATGGTCTAATTTAATTAGATTAATATTCTTGAATTTATTTGTCTCAAAAATAAAGTTATAGAAGGTGTAGGTTTCCAAAATTTAACTTTCCAAATATTAACAATTAAAATTGGAAAGTGGTTTATAGAGAAAATTCCAAAAAATTCGCGTTTTCCAAAAAATAGGAAAAATCTCCCTAGAACTCTGCCAGCAAACCGTGCGCGGTTTCATCCGCGGTTTGTTGACAGAACATACGAGTTTTTAACCGTGGGTAAAAACGCGCGCGATTTTTTGCGCGGTTTGTGTCCAGAAAATACGATTTTTGAAATTCTTTGGTCTTTTTCAAAACTTTTTTGATTCAAAACATGTTAAAACCCTTTTAGCACGTAAAATTAATTTAGAAACCTTGAATACAACCATAAGAACTCATCTTAATTATTTAAAACACTTTTAAACAATTAAGAACTTATCTTAAAAATCAAACTCTTGATTTTTCTAAAACAATTTTGAGACAAATTTCATCAAGAACAAACCATCCATATTTATGAAAATTAAATAAACACAAATCATATAGATATAATCAAAGTAGGCTCTGATACCACTGTAAGGTAATAAGGGGAGTAACGCAGCGGAAAATTTAAAAATTTATTACCTTAGCCATGGATCTCTTTGATGTAATCTATACGATTAAAGGGTGTTTAGCACAAATACCTCAAGCATAGAAGGTTTTTATGCTTCAAAGGGCAAGATCCTATTTGATGAAGGTGTTGATCTACCATGAAAAGCCCTCCAAGTGTCGAGCCTTCAACAGTATCCACACGAACATGATCTTTAGGAACCTTTGGGCTTGCTTGCCTTGCCTTTTGAGTGCTAGCTCCCTTGAATATCATGAAGAACACAAGAACAAGAAGAGGAGGAAGACAAAACCCTAACCCTTAGGGAGAAGAGGGTGTGGTGTTTTTCTTGGGAGAAAACACGCCTCTCTCAATTTTTCTCTCTCTAAATTTTATCTTGTGTTTCATCAATCAATCAAGAGTCAAGGCATGAACTTATTTATAGATGTAGTATCCTAGTCTTTAAGGAAACAAGAGCAATTGGAAACCAAGAAGGTTTAGGAAGCTTACCTTAAGCTAATCCTATTCCTTTAGGAAACCTATTCCAAAAGGAAATCAAATAGTTTCTTAATTCCTTTTAGGAAACTAATTTCCATCAAGACTTAGAATATTTATAATTAAGTCCTTTAAGTTAATTTATCACATAAATTAACCCCATAAGTATCTTATACTTATCTTAATAACAATTTAACCCAAAGACCATGTTCTTATTGTGTGTGACCCATTAGGTTCCATTCACGTTGGCAATAAGTACAAATTATAACTCATTAATTAATTAATTAAGAGCTAGATAAATTAACACTTTAATTTATCATTAATTCACTAATTAATTAATTTGCACTTATAGATCATGAGTGGCGTCTAGCAATGCATCGTGACCACCCAAGTGAATAGGAAAGTCATATGGTAGACTACACCTATCAATGACAATGTTACCGTATAATTAATATCCTTTCACCACACTATATCCCAATTAGTCTAAGAGTGTAGTGCGTAATCTTTAAATGACTAATTAATGATTTCTTGTTCCCGAAATATAACTTTCCATAAAAGTATAACCTTGAAACTCTTTCAAGTCATACTTTCACTTTTGCGCAAAAGATTCTTTAAGTTATATTTCAACAAGTGGCCAATCCGGGATATACTCTCCTATAATAAGGAGTGGTGAATCCTATATCGATTACTCACTATCCTTCCATGCTTCATACTATACCCAATCTCTACCGTATGGGCTACTCTTTTACGAGCACCGAGCAATAGAGTCAAAGCATAGCAATCCACATTCAAGATACCATGGTAATCTCAAGTCTAAGGATCACTTACACAATTGCCATTAAGAGTATAATTCAATTAGCACTATGAATATTAACTCTTGGCGGATCAATCCAATGAACTTGTTCTCTAATAAGCATCCACATACCAGCTTAGGTGTCACACACCATAGTTGACGAGATCAACTACTACTTACCCTAAGTAGAGGCAAAGTATGTGCTAGTCTTCCCATATTAATGATGTCCAATCTCATTAATACTACGACTAGGGATATTTAAGAATATAACTTAATGTGTAATAAGAGTCTCATCATTGTAACTCTTACAATCTCTTATACACAGTTAATATTCTATGGACTTTATCAAATAAACAAGTAATATTAATAACAAGTATTAAATGACAAAGAAAATGCCACATATATAAGTATAACACGAAATAAGCGTAATAAAAATCCCAAAAACTAACTTGGTTTTAGGGCATACACTAACAAAAGGATTTTTTTTTATAAATATCCAAGAAAAGGTTTCCAAATAATTAGGAAAGAGGCTTTTGGTTTCCTTAAGGAATATGATTTCTTAAAGGAATAGGATTTGCTTAAAATAAGTTTTCTAGGCCCATTTGGTTTCCAGTTGCTCATATTTCCTAAAAGACTAGGAGACTACTCCTATAAATATGTCCCTGCCTTGACTCTTAAAAGATTTGATGAAACACAAGACAAATTTTAGAAATAGAAAAATTGAGAGAGACGCCACCTGGGAGGAAAATTGTTTTTCCCCTCTCTTTCTCCTAATAGTTGGTCGCCCATTCCACGTCCATGAATATGTCTCTTACAGTGACACCCCTAGAAAACACCAACAAAGGAAAAGTGATAAGCAGTGTACTTAAATAAAGAGCATCCTAAAAGAAAGAAAATAGAAATGTAAACTAATTAAAAGTACGTGTCAAGAACTTCAAAGAAAAAAAATAAAGGTCATGAAGTGTGAAGTGAGAAGGAAGAAAAAGAACTTGGGGAAGAAACACATAAAAAAGAAAAGGAATTTTTTTTCGTTGCTTCCTGTGAATGGATAGGTGTCCGCAGGAATACTTTTTCCTTTCTATTGTACCCGCAACAATTCCCGTGAACCAATACTATTGCAAGAACTCTCCCCCAAGCATTTCTGTGATAGGCATACAGGGTCGCAGAAAACCAAAACTTTCTAGAGTGTACCCGTGACAGGTTCCCATGAACAGGAACCATCGCAGGAACCAAAATGTTTCCGGTTTCTGCTCCCTTGCACTTTAAACATCCTGCAAAACTCCTTAAACCAACACCTAACCTCAAAACAACCCAAATAAAAAAGGCATTAGCATGATTAAATACTATACAGGAATTTAACAGATGAAAAACTCCTTTATTCTTGAATTTGATAACTACAAGCCTAAACCTTGCCTCTTCTTTATTGGTTCTTGCACATCAAACTAAAACTAACCACGTCAATTGACATAAAGAACTATAAAAAACCTAAAATACTAAAAATTAAGTAAATTGTTGGGTTGCCTCCCAACCAATGCTTTGTTTATAGTCTTCAGCTAGACTTTTAATGTAGCGTACGTGACTTCGGAGTTCCCTAAAGGAGAAATGCTTCCTTTAAGACTCATCTTACTCTGCCTCATGGGTTTTGGGTCTCCACATCTTCCTCGTGAAAGCCTTAGCCAAACCCATCATTTGTGGTCAATTGCCTTCTTTTGTCAACAGTGGGACTTCAATAGTGCTTTTTGGAGGATTCTCACTTATCTTAAGCTTCTTGCATGGAGTTTGAGAATCCATGTAGGCTTCCTTTCTAACAAAACTTGCACCCTTTCCTTGATATGTCCCTGCATCACTCAAACATACTCCAAAGAAGTACAATCACAAATGACTAGACTTTTCTCTTGAGTTAATTCCACAGTATCAAGAGCAAAGACATTATCATTGATGGAGGATTTCTTAACCATTTCATCCAAATTAAATTCTACCTCCTCATCCCCTATTTCAAATTTTAATTTTCCCTGTTTAACATCAATTATAGCTCTAGCTGTAGCTAAGAAAGGACGACAAAAAATAGTAGGTATATTAACATCCTCTTCAATGTCTAAAACAACAAAGTCAATGAGTACTACAAATTTGTCTATCTTGACCAAAACATTTTCTAAAGTCCCCTAAGGATGCTTAATACTCCTATTAGCCAATTGTAACACTATGTTGGTCTTACTTAACTTCGTTAAGGCTAATTTTTTTACTATAGATAGGAGAATCAACGAGGCACTCGCACCTAGGTCACATAAAGCACGAGAAAACTTACAATTACCCACGGTGCATGGAATCGAAAAGCTACCCGGGTCCTTCAATTTGGGTGGCATTTGTTCTGCATTTGGACGCTACACTCCTCTGAGAAAGCAATCATCTCGTTGTCAATGAGCTTCCTCTTCCTTGACATTAAATCCTTCAAGAATCGTGCATACAAAGGAATTTGCAAAATAGCATCTATCAGATGTATGTTGATGTGCAAGTTCTTAAAAACATTCAGAAGTTTATGAAATTGGGAGTCCTCATTCTCTCTCTTAAGCCTTTGTGGAAAAGACATTGGTGGGATGTGGACTGCATCTGAGGGTCTTTTTGCTTCAATTTCAAACTTGGGTGGCTCGTGTTCCCTCAGAGACTCCTCGCCCATTTCCTCATCACTTTTCTGGGGTTCTTCACTTTCCTTCACAAGAGGCTATCCTAATTGTCTCTCGCTGCGCAGAAACATTGCATTGACATACTCCCTTGGATTAATCTCTAGTTGTCTTGGCAGCTCACCATTGTTCCTTTGTCTCATTGCCTCTACCAATTAACCAATTTGCATAGCCACGTCTCTACGTAGTGGTGAACCGTTTATCCATCTCCTGTGATAGCTTCTCAAAGGCCACTTCCCACTTTGGCTTGGCTGCCCCTTGAATTTGTCTTTGTTGAAATCTTGGCAAGTTGAATGGTCTTTGTTGAGCCCCTTGGTCTTTCCATCCTAAGTTAGGATGACTCCACCCTGGGTTATACGTATTAGAATATAGGTTGTTTTGGGGCAGGTGGCCGTTGTTGTTCATATATTGTACTTGCTCAGAGATAGGACATCTATTAGTCTCATGAAACTCTCCACCAATTGTACAAAATGCACTACTAACCTGTTTCTCTTGTGAACTAGGATCAACTTTGTTATTTAAAAGGACTAATACCTGTTGCATCTGTGCACTTAAATTGTGTAGGGTATCCCTATCAGAGATAGACATACCTGCTGACCTTCTAATAGTACCTCTCTCGTTGGCCCACTGGTAGTTGTTTGCAGCCATCTCTTCTATCAGTTGTTGAGCATAGGTCAATTTAGTAGCATAGGTCAAACCATTATAGAATGTCTGAACGATTAACCATTCAGAAAGTCCATGATGCGGGCACTTCCTGAGTAGTTCTTTGAATCATTCCCACGATTCATACAATGATTCCCTCTTAGGCTGACTAAAACCAGTAATATCCATTCGTAGCTTGGCAATTTTAGAAGGTGGAAAATATTTATTTAAAAATGCTCTAGATAAATTTGCCCAAGTGGTAAAAGAATTAGGAGGGAAAGAATGCAAACATAACTTTGCTTGGTTCTTAAAGAAAAGGAAAAAGACGGAGTTTAATTGCATCTTCACTTATTTTGTTCACCTTCAACGTGTCGCAGATCTCTGAGAAATTGACCCGATGTGCGTTTGGATCCTCTATTTCATTCCCTTCAAACTGCTCTTGTTGGCTCATCTGGATCAAGGCTGGCTTGATCTGGAAATTATTCGCATTGATGTCTGGCCTTGCAATACTTGTCTGTGCACCCTCTGTATTAGGCAAGGCGTAATCTCTCAATGCTCTCCTTTGTTGTTGATCCTAAGGCAATTGGGGATTCCCAGGCGTTTGAGGTAGATCAACCATTTTAGTTGGGATCGTCTCCTCTAAATTATCCCCTATGCTTTCCTCCACTTGCTCTTGTGCTCTTCTTTGCTAATGAAGTCTCCTTGTGGTCCTCTTAATCTCGAGATCAAAAAGAACCACAAGGAAAAGAGACCTGTGCATACAACTATCAAACAAATATTAACCCAAGAAAAAGTAAAAACTAAAAAACAAGAAAAATGAAAATAAAATGAAAAATGAAAATAAATTCTAAATTAATAGAGCTTATTCAGTCCTAATATTCAAGACGCTGTTCCCCGGCAACGGTGCCAAAAACTTGATAGGCTATAACTAGGCCTAAAAATAAATCAATTAAAAACAATCCCAATCACACAATCACCAAGTTATAAAACCTAATTATCCTATTGTCTGTAAGAGGATAGATCGTGAAGCAGTATAGGGTAACAGGGTCAAATCCATAGAGAATGCGTAAGGTAATAGCATAGGTAACGCAGCGAAAAAATAAAAATTTATTACTTTAACTATGGATCTCTTTGACATATCTATATGATTAACAAGGGGGTTTGCATGAAGATTACCTCAAGCATAGAAGATTTCTGTGCTACTAGGCAAAGATCCTTCGAAGAAGAGATTAGATCTACCATGAAAAGCCCTCCAAGCATAGAGCCTCTAACGATATCCACACGAACAACTTCTTTGGGAACCTTGTAGGCTTGCTTGCTTTGACTTTTGAGTGCTAGCTCCCTTGAATTATTTAAGGACACAAGAAGAAGAAAAACCTAATGTTGCACCCCAAAAATCGTGAAGTAAAAGGGGTGCTCGTGGGGTCGTGACTGTCGTGTCTCGAAAAGACGGTCTAGTCTAATGACCCTTTTGAAAAAGCAAGTTTTTGGGAAAAATCGTGTGCGTGTGTGAAAAATTGAGTTTTTATTGAAAAAGTGTATTTTAAGAAAAATGGTATTTTAAAGAAAACAAGGCCGGGACTAAAAATGCGACAGGTTTGGCCAAATAACTTTTGAAAAAGGGTTTTATTTTAGAAAATGGAGTCGCCACTTGGTACTGAGTTAGGGTGTACCAAGTCACCCGAAAAAATCGTTTAACAAAATAAAAATAAAAAATTTAAAAAAATATTTTAAAATCCTTTTTCGACTCCGGTCTACGAAAAACGAGAAAAAAAGGGTTCGGGAGTCACATTTGAAGAAAGGGAAGGCAAAGGCTTGCGCCTAAGGCACCCTTTCAACCTAGCCGAGGCCTAGTTGCGAGGTTTAATCAAAATTTCCTAAATTAACCCTAAGTTCTGTCGCGTTTTGGATGTATCTAAATGAATGCAAATCCTAAGTCTAAATATGCGTATCGGGAGGGTCGGAATGTCCCGTCGAAGCTTGGTTGGAATTATCGCATTAATTGCGAAACCCGAGTCGAGACCTTGAGGGAGTCACGAGTTTTTATGCAAAATGTGATGCAAAAAGAAAAGAAAATAATAATATATAGTACGTGAAGAAAGAAGGTGGGTATGCAACATGACGGGTACGGGGGACTAATAACTCGTGACTGAATATTTCTACCCACGGAGGGGGGAACGGCCTGTACGCCACCGCTTCCCACGTGAGTAGGCGACTATTTCTAGTCGAATCACGCAAATGTCCTAAATTTAAGTGAAGTGCAACCTAGATGTTATACATTTAAAAATGTGTCAAAATAATAATAATAATAATGAATAATAATCGTAAAAATAAAATCATGCTAAACGGAAAGAAAACTAAAAGTGTGTGAAATGTGAAATGCACACGAATGATCCTAACACTAAAATGTCCTAGAGGTCTAGTATTGGACTAGCCCGTTCTAAGGAAAATCTCACTAGCGTTGGACTAGTGGGAAACGATAAGCCACAACTAGCGTTGGACTAGTATGGTGACGGAATATCAATAAAACATGAATTAAATAGTAAAGCATAAATTAAAAGCAAATTAAACACATAAAAACATGTAAGATCACATTGGAGCACATAACACGTAAGCATGATATTCTAGATGTAAAAATCCTAATGAAAACGGTAAAACAAATAAGCATGTAAGCACGCAAAAGCAAATAAATTCTAACTATTACACCGGGGGGCTTGACTTACAATTTAAAGGGGGAAATTAAAATGCCCTATCTATTACACTTTCTATCTAATTACACGAATTTTTGCTAAAATATGAGAAAAATAATTTAACTATTACATTGACTAGCTAAATACAAAAATATTACATTTTTATCAAAATAATAATAAAAAAATAATAAGATTTAAAATGAAATCGTATGAAAGAAATAAATACATAAGGAACATACCAAATAGGAAATATGTAAATAAAACGCATAAAAATCACGTAAGGCACATTGGAGCACATAAAAGAGAAATTAATAAGAAATAGGGATACCTCTTGAAGACTCGGTACCAAAGCTTAAAGACGAACACATAAGTTAAAGGGACAACTATTTGATAAAATTAAAGAGTAAAATATGAAATACTAACGCATTAGAAAAATGTAAATTATAGCAAGTTAGAGGGGAAAAATAAAATAGATAAATAAAAAGAAAGTATAATGGGGGGCAACAAATTAAAAAATCTACACAAGTCTAGGAGCAAAAGTATAAAATAACGCAAATTGGGGTCAGATAGTAAATTTAAACTGATTGGGATAAAAATTAAAAAATCTACACAAGTCTAAGAGTGTGATGCAAATTAAAGTAAATTGGGTTGACAAGACCATAAATTTTAACAAGTGTGGCACAAAAATATAAATTCTAGCAACTAATGGAGGTTAATTGCAATTAATAAAGACTTAATTGAAAGAAATCAAACTTAAAGGGGGTCAATCTATAATAGTAAGGACTAATTTGCAGAAATCAAAAAGTATTAAGGGGCACATTAAAACTACTCAAAAATCCTAAGGGCTGAAATATAAATAATTATCTTGAAATAAATTAGGTAGAAAAAAGAAATCCAAACTAAATATTTAAAAAATAAAAAAAAATAAAAAAAAATAACTAAATAAATTCACTAAATAAATTAAATTAATGTAATCAATTAATTAAGCTAAAACTAAATTAACTAGTCAAACACATTAATTAACTAAATTAAGAAAAGCAAATTAAAGCAAAACAATTGATTAATCAAACTACAAAAGAAAAAATATATATATATTTTTTCATTATCTGAAACCTAAAGCCCAAAAAAAATCCCAATCCCATATTACTTAATTTATAATCGATTTCTTCTTCCTCTATTTTTTCTCTCCCCTTTTATTTCTTTTTTTTCCAATTTTTCTCGCCGCCTGTTTTCTTTTCTCCTTTGCTGATCTTCTCTGATTTTCTTCCTCTCACCCAATCTATACCTCGCCGTCCCTCTTTCTCTCCTCCCTCTGATTTCTCTCTGTGCTTGTCTCTCATCTCTATTCTCTCTCTCTCTCGTTTCTTTCTATCTCCTCCAGTTTCTTTCTTTTCTTTGATTTTCTTCTTTGTTCTCTCTTTAAATTCTGCTTTATTCACCTCTCTGTCTCTCTCGCGCTCTCTTTTTCCCAAATTTTCTCCCTGGAACTCTCTGTTGCTTTCTCTTTCTGGTCCTTCTCTCCGATTTCTGTCTCTTTTTTGCTTCTCTCTCTTTGGATTCTCTCCTTACCGGTCACTTTCTGTTTTTATTATCCTTTTCTCTTCTATGTTTCTCTGTTCATTTTTCCCTTCTTTCTCTCGCCCGAATTCTCATCCCTCTCTCACGTCTGACTTGCTTTCCTTTTTGTTTATTCTTTCCCATTATCTACTTCTCTCTTTGGTTGGAATCGACGACTATTACTCTAATTCCTTAGGGCCCTTTAGTTTAGGTTTAAAATGGCAGTGAAGGTGGGATGGGGCTAATTGGTAGTAGAGAAAAATTGAAATTGGGTTTTTATTTTGGCTGTGTTGATTATTTCTTTGTGCAGGTTTTGGTGGGAATTGCTTGCTGGTGTTTGTTTGGAGACTGACAGAGGCGGTCAGTGGGGTGGCGAGAGGGAAGAAAGAGGCAGATGGTTGAAGGGACTGTGATTTGGGTGGTCTGATTATTGTTTTGCAGGCTCTGTGTGTGTGCTGGAAGCTGTGAGTGTGTGTGTATTGCGTGTGTGTTTCTGGGTTTGTGTGAATGTGTCTGGATATGTGACTATGGTGGTTGTAGACTATGTCAACGATGATTTGAGATGGTTTGTGGGGTGGATTGTTGGGAACGACCGGCGATGCAGTGGGTGATTTCGTGCTTTTGCTCTTGTTATTTTTGTTTGTTTTGTGCAGGTCCTGGCAATTGGGTTGGAACTTAGGGCGACTGTGGGACTTTGTAGTGGTATATTGACGATTGAACTAATGATGGGGTTTTGATTTGTATTTAATTTTGAGCATTTTGAGGCTGGTTTGTTGTTGTGCGATGGTGAAGAAGACAGGGGCAGCTGGGTTGTTTGTGGAAATTGAGGCTCGATTTTGCTTGTGAATTAGGTGACTGAATGGAATTGAAGGCTCGGTTGAGTTGTTGGAAGGCTGCTAATTGGTGGAGAAGGCAAGTGGTGAAGGAGAGCTGGTGGGGTTCTGGGGTCAGGCAATGGTTTCATGGTGGTTGTTGGTTTTGAGACTGTGGAAGTTGATTAGGTGGTGGAGGTAGAATTGAAGAACGGTGGAAAAGGGAGGAGGGATGGAGAAGAGAGACTGTAAAGAAAAACAAACCCAGAAGAACAGAACATAACCCCAGAACGTTGAGAATCAGAAGAAGAAATCAACCACAGAGAAAGAAAATAAAAAAAAAAGACAAACGACAAAAACTAAAAAAAAACAAAACTTAGAAGAAAACATCAATAAAACATAAACTTGAAATCATATTATTCATAATGAAAATGGAATCATGATAAATGATAATGAAAGCTAAAAGAGAAGGATTACCTTTGGAATCTTGAAAATGATCTGGTAGTGAACGGCAGTGGAGATGAGCAGTAACGTGCTGATGAAGATGAACAGTACTAGAAAAAGAAAAATGGCGTGTTAGTGTGTGTTTTTGACTGTGAAATGTGTGTGTTTTAATCTAAAAATTACAAAAGCAAAAGTGTTTTAGGGTTTCTCTTTTTTCCTCCCTTTTTTTTTAATCCCTAAATGGGTATTTATACTGCACAAATCTTAACCTCCAAGAAATGATTAAAAGACCAAAATACCCTTGACTACAAAAATTACAACTTTATCCTTTAAAAATTTATTCTTTCACAATAATGAAAAAAAATCAAGAAAAATGTAAATAATAAATTCATTAACACTAATTCTGTAGCAGCCCCACCTTACCCAGAGGCGCACCAAAGGGCTTAGCGGACTGCCTGCCTGGCTCTCGCCAGGACTCAAATCACGCACTCGCTCAATACATACACATAATTAATGCAAAATAAAACACATTCGTAAAGAAATATATTCATAAAATTCATTTGAAGTACAAATATTACAAAATGTTTTACACACTAAAATTTACACAGTATGTGCAAGAATAGCCTAAACAAGTGGCTATTAAAATATACAAAACAAAACATGTACACTGTCCAAACTCAGCTTTTCCAGCTTTAGTATTTTTGGGAAACCTGGTTAAGGAAAACAAATGAACGGGATGAGCTATAATAGCCCAGTGAGTGCTCAAGTCATGCAACCATACCAGTAAAATGTGATTTTGTTCAATAAAATATTTAACGAGTAAATAAACAATTTGTGAACAATTTAAGTAACAAGTAGTCAATGGCGGATACGAGGCTCAACTACGGAAGCAAGCTTAACCGCAGAAGGAGCAAGCACTGATCATGTAACCAAGACGTTCAGACCGAGATAATAACTCAGGTCTTTGCCAAGGAACATTCCAGTATAAACAAGCAAGACCTTAGCCACCATTCACCTTATAACCTCCAAACAAGCTACCACCTCCAGGAAGAAATTTCAACCTTGGAAGGGCCAACAAGCAAGATAGTTCAATCCGGAGTTGGCCTCTTAGAGGAATTCAACTCATTTTGGGAAAGAACAACACGCCCTAAAACACCCAGCACCTTATAACCTCCAACTCATGATAGGGTTGACCAACCGTGAAGTAACGGTGAAGTTAGTCACGGAAGTCTCAATCACAAATAACACATATAATAGTGAAAGCATATAACACATTGCGGAATAGATGCGATAAAGTACACATCTTTCCTCAAGTAACACATATCACTAGATAATCATGTCAAGTATATCGTATCATTTTATGCATCAAAATAATGATGTCAAGTAGTACATGGCATTTCATGCATCATACACACATAAGAACACTCACCTGAAGCCTAAGAAAATATTTCGTAATACGATCGGGTCTCACTTTCGGATCCTGAAATTCAAAAGAAATAATAGTATAAAAATCCTAAATAAAATCTAAGAACTTTCATAAGGAAATTCAAGAAATACCCCAAGTCTTTCTAGGGTTTAATTTCTAGGGTTTTGGAGCTTAGGGTTTTACCCTAGGGTTTAGGGTTTTCAAAATTAGGGTTTTCTAACTTTTAGGGTTTCACTCGGAAAGGTTTAACTCACTAATAGCTAATCTACAAAAATTTCTGCACACTTAAATCACTAAATTACAGCTTATAAAGTCTTAAATCATAGCCTAATTACTTTTATTTCCTAGGTTTTACCGAAATTTCGGCAGCATTTCCCCTATAATCGGACTAACCCAAAAATTTTCCCTACAAGAAAATCCAACAATCCAACCCAATTCAACAAGTTCTACAATTTTTATATTCAATTTAAACCCAAATTCAATCAAGATTCCACTCAAATTCAAAATCCCTACTCCAAGAATCATCACCCAAATCTGCACAGGGTTGGTTTTCAGCCAACTTCGTGCCATTACTGGGGTCAATCCACTAAGAACTAGGGAATTGTGATTACATGGTTTGAAAGTACGTTTATAGGGCTACAACTTTTGTGAAGATCATCAATCCAAATTCCAACTAGAACAGGTTCAAAATCAGCCCTCAATTTGGCTCATCATAAAAACTGTTTTACGCAGAATCAAATTTTCAGCCAACTTTGCAAGCTTTCTGCGGTTAATACACAATTGAACCACCATGCAAGCCTTATACCGTTTTAAATCCCTATGAATCTAGTTTCTAAAACAACAAGAATTATTCGAATCCAAGTATCTACACCAAGTTATGAAAGTTTTACTAAAACTGGTCCAGCATGACTGTTCAAGTAGTTCTACCAATTTCACATCAAACTCACTTTAATTTCACTCAAATTTATCACAAAAACACCTAAACTACTCCAAGGTTCTTCAACCAAATCAAACTTAAATCATGTCATTTCAAGTTTAAATCACTATCTACAAGTCATACAAGTCCATAAACCTCATATTCATGGAATAAAACTTCATATTTCATGGCTAAAATAAATCATACTTAACTTTAAAGATATGGGTAAAAGCTATAAAAACTACAAATTATACTTGAAATAATAAGAGAAGTTCTTGGTTAATACCTTTAATAAGGCAAGATCTTTGCTTAGGATGAAGATTAACTCACTTTCTATGGAAGAAATAGGATCAAATTGGAGAGAAATACTTCAAGAAAATGAAAGCAAAAGAGAGGAAAAAGAGAAAATAGGGGCCGGCCAAGATGAAGAGGAAAAGAGAAAAAAAAATGGCTAAGTAATATGGAAAAGAATTGAAGAAAAATTGGAAAAATGGTGGTCCAATCAAAGCAAGACAAAACCAAAGTGATCTTGACTTTCTTAACTATGGAAGACTACACTTGGCTAAGGGTCATTAGAAGAGATTTTTGTGATTTAATCCTACAATTATATCTTGCAAGAGATGCTAGGTACAATTCCTAAAAGCAATGGTACAACATGCTAGTAAAATAGAAAATCAATTCCTTATTTCTTCTCACTAATTTTGGCCCTCTCTTTTTTTTTTTTTTTTCTAATGAACATAATACAAAATAAATGGTTTTGGCATGAATTTCTAGGGTGTTACAAATTCACTCTGAAAAAAATTAGAAACTTAGAAACATGCTTAAAACCTAAAAATGAATTTGGGATCCAAAAATTGGTGAAAAATGAGTTTGGAATGTGAAATGACAATTTTGCCCTTGGAAGACGAAAATTCACAGAAAAATAGCTATTGACCTCAAAAAATTATCAAAAATTACAAATAAGCTTAAAACACTAAAAAATGCATTTTTGACTCAAAATTTGTGAAAAATGAATTTAATTTGTAAAATGACAATTTTTGCCCTTGGGCAATGAAATTCACAGAAAAAATAGTAATCGTCTCTGAAAAAATTATCAAAAATTACAAATAAGCTTAAAAAACTTGAAAATGCATTTTTGACTCAAAATTGGTGAAAAATGAATTTAATTTGTAAAATGATGATTTTGCCCTTGGGCAATGAAAATTAGCAAAAAACTAGCTATTGACCTCAAAAAATTAAGAAAATTCAGAAACATGCCTCAAGAATTTGAAAAATGAATTTGGAACTTAAAATGAGCTAAAATGGTATTTGCGAGACGAAATTACCATTTTGCCCTTATGCTGGTAAAAATATAAAAATACTAATTAAATCTGGAAAAATCATAAGAAATTAATAAATTCATATAAAAGTAAAAATATGAATTTAAAGCCCCCAAAAATTGTTAGAAAAATATTTACAGATAAAATTACTATTTTGCCCCCCTGAGATTATTAAAAATTTAAAATTTGCCTTAAAAAATGCAAGCATGCCTCCCGGTGTTTGAAAATAAATGGTGTGTCAAAATTTGGTGTCTACACCTAACAATTAGGAGAGAGAGAGAGAGAGAGAGAGAGAGAGAGAGAGAGAGAGAGAGAGAGAGAGAGAGAGAGACTGTCTAGAGAGAGAAAGTGGCGTGCTTTTTTTTTCCTTCAATTTTTCTCTTACTAGTTTTCTTTTTGTGTTGCAATAATAATTCAAGAGTCAAAGCATGAACCTATTTATAGAGGAAGTATTCTAGTCTTTTAGGAAATAAAGCTAATTAGAAACCAAGAAGGTTTAGGTAACTTACTTTAAGCTAAACCTTCTTCTTTAGGAAATCTATTACATAAGGAAACCAATTAGTTACTTTATTTCTTTTAGGAAACTAACTTCCTACAAGACTTAGAATATTTATAAATAAGTCCTTTAAGTTAATTTATCTCATAAATTAACCCCATAAGTATCTCATACTTATCTTTATTACATTTTAACCCAAAGATTTTGTTCTTTGTGTGTGTGACCTATTAGGTTCCATTCACGTTGGCAATAAGTATAAATTATAACTCATTGATTGAGTTAGATAAATTAAACACTTTTAATTTATCATTAATTCACTAATTAATCAATTCATACTTATAGATCATGAGTGGCGTCTAGCAATGCATCATGACCACCCAAGCGAATAGGAAAGTCATATGGTAGACCATATCCTTCAATGACAATGCTACCATGTAATTAATATCCTTTCACAACACTATATCTCAATTAGTCTAAAAGTATAGTGCATACTATCAAAATGACTAATTTATATTTTCTTGTTCCAGAAATACAACTCTCCATGATGTATAACCTTGAAACTACTTTCAAGTTATACCATCACTTCTGCAGAAGATTTGTGAAGTAATATTTCCAACAAGTGGCCATAAAGGAATATACTCTCATATTAAGGAGTGGTGAATCCTATATCGATTATTCACTATCTTTCCATGCTTCAAACTATACCCAATCTCTAACCTATGGCTACCCTTTTACGGGAACCGAGGAATAGAGTCAAAGTATAGCAATCCACACTCAAGATACTATGGTAATCTCAAGTCAAAGGATCACTTACACCATTGTCATTAAGAGTTCAACCATTGGCACTATAGTTGAAACTTTTGGCGGATCAATCCAATGAACTTGTTCTCAAACAAGCATCCACATATCAGCTTAAGTGTCACGCATACCATAGTCAATGAGATCAATTACTACTTATCATAAGTAGAGGCAAAGTATGTGCTAGTCTATCCGCATTAATGATGTCCAATCTCATTAATACTATAACTAGGGATATTTAAGAATATGACTTTATGTATTAGAGTCGTATAATTGTAACCCTTACAATCTCTAATACACAGTCAATATTCTAAGGACTTTATCAATCAAACAAGTAACATGGAATTACACGTATAGATGATAAAGAAAAATACCACATGAATAAATATAACATAAATAAATGTAAATACAAAACACCTTAAACCATCTTGTTTTTAGGGCATACACTAACACACTCCCACTTGCACTAAAACCAATCACACATTTGTTTTAGGCCAAAAGCATTTATATGAGCATCATGCTTTTTCTGGGATAAGGCCTTAGTGAGATGATCAGCTATATTGTCATCAGTAGGAACCTTTTCTATCTTTACATCATTTCTACCAATATTTTTCTAATAAGATTGTAGACACCAAATTTTGACACACCTTTTGTAAAAATATGTGTGTCACTTTTATTTTAGGGGGTATTTTCTTATTTTTTGGGGGTCGAGTACAATTTTCGCATATTATATCTAATTTATCGTACTAGGGGCAAAATGGTAATTTCACAATGTAAATATTAGTTTATTTTATTTCCTAAATACATAATTTTACTATTTTTATCATTATTTATGATTTTAATGATTTTTGGGAGTCATTCATTATTTATTTAAAATTTTAGTATTTTTAATTCAACGGCACGTTTTCCAATGCACTAGTTTTACGATAATTTTCAAGTGAAAAATTTTATATTTGCATTTTTGTATATTCATAAATTTTCTGTAAAATTACATGATTTTTAGAGGTCATTTAGTATTTATTTATTTTTTGTCTTTTTGTTTATTAAGGGCACGTTTTTCGAGAATGCGTTAATCTTAAAAATTTTGAGTGAAAATTATACTATATGTGCTTTATGTGATAATGCATGTTGTGTAAAATTTTTGTGATGTCATTTATTAATTTTATAAATTTTATGATTTTTGCCATATTTAGGTCACGTTTTCCAATGCACTTTTTATTTACAATTTTCTTTATGAGAACTTTATCTATGAGCATTTTATAAATTTTTATGTTAAAAAAAAAAAAAAGAAAAAAAGAAGAAAAAGAAAAAAAATTATTATTATTTTGTTTTTTTGTTAAGACCATTTGATATTTATTTTTAGTTGTATTTTTCTAATATTAAATTAACCTTTAAGTTGTTGCACTAAATTTTACCTTTTTTTTTATTTTTTTTTTATTTTATATAATGTTGTATTTCAGTTTTTTTATATAATATAATTTTAAAAAAAAAAGGGGTTCAAGTAGTTTTATTTTATTTTCTTTTTCATTTTTTTTTTCATTTTTTTCATTTTCTTTATTTCCTTCTTTTTCCTTCAAAAAAAAAAAAAAAAAAAAGATGATGAACAGCAGCAGCAGCGTTGCTGCTGCTGTTTGCTTCCTGCCATGGCTGATGGCAGCCATGCTTCCAATCCTACCTAAACCACTAAACTCCATGCCTAATCACATCACTTGCACTCATTTTTTTTCTTTCAGATTTTTGGGGATTTGATTGAGTTTTTGGTTTTGACCATTTCTGCACACAGAAGCACTGCTTCATCCAGACTTCACAGAACACACACTCAACACACCTCACAGACATACACAGACATCAAGCACACAAGCCTGCACCAACACTCACACTACCCTCTCTGCCTCCTTCTCACAACAGACACAAACTCACCTTCACACACAATCAAACCTGCAATTCCCTCACTTCTCTCTGCCTCCTCTTCCCCTCACCATTTTCCTTCACGGACATCAGCCACAACGCACTAAAACACACGCCTGCACCTCACATCTCCCTCTCCTCTTCATCCCTCTCGTCCCCCTTCCCCAGCACACAAAAACTCACAGACTGCACACACAGATCCCTGAAGCTCACAAAACCTGCATACACATTCAATTCACACAGACACACAATTCCCTCTCCCTTCTTCCCTCTCTCGGCCCCTCCCCTGCATCTTCATCAAATACACATTCAATTCACACAGACACACAATTCCCTCTCCTCTTCATCCCTCTCGTCCCCCTTCCCCAGCACACAAAAACTCACAGACTGCACACACAGATCACTGAAGCTCACAAAACCTGCATACACATTCTATTCACACAGACACACAATTCCCTCTCCCTTCTTCCCTCTCTCGGCCCCTCCCCTGCATCTTCATCAAACACACACTTTCACAGACACATAAGCTCACGCACAACACACACCTGCACTCTCCATCCCCTGCACCTCAAACGCACCCCTGCACCTGTTAAACACACACCACAACACACAAGAAACACACACCTGCATAAACACAAACACACAAACACACAAACACACACACACGCACCAGCACAACTCATACATAAACACAAACACACACAATACACATACACCTGCAAAACATATACGCACACACCTGCAAAATTCGAAAAAAAAAAAAAAAAACGACAACAAACAACAACAACAAAAGCAACAACAATTGCAACACAGCTCCTATTCCAGGTAAATTTCTTCCTATTGCTTTCAAATTTTTTTTTTATTTATCATTGAAACAGAAATTAAAAAAAAAAAGAAAAAAAAAAGAAGGGAAACTGAAAAACGTCCGGCCGAGAGAGAGAGAGAGAGAGAGAGAGAGATCTGTGAGAGAGAGAAACGACGGCAAGGAAAGAAAAAAAAAAAAGAAGAAAAAAAGAAAAGAAAAAGGGGGAGAGCAAATCGGAGGGGAAAAGAAAAGGGAAGAAAAGAAGAAGAAGAAAAGGGAAGAAGAGAAGAAAGGAAGAAGAGAAGAAAGGAGGAAGAAGAAGAGAAGATCAGAAGGGAATCGAGGGGGAAGCAGAAGGGAATCGGGGATGAAGAAGAGAGAAAAAGAAAAGAGGGAAAAGAAAGAAGAGGAAAGAAGAAAAGAGAGAAAAGAAAAAGAGAGAAAAGAAAAAAGAGAGAGAAAAAGGAAAGAAAAAAATAAAAAAGGAAATCTGAAAAAAAAAAAAAAAAAACCAAAATCAGCCGGAAAAAGAAAAAAAAAAATGTTTTGGTGAAACTACGTCGTTTTGACGTAGTTTCACTCAAAACTACGTCGTTTTGATTAGTTAGTTTTTTTTTTATTTATTTTTAATTAATAATAGGTATTTATTTTATAGTCCTTATGCTTTCATTAATGCTACTGTGGCCCCTAAATTTTCTGATTTGTGCATTCAAGTTTCTGTTTTTTATAGATTGACCCCCATAATTTAATTTTCTTTGCAATTAGGTCCCGATTAATTGCATTTAGGTCCCTCAACTTTTAGATAATTATAATTTTGCCCCCCTACGTTTTTAATTTTTCATTTTGACCCCTATATTCTTCGGTAATTACATTCTGACCCCTAGATTTTGCTGGAATTGCATTTTTACCCTCTGATATTTATGAAAATTGCAATTTTGCCTCCCAAGCTTTCCTTTATTATATTTTAGGCTTTAGTGTTACTGAAAATTGCATTTTGGCCCTTATACATTGTTGAAAATTCTATTTTCGCCTTAGAATATTTGCTGGAATTTCATTTTTTACCCCTAAACCTTGCTGGAATTTCATTTTGCCATTATATTTTTGCTGGAATTACTTTATTGTCCTCCAATGTTGCTGGAATTTATATTTTTGTTCTCCAAATAGCTAAAACTTGAAATTTTGCCTTTAAATGTTTGCTGTAAATTGTGTTATTTAATGAGCTTGCTGAAATTGTGTTCTTGGCTTTAAATATTGCTGGAATTTTTGTTTTTGGGCATTATACTTGCTGAAAATTACATTTTAGCTTTCAAATTTGTTGTAAACTATGTCATTACCTTAATTAGGGTTTGAAATTATAATTTTACCCTTTTGTTTCTCATAAATTGCATTTTCACTTTAGAATGTTGCCTAAATTTTCATTTTAATCCAAATCTTATAATGTTTTATTTTTCTTAAAAAAAAAAAATTTTAAAATTAGTTAAGTCATCAAAGTTTTAAATTATTTCTTTTCACTTTTTCTTTATGTATTTTATCAAATTTATAATTAATGTTCTAAAATTGAGTCTTGTTATTCTAATTAATGCTCAAATTAGCTTCTTTAGTTTCCTTTTAGTTATTTTAATAATCATTATTTGGGATGTTAAAAGTATATATTATTGTATTTTATCTTCTATTATCATTTCCTTATTTTTGTTGTTTTGCTGTATTTATTTATTTACTTATTTATTTTTACTTAAATAATTTTCCTTTTTCTTCTTAAATAATTAATCATTATTATCATTTTATTTATTTATTTATTATTTTTATTATTGCTACAATTGTTTGAATTATCATTAGCAGGTTTATAGTGATTGCTCTAGAATAACTTAATTAATGGTTTATTTATTTAAACAATGATGCCTTGATTAAGTTTGTTCATGTTGATAGCATTTTGTACCGGGTCTTCGAATAGGAGGTACCTCGATTATCCTTTTAATTTCTTTTGTGTGCTATTACATGCTCCTATATGTTTTTCTATGTGTTTTCATGTATCTTTGTGCTTATAATTTTATCCATGTTTGAGTGTTTATTTATTTATGTCATATTATTTGCTCGAATTTAATTTTTGATTATTCAAAGAAATGTAATAGATAGGCAATATTATATTTGGTAAAATTTTTGTATTTAGATAGTTAATGTAATAGATAGTTTATATTTTTATCTAGTTAGCGAAAGCTTTTGTATTTTAGATAGAAGGTGTAATAGATAGGTTAGATAGGATATCTTTTATTTTCTTTTCATTTTTTAGATTGTAATTAGGTTATTCTCCGGTGTAATAGTTAGGGCTTTATGTGCTATGTGTGCTATGTGTTTATGTGTTTTATTTGCTTTCTTTAGGATTTTGCATCTAGAATATCATGTTTATGTGTTATGTGCTCCTATGTGCTATTATTTGCTTTTATGTGATTATTGCTTTAATACATGCTTTATTTATTTACTTGCTTTAATTATATATGTGCATCGTCGCCACACTAGTCCAAAGCTAGTTGCGGTTAATCTCGGTTTCTTCGCTAGTCCAACGCTAGCGGAGAACTTATAGAAAATAGGCTAGTCCAACTGCTAAGCCTTTAGGTCATTTTAGCATTAGGAATATTTTTCGTATGCATTTCATGACATTTCACACACATTTTATCTTTTTAGGCTTTTCCCATTTTCTATGAGTTTTTTTTATATATATACTTTATAACTTGTTACTTATTTTAACATCTATTTGGTGCATAATTTTTAGATTCCACTACACATAGAATTTTAGGCCATTTGCATGATTTAGACTAAGAAATAGTCATCTACTCACGTGGGAAGCGATGGCGTACATGTCGTTCCCCCCTCCGTAAGTAGAAACAGTTAGTCACGAGCCCATTTCGTCTCCCGTACCCGTTATGTTGCATCCCTACTTTCTTTGTTCACTTACTATCTATACTACTATTTTCCTTTTCTTTTGCATTCCATTTTTGCACCTATACTCGTGACTCCGTCGAGGTCTACATTCGGGTTTCGCAATTAATGCGATAATTCCGACTAAACCTCAATGGAACATTTTGTCCCTTAACGATATCCATTTTAGGACTAGATTTGCATTCATATAGTTGCATCCAAATGCGATAAAATCTTAGGGTTATATTAGGAAAATTTAGACTAAACCTCGCAACTAGTTTCGGCTAGGTTGAAAGGGTGCCTTAGGGCGCGAGCCTTTGCCTTCCCTTTCTTCAACTGTGACTCCCGAACCTTTTTCTCTTGTTTTCAAAGACCTGGAGTCGTCTAAAAGGGTTTTCTTGTTTTTCCTATATTTTTTCCAAAAACATTTCCTTAAAAAAATCATTCTTAATTTTCTTACCTTTTATAAAATATTTTTGGGTGACTTGGTACACCAAAACTCAATACCAAGTGGCGACTCCTTTTTCACTAAAAAACCCTTTTTAGACTCTATTTTCGGGCCCAAAAATCGCCGCATTTCAAAAGTCCCATTTTAGGCCCTTTTTCTTTTATTTTTTAAAGTAAAGCATTTGTTTTGTCACATTTTTATCGAATCATCTTTTACAAAGCATTTTCAAAAAATTAGTTTTTACAAAAATTTACACGCTTTTTTTAATAACCAAAACATTACATTTAATACTTCCTTTTCCCTTTTCCCGACATCTTCTTTACACTTTCTATTTATTTTCGAAAAATGGGGCGCGACAGCTGGCGACTCCACTGGGGATCACTAGTGAGTCCGAGCACTAGGTTTAGTCATTTTATTCTTTTTCTAACCCTTTCATTTTATTCCATTTGGATGCTTAGGATTGCATTTTCTATTTTTCTAGGTTTTTAGGTTTTTCTTTTGCATCTCACACGCTTCCCGTCTCTCGGCCACTTATGTGATGTATGTATGATTTATTTACTTGTTATTACTTTATTCGACCGCGCTTACATTTGGGGAAGGGGTCAATCACCCTTAGAGCCCACGCGTGTTATTATTACATTCCTTCCTCTCATAAGGATCACTTCATACGTGCATTCGACGTTGTTACCCTTTTTCTCTTTTTGGTGGTTGTCACCCGCCCATCCCAGTTAGGAATAGGATTGATCTACCTAGGCATGTGCGCGGGGCACGATGTGCACGTAATCATGTTTGGGAGATCACCCGAACTCTCGGCTTGAGTCCACAAGTCTAGAGATTTGGGCTTTAAAATAGATCCACTCGGACACGTGGCCGGGGCACGATGTGCACGTAGCAGTGTCTGGGGGATCACTCGAGCCACCGACCAAGGTTTTTGGGATTGATGACCCTTACCCTTAGGTTTGAAGGCTTGGGAACCGACAGCCTAATCGAGTCTAGATGCATTAGCGAGCCCAACCTCATGCATCCATGTAGAATAACCTAGGGTAGAGTCAGCCTTACCCTGTTAGGTGCACTAAGGCACGAGAGGAGGGAACCAACCTCATTTGTTTTCCTTGTTATGCCATTTACTGTTACCTATGTGTATCATTTGTTTTTGCCTATGTGTTATGTGATATTTGTTGAATGAACTAACGCGTTCTTTCTTATTCTTTGATCACATTCACAATCATAGAATAAAGAGCACTGGCATGGTGCTCTCGTAGGAAATCATTTTGTCTTACCTTTGATTTCTTCGAAAAAGATGAAAACGAGATTTTCATAAAAAATTTTATAAATTGCATTTTGTTGTAAATAAAACACCCCAAGGGTCCAATCATTGTAATTTTTGTAAAATCTCAAAAAATTTGATATTTTAACCTGTATATTTTAGAATAAGAATTTTATTTTTAAACCATTTTCAAATTTACCCATCAATGTTGTACTTGTCAGTTTTGTCCGAATCAAATTTTCTTAGAGCCAATAAACGCAACCAAGTGGTCAAGTTTTTGCGCAGTTCGCATTTATCTTTTCTTCAAAGAAATTATAGCATCATTTTGCCGTATCCCCCACCCGCCCATCCCACATTACACAAGAAGTGATTTTAGTACATATTTCATTTGACTTTAATAAACTGGCATTTTGACTTGTGTATTTCTTGAAAAAAAAAATCATGACTTTTTCTTTCAACGTTGTGTCTCGTAACCTCTTGGAGGTTTAATTTTTCAATCAAATATTTTTGAAATCAATAATTTCTTTTGTACAGTTTATGGTCCATCTTTCTCAAAAAAAAAAAATAAAATAAAAAAATTAATTAGATAAAAAAAAAATCTTTAGGACATTTTCTTAAATTTGATAATTTTGCATATTTTAACTTGTTTTAATAAACTGGCATCATGCATAAACCCTAGAGGGAATGCCATTTTGGGAATCCCATGATAAGAAAGCCATCCTCTTGTCTTGGGTACTTAACCCTGAAAGACATGCACGTTTATATTTTTAGTAAATCCTAGCGGGTGAGACCCTAGGTAAGGTAATATGAGCAGAATGGAGGCATCTCTTCCCGGCAGATCTGGTGTATCCTCGTTAAAAAGGGGGTCTCACCCTAAAGGATTGCATTTTATGCTAGGCCTACCCTTGGCACAATAAGGGCTCCCCCCTAGGGCATGCATCCGTTTTTGTTTTCACTTATACTAATTTTGATTTTTTTATTTTTTACTTTTTTACAGGGTCTCTAGGGAGGCAACAAATTAGGAAACACGTTGGATATATATTTGATTCAAACATTTTAAATCATAATTTTACTTCAATAAAGCATCATGCACTTGACACTTATAATGCCAGTGCTCTTTTCAAACTATAAGAAGGATCGGGGGAATCTAGTTTTTAACATTGAGAGTGCTAAGGGCCAGATTGATGAGTTTGACTTGAATGATCAGTGTGAAAGATGAAATTGTAGTTAGATAATGGTTAATTTAGTTGTCATAAGAATGGGAATAACTTAGTCACTAATAATGGTTTTCTTTTTGTAAATTTAAGATTGCCTCGTGTTCAAAATTTTTTCTCAGATGAAGTGTAAAATAAGTTGCTTTCTTAAATTTGTTTGGAGCATGAGATTTTCCCTTCATATTTTTGTTTTTAGTTTTGAAAATGATTTGTTTCAATTTTTTTTTTGTTATATTGAGCAAATAATTCTTTGATGAGGTCTCAAAATAAATCACGTTTTTCTCAAAGCCTAATGTTGGGTTTGTGTAATTATAAAGTTTTCTCTTTGGATGAGATAATTCAAAAAAAAAAAAAAAATTTGTATATTTTTTTATGAAAATAAATGCGTATGATTGTCGGATGTCATTTTATTTGAAGTTGATAGTTGTCATTTCGGTATCTTTTTGATCCCAAAATAACGCAAAATGTTAAGGAGAACTATAGTGATAAAAAAAAAAAGGGGGGGGAGGGAAATTTGAGATTCCATGTTAAGTATGCTGAACGGTGCAAAAAAAAAAAAAAAAAAAAAAAAAAAAAAAAGGGGGAACCCGTGCTTAACTCAAAAGAGACAGAATGTCAACAGTGGTACTGAGGCAAAATGGCAGATTTATTGCTTGGATTCTCACTTTTGAGCATTCGAGTCTTTAAGACAGAGGGTTGCAATAAATTGTCAAACAAGTTTCCAAAGCATATTTGGCAAATTCAAGCACGACAAAAAGGACAAACATGTCAGGGGATATGACTTTAACCCATTCACCAGGGGAGTTTATTGTTTCACATCCTAACTGTTCTTACTTTCATGCAGAGTGTATTGTATAGGTTATTTAGGAAGGTTAAAATAAAGTTGTGTCACATGTTTGTGAGTTGTAGTTAGTAATTTTGATTTCGTCTAATTCTCTACTTGTTGAAATTACTTTATGTGGGTCGACAAATGTTTTCTCTAGGCAATAATAAATTATTATTATGTGGTTTGGAATTTTGTTCTTATAGAAAGTATATCTTGTAAAGTGGTTGGAATTATGTCCAAATTTTGTATGTTTGATGAAAATTTCTCTTCGTTACTTAATTTCACATGTTAAATGTTGATTATGATCAGTTAGTGCAATCATGTAATCTGTGATGCAAAAAAAAAAAAAAAAAAAAAAAAAAAAAAAAAAAAAACTTATTATGAGGGATTTTATGCAAAAAAAAAAAAAAAAAAAAGAAAAAAAAAGAGAAAAGAAGAAAAAGAGGCAAAGAAAGAAAAAAAGAATAATTTAGCTTTTTTCTACTCCAATGGTTCTTATGCTTAGTAATCGGGAGTCTTCATCTACAAATGTCGACTTTCGCGTCAAACAGCATTTGAATTATGAGTAATGATGCGTAAATTTGTGCAAGTAAATTGTTGAGTAACCAGGGATCTTCATTTAACCAATGTCGATTCTTGCGTAAAAAGGCAATTGTACTTCTCAAATACAGTTTTGCTACTTGCTTAAGGGTTGAGATGTTGAGTAACCGGGAACCTTCATAACCAATGTCGGTTTTCGCGTCAAAAGACACTCTCGTATCTTGATTGATTAGTTCACTAAAAGAAATTCCCCTCAAATGAAAAATAAAATTGATCATAGACATATGATGTGCTTTGATTGATCATATGATTTATTTGTTTGTAAAATTCAGTAAAACGAAGAAATTAAGTTGAGCTAACTTAATTGTGATATAATTCCTTCTCCTTTACTTGATATTATGAGTATTAAAGACAAGACAATAAATTGCATAATAGTTTTTTACTCGACCTTGAGGAAATGCATTTTAGAACACACATGTATGATTTCAATGTTTGAATCGTTAGTTGATCTCACATTTTTCAAATCGTTTGAGGTCAAATAATGATTCAAGGGTGGGAGAATTAACAAAGCTCAAAATAATGCATTTTTTGTATATTTGTTGACTCAAAATTGAGAATTTTCTTTGAGGTAAAAAAAAAAAATAATGATGATGATTTTGAGTAGATTGACATACCAGTTTTTGTAATTTTTTGCAGGATAATGACGTTTGAATAAAGTTCAAGTCAGTTGGTGCATGATTGCTCTCATCAAAGAGAAAAGAAAATAAGCATTACCCGAGTGAAGCCGTATTCCAGCAGAAGTGAATGGTCGGATCCTTTCCTGGATCATTAGTGCAGACACCACAAAAGACTTTCTCATTTGATTTAGTAAATTTTCTTTAAAAAAAAAAAATTATTATTGCAAAAGAGACAGATCAAAGCTTGTCCATCTTTCTTCTAAAAAAAAAAAAAGAAGAAAAAAAAAAAAAAAAGAGGTCATTTCAAATTGATTCAAGAGCCGAAACTGGGGCAAATTTTTTTGAGAAAAATTTGATTTCACATTGATTTTGACATCTCATGTTTGAACACACTGTGAAAATGACTGACTTCAAATTTACACTGGGGCAAAATTTTTTGAAAAATTTTGGCTTCACATTGATTTTGACATCTCATGTTCGAACCCGTATTGGGAAGGACTGACTTCAAATTTACATTGAGGCAAATTTTAAAGAATGAATTTCAAATTGATTTCACTTGATTTATACTATGGCAAATTTTTGGTATAAAATTTTATTTATTTATTTATCTATTTTAAATAGATTTTGACAAGGAAAAAGGGGAGATTTTAAGGGAAAGATCTCAAATTGATTTAGGATTTAATACTGGGGCAAATTTTGGAGAAGAAAAATTCAAATGATTTGTTGGTTGCTTGTCAAAAAAAAAAAAAAAAATGTGTCACGTATTTGTCCAGCAAACCGGACATCTCATATTGACCTGTGGATCGTTTGTAACATGTTTATCCTTTTCACGTACTTGTCTAGCAACTAGACGTTTCACATTGCTTTGTGGGTTGTCTATAAAAAATAATAATAATAAAAAAAAAAGAGAGAGAGAGAGAAGAGTCAAAATCAAAATCAAATTGTTTTATGTATTGTCTTCATTTTTTTAATCTTCTCCGCATATTTATCCAACAAATTGGGTGTTTTCACATTGCTTTGTGGGCTGCTTTTCGACCAAAAAAAAAAAAAAAAAAAATCTTTTTCATGCATGTCCAGCAAACTGGACCTTCACGTTTAATTTTCTTGTACTCACCCCAGCAAACTGGGTGCATGTCCAGCAAACTGGACCATCACATTTACTTTTCCAAGTCTGGCAAACCAAACTTTGTATTGCATTTCACCCCAGCAAATTGGGTGCATGTCCAGCAAACTGGACCTTCATGTTTAATTTCTTGTACTCACCCCAGCAAACTGGGTGCATGTCCAGCAAACTGGACCTTCACGTTTAATTTTTCGTACTCACCCCAGCAAACTGGGTGCATGTCCAGCAAACTGGACCTTCATGTTTAATTTCTTGTACTCACCCCAGCAAACTGGGTGCATGTCCAGCAAACTGGACCTTCACGTTTAATTTTTTCGTACTCACCCCAGCAAACTGGGTGCATGTCCAGCAAACTGGACCTTCATGTTTAAATTTCTTGTATTCACCCCAGCAAACTGGGTGCATGTCCAGCAAACTGGACCTTTCACGTTTATTTTTCAAGTTTGGCAAACCAAACTTTGTATTGCATTTCACCCCAGCAAACTGGGTGCATGTCCAGCAAACTGGACTTTCACGTTTAAATTTCTTGTACTCATCCCAGCAAACTGGGTGCATGTCCAGCAAACTGGACCTTTCACGTTTATTTTTCAAGTTTGGCAAACCAAACTTTGTATTGCATTTCACCCCAGCAAACTGGGTGCATGTCCAGCAAACTGGACTTTCACGTTTAATTTCTTGTATTCACCCCAGCAAACTGGGTGTATGTCCAGCAAACTGGACTTTCACGTTTAATTTTCTTGTATTCACCCCAGCAAACTGGGTGCATGTCCAGCAAACTGGACCTTCACGTTTAATTTTCTTGTACTCACCCCAGCAAACTGGGTGCATGTCCAGCAAACTGGACCGTCATATTTAATTTCTTTGCATTTCACCAATCCTAGCAAACTAGGTCACACACTTCTCCAGCAAACTGGACGTCTCATACTTTATTTTAATTTGATTTTTCAAGTCGGGCAGCCCAAACTTTTACTTTCACCATTGAAACTACGTTTGACCTGATTCCCTTGTGTGGGATACGTGGGCAACTCTTAAAGAGTTCGGTCACATTTTCACATTCTTGCATCTTATATGTTTAGATATTTGTCTTTACTTTTGTGTTTAGGTGAGTCAAAATTCGGTGTTGTCTACGTCTTTGTCTAAAATTTCTACGAGATTCCCGACAAAGAGGGGCAAGCTGTAGACACCAAATTTTGACACACCTTTTGTAAAAATATGTGTGTCACTTTTATTTTAGGGGGTATTTTCTTATTTTTTGGGGGTCGAGTACAATTTTCGCATATTATATCTAATTTATCGTACTAGGGGCAAAATGGTAATTTCACAATGTAAATATTAGTTTATTTTATTTCCTAAATACATAATTTTACTATTTTTATCATTATTTATGATTTTAATGATTTTTGGGAGTCATTCATTATTTATTTAAAATTTTAGTATTTTTAATTCAACGGCACGTTTTCCAATGCACTAGTTTTACGATAATTTTCAAGTGAAAAATTTTATATTTGCATTTTTGTATATTCATAAATTTTCTGTAAAATTACATGATTTTTAGAGGTCATTTAGTATTTATTTATTTTTTGTCTTTTTGTTTATTAAGGGCACGTTTTTCGAGAATGCGTTAATCTTAAAAATTTTGAGTGAAAATTATACTATATGTGCTTTATGTGATAATGCATGTTGTGTAAAATTTTTGTGATGTCATTTATTAATTTTTATAAATTTTATGATTTTTGCCATATTTAGGTCACGTTTTCCAATGCACTTTTTATTTACAATTTTCTTTATGAGAACTTTATCTATGAGCATTTTATAAATTTTTATGTTAAAAAAAAAAAAAAAGAAGAAAAGAAGAAAAAGAAAAAAAATTATTATTATTTTGTTTTTTTGTTAAGACCATTTGATATTTATTTTTAGTTGTATTTTTCTAATATTAAATTAACCTTTAAGTTGTTGCACTAAATTTTACCTTTTTTTTATTTTTATTTTTATTTTATATAATGTTGTATTTCAGTTTTTTTATATAATATAATTTTAAAAAAAAAAGGGGTTCAAGTAGTTTTATTTTATTTTCTTTTTCATTTTTTTTTTCATTTTTTTTTCATTTTCTTTATTTCCTTCTTTTTCCTTCAAAAAAAAAAAAAAAAAAAAGTTGATGAACAGCAGCAGCAGCGTTGCTGCTGCTGTTTGCTTCCTGCCATGGCTGATGGCAGCCATGCTTCCAATCCTACCTAAACCACTAAACTCCATGCCTAATCACATCACTTGCACTCATTTTTTTTCTTTCAGATTTTTGGGGATTTGATTGAGTTTTTGGTTTTGACCATTTCTGCACACAGAAGCACTGCTTCATCTAGACTTCACAGAACACACACTCAACACACCTCACAGACATACACAGACATCAAGCACACAAGCCTGCACCAACACTCACACTACCCTCTCTGCCTCCTTCTCACAACAGACACAAACTCACCTTCACACACAATCAAACCTGCAATTCCCTCACTTCTCTCTGCCTCCTCTTCCCCTCACCATTTTCCTTCACGGACATCAGCCACAACGCACTAAAACACACGCCTGCACCTCACATCTCCCTCTCCTCTTCATCCCTCTCGTCCCCCTTCCCCAGCACACAAAAACTCACAGACTGCACACACAGATCACTGAAGCTCACAAAACCTGCATACACATTCAATTCACACAGACACACAATTCCCTCTCCCTTCTTCCCTCTCTCGGCCCCTCCCCTGCATCTTCATCAAACACACACTTTCACAGACACATAAGCTCACGCACAACACACACCTGCACTCTCCATCCCCTGCACCTCAAACGCACCCCTGCACCTGTTAAACACACACCACAACACACAAGAAACACACACCTGCATAAACACAAACACACAAACACACAAACACACACACACGCACCAGCACAACTCATACATAAACACAAACACACACAATACACATACACCTGCAAAACATATACGCACACACCTGCAAAATTTGAAAAAAAAAAAAAAAACGGCAACAAACAACAACAACAAAAGCAACAACAATTGCAACACAGCTCCTATTCCAGGTAAATTTCTTCCTATTGCTTTCAAATTTTTTTTTTATTTATCATTGAAACAGAAATTAAAAAAAAAAAGAAAAAAAAAAAGAAGGGAAACTGAAAAACGTCCGGCCGAGAGAGAGAGAGAGAGAGAGAGAGATCTGTGAGAGAGAGAAACGACGGCAAGGAAAGAAAAAAAAAAGAAGAAAAAAAGAAAAGAAAAAGGGGGAGAGCAAATCGGAGGGGAAAAGAAAAGGGAAGAAAAGAAGAAGACGAAAAGGGAAGAAGAGAAGAAAGGAAGAAGAGAAGAAAGGAGGAAGAAGAAGAGAAGATCAGAAGGGAATCGGGGGGGAAGCAGAAGGGAATCGGGGAAGAAGAAGAGAGAAAAAGAAAAGAGGGAAAAGAAAGAAGAGGAAAGAAGAAAAGAGAGAAAAGAAAAAGAGAGAAAAGAAAAAAGAGAGAGAAAAAGGAAAGAAAAAAATAAAAAAGGAAATCTGAAAAAAAAAAAAAAAAAAACCAAAATCAGCCGGAAAAAGAAAAAAAAAAATGTTTTGGTGAAACTACGTCGTTTTGACGTAGTTTCACTCAAAACTACGTCGTTTTGATTAGTTAGTTTTTTTTTTTATTTATTTTTAATTAATAATAGGTATTTATTTTATAGTCCTTATGCTTTCATTAATGCTACTGTGGCCCCTAAATTTTCTGATTTGTGCATTCAAGTTTCTGTTTTTTATAGATTGACCCCCATAATTTAATTTTCTTTGCAATTAGGTCCCGATTAATTGCATTTAGGTCCCTCAACTTTTAGATAATTATAATTTTGCCCCCCTACGTTTTTAATTTTTCATTTTGACCCCTATATTCTTCGGTAATTACATTCTGACCCCTAGATTTTGCTGGAATTGCATTTTTACCCTCTGATATTTATGAAAATTGCAATTTTGCCTCCCAAGCTTTCCTTTATTATATTTTAGGCTTTAGTGTTACTGAAAATTGCATTTTGGCCCTTATACATTGCTGAAAATTCTATTTTCGCCTTAGAATATTTGCTGGAATTTCATTTTTTACCCCTAAACCTTGCTGGAATTTCATTTTGCCATTATATTTTTGCTGGAATTACTTTATTGTCCTCCAATGTTGCTGGAATTTATATTTTTGCTCTCCAAATAGCTAAAACTTGAAATTTTGCCTTTAAATGTTTGCTGTAAATTGTGTTATTTAATGAGCTTGCTGAAATTGTGTTCTTGGCTTTAAATATTGCTGGAATTTTTGTTTTTGGGCATTATACTTGCTGAAAATTACATTTTAGCTTTCAAATTTGTTGTAAACTATGTCATTACCTTAATTAGGGTTTGAAATTATAATTTTACCCTTTTGTTTCTCATAAATTGCATTTTCACTTTAGAATGTTGCCTAAATTTTCATTTTAATCCAAATCTTATAATGTTTTATTTTTCTTAAAAAAAAAAAAATTTTAAAATTAGTTAAGTCATCAAAGTTTTAAATTATTTCTTTTCACTTTTTCTTTATGTATTTTATCAAATTTATAATTAATGTTCTAAAATTGAGTCTTGTTATTCTAATTAATGCTCAAATTAGCTTCTTTAGTTTCCTTTTAGTTATTTTAATAATCATTATTTGGGATGTTAAAAGTATATATTATTGTATTTTATCTTCTATTATCATTTCCTTATTTTTGTTGTTTTGCTGTATTTATTTATTTACTTATTTATTTTTACTTAAATAATTTTCCTTTTTCTTCTTAAATAATTAATCATTATTATCATTTTATTTATTTATTTATTATTTTTATTATTGCTACAATTGTTTGAATTATCATTAGCAGGTTTATAGTGATTGCTCTAGAATAACTTAATTAATGGTTTATTTATTTAAACAATGATGCCTTGATTAAGTTTGTTCATGTTGATAGCAATTTGTACCGGGTCTTCGAATAGGAGGTACCTCGATTATCCTTTTAATTTCTTTTGTGTGCTATTACATGCTCCTATATGTTTTTCTATGTGTTTTCATGTATCTTTGTGCTTATAATTTTATCCATGTTTGAGTGTTTATTTATTTATGTCATATTATTTGCTCGAATTTAATTTTTGATTATTCAAAGAAATGTAATAGATAGGCAATATTATATTTGGTAAAATTTTTGTATTTAGATAGTTAATGTAATAGATAGTTTATATTTTTATCTAGTTAGCGAAAGCTTTTGTATTTTAGATAGAAGGTGTAATAGATAGGTTAGATAGGATATCTTTTATTTTCTTTTCATTTTTTAGATTGTAATTAGGTTATTCTCCGGTGTAATAGTTAGGGCTTTATGTGCTATGTGTGCTATGTGTTTATGTGTTTTATTTGCTTTCTTTAGGATTTTGCATCTAGAATATCATGTTTATGTGTTATGTGCTCCTATGTGCTATTATTTGCTTTTATGTGATTATTGCTTTAATACATGCTTTATTTATTTACTTGCTTTAATTATATATGTGCATCGTCGCCACACTAGTCCAAAGCTAGTTGCGGTTAATCTCGGTTTCTTCGCTAGTCCAACGCTAGCGGAGAACTTATAGAAAATAGGCTAGTCCAACGCTAAGCCTTTAGGTCATTTTAGCATTAGGAATATTTTTCGTATGCATTTCATGACATTTCACACACATTTTATCTTTTTAGGCTTTTCCCATTTTCCATGAGTTTTTTTTATATATATACTTTATAACTTGTTACTTATTTTAACATCTATTTGGTGCATAATTTTTAGATTCCACTACACATAGAATTTTAGGCCATTTGCATGATTTAGACTAAGAAATAGTCATCTACTCACGTGGGAAGCGATGGCGTACATGTCGTTCCCCCCTCCGTAAGTAGAAACAGTTAGTCACGAGCCCATTTCGTCTCCCGTACCCGTTATGTTGCATCCCTGCTTTCTTTGTTCACTTACTATCTATACTACTATTTTCCTTTTCTTTTGCATTCCATTTTTGCACCTATACTCGTGACTCCGTCGAGGTCTACATTCGGGTTTCGCAATTAATGCGATAATTCCGACTAAACCTCAATGGAACATTTTGTCCCTTAACGATATCCATTTTAGGACTAGATTTGCATTCATATAGTTGCATCCAAATGCGATAAAATTTTAGGGTTATATTAGGAAAATTTAGACTAAACCTCGCAACTAGTTTCGGCTAGGTTGAAAGGGTGCCTTGGGCGCGAGCCTTTGCCTTCCCTTTCTTCAACTGTGACTCCCGAACCTTTTTCTCTTGTTTTCAAAGACCTGGAGTCGTCTAAAAGGGTTTTCTTGTTTTTTCCTATATTTTTTCCAAAAAACATTTCCTTAAAAAAATCATTCTTAATTTTCTTACCTTTTATAAAATATTTTTGGGTGACTTGGTACACCAAAACTCAATACCAAGTGGCGACTCCTTTTTCACTAAAAAACCCTTTTTAGACTCTATTTTCGGGCCCAAAAATCGTCGCATTTCAAAAGTCCCATTTTAGGCCCTTTTTCTTTTATTTTTTAAAGTAAAGCATTTGTTTTGTCACATTTTTATCGAATCATCTTTTACAAAGCATTTTCAAAAAATTAGTTTTTACAAAAATTTACACGCTTTTTTTAATAACCACAACATTACATTTAATACTTCCTTTTCCCTTTTCCCGACATCTTCTTTACACTTTCTATTTATTTTCGAAAAATGGGGCGCGACAAAGATGGTAGCACTTAAGTACGTGTTTGGATTGTTGATGAGACCTAGGTTCCTTTGCTTGGGCGATGACACCATTGTTGTCACAATACAAAGGTATAGGATCAACAATGGAAGGAACCACTCCTAGTTCGGTAACGAACTTCTTGATCCAAACAGCCTCTTTTGCAGCTTTAGAAGTAGCAATGTACTCAGCTTCAGTTGTAGAATCAGTGGTAGTTTCTTGTTTCGAACTCTTCCAGCTCACAGCACCACCATTCAATGTGAATATAAATCCAGATTGTGACTTGCTATCAGCCTTGTCAGATTGAAAACTCACATCAGTGAAACCACACACTTCTAAAGTATGTCCTCTATAAACCAAGAATAATTCTTTAGTTCTTCTCAAATACTTAAGAATACTCTTGACAGCTACCTAGTGACCCTCACTAGGGTTAGCTTGGAATCTGCTCGTAACACTTAGAGCATAGAAGACGTCGGGTCTCGTACATAGCATAACATACATAATGGATCCTATCGCCGAGGCATAAGGAACCTTTTGCATGCTATCAATCTTGACAGGTGTCTTAGGACACATGTCTCTCGAAAGAGTAATCTCATGTCTCATAGGTAAGTACCCCTTCTTTGATTGCTCTATGCTAAACCTCTTTAGCATCTTGTCTATGTATGTCAATTGACTGAGACCAAGCGACCTCTTGGATCTATCTCTATAGATCCTAATTCCTAGAATATAGGTTGCCTCTCCTAGATCCTTCATGGAAAAACTTTTGGATAGCCATACCTTTACAGTTTGTAGTAAAGGTATGTCGTTTCCCATCAACAATATGTCATCCACATAAAGTATTAAGAAAATAACAACACTCCCACTCACTTTCTTGTATACACAAGGCTCGTCTTCGTTCTTAAGAAAACCAAACTCTTTGATTGTCTCATCAAAATGAATGTTCCAACTCCTTGAAACTTGCTTGAGTCCATAAAAGGACTTTTGTAGCTTGCATACCTTATGACTATCAATGGAGTCAAAACCTTCAGGTTGTGTCATGTACACATCCTCTTGCAAATTCCCATTAAGGAATGCAATCTTGACATCCATTTGCCAAATCTCATAGTCATAATAAGTAGCTATGGCAAGCAAAATCCTAATGGATTTAAGCATAGCTACTGGCGAAAAGGTTTCTTCAAAGTCAATTCCTTGCCTTTGTTTATAACCTTTTGCCACGAACTTTGCTTTATAGGTAACAATGTTACCATCCATGTTAGTCTTTCTTTTAAAGACCCACTTGCATCCTATGAGTTTTATCCCTTCAAGTGGTTTGACCAAGGTCCATACCTTGTTCTCCTACATGGAATCTATTTCGGATTTCATGGCTTCGCACCACTTCAAAGAGTCTACATTAGACATAGCTTCTTCGTAGCTAGTAGGATCGTCATCATTTATGACTAACACATCATTGCTCTCACTAATGAGAAATCCATATCTTTCAGGAGCATAACGTTGTCTACTAGATCTACGAAGTTCTTGTGTAACTGGAGCTTCTGATTGTGCCTCATCAACATGTGGCTTAAGCTCTTGTTCCAACTGTTGACTACTTTGTGGTTCTTGAATTTCTTCAAATTCTACTTTATTCTCACTACTTCTTTCAAGAATAAACAGTTTTTCTAGAAAAGTAGTATGTCTTGAAACAAACACCTTTTGCTCAAGGGGATTGTAGAAGTAGTATCCATGACTCTCTCTAGGATACCCCAAAAACAAGCATTAGTCAAACTTAGTCTCGGGCTTTTCTGACATGTTCTGCTTCACATAAGCAGAACAGCCACAAATCTTCAAATGATTAAGATTCGGTTTCTTACTATACCAAATCTCATAAGGTGTGGTATCAACAGATTTTGATGGAACACGGTTGAGTATATAGGAGGCAGAATCTAAGGCATAACCCCAAAACAAAATAGGAAGTCATGCATGGCCCATCATGGAACGCACCATATCTGATAAGGTACGATTTCTCCTTTTAGACACACCATTTAGTTATGGCGTGTACGGAGGAGTCCATTGAGGAATAATTCTATTTTTCTCTAGATATTGTTGGAACTCTTGACTTACGTATTCTCCACCTCAATCAGATCTAAGTGTTTTGATACTCTTGCCAAGTTGTTTCTCAACTTCAGCTCCAAAGACTTTGAACCTTTCAAAGTCCTCGGATTTGTGCTTCATTAGAAACACATAACCATATCTAGAATAGTCATCTGTGAAAGTGATGAAGTAGGAGAAACCATCTCTAGCATGGATCGACATTGGGCCACAAACATCAGTATGTATAAGCCCAAGAAGATTACTAGCACGTTCACCCTTTCCGGTAAAAGGTGTCTTGGTCATTTTGCCAAGTAAACAAGATTCGTATGTCCCAAATAATTCATAATCAAATGAGTCCAATTATCCATTTTTATGTAACTTGGATATACGTTTCTCATTTACATGACCAAGTCTACAATGCCAAAGGTATGTTTGGTTTACATATCTAATTTTTGTTTCTTGGTGTTTATGTTGAGAATCGACTTTTGTTCATCTAGAATGTATAAACTATTAATTAATGTACCAGTACCATAAGTAATACCATCACGTGAAAAAGAACAACTTTTATTCCATTGAATGATGGTAAAACCATCCAAATCTAACAATGAGATAAAAATGATGTTCTTTGTAAGTACAGGAACAAAATAACAGTTTCTTAATTCTAAAATAAGCCCAGTGGATAAAGAGAGTACATAGGTTCCTACGGTTAATGCAGCAACTCTTACTCTATTCCCCACGTGTAGCTTGACCTCTCCCCTTGCTAGGGATCTACTATCTTTAAGGCCCTACATATTTTTACAAATATGAGATCCAGATCCGGTATCTAATACCCACGAGTCTTGGTTAGTAGATAAATTAATCTCAATCATAAACATACTAGAGGTTGAAGCTTCACCAAGCTTCTTTGACTTTAGAGAGTCAATGTAGGCCTTGCAGTTTCTCATCCAATGCCCATTTTTTCTGCAATGGAAGCGTGTGCCCTTGAGTTTGTCCTTTTTGACCCCACCTTTAGGTTTACTTTTCCTTTTCTTGGACTTCTTAAGTCCAGAAATTGGACTTCTTTTTCTTCAAGCCCGAGACAAGCATAACGGTGCCCTTCTCCTTCTTAAGATTGGGCTTAGCAGTCTTGAACATGTTCATTAATTCAGTCAACGTGCACTCAACTTTTCGCATGTTGAAGTGCAGGATGAATTGTGAATAGCTCTTAGGGAGGGACTGAAGAATTAAGTCAATATTTAACTCATTGTCTGAGACGTGTCCTAGATCAGCTAATTTTTCAATTAGCTCGATCATATTCAGTACATGGGCAGTTACTGAAGATCCCTCTACCATCTTGCATTGATAAAGCTCCCTTGAGGTCTCATACCTCTCAATCCTAGCTTGTGCGTTGAACATTTCTTTTAAATGCACAATCATGGATGGAGCATCCATCTTAAGATGTTATTTTTGCAATGCCGGGGACATAGCAGCTAACATGATACATGTTACAGCATCATTGTTAGCTTTGTGCATCTCATATGCATCTATGTCCTCAGGTGATGCAATAGTAGGAGGAGGAGGGGACAATGGTCTATCGTGGACATACTCAATTTTTTCATGTTTGAGAACAATTCTCAAATTGAAATTCCAGTCCTCAAAGTTGGTTTCATTGAGTTTGTTGTTAAGAATCGGTCGCAAATTCACGTTAGACATTCTACAAAAAGTAAAGACAGAAAATAAGTATTTGTTTTATGTTATATATGCAAACCAAAAATGTGGATTCGTAAATTTATTTGGTTTGCTCCAACTATTTTACTTCAAATCAATAACCCTCAATATTGATTCGGAAATCCGTTGGAGATTTCTAGTGGGCTAGGATCCCATCTAATTAGTTTTGGGTTTGACGGAGGCCAATGCTCCAAAGATAAATTCGATTAGATAGATAAGTATTTATCAATCACAACTCTTGTAACTCCTAGATAGTTGGGTATCAAATTTTTGAAATTTACATCTTATGTATTACCCAACATTGCCTCAAAAATTATCATAACATTGACGAAGGCCAAACTCGTTATGTATTTTTTGTTAAGTCAAACCCATTATTCAAAGATCATATCTCATTAAAAAAACATATTCCGAGTAAGGTGACCTTGACGGAGGCCAACGTATCAACCTTAATAGGAACTCATCGTTTTGTTATAATAATGGAAGGCAACTTGTATTTTTGACTTAATATTTAGTTTGAGGGATTTTAGTCTAAATATTAATGTCTCATCATATCATGTAGTTAAAATGTATCAATCATATAAAATAAAAGCATAATAAACGTGGAAGATTATGGACTTTAACTAGTAATATTATCTTCGAGCCTTGAAGAAAATATTTGGTTAAAATTCCTAGGGGACATTTCAACTCCTTGATGCGCCTCCTTGGTTTCTCCTTGGTGCCACCTCCATCTTCTTGTACATTACATATGTAATTCTAATCTAAACAATTTAAAAAAAAAAACCTATTCCTAATCTATACTATGTACATTACAAGTATTGATCAAGAAACCTCGAATTTCATTCGAGGGGAGTTTAGGTGAGAAGATAATTACATCAGAAAAATAGAGAGGGAAGGACACGCAGGCCCTATTTATAAAACCAATACAAGTCAATCATAAAAGAAGTAATAACCATTCAATCACATTGGTCTAGTCCATAATCATCCACCATGCCATCATACTATTTAAGAATTAAATAAATTAATTTATTTAATTCTAGTCATAAATCACATGGTCTAAATAAATTAGATTAATGCTCTTGAAATTTATTTGTCTAAAAAATATAGTTATAGTAGGTGTAGGTTTCCAAATTTTAACAATTAAAATTGGAAAGTGTTTTAATAGAGAAATTACCAAAATTTGCGTTTTCTAAAAATTTAGAAAAAATCTCGCTAAGATTCTGCCTACAAACCGTGGGACAAAACGTGCGCGGTTTCATCCGTGGTTTGTAAACCGTAGGACAAACCGTGCATGGTTTCATCCATGGTTTGTGGATAGAAGGTACGGGATTTTAACCGCGGGTCAAACCACGCGCAGTTTTTCGCACGGTTTGTGCCCAGAAAATACGATTTTTGAAATTCTTTGGTGTTTTTCAAAATTCTTTTGAGTCAAAACATGTTCAAAACCTTTTAGCACATATAAACAATTTAGAAACCATAAAAACAACCTTAAGAACTTTTCTTAATTATTTAAAACACTTTTAAACAATCAAGAACTTTTCTTAAAAATCAAACTATTGATTTTTCTAAAACAATTTTGAGACAAATTTCATCAAGAACAAACCATCCATATTTATGGCAATTAAATAAACACAAATAATATAGATATAATCAAAGAAGGCTCTAATACCACTGTAAGGTAATAGCATAGGTAACGTAGCAGAAAAATAAAAATTTATTACCTTAACTATGGATTTCTTTGACATATCTATATGATTAACAAGGGGGTTTGCATGAAGATTAGCTCAAGCACAGAAGATTTCTATGCTACTAGACAAAGATCTTTCGAAGAAGTGGTTCAATCTACCATGAAAAGCCCTCCAAGCGTAGAGCCTCTAACGATATCCACATGAACAACTTCTTTGGGAACCTTGTAGGCTTGCTTGCTTGCTTTGACTTTTGAGTGCGAGCTCCCTTGAATTATTTAAGGACACAAGAAGAAGAAAAACCTAACAATTAGCAGAGAGAGAGAGAGACGCCTAGAGAGAGAAAGTGGTGTGCTTTTTTTTTCCTTCAATTTTTCTCTCACTAGTTTTCTTTTTCTGTTGCAATAATAATTCAAGAGTCAAAGCATGAACCTATTGATATGATCGGGATGCGCCCTCTCGTATATTACAGGAATATCATCCCTAAAGGACTGTCTCGAAAAGAAATCCACACAAAACAACCCAATCTTCTTGACTCCTTTGTCACCTGTTCAAAGACTCCAAGAACAACTTGAGTTGTGGTGCTTGAAGATTCAACCAAGATCATTGAACTCCTCCTTTTACACTGCAAGTTAGACTCCTAACCAACCCGTGGCATAGACTCCTATCCAACCTGTGGAATAGACTCCTACCCAACCCGTGGAATAGACTCCTAATTGATGAACACAAAAGAACGAATCAAACCAAATGGAAGAAACCAAAAGTGGAGATTTTGGTTGTAGACACCAAATTTTGACACACCTCTTGTAAATATATGTGTGCGTTACTTCATTTAGGGGATTTTTTTTTATTTTCGGGGGTCGATTACAATTTTCGTGCATATTATGACTAATTCGTCACATTAGGGGCAAAATGGTAATTTTACCATGTAAATATTATTTTATTTTATTTTTATTTCCTAAATATACAATTTTATTATTTTTATCATTATTTATAATTTTAATAATTTTTAGGAGTCATTTATTATTTATTTAAAATTTTAGTATTTTAAACTTAATGGCACGTTTTTCAATGCACTCTTTTTTACGAGAATTTTCAAATGTAAAATTTTATATATGTATTTTGTATATTTATAAATTTTCTGTAAAAGTTACATGATTTTTAGAGGCCATTTAGTATTTATTTATTTTTTGTCTTTTTTGTTTATTAAGGGCACGTTTCCCAAAAATGCGTTAATCTTAAAATTTTTGAGTGAAAATTATACCATATGTGCTTTATGTGATAATATATGTTGTGTAAGATTTTTACGATGTTATTTATTAATTTTCAGAAATTTCATAATTTTTGTCGTATTATGTCACGTTTTCCAATGCACCTTTATTTAAAAATTTTTTGTGAAATATTTTATATTTGCATTTAGTATATCTATAGATTTTATAATTTTTAAAGACTATTTTGTATTTTTTTCAAATTATATCTTTTTGTCTATGATATATTTTTCAATGATGATTAATTTTAAAATTTTAATTTTTATTATTATTAAACTTCCTTTTTTTCTAATAATAATGCTGAATTTTAGTTATAGTTTTATTTTATTTTTATTTTTAATTCTAGAGAGTCCATAGGATTTTATTTTTATTCCAATTTTCTTCATTTTCCTACAATTTTCTCTTTCCCAAAAAAAAAAAAAAAAAAAAACAGCAGCAGCAGCGTTGCTGCTGCTATTGCTTCTGCAAACTCCATCCCCAAACTATACTTCCTATCATCATCACCTCCCAATTTGCACTCAACCTACCAGATTTTGAGGGATTTGAAGGGATTTGGTTCATTTTTATAGACTTCTTCATCTCTCCCTCGGTTCTCTCTACCCTCTCTCACAACACGCACATCACACACCAGACACAAACCTGCACCAAACCTGCACAGATCTCACTCACAGGCACGCTCACTCACCACCATCACTTCACAAATCAGCCATAAGCCACAACAATCACTCTCACGATTCTCACTTGCACACATTCACACCTGCACTTCACACATTTTCACTCATCCCCTTCCCCTGCACACAGACACAATAGACACACCTGCATTTTCTCCCTCTCGGTCATCCCATTCTCTCTGCCTTCTCTCTGCCTCTTCCTCACGCACACTGCACACAGAACACACACTCACATGGTAATTCTCCCACACAACTCACACACAACCCCCCACCGCCACTCCTTCAAACTTTCAGCACTTCAAACACATACACTCCACCATTCACCTGCAACAATCATAGAACACACACACTACACGCATCTGCACCATTCACAAACACAACCATAAGTGCACGCATACACCTGCAACAACACATACACATTTTTGCACAAACAGTTCACAGACACACATTACACTCACACTCACCACACCATTTCTACCTTCAATACACCTGCAGAAGCTCACCACACACGCATGCACAATATACATAAACACATCACACACCCCTGCACGAAAAAAAAAAAAAAGAGAAGCAAGCCTGCAGCTGGAACATCAAATCCTATCGGCGCGCCACCACCCACCATTAGCCCACCAGTGACGCCGCCACACCACCACCGACGCCAGACCACCCTATCTTCTCGGTCCAGGTAAAAAAAAAAAAATTCCTAATCTCTTTTTCATTTTGTACAGTTAATAGATGTAGTTTAGCAGGTAATTTAGGGATTTTTTTTTTCGACCAAGAGAGAGAGAGAGGGAGGGAAACCGAGAGAGAGAATCCGGTGAGAGAGAGGGGAGAAAATAGAACCCGGGGGAAGGGAGAATAGATCAGAGAACAGGATTGGGGGGAGGGGGAAAAGAAGAAGGAAGAAAAAGAGAGAAAAGAAGAAAGGAGAGAAGGAAGAAAAAAAAAAGGAAAAGAGAGAAAGGAAAAGAAAAGAGAGAAAAAAAGAAAATCTGGAAAAACATAAAAAAAAAGAAAGAAAAAAAAAGAGAAACCAAAATCAGTGGAAAAAGAAATTAGAGTTTTAGTGAAACTACGTCGTTTTGACGTAGTTTCACTCAAAACTACGTCGTTTTGATTAGTTTAGTTTTTTTAATTTATTTTTAATTAATAATAGTTATTTATTTTATGGTCCTTATACTCTTATTAATGTCACTATGGCCCTGGGAATTTATAATTTGTGCATTTAAGTTTCTGTTTATTATAGATTTACCCCTATAATTTTATTTTCTTTTCGATTAGGTCCCGATTAATTGCATTTTGGTCCCCCAACTTCTAGACAATTATAATTTTGGCCCCTACACTTTTCAATTTTTCATTCTGACCCCTATATTTTTTATAAAATTATATTGTGACCCCTATACTTTTCTGAAATTACATTTTCACCCCTAAATATTTCTGAAAATTTTGTTTGGCCCCCTTTTTGTTGTTGGATATTGCAAATTGGTATTTAATGTGGCTATAATTTACAAATTGAACCTTGAATGTTGCTTAAAATTGCAATTTGGGTTTTAAAATTTGTTGGAAGTTGTATTTGCATATTTTAACTTTGCTGGAATTTTATTTTGTATCCCCAACATTGCTGGAAATTCTATTTTTGCCTTAGACTACTTGCTGGAATTTCATTTTTATCCTTCCCAACCTTGCTGGAATTTTATTTGAGTCATTATAGTTGCTGAAATTTTATTTTTGGCCCCCTATTGTTGCTGGAATTTATATTTTGGTCCTTTATGTTGCTGGAACTTGCTTTAATACCTCCATTAATTGTTAGAAATTGTATTTTAGTTTTTTATTTGTTGCTGGAATTTGTATTTTAATACTTATAGTTGCTGGAATTTTTATTTTTAGCTCTTTTATATAGCTGAAAATTGCAATTTGACCCTATACATTGGTGTAAATTATGTATCATTTGATGACCTTGCTGAAATTATATTCTTGGCCTTAAATGTTGCTGGAAATTTTTATTTTTGGCACTATACTTGCTGGAAATTATATTTTAGCTTTTAAATTTGTTGTAAATTATATTATTATCTTAACTATGGTTTGAAATTATAATTTTACCCTTTAGTTTGTTATAAATTACATTTTTTACTCTAGAATATTGCCCAAATTTCTCTTTTAATCCAAATCTTATAATATTTTATTTTTGCCAAAAAAAAATATTAATTAAAATTAGTTAAGTCCTCAAAGCTTTAAATTATTTCTTTTCACATTTTTTATTTATTTAGTTTATCAAATTTATAATTAATATTCTGAAATTGGGTCTTGTTAGTCTAATTAATGTTCAAATTAGTTTCTTTATTTTCCTTTTAGTTATTTTAATAATTCTTATTTGGGGTGTTAAAAGTTTAAGTATGTATTATTGTATTTTATCTTCTATTATTATTATTTCTTTATTTTCGTTGTTTTGCTTTATTTATTTATTTACTTATTTATTTTTACTTAAACAATTTTCGTTTTTCTTCCTAAACAATTAATTATTATTATCATTATTTTCTTTCTCTTATTTTGTTGTTTGAATTATCGTAGTATGTTCATAGTGATTGGTAAGAAATATTTAATTAGTGGTTTATTTATTAAATAGTGGTATTTTTAACATGTTTGTTCATTTAGTAGCAATTTGTACCGAGTTTACGAACGGGAGGTACCTCGATTACCCTTTTAATTTCTTTTTATGTGCTCCTACGTGCTCCTATGTGTTTTTCTATGTGTTTTCATGTATCTTTGTACTTATAGTTTCTTTTCATCCATATGTGAGTGTTTATTTATTTATGCCATGTTGTTTATTTAAATTTAATTTTTATTATTCAAAGAGATGTAATAGATAGGCAATATTATATTTAGTAAAATTTTTGTATTTAGATAGTTAATGTAATAGAGAGTTTATATGTTATCTATTTAACAAAAATTTTATGTATTTTAGATAGAAAATGTAATAGATAGGCTAGATAGGTTATCTTTTACTTTTATTTTTAGATTGTAATTAGGCTTTCCCGGTGTAATAGTTAGGGCTTTTTGTGTGCTATGTGTGCTATGTGCTTATGTGTTTTATTCACTTTTCCTAGGATTTTGCATCTAGAATATTATGTCTATGTGTTATGTGCTCCTATGTGCTAATATTTGCTTTTACATGATTATTGCTTTAATCTAGGCTTTATTTAATTACTTACTTGCTTTATTGTTCTATATATGTATCGTCACCACACTAGTCCAACGCTAGTTGTGGCCAATTTCAGTTTCTTCGCTAGTCCAACGCTAGCGGAGAATTTATAGAAAATAGGCTAGTCCAATGCTAGGCCTTTAGGTCATTTTAGTATTAGGATCATTTCTCGCGTGTTCATTCCATGCCATTTCACACACATTTTTTTAGGCCTTTCTCCATTTAGAATGATTTTTATATATATACTCTATCATCTACTATCTATTTTTAAACATATGTTTAGTGCATAACATTTAGATTCCAATACACATAGAATTTGAAGTCATTTGTGTGATTTGACTAGAAATAGTCATCTACTCACATGGGAAGCGATGGCGTACATGTCATTCCCCCCTCCGTGAGTAGGAACAGTTAGTCATGAGTCCACTCGTCTCCCGTACCCATTATGTTGCATTCTCATTTTCTTTGTTCACTTACTATCTATATTACTATTTTTTCTTTTCTTTTGCATTCCATTTTGCATCTACACTCGTGACTCCATCGAGGTCTAGACTCGGTTTTCGCAATTAATGTGGTAATTCCGACTAAACCTCAATGGAACATTTTGTCCCTTAATGATATTCATTTTTAGGATTAGATTTGCATTCATATAGTTGCATCCAAATGCGATAAAATCTTAGGGTTATATTAGGAAAATTTAGACTAAACCTCGCAACTAGTTTCGGCTAGGTTGAAAGGGTGCCTTAGGCGCAAGCCTTTGCTTTCCCTTTCTTCAACTGTAACTCCCGAACCTTTTTCTCTTGTTTTCAAAGACCTGGAGTCGTTTAAAAGGGTTTTTTCTTGTTTTTTTTCTATATTTTTCAAAAAATCATTTCTTTAAATAAATCATTCTTAACTTTCTTATCTTTTATAAAATATTCTCGGGTGACTTGGTACACCAAAATTCAATACCAAGTGGCGACTGATATCCCTTTCGCTATACTATGGATACTTAGGCAAGTGCACCTATCGTTTCCAGTAGTACAGTGTACAAGAGTACCGAGTGTCGTATCCCACAGGGACTATGTGAGTACTAGTATTAACCTTCTTTCTATTATCTAACCTCACAAAGTGAATGACGAATTAAATGAAAATACAAATTAGCTAAAACTAATTATCTAACTAAATGACAATATAGAATATAGTAGAGAGAATGGACAAAAGTAGAGGTGAATTTAGATGAAGAATTCCCCTAAACCAACATGCCAAGACTCTAACTTGATTAATGATTAACCCAATTTCTTAGACCCCGGAGTCCCTTATGTGAATTATATCCTTTCTCAAGTGAAACAATTCCTACCTTCTCGGTTGATTAATTGGAATCTCTTCTCAATTAAAACCCCTAAAAGATGCAATTTCTAATCAATGGACTCTATTTGTGGTTGAGCTTTAATCCTAAAACTCAACTTAGGAAGAACTCATGTAATCCTATCTCTAGCAATTCATTCAAGTTCTCTCTATTCATGAAGTGATCTAATCATATGTGCAATCTCTCGATATACCCATACAAAATCAACACTTGAATTGAAGGATGCATGCAAATCCCAATCCAAAACACAAATAAACTCATGAATAAATCTAAGAACAAAGTGGGTCTTTCATTAAACCAAGAATAAAATCATAGACATAAGAATCTACGGTTCATCCCATCTAAATCATAAACAACTCAATTCATAATTACAAGAATAAAATTAACAAAAGACAAGAAAGAAAGAGAAAGCTCATTCTCATGCAGCCCTCTTGAATCCTCCCTTGCATCTTGATGAATCCTTCTTGCTTTCACCATTGAAGCCGTTGAGTTGTCCCTCTACTCTTGCTTTCTCCTCCCTACATCACTCTAGATGTGCCAAAATGTGTGTTTTTGAGGTGTGTGCGGCGTGTGTGTGTGTGTTTTTTTTCGAGTTAGGGTTCTTCTCCTTGCAAAGATTCGCCCAAAAGTGCTTAAAAACGCAGCATTCTGTCACTAGGCCGCGGCTAAGGCCGTGGCACGGCCTTACCCGCGGCCTTGTGTCCTCCCTTTCTTACTAAGGCCACACCCCAGGCCGCGGCACGGCCTTACCCGCGGCCTTGGTCAGACTATTTCACTTGTCTTCCATGCAAAATTGCACCTCGACAACGGCCGAACTAGCTTTTCCTCAAAACATAAAAGTTTTAGCTCTTTGAATAATCTTTCCAAATCAACAAGAATCATGTCATTTGAAACTCTGTACGCTGAAATATAGCTGAAATACTAAGAACTGGTTGGAACAGTACTGCAGTACAAATATGCTTCAATAACTTGGTATTTTGACCTTCGAACCTTAAGAACTGGACTTTGATGTCTTCATATGAATTGTAGATCATTGTCTTAGCTTCAAAATGCTTCATGAATCACCTTAATCCAATATCTCCATCTCCAGTTATCACTAAATAATTAACATATGTCTAGACTGCCAAACCGTTTCCTTTCCAATTCTTCTTCGCCTATTGCTTCTTTGCACCACTTTGAGGATTTCTTGACTTTAACTCATCTCCAACTTCAAATCACCTCAAAATATCATCCAATTGCCATCCAAATTAATCCAAATTGGTGATGCAATGTGCAAATCCTACGAAAATGACACAAATCACATGTAAATCACACCTTTACACAATTTGACGTTCAAATCACAAATGAGAAGAAATAGCTAAGAAATAGAGAAAAACTCATAGAAAACCCTAAAAACCTACCCTAAAAACCTATTAAAAACCAATGCACTTTAGCACTTATCAGCGACTCCTTTTCTTTACTAAAAAACCCTTTTTAGGCTTTATTTTTGAGCCCAAAAACCGTCGCATTTTCAAAGTCCCATTTTAGGCCATTTTTCTTTTGTTTTTTTTAAAATAAAGCATTTGTTTGTCACATTTTATCAAATTATATTTTATAAAGTATTTTTTATAAAAAAAATAATTATTTTTACAAAAATGTACACTCTTTTTCCAATATAAATAAAATCACATTTAATTCTTCTCTTTTTTCCAAACATCTAACACTTTCTATTTTTATTTTCAAAAAAATGGGGCGCGACATTGGTCGCTATGGAATCACTCCAATAAGACCAGATTTAGTTCTACTCCAAGAACTAAGGAAAACTCTCATAGAGAGAAAAACTCACAATTTTATTAGTTCATCTAAAACTTAACATAAAAGAATTAAACTTAAAAATTCGTCCAAAAATTGTTCATGGGTTGGACGTCTCCTTTTAAGCACCATTGGGTCTCCATCTTGCATCTTTAAAAGGCCTTCCAACAAGTCCAACCAGACCAGCACCTCAGAAACATGTTATGGACCACTTAGAAGTTTCAATTGGACCTTCTTTGAATGTATATTTAATCCATAACCAATGCATAAACTCTTGGCCCAATGAACACACTTGAATAGCTTGATCACCAAGTCCATTGAGAGGCCCAAAGTCACGAATTACACCATGGTAGTCACAAAGCTTGAACGTTCCCCTCATGATTAGCCATGATTTGATCTCATCTTGGTCCAAACGAGTTGCTCCATGAGAATATCTAAGCATCAAGATTGTAAGCACTCCTAAGATCACATCACCTATTTATAGAGGAAGTATTCTAGTCTTTTAGGAAATAAAGGTAATTAGAAACCAAGAAGGTTTAGGTAACTTACTTTAAGCTAAACCTTCTCCTTTAGGAAATCTATTCCATAAGGAAACCAATTAGTTACTTTATTTCTTTTGGAAAACTAACTTCCTACAAGACTTAGAAAATTCATAAATAAGTCCTTTAAGTTAATTTATCTCATAAATGAACCCCATAACTATCTCATACTTATCTTTATTACATTTTAACCCAAAGATTTTGTTCTTTATGTGTGTGACCCATTAGGTTCCATTCACGTTGGCAATAAGTATAAATTATAACTCATTGATTGAGCTAGATAAATGAAACACTTTTAATTTATCATTAATTCACTAATTAATCAATTATAGATCATGAGTAGCATCTAGTAATGCATCATGACCACCCAAGTGAATAGGAAAGTCATATGGTAGACCATATCCTTCAACAACAATGCTACCGTGTAATTAATATCCTTTCACAACACTATATCTCAATTAGTCTAAAAGTATAGTGCATACTATCAAAATGACTAATTTATATTTTCTTGTTCCAGAAATACAAATCTCCATGATGTATAACCTTGAAACTACTTTCAAGTTATACCATCACTTCTGTAGAAGATTTGTGAGTTAATATTTCCAACAAGTGGCCATAAAGGGATATACTCTCCTATTAAGGAGTGGTAAATCCTATATCGATTACTCACTATCTTTCCATGCTTCAAACTATACCCAATCTCTAACTTATGGGCTACCCTTTTACGGGCACCGAGGAATAGAGTCAAAGTATAGCAATCCACACTCAAGATACTATGGTAATCTCAAGTCAAAGGATCACGTACACTATTGTCATTAAGAGTTCAACCATTGGCACTATAGTTGAAACTCTTGGCGGATCAATCCAATGAACTTGTTCTCAAACAAGCATCCACATACCAGCTTAAGTGTCACGCACACCATAGTCAATGAGATCAACTACTACTTACCATAAGTAGAGGCAAAGTATGTGCTAGTCTATCCGCATTAATGATGTCCAATCGCATTAATACTATAACTAGGGATATTTAAGAATATGAATTTATGTATTAGAGTCTCATAATTGTAACCCTTACAATCTCTAATACACAGTCAATATTCTAAGGACTTTATCAATCAAACAAGTAACATGGAAATACAAGTATAGATGATAAAGAAAAATACCACATGGATAAATATAACATAAATAAGTGTAAATACAAAACACCTTAAACCATCTTGGTTTTAGGGCATACACTAACAGAACGGTCTCAAAGTACTAATTCTATTGAGTCTACTCTATTATTTAGACAATTAAATAAGCATAAGTTGACTAGACTAAAGAAAGGAACTAACTAAAATACCGAATAGCAAAGATTGGGAGAAATAAGATACAAAGTATCTTGGATCTAGATTCCACTAGTGTCTTTAGGATGATGTTAATTGACTCAATTCATGCCTTAGTCATGTATTGTTTAGGGCCCAATCCCAAATGTACTTAACCTTCAATCTTGTGACAAGTTAATGACTACTTCCCTACTAGTTCTTTCCTGCTCTTGTGGTAAAGACACTAGTTTTGGTTAGTTAGCCCTATGAATTGCCTTATTGACCCATCTAGGATCACCACTACTCTTGTGTGACATGCAACCTAGACTTCATTTATTCCAATTCCACCGTTATTACCAACTCCCGTTGCTATCATAACGATTTATACTCTACAATTGATAGCTAGTGAATCATAAATCATGACATGCAAAATAGTGAATAAACAATACAAGTCAAAGCATGAATCTTTAAAGCATTTAACACATATTCCGTTCAATCACTAGATAAACCAATTGTTACCCATGGAAAGGCAAGCAATAAAAATTGAATCTTCGCAATAATAATCCATAACAAAACAAGAATAGATGGAAAAGAGAAGTAAAGGAGTGCTTATTCTTTATTTCTGGTGAATAATCTCCAAAAAGATACAAGTTTTTCCTTTAGCCTTGAGTTGTTACAAGAATTCTCCTCAAACCCTTGCTATTCTCTCTCTAACCTATTCTACGTTGAAAATCCTAACCAAAACTATTTCTTGGAGAGTAGTCTGCTTGTCTGATATAATAATAGAGACAAGAAGTGGCTTCTCTCTAAAAACCCCAGCCAAAGATTTTAATCCCTTTCAAAAGCCTTTTCTTGCCTACAGCAAAGTAGAAATTTTCAATTCCCGCGACAATATTTGCGACCGGATACCTCCTTCCCACAATGTGTTAGGCTCGTGGTCAATAAAATATTTGCCACGGGTATCCGCGAATGGATACCATCGCGGATACTTGCCTTTCTCTGTTTTTGGCCTTTTTCTCTTGTCTTCACTTCTCTTTTCTTTGTCAAGCTTTCACCACCATCAAGCCATACCAAATCTTCATCAACTCTTCGCATGAATGACCTCAAATGATGATGAAATGCTCAATTTCCTACAAAAACATGAGAACAACATAAGTATCTACTCAATAAATAACAACTCAAAAGTTCTCAAAAAACATTCAAACGTTACCTAATTTCCCTAAAATCACAAATAAAACACTACTTAACTACCTTGAAATACTACTTTACCTAAGCACCTATCAGTCACCATGTGTTGTGACTAAACACATACATGTTTAAGACCAAGTAGTTGAAAGTAGGAATGTGGATTTCAATGCTAAATTGCTTGATAATCCTACTTTTGATGAAAATGAACTTAGATATCAAAGTGGGGTATGTACTAAGAGTGTGAGTAAAATGGAACAATATGGTATTTATGATTCGTATGCTTATGTTTATATGTGTTCCATGTGTGGTGATAATCATGAGGAATATAATTGTGAGTTAATTCAACCACCATTATAATCTTATGACAATTCACTACATTTTCATAATGGCACCTCTATGCATAGCTCAAGTATCGAACATGGTGAAATTGAAGATATGTATAGTAATTCCTTGCTTGATAAACATGATTTTGAGCATGATAATGAAATTTATGAACATGCATGTGTGAAAAATATGGTTGAAATTAGGGAAATGGAACATGATGATCAACATTTTGAATCCCCCACTTGTGAAATCATGCATGAATCTCATGCAAATGAATGCGAAAATGATGAAGAAGTGCTTGATGGTTCTACCTTTGTACTTGAACAAGAGCAAGTATGTAGCAGCCCCACCTTACCCAGAGGCGCACCAAAGGGCTTAGCGGACTGCCTGCCTAGCTCTCGCCAGGTCTCGATTCACGCACTCACGCAAACGACCGAGCGTACTTAACTTAAAATAAAATAAACTAAAATAAAATGGAACAAAATAAAATACACTCTTCTTATTTAACTGAAAGGTACAAGTCATACCGCAAGTTTACAAGTCATAATATACATGATTTTCACAAAAATAGCCTAACACAGTTCGGCTATTACAATAGTTACAACATCCATTAATAATCGAAAACCAGTGGGCCTAGCTTTAATTTTTCAAGTAACCTGAGTAAAGGAAAACAAATAAAATGGAATGAGCTATAATAGCCCAGTGAGTGCTCAAGTCATGCGATCATACCAGTGAAATGTGATTTTTGTTCGATAAAATATTTAATGAGTAAATAAACGATTTGTGAACAAATTAATTAACAAATAGTCAAGGGCGGATACGGGCTCACTGCAGAAGGAAGCTTAGGTCCAGCATACTCGTAAAATTCAATCCAGAGTTACCCTCTTTGAGGAATGAAACTCTTATCGGAAAGAATACCAAGCACCTATATTCTCCAGCACCTTATATCACCCCAAACGCTCCCGGATGACTAACCGAGGAGTAACGGTGAAGTTAGCCCCGGAAGTCCAAGATCAAGAATAAATTCAATCATGAGTTAGCCTTTTTCAGGACTTTACTCAGATAAACAATTAACAAGCACCAAATAACGCCCAACACCTTATATCTCTCCCATACGCTCCCAATTTGATTAACCGTGGAAAATAGTAAAATTAACCATGGAAGTCACAAGCACAATTAACACATTAAATAGTGAAAGCATGTAACACATTACGGAATAGATGCGATAAAGTACACATCTTTCCTCAAATAACACATTTTTATTATATACTCATGTCAAGTGTAATCATACCATTTCATGCATGGAAATAATAATAACTAGTATGACATGGCGTTTCATGCATCATGCACACAGAAGAACACTCACCTGGTGCCTAAGAAAATATCTCGTAGAAAGGGCGGGTCTCACTTTCGAATCCTGAAATTCACGAGAAAGAATCGTGTAAAAACCCTGACTAAAATCTAAGAAATTTCATAAGGAAATTCAAGAAATACCCCAAGTCTTTCTAGGGTTAAGTTTCTAGGGTTTACCCTAGGGTTTAGGGTTTTCGAAATTAGGGTTTTCTAACTTTCTAGGGTTTTGCTCGAAGAGGTTTAATTCACTAATAGCTAATCTACAAAAATTTTTGCACGCTTAAATCACTAAATTACAGCTTATAGAGTCTTAAATCATAGCCTAATCACTTTTATTTCTTAGGTTTTACCGAAATTTCGGCAGCATTTTCCCTATAACCGGACTAACCCAAAAATTTAAAACCTGCAAGAAAATCAACCATCCAATCCAATTCAACAAGTTTTACAACTTCTATGTTCAATTTAAACTCACATTCAATCAAGATTCCACTCAAATTCAAAATCCCTACTCTAAGAATCATCACCCAAATCTGCACAGGGTTGGTTTTCAGCCAACTTCGTGCCATTTCTGGGGTCAATCCATTAAGAACTAAGGAATTCTGATTACATGGTTTTAAAGTACGTTTTATAGGGATACAACTTTCGTGAAGATCATCAATCCAAATTCCAACTAGAACAGGTTCAAAATCAGCCCTCAAGTTGGCTCATCATCAAAACTGTTTCACGCAGAATCAAATTTTCAGCCAACTTTGCAAGCTTTCTGCGGTTAATACACAATGAACCACCATGCAAGCTTTATACCGTTTGAAAGACCTATGAATCTAGTTTCTAAAACAACAAGAATCATTCGAATCCAAGCTATCTACACCAAGTTATGAAAGTTTTACTAAAACTGGTCCAGCATGACTGTTTTAAGTGTTCTTGAGTTCCAACTTAAGTCCTCAACTAAACCACATATAAAACATAAATTTCCAAGGTTTAAAGGCCACATACTAGTCTATCTAACCACAAGAACACTTTATATAGCAAGTATATATCAAGTTTTAACTAATTTCTTCAAGTAGTATTAACAAGAAACTTGGTATTAAACTTGCATAAAAACTACTTAAAACATGAAATTAATATGGTAAGTTCATGGTAAATACCTTAGATATGCTTAGAACTTTGCTTAGAAAAGATAGAAGTCCACTTCCTACGGTTGATTTGTGTCAACTTGAGAGATGAAAGTCCAAGAAATTGAGAGCAAAAATGAGGGAAGAAGAAGAAAAAGCATGGCCGGCCAAGGTGAAGGGAAAAAGAGAAAGAAATAGTCTAGGAAAAATGAAAAAGAAAAGAAAAAAAGATGGGAAAATGGTGGTCCAATTAAAATCTTACAAGAGTAAAGTAAATAGTTAGTCTTTTAATGCAAGAGTAGCTACTTGGATTAATTTAATTGGTGAAGATTAATAACTCTTACCACTTAATATAATCAATAATTAGACATAAATTATTAAAGCAAAATAGAACAAAAATAGAAGAGAGAAACCGGCCCTAAGGGAAAGAAAAGAAAAAGAAATTTCGGCCAAAAGAAAAGAAAAGAGAGAGAAGAATTTTCGGCCAAGAGAGAGAAAGGAAAGAGAAAAAAAATTCCAGCCAAGGTTAAAGAAAATAAAACAAGAAAATAAGTGAAACTTTTGAATAAAATTGGGCAAAATTTCAAGTAGTCAAAAGACTAGAAAATAGTAAAATGAACTAGTCAAAATTTAAACACTAATATAAGTTAAATGGTCAAGTAGAATTATTCTAACTTTAGTACTTAAGTGTTCTTGCTTCAAAATGAAAATCTTAGCTAATTAACCTAATTAACTCAGGAAATCTCCCAACTAATAAATCAAGGATTAACACTTAACCTTAAATAAGAAAAGAAAATGTCTCTTATATGTGCATTTTCTAGGGTGCTACAAAGTAAATGAGGACAATGCATATGTGTGTGATAAAGTGGTGGAAAATGTGGAAATTGATGACAATCTAATTGTTTCTTTTACTTTTGAGCATACAAATATTGAAAATAACCTTGTTCTTGAGAAGAATATTGAAAATGCAAAGGTAGATTTGAATGAGTTCAATGTGAAAACTCTTCCTCCTTTCACTTGTGACATTGATTTTATCAGTATTGACAATATACTAACACAAGAGAAAGGCATAGCCAATTTTGGCCATGAAATGTTTACGAAGTGTTCTTTTGTCATAGGTACAATTGCACAATGGATTATGGACATTGAAGCACTCATTTTGAGGCAACGGATGCACCTTTGCTTACTCAATCAACTGAGCACTAAAGGTGTATTGCATCTTTTGTGGGATACTCCAATTACGTGAGAAAGTTGGAGGAAAGTCTAGCTTTAGACTTTAAATGAAGCGCTTGTAGGTAGGCAACCTAATGTTTTTTGTATTTTAAGTTACTTTGGTGTTTTTTGTGTTTTAGGTGTGTTTTATAGTTTGTTTGTTTAATTTGTTTAGTTTAAAATTTGAATTTGAAGCATTATATGCAATCCTTGAGGTTTCATGTGTAAATTTGGATGTTTGATACCCAAATTTCATATCTCTTGAGTTTCATGTGTTTAGAAGGCTTAAACATTTTAGTTTCATCATTTGAAACGTGTGTGAATCAATTTTGGAGTTTAAATGAACAAGGAAACCAATTTGAAGCATTGAGTTTCAAAGTTACTATTCTATTGGTTTACTATTCGTGAGCTAAGTTTGGTTGAGAATATTGATCCTCATTTGGTAATCCATGGACTTTTGATGCAAAAATTGGTTTTGAGCAACTTTGTTTTATCATTTGAAACTTGTTCAAAGTGGTTTTGAGGTTCAAAACATGCAAAGAATCAAATAGAGGTATTAAGTGAAAAAGTTAACTATCCATTTGGTTATTAGTTTTCAATGAGATTCTTAGTGATTTTGGTTCTAACTTTGGAATTTACATGTTTTGGATGCCTAAAAATCATGTTAACAACTTTGTTTTAACATTAAAAACATATTTGGAACGTTAAATTGAGCAAAAACATGAAAAAGAAACTTTTGAATTTCTAGTTCTTCTTGAATTCAAAGTTGCAGGTTTTTCGGGTAGCCAATTTTGGTCGATTCCATTTCTTATGTGTTGATGATTTGAAGGTGTTTAATGCATGAATTCAAATTTTGTTGACATGGTTACATGATCATAAAGTTGGTTGCCCAAAACTGGAAGTTTAAATGCTCAAAATCAGCACCCAAATTTGAGAAAAAATCAGCCCTGTCACCAGAATTTCTGCAATTTTGCAAATACTTTTGGGAGGTATCTGTGGGTTGGACTCACAGGTGGCTGACCCACAGATCCCACCCATGGATCAGATGCATTTCTTGGGCATTTTGGTTGATTTTGGACAATTTTGTTTGGGGGTTTAATGGCTTTTCTTGTAAGTTTATGGGGGAACTTTGTAGGCATGAAATCAACACTTTAACACATTTAAATGGATTGCATTTCATGTTTCATTTCATTGATTCTGACTTTAACTTTTGGCATCAAAGTATGAAATTTTGTTTTGAGGTATTTTAGCACAAGTTGCTTTTGCATATCACTTCATCATACCACAATACATCTACTCACATCACTTGTGCATTCGAATTCCACCCCTTGGAGCTGCATTGCATCAACTAAGTGGGGAGGAAATCAAGGTTTTAAAAGCATGCCATGTTACTTTTTGAGCTTGATTGTTATTCAAAAATGTTCTAACATAGCATTTGAGATTTTCTAAGCTTTGAAAGAAGGTTGGTGAGCAGGACAGGATCAAAGTAAGGACATGATGAAGTATTGCAAAAGGAACTTAACAAAGGCCAATGGACTTCAAGGACCACAAACAATATCAAATTTTGGACTCACTAACCACACAATGATTCAAATTGCTTAGTAATCAGGAATCTTCATTACAAAATATCGATTTTCACGTCAAACGGCAATTGAATTAAGAGTATGCATAGCAAGTTCGATTGAAAGTGGATTGTCGAATAATAAGGGGTCTTCATTAGAAAATGTCGATCTTTTCATCAAAAGGCAATTTCACTTCTCAAACTAAGGGTTAAAAATCGGGAAAATGATCAAAGTATTGAGTAACTGGGGGTTTTCATCTACGAATGTCAACCTTCGCATCAAAAGACACTTGCAAATTATAAAGTTCAACATGTCCCTATTGTGTGAAAATTGAATTGTATATAGTTGTCAATATCGAATACTTAGTGTGTAAAATTTTGTAAGGCAAAGGAATTTGGTTGAATAACCTCTAATCTTAATATAATTGCTTCCCTTTTACTTGATATGATTAGTATTAGAAACATTACAAAGAATTGCATAATACCTATTTATTTTGTCTTGTGGGAATTGCATTCAACAATGTAGCATTTATTATTTCAAGACCTTGAATCGTAGTTTTGATCTCTTGATTTTTCAATTGCTTGAGGACAAGTAAAAATTCAAGTGTGGGGGAGTTTGATAAGTAATAATTTTATCTACATTAATGTAGTGTTTTATATATGATTTTATTGTGTTTTTAGTATGTTCTTGATATTTTTGATACTAAAATGGCTCAATTTCATTATTATTTTCAATCAAATTAAGGATTGCTCTAAAATTAGGATTTTTAGTCCGGAAATTAGGTTTTGAGGTAGAATTATTATTTTAAGCAAATTAATGCCCAAGTTTATTTTATTTTTTAGGAAAATGATGATTAATTACATTTTGGATCAATTGGAGCATATGGACTATCAAACTCAAAGTTGATTCAAGATTGTACATTTTGATCACTTAAGCTTGGCAATTTCCAGAATAATTTCCTTCTTCAATTCTGCCAAGCAAATTATGGTTCAAATGGTGGAAAAACGTCTCAAGGACATCAAAGGAATAACCAAACATTGAAAAGGGCAAAACGGCCAAGAGAAAGTGATTCGCGGGTTACTCACCTGTGGATTCAACTCATGGATTGGCTCCACTTGCAAAAAATGGTGGGTTGCAATTTGCAGCTTGTTCACACAAATTTGGCAATAAATTCAACATCCAGCTAATTCTGCATTGCCCTAGAAGAATATTTCAAAGTTCAAGGCAAGATTTTTCAAGATTTGGAATCAAATTTCATTATTACATCTTCAACTTGGAAAGAGACTTGAGCTAGGGTTTTTCGTATAAATAGATGCCTTTGTAGTTCATAGAAAGTATGCTTGGTTTTGTGCTTGAAAGAGTATAAACCATAACTTGGTAGGAGGAGCACTCCTTGTATAGTTAGATTAGTTTTCTTTTTAGTTTGTAGGATTTCTCACTTTCTTGTAGCAAAACTTTGGAGAAACTTGTACTCAACATGTTTGATGGAATGAAAAAGAAGACTTGGAGCCATAATTGAGCATTTCTTACGTTATTCTTTCTAGTTTCATTCATGCATGCTTGTTTGCATTTATATATGTGCTTAATATTATCTTTATCATATTAAACTAAGTTAATTCCAACTAGGTTTAGGATGAAACTATAACATGAATGAGTTTATGGCCAACTTTATTCTTGTTTTTTCATTTACTTGATCTTATAACTTGTTGTTGATTAGCTACTAACTTCAAGTTATCTAGTTGTTATTTGACAAAGAGATTTGCACTTAACAACAGGAAGAATAAATGAAACTTATGTTGAATCTCAAAAGAGTAGTGATTCACATAGGTGGATTAAGGTTTAAAGGCACAATTCATGAGTTCAATGAACTAATGCATGCAAGACTTTACTACGAGACTAGGAAAGCTCATGTAATTAGTAATCTTCCATTCATAGAGAGATCTAGTTAGAGTACGAATGGAACTAAAACCTAAACATGAATGAAATTATCATAGTCATAAGCTAAACATTCATATTTTGTGGATTCTTAAGCTTAGTTAACTTTGTTTAACTAGTTTATTCATTGTTTGCTTACTTGAATTTGATTTTCCTACCATTTCACCATCTCTGCAGTTTGATTGTCTAGATAATAAGGCAAATTCGTAGCCTAGGTAGTTGCTAATTCTTGTTTCCTCATGGGATCGATCCTAATACTTGTCGCAATTACAATAGACCCATGCACTTACAAAGTGAGTATTAAGGTATAAATTTTATTACTTGTTTGTGTGATTTAGTGGATTTCTTGATATATTTTGATATAACCTAAAGTCACAATCAAATATATCAAATATATACAACTCAGGTTTTAGCTTCTGAAGTTCAGTATACTTGATTATTCTTGGCACAAGAGAAATAGTGAGGTTATTTATGTATGTATTTATTTGGATTCATGTGCTAAAGACCATTATGGCTGTACTTATTATTGGCTTGAGTGTGTGTAGATTAGTACTTACTAATAAGTGTGGCATAAAAGTGAAGGTACTTGAATTCCTTTGAAAAAACATTGCTTGATGAAAAGTTATTGAGAAATATAAAAATGCTCCCAGTAGGTTAATAGACTACTGGTCATTCAATAGTAGTTGAGGTATATTGAGAAAATAAATAGTTCCTAGTAATAAACTATTAGTCATCAACATGAATGATTCCTAACAATAAGATTGCTGACTATGTGAGAGATTTTCTCACTAAAGAGTGATTTTTCATTATTTGCTGGTAGAGCTATATGAGAGTTTTTGATACGTGCGTAGTAGCGCCTATTTTAAACTTGAAAGCTTCATCAATGATATTCGTCAATTTGTGTGATTTTATTGATTCTACAAGGAGTCTTGTGTTTTCAACCATTCTTGAGTTTGGAAAATCCATGGATCAATCAAGGAAATTAGACTTGAAGATTGCATTTTGGTTTAGGATAAGACATGCATTCATAAAAGGGCCCAAGAAGTAGCATATGGTCCAAAGATGACGCACACAAGTTGGCCATGTGTGATGGACCTAAGTTGAAGGCCTTAAAATTGCAAGATTGAAGCCCAATGGAGTCCAAGGAGGGATGGCCAGCCCATTTATTTATTTTAGGTGAATTTTTATATTTTTTAAAGAATATTCTAGACTAGCTTTTATTTGTAAGACTTCTAGATTGTTTCCATGTTCTTTTATGTTAAATGTTAGTATTTGTTAAGAATTAGTTTTTGGTAGCTAGTTCTAGAATTCTCTATTCCATATTCTATGACTTTGTGAGCCTATAAATAGGCCACCATGTGTAATATTTTCATAAGTTCAAGATAAATCAATAAAATTGTGAGTTTTCTCTCTTTGAGAGTTTTCTTTAGTTCTTGGATTGGAACTAAATGCTGGTCTTATTGGAGTGATTCCATGGTGACCAAAATCTACACCTAGAGTTTCTTCCACTTGATTTGACTCATTCTTTTGGGTTTGTCAATTAGGGGTCTATTCCATGGGTTGGTTAGGGGTCTATTCCACAGGTTGATTAGGTGTCCATTCCACTAGTTGGTTAGGGTTCTAACTTGCAACACAAAAGGAGGATTTCAACAATCTTGGTTGAATCTTCGAAGCAACCCATTTGAGTTGTTCTTGGGGTCTTCGACAAGTTACAAAGGGGTCAAGAAGATTGAGTGGTTACCACAATTCAAGTTGTTCTTGGGGTCCTTTGACAGGTTCTAAAGGGGTTCAAGAAGATTGGGTTGTTTTGTGTGGATTTCTTTCCAAGGTGGTCCTTTGGGGAAGATATTCCTGTGATATACTAGAGGGTCACCCCCGATTGTATAAGTTTTCTCACCCAATAAAATGTGATAAAATTATCATGAAACTGTGACAAAATTTTGACATGAATGTCAAAAATTCATATATTTTTTATTATAATTTTGTAACCACATAAAAACTCGAACTCAATGCAAAAATATAAGGTACATTAAGGGGAATAAGATATAAGCATGATATTTATTAAAAATAAACTACAAGGATACTACCACCTAGGGACTTGAAATCCCAAGAACTAGGTTGGGAATAAATGCATCATAGACAGGTTTGAATTAGTGATATGCACAATATTATGCCTTAATGACCATTTGTCTATCATATGATGTGTGTGCATATGTGTTCCTATTACTATAAGTAGAAGTTGAGATTTAATAAAAATTTCTTAATGAGTTTTATAGTCTTTTTAGGTGGGATGTCTTAATTATAGGAGTATCTTTAATGCTCTCACTTGTATGAGTGTGGAAGTGGGATCGTTTCCTATGAGAATTTAAGCTAATTTTCTAGAGCACCTATGAAAACTAGGATAAAGCACAAGGCCATAATGTGTTGGGATATGAAACCTATTTTAGAACATTGAAAGACTCATGTGCATGATATAATTCTACGTGCTGTCAAGTAATCATCATTTAAAAGCTAAGTCCACTTTAACTCTAGTATAGGAATTGCTAAATGCAAAGTGAAGGTATTAAGGTATTGCCTCTTTCAGTATGCATGAGTTTTTTTTTATCTTTGCCCTGGTGTGTATTATACAATATTTTTATTAAAATAATAGGGGTATTGTTGTAGTATTTTAATAAACATACAAATAATTTAAAATGATTTAATGGTTTTTTCCATTACATTTTAACTACTTAAATGAAGAATTTTTCATAAATGTTCAGTCATATTTGACTACATAATGGCATATTTATAAGGGTCATAACGGCCACATTATTATTTTTATTGTTGTTTTTGTTGTTATTATTATTATAAAATAAATATACAATTATGTCATATAACAAAATTCTTTTTGAAAATTGGATTTAGATTTTACATTATTGTACTTAGTGTCTAGATTCATTTCTCCTAAATTTTCTACTTATAAATAGAGAGTTTTAATAAGAGATGAATAATCATTGTCCTTTTGAATTCTCTATATCTATCTATATACATGGGACAAAATATGGTGTTGTGTTATGTTTTTGTCTAATTCTGATATGTAGATTGGACTATACTTTAGTAAGAGAAGGCTCACTTATGGTTTCCTAGAGCAATATGCTCAGAGCCACTACGTAGGACAAATACTTTATATAAGGGCACGAATCATATTTAGAGATCGACCTAGTTCACGTCTCATTCCAAACCGATATATAATTTAATGGAATTAATTTGACATTTTTTATGTGATATTGAGATAAGATTATTATTGAATTGTTGTGCCCTGAAAATGTAGCTGGTATTGTTAGTGAACCTTTTTGAAAATTAGTTTCGGGTTTTGGAAAACCATGCATGTGTGAGAGAACATAGTGTTTTTGGTGAAAAGTGTATTTCCGAAAAAAATAGTATTTTGAAAAGAAAAACAAGGCCGGGACTAAAAAAATAATGGTTTTGGCCAAATAATTTGAAAAAAGGCTTTTGTTAAAAAGGGAGTCGTCACTTGGTATTGAGTTAGGGTGTACTGATATTCCTTTTACTACGCTACGGATACTTAGGCAAGTGCACCTATCGTTTCCAGTAGTATAGTGTATAGGAGTACCGAGTGTCGATCCCACAGGGACTATGTGAGTACTGGTACTAACATTCTTTTTATTATCTAACCTCACAAAGCGAATGACGAATTTATTGGAAATACAAATTAACTAAACTAATTACCTAATTAAAGCACAATCCAGAATTCAATAGAGAGAATGGACAAAAGTAGAGGTGAATCTAGATGAAGAATACCCTAAACCAAGTATGCTAAGACTATACCTTGATTAATGAATAATCCAATCACTTAGACTCTAGAATCCCTTAATTAGGTTTAATCTTTTTCAAGTATTAACCTCTATCCCCTTAGTTGATTGATTGGAATCTCTTCTCAATCAAAACCCCGAAGAGAAGCATTAAAGCTCTATGGATTCTATGGTTTCGGCTGGGTTGAATCTAACCGGGGAGACTCATGTTATTCTATCTCTTAGCAACACATGTAAGCCTCTTTATTCAAGAGATGATCTAATCAAATAGGTGATTTCTCAATCTACCTATATGAAATCAATATTGAATCTAAGGATGCATGCAAATCCCAATTCAATAACCAATAAACATCAAGAATAAATCTAAGACAAAAATTGAGAATTCATTAACTAAAGATTCAAATCATAGTCGTAGAAAGGTAGGGTTCATCCCATCCAAATTATTCACAACTCAATCATATGTACAAGAATAAATCCAACAAAATACAAGAAAAGAATGGAAAAACTCATTCTCATGTAATTCTCTTGATTCCTCCCTTGCATCTTGATGAATCCTTCTTGCTTTGTACCATGGAAGCCCTTGAGTTGCTCCTCCACTCTTGCTTTCTTCTCTCTACATCCCTCTAGATGTGTGTAAAATTGTGTTTCTTGTGCCTTAGAACCCAAAGAAACCACCTATTTCCTTCCCCAAAGAGGTAGGGTTCTCCCTTCAAAAGATTCGCCCAAAAGTGTTTAAAAACGTGACATTCCATAACTAGGCCGTGGCTAAGGCCGTGGCACGGCCTTACCCACAGGCTTGTGTCCTCCCTTTCTGACCAAGGCCGCACCCGAGGCCGTGGTAAGGCCTTACCCGCGGCCTTGGTCAGAATGTTTCACTTCTCTTCTATGCAAAATTTCACCTTGAAAACGGCCGAACTAGCTTTTCCTCAAAACATAAAAGTTTTATCCCTTTGAATAAGCTTTCCAAATCAACAAGAATCACATCATTGGAAGCTCTGTACGCTGAGATATAGCTGAAATACTAAGAACTGGTCGGAACATTACTGCAGTACAAATATGCTTCAATAACTTGGAATTTTGACCTTCAAAACTTAAGAACTGGACTTTGATGTCTTCATATGAATTGTAGATCATTGTATTAGCTTCAAAATGATTCATGAATCACCTTAATCCAATATCTCTAGCTCAAGTTATTGTGAAATCACTGAAATATGTCCAGGCTGCCAAACTGTTTCTTTTCCAATTCTTCTTCGACTATTGCTTCTTTGTATCACTTTGAGGGTTTCTTGACTTTAACTCATCACCAACTTCAAATCACCTCAAAATATCATCCAATTGCCACCCAAATTGATCCAAATTGGTGATGCAATGTGCAAATCTTACGAAAATGACACAAATCACATGTGAATCACACCTTTACACAATTTGGCATTCAAATCACAAATGAGAAGAAATAGCTAAGAAATAGAGGAAAACTCATAGAAAAACCCTAAAAACCTACCCTAAAAACCTACTAAAAACTAATGTACTATAGCACTTATCATGTACCAAGTCATTCAAAAAATCTTTGACAAAAACAAAAATAAAGTTTTTAGAAAACATGCTTGAAAACCCTTTTTTGATGTCGGTTTAGGAAAATGAGAGAAAAAAGTCCCGGAGTCACATTTGAAAAAAGGGAAGGTAAAGGCTCGCGCGTAAGGCACCCTTTCTCCCTAGCTGAAGCTAGTTGCGAGGTTTAATCACAATTTCCTAAAATAACCCTAAATTCTATCGCGTTTGGATGTGTTTAAATGAATGCAAATTCTAAATCTAATGCGGTGTCGGGAGGTTCAAAATGTCCCGTCGAGACTTGATCGGGATTATTGTATTAATTGCGAAACCCGAAATGAGGCCTCTAGGGAGTCACGAGTGTGAATGCAAAATGTAGTGCAAAAGGAAAAAGAAAATAGTAGTATAGATAACAAGTGATTGAAGAAGTGGTATCCAGCATAATGGGTACAGGGACTAATAACTCGTGACTAATTATTCCTACTTACGGAGGGGGAAACCGCATGTTAAGCCACCATTTCCCACGTAAGCAGGCAACTATTTCTAGTTGGATCACACAAATGACCTAAACTCTATATGAAATGCAGTCTAAATGCCATGCATCCAACATATGCAATAATAATAATAATAATAATAATAATAATAATAATAATAATAATAATAATATGTAAAAACCATGCAAAAATGAGAAAACCTAATAAAAGGGAAAAGTGCGTGAAGTGAGATAAAAAAGCATGCAAGGGGTGAGTCTAATCACTAAATGACCTTAGGGTCTAGCATTAGACTAGCCCATTTCCTATAAATTTTCACTAGAATTGGACTAGTGGAGAAGCGATAAAGGCACAACTAGCATTGGACTATTGTGGTGACAGCACAAATTAAGCACAAATAAAAGCATACTATAAATAAATAAACACATAAGAGCATGTAATCGCATATGATCACATAACACGTAAGCATGATATCTATATGGAAAATCCTAAGGGAAACGGTAAAACAAATAAGCACATAAGCATACAAAAAGCACCTAAGCCCTAACTATTACACTGGAAAACCTAACTTGCAATTTAATGGGAGGATAAAATGATCTATCTATTACACTTGCTATTTAAATACAAATATTTGTAAAAGTATGAAAAGAAAGTAATCTAACTATTAAATCGGCTATCTAAATACAAAACCTTGCCAAATAATAAAATATGGCAATCTATTACATTTTTTAAATAATTAAAAATAAAAAATTTGAACAATCACACATAACATAACATAAAATGGATAAATGTTCAAAAAATAAATAATGTAGAATAAGCATATAAAAAACTTATAGAAAAACACATAGGAGCATATAAAAAGAAATAATTGAAAGTGGCAAAGATACCTCCTTTGAAAACCCGGTACTAACGCTAAGAAAACAAATAATAAGTCACGGTACCTCGATATAAACAAATAAAGGCTAAAATATGTAAGTATTGACAAGTTGGGGCAAATATGTAAAGTCTAGCGACTAAGGGGACTCAAAAATAAATTTCTACAAAACGTAAGGTGTAAAATAAAAAATACACATAAGCCTAAGGAGTAGAAATGGAAATTCAAGCAAGCCTAGAGTCATAATTGTAAATTCAAGCATGCATGGGGGCAAAAGAAATAAATTCTAGCAATTCAAGGAAATTTTTTTATAAATTTCAGCAAGCATAAGAGACCAAATTGCAAAAAGCACAACACACTAGGGACCAAATTGATAAACTATAATAACTAAAAAGAAAGCAATATGAACTATGATGGCCTAATTGAAAGAAATAGAACTAAAGCTGTCACACCCCGTATCCGGCGTATAACACCCCCGCCGTATCATGGAGAATTAATTCCACAATACCAGGCTAGCGAAATCAGAGGACTTAAATGTAACAATCAATAACGAGTCCTCCGAGATATCATCAATTATCCATTAACATAAATAAAATCTCCCAAGTTCATCACCTGACATTTTAGGTTTCATTTTAAAAACATGCTATACAATAAAATTGGATTAAATTCTTATAGCACAATCTCACAATCTACAATCCATAAGCAAAGTATAATTTACATCAACACCCATATAATACAAATCCTGAGTATTTACATTACATGACTGCCACCACAAATCTCACAAAGCACATTGCTTCCTACTCTAACTACATACACTAGGCTCACCTTCAACAATCCAACCCAATGAGCCCAAAAGCCTATTCCCAAAACTTCACAAAAACCTGCAATAATTGATCAAAGAGGAGTGAGCTTCACATGCTCAGTGAGGAGCTATAATTATACTTTAGGGCATGAATTAGTTCATGACATTTACACAAATACATATATTAATCTTCATTCACGAACAGCTCAATATTTACAAGTTAACCATCAACCTACTGGAATTCTAGCCCGGCTATTTATCCCGCCAGGTAGGCCATACTCATGTCCTAGCTATTTCTCCCGCTAGGTAGGCCATATATCATACACATCATATAGACTAGTCTTGGTAGAGTAATTAACATAGCAAATAAAGAGCCATTCCAAACATATGAACAAATATCAAATACTTTCAATCAATCACATTCTTTTCGTAAGAACCATTCACGCACACTTAAACTTCACTCATGCCAACTTGATATCCAAGTAGTCATTTAAAGTCAAGTATACATAAGAGTTATACTTTTTTTGAAAAAGCTAAAGTATAAGGAAGTCCTCACCTCAACTTCCCCAAAACTATCACTAACCGATTGTTGAATCAACTCAAATAGCTTGAGTTTCTGGCCTCATCAAAATCACCTACAAAGTGAAATTGACTCACTTAAGAAAACCCAAATCATGAACCTAATATTAACTTAATAAAAGCATGCCTAATGATATGTCATGAAACAAGAAAAAACCCTTGAAAAATAGGGCTCAAATGGACCAAGAAAACTGTTTTAAAAGGAGTAATTTGGAGAGGAACCGTGGGTGGAGCCATGGGCTTCAAGCTCGCAGATCCTCTCTTGGCTGCCTGCGCAGGGTCTATTCATTTGAACATAACTTGGGATATACTCATCAAAAAGCTACAAAATTGGTACTGTTGGAAACTAGATTCAATTTCCTATAACTCTTCAGAAAAAACCATTTTTAAATTCGAAGAAAATGCCAGTCAAAATATGGCCACAATTTAAACAAGTTGCAAACCATATGCTGATTTTCGAAATTCTCAGTCCAGCGAGATGCTGATTTTCAACTCACATATCTTTCAAAATATAGGTTGTATGAGAGTGATATTTACATGTGTAGAAACTATAATTCAAGAACTAAAACTCTTATGAAGGGCTCCAATTCATATCTGAATCATATCGAGGTTGAAATTGGCTTACAAATTAGGACCTCACTAACCCTGTTCTTTGCAGGTCTAGCTTTTCAGCCAGATTCCAAACGATTCTGGTATTTCTACATGACGAACCAGAACATAATTTTTATACCATGAAAAGACCTTTGAATATAGTTTCTTAAACAACAAACGGCATCCAATTTTGAGTTTTCTACACAAAGTTATGATCAGTTTCCTACAGCTGCGCTGAGGTGACTGTGCTGCGGGTTCTAGGTATGTTAAAGCTTTCTTGGTTCAAAAGCTCCTAGTTCCTAGTTCAATTCCACCTCCAAATCAGATTATATAACATCAATTAAGTTTTAGCTTTGCTAAATAACATATAGAATCAATCAAGAAGTTAAGAAAATTGGTGTTACCCTCAAGAGTCTTCAATCTTGGTTCAATTCCAGCTTGCTTTTTCTCCAGATTTTCTCTCCTTTCTCTTTCTCTCTTTGCACGACTTCAAGCTCATTTTTTCCTTTCATTTTTCAGTTGTTTTTATCTCATCTAATCAGAACATGAAGCTGGCTGCTCACAAGGTGCTTGCTTCACCCTACAAATTCCAAAAAGATGACACCTCCTACTTGCTTGCTGTCTTGTTTGACCAGCTAGCTTCTTGAGAAGATTTTTCTTCTTTTTTTTTCATTTTAATTATTTTCCTTTGTGTAGTCCTCCTACTAGGGCTAATAAGCAGATTATATGGTGTTTAATTCACCAACTTGCTTCACAAATTGACCCCTAATTTTGTGACATCTTGTGCTACAAAATTTTTTTTTTTTTTAAAAGCTAACACAAACCTAGCTTCTATGCATGTCATGCAATTCAAGGAAATGAATCTAAAAGGGTCAAATTTTAATTTTCTAAAGTACAGAATTGAACTTTGGGTGTTTCAAAAGCGGTTACTTTACAAATCTAGAGACTTAATTGCATGAATTAACTAGTAGTAAAAAATTTAAAAAATTACTAAAATAGATAAAACTGAATCAATTATCTAAACTAATTTGGATTAATTAACTTAGTTACCAAATCAAAAACAAAACACTCATGATTACTACACAAAAAAATAATAAAGACAAGGAGCAAAACATTAAAAAAATTATGAATGATCTTAAATCGGTTACCCTGAATCAATTAACTAACCTGATTTGATCAAATTAACAAAATGACAACAAAACAACTGATAAAAGAAACAATAAAAAAGGCATAAAAAGTCCCAAAAAATGCAAATTTCCCTCCATTCGGCTTTCTTCTTCACTGAAAACCCCAAACCATCAAAATTAAAATCTAAAACTTCTAATCCCCGATTTCTTGCCGGTTCAATCAATCAGTTAAAGCTTTAAATCCTTTCTTCCATTCCCTTAAAGCCTTTAATTCCAGGACACAAATTCTTCCCTCCGAATTGGTTCTTTTTCAACTGGGAGTTCGATCAAAATCCCTAAAAATCAATTTCTCTCCTTTGTGAACCCCAAACCCCCAAATAACTCTATGATTTTTCTTGAAGCAAAACCCCAAAATTGCTAAACTCAAAACTCCCTAAATTAGTTTATCTCCCTTTTAGCTCTAACCTCAGAAACCAAAAACAACATGGCAAGTTGAGCACGAATCGTACAAGGTTGGATAAGATGCAGAAAAATTAAAAGGAGCCCCGGTCCTGATCTTTTAAGATGAGAAAAGACAAGGGGGTGGTGGTGCTTGTTTGTGATTTTGGTGTGTAGGTGTGATTGTTGTTGGCGGCTTGGTGATGACTGGTAGTGAAGAGAGGCGGTGTGGGGTTGATTGATTCGGGCATTTTGGGGCCATTTTGGGTGACGCTGGGGCTAAGATTGGGACACAGGGTGGCAGTTTGTTTAGCTATAGCTTTTAGTGGTGGCTTTGTGGCTATTACAGGTGGTTGCAGGATGATTGTTGGTGGTTGTAGTGGGGTTGAAGTGCAGTGGTGTTGGGCTGTTTTGCTAGTTTTAGGGTGACTGTTGGATTTGGTTGTTAGAGGTGATTGGGCAGTGAAGGAGAGATTGATGTCTGGTTATTAACTAATGGTGGTTAACTGTTGGTGGTGAAGCCACTAATGGGAGGTGGTGTTTATGATTTTGGTTGAAGATTATGAAGGTAATGGTGGTTGTGGGTTCTATTTTGGGTTTGTTTATGAATCTGTTTTGCATGTTATAAGATGGTGGAGGGGGCAGATTAATGGTTCGATTGTGCAGTTGATTGGAGGCTTATTTGGTTGTTCTGGTGGTTAATCATGGTGGTTCTGTGATGGTCTTGACTTTAGGTTGGGTTTCTGGCGTGGATAGGGGCTGGGAATGGTTGATTTTGGATGTTGTGGTGAGTGGCTATAGATGGATTTTGCAAGTTGTATGCTGGTTTTGAAGGCGAAGTCTGGTGGCGATAAGGATTGAGTGTAGTACTTGTGCCTAATGTTTACTGATTGTTTTGGGTAGGATTGGAGGAGCTCTTGGTGGCTGCGAAACCGTGGAGAAGATGATGCTTTTTGGGTTTTGTGGTGGTCTAGAGGTTGAAGATGGTTGATGGTTTAGGGAGGGGTAAGGGTGGTGGAGGAGGTGGTTGAGACGGAGGATAGAAGGAGATTATGGTGGTTGAAAATAACGATGGGTATGAGAAGAAGAGAACCAGAAAAAACCCAAAAACCCAAAAAAAGAAAAAGGGACAAACCCAAAAATTTTCTAGAAAAAGAAGAAAACAAAAAACAAAAAGAAAATGCTAAAAATTCACAAAGAATATATTTGTCCAGAAATCATTTAAAAATGAATTGTACCTGAATTTGGGAAGAAATCCTAAGGACTTTGATTGATTCTTTCTTGTTGGCTTGGATGATGGATGAAACTTTGATGAATTTCTTGGCGTGTGTGTATTTTGGTGTTTGGTGTGTGAAAATTTGTGTGTTTTAATTTTACTAGGTGAAAAAAATGCATGTTTGTGTGTGAAAGTTTGTCGATTTTGAGTTCAAGTGAAAAAAATGTGTGTTTGTGTGTGTGAACGATCTTTGTGTGTGCTTGGAAAGTGTGTTTGTGTGTGATTAGGATTTAGTATGTGTTTTAGGTGAGAGTGTGTGCAAAACTTATCCTAGGATTTTCTAATTAATCTCTCTTTTTATTATTACCCAATGGGGTATTTATAGGGTGAACATCTTTGAGTAAAGAAACAATAAAAAAGGTGTAAAAAGTCCTAGAAATGGGGATTTGTTGCTCAAAGATGTCCATTTGTAAATATCCACTGTTAATCTATTCAACAAAATACAAAAAATAGAAGCAAAACTTCATACATACATAAGAAATTGAAGAAGTGGCCAGAAGATCTTTCCTGGTCTGGGAGTGGAGAAGGCGATGGTGACAAAGGAGGCTACGGTGGAGGTTATGTTGGTGGGGATGGAACTTGGCGGTGGTGTTGGGCTGCTTGGGTTTTTGGCAGTGGTGCGTGGAGGTGGTATGGCTATTGCAGGTGAGTTATTTGTGGGTTGTTGTGTGGTGGCTGTTCTTGGCTATTTTGGGACCATTTGCGGAGGTGCTAATGGCATTGATGTGGCTACTTTTGTAGTGGTTTTTGACTGCCATTTGGGCTGCTATGGTGCTGTGTTTCTGGTGGTAATGGTGGCGGATGGGGCTGATTAGAGTTTGATAAGTAGTAAATTTACCAGTAATATTATATATATTATTATGTGTATTAGGTGTTATTTAAGTATAATTGTAATAATTTTAATTGCAAATGACATCATTTTCCAATTTTGTACAGAAATTAGAGTTTTTCATGAAATTAGGGTTTTTAAGGCAAAATCACTAGTTTGAGCAAATTAATGCATAATTCTTGTACAACAGTGCAAGTTCATCACACTTAAGCTCATTTTGGATTAGTGGAATCAAGAGAATCAAATTCAAAAGGTGATTAAAGGAGCTAGGGTTGGATGAATAATTTGAAGAAATAATTTTGCAAAAATAATTGAAAAATCGAATTCTTCATCAAATTGCATGGAAAATGCTTGCACACGTGGATTCCAGTTCAGCAAAAATCAAAAAATCAAGTGGGGACCACAGGGAATGATCCTCGATTATGATCCGTGGGCTGCCACTCGCGGATCACCACTCACAGATCGTAAGTCGGTTGGGATTTTCTAAGGCTTCAACTTGCATCTTCTTTCAGCTGTTTTTGCAGACATTTTCAGATGGGGATAAGGTTTTGCAAGTGGGAGATTTTATTGGAAACATAAATGATGACCTTTGTGCTCATTTGGAATATCCAAGCAGATCTTCATCATTTTCATGCATTAAATGCAATTGCAAGTTGGAAAATGACTTGAAGAATATTTGTCTATAAATAGAAGTCATTTGTAATACATTTAAAATAAGTTTTAGTAGTAGAAAGTAGTTGTTATCTCTAGTTTTATACTTAGATTGGTGGAGAATTAGTCGAATTCTCTTTAGAATTCTCTTCATTCTTCAATAGAATAGTGAAGATCATTGTAAGAGAACTTTGTAGTGCAACTTTTGAAGGTGAATAAGAAAGAGGAGCTTATTCCAATTTGGTTGAGCAAATCCTCAACTCTATCTCTTTTACTTTCAGTTGTTTCTATGAATTCTTACTTTGAAGTTGAACTTTTAGTTGTTTTACTAACCATGTTGAACTAAATGCTTCATCTAGACTATAGATGAATTAATCTATTTGCACTTAAACAAGTCATTTAGTTGTTACTTGACATTGAGAAATGCATGTAATTATGAAAAATGAACAAGTAATGCTTAAGTGAATCATATGAGAATAATGGTTGCTTAAGTGAATCAATACAATTCATGTTTTCATAAGGTTTCATCATGAGAATAGATTGGAATCTTGTCATTTCATAAAGAGATCTAGTTATGACACTTAAGGAATTGGATTATAAACAAAGCAAGGTAACACTTAGTAAGTTATTCATACATGATTCACTAGTGAGTTCTATGTTCTAGGCTTCTTTGTATTGAATTTTACATAAGTCCTCAATCATTTACCTATTCTATTGAAGGGACCCTATATCATTCTCACTTTGTTTGTGTTTAGATAATAAAAGTTAGTAACAAGCCTTAGTAGTTGCATATATTTGATTTCTCATGGGATTCAACACCTAATACTCCAAATATTACAACTGACCCATGCACTTGTGGAATAAGTTGGGAGATTAGATTTTTATTACTTGATTTGTGTGTTTTTGTTCATAATTGCTATACTTAATCTACACCACGTCAGTGTTGCTGGTTGATTTAGGTTCTGGGGATGGCGATGATGGAGTGCTTTTGGATGGTCAAGAGAATAGTGAACTAACTGTGGGTGTGGGTTGTGTGTGCTATTTGGTTGAGTGTGTGCGTGTATGGTCCTTGACTGTGTATGATTGTGCAATTATAGGGAATGCAAATGTCGTGCCCCATTTTTCGAAAGACGGAAAAAGATTTGTAGATTTTATTAGTGTGGAAAAAAGTGTAGGTTTTTGTAAAAATGATTTTTTAGAAAATGCTTTATTTTGGAAAAAAGAAAAGGTAGTTTGACAAAAAATGTGATTTTTAGAAAATGCTTTATTTTGAAAACAAAAGAAAAGGGCCTAAAATGGGACTTAAAAAATGCGACGGTTTTGGGCCCAAAAATAGAGTCTTAAAAGGGTTTTGTAGTAAAAAGGGAGTCACCACTTGGTATTGAATTTTAGTGTACCAAGTCACCAGAAAATATTTTATAAAAGGTAAGAATCGGGAATGATTTATTTAGAAAATGATTTGGAGAAAAATGTAAGAAAAACAAGAAAACCCTTTTTAAGACAACTCCAGGTCTTTGAAAACAAGGCAAAAAGGTTCAGGAGTTACAATTGAAGAAAGGGAAGGCAAAGACTCGCGCCTAAGGCACCCTTTCAACCTTGCCGAAACTAGTTGCGAGATTTAATCAAAATTTTCCTATTATAACCCTAAAATTCTATCACGTTTGGATCTAACTATATGAATGCAAATCTAGACCTAAAAAATAGATATCGTTAAGGGACAAAATGTTCCATTGAGGTTTGGCGGGGATTATCGCATTAATTGTGAAACCCGAATCTAGACCTCAACGGTGTCACGAGTGAAGATGCAAAATGGAATGCAAAAGAAAAGGAAAATAGTAATATAAATAGTAAGTGAACAAGGAATGTGGGGGTGCAACATAACGGTTACGGGGACTAATAAACTCGTGAGTAACTATTCCTACTCACGGAGGGGGGAACGACTTGTTGATCCATCGCTTCCCACGTAAGTAGATGACTGTTTCTAGTCAAAATCACACAAATGACCTAAGATTCTATGTGAAATGTAACCTAAATGTTAAGCACTGAATATATGCAAAAATAGATAATAAGAATAATAATACATAAAAACCATGCAAAAATGGAAAAAGGGCTTAAAAAGAGAAAATGTGTGTGAAATGATATGAAATGCACACAAGAAGTGATTTTAATACTAAAATGACCTAAGGGTCTAGCGTTGGACTAGCCCATTTTCTAGAAATTCTCCGCTAGCATTGGACTAGTGAAGAAACCGGAATTGACCACAACTAGCGTTAGACTAGGGTGGCAACGATATACATATGTCATAATAAAGCAAGTAAATAAATAAATAAAAACATAAATTAAAGAAATAATCACATATAAGTAGATAATAGCACATAGGAGCACATAGCACATAAGCATGATATTCTAGATGCAAAGTCTTAGGGAAAGCGAATGAAACACATAAGCACATAGCGCACACAGCACACAAAAGCCCTAACTATTACACCGGGGAAGCCTAATTACAATCTAAAAATGGAAAAAAGATAAGAGATGACCTATCTAACCTATCTATTACATTTTCTATCTAAAATACATAAGCTTTTGTTAAATAGATGAAAATATAAACTATCTATTACATTAACTATCTAAATACAAAATTTTTGCTAAATAGAATATCATCTATCTAATACATTTCTTTGAATAATAAAAATTAAATTCAAATAAATAACACGACATAAATAAATAAATGCTCACACATGAATAAAAATAATAAACACAAAGAAATACATAAAAAAAAAACACATAGGAAACACATAAGAGCACGTAGGAGCGCATAAAGAGACATTGAAAGGATACTAGGGGTACCTCCCATTCGAAGATTCGGTATAAATTGCTAATAAAATGAACAAACATGTCAAAAATACCACTATTTAAATAAATAAGGAAATAAAAGTAAATCCCAATAATTAGTGAGGTAAAATGTAAATAGGGCAATATCCTAGGGAGAGAATGTAAATTCCAACAAACCAAGGGACAAAACAAAAATTCCAACAAGCCTAGGGAGTAAAATGTAAATTTCAGCAAGTATGAGGGCAAAGATAATTTCCAGCAATACTTAAAAAGGAAAAAAATGCAATTTATAATAAACTAGAGGGCAAGAACACAAATTCCAGCAAGGTTTAAGGCTTAAAAAAAATACAGCAAGTATTTGGGCTAAATTGAAAAATTCCAGTTAAGTAGGGGGGTAAAAATGCAATTTTCAGCAATATTCTAGGGCCAAAACATAATTTCCAGCAAACACAATGACAAAATCATAATTTCCAGCAAGCTTAAAGGAACTAAGTAAAAACTCCAGCAACTAGGGAGGGTCAAAATCAAGTTTTCAGCAATATTTAAGGATAAAGTTAAAATTCCAGCAAACATTCAAAGATCAAAATTGCAATTTCAGCAAGCTTAAAGGATGAGAAATAAATTTCAGTAAATATGTGGAGTCAAAAATAAAAATTACAGCAAGTTTTGGGCAAAAATATAACTTCCAGCAAGATTGTAGGGTAATAATGTAATTCCAGCAAAGCATAATGGCTAAAATAAAATTTCAGCAAGGTTGGGGGACAAGAATGCAATTTTCAGCAACATGAGGGACAAAATTTACAATTTTCAGCAACTTTCAAGGGCTAAAAATACAATTCCAGCAAACTTGGAGAGTAAAAATGTAAACTATAGCAAACCTAGGGGGTAAAAATGTAATTCAAAAAGGGTTTGTGGTCAAAAATATAAATTTTAGCAAGTTTAAAACTAAATTGCAATTATTTGGACATAATTGAAAGAAAACACAAATTCTAGGGGTCAACTTAAATAAACAAGGACTTAAATGAAGAAAACTAAAGGTATTGTAGGGCATAGTCAAACAATTAAGAACCTAAGGGAGCAAAACATAAATATCTAATCTGATAACAATAATAGAAATAAATAACTAAAGAAAACTAACCAAAACTACGTCGTTTTAAAACTAAATGACATGGAACACTTTTTTTTTTTAACCGATTTTCTCCCTTTTTTTTCTTTTCTCTTTTTTTTTTCTTTTCTTTTCTTTCTTCTTCTTTCTTGTTTCTTTTCTTCTTTCCTTCCTCTCCTTCCCTTCTTGTCCAAATTTCCCTTCTCTCTCTCTGTTCTCTCTCGTCTTGCTCTCTCTCTCCGACTTCATCTCTTCGGTTTCCTGTTCGGCTCTTTCTCTCTCTCTCTCTCTCTCTCTCTCTCTCTCTCTCTCTCTCTTCTCTTCTCTCCTCACACGGCTCTCTTAAATTAACCCCTCAAATCCCCAAGTCAAGTAGGCAAAACATTAAATCTCTATTCCTTCTTATCCAATTTTATCACAAATCAACTACTCAAACAAGTATTGAGAGAGAAGACCACGGTTTACCTGGTTTGGGAGAGAAAGCAGTAGCAATTTGGTGGCTGGTGACTAGTTGTAGTGCCAGTTGTTGGTTGGTGGAACGACTGGTTTCGGTGGTGGAAGAAGGCCGTGATGGGTGGTCTAATTCACTGGTGGTGGGCGGTGGCACGGTGAGGCTACTACTGCTGGTTGACCGATTGTGCGTCTGTGTCGTGTGTGTGTTCTATTTGATTGGACGTGTGTGTCTTGTTGATTGTATGTGTGTGTGATTGCCTGTTTGCTGTTGGTGAATCTCTATGGTGGATTAATGGGGTTTTGGGTATGATGTAGATGATGTCATTGAAGGGTATTGGTGGTTGCAGATGCTTCTATGGATTTGATGATTTTTTGCAGGTGAATTGAGTGTGTGTTGCGTTTGTGCTGAGTAAAATAGGGGAGTGAAGTGTGTGAGAGAGAGTGTGTGTGTGTGTGTGTTTGTGTTTGTGATTTTGTGCATGTGTGTGTACGGTGTGTGAATCTATGAGAGTGAATTGTGAATTGTGTTTTGTCTGGTCGAGGGAGAAACAAAGAGGGAGGGGCAGTGAGTCGTGTGCAATGGTGTAATTGCAGGTTGTGTAAGTGCAAGAGTGTTGCGAATTGTGTAGTGTGTGCTGAAGGTGAGGGAGATGTCTGGGAAGGAGAGGGAAAAATAGATTGGGGAGAGGTGCGTGAAGTTTGTGTGTGCTTGTTCAAAGTGAGGCTGTGTTGTGTGAGTGAATGAGAGTGTGTGAGCTTGAGTGTTGGGGGAAGAAAAAATCCAAACCAATCCCTACAAATTTGGTAATGTCAATCCAAGTGGGGATGGATTGATGATGGTGTTTGAGGGATTTGGTGGATGCAGTTGAACTTGGCTGTGCATCTATGGCAGAAGCAACAGCAGCAGCAATGTTGCTGTTGTTTAGTCCACTCCTTTCTTCTCTCTTTTTTTTGTTTTTGTTTTTTTTTTGATCGTTTGTAAGAAAAATACAAGGAAATGAAATAAAATAAAAACCAATGGACTTCTTAGAATTTAAAAAAAAAACTAAAACTAAAATTCAGCATTACTAGAAAAAAGAGAAAATTCATTAATAATAAAAATTAAAACTTTAAAATTAATTCAACATTGGACAACGTGTCATTAATAGACAAAAAGTTACAATTTGAATTCAATACCAAATGGCTTCTAAAATTTTTTTTTTTACATATAATCTATAAATATATTAAATTTACATATAAAATATTTCACACAAAATTCTAATAATAAAGGTGCATTGGAAAATATGACATAATATGACAAAAATTATAAAAATCACAAAAATATTAAATGACTCTTAAAAGTTACAAAAATTTTACACAAAATATATTATCCCATAAAACACATATACTAAAGTTTTCACTCAAAATTTTAACATTAACACATTCTTGGGAAATGTGTCCTTAATAAATAAAAGGACAAAAATTAAATAAATACTAAACGGCCTCTAAAATTATGAAATTTTTATAAAAATCTATAAGTATACAAAATGCATATATAAAGATTTTCTCAAAAAAAAACTTCTAATAAAAAGGCTACATTGGAAATTGCGTTAGTAATTTAAAAATATCAAAAATTCTAAATAATTACTAAATATCTTCAAAAAATCATCAAAATTAGAAAAATCTTAAAAAACATAAAAATTATGAATTTAGAAATTAAAATAAAATAAACAGGTATCTTCATGCTAAAATTACCATTTTGCCCCTAATACGACTAATTAGTTATAATATACACAAAAATTGTGGTTGACCCCCCAAAACAAAAAGTAACCCTAAGTGAAGTAAAATAAGCATTTTTTTTTATAAAAGGTATGTCAAAATTTGGTGTCTACAGCAGAAATGTGAATAATGGTGTGTGAATTGTGTGTGAAACTGGTGTGTGTTGTTTCTAGATGCGATGGTGGTGTAACGGTAGGCGTTGGAACTTTGGCATTGGCTTGGAGTTGGTGAGGGAAGTTTTTGGTGGTGTTTTTGGCTGTTTTTGTGGCCTTTACTGGTGTGTGTATTGAGTGGCAATGTGTGATCTTTTGTGCATGTGAATTGTGTTTTTGATTTTGTGAGAAGTATATGAAACTGTATGTCGTGTGTGCCAGCGTGTGTCATGTGTGTTAATGAATCTGTGTTCTGTTGTGTGAGTTCTGTGGGCGTGAATCAGTGTATGAATTTATATGTTATTGTTTGTGAATCTATGATGGTGGTTGTTTAGGCATTGATGTGGTGATGGTGGACTTTGTGAAATTACTTCTAGACTGCTTTTTGGGCTGTTATGTCAATGTTTTGGCAAGCGTTTGATGATGGCTTGATGGTAGGCGGTGTTGGGACTGTTTACTAGGGGCTGCACTGATGGGGATTTTGCCAATAGTTGTTTGATTGGTAGATTGATAGGGCTGTTGGCGACAGTTTTAGAGGCCGATGGGTGGACTGGCGTTGTTTCGGTGGTGATTATGGAGTGGTAGAACTGCGAGTCATGTGCGAGTAGTGTGAGTTTGTGTGCAGCGATGGTGAAGGGTTGTGTACTATGTGTAGAACGAGTATGCGTGGACCTTGTTTACTACCAAGTGAAGTCTGCTCTCTACTTGTGAATTGAACATAAAAAAATGGTGTGTCTATAAATGTGTCAACGATGAATGAAAATGTGAATCTCCAGCCTCTGTGATGCCCTAGGGTTGTGTGCTTATATACTGGAGAATGAGAAAACCTAGAACCTTTCAAATCAAGCCCAACCAGATAAGAAAAAAATAAAAAACAAAAATAAAAATAGAACACTCTATTGACTCTGACCACTGGACCTTTCAGGCTTTATTGTTGGACCAATATTCACAAACACATTTTTTTTCTTTTCTTTTTCTTTCTTTTTTTTCTTTTCTTATTCATTTTTTTACCATAAAAGTGTCATGCCCCATTTTTCGAAAAACAAAAAGAGATAGTGAAAAAAGAGAGTTTTAGTTATTTTTTGTAAAAGAGTTTTTTAGAAAATGGTTTTTGGTTTTTTAAACAAATGAAACCAAACAAATGAAAATGACCTAAAATGGGACTTAAAAATGCGACGGTTTTGGGCCCAAAAATAGAGCCTAAAAAGGGTTTTTATAAAAAAAAAAGGGAGTTGCCACTTGGTATTGAGTTTGGTGTACCAAATGACAAAAAAAAAAAAAAAAAAAACTTGTGATTAAAAAAGGTAAGAAAATCAAGAATGATTTCTTGGGAAAATGCTTTTGGGAAAAATGTAAGAAAAATGATAAACCCTTTTTAGACAACTCTAGGTCTTTGAAAGCAAGAGAAAAATGAGTTCGGAAGTCACAATTGAAGAAAGGGAAGGCAAAGGCTCGCGCATAAGGCACCCATTCAACCTAGCCGAAACTAGTTGTGAGGTTTAATAAAAAATTTTCTAATGTAACCCTAAATTCTATCACATTTGGATGTAACTATATGAATGCAAACATAGACCTAAAAATAGATATTGTTAGGGGACAAAATGTCCCTTCAAGGTTTAATTGGAATAAATGCATTAATTGCGTAACCCAAAAAGAAACCTCGAAGGAGTCATGAGTGATACAAAATGAGATTCAAAAATAAAATAAAATAAAAATAGAGGTTATATAGATATAAGTGACCAAGGAAGGGGAATGCAACATAATGGGTATGGGAAACGAAGACTCGTGACAAAATATTTCTTCTTATAGAGGGATAAATAGCGTGCTAAGGTTATGAAAATCATATTTGCTATCCCATGTTCAAAGGGTTACTTTTCCTAACCTTAACAAGGAAATGATCTATCTATCATAAGATTCTATATGAAATGCAATCTAAGTGTCATGCATTATATATTTAGAGGAAGAGGGAATATAAGGGAAAATGACATATAAAATGGAACAAGTTCCTAAAAATAGAAAAAAAATGATACATATGAATGATATGAATTTCATGCAAATGAAACTAATGTTTAAGGAGCTTAAGGGTCTAGTGCTGGACTAGCCCATTTTCTATAAATTCCTCGTTAGCATTGGACTAATGAGAAAACTAGAATGAACCACAACTAGTATTGGACTATTGTGGTGACGATACACGTATATCATAATAAAGCAAAGTAATAAATAAATAAAAAACAATAAGTTAAAGCAATAAGCATATAGAAGTAGATAATAGCACATAGGAGCACATAGCACATAAGCATAATATTCTAGATCCAAAACCCTAAGGAAAGCGAGTAAAAGCCTTTAGCACACAAAAACCTTAACTTTACACTAGGGGAGCCTAATTATAATCTAGAAGGGTAAAGATAAGAAAAACAACCTATCTAACCTATCTATTACATTTTCTATCTAAAACACAAAATTTTGTTAAATAAATAAAAATATAACCTATCTATTACATTAACTATCTAAATACAAATTTTTATTAATTAAAATATCACCTATATACAAATTTTTATTAATTAAAATATCACCTATCTATTACATTTCTCTAAATAATTCAAATAAATAAACGAGCACGAAAATAGATAAATATTCAAACATAAAAAGAAATTTAAACAACACATAAAAAAAAACACATAAGAAAATCACAGAGGAGCACATAAGGAGCATATAAAGAGATATTGAAAGGGTAATAGAGGTACCACCCATTCATAAACTCAGTACAAATGCTAACAAAATAAACAAACACATCAAGGCACCACTATTTTAGATAAACAAATCATAAAGCAAATAATATAACATTAACCACTATAATCGAAGAATAAAATACAAGACAATAATAATAATAACAATAAACAAAAATTTTTAAAAAATATACCAGCTAAGCACTTGGAGAAGAAGAAAAAGAAAAAAATTTTAGTTTAAATAAATAAAAAATACAATAATATATAATTACACTTTTAACACATAAATAAAAATACCAAGAATAATTTAAAGAGGAAACAAAGAAATTAATTTAAGCATTAATTAGACAAAAGACCAAATTTTGGGACATTAATTGAAAATTTAAAAAAATGAAAAACGTAATAATTGAAAGTTTTAAGGACTTAATTGAAAAAGAATAGTTTTTTAATCAAAAATAAATTTTTTCTAAAGTTTTGGATTAAAAATGCAAATATCCAACAATGGGGGGCAAAAGTATAATTTAAACAAAATTTAGGGATTAAAATATCAATTTTATCAAGCCTAAAAGTTAAAATATAACTTCTAACAATGTTCCTTGGCAAAAAAAAAATGGAAGTCTAGCAAATAGGGGGACAAAAACATAAATTTCAGCAATGTCCTAGGGCCAAAATATAATTTCCAGCAAACACAAGGACAAAAAACCATAATTTGCAGCAATGTTCAAGGGCAAAATTGCAATTTCAGCAAAGTTTAAGAGTGAAAAATTACTATTCACAGCAAGCTTGGGGGCCAAAATATAATATCTAGTAATTTAAATACCAAATTACAATTATTCTGGACATAATTGAGAGGAAACATAAATTCTAGGGGGTTAACTTAAATAAACAAGGACTTAAATGAAGGAAATCAAAAGTATTGAGGGCATGATAATAACAACAAAGAACCTGTGGGAGCAAAAATGTAAATATCTATTCTTCTAAAAATAATGAAAATAAATAAGTAAAAAGAAACTAACCAAAACTACGTCGTTTTATGTCAAAACGACGTAGTTTTCGCAATTCATTGTTTTTACCCATTTTCTCGTTCTTCTTTTTTTTTCTTTCTTTCTTCTTTCTCTCTTTTCTTTATTTCTCTCTATTTCTCTCTTTTTTCTTCCTTCTTCCTTTTCTACTTTCTTATTCTTCTCCAGCTTTCTTTCTCTCTTTCTCCGCCATTTATCTCCTTCTCATCTCTCTCTCTCTCTCTTCTCTTTTTTTTTTATTTTTTCTCTTTCTTTCTTCATGCTGGTTCTCTTCTCTCCTCTCTTTTCTACTCCGTCTTCTCTCTTTCTTCTTTCTTTTTCTCTCTCTTTCTTCCTTTCCCTTCTCCCCGTCTCTCGGTTCACTCTCTCTCTGGTTCTTTCCCCCTCTTTTCTAGTCTTCTTCTCCAACTCGTTCTTCTTCTCTCTCTCTCTATCCCTCTCTCTCTCTCGCTATGTTTTCTCCCAATTCCTCAAAATTGATTTTCCAAATCCCAAATAAAAAACCCATAAACAAACTATCACAAAAATAAAAAAACCAATCATGATTTCAATGCTATTAAAGGCTATACAAAAATAAAATTGGAAGAGGACTGAGAATTCTACTTGGATTCGGTCGAAGTAGGTCGCACTATGGAGGTCGTGGTGGCGACAGTCAGTCGTGATTGCTCGTGGCGTAGAGATGGAGCACCGGTCGCAATTGGTGGGGTTTCTAGTGTCAACGGTGGAGATAGGGGACCTATGGGTGATGGGCATGATGTGGCTAATGGTTTTGGTTTGTGGGGGTGGTCTGTGTGTTTTTCTACAGGTTGTGGGCAAAATTTGGCTGATTGTGCGTGTGTATGTATGCAGATGACCGTGTGTGTGTGTGTGTGTGACGGTTTGATGACTGTTAGTGATGTTTTGGTGAATGGTGGGTTATGGGATGGGCAATAGTGGTAACGACGAAGATTGGGGCTGCTTGGGTTGTGTTTTTGTGGTTGATTTGAGGGAGTGTCTGGGGTAATTTGCAGTTTGATTGTGTGTGCGTGTGTGGCCTCTGCTAGCTTTGTGACTGACTATGGTTATTTTGGTGGTGTTTGTACTAGTTGTGGATGGATGTGGTGGTGGTGGGGTTGATTGTGGTAGTGTATTTGGCATGTGTTTGTGACGGTGAGTGGTTGTGTGTGAAGGTGTGTGAAGAATTATGTGTGGAATATGTGTGGAATATGTGTGATTGTGTATGTCGTAGTGTGTGAATGTAATGGTGTGTGAGTGTATCTAGCTGTGTGAGTGCTGCATGTGTCGTGTGTGATTATGTCTCTATGCAGTATGGGTTCTGTGTGTGCTTTTGTGTGTGTGTAATGTGTATTTGTGTTTGAGTGAAATTGGACCAAGAGGATGTTTGGAAGAGTGAAGTGAATGAGTTGTGTGTATTCTTTTATGAAGAACAGGCAAAGGGGAAAGAGTTTTGTGTGAATTGTGTAGTGTGTGCTTTTTGAAACTGGTGTGTATGTGTGTTTGTGCTGATGGGAGTAAAGTGTGTTTATGCAAGTGTGTTGTGAGGATGTGGGTGAACTAGTGTGTGAATTATGGAGTGTGTTGTGCAATTGGGTATTGTTTGTGAGTTGAAGGTAGAGAGTTGTGAGTGAATGGAATGTGTCTGGTGATGATGAAGGAACTGAGAGATGGGAGAGTTTTGTGTCTGGGTTGGCCAAGTTTGTATACGTAGGTGTTATGAAGGGGAGAGGAAGAAGGATGGAGTGAGATTTTTGGTGGGATATGGTGATGATGATCAATGATGAAAATCAGGACACAATCCCCTAAAATCTGCTGATTGAGTGGAAAATGAGGAAGGGGAGTGACGTGAATGATGAATTGATAGGCATAGGAGGAATTGGTGGTGCTACAGTGGTTGGGGTTTAGGGTGGCTGAAGATTGAACAAATGCAGCCATGGCAGTAGCAGTGTTGTTGCTACTGCCTGCTCGCTATCCTCCTTTTTTTTTTTTTAAGAACATTGTAGAAAAATAAAATAAAATAAAATAAAATAAATACAACAAATCTACTTGGAGTTCCTAAAATTGTAAATCGCTACAAAATTTCAGCATTATATGAAAAAAGAAAATTTTACGGTAAAAATATGAAATTAGTGTAATATTGGGAATCGTGTCACATGCAACAAATTTTATGAAAAAATGTAAAAATATTAAATGACCTTTTTTTTTAAAAAAAATTATGAAAATTTTATAAAAAATACATATTCTAAAATTTTCCTTGCAAAAATTTTGACATAAATGCATTCTCGAGAAATGTGTCTTTAAATAAACAAAATATATAAATTAAATCACCCACCATTCATCGTCTTTTATAGAAAGCTGAACCAAACAAAATTAAATACAACTCCACGACCACTGCTAAAGCCCAACCCAAATGATACATCAACGATCAAGAATACAAAAATGGAAGGAATGTATGCACTGGAGTGACTGTCGTGTAGATTAGGTATAACGATTATGAACAAAAACACATCAATCAAGTAATATAAACCTAATCTCCCAACTTAATCCACAAGTGCACGGGTCGGTTGTAGTATTTGGAGTATTAGGTGTTGTTGAGTCCCACAGGGAATCAAATATGTGCAATTACTAAAGCTTTTTCACTAATTTTTATTATCTAAACACAATTTAAAGCATGATAGATAAGGGGTCCCTTCAATAGAGTAGGTATATGATTGAGAACTTTTTGTAAAATTCAAGTCAAAGAAGCCTAGAACATAGAATTTACTAATGAAGCATGCATGCATAACTCACTAAGTGTTGTCTTGCTTTGTTTAGAATCCAATTCCTTAAATGTCATAACTAGATCTCTCTATGAAATGACAATATTTCAACTATTCTCATGATGAAATTTTATGAAAACATGAATTATATTGATTCACCTAAGCATTCATTATTTTCATATGAACTACTTAAGCATTACTTGTTCATTTTCCATTGTTACATGCATCTCTCAACGTCAAGTAACAACTAAATGTCTTGTTTAAGTTGGCTAAGCAAAAACAAGTGTTAAAGCTTGAACAAGTAAACAAACAAATGCAAGCTTAGCAAGTGCAATGAAGTTAAATCATGTTTGTTGATTCATTAGCATCATCTATGGTCTAGGTGAAGCCTTTAGTTCAACATGGTTAGTGAAACAATTAAAAGTTCAACTTCAAAAATAGAATTCAGGGCAACTATTGAAAGTAAAAGAGATAGAGTTTAAGAATTGCTCAACCAATATGAGAATTAGCACTCTTCTTTATTCACATTCAAAAGATTGCACTACAACAAGTCTCTTACAATGGACCTCACAACTCTATTGAAGGATTAAGAGAATTCTATTAATTCTCTATCAAACTAAGTATAAAATGGAGACTATATCTACTTTTTACTACTAGAACTTTTCTCCCTCCCAACTCTTCTTTTTTTATGCTTTACAAATGAGTTCTATTTATAGACAAATGCTCCTTAGGTCTTTTTCCAATTTTGCATGAATCCTTAATGCATGGAAATGATGTAGATTTGCTTGGGGATTCCAAATGGGCACAAAAGTCTTCATTTATGCTTCCAATATATTCTCCCACTTGCAAAACCCTATCCCCATCTAAAAATGTCTGCAAAAACTAGCTGGAAGAGGATGCAAGTTGATGCCCTAGAAAGTCTAGCTGACTTACGATACGCGGATGGCAGCTCGCAGATCTCTATCCGTGGATCAGACATTTGTGGCCCCCACTGGATTTCTGATTTTTGCTGAGCTGGACCTCATGTGCAAGCCTTTTCCATGTATTTCCAAGCACTGTGATGAAGGATTGGATTTTTCCATTATTTTTGCACAATAATTACTTTAAGTTGTTCATCCAACCCTAGCTCTTTGAATCACCTTTGACTTTGATCTTTCTTTACTCAAATTGATCCAAAATGAGTTTAAGTGTGATGAACCTGCAATTATGTCAAAGAATTGTGCATTAATTTGCTCAAGTAAAGATTCTGCCTTAAAAACCCTAAATCCAATAAAAACCCTAATTCTTAACAATTGTTGAAAAATGAGTCATTTGCAACCAAAAATACTATAATTATGCTAAAATAATATTTAAAACATGTAATAATATATATAATAATATTGGTAAATTTATTACTTACCAAACTTGTAAGGTAATAAGAGGAGTAACGCAGTGGAAAATTTAAAAATTTATTACCTTAGCCATGGATCTCTTTGATGTAATCTATACGATTAAAGGGTGTTTAGCACAAATACCTCAAGCATAGAAGATTTCTATGCTTCAAAGGGCAAGATCCTATTTGGTGAAGGTGTTGATATACCATGAAAAGCCCTCCAAGTGTCAAGCCTCCAACGGTATCCACACGAACATGATCTTTAGGAACCTTTGGGCTTGCTTGCCTTGCCTTTCGAGTGCTAGCTCCCTTGAATTTCATGAAGAACACAAGAACAAGAAGAGGAAGAAGACAAAACCCTAACCCTTAGGGAGAAGAGGGTGTGGCGTTTTTCCTTGGGAGAAAAACACGCCTCTCTCAATTTTTCTCTCTCTAAATTTTATCTTGTGTTTCATCAATCTTCCAAGAGTCAAGGCATGCACTTATTTATAGATGTAGTATCCTAGTCTTTAAGGAAACAAGAGCAATTGGAAACCAAGAAGGTTTAGGAAGCTTACCTTAAGTTAATCCTATTCCTTTAGGAAACCAATTCCAAAAGGAAACCAAATAGCTTCTTAATTCCTTTTAGGAAACTAATTTCCATCAAAACTTAGAATATTTATAATTAAGTCCTTTAAGTTAATTTATCACATAAATTAACCCCATAAGTATCATATACTTATCTTAATAACAATTTAACCCAAAGACCATGTTCTTATTGTGTGTGACCCATTAGGTTCCATTCACGTTGGCAATAAGTACAAATTATAACTCATTAATTAATTAATTAAGAGCCAGATAAATTAACACTTTAATTTATCATTAATTCACTAATTAATTAATTTGCACTTATAGATCATGAGTGGCGTCAAGCAACGCATCATGACCACCCAAGTGAATAGGAAAGTCATATGGTAGACTACACCTATCAATGACAATGTTACCGTGTAATTAATATCCTTTCACCATACTATATCCCAATTAGTCTAAGAGTGTAGTGCGCAATCTTTAAATGACTAATTAATGATTTCTTGTTCCCGAAATATAACTTTCCATAAAAGTATAACCTTGAAACTCTTTCAAGTCATACTTTCACTTTTGCGCAAAAGATTCTTTAAGTCATATTTCAACAAGTGGCCAATCCGGGATATACTCTCCTATAATAAGGAGTGGTGAATCCTATATCGATTACTCACTATCCTTCCATGCTTCATACTATGCCCAATCTCTACCGTATGGGCTACTCTTTTACGAGCACCGAGCAATAGAGTCAAAGCATAGCAATCCACACTCAGGATGCCATGGTAATCTCAAGTCTAAGGATCACTTACACCATTGCCATTAAGAGTATAATTCATTAGCACTATGAATAGTAACTCTTGGCGGATCAATCCAATGAACTTGTTCTCTAATAAGCATCCACATACCAGTTTAGGTGTCACACGCCATAGTTGACGAGATCAACTACTACTTACCATAAGTAGAGGCAAAGTACGTGCTAGTCTTCCCATATTAATGATGTCCAATCTCATTAATACTACGACTAGGGATATTTAAGAATATAACTTAATGTGTAATAAGAGTCTCATCATTGTAACTCTTACAATCTCTTATACACAGTTAATATTCTATGGACTTTATCAAATAAACAAGTAATATTGATAACAAGTATTAAATGACAAAGAAAATGCCACATATATAAGTATAACACGAAATAAGCGTAATAAAAATCTCAAAAACCAACTTGGTTTTAGGGCATACACTAACAAAACTCCCCCACACTTGAATCATTGCTTGTCCTCAAGCAATTGGAAAATCAAGAGATCAAAATATGATTCAAGCATTTGAAATAACACATGCCTCATTGTTGAATGCAATTCCACAAGATAAAGTAAATAGGTATCATGCAATTCCTTGTAATGCTTTCAATACTAATCATAGCAAGTAAAAGGGAAGTAATTATTTCAAGACTAAGCTTATTTAACCAAATTCTTGTGCCTTACAAAATTTCACACCCTAAGTATTTAATATGGACAATCATATACCATTTAATTTATACACAATAGGAACATGTTGAGATTGTACAATTTATAAGTGTCTTTTGACAGGAAGGTTGACATTTTTAGATGAAAATCCCCGGTTACTCAACACTTTGATTACTTTAACTGCAATTTAGACCTTGGTTTGAGAAGTGAAATTGCCTTTTGATGAAAGGATCGATATTTTGTGATGAAGACCCCTTATTACTCAACAATTTGCTTTCAATCAAACTTGCTATGCACTCTCTTAATTCAATTACCCTTTGACGTGAAAATTCACATTTTCTGATGAAGATTCTCGGTTACTAAGCAATTTGAATTATTGGAGTAGAAGTAAATAAACATATATCCTTTTGCTCACAATATACTTGTCCCTTAATTCAAATAATGCTTAAGTAAACTTCTTGTCCATATCTACCACTTAAGAATGTAAAATTAAGTAAAGAAAAGAAATTTAAAATCAAACATGATAAATCAAGACATAATTACAACCGTTTTACAAGATATATTTTCTTAAAAACAAAACTCCTAATCACATAATGACTATTTCTTCATATATCTATAGAAAATATTCAAGCTAAGTGCATAAATTATTTCAAAAAGTAATGGAATTCAACAAGTTTATGGCATGAAAGCAATGTTAATAAAGCAATTTTCAAAAATTTTGGCCATATTTTACCAAAACAATATCTTGGCACTATTTTCTTCAAATTTCAACCAAACCTACTCTCATACCTTCCCCCCACACTTTAGAATGAAACATTGTCCTCAATGTGTAAAGGAAAAATTTAAGAAAGACAAAATGGAACAAGAAAGCTCCTCTCGTTTGGTTGATGCATCCTTAAGTTGATAGTGTTTTGTCCTTGAAGTCCTTTGGCCTTGACAAGTCTCTTTTTGCCATGCTCCATCATGTTCCTCATTTGATCTCCACTTGCTCATTGTTCTTGTTTTCATAATTCAAAACACTTGAATGCTATGTTAGATGATGAATGAATAGTTAATGAAGCATAATATCAACATAACATGCTTGAAGCTCATGATTTCCCCCACACTTAGTTTGTGCAATGTGGCTCCAGTGGGATGAAAATTTGAAAGACAAGTTATATGAGAAAATGTATTATGTAGAGAAGAAGTAAAGTGCTAAAGAAACTTGCTCAAAGTTGCTTTACTTCAAAAGTCAACCATTTCATGCCAATAAGTCAAAATTTTCTAAGTACTATGGAACAATAAAAATGTAAGATTGAAACATGTTAAAGTGTTAACTAAAGTGTTCTCAACGTGTACACAAACATGCAAAAGAAGTTGTAAAAGAACCAAATGGAAAGCATTACAAACAATTTGGAAAAACAACAAATTAAGGTGATCCGCAGGTGAAAGTCCGCGGATCTTCTGGCTTGTCTGCGTATCTCTGTGCAGCATATGTGGTCTGCCTCCCAAAAGTTGATACGCGGATGTGATATGTTGATGACATCCGCGTATCTCATCTGCGGATCTCATCCTGCAACAGGCGGTGACTTCTGGAATTTGCAGATTACTGTTCCATTGGTTTTTCTAATTTTCTGCAGCAACTTCAAACTTAATTTTAACATATTTATGAACAAATTAACACTTGAGGCAAGTTCAAATCATGAAAATACATATGTGCAAACACTAATCCTTCAAATTTTGGATCAAAATTGCAACATGAACAATGGAATGAGCTTGAATCTTTAAGTTGCATATTTTGCCAAAATGAAATACAATCGTTAAACCAACTATGCACACATGTTTCTTTAGGCACATTAAGCTCATAATCAAGGTCAAACATCATACAATATAACTAAATCATCAAATGACCTTTTTGATAAAAAAGTTTTTAACTACGAATAGTGACTTCTATGAACTTTTAACTTCAAAAATATATCAACATACTTTCTAAGTATGAAATGCATTCAAATAAGGGTCTAGCAATTCAAACTCATGATCTTGAGTCCTCTTTAACCAATCTTGCAATTTTGATTTCTTATTGAAATTCCTACAAAACAAGCATAATAACACTTAAAACTTCATATAATATATAATAAATCAAACTGAAATTCTACACAAAGATTAAGAGCATTGGGTTGCTTCCCAATAAGCGCTTCATTTAGAGTCTAGAGCTAGACTTTGTAGGTGTAGGCTTCGCTTTTGAGGACCATAACCCAAAGAATCCTCCACTCCTTTGGGTGTAGATATATCAATAAAATGTATTTGGTCCTTTCTTCTTGTTGTTCTTTTTCTTGTGCTTCCATAACCTAGAAATGATCCATTTGACACATCATCATTCAAATCATCAATAAGGTACTGTAAGGTAATAAGGGGAGTAATGTAGCGGAAAATTTAAAAATTTATTACCTTAGCCATGGATCTCTTTGATGTAATCTATACGATTAAAGGCTATTTAGCACAAATACCTTAACCATAGAAGGTTTCTATGCTTCAAAGGACAAGATCTTATTCGATGAAGGTGTTGATCTACCATGAAAAGCCCTCCAAATGTCGAGCCTCCAACAGTATCCACATGAACACGATCTTTAGGAACCTTTTGGGCTTGCTTGCCTTGCCTTTTGAGTGCTAGCTCCCTTGAATGATTATGAAGAACACAAGAAGAGAAAGAGTAGAAGACAAAACCCTAACTATCAGGAGAAAGAGAAAGTGGCATTTTTCTTGGAGAAAAAAAATCGCCTCCAAGAAAAATCGCCACCTCCCTCTCAAGTTTTCTCTCTCTAAATTTTGTGTTTCATCAATTTGTCAAGAGTCAAGGCATGGATTTATTTATAGATGTAGTATCCTAGTATTTAAGGAAACAAGAGCAATTGGAAACCAAGAAGGATTAGGAAGCATAACTTAAACTAATCCTATTCCTTTAGGAAACTTATTCCAAAAGGAAACCAAATAGCTTCTTAATTCTTTTTAGGAAACTAATTTCCATCAAGACTTAGAATATTTATAATTAAGTCCTTCAAGTTAATTTATCACATAAATTAACCCCATAAGTATCATATACTTATCTTAATAACAATTTAACCCAAAGACCATGTTCTTATTGTGTGTGACCCATTAGGTTCCATTCACGTTGGCAGTAAGTACAAATTATAACTCATTAATTAATTAATTAAGAGCTAGATAAATTAAACACTTTAATTTATCATTAATTCACTAATTAATTAATTTGCACTCATAGATCAAGAGTGGCGTCTAGCAATGCATCATGACCACCTAAGTGAATAGGAAAGTCATATGATAGACTACACCTATTAATGACAATTTTACCGTGTAATTAATATCCTTTCACCACACTATATCCCAATTAATCTAAGAGTGTAGTGCGCACTCTTTAAATGACTAATTAATGATTTCTTATTCCCGTAATATAACTTTCTATAAAAGTATAACCTTGAAACTCTTTCAAGTCATACTTTCACTTTTGCGCAAAAGATTCTTTAAATTATATTTCAACAAGTGGCCAATCCGGGATATACTCTCCTATAATAAGGAGTGGTGAATCCTATATTGATTACTCACTATCCTTTCATGCTTCATACTATACCCAATCTCTATCGTATGGGCTACTCTTTTATGAGCACCGAGCAATAGAGTCAAAGCATAGCAATCCACACTCAAGATACTATGGTAATCTCAGGTCTAAGGATCACTTACACCATTGCCATTATGAGTATAATTCATTAGCACTATGAATAGTAACTCTTGGCGGATCAATCCAATGAACTTGTTCTCTAACAAGCATCCACATACCAACTTAGGTGTCACACACCATAGTTGACGAGATCAACTACTACTTACCATAAGTAGAAGCAAAGTATGTGCTAGTCTTCCCATATTAATAATGTCCAATCTCATTAATACTATGACTAGGGATATTTAAGAATATAACTTAATGTGTAATAAGAGTCTCATCATTGTAACTCTTACAATCTCTTTTACACAGTTAATATTCTATGGACTTTATCAAATAAACAAGTAATATTAATAACAAGTATTAAATGACAAAAAAAATGCCACATATATAACTATAACACGAAATAAGCGCAATAAAAATCCCAAATACCAACTTGGTTTTAGAGCATACACTAATAGGTACATGTTAAAAGTAGAAAAGGGTTGTTTTGTCATATCATTTAAATCAAAAGTTATTTCTTCTTCTGCTACTTTTAACTTTAATGTGCCATTCTTAACATCAATTATTGCACTGGTGGTAGCAAGAAAAGGTCTTCCAAGTATAATAGGCATGTTAATATCATCTTCCATATCTAAAACAACGAAATCTATCAGAATGATGAATTTGTCCACTTTTATTAAAACATTTTCAAGAATAGCAAGTGGATGCCTAATGGACCTATCGGCTAGTTGCAATGTAATGTTTGTGATTTGAATTTCCTTAAAACCTAGCCTTCTAACCATTGACATGGGGATTAATGATACACTCACACCCAAATCACATAAAGCATTGGAAAAATTAACATCACCAATACTGCATGGGATAGAAAAACTCCCTAGACCCTTGAGTTTTTGTGGGAGTTTGTTTTGGATCTTTGCATTACATTCCTCCGCGAGTGCTACGGTTGCAAAGTCATCAAGACTTTTCCTCCTTGTCAAAAGATCTTTCAAAAACTTGTTGTACTTGAAAACCTGCAAAAATGCATCTAGGAAAGGAATGTTTACATGTAATTGCTTAAGCATTTTTCAATTCTTCCCAATTCTTTTTCTTGCTTTTCATTTTTAAGCCTTTTTGGAAATGAAATTTGTGTTGGGATAGGAATAGTTTGTAATTGAAAATTCATACTTTCAACACCAACTTCATGATCACTTACTATTTCCTTCCCTTTTTCTTCTTTTTCATCCTTTTTACTTCCACATTCTTCAATGATTGGTTCTTTTAGCATTCTACCACTTCTCAATGCAATTGCTTGGACTTGTTCCTTAGGATTAATTTTGGTTTTACTTGATAACTCCCCTGGTTTCCTAAGGTTTATTTGTTCGGCTATTTGAACAATTTGGTTTTCTAAAGATCTAGCCATTCCTATCATTCTATTTTCAAATTGCTCAACCTTTTTCATCACTTTTTCATTTTCCACTTCCCAAGTCAGTTTGTTTTGTGAATATCTGGGTTGAGTAATCATCTTTGGTTCCCTCCACCCAAGATTTGGATGGTTTCTCCACCCTGGATTGTATTTGTTAGAAAAAGGATTATTAGAAGAAGAAGAAGAAGAAGGCTTGTAGTTATTAATATATTGAACTTGTGCACAAGTAGATGGATCATGAGAATCACACACAAATGACAATATGCAACACTACTTTATGAATTTTGACTACTAGAGATATGTCTATTAAAAACATTCGTCATGTTTTGCATTTGAGCATGTAACATATCTAAAGTATCAATTTCATACATACCTTGTGGTCTTCTATTAATACCTCTTTCATTGGCCCATTGGTAGTGATTTGCCGCCATTTCTTCTATCAATTATTGGGCCTCTTCCGCTGATTTTGCCATGAGAGTTCCTCCTGCAGCTGCATCTATATTGATTTTTGTTTGATAATTAAGTCCATTATAGAAGGCTTGAATTATTAACCAATTGGGAAGTCCATAGTGTGGACATTTTCTAATTAGATTCCTTAAAGTGGTCCCAAGCCTCATATAGAGACTCTCCTTCGCTTCAGTGAAAATTGGTAATATCCATCCTTAGTCTTGCGGTCTTTCTCGGTGGGAAATATTTGTTAAAAATGCTTTGGAAATGATCTGTCCAAGTTGCAAAGGTATTTGGTGGATATACTTGAAGCCATTGCTTAGCCTTGTCTCTCAAAGAGAAGTGGAAATAATCTTAGCCTTATGGCATCTTCGGTAACACCATTTAACTTAATTGTGTCACATATTTCCAAAAAATTGGCCAAGTGTAAATGTGGACCTTTATTTGTATTACCACCAAATTGGTTTTGTAGAACCATTTGAATTAGTCCTAGCTTAAGTTCAAAATTATTTGCATTTACCGGTGTTCTAATTATGCTTTGCATGAGAACCAGTTGGATCCGGCATAGCAAAATCTCTTAAAGAACGAGTTTGAGGGTTTGGAGTTTGATTTACCTCTTCCTTAGCTACCTCTTGTTGATGTTCTTGAAGTTGAGATGTATTTGAGGTGTCACCAATCTCCTCCACCTTAGCTTGTTCTTCTTGCCTTTTTCTCCTTGCCTTCTGTGTGGTTCTTTCTATTTCTGGATCAAATGGAAGAACAACTCTTAAGCCCCTATGCATACACCTACAAACAAAAGAAAATAGTTATTTACAAGCAAATATGTATGAAGTTTAGATTAATAAAGTTAGCTTTGGCCTTAATATTGCTTTGATTCCCCAGCAACGGCGCCAAAAACTTGAGTTGGTGTAGATTAGGCATAACAATTTTGAACAAAAACACATCAATCAAGTACTAAAAACCTAATCTCCTAACTTAATCTGCAAGTGCACGGGTCGGTTGTAGTAGTTGGAGTATTAGGTGTCGAATCCCACAAGGAATCAAATATGTGCAATTACTAAAGCTTTTTCACTAGCTTTTATTATCTAAACACAATTTAAAGTATGATAGATAAGGGGTCCCTTCAATAGAGTAGGTATATGATTAGAAACTTTTTGTAAAATTCAAGTCAAAGAAGCCTAGAACATAGGAATTCACTAATGAAGCATGCATGAATGACTTACTAAGTGTTGTCTTAGCTTTATTTAGAATCCAATTCCTTAAATGTCATAACTAGATCTCTCTATGAAATGACAAGATTTCAACTATTCTCATGATGAAATCTTATGAAAACATGAATTGTATTAGATTCACTTAAGCATTCATTATTATCATATGAACTACTTAAGCATTACTTGTTCATTTTCCATTGTTACTATGCATCTCTCAATGTCAAGTAGCAACTAAATGACTTGTTTAAGTTGGCCAAGCAAAAACAAGTGTTAAAGCTTGAACAAGTAAACAAACAAATGCAAGCTTAGTGAAGTGCAATAGAAGTTAAAGTCATGTTTGCTTGATTCATTAGCTTCATCTATGTTCTAGGTGAAGCCTTTTAGTTCAATATGGCTAGTGAAACAACTAAAAGTTTAGCTTCAAAGATAGAATTCATGGTAACTATTGAAAGTAAAAGAGATAGAGTTTGAGAATTGCTCAACCAATATGAGAATTAGTCCTCTTCTTTATTCACCTTCAAAAGATTGAACTACAAAAAATCTCTTACAATAGTCCTCACAACTCTATTGAAGGATTAAGAGAATTCTACTAATTCTCTATCAAACTAAGTATAAAACTATAACTACTTTCTACCTCTAAATTTGTTCTCTTCCTCCCCACTCTTCTTTATGCTTTACAAATGACTTCTATTTATAGACAAATGCTCCTTAGGTTATTTTCCAACTTGCATGAATCATTAATGCATGGAAATGATGAAGATTTGCATGGGGGTTCCAAATGGGCACAAAAGTCTTCATTTATGCTTCTAATGTATTCTCCCACTTGCAAAACCCTAATATCATCTGAAAATGTCTGCAAAAACCAGCTGGAAGAGGATGCAAGTTGATGCCCTAGAAAGCCCAGCTGACTTACGATACGCGGATGGAGATCCGCGTATCTCCATTCGCGGATCACACATTTGTTGCTCCCACTTGATTTTTTATTTTTGCTGAGCTGGAACTCAGGTGAGCAAGCATTTTCCACGTATTTCCAAGCATTGTTATGAGGGATTCGATTTTTTCATTATTTTTGCACAATAATTCCTCTAAGTTGTTCATCCAACCCTAGCTCTTTGAATAACCTTTGACTTTGATCTTTCTTTACTCAAATTGATCCAAAATGAATTTATGTGTGATGAACCTACAATTATATCAAAGAATTTTGCATTAATTTGCTCAAGTAAAGATTCTGCCTTAAAAATCCTAAATCCAATATAAACCCTAATTCTTAACAATTGTTGGAAAATGAGTCATTTGCAACAAAAAATACTATAATTATGCTAAAATAATATTTAAAACATGTAATAAAATATACAATAATATTAGTAAATTTATTACTTGTCATGGAGCTTCAAAAAATGAATAGCAACGTAGCTCAACTTTCACAAAATTTCTTCAACTTCTACTGAATCATCGCCATTCACTTGTACACCATGCCTATGACCACCCCTTTATAAGACGGCGACACAGCACTTGAACCACCATAGAATAACCACCAAGTTGTAGCCCTTCACCACTCGATAGTGATGAGCTAAAAACCAACTCTCTGTGAATATGGAGGTTGGCTCTGGCAAAAGAAGGAGGGGAACAACAAAGGTTATATTGAAGAGAGGAAGATGGAAGCTTATGTCCAAAATGTACATTTGTTCTCTACCCTATTGTCTATCTTTCCACTTGAAATATTATTTTTCCTCTTGTGTAGCTCAACAATAGAAGGTGAAAATTTTTTGGTTGAACCAAAATAAAAAAGATGAAAACTATCTTGACCAACCCAAACAGGGTGAGTAAAAATTTGTCCAAATAATGCTCATAAAATCAATCTAAACAAGTCTTAGTGTATGCCCTAAAACCAAGATAGTTTAAGGTATTTTGTATTTACACTTATTTATGTTATATTTATCCATGTGGTATTTTTCTTTATCATCTATACTTGTATTGCCATGTTACTTGTTTGATTGATAAAGTCCTTAGAATATTGACTGTGTATTAGAAATTGTAAGGGTTGCAATTATGAGACTCTAATACATAAAGTCATATTCTTGAATATCCCTAGTCATGGTATTAATGAGATTGGACATCATTAATGTGGATAGACTAGCACATACTTTGCCTCTACTTATGGTAAGTAGTAGTTGATCTCATTGACTATGGTGTGCATGACACTTAAGCTAGTATGTGGATGCTTGTTTAAGAACAAATTCATTGGATTGATCCGCCAAGAGTTTCAACTATAGTGCCAATGGTTGAACTCTTAATGGCAATGGTGTAAGTGATTGATAGGATCCCTTGGACGTCTACACAAGAGATGCATGTTGATTATGGAGTTGGTGATAAAGTAGCTCGTGTGAAGCTTAAAGAGGCATTGATTGCTCATGAACTTGGTGAACGAGTTGGGGAAAGTTGGCCAGATTGTCTATACGAGTTTTTGATGCTAAGTGGACTTGGATTCGATTGAAGAGCCCGTTTGCCACTTGAGGTTATGGGTGTCATGGGCTTAATTCGTTAGTTTAACAGCCCAAGTTGTATCTTTAGTTGTAGGTTTATGTTATGGTGCAACTAGGGTTACGTTAGTTTCCATATTTAGTTTATATCTTGATGTTATGCGCCTCTTTATAGAGGGTGTTACTATTCATCCGAATTTTAGAACATTAATCAATAATATTGAGTTTTTCTCTTCAATTGTGCGCGAGTGCAAGTTGAGTTTTCTTAGTTCTTTGGCTAAAGAACTACTCTTGATTGCTTGGCAAGGCATTTGTTGAGTATTCAAGAATCTCGCTTAGGGTTCATCTTTGAGGGTTTGAATCTGTCCAATAGGATTTTCGACTAGGTGTCTACACCACGTTGTTGGTTAGGGGTCTAGGATCGTTTCTTAAAGGGGAGAGTTCAACGAATCTAGTTGAATTTGTAGCAAAACAATCCGAGTTGTTCTCAGGGTCTTCAACAAGTTACGAAGGGGTCAAGAAGATTGGGTTGCATACTTGGAATTCGAGAGTCTTGGACCGTCATCTCTTCCGTTGAACGCATCAATTGGTATCAGAGCTTTGGTTCATCTTGAAATCTAGGTTTTCTAAGCCAAATTTTCCTTTGGAAGATTTTGGTTATATCCCTTTTTTTTTCTTTCTTCTTGAATTCTTTTGTGTTTTGTTATCGTTCTTGTGGTGTCCTTTTGCGTTTGTTCTTGCTGTCCAATCTGTCCAACTTTGTTTCTCCGTGTTTCTAGTCACTTTAATTTGTATTTTGTGTCTTTTGTTCGTGCTTTAAGGTAGTCCTTGTCTATAGAGTCGTTCTTGCTATTTGCATATCAAGAATTCTAGGTTTTTTGTGTGGTTTAAACTTGTTTTCTTGACTTTTTTTTTTCAATTGTTCCTTGATGTTTTAATTTTTTTTTTGTGTTAAAACTTTTGAGAAAATTGAATATTGGCTTAAATAAGAACCTTGAAACAATTTTCCTGAAGGTTACTATTGATTTCTAGACCAAAAAAAAACAATCGTACTGTTCATCGGCGCTGTTCACGACTGTAGCATCACTGTTCACTGCTAGGGTTTACTGTTCACATAGCGGAGTACTGTTCATCGCCGTTTACTGTTCATCGCATTTTTTTTTCTTTTTTTTTTCAGAAAGTTTTTTTCAGTTTAATTTTTTTTGTTTTTTTTTGGGAGTTGAATTTTGTATTTTGTGAGTTGTTTGTGTTGTTAAAAAAAAAAAACAGAGAGAGAGAGAGGTTGTTAGAATTGAAAAAAAAAAAATTGTGAGTGGAAAGAGGCAAATTTGTGAGATTCTATAAAAAAAGCCAAAAGTTGGGTGAAAAAAAAAAGTCTTGCACAAAGAAAAGTCGTGCAATACAAAGGAAAGCAAAAGAGGCGTGCAAGGTGATAAAAGCCAATCACACGAACTAAACCAATTAAACTGAAGTATATTTGGCTGGAATACTGTCCTTGTGCAACCGAATAGATCTGTTGAAACATCCAAATCGTTGGACAGAGAACAACGCCACGTACGAAAGTTTAATTGATCAGATTCTAGTCTTCCTGTTTCTTGGTATTTTGGTGGAGTTTCTTGTTATTTCTATTTGAACATAAGTGCATTAAAGAACTTTTGAAAATCAAGATTTCTACAAGAAAAAAGCACACACTAGGGGTGTCATACATGCTTATCAAATCTAAAATTTCTAGTGTCTTGATTTCTTGACTTCTATTTGGTTCAAACCTTACTCTAGGCTTCCATTTTCACTACTACTCGTCTTGAATACTTGATCGGAGTTTTTGTCAAGCTCAATTGAGCAGGTTCTTATCCACAGGCATACAAGGTAAGCTCAAGGAGTGGTAAGAGGCTAAGGTGTGAGCTCATCATCGAGTAAAAGCGAAATTTCATTGGTGTGATACACGAGTGAAGAGTGAATCACGAAAGGGAGTGAGTGAGGATATCTTTCTTCATTTTTTCTTGTGCTACTGACATTTTTGTGCAGTTTTTTACTTTTATTTTGATAGGTTTCTATTATGGGTGAACAAAGTGAGCAAAGACTTAGTGCTTTAGAGTTTAACATGCGTGCCATGTGTAAGGTAATAAGGGGAGTAACGCAGCGGAAAATTTAAAAATTTATTACCTTAGCCATGGATCTCTTTGATGTAATCTATATGATTAAAGGGTGTTTAGCACAAATACCTCAAGCATAGAAGGTTTCTATGCTTCAAAGGGCAAGATCCTATTCGATGAAGGCGTTGATCTACCACGAAAAGCCCTCCAAGTGTTGAGCCTCCAACAGTATCCACACGAACATGATCTTTAGGAACCTTTGGGCTTGCTTGCCTTGCCTTTTGAGTGCTAGCTCCCTTGAATATCATGAAGAACACAAGAACAAGAAGAGGAGGAAGACAAAACCCTAACCCTTAGGGAGAAGAGGGTGTGGCGTTTTTCTTAGGAGAAAACACACCTCTCTCAATTTTTCTCTCTCTAAATTTTATCTTGTTTTTCATCAATCTTTCAAGAGTCAAGGCATGGACTTATTTATAGATGTAGTATCCTAGTCTTTAAGGAAACAAGAGCAATTGGAAACCAAGAAGGTTTAGGAAGCTTGCCTTAAGCTAATCCTATTCCTTTAGGAAACCAATTCCAAAAGGAAACCAAATAGCTTCTTAATTCCTTTTAGGAAACTAATTTCCATCAAGACTTAGAATATTTATAATAAGTCCTTTAAGTTAATTTATCACATAAATTAACCCCATAAGTATCTTATACTTATCTTAATAACAATTTAACCCAAAGACCATGTTCTTATTGTGTGTGACCCATTAGGTTCCATTCACGTTGGCAATAAGTACAAATTATAACTCATTAATTAATTAATTAAGAGCCAGATAAATTAACACTTTAATTTATCATTAATTCACTAATTAATTAATTTGCACTTATAGATCATGAGTGGCGTCTAGCAATGCATCATGACCACCCAAGTGAATAGGAAAGTCATATGGTAGACTACACCTATCAATGACAATGTTACCGTGTAATTAATATCCTTTCACCACACTATATCCCAATTAGTCTAAGAGTGTAGTGCGCACTCTTTAAATGACTAATTAATGATTTCTTGTTCCCGAAATATAACTTTCCATAAAAGTATAACCTTGAAACTCTTTCAAGTCATACTTTCACTTTTGCGCAAAAGATTCTTTAAGTCATATTTCAACAAGTGGCCAATCCGGGATATACTCTCCTATAATAAGGAGTGGTGAATCCTATATCGATTACTCACTATCCTTCCATGCTTCATACTATGCCCAATCTCTACCGTATGGGCTACTCTTTTACGAGCACCGAGCAATAGAGTCAAAGCATAGCAATCCACACTCAGGATGCCATGGTAATCTCAAGTCTAAGGATCACTTACACCATTGTCCATTAAGAGTATAATTCATTAGCACTATGAATAGTAACTCTTGGCGGATCAATCCAATGAACTTGTTCTCTAATAAGCATCCACATACCAGCTTAGGTGTCACACGCCATAGTTGACTGAGATCAACTACTACTTACCATAAGTAGAGGCAAAGTACTGTGCTAGTCTTCCCATATTAATGATGTCCAATCTCATTAATACTACGACTAGGGATATTTAAGAATATAACTTAATGTGTAATAAGAGTCTCATCATTGTAACTCTTACAATCTCTTATACACAGTTAATATTCTATGGACTTTATCAAATAAACAAGTAATAACAAGTATTAAATGACAAAGAAAATGCCACATATATAAGTATAACACGAAATAAGCGTAATAAAAATCCCAAAAACCAACTTGGTTTTAGGGCATACACTAACAAACTCCCACTTGCACTAAAACCAATCACCTTATAGGTTTTAGGCCATGAGCATGACTATCATGCCTATTCTAGGACAAGGCCATGGTGAAAGGATTAGTGACATTTACATTGTGGGAACTTCCTCTATCTTTTCATCATTTGTACCAAACTATTTCCACAAATAGATGGTGGCACGAACCTACACTTTAGGATCATGGATGAGACTTTTAGTTCCTTGATTAAGCGATGGCACAATTGTTTTCATAAAACAATAGAAAGAACTATTCTTCGTCTAACAAAGAATCCCTTGATCCATAGTAACTTCTAAAGCTACCATGTACTCAGCCTTTGTTGTAGAATATGTTGTAGTGTCTATCATAAAACTGCTTTTATCCGCTACAGTTCAACGTGAACACCAATTCATCTCATGATTTTCTTATCATCCCTATTGGATTAAAAGCTTGTATCTTTAAATCCCACACTTCTTAAGTGTAATCTCCATAGTCATAAATAGTCTTTTAGTGCTTCTCGAGTACTTAAGAATATTCTTTGATAACCATCTAGTGACACTCACTAGAATTGCTCGTAACACTTAAAGCCAGAAGACATCGGGTCTCGTACATAGGATAGCATATACAATAGAACCTATTGCAAAAGCATATGGGATCTATTAATGCTGTCAATCTCGACAAGTGTCAAAGGACACATGTCTCTCAAAAGAGTAATCTCCTATCACATAGGTAAAACCCCTTCTTCGATTGCACTATGCTAAACCCTTTAGCATCTAGCCTGTGTACTTGGATCTAGTGAGACCAAGCAATCCTCTTGGATCTATATAGATCTTAATTCCCAGAATAGAGATTGCCTCTCCTTTAGTAAAAATTCTTGGACAACCATATCTTTACCTTTAAAGTATGTTGTTTCCATCAACGATATGTCATCCACATATAGTATCCAGAAAATGACAACGCTCCCACTCAACTTTACATTTACACAAAACTTGTCTTTGTTTTCGAGAAAATCAAACTCTTTGATTATCTTATCAAAACAAATGCTCCAACACCTTGACACTTGCAAGAGTCCACTAATGGACCCTTGAAGCTTGCTTACCTAATGACTATCAATGGAAGTAAAGGCCCAAGGGATGTATCATATACATACCTTTTAATTCCCGTTAAGGGATGAAGTCTTCATATCCATTTGTCATAGCCAAAAAGCAGCTATTGCAAGTAAAATCTTAAATGGATTTAAGCATGGCTATTGGTGAAATGGTTTCTTTCAAAGTCAAGCCTTTGAATTGAATCCTTTTTCCATTAACCTTGCTTTATAGGTAACTACGTTACCATCCATGTCAATCTTTCTCATAAAGACCTACTTGCACCCTATGGGTTTTATCCCTTTAGGTGACTCGAGCAAGGTCTACACCTTGTTCTTGTACATGGAATCCATTTTGGATTTTATGGCATCTTGCCACGTCAAGGAGTCTACATAAGACAAAGCCTCTTCGTGACTAGTAGGTTTGTCATCATATATGACTAGTACATTATTGCTCTTGCTAATGAGAAATCTATATATCTCATACGTGAGAAATCTATATTTCTCAAGAGTATAACACACTCTACCAATCTTTTGAAGATTTAGTGTACTTTGAGCTTCCGTTGCGCCTCATTAAGATGTGGCATAAGCTGTAGTTCCAACTATTGATCTTTGTCAATTCATGGTTCTTGAACCTTTCAAGTTCTATCTTGCTCCCACTGTCTCTTTTAAGAATAAACTATTTTTCTAGAAAATAGACATTTCTTGAGACAAACATTTTTCTCAAGGGAATTATAGAAGTGGTGTCCAATGTTTTCACAAGGATACCCCACAAATAGATGCTTGTTGGAACATGGTTGAGTGTATGGGAGTGGCGTCTAAGGCAAGAACCCCTTAAATGAGGTTAGGAATTGTAGTATGACTCATCATGGTTTGCGCCATATCTCATAGGGTACAACTTCTCCTCTTTCACACATCATCAATAATGGTGTTTCAAATGGAGACATTGAGAAAGAATCACATTCTTCTTTAATTATTTTGAAACACTTGACATTGAGTATTAGCCACATAGATCAAATCTTTAGTGTTTTAATACTCTTGTCAACTTTGTTTTTCTTACTTCAATGCTAATGACTTTGAACACTTCAAAGGCCATGGATGCGTGTATCATATGATACACATAATCATATCCCATATGATCATCCATGAAAGTGATGAAGTATGATAAACAACCTCTAGCATAGATCGACATTGGGCCAAAAACATCTATATGTTGAAGCTCTATGAAGATCACTAGCATATTCACCTTTTTATAATAAAAGGTGTTATGGTCATCTCTCTAAGTAAATGAGAATCACATGTCTCGAAACGATTCATAATTGAATGAGTCCAAGTACACAACTATTATGTGATTTGGAAGTGCGTTTCTCTTTCACATGACCAAGTCTATAATGCCAGAAGGTTATTTGTTTCAAAATATAGAGTTTTTGTCTATGTTTGAGAATGGACTTATCAAGGTCTAGGATTTGTAAAACGTTGTTTTAGTGATCTAATACCACAAAGAACACCATTACGTAAAAGAACAATATATATTCTCTTTTGTAATGGTAAATCTTTTCACATTTAATGTGAATTGATTTCATGTTCTTTTGTAAGAATCACATAATAACAATGTTTTAAATTCTAGAACAAGCCCAGTTGGTAAAGAGTGTATAAGTCTCTACAACGAGTGTAGCAACTTTTGCTCCATTCATCACATGTAGTTTGACTTTCTCCTTACTTATTGTCTACCATGCTTTAAGACCTGGCACATTTTGCAAATATGGGATCTATATCCAGTATCTTATACCCAACGGTCTTAATTAATAGATGAATTTATCTTAAACATAAACATACTTAGAAGTAGAAGCTTTACTTGGCCTCTTCAACTTCTTAGTATTGAAACGAGCCTTACAATTCCCTTTCCAATAGAATTGGAAACATGTGCCTTTAGACTTGTCCTTTTGATCACATCTTTAAGCTTTGTCATAGCTACTTGGTCTTCTCAAGACCATGCTAGGACTTTCCTTTAACAAGCAATAAAGTGCCCTTTTCTTCCTTGACAGATTACTCCTTAGATATCTCATATCTAATGGTCCTAGATTGTGTATCAACAACTCTTTGAGATGCACAATCACAGACAAAAAGATCTATCAATTTGTGCTACTTTTATAGCTTAGGAATTATAGATGACATTATGATATAAGTAGTAATATCATTATCATCTTTTATGCATCTTGTATGCACATTATTTCCTAACTATAACTGTCACTATAGGATAGGTGGAAGTGGGTATCAAGGACATAGCCCATAGTGCTTAAGAACTATTCTCAAGTCTTACACTAGTCCAAGAAAATCGTATATGTATGGAGATATAGGGTGATAAGTGTGTTCATGTGTACATGTATTCTACAACAAGTGAAAAGATAGTACGAGTATTTGTTTCATGTTATAATTGCAAACCAAAAATATGGGCTTCGAATTTATTTGGTTTGCTCCCACTATTTTACTTCAAATCAATAACCCTCAATCTATTGATTCGGGAATCCATTGGAAATTCCTAGTGGGCTAGGATCCCATCTAATTAACTTTGGGTTTGACGGAGGCCAATGCCCCAAAGGTAACTTCGATTAGGTAGATAACTTTTATCAATCACAACTCTTGTGACTCCTAGATAGTTGGGTATCAACTCTTGATATTCACATCTTATTTGTTTCCCAACATTGCCTAAAAAATATCATAACATTGACGGAGGCCAAACTCGTTATGTATTTTTTTTAAGTCATAACCATTATTCAAAGATCACATCTCATAGCAAGAACATATTCTGAGTAAGGTGACCTTGACGGAGGCCAACGTGTTAACACTTAATAGGAACTCTTCGTTTTTGCTATAATAATGGAAGGCAACTTATATATATTGACTTAATATTGCCTCAAAAACATTATAACCTTGATGGAGGCCAACAAGTTAAGCATTTTTGTTAAGTCAGACCCATTATTCGGAGATCATATCTCATAGTAAAAAACATGCTCTAGGTAAGGTGACCTTGACGGTGGGCCAACAAGTCAACACTTAACAAAAACAATGATTTTTACTACAATAATGGAAGGCTAGTGACTTAATATTTTATTTGAGGGATTTTATGTTAATTATACAATATACAGTCTCATCATAGCATGTAATTAAAATATATTGTCATATAAAATAAAAACATGCACAATAAACCGTGGATGATTATGGACTTTACTAAGATATTTTCCTCGAGCCTTAAGGAAAATATATGGTCAAATTCCTAAGGGATGTGATCAACTCCTTGATGCATTCCTTGGGAGGTCTTCAACTCTTGATAAGCCTCCATGGTTGCTCCTTGGTTCCATCTCCATCTTCTTTGTACATTACACATGTAATTCTATTCTAAACAATTTAGAAAATCAAAACCAAACTCTAACCTACACAATGTACATTACATGTATTGACTAAGAAACCTCGAGTTACATTCGAGGGGAGTTAGGTGAGAAGAGAATTACATGAGAATAATAGAGAAGGCAGGACGCGCAGGCCCTATTTTAAAAACCAATACAAGCCAACCATCAAAATTGATAAAAAATTCAACCATTCAATCACATTGGTCATAGTCCATAATCATCCACCATGCCATCATAATATTTAACAATTAAATAAATTACACTATTTAATTCTAGTCATAAGTCACATGGTCTAATTTAATTAGATTAATATTCTTGAATTTATTTGTCTCAAAAATAAAGTTATAGAAGGTGTAGGTTTCCAAAATTTAACTTTCCAAATATTAACAATTAAAATTGGAAAGTGTTTTATAGAGAAAATTCCAAAAATTCACGATTTCCAAAAAAATTAGGAAAAATCTCGCTAGAACTCTGCCAGCAAACCGTGGGACAAACCGTGCACGGGTTCATCCGCGGTTTGTGGACAGAACGTACGGGATATTAACCGTGGGCAAAAACGCGCGCGAGTTTTCGCGCGGTTTGTGTCCAGAAAATACGATCTTTGAAATTCTTTGGTCTTTTTCAAAACTCTTTTGAATCAAAACATGTTAAAACCCTTTTAGCACGTAAAAATAATTTAGAAACCTTGAATACTACCATAAGAACTCATCTTAATTATTTAAAACACTTTTAAACAATTAAGAACTTATCTTAAAAATCAAACTCTTGATTTTTCTAAAACAATTTTGAGACAAATTTCATCAAGAACAAACCATCCATATTTATGACAATTAAATAAACACAAATCATATAGATATAATCAAAGTAGGCTCTGATACCACTGTAAGGTAATAAGGGGAGTAACGCAGCGGAAAATTTAAAAATTTATTACCTTAGCCATGGATCTCTTTGATGTAATCTATACGATTAAAGGGTGTTTAGCACAAATACCTCAAGCATAGAAGGTTTCTATGCTTCAAAGGGCAAGATCCTATTCGATGAAGGCGTTGATCTACCACGAAAAGCCCTCCAAGTGTCGAGCCTCCAACAGTATCCACACGAACATGATCTTTAGGAACCTTTGGGCTTGCTTGCCTTGCCTTTTGAGTGCTAGCTCCCTTGAATATCATGAAGAACACAAGAACAAGAAGAGGAGGAAGACAAAACCCTAACCCTTAGGGAGAAGAGGGTGTGGCGTTTTTCTTAGGAGAAAACACGCCTCTCTCAATTTTTCTCTCTCTAAATTTTATCTTGTGTTTCATCAATCTTCCAAGAGTCAAGGCATGGACTTATTTATAGATGTAGTATCCTAGTTTTTAAGGAAACAAGAGCAATTGGAAACCAAGAAGGTTTAGGAAGCTTGCCTTAAGCTAATCCTATTCCTTTAGGAAACCAATTCCAAAAGGAAACCAAATAGCTTCTTAATTCCTTTTAGGAAACTAATTTCCATCAAGACTTAGAATATTTATAAATAAGTCCTTTAAGTTAATTTATCACATAAATTAACCCCATAAGTATCTTATACTTATCTTAATAACAATTCAACCCAAAGACCATGTTCTTATTGTGTGTGACCCATTAGGTTCCATTCACGTTGGCAATAAGTACAAATTATAACTCATTAATTAATTAATTAAGAGCCAGATAAATTAACACTTTAATTTATCATTAATTCACTAATTAATTAATTTGCACTTATAGATCATGAGTGGCGTCTAGCAATGCATCATGACCACCCAAGTGAATAGGAAAGTCATATGGTAGACTACACCTATCAATGACAATGTTACCGTGTAATTAATATCCTTTCACCACACTATATCCCAATTAGTCTAAGAGTGTAGTGCGCAATCTTTAAATGACTAATTAATGATTTCTTGTTCCCGAAATATAACTTTCCATAAAAGTATAACCTTGAAACTCTTTCAAGTCATACTTTCACTTTTGCGCAAAAGATTCTTTAATTCATTTTTCAACAAGTGGCCAATCCGGGATATACTCTCCTATAATAAGGAGTGGTGAATCCTATATCGATTACTCACTATCCTTCCATGCTTCATACTATGCCCAATCTCTACCGTATGGGCTACTCTTTTACGAGCACCGAGCAATAGAGTCAAAGCATAGCAATCCACACTCAAGATACTTTGGTAATCTCAAGTCTAAGGATCACTTACACCATTGCCATTAAGAGTATAATTCATTAGCACTATGAATAGTAACTCTTGGTGGATCAATCCAATGAACTTGTTCTCTAACAAGCATCCACATACCAGCTTAGGTGTCTCACGCCATAGTTGACGAGATCAACTACTACTTACCATAAGTAGAGGCAAAGTATGTGCTAGTCTTCCCATATTAATGATGTCCAATCTCATTAATACTACGACTAGGGATATTTAAGAATATAACTTAATGTGTAATAAGAGTCTCATCATTGTAACTCTTACAATCTCTTATACACAGTTAATATTCTATGGACTTTATCAAATAAACAAGTAATAACAAGTATTAAATGACAAAGAAAATGCCACATATATAAGTATAACACGAAATAAGCGTAATAAAAATCTCAAAAACCAACTTGGTTTTAGGGCATACACTAACACCATGCAAGATGAATTTAGGCGTGTGTTCACCAAGTTGGAGGACATTGACTCAGCTGTCAAGGGAAAATCACATGTGGCTCAGAATGCTCAAGGTGATGAATTTGATGATGGCTATGATTCTGAGGAAGTAGTGTCCCGTCGAGGGAGGAGGGTTTCTCAACAACGTGATAGCAATTTGGGGGGCATAAAGATGAAAATTTCACCATTCGAGGGGATGAATGATCCAGAGGTATATTTGGAGTGGGAACGAAAGGTTGAGCACGTGTTTGATGTTCACAATTATTCTGAGGCAAAGAAAGTTCAACTTGCTGCAGTTGAGTTTGTGGAGTATGCTAGCATTTGGTGGGATCAACTTGTGAAGTCTCGTAAGAGATGTGGGGATGAACCAATTTGCACTTGGGCTGCCATGAAGGTGATTATGAGAAAAAGATTTATTCCAAGTCACTATTCACGGGATTTGCATAGGAGGCTACAAACTTTAAAGCAAGGTTCTTCCACAGTTGATGAATATTATAAGAAGTTGGAGACACTCTTGATTCGCGCTGACATCCAAGAGGATGAAGAGACCACCATTGCCTGATTTATAGCTGGTTTGAATTCTGAAATTGCAGATATTGTAGAATTACAACATTATGTGGAGCTTCAAGACTTAGTGGAAAAGGCACAAAAAGTGGAGCGCCAACTCAAAAGCAAGAGGAACCGAGGGTTTGGAGGGGCTCAAAGCCGTGGCACATGGAGGGACTTTTGAGATAGAAAGTTTGATCAAATGCCACAAAAGCCCAAGGAGACTTGGAAAAAGGGTGAGTCGAGTTTCATGAGCAATAAGCCAAGGGGTGAGAATTCTTCATCTAAGCCACCAAGCAAGGGTAAGATTGAAACTCCTATGAGGCAAAGCGATGTTAAATGCTTCAAGTGTCAAGGTTATGAGCATATCTCATTTCAATGCCCAACTAGAAGAAACATGATTATCCTTGATAATGGAGATGTAGAGAGTGAGCATTCAAGTGATGATGAGATGCCTCCACTCCAAAGTCCTAGTGATGATGATTTTGTTGAAGGGGGACTTGAGGATGCCATTCCATCTAGTGGTGAAGTGTTAGTAACTAGAAGATCATTGAGCATCCAACCAAAGGAGGAGGAAGAGGAGATGCATAGGGAACATATATTCCACTCAAGATGCTTGGTTCAAGGCAAGGTATGCAGTGTTATTGTTGATTCTGGTAGTTGCACTAATGTAGCTAGTACCTTGTTTGTAGAGAAATTGAAGTTGCCTATAATTCGACATCCAAAACCATACTACTTGCAATAGTTGACGAATTTTGGAGATGTGAAGGTAACCAAGCAAGTGCTAGTGGCATTTGCTATTGGAGGATACAAAGATGAGGTACTTTGTGATGTAACTCCAATGCATGCATGTCACCTTATATTGGGTCGTCCTTGGCAATTTGATCGAAGAGTCTATTATGATGGTTTCAAGAATACATGTCGTCTGAATTGGAAGAAAAAGGAGTTCATCTTAAAGTCGCTCACACCATCAGAAGCTTATAAAGATCAAGTTAAAATAGCTGAAGAGTGTAACGTGAGAGTTAAGGAAAAGAGTGCTCATGAGAGGAAGGAAAAGAGTGAAAATTGTTTGAGCATGAGTGGTAAAAATTCTAGAAAAAGTGAGGTAGTTAGTGAGTGCAAGAGTGTTTTACTTGTGAGGGCTAATTCTCTTATAACAATGTACTCTCAAGAAGAGACTTATTTTGCTAACTCAGTTACCTATACTTTTCCTAGTGTTTTTGTGTTGTTTTTGCAGAATGATCCTCAAGTAAAAACGTCATATGCTTGTTGCCTTGAAGTGAATTTGCAACCACCATTAAGTGTCCATTGAGCAAAGAAATTCAAGCCTTGAGAAAGATTCACTTAAGGGGCGATGAACTAAGTTTTAACGCCATAATCTTGCAACACAATTTGCTAACTTTGATTGATTGGTGGCGAGGGTTTTTACGTTTTATTTGTTTGCGTTCTCTTTGTTTACATTTTGGATTTTGTTTACACCTAGTTTGTTTTAAATTACACGTTACAATTTGTTTTATTTTAGATTATGATGGTTTAAGTGATTTGAAGTCTTTGTTGCATGATTATTCACATTGCATTGTTAGGACTAGGTTGCATTCAAGTATGCATGAATTCTATTGTGTAGTCTTGTGTGACTTTCAGCTTGGCTTAATTGAGTCTTCTAGTGTTATCATGCATGATTCTTCTATTTTGAATATTTATTTAAGTTCTTATGCATTAATGGAACATGTTCGGTTATCTTATGTCATTAGATCGCTTATGTTAGTGATCTGTCCAAGTATTTTCATTGTTGTAAGCATTCTTGATTCTTGTTTATGTGTTGAGTTTAGCACTTCTAGTTGTCACATGCATACATCCTTGGATTTGGCCATTGGTTATGATGAGTCCAACTTAGTTCATTCTATTTTATCAAGTTTCATTGTTGATTCATCAAGTGTTTTTAGTATGTTGCATCTATACTTGTTAGCTTTAGTTCATGTGTTTAAGGATTATGCACATCATAGGGAGTTCATTGTCTTAAACTATGATCTCACTTGTTTAACTATCTTACTTGTGTATGATTCTCATAGTTCTGATTACGTGTGTGTGGAGGTTTACCTTATTGAAGGTGTGTGTCATGATTTGATTTTAAGTTTACATGGTACTTATTATAGTTTTCATGATGTAGGCGATTCGAGGACGAATCTTCGCGAGGAAGGAGGGAATGATAGGATCCTTTGGACGTCTACACAAGAGATGCATGTTGATTATGGAGTTGGTGATAAAGTAGCTCGTGTGAAGCTTAAAGAGGCATTGATTGCTCATGAACTTGGTGAACGAGCTAGAGAAAGTTGGCCAGATTGTCTATACAAGTTTTTGATGCTAAGTGGACTTGGATTCGATTGAAGAGCCCGTTTGCCACTTGAGGTTATGGGTGTCATGGGCTTAATTCGTTAGTTTAATAGCCCAAGTTGTATCTTTAGTTGTAGGTTTATGTTATGGTGCAACTAGGGTTACGTTAGTTTCCATATTTTGTTTATATCTTGATGTTATGCGCCTCTTTATAGAGGGTGTTACTATTCATCCGAATTTTAGAACATTAATCAATAATATTGAATTTTTCTCTTCAATTGTGCGCGAGTGCAAATTGAGTTTTCTTAGTTCTTTGGCTAAAGAACTACTCTTGATTGCTTGGCAAGGCGTTTGTTGAGTATTCAAGAATCTCGCTTAGGGTTCATCTTTGAGGGTTTGAATCTGTCCAATAGGATTGTCAACTAAGTGTCTACACCACGTTGTTGGTTAGGGGTCTAGGATCATTTCTTAAAGGGGGGAGTTCAATGAATCTAGTTGAATTTGAAGCAAAACAATCCGAGTTGTTCTTGGGGTCTTCGACAAGTTACGAAGGGGTCAAGAAGATTGGGTTGCATACTTGGAATTCGAGAGTCTTGGACCGTCATCTCTTCCGTTGAACGCATCAGTGATCCTTTGACTAGAGATTACCATAGTATCTTGAGTGTGGATTGCTACACTTTGACTCTATTCCTCGGTGCCCATAAAAGGGTAGCTCATAGGTTAGAGATTGGGTATAGTTAGAAGCATGGAAAGATAGTGAGTAATCAACATATAATTCACCACTCCTTAATAGGAAAGTATATCCCTTTATGGCCACTTGTTGGAAACATTAACTCACAAATCTTCTGCAGAAGTGATGGTATAACTTGGAAGTAGTTTCAAGGTTATACATCATGGAGAGTTATATTTCTGGAACAAGAAAATATAAATTAGTCTTTTAATAGTATGCACTATACTTTTAGACTAATTGGGATATAGTGTGGTGAAAGGATATTAATTACACAGTAGCATTGTCATTGAAGGGTATGGTCTACCATATGACTTTCCTAGGTGGTCATGATGCATTGCTAGACGCCACTCATGATCTAAGTATGAATTGATTAATTAGTGAATTAATGATAAATTAAAGTGTTTAATTTATCTAGCTCAATTAATGAGTTATAATTTATACTTATATGCCAACGTGAACGGAACCTAATGGGTCACGCACATAAAGAACAAAATCTTTGGGTCAAAATGTAATTAAGATAAGTATGAGATACTTATGGGGTTAATTTATGAGATAAATTAACTTAAATGACTTATTTATAAATATTTTAAGTCTTGTAGGAAATTGGTTTCCTAAAAGAAATAAAGTAACTAATTGGTTTCCTTATGGAATAGATTTCCTAAAGGAGAAGGTTTAGCTTAAAGTAAGTTACCTAAACCTTCTTGGTTTCCAATTAGCTTTATTTCCCAAAAGACTAGAATACTTCTTCTATAAATAGGTTCATGCTTTGACTCTTGAATTATTATTGCAACACAAAAGAAAACTAGTGAGAGTAAAAATTGAAGAAAGAGGCACGCCACTTTCTCTCTCTAGGCATCTCTCTCTCTCTCTCTCTCTCTCTAATTGTTAGGTTTTTCTTCTTCTTGTGTTCTTAAATAATTCAAGGGAGTTAGCACTCAAAAGTCAAGCAAGCAAGCCTATAAGGTTCCCAAAGAAGTTGTTCGTGTGAGTAACTGATGCTAAATTCATTTCAAAATGGTCTACTATTATCATAATTTGCATGTACAAACCACAAATTCGAAAGCTTAACTTTCCTCACTCCAATCTATGCTAGGATTATGATAAAATATTCATTTCCTAAAAATAGTGATTGGCCATTTTTCTTAAAAAAAAAATATCGAATCGGTTGAAGTTAAAGGCCTTCAATTTTTGGATTTGAATTGTGCCTTAGAAAATAGGTTTTTTTTTAAAGAATATTAACAATTGGTTCAAAAATAAAATTCTGGAAATTTTGAAATTATAGGTTCCGTTGATTTTGCCTTTTTTCCCTTCTAAAAAAGGATAATAAACTCATTGATTACTGCAAAGATGACACCATTATTAAGTATCTAGCTAACCAACAACCATAAGATGAGCAGGCTTAATGGTTTCCCTGGATACTTTGATCACATAGTAAGTTGAAAAGAAATTGTCAATCATCAAAGTAATATCATAAGTAGACTGTAATGAGTAGAATGACATGAACATTGGATTGAGCTTGTCACGCCCCGTGCCCCGAGGCGTGGCACCCACCATGCCCTAGACGATGCTACAACACAAGGCTAAATCGAAACAAACATAACCAATAGAATTCCAAACTTAATGATAACACAATGATTTCGCAAAAGAACGTCGTTTCATTTATCAAAATAATCATCATCCATTTACATCTTCATAGCCCGATCACAAAAATAATTGGAGAAATACATGTATAACCTAGTCTATACCAAAAGTATGGCTATACATCAATGAACAAAGATAACCTCATCTATGTCTATGCTAAACTATGACTATGAGGCCCAAAAGTTCTGCCACTCTTCCTCTACAAAGTCATTCCCTGCGAAGTACAAACATGGAGTGAGTGACAAATCACCCAGTAAGTAGCAAAAGATCTCTTTGAGGCTTGAGATCGTTACACATACACATATAGTTTCCAATACAAAACAATAGATCACATTATTCATAAAGACACATGGTCAATACATAAACGGTTCAATTCATATTCTAAGCCATGGCACAAAACAATGAGAGCTCAAGTAGTTAGTGAACAATGACCCTGAATATCCAGTTGTTAACTACTACCTGGTTAACACAGGTTAAATCCAACTTTCACTTGGTTGGTCCGATTCAAAGCCAACTTTCACCCAATTAGTACAGGTCAAAGGTTATATCACAAGACCATATTGAGGAACTAGTCCCGTCGTAGCCATTTCATACAAGAGCTCAAGCATTCTATTATTCAAACAATTATCAATGAACCACGTATTTTCATTTCATAGATAAAACACAAGATAACCAAACTCAAGCCAATTTGTATAAAATCTAACATTTCATAATACCAAGTTTTATCAAAGTACATTTCAAAGGCAAAGAGATTCAAGTACTACTTACCTCGAACAAAGACTAGTTCAAGGAGTCCGATTAGTGGTAGTCACCTTCGTCGCTTATACCACACAAATAATGGTCAATTATAGACTTACTCTTTCAATAAATCTTGTAGAAAGCCTAATCCTAGGCTTATGCACATGAAACAAAACAAAAACCACCAAAAGAGGGTGATCCGTGGGTGGACCAGGATGATTCGGGCCCGCGAATTATAAGGAGCACCAGAGGCTCCTAGCAGATGGTTGAGCTGCGGGTGGGTAGGGCACGAGCCACGGCCACGGCTCACCTCGCGGCTCGCCATCTACGGCACAGATGACGCCGCGGATCAAGTCAGAGACTTTGGACAATCCAGCCGTGATTCCATTCATAGCGCGCATGGGGTCACGGTTGGCACCAGAAAATGCTTAGAAACGAGCTGCAACACCAAGAACTCACACCTAACACTACATCTAGCTTGAACCAAACACCAAAATAACTCCAAAATGGCATAATTTATCAAAGAATTACTACATTAACACAATATGCCACATGTATCATGAATCACCCACCAATCACACATTAACCGTCAATATTCTTCACCTAAAATCCTTCATATCAAAACTACCAATAACCCACACACACACTGGCATCACAAGAAATAAAGTCGATAGAGTACAAGCAATCCAAACTCACCAAGCTCTCGTCCAAACTACCAAATCTTACATACTAGAGCAAAGCAAGAGAAGTGAGATTTGAGGAAATTATCTCGAGTGGAAGATTCAAAAGGGCTTCTACTTGATCCTCTTGGTGAATGGGAGTTGGGTTGTTCAAAACCTTTTTCAAACAAGAGTGGAAGGGAATTTAGCAAGAGAAAGGGAAAGAAGGCTTACAAGAAAAGAAGAGAAGAAATGAAGATGAAGGAGAAAGCCTTAGTCTTTTGGTAAAGAAACAAACTTGTACAAATTGCAACTAGTCCTTCAAGAGTTTACATATCACATTTCTCCCAAGAGGTCTAAATGTCTAAAAGGCCCATGAGGGTCCTTGATATTACATTCTCCCCCTCTAATAAAAGTTTCGGCCTACAAACTTACATACTGTGTGATTCGAATAGTGCCGGGTATTTCCTTCTCATTTCTTCCTCGAGCTCCCAGGTTGCTTCACGGACGGTGTGATTGGCCCATTGAACTTTGACATACGGGATCGTTCTCCTCGTTAGAACTTGATCTTTACGGTCCACGATACGGACAGGTTCTCCACCATATGATAGATCTTGGACAGACTGGGGCTCATATTCAAGCATGTGACTGGGATAAAAAATGTACTTCCTTAGTTGAGAGACGTGGAAAATATTATGAATCTTGGATAAGGCTGGGGGTAAAGCCACTCGATACACCAATTCTCCAACTCTGTCTAAGATCTTGAACTGTCCAACGTACCTGGCACTCAAATTACCATTTTTGCTGAACTGCATCACACCTTTTGTCAGAGACACTTTGAGATACACTTTGTCACTAGGTTGGAGCTCCAAGGGTCATCTTTTCAAATTTGCCCAACTCCGTTGTTAGTCTAGGGCCGCCTTTATTCGATCCCTTACTAAAGTTAACTTTTCAATGGTAGTCTGCACGAGCTCAGGTCCGATGATAATCTTCTTGCCTACTTCGTCCTAATACAATGGCGATCGACACTTTCTTCCATACAACACCTCGAATGGTGCCATTCCAATGCTGCTATGGTAGCTGTTGTTGTAGTATAACTTAATTAGCATAAAAGAATCTTCCCAGCAACCTCCGAAATTCATTACACATGCCCTAAGCATATCTTCCAAAGTCTAGATTGTGCGCTTTGATTGTCTGTCAGTCTGAGGATGACAGGCCGTGCTAAGGTTCAACCGAGTCCCCATAGCTTGTTGGAAGCTTTTCCAAAAGCATGAAGTGAACCGAGGATCATGATCGGACACTATACTGACTGGAACACTATGATACCGAATGATACGATCCATGTAAAGACTTGCCAAGGTGTCCATAAAAGCCATTGTCGTCATCTGTAGAAAGTGAGTTGACTTTGTCAATCGGTCGACTATTACCCAAATGGCATCATTTTCTTTCCTCGTCTTCGGTAGTCCAACTATGAGATCCATGTTTATATGCTCCCACTTTCACTTCGGTATCTTCAACAGCTTAAGCAAACCGAGGGGTCGTTGATGTTTCGCTTTGATCTATTGGCACATTAGGCACTTAGACACATACTCTACAATGTCTCTTTTCATCCCGCTCCACCAATACAATTGTTTCAAATTTCAAGACATTTTGATACTACCGGGATGGATCGAAAGCTTGGAAGAATGAGCCTCTGGCATAATTTCATTCCTGAAGTCATCTTCTTTGGGTACGACCAATCGATTTCTCATCCATATACTACCATCCTCGTGGAAATGAAAGCCGGATGACTCTTCGCTTCCAATTCTCTCTTTGAGCTTCGCCAATTCTTCATCTCTTCCTTAAGCTTCTTTAATTCTTGCCACAAGTGTCGGTTGAGCAATTAGGGCCGCTAGCACATTTTGAGTACATTCAACTATCTCCAAACTCAACTACTCCATTTGTCTCACCAACATAGCCGCCATGGTCCCCATACTCTTTCGACTCAACGCATCCGCAACTTTATTGACTTTTCCCGGGTAGCTAATAGTAAGATAATAGTTCTTCAATAGCTCAAACCACCTTCGTTGTCTCATGTTAAGCTCCTTTTGAATAAACAAATACTTCAAACTCTTGTGGTTGGTTAAGACTTCACATTGCTCCCCGTACAAGTAGTGCCGCCAAATCTTTAAGGCAAACACCACACTACTAGCTCTAGGTCATGAACTGGATAATTTTGTTCGTAAGGCTTCAATTGGCGTGATGGATAAGTATTACCCAATCGTTTTGTGTCAACACGCACCCCAGTCCATTCTTTGAGGCATCATTATAGATGATAAACTTGCCCAACTCCAAAGGTAGTGCAAGAACTCAGAATCCATTCAAACTTTACTCGTTTCTGGGTCAAACGAGTCAAGGTATTGATATAGAAGAAAATCCTTCCACGAACTTTTGGTAGTAACCTGCCAAACCCAATAAACTTGAACTTCTACCACATTGGTTGGTCAGAGCCAATCAACGATAGCCTCAATCTTACGAGGATCGACTGAAACTCCTTCTTTCGATATAATGTGCCCTAAGAAGGAGACACTCTTAAGCCAAAATTCACACTTGTTGAGTTTGGCATACAACTGGTCAAGCCTCAAAATTTTGCAAAGCCTCCCTTAAGTGGTTCTCGTGGTCCGCCTCACTTAGAAAATACACCAAAATATCATTGATGAACACCACTATAAACTTATCCAATTGCTCCTTAAACTCCCTGTTCATCAAATCCATGAACGCAATAGGAGTATTAGTCAAACCAAAAGGCATAACAAGAAACTCATAATGCCCATACCTGGTTCGAAAAGCACTCTTCGAGATATCTTCCAATTTTATCCTCAGTTGATGATAACCTGAACAAAGATCAATCTTAGAAAACACTGTAGCCCCCTTTAGTTGATCGAGCAAATCATCAATTCAAAGCAGAGAATATTTATTATTTATCGTGATCATATTAAGTTCTCGGTAGTCAATGCACAACCGCAAACTACCGTCCTTCTTCTTCACGAATAAGACCTGAGCACCCTAAGCTGACATACTTGGTCGAATTAACTTATTGTCTAGAAACTCTTGAAGTTGAACCTTGAGCTCCTTCAACTCTGCTGGAGCCATACGGTATGGGGCTTTGGAAATGGGTTTTGCCCTGGGCAACAAATTAATTTCAAAATCAACTTCCCTCTTGGGAGGTAACCACGATAGCTCTTCTGGAAATACCTTCAAAAATTCTATCACCACAGGGATATCCTTCAATTTCACCTCTTTCTTCTTATCGATGTCCACCACATATGCTAGGAAACAATCACGCCCCTTCTTAATGGCTTTGAAAGTCTGAAGAGCAGACAAGATAAGTAGGGTTTTCTCCTTTCCCGATTTTTGAGTACACCCTTGGAAAGTAAAAAGAGGGGTGTCAGGAATACAAAAATCTACCCTTTTTCCTTGATAATCTGCGTAGGCATAATTAGCCGACAACCAATCCATGCCAAATATTACATCAAATCATCCCATGTTCAATTGTACTAAATTAGCCATAAACTCTCATCCCCCAAGCCTAGTACACACTTCTTATACACAAAGTTTGACACCAAAACCTTTCTTCCCGAAGTCTCCACCCTATATGGTTCGTCTAACATGCATGGTGTGACATTCATCAAGGATGCAAACTTTCTAGAAATAAACAAATGGCATGCTCCACAGTCAAATAAGGTAAAAGTTAGGAGGGAGTTAACCGTCACCATACCTGTCACCACATCATCCGATCACTTCGCGTCTGATGGAGTCAAAGCGTAGACCTTGGAATTTGCTGGAGCACGGTTGGTGGTGCTGCTAGTTGGCATCCCTTGTTTGTCATCGCCTCCACCTGCCTTGGGGGTTACTTAACTAGCGGTGGAGTGGACTTGATTTGAATTGGCTTGACCGGTATTGGAATTGCCTTGGCTTGTGGTTGCTTGGTTCGGGTTTGGGCAATGGCTCACTCGATGCCCAAATTGCCCACATCCGAAGCATGCCTCAGATTTCCACTTGTACTTCCTGGAGTGCATATGAGCGCACATTTCACAAAGCTTGGTTGTGCCCGAGAAACTCCGCTTCATAGATAACGTTGGAGTAGGGCCACTTGATTGTAAAACTATTGGCCTTGGTGAATTGCCTTGGCGGGGTGGCCTTGCCGTTTGAAAAGACAGTCCTCTACTAGGACGTGGCCCTGGGACTACCAACAATTTGGCCCATTGTCTAGATTCTGCACCTTCTCTCTTGATGTCTTGCTCGGCATCCAAACTTGCCTCATACATTTGGTTGCATGAGGTGTAGAAATTTCTCGAAATCTTAGATTGAATTTGACCATTCAACCCACCTTTGAAAGACAGCATCTTGATGGTCTCGTCCGGCATCACGAAAGAGACAAAGTGCCTTAAGGAAAGGAAGGTGGAGTAGTATTCTGCCACGGACGTCAGCCCTTGCTTTAGGATGTTAAATTGTTGGATCTTTTGGATGTGAATGGCTAGCGGAAAATAGTGTTAGAGGAAGACCCTCTTGAAGTCTTCCCACGACAACTCACGGCCCATAAAGGCCAAATTCAGGGACATACTGTCCCACCACTTCTCGGCTTTCCCGACAAGAAAAGACGCCACTACTTCGGGGGAAATGTGGTTCGAGACTTGCATAGTCTGGAATTTTTTTTTCAATTTGGGAGAGCCATCTCTTTGCGACGTCTGAATTTGGGCCTCCATCAAAGGTGGGGATATTCACCTTGCTCAACTCTTCAAATGGTAGAGAACGCTACTTCGGTCTTCTTCTTGGACTCCTTGGTTCCCACCATGTTGTCGTTAGTACTGTTGGAATCCATGGAGAAATTGATAAGCGACCGCTAGGGTCGTCAAGTCCAATTAGGGAGGAGGAGGAGGATCCACATTCCTTTGTCATGTGGGAGGAGTTACATGCGAAGTTCCCTCATCCCGGGACCTTCGAGAGGTTTGGCAGGCATTTGCCATAAAACTCCCGATTGGTACATTCATCTACTCTTCTTAATCTCCTTCCCCCTTGAAGCCTAAATTTTCCACCGACGGCTTGGCATCATCTGCTACTCATTTACCGATGCCCTCCTTGAGAGCTTCCGATCTACGTTTTCTATTGGGTGACATTCTGCACAAAAATCGAGTTAGAAAAACATCAACTCCAATTATCTATCTATCGCTACTTAGTGCCTATGCATAAATGCACATATTCCCTAAGTCATCTCTAGGCATTCTATCTATTTTCACACCTAAGATAGCAAGCAAGATCAAACCTAACTTTGATACCACTAAAAATGTCATGCCCCATGCCCCGAGGTGTGGCACCCGCCATGCCCTAAATTACGCTAGAACACAAGGCTAAATTGAAACAAAATAACCAATAGAATCCCAAAGTTAATGATAACACAATGATTTCCCAAAAGATCATCATTTCATTTATCAAAATAATCATCATCCATTTACATCTTCATAGCCCCATCACAAAAATAATTCGGAAAATACATGTATAACCTAGTCTATACCAAAAGTATGGCTATACATCAATGAACAAAGATAACATCATCCATGTCTATGCTAAACTATGACTATGAGGCCCAAAAGTTCTGCCGCTCTTCCTCTACAAAGTCATTTCTTACGAAGTACAAACATGGGGTGAGTGACAAATCACCCAGTAAGTAGCAAAAGGTCTCTTTGAGGCTTGAGATCGTTACACATATACATATAGTTTCCAATACAAAACAATAGATCACATTATTCATAAAGACACGTGATCAATACATAAACGGTTCAAATCGTATTCTAAGCCATAGCACAAAACAATGAGAGCCCAAGTAGTTAGTAGACAATGACCCTAGATATCCAGTTGTTAACTACTACCCGGTTAGCACGGTTTGAATCCAACTTTCACCCGGTTGGTCCAGTTAAAAGCTAAATTTCACCCGGTTAGTACAGTTCAAAGGTTATATCACAACACCGTATTGGGGAACTAGTCCCGTCATAGCCATTTCATACAAGAGCTCAAGCATTCCATTATTCAAACAATTATCAATGAATCATGTATTTTCATTTCACAGATAAAACACAAGATAACCAAACTCAAGCCAATTTGTATAAAATCTAACATTTCATAATAGCAAGTTTTATCAAAGTACATTTCAAAGGCAAAGAGATTCAAGTGCTACTTACCTCGAACAAAGACTAGTTCAAGTAGTTTGAGTAGCGATAGTCACCTTCGTCACTTATAACACACAAATAATGCTCAATTATAGACTTACTCTATCAATAAATCTTATATAAAGCCCAATCCTAGACTTAAACACACGAAACGAAACAAAAACCACCAAAAGAGGGTGATTTGTGAGCATACTAGGATGATTCGCGGTCACAGATCACAAGGAGCACCTGCGGCTCCCAGCAGATGGTTGAGCCGCGGGTGGGCAGGCATGAGCTGTGGCCATGGCTTGCCATCTGCGGACTGATCCACGGAGTGGATGACGCTGCAGATCAAGTCAGAGACTTTGGCCAATCCAATAGCGATTCCATATGCGGCGCGGGTGGGGTCGCCACTGGCACCAGAAAATGCTTAGAAACGAGCTCAACACCAAGAACTGACACCCAACACTATTCACCTTTATCTAGCTCAAACCAAACACCAAAAAAAACTCCAAAATGGCATAATTTATCAAAGAATTACTACATTAACCCAACATATCACATATATCATGAATCTCACCCACCAATCATACATTGACCATCAAGATTCTTCACCCAAAATCCTTTATATCAAAACTACCAATAACCCACACGCACACACACTAGCATCATAAGGAATAAAGCCATTAGAGTACATGCAACCCAAACTCACCAAGCCCTCATCCAAACTACCAAATCATTCATACTAGAGCAAAGGAAGAAAAGTGAGATTTGAGGAAAATTACCTCGAGTCGAAGATTCAAAAGGGTTCTACTTTACATGTCACATTTTTCCCAAGAGGTCTAAATGACTAAAAGGCTTATGAGGGTCCTCGATATTACAGAGTTGCCATGTATTGGAGTAAGTAAAGACAATTCATTAGTATGTACAATTAAGTGAAACCTTTGGATATTGCTATCTGAATGCTTGTGAACAAGTCATAGCTGCCTAATCTAGAGAGATGGATTTCTCCCGCTTTTCGTCAATATAAAAGTTTTCCCATCTTTCACAAAAAAGGTATAGGCACCCACTCCTCAGTGTAATTGCTTTGGCCTGCTCCTTGAATTATTCTTTGTATTACTAGGGAATGCTTCTTGAGGTATCTTTGAGATGACCTTGGCTATCTAGCCGATCTGATTCTCAACGTTGTGAATGGAGGCTTCTTGATTGTGTAGAGATGTCTCCATTCCCTACAAACGACTCTTTGAGGAGTTGATATATTTTGTCATCAATTCCTTTAGACTCAATTTCTTTTCTTGTGGAGGTGGTTGCTGATACCCAGGTAGGGGTTGTTGTCTCTATTGTCCTTGGTTTCCCCAGGAAAAATTGGGGTGATTCCTTCATCTTGGGTTGTATGTACTGCTGTAGGGATTATTCTGTTGCCTCGGTGCATTTGTTCATGTATTGGCATTACTCCTCTATATGGTCCATGGCACCGATCGCCTTACACTCCTGATTGCTATGCCCTTTCCTACACAAGTCACATTGCATCAATTGAGGTTGTCTTTGTGCAACTGACATCCCATCTATCTTTTTACTTAATGCCTCTACCTGGTCTGCTAGGGCTGTGACTACATCTATGTCATACACACCAGCTGCTCTATTAGTCCATGATCACGTGGATTGCCATTGGTAGCTGTTCATAGTCATTTCCTCGAACAACTCTTGGGCTTGCTCTGGTGTTTAGCTATTAAGTGTCCCTCCCACTGCTGCATCAATCATTTGCCTGGTGACTGGGTTGAGCCCCTTGTAAAATGTTTGGACTTGCAGCCAAGCAGGTAACCCATAATGTGGACACTTCTTCAAAAGCTCCTTAAATCGCTCCCAAGTGTTATTGATATGTCCCAAGGGTTGAAGGATGAACAAGGACGTTCCAATGGTGATGGACGAGTTGAGCACACTTCCAAGGATGCTAATGATGTGCTTAGAGGTTGGATGGACCAATGACTAGAGCTAGAACAAGGAGAATGAAGGATGCTTTTCATGGACTGATTTTGGATACACTTGAAGAAGAAAACCAAGCGCGTTGGGCTGAGCATTCTCCATGGTCGGTCTACACCATTTGGGCTGAACAAGGCCTAGAAGAAGGTCCAAATAACCAACTAAGTGTGAGGATTGAAGACTTGGAGGGCGCTGATCCATTGGTGGTGTAATGAGCTAAGAGGCGTCAAGATGGTTCACTTGGGCTGGTTTGGAGCATGCGAATTTTATTAAGCCCAAATCCACTTCAAGAGCTCGTTACCAACTGATTATAGTTAGTTTAGTTCATTTATGATGTGTTTAAGCTAGTTCATTTAGTTAAGTAGTTTGTTTTACTACAAAACCCTAGCATGTTATTTGTGTGCCTATTTAAAGGCTTAAAATCGTTACTGTAGAAGGGGCCTTATGACGATATTTTGAGTGAATTCTTTTCAGAATTTTCTTGGTTCTTTGGTGATTAAGAACTACCTCTTAGGTCTTATCAACCTTTGCTTGTGGCAACCACAATCTCGCTTAGAGTTTTCTTCTAGTTTTTGATCAAGTTCTTAGTAGATTAGATTAAACGATTGAACTCGCTCAACTCGGTTTAACCTAGTTTGCTTAGGGACGTGTTCATCTTCAAGGGGAGATTCGTAAGTACATCAACTCCACGTCAAGGGTTCTTGGGTTTAACGTGTTCTTGACCTAAAATCCAAGGGGTCATGGCTACGCAACTGTGCGCACATTAGTTATACAATGTCTCAGACTCGATCTGGGCAAATGAGGATATAACATTCCTTATTTTTGCAGTTTTGGCGGGTGGAAAGTACTTTGCTAGGAATTTCTCTGCCATTTGGTCCCATGTAGTTATGGACCCTTTTGGAAGAGAGCTCAAACATTGCTTTGCCTGGTTTCTAAGCAAGAAAGAAAACATCCTCAGGCGAATAGCATCATCCAAAGCCCTATTGATCTTAAAGGTATCGCAGATCTCCAAGAAACTTGCCATGTGGGCATTCAGATCTTCATCAGGCAAGCTGTCAAACTAAACAAATTGTTGGACCATTTGAATACCAATTGGCTTGATCTCGAAGTTATTAGCAGCTACTCGTGGTCGTGCTATGCTAGACTCTATGCTAGTGAGTAAGGGTCTAGCATAGTAAGATATTATTCTTTGTCTCTCTTGCTACTGCTGTTGTGGTGGTGCATTGATCAGATTGAGTGGATTCTCATCAAATAGAGCTTTCTGAATGTGACCTTGGGGATTGTTCTCCTTAGCCATGTCCAATTGCTATTGATATTCCTGTTCAGTTTCCTCTGTTCTTTGTAAAAGTCTCTCCTTGAGAGCTCGACAGAATATCCTTTAAATCTCGGGATCAGAGGCCAATGAAGTTGAACTGCTACTCCTAGTCATACACTAAGTTAAGTCCTCTAGTAACAGTGCAAATCAATCAAATTAATAAGGAAATAAAAGTAATAAGTAAAAATGAAAAAATAAAAAATGAAAAAGCAATGACTAGATTAATAAACTTAAAGCTTTCCTAATATTGCCTTAGTCCCCGGCAACGATGCCAAAAACTTGGTATCCGCTTGGCTCAGCTATGGATACTATAGGCAAGTATACTTATCAGTCTGTACTATAGCGTATACGGAGTGTAGACAATAAATTTTGACACACCATTTATTTTTCAAACATTTGAGGCATTTTTATATTTTTGGGGATCAAATTCTAAATTTTAAATAATCTCGGGCGTAAAATAGTAATTTTTCTTTGTAAATATTTTTCTATTAGCTTTGGGAGTTTTAAATTCATATTTTTACTTTCAAACAAATTTGTTAATTTTGTGATTTTTCTGGACTTAGTTGATATTCTTTTTATATTTTACCAGCATAAGGACAAAATGATAATTTCGCCTTGCAAACACAATTTTAGCTCATTTTAGGTCCCAAATTTATTTTTCTAATTCTTTAAACATGTTTCTAAATTTTCTTATTTTTTCAGGGACGATAGCTATTTTTCTATAAATTTTCCTTGTCTAGGGGTGAAATCGTCATTTTACAGTTTAAATTCATTTTTCATCAATTTTTGAGTCATAAATGCATTTCCTAGGGTTTTAAGTTTATTTTTAATTTTTTGTAATTTTTCGAGATCAATAGCTATTTTCCTGTGTATTTTTATTGTCCAGGGGCAAAATCGTTATTTTATAGTTTAAATTCATTTTTCGTCAATTTTTGAGTCATAAATGTATTTCCTAGGGTTTTAAGCTTATTTTTAAATTTTTTTAATTTTTCAAGGTCAATAGCTATTTTTGTGTGTATTTTCGTTGTCCAGGGGCAAAATTGTCATTTCACACCCTGAACACGTTTTTGATCAATTTTAAGCTCTACTTTTTATTTTGAAATCTACTTTGAATTTTTTGGAAAATTTTGGAGATTATTGTCATTTCTTCATATTAATTTTTTATTTTTTTGGGTTAAAAATATTTTTTAAACAAAATTAGAATTTTTATTACCGGTGGCATTTTTGTTATTTTGTAGTATTCTTGGTGACCAAGACAACTTGCTCTATAAATACCCCTCCTTAAATCAGAAAAAGGGGGCACAAAAGGAAAAAAATTAAAAAAATCCTAAAAACACTTTTACTTTTATCCATTTTTTCAGATTAAAACACACACTTCAACCATTATTTTTCAAGCTTTAATCACTGTTCATCATCTCTTCAAAATCAAGCTGCTGTTTACCATCAAATTGTCTCCAAGCTTCAAGGTAAGTGTTTCTCTTTATCTTGATATTTTTTTCCCATGTTCTATGTGAATCTGATCATTTGGGATTTTAATTGAGTTTCTTTTTCAAATTTTTGTTCCCATTTTTTGTTGTTTCTGAATTTATCCCTGGATTTTCATTCTGTTTTCTGGGTTTTCTATTTTTGGATTTTTGTTCATTTGTCTGGCTTGTTTGTTCTTGGGATTCTTCCCTCCTCCGTCTCTCTACCTCTCCTCCCCTTCTTCTCAACACTGCCAGTGCCCTTCTTCGCCAGACATCACCACCAGTTCCTTCCCAAGTCATCACCAGAACTCTCTCATCAGACAGAGCCACCACTAAGCTCCACCATAACCAAGCCAAATAACCAAACTAAACCACCGTCTCCACCACCACACCACCACCAATCAGCCTTTCCCAAAACCCAATCTAAGCTGCAACCTTAATCCCATCATTTACCACTTCAGTCAATCGTCAAAACCTGCAAAATCACCTTACCCAATTTCAAAACCAAGCCCATAACTGCTACCTAGCCACACAAAACCACACTCAACTCCACAAACACCACCAGGTAGTAGACTCAAAACCACCAAACAATCGTACCCCATCAGCCCCAATCACACCACATCAGCATGCAAAAGAAAAGAAACAGCTTCCAAACGTAACCCATTTACCAGCCCTTTCATCATCAATACCACCAGACAATAACACAAACCAACTACAATCACCATTCAAACCTGCTAAAAACAATCTAAAACACCACAAAAGCCCTCGCCATAACCTCTGAAAATTGCAGTCAAGAACAACCTCCCCATTAGCCCACCAAAAACACTTGCAAACACAAAAAACAACCCCTATAATCATCTAAAGACCATCGTCTCAACCACATCACCACAGGATGCCCATCACACAACAGCTCAAACAAGACCAAATCCCAACAATCCCACAAGCAACCAATTGCCAGCCCAAACAGTCACCAAAAGCCAACCAATTCCACCAGCCCTTGTTGAACCACCAGTTGCCACCAGTCACCACCATGCCCAACCCACAAAATGACCAATTATAGCTCCAATTTTCCTCAAATTCACCATCGAAACACCACAATCATAGCCCCAAAATCAATCCAAATTCATCAAACAACCTACCATTATCACTTTTGTTTATAACTTGCAAAATGCCTATATAAACAGACCCACAATTCCAACCCCTGCCACCAATTCATTCACAACTGCCAGAATCCCAATCACCTAGCCATCGCACCGCCACTCACCATTGTGCCCAACACATCATGACCAAGCTATGATTGACCCAATCACAGCCATCAATTTCAGAATATCCAAAGTTCAGCCAACCAATGTTAGTTCTAGTCCTCTCCTCCCACGTCTATCTATTTGCCCCCATCACCATCTTGATTCGAGCTTCACCGAGGAAGCCATCGATTTGGGGGAATTTGATTGTCAATTTCCAACCGGAAAGAGAGAGCGAACAACTGAGAAAATTTGGAAGAGATGGAGCAGAGGAAAGAGAAACAGAGAGTGACTAGAGAAGAGAAATAAATCAAAAAGAGGAAGACGCGAGATAGAGAACAGAAGAGAGAGAGAAAATCAGGAGATTAGATAAACGAAAGAAGAAAAGAAAGAGGAGAGAATCAAAGAGAAAATATATGGATGACACGAGAAAAGAAAAATAGGAGAAAGAAACGAGAGACAGAAATGGAAAACAAAGAGAGGGAGAAGCAAAAGAAGAAGGAAAAGACGAAAAAATTTGGACCTCTTGGGGTTACTTCTTTTTTTTTTTTTGGGTTTTGTTTTTAGTTTCTTTCTTTTGTTAGTGTTGTTTAGTTTAATTAGTGGTTTACTTCTTGTTTTATCCTGATTTAATTTAGTTTCTAGTTTAATTAGTTTTAATTAGCCAATTTAGTTATCCAAATTAATCTAAATCTCATTTAATTGGGTATTTTCTTTCTTGGTTTTAACATTGCATTTGAGTCCTTGTTTTTTTATTAATGTTATTACACTTCCTGAATATTTTTGTTATATGTAATTTAGTTTTTGTTATTCGCAAATTGACCCCTCTTGTTTTATTTTCTTACAAATAGGTGCTATAATTTTGATTTTACCCCATACTTGCTGAATGTTTATTTTGCCCCCTTCCACTTAGTGTTAATTTACAATTGTGCCCCCATGCTTACTTGAATTTGTTATTTGGCCCCTAGATTTGTGTGAATTTGTTTTTTAAACCTTTAGTGTCATAGAATCTACATCTTTAGCCTAATCTTGTTAGTATTTTATATTTTTAGCTTTTATTTCTTTATATCGTGATACATTGACATGTGTATTCATTTTCTTAAGTATTTGTATTGGATCTTCAAAGAGGTATATCTATTTCTCATTAATTTCATCTTTATGTGCCCCAATGTGCCTTTATGTGATTTTTATGCATGTTTCTTCATATATTTCTTATTTTATTTTACATGCTTTTGCGTATTCATTTATTTTATGTTATTTAATTTCAAATTTTATTATTTTGGTAAAAAGTGTAGTATTTGTGTATTTAGCTAGTCAATGTAATAGTTAAGTTACATTTATTATATTTTTCATAAATATTTGTATTTATATAGTAAGTGTAATAGATAGGTCTTTTTTACCTTTTCACCCCTTAAATTGTAAATTAAATCCCCCTGATATAATTGTTAGGGCTTATATGCTTTTGTATGCTTCTGTGTTTATATGCTTTACCGCTTTCCTTAAGATTTTGCATCTAGAATATTATGTTTATGTGATATGTGCTCCTACTTGACTTTATATGTCTTTATATGTTTAAATTTGCTTTTTAATTCATGCTTTACTATTTAATTCATGTTTTATGTTATTCCGTCACCACACTAGTCCAACGCTAGTTGTGGCTTTATCGTTTCCTCGCTAGTCCAACGCTAGTGGGAATCCCTAGAAAGGGCTAGTCCAACGCTAGACCCTTAGGGCATGTTAGTGTTAGGTGCACTCGTGTGCATTTTTACATATCACTTCACACATTTTTAGTTTTCTTTCCATTTTGCATGATTTTTATTATTATTTTTATTATTATTTATTTATTTTTGACACATCTTCAAATGCATGACACCTAGGTTGTATCTCACTTAGAATTTAGGTCATTTTGTGTGATCCAACTAGAAATAGTCGCCTACTCACATGGGAAAGCGGTGGCGTACATGCCGTTCCCCCCTCTGTGAGTAGAAATATTCAGTCACGAGATATTAGTCCCCCGTACTCGTCATATTGCATCTCCACTTTCTTCGACCACTTTTTATCTATATTACTATTTTTCTTTTCTCTTTGCATTTCATTTTGCATTCACACTCATGACTCCCTCAGGGCCTCATTCCGGGTTTCGTAATCAATGTGATAATTCCGATCAAGCCTCGACGGGACATTTCGACCCTTTCGATACTCACATTTAGACTTAGGATTTGCATTCATGTAGACACGTCCGAACGCGATAGAACTTAGGGTTAATTTAGGAAATTTTGATTAAACCTCGCAACTAGCCTCGAGTAGGTAGAAAGGGTGCCTTAGTTGTAAGCCTTTGCCTTCCCTTTCTTCAAATGTAACTCTCACACCTTTTTCTCTCGTTTTTTGTAGACTGGAGTCAGAAAAGGGTTTTAAATGATTTTTCTAAAATTTTACTTTTGTTTTGTTAAAGGATTTTTTTTGGGTGACTTGATACATCCTAACTCAGTACCAAGTGGCGACTCCATTTCAAAATAAAACCCTTTTTCATAATTAGTTGGCCAAAACTGTCGCACTTTTTAGTCCCAATCTTCTTTTATTTTTCAAAATACCATTTTTCCTAAATAAACAAATTTTCAATAAAAACTCAATTTTTCTCACACGCGCACGATTTTTTTTCCAAAAAACTTTCTTTTCAAAAGGGTCTCGGACCGGACCGTCTTTTTGGTACGCGACAGTCAACAACCCCTCCGTGTTTCATTTCGGGGCGCGACACGGAGTACCAAGTGTTGTAGCCACATGGACTTAACAAGTACTGGTAGTTACTCGTAATATATTATCTAGCCTAATAATGAAAAGTGTTGGAACAATAAACGAACGATTGAGAAAGTCAAATAGTAAACGCAAAGAATTGATCAAAAGGAAATGCAACAATTTTTGAAACAAGACTTAGAAAAGTGGAATTCTCCTAACCCCAATTATTAGCTTTGATTTATGTTTGATGGATCGCCCAATCTCAATTGACCCTAAAATCCCTCAAAATTACAACTCCTATCACTAGGTTGATTGAATGGAATCTCTTCCCAAACCAAAACCCCTAGTAGATGCTGACGTGATATAGATTAGGTAAAGTAAATATGCACAAATACACACAAATCAAGTAATAAAAACCTAATCTTCCAACTTAGTCTGCAAGTGCACGGGTCTATTGTAGTACTTGGACTATTAGGTGTCGAATCCCATGAGGATTCAAATATGTCCAACTACTAAAGCTTTTTCACTAACTTTTATTATCTAAACACAATCAAAATAAGAGTGATATGGGTCCCTTCAATAGAATAGGTATATGATTGAGAACCTTTGTAGAATCCAAGCAAAGAAGCCTAGAACATAGAATCCACTAATGAATCATGCTTGAATGACTTACTAAGTGTTACCTTTTGCTTTGTTTAGAATCCAATTTCTTAAGTGTCATCGCTAGATCTCTCTATGAAATGACAAGATTTCAATCTATTCTCATGATGAAACCTAATGAAAATATGATTTGTATTGATTCACTTAAGGATCCATTATTCTCATATGAACTACTTAAGCATTATTTTTTTATTTTCCATTGTTACATGCATTTCTCAATGTCAAGTAGCAACTAAATAACTTGTTTAAGTTGTCCAAACAAAAACAAGTGTTAACGCTTGAACAAGTAAACAAACAAATACAAACTTAGCAAGTGCAAACGAATTAAGTCATGTTTGTTGATGTATTAGCTCCATCCATATTCTAGAGGAAGCTTTTAGTTCAACATGGTTAGTGAAACAAGTAAAAGTTCAACCTCAAAGCAAGAACTTATGGTAATAAATGAAAGTAAAAGAGATAGAGTTAGGAATTGCTCAACCAATATTTGAATAAGCTTCTCTTCTTATTCACCTTCAAAAGTTGCACTACAAAGTCCTCTTACAATGATCATCACTATTCTATTGAAGGATGAAGAGAATTCTACTAATTCTCTACCAAAATTATAAAATAAGCTAACTACTACTTTCTTCCTATCAAAACTAGTTACAAATGACTTCTATTTATAGGCAAAAATTCTTCACATCATTTTTCAACTTGCAATTGCCATTAATGCATGAAATGATGAAGGTTTGCATTGAGATTCCAAAATGGCACAAAAGTCTTCATTTATGTTTTCAATTAAATCTCCAATTTGCCAAACCCTATCCCCATCTGAAACTGTCTACAAAACCAGCTGAAAATTGTTGCAAGTTGCAAGCCCTAATATCTGCTTGTCGACTTTGATTTGCGGGTGGCAACCAACGGATCACTCCCTGTGGTCTCCACTTGATTTTCTAATTTTTGGTGAGCTAGAATCCACGTGTGCAAACATTTTCCATGTATTTCCATGCAATTTGATGAAAAATTGGATTTTTCAATTATATTTTTACAATTATTTCTTCAAATTGTTCATCTAACCCTAGCTCCTTGAATCACCTTTCGAATTTGATTCTCCTAGATTCCATTGATCCAAAATGAGTTTAAGTGTGATGAACCTACAATGTTATACAAGAATTGTGCATTAATTTGCTCAAACTAGTGATTAAGCCTTAAAAACCTTAATTTTGGGAAAAACCCTAATTCTATAAAAATTGAAAAATGATGTCATTTGCAACCAAAATAACTACAATTATACTTAAATAACACCTAATACACATAATAATATATATAATATTATTAGTAAATTTATTACTTATCAGATGCAATTGAATCAGTGGATTTTATTTCACAAATGGGTTCATGCACAAATTAGGGGAACTTATGGAATCCTATTTCTAGCAATTAATGTAAGTTCCTTCACTTGAGAGTTGTTCTTAATTAGTTAAGTGATTTCTCAATTACCCAATCAATATAAACTATCAAGATCAAATTTGTGCACAAAACCCAATCTAATTTATCAATAAACTCACAATGTAAATCAATTAAAGAGAGGATCTTTCCATTAAATAACAAATTAAAACATGATAAAAAGGTTATGGTTCAACCCTTCTAAGTCTTACACAAATTTACTCCATAGTTATACAAGAAAATTCAATAGACAACAAAGAAAGCACAAAGAAACTCATTCTCATGTGGTGTTCCTTGAATCTTCTTTGTTGTTGCAGAATTTTTCCCTTCACTACTGCAATTTCTCCTCTTCAACTCTTAAGCCTCCTCTTGTGTCATTTCTCCTCCGTTCTCTCCTTTCTTTTGCACTAGAAGAGTCTTTTATATGTTGTATTTCATTTTCTCCAAAACTTTGGTTGGTTCCCTTCAAATTCGCCTTGAAAAAAGACCAAAATTGTAAAGTTACGCAACTCATCCGCGGCCCCATTTGTTGTGTGGCCACAGCTGCGAATAGGTGATGGTGATCGTCTGCTGCCAACCGCGGATGACGCCGCGGCTGAATTGCTGAAAACTGTCTAATCCCAACTACGGCGGCTTCCGTTGACGCCGTGGTTGGGGTCAGAGACTTCCTCTCCTCATAGCCGTGCTCCTATTCGCACCCGTAGTCTCATCTGCGGTGCGGATGGGAATAGACACTTCATTTCTTTGGAACTTCATGCCACACTTGTGAGATCTCTTCTTCAAACCCTACTTTGAAGTTTGGTAATAAAAGATGAAAAACCTATAAAAAGATGAAAAACAACCCAAATGAGTAGCTCTCATATAAAACTCATGATACAATCAGGGGTTTCATCCACCCTCTCGTACATCACAGGAATATCATCCCCAAATGACCGTCTCGAAAAGGAATCCATACAAAAAAACAAAAAACAAAGGATATACCCAAACGGGTTGACACAAAACCTAATTTCTTTCAAGATCCCAAAAGCTCTGATACAGGTTGGTTAGGTATCTATTCCACGGGTTGGTTAGGGGTCTAACTTGCAGCACAAAAGGAGGATTTCAATGATCTTGGTTGAATCTTCGAAGCAACCCATTCGAGTTGTTGTGACAGCCCCACCTTACCCAGAGGCGCACCAAAAGGCTTAGCAGACTGCCTGTCTGGCTCTCGCCAAGACTCAAATCAAGCACTCACTCGAAACATCCAAGCATACTTAACTCAAAATAAAATACATTCATGATGAAATACATTCATTTAATTCATTCAAAAGTACAAATATCACAAGAAGTTTACATCCCAAAATATACATAGTATTTACAATAAAAGCCTACCCAATTAGGCTAACAAAATACATGAAACAAACATTTACTATATCCAAAAGCAGCTTTTCCAGCTTTAGTATTTTGGAAAACTTGGTTAAAGAAAACAAATGAACGGGATGAGCTATAATAGCCCAGTGAGTGCCCAAGTCATGCAATCATACCAGGAATTCATTATTTTATGGAACAAGATAATTGACAAGGTAAATAGACAGGTTATGAACAATTTAATTAAGAAGTAGTCAATGGCGGATACAGGGCTCAACTACGGGAGCAAGTTCAACCGTAGGAGAAGCAAGTACTGTTCATGTAACCATGATGTTAGGACTGAGATAATAGCTCAGGTCTTTATCAAAGGACATGCCAGTATTATCACGCAAGCCCTAACCACCGTTCACCTTATAACCTCCATACAGGTTACCACATCCAGGGAGTAATCTCAACCTTGGAGGGCCAACACGCAAGAAAGTTCAATCCGGAGTTGGCCTCTTTGAGGATTCACAACTCAAAAGGGAAAGAACAACACGCCCTAAAACACCTAGCACCTTATATCCTCCCAAGCCTGTCTGGGTTGACTATCTGTGAAGTAACGGTAAAGTTAGTCATGGAAGTCTCACGCACAAGTAACACATTGGATAGTGAAAGCATGTAACACATTGCGGAATAGATGCGATAAAGTACACATCTTTCCTCAAGTAACACATTTCATTAGATAATCATGTCAAGTATAACATATCATTTCATGCATCGAAATAATAACGTCAAGTATTACATGGCATTTCTTGCATCATGCACACATAAGAACACTCACCTGAAGCCTAAGAAAATATCTCGCGATAAGGTTGGGTCTCACTTGCAGATCCTGAAATTCAAGAGAAAATAGCAGTATAAAAACCTGATAAAAATCTAAGTAATTCGATAAGAAAATTTGAGAAATACCTCAAGTATTTCTAGGGTTTAATTTCTAGGGTTTTGGAGTTTAGGGTTTTACCCTAGGGTTTAGGGTTTTCGAAGTTAGGGTTTTTCTAAGTTTTAGGGTTTTGATCAGAAAGGTTCAATTCACTAATAGCTAATCTACGAAAATTTTTACACGTTCAAATCACTAAATTATAGCTTATAAAGCTTTAAATCATAACCTAATCATTTTTATTTCTTAAGTTTTACCAAAATTTCGGCAGCACTTCCCCTATAATCGGACTAACCCAAAATTTTAACCTGCAAGAAAACATCCAAACAACCCAAATCTCAAGTAGTTCTACCAATTTCACATCAAACTCACTTCAATTTCACCCAAATTCATCACAAAAACACATAAACTACTCCAAGGTTCTTCAACTAAATCATCCTTAATTCATGCCATTTCAAGTTTAAATCACTATCTACAAGCATACAAGTCCATAAACCTTATATTCATGGAATAAAACTTCATATTTCATGGCTAAAATAAATCATACTTAAAAATAAAGACATGGCTTAGCAGCTAGAAAACTATGATCTTTTACTTGAAATAAAAAGAGAAGTTCTTGGGAAATACCTTTAATAAGGCAAGATTGTTGCTTAGGAGGAAGATTAACTCAATTTCTTTGGATGAAAAGTGATCAAATAGAAGCAAAAGCTCCAAGAAAATGAAAGAAAATGGAGAGAAAAGAGAGAAGAGAGACACCGGCCACGCTAAAGAAAAAGAGAGAAAAAGTGATTAAGTGAAGAAGAAAAGAAATGGAAAAGAATTGGGAAAAAGTTTGACCAATCAAAGCAAGACAAAAGCAAAGTTAGAGCTTGACTTTCTTACCATGGTAGACCACACTTGGCTAATGGTAATTAGAAGGGATTTTTATTATTTATCCTATACTTAAATCTTGCAAGACATTCTAGGTACAAGTCTTAAGGGAAATGGTACAACATGCTAGTAAAATAGAAAATCATTCCTTATTATTTTTCCACTATTTTCGGCCCCCTTTTTTTTTTTTCTAATGAACATAATACAAAATAAATGGTTTTGGCATGAATTTCTAGGGTGTTACAGTTGTTCTTGGGGTCTTCGACAAGTTACGAAGGGGTCAAGAAGATCGAGTGCTTACCACAACTCAAGTTGTTCTTGGGGTCTTCGACAAGTTACGAAGGGGTCAAGAAGATTGGGTTGTTTTGTATGGATTTCTTTTCAAGACGATCTTTTGGGGAAGATATTCCTGTGATATACAAGAGGGCGAACCCCCGATCGTATCAAGTGGTATCATAGCTTTTGGGATCTTGAAAGAAATCAGGTTTTGTGTCAACCTGTTTGGGTATATCCTTTATTTTTGTTTTTTTTTATGGATTTCTTTTCAAAACGGTCCTTTGGGAATGATGTTCTTGTGATGTATGAGAGGGTGGATGAAACCCCTGATCGTATCAAGTGGTATCAGAATTTTTGGGATCTTGAAAAAGAAATCAGGTTTTTGTATCAACCCGTTTGGGTATATCTTTTGTTTTTGTTATCAATCCACTTAGATATATGTTTTTAATTTTTGTTTGGTTGTTCTTGGTTCAAGATCTGACTTTTCTTGAATCAAAGTTGTGATCTTTTGTTGTTGATTTGAAAAAAAAAATCGTACTATTCATCGTCATTGTTTACAGTACTGTAGCATACTATTCACGCATCATTGTTCATGCCGTCGTTACCGTTAATGCCTAGGGTTTATTGTTCACATGGGAGTACTGTTCATCGCTGGTTACTGTTCATCCGAATTTTTTTTTCTTTTTTCCCGGAAATTTTTTTTTTCAGTTAAATTTTTTGTTTGTTTTTGGGAGTTGAATTTTGTATTTTGTGAGTTGTTTGTGTTGTTAAAAAAAAGAGAGAGAGAGAGAGAGGTTGTTAGAATTGAAAAAAAAAAAATTCTTGAGTGGAAAAAGGCAAATTTGTGAGATTCTATAAAAAAAGCCAAAAGTTGGGTGAAAAAAAAAAGATTCTTGTTGTTCTTATAAAATTTGTAGGTTTGCGCTTGAGTTGTGCCCATTCTTTACACACCATGGGCGACGATTCGAGGACGAATCGTTTCGAAGAGTGGGAGTTTGATCCGTTCCTAGTCACCCCAAATGTATCATTCAAGCCTCAACGGGGTTGATTGTTCGTCTATGTTATTTTGAGGAGTTCAAGAGCCTAGGGCGTGACAAAAATTACTAACTTAACATTCACTCAAGAAGCAAAAGATTATAGCGTTGTGAAACGGTTGGATGGAGTAAGGAATGAAGAAAATAGCAAAAAAAAAAGAATTCTAACCAAGGTCGTGCCACGGCCTTCACCAAAAAGTGCAGATGCATTTTTTTAATTTTGTGTTTTACTTTGTTTACAAAGTTGTAATCTTTATGGTAGTTATTTAATTGTGATAGGTTACAACTAGTGATAGGTTTTTAGTAAGTATTCTTCGTGAGCCTATAAAAGAGCATTCGTTGTATTATTTTAAGAACATGTTATGATGAATTAATAAAATGGTGAGTTTTCTCTCTACGAGAGTTTTCTTTAGTTCTTGGAATAGAACTAATTCCTGGTCTTATTGGAGTGATTCCATGGCGACCAAAACTTACGTTTAGAGTTTCTTCCACGTGATTTGATTCATTCTTTTGGGTTGGTCAATTAGGGGTCTATTCCACGAGTTGGTTAGGGGTCTATTCCACAAGTTGGTTAGGTGTCTATTCTACGGGTTGGTTAAGGGTCTAACTTGCAGCACAAAAGGAGGATTTCAACGATCTTGGTTGAATCTTTGAAGCAACCCATTCGAGCTGTTCTTGGGGTCTTCGACAAGTTACGAAGGGGTTAAGAAGATTGGGTTGTTTTGTATGGATTTCTTTTCAAGACGATCCTTTGGGAAAAATATTCCTATGATATACGAGAGGACAAACCCCCGATTGTATCAACTCACTCAAGAATCCAAAAGAAAGAAAAATAACAATTATTAAGTAGGAATTAAGGGAAAAACCAAGCAAATCCTATCCTAAACACACCTAGAAACTTAATCACTTTGGCCATTGTCAGTTCCTCCATACTTAAACCATTGCTTGTCCTCAAGCAATAAAACTTTATAAACCAGATAATGATTTAAATCAAGGAAAACCACACATGCATGCAAACTCAACAACCCAGAGGAACACTCTGCACACAGTTATTCTTACTTCAATTACTTATCACAATAAGCAAAATAGAGGTAAATATACGTCAACCTTGTCAATGTGAATCCATTCCCTTCATACTCGATCCCCTTAAATAAGCAACTTCCACAATTAATGGATAAATCCATCCACCTATGATTAGTTCACTATTAATCAACGAGGGAACTCTTCTCTGTTTTTTTTTTTTCAAAGAAGCTCAACCTGTTCTTGAGACACGCAGTTATCTTTTGATGTGAAGAAATACATTGGTGATGAAGATCTCTGTTTGCTCAACACTTCGTACGCTCAAGTAGCTATGCTTACTCCTAATTTCAACACTAAAACTAGCGGAGTAAATCCTAAGCTTAAATTTTTTTTTTCATTTCATTGTCCCTTCTCTTTCTGTTATCCTACTCATAGGGTATACTTCACTCCACTAACTATATCTGTTACCCACTCTATTGGATCAAGTAATCTAGAGGAACATCTCCATACCTTAAAATTACAGCATAATTGACTCTATTTTGCCTAATATACTTTCACTAAAGTAAGAGCTCCTATATACATAATAATTTCTCCTTAAGTATTGCACGTATTGTTTCCATTCGTGCAGGAAAACTGACCCTAATTAATTAAGATAACATAACTTCCTAAAAAGTCAAAAGATAAGAAATGCAAAACACATAAGTTGGACCATTGTTGTGCAAAAATTTTGTCAGAGTTTCTCCCCTTTTTAGGTTCAACCCCCTGCCAAAGAAAATCCAAATCAACCAATATCCAAAAAAGCATCACACAAGTAAACAACCAATCTACACACCTACTACTCTCCCCCCTACACTTAAATCACACATTGTCCCCAATATGAGAAAAGAAGGTAAGACAGGAAGGAAAAGTAAAGTAAAAATATATCGATACTCCCCTTAGTAGACGTTGCCACTTGGTATGCGATTGCACTAAGAATGTAAAGCTATGAGTTGCACAAACTACTGCAATCAGAAAAACAGAAAAGACAGAAGAACTACATTATCCCATTAATTAGTATAGGCCACAAGTGAATTAATAATGTAAAACATGAAAAATAAAAATAAGAAAAAAATATGTCTAATACATGCCAAAAGCTAGTAAAAATAAGAGAAAACATAGTAAGAGGTAGGATCAAGGAGGTGGTGTGCCTTGTCCATCCTGACTGCCTCCTGGTCCTTCAAAGTGAAACAAATGGAGGAGGTCTTCAACATTACCAACTCAATGGCTAAGTTATCCAATTGCATTTGGACACGGCCTATAGTGCCCATAAACTCGGTCCTCAGGTCGTCAACTGCCCCCATGAAATTAATATGTAAAGTGCCAATGGCTGCTAAGATTTCTTCATTCCCATGCGAGGGAGCTTGGTCACTAGACTGTGGTGGTTGGGAAGAGGGTCTAGAAGCAGGCTCCATGTAGGCTTCATCTTCATCCTTTTCTTCATGTTGGCCTCGTTCTTGGAGCATCTCGATTGCCCACAGTTTGACTACTATATTCTTGAGTGCCCGAAGATTCACTATGTCTATAGTTCCTGTCTCCGATCTATATTGTTCTTCGAAGCAAACTTTGCAATGCCCCATAATGAGTGAAATGAGTCTAGAGAAACCAAGTCCGGCGTTAACACTCTGTGACCTAGCTGTTCTCAGACATGCTGCCATTCACCATCTCATCCAGGAAATTGATGTCGTTGGATCTATACTCATTCAGAATGCTCCTCCTTCGAGAGACGTTGTGGCCATAGAGGTAGATGATAACATGGTAAGGTGAAGTTAGAATGGATTTTCTTAAGGAAGAACGATTGGCAAATATTGGGATAAAACTTTTGTAAGTCCGACCTCAAGACAATGAGCCTCCCCACAAATTCTGCTTTCCAGCCTTAACCTTTTCAGATACCTTAACCTAACCCCATTACAAAAGCCGAGAATGTTACCGACCTCTGTCTTTATTTTGCAATCATTTTTTTAGAATGAAATTTGCAAATCAAAATGGCATATGATGTTAATATATCTATCCTGAATCATCAAGGGAAGATTGTTTTACTGATGCCAAATATTTTTTTTGAATACTAGTCCGTTTTAATGATAAGGGGGGGATTGCCCAGAACTTGAATGTTGTTTGCCTTCACCCTACTCCACAAAGGCGAAAACCCGAAAGGGCGCCTCCCAAAAAAAAACCAAAAAAAAAAAAAGAAAAGAAGGGGTGGGGACACCACAGTGAAAACCCAAAAGGGTGCTGTGGTTGGGAATTGCAGTTAAAGGCTCACAAGTAAAGAAGTCAAGTATATCGGCATTGGATTGGAGTTCTATTGGAAGCTGGTGACTATTGTTACTTGAGGTTTTTCTTCAGTATCGATCATCTAGTGACTTTCAGAGCTCGAACAAGATGACATCTAAAGGATCGTAATGGCAGATGTTTCAAAGTTGTCCCCTGAAAATTCATTTCTCCAACTAAGCGTAACGGTTTCTATTTAGTATTTATTTATTTATTTTCTGTCATTAGGAGCTGCATGTACTTTATTTATTTAAAAAAAATGTACAAAATTGTTCGTACATTACTACATTTGAAATATTTTAATAAATTCATGTTTTGAAATTTTGACGTTCGTTTTATTGGAATAAAAGACAAGGACAATCCTAAAGTTATCGAAATCAGAAGTATACATCGATTGAGCAATTATTTGGAATATTGGAGCTAAGCCGCGAATCAGAATTCAGTGAATGCAGAGAACTTGCAGGATATGAAAGCAAGAAGTCTTATCAAAAATTCAAAAAGGGCAATACTCATATTTATATGTACCAGTTGAGTGAAGGGATTGTCAGGTGGTGGCATCATTTTTGACAATTATATCTGCTTTCTCTGTTTTGCAGATGAAGTTACATCACCGTCATTGAAGGTCTTTATCGAAAATACAAAACTGGGGCAAAATTTTTTGAAAAAAAAAAAACTTGATTTTTCCAAAAATTTATTCTGATGCTTTGAGTTTAAAGCAAAATGTTGTAGAAGATTGATTTAAACTGGGGCAAATTTTTTTTTTTTGAGAAAAATTTGATTTCTAAAGTTGATTCTGATGCTTTAAGTTTAAGGCAAAATTGATTTACACTGGGACAAGCTGAAAAGTGGACAACAAATCGATTTCATTTGATTTATATTGGGAGAAATTTTTTCTTTAAAAAAAAACAAGAAGAAAGAAAAGATTTATTGCAAGTGAATTTTCATGTTACATAAGTCTCAAGTTTGAAAACATGATTTCGAATTCATTTGATTCCATACATTGGGACAAAAATTTTTAGGAAAATTTTTTGACAATTTTGTTGATCTGGATGCTACATTTGACAATTGCATTAAGTTTTATTATGTCATAAAGAATCATTTATTTCCTTTTCAAGTTGGCAGCCCAACTTTGCATTCATCAACCTTGGCAGCCCAAGGTCATGCATCCGTCCAGCAGCCTGGTCGGCATCTTTTTATTTATGTTTTCAAGTCTGGCAGCCCAGACCTTGCATTTTATGACTCCTGGTAGCCCAGGATCATTCTATTTCCTTTTCAAGTTGGCAGCCCAACTTTGCATTCATCAACCTTGGCAGCCCAAGGTCATGCATTCGCCCAGCAGCCTGGTCGGCGTCTTTTTATTTATGTTTCCAAGTCTAGCAGCCCAGACCTTGCATTTTATGACTCCTGGTAGCCCAGGATCATTCTATTTCCTTTTCAAGTTGGCAGCCCAACTTTGCATTCATCAACCTTGGCAGCCCAAGGTCATGCATTCACCCAGCAGCCTGGTCGGCGTCTTTTTATTTATGTTTCCAAGTCTGGCAGCCCAGACCTTGCATTTTATGACTCCTGGCAGCCCAGGATCATTCTATTTCCTTTTCAAGTTGGCAGCCCAACTTTGCATTCATCAACCTTGGCAGCCCAAGGTCATGCATCTGTCCAGCAGCCTGGTCGGCATCTTTTCATTTATGTTTCCAAGTCTGGCAACCCAGACCTTGCATTTTATGACTCCTGGCAGCCTAAGATCATTCTATTTCCTTTTCAAGTTGGCAGCCCAACTTTGCATTCATCAACCTTGGCAGCCCAAGGTCATGCATCCGTCCAGCAGTCTGGTCAGCATCTGTTCATTTACATTTTTCAAGTCTGGTAGTCCAAACATTGCATCTAACTCATCGATATTTATTTTTGTCTAGCAACCTGGACTCATTTTTTGTCTATTAGTTTAAGCACTTTATTATGTCTTACAGTTTTATCGCTTTATGTTATCTTTGTTCAGCAGTTCGAATGTTACGTTTTCTTCTCCATTTTGAAAAAAAAAATTGAATGCTTGTGTTACCAATTGCAGTTATGTTATCATTCGCATCAACAGTTTACTTGCATTCGAACTACGTTTTGACCTGATTCCCTTATGTGGGATACGTAGGCAGCTCTTAAAGAGTTCGGTCACATTCTTTTTTTCATTGGTTTACATTCTTACACTATGTATGTTTAGATATTTATCTCATTCTTCATTCACATTTGTGTTTAGGTGAGTCAAAATTTGGTGTTGTCTACGTCTTTATCTAAAATCTCTACGAGATTCCCGACAAAGAGGGACAAGCTGTAGATATCAAATTTTGACACACCTTTTGTAAAGATATGCGTGTTACTTTATTTATGGGGTATTTTCATTTTCTGGGGGTCGAGTACAATTTTCGCGTATATTATGTCTAATTCGTCACATCAGGAGCAAAATGGTAATTTCACAATGTAAATATTATTCTATTTTGTTTTATTTCCTAAATACATAATTTTACTATTTTTATCATTGTTAATGATTTTAATGATTTTTTTAGAGTCATTTAGTATTTATTTAAAATTTTAATATTTTTTTTACTTAATAGCACGTTTCCCAATGCATTCTTTTATGAGAATTTTTCAAGTGAAAATTTTTTTTATGCATATCTCATACATTCATGAATTTTCTGTATAAATTCCTTGATTTTTAGAAATCGTTTAATATTTATTTTAATACTTTATTATTATTATTATTTTTTGTTATTATTATTATTTTTCTATTAATCGCACATTTTTAATGTTATGTTAATTTTTTGAATTTTTGCGGTAAATTTTTTTTACTCGTTTTTATAACTCTAAATTTTAGTATTTTTCTTATTGATTTTAGAGATCTCAAGTATCTTTTATTTTATTCTATTTCATTTGTTTTCCTTTATTTTCCTCAAAAAAAAAAAAAAAAGAGTAGGCTGCAAATACTGTAGCATTATGGTTGCTACCATCAGAGCAGCCCCAAGCCATACCTCCTCTCATCATCACCTCCCAACTTACACTCAATCAATCAGCAGATTTTGAGGGATTTTGGAAGGATTTTGCTCTTTTTTTTTCTTACTCGCTTCATCATCATCACCCTCTCAATTCTCACAATCACACAGACCTGAAAAAAACACACACTTCACCCAATCCTCTCCCTACTTCCCTCTCTCGGCCTTCTCTCTGGAACAACACCCAGTCAAAGACACTCACCATTTCACTCTCCTCCCTCTCGGTCCCTTTCCCCTGCACACAAACCACAGGCACATTCCTCTCACTCTAGCACTGCACCTGCATCACACACTACACAATTCACTCACATTCCCCTCTTTTCTCCCTAGGCAGAAACTCATCACATGCACATCTGCACAAAAACTGTCTTGGCCTCCCTACTCCCTCTACCTCCACCATACACACGCATCAAATACACACACACACAACACACCTGTAGCAAACAAACACACAATCACAACACCACCACACACGAGTTTAACTCACAGACACACATGCACGAAGCGCACGAACACATACTGCACACACCAGCAAAACACACACAAAACGCACAACTCACACACCCTTGCACCAACACAACACACCATCCACCAACACTTGCATACACAATCAGACACAAAACACACACGGCACACACATCACCAGTTTCGAACACACACATGCACAACACACACAAACACTTTACATACCCCTGCAAAAACAAACCACAATCAACCCAAAATCCACCTTAAGCAGCCTCAAATTGCAGCCCCAAATTACTAGAAAAACAATTCCATTGGCGACTGGACCACCTGCACCACCCTTGGCTCACCACCATCCCCACTACCGAACCCATCCACGGCTAAAGCTCCACCAACCGACCGAACTTGCATCACAATCTCCGCCAATTTCTTGGCCCAAACAAGGTAAAATTCATGGCTCCCTTTTAATTTCTGGTGCATAGATGATATTGTAGTTTTTTTTTTTTACTGATTTTGGGTGGATAAAATAATTTAGGGGAGAGGAAAATTGATTCAGGTTGAGAGAGAGAGAGAGAGAGAGAGAGAGAGAGAGAGAGAGAGAGAGAGGGGAGAGAACAGAATCGGGGAAGGAAGAAGAAAGAAGAAAGAAAAGAGAGAAATCTGGAAAAGAAAGAAGAAAGAAGAAAGAAAAAAGAAGAAAGAAGAAAGGAAATCCAGTAAAAAAAAAAAAAAGAGTTTTAGTGAAACTACGTCGTTTTGACGTAGTTTCACTCAAAACTACGTCGTTTTGTTGGTTTGGTTTTTTTAATTTGATTTTTAGTTAATAACATGTATTTATTTTATAGTCCTTATACTTTTACTAATGTTACTGTGGTCCTAAGCATTTAGGATTTGTGCATTTAGATTTCTATTTTTTTAAGATTGACCCCCATAATTTTATTTTCTTTTCAATTTGGTCCCAATTAATTGCATTTAGGTCCCCCGACTTTTATATAATTATAATTTTGGCCCCTACATTTTTAATTTCCATTTTTGACCCCTATATTTTTTGGTAATTACATTTTGGCCCCTATATTTTTATAAAATTACATTTTGACCCCTATACTTTTCTGAAATTACCTTTTTACCCTCCAATATTTCTGGAAATTTCATTTTTACCTCCCAAGTTTGCTGGTATTGTATTTTAGTCTTTAAATGTTGCTGGAAATTATAAATTTGGTCCCTCATGTTGCTGAAAATTGCATCTTTGCCCTTATCCATTGCTGGAAATTCTGTTTTTGCCCTAGAATATTGCTAGAATTTTGCATTTTGCCCCCCAAGTTGCTAGAACTTGAATTTTAGCCTTGAATGTTTGCTGGAATTGTATTCTTTACTCCCCAAATTTGCTGAAATTATATTTTTAGCCTTAATAATTGCTTGAAATTTTACTTTTAGCATTTTGCTTATTGAAAATTATGTTTTAACCTTTTGAATTTGTTGTAAACTATGTCATCACCTTAATTAGGGTTTAAAATTGTAATTTCACCCTTTTGTTTGTTGTAAATTACATTTTCACTCTAGAATGTTGCCTAAATTTCCATTTTTAATCCAAACCTTATAATATTTTATTTTTGCCAAAAAGAAAAAATTAAAATTAATCAAGTCCTCAAAACTTTTAATTGTTTCTTTTCACATTTTATTTCTATTTTATTTTATTAAATCTATAATTAATGTTCTAAAATTTGGTCTTGTTAGTCTAATTATTGCTCAAATTAGTTTCTTTATTTCTCTTTTAGTCATTTTAGTAATTCTTATTTGTGTGTTGAAAAACTTAATTATGTATTATTGTATTTTATTTTTATTATTTTCTTTTCTTATTTATTTATTTATTTAGTTTACTTAAATACTTTTCATTCTTCTTCTTAAATATTTAATCATTGCTTTTCCTTAATTTTTGTTTATTATTGCTATAATTGTTTTGAATTATTGTGACATGTTCATAGTGATTAATCTAAAATAATTTAATTAATGGTTCATTTATTTAAATAATGGTACCTTGATAAGTTTGTTCATGTTGTTAGCATTTTGTACCAAGTCTTCGAATGGGAGGTACCCCTGTTACCCTTCCAATGCTTCTTTATGTGCTCTTACGTGCTCCTATGTGTTTTTTCTATATGTTTTTTTATGTACCTCTTTGTGTTTATTATTTTATTTATATGTGAGTATTTATTTATGTTATGTTATTTATTTGAGCTTAATTTAATTATTCAAAGAAATGTAATAGATAGGTAATATTCTATTTAGCAAAAATTTTGTATTTAGATAGAAAGTGTAATAGATAGTTTATATTTTCATCTAGTTAACAAAAGCTTATGTATTTTAAATAAAAAATGTAATAGATAGGTTAGATAGGTTATCTTTTATTTTTTATTTTTAGATGGCAATTAGGTTTATTCTCCGGTGTAATAGTTAGGGCTTTGTGTGCTATGTGTGCTATATGCTTATGTGTTTCATTCGCTTTCCCTAGGACTTTGCATTTAGAATATAATGCTTGTGTGCTATGTGCTCCTATGTGCTATTATCTACTTTTACATGATTATTGCTTTAATCTATGCTTTATTTATTCACTTACTTGTCATCATATATGTGTATTGTCACCACATTAGTCCAACGCTAGTTGTGGTTAATTCCGGTTTCTTCGCTAGTCCAACTCTAGCGGAGAATTTATAGAAGATAGGCTAGTCCAATGCTAGGCCTTTAGATCATTTTAGTATTAGGATCATTTCTCGTATGCATTTCATGTCATTTCACACACATTTTCTCTTTTAGGCTTGTTTTCCATTTATATGATTTTTGTATATACTCTACCATTTATTACCTATTTTTTAAATACATGTTTAGTGCATCACATTCAGATTTAACTACACATAGAATCTTAGGCCATTTGTGTGATTTTTTACTAAGAAATAGTCATCTATTCACGTGGGAAGCGGTGGTGTACATGCCGTTCCCCCTTCCGTGAGTAGGAATAGCTAGTCACGAGTGATAATAGTTTTTCTTACACATGTTTTAGAGTGTCTAAGTGGTGGTTTGCGTAGGTATTTTAGTACTTTTATTTAGTAATTTTAGGTAAAACTAGCTATTTTCTAGACTTACTTCTTGTTGCCTATTGAATTTCATATTGGAGCAAAATAGAGCAATGTACGTGCACTCATTTATGAAGTTTGTGCAGGTGAAAAGATCAAGGATAGGATCGTGGTCAGAATTGGAGAAAAAGGCATGAGAAGAAAAGGGCAGATTGTGAAGAAAAATGCTAAACCGCGGACAAGCTCGAAGAAAACGCGCGCGGTTCTATCGCGCGGCTTTTGCACAGGGCAACCGCGAGATCAACCGCGCGCGGTTTCAGACGCGGGTTCCACCCAGAGAGCAAACGCGGGTTAAACCGCGCGAGAGTGCGTTGGACATCGCTAACACGATCAACCGCGCGACCAACCGCGCGCGGTTGTGCATCGGACCCATCCGCGGTTCCTTGAGATTTTTAGTAATCGCGGAAGATCAACGGGCAGACACGCGCGCGGTTCCTGGTCGCGATTCTGCACCATTTTAACTGCTGATATGAGTGCTAGGACGGAGGATTTCAAAAACCTATCTTTCTCCTAGGGTTTCTTGGGAGGAAAAAAAGAAAAAAAAGGCTCTTAGAAGGGGATATCAAAGAAAAAAAAAAAGAAGCTTCAAGGGACAAAGAAGAGGCTTGAATCTTCTCTACCTAGAAGAAATTGCAGAACATTTATCAGAGGGGGATTGAAGAACTTCAACTACAATGAGTTTTTACAGTTTTCCTTTGTTAATTAATGTAGTTTCTTTGATTTTTATGGAGTAAACACTAGTAGTCTAGATTTGGTTGAACCCATTTGTGTAATTAATTGACCGATTGTTGGTTTATGCTATTCACTCTCTTGATTTGGATTAATTTGTGATTATTCATGTTTAATGGAATTGGGATTTTGCATGCATTCTTGATTCTATGGCTGGTTTCGTATGGGTATATTGAGAAATTGCACGTATGACCAGACCATTTCACAAATTAAGGCAATTTGAATGAATCACTAGAGATAGGGTTCCATGAATTGCCCCCAATCGTTAAGTGTTGGAAAGAACTCAATGAATTAGAGTCCATTAATCCTAAGGCTTCTAATTGGGGGGTTAATTGTGAAGAGATTCCAATTGAGCAACCAAGAGGATAGGGATTGTATCTCTTGAGAAAGGTTACGATCTAATTTTGGGACTCTGGGTCAAGGTCAAGTTTAGGTAATAGCATTTGCCCAGAATTGGTTCATTGATTATGCAATTGGGGGATACCATATCTAGACTTATTTTGTCATTCTTGTTGTTACTTCTCACTCTCCTTTATCGTTCCCTTTTAACTGTAGTGGATTAGATAACACTTTCCTTAGTTTCTTACTTTAAAAAGTCCAATTGCGTTCATTAGGTTAGATAATAGAACTCAAGTAATTACTAGTATTTGCCAGTCCTTGTGGGACGATATTCGGTGCTCTTATATACTATACTACGAAGCGATAGGTGCACTTGCCTAGAGTTCTTTGGTATAGTTCAAAAGATACGCATCAACGAGCCTATTAGTTTCCCGTACCCATTATGTTGCATCCCTACTTTCTTTGTTCACTTACTATTTATATTACTATTTTCCTTTTCTTTTGCATTCTATTTTTGCATCTATACTCGTGACTCCATCGAGGTCTATATGCGGGTTTCGCAATTAATGCGATAATTCCGACAAAACCTCAATGGAACATTTTGTCCCTTAACGATATCCATTTTTAGGACTAGATTTGCATTCATATAGTTGCATCCAAATGTGATAAAATCTTAGGGTTATATTAGGAAAATTTAGACTAAACCTCGCAACTAGTTTCGGCTAGGTTGAAAGGGTGCCTTAGGTGTAAACCTTTGCCTTCCCTTTCTTCAACTGTGACTCCCGAACCTTTTTCTCTTGTTTTCAAAGACCTGGAGTTGTCTTAAAAAGGGTTTTCTTGTTTTTCTCTTATTTTCTCAAAAAATCATTTTCTAAATAAATCATTCTCGATTTTCTTACCTTTTATAAAATATTTTCTGGTGACTTGGTACACCAAAACTCAATACCAAGTGGCGACTCCTTGTTTTCACTAAAAACCCTTTTTAGACTCTATTTTCAGGCCCCAAAACCGTCGCATCTTCAAAGTCCCATTTTAGGCCCTTTTCTTTTTTGTTTTAAAAATAAAGCATTTTCTAAAAAAATCACATCTTTTGTCAAACTATCTTTATAAAGCATTTTCTAAAAAATCATTTTACAAAAACATACACTTTTTCCACACAAATAAACACCACAATCGAACAGTAATTCTTCCTTTTTCTGACTTTCGAAAAACAAAAAATGGGGCGCGACAGGTTTGAATCTATCCAGTAAGATTGTCGACTAGGTGTCTACACCACGTTGTTGGTTAGGGGTGTAGGATCGTTTCTTAAAGGGCGGAGTTCAACGAATCTTGTTGAATTTGAAGCAAAACAATCCAAGTTGTTCTTGGGGTCTTCGACAAGTTACGAAGGGGTCAAGAAGATTGGGTTGCATACTTGGTGTTTCAAGAGTCTTTGACCGTCTACTCTTCCGTTGAGCGCATCAAATTGGTATCAGAGCCTTGGTTCATCTTGAAATTCAGGTTTCTAAGCCAAATTTTCCTTTGGAAGATTTCGGTTATATCCCTTTTTTCTTTCTTCTTGAATTCTTTCGTGTTTTGTTATCATTCTTGTGGTGTCCTTTTGCATTTGTTCTTGCTGTCCAATCTATCCTGCTTTGTATATCACCCCAAAGATCGTCTTGAAGAATCAGGCGATAATTTAATCCAAATCCTCCCACTGAATTGAACCGAATTATCTTCAAAAGAAACAATCTCGTTGAACTTTAGACCCACTTTGATTCGTAAACCAAAGCAACCTAAACGTGGAGATTGGTCGCCTTGAATTTAACCTTGTAGAAATCTTGAACCAAAGGATAAACTTTGCTAGACTGATATGAGCGAGTTCATTCGTCTAACCAAATTTATTCTAAGAACTTGATCAAGACAAGAAGAAAATTCTAAGCTAGGAGAATGGTCGCCATGGAATCACTCCAATAAGACCAAGAGTTGGTTCTAATCCAAGAACCCAAGACAAAGCTCTCTAAATGAGAAAACTCAAAATTTATTAATCACAAAAATCATACTAAAATTCGTAACACATTTTTGGCCTATTTATAGGCATACAAAAGAAACCTAAAAACATGCTAGAATAGTCTAGAAAATTCACTTAAGTTGTATCCTAACACAATAGGTAATTACTTAAAGATTACAACTTGTAAACTACTTAGGAAACTGAATAAAAGCTAAACTTTTAAAAAAAATAAAAAGAGATTCACCATAAAATAATAAATGGGTTGGGCCATCCCTCTTGGACTCCGTTGGGCTTCAATCTTGCAATTTTAAGGCTTTCAACTTAGGTCCATCAAACTTAGCCAACTTGTATGCATTATTTTGGACCATATGCTACTTCTTGGGCCTTTTTTTTTTAATGCATGTTTAATCCAAAACCAAAATGCAATCTTCAAGTCTAATTCCCTTGATTGATCTACGGATTCTCCAAGCTCGAGAATGGTTGAAGACACAAGACTCCTTATAGAATCATTCAAATCACATAAATTGATGAATATCATGGATGAAGCTTCCAAATTTGAAATGGGCGCTACCACGCACGTATCAAACTCCCTCTCTTCGAAACGATTCGTCCTCGAATCGTCGCCCAAGGTGGATGAAGAATAGGGCTCGATCTCAAGAGGTAGTGGTTCAACACTTGGTGGCTCCTCTTCTATTGACTCCTCCAATGGTGCTTCATGTGCAATCTCAATATGCTCTTCCATTGGTGATTCCTCAAGGCATGGCTCCTCTAAAGATGGCGCTTCTTCCTCTTCAGCTTTACAAGCCTCCCTTTTCTTTTGATCAGCTACATAACCTTCATATTGAGCCTCAAACTTATCTATAATTTCATCTATGGTCATGTTCTTCAAATCCTCCCCTTTTGATTCAGCATTTTGTTTTCGAGAGGACCTTGAAGGCAGTGGGCTGTCCATCCTCTTTGAAGAAACACCTCTAGAACCATAGCCATCATTAACAAACTTCTTAGAAGAGGTAGAATTAGAGCTTCTCTTTTTGTGAACCAATCCCTCAGCTTCCAAACGATCAAATCAAGAAGCTATGCCTTTTTTGAATTGCCATGTCCAATGATCAAATATAGAATCCATGCTTTTGTTGAGTTCCCACCTAAATTCTTTGAGAATTTCCTCCATAATGCATGCTACAAAAATCGTTAGAAATAATACAAAATAGTTTTCACTTAATTTAGGCTTTTACTATCTCTAACAACACTTGCCTTTGTCCTCTCTTTATTTTTTTCTTTCTTTCCTTTTTTTTTCTCCTTTTTCCATTTTTTCCTCTCTTTCCTTTTTCTCCTTTTTCCTTTTCTTTCCTTTCTTTCCTTTTTCTCCTTTTTCCTTTTTTTTCCTCACTTTCCTTTTTCTCCTCTTTCCTTTTTTTCACTTTCCTTTTTTTTTTCAAAAAATGCAAAATAACTCACAAAAAAAAAACAAAAAAAATGGAAAACTTATTTTTTTAAAAAAATTTGAGTGAACAGTATCCTCCGTGAATAGTAAACCCTAGTCATGAACAGTAATGCCGAACAGTGACGCTACAGTACTTGAACAGTGATGATGAACAGTATGATTTTTTTTTTTTTTTTTGACAATCAAACCACAAAAGAACACAACTTTGATTCAAGAAAAACCAGATCTTGAACCAAGAACAATAAAACAAAATTTAAAAATATATATCCAAGTGGATTGACAACAAAAATATATATCCAAGTGGATTAATAAAATTTGAGTTTTCTCTTTTAGAGAGCTTTGTCTTGGTTTCTTAGATTAGAACCAACTTTTGGTCTTATTGGAGTGATTCCATGGCGACCATTCTCCTAGCTTAGAATTTTTTTCTTGTTTTGATTAAGTCCATAGAATAAATTTGGTTAGACGAATGAACTCGCTCATATCGGTCTAGCAAAGTTTATTCTTTGGTTCAAGATTTCTACAAGGGTTAAATTTGATGTGCGCACGGTTGCGTTGCCAAGAAAGTCTTGGATTTCAGGTATGCAACTCGTTGAACTCAAGACCTCGTTTGATTCATGAACCAAGGAACCCTTGACGTAGAGTTGCTTGAAGATCCAAGTGAAGCTTCGAATTTTCCCTTGGAGGATTTCGACCCTTCAAAGTGCTCAAGTAGGACCAATTTGAGCGAGTTCAATATGCCTACCTAATTGCTCTAAAGGACTTAATCAAACAAGAAAGAAACTCTAAGCTAGGGTTTTGACCTTGGAATCACTCGACAAGATCGGGGGTAGTTCTTAATCAGCAAAGAACTAAAGGAACTCTCAATTTGAGAACTCACAATAATAATATTCATAAAAATCTGATAAAAATCGTATGAATAGTATCCCCTATTTATAGGGTTACATAGAGGATTCTAGAACTTAGAAATTAAAGTAACTACTTAAACCTAAACATTAACTAATTGAAATACTTAACTTAAAACAACTTATGACTGAATTGGAAGTCTTAAAACATAAACATAGCTAAATTCTAGAACACTTAAAAAGCATTTAAATATGTAATTGGGCTGGTCGTCCAAAGCATCAAGCCCAAGTGATCCATAACGCTATTCTTCAAGGAGGTTGGGCCTCTTCCATTGATCCACCAACATGTAAGTTGGACAGCTGGCCTTCTAAGCTCCAAACATCATCTTGAGTAGCCCAAATATAAGTAATAGGCCTTGGAGAAGAGTTGTTCTTGGCCCAAGTTTCTTCTTCCTCTCGCAAGTCCAAATATAATCCTTGCAAGGCTTCTCTCATTCTTCTAGTCCTAGCCCTTGTCATTGGCCCATCAATGCCTTGCAAAAGATCCTCATGAGATCGTTCAAGTCCCTTGGAACTTGATCCACCTATGGCAGCCCCTTCGTCTATATGGTCCAAAGATGATGCACACAAGTTGGCTAGGTTTGATGGACCCAAGTTTAAAAATACAAGATTGAAGCCGAATGGAGTCCAAGGAGGAATGACCCAGCCCATTTATTATTTTATGGCAAATTTCTTTTTATTTTTTTAGAAGTTTAGCTTTTATTCAATTTCCTGAGTAGTTTACAAGTTGTAATCCTTAAGTAATTACCTATTGTGTTAGGATACAACTTAAATTAACTTTCTAGACTATTCTAGCATGTTTTTAGGTTACTATTGTAAGCCTATAAATAGGCCAAAAATGTGTTACGAATTTTATGATTATTTTTGTGATTAATAAAATTTGAGTTTTCTCTTTTAGAGAGCTTTGTCTTGGTTTCTTGGATTAGAACCAACTGTTGGTCTTATTGGAGTGATTCCATGGCGACCATTCTCCTAGCTTAGAATTTTTTTCTTGTTTTGATTAAGTCCATAGAATAAATTTGGTTAGACAAATGAACTCGCTCATATCGGTCTAGCAAAGTTTATCCTTTGGTTCAAGATTTCTACAAGGGTTAAATTCAAGGCAACCAATCTCCACGTTCAGGTTGCTCTGGTTTACGAATCAAAGTGGGTCTAAAGTTCAATGAGGTTGTTTATTTTGAAGATAATTTGGTCCAATTCAGCGGGAGGATTTGGATTAAATTGTCGCTTGATTCTTCAAGACGACCTTTGGGGAGATATTCCTGTGATATATGAAAGGGGTCACCCCCAATCGTATCATTACCATTAGTGATTTCGTCGTTAATACTCTTATGTTTAGTTTAAGTGTTTTAGTTCATCATACATTCTTGCACAGCAAGTCTCAATATTTTGACATACTTCACTTCAGTACAAGTAGTATGTATGAGTCTAGTCCTTTGCACGGTCTTCTTATGCACCACTTTGTTGAGGATTCATCTACTATGAATTGCGATTTTTGTGTTGTGATGAATTTAGATGAGACTTCTTGTGCTGTCATGTTTAATTGCTATTTAACCTTGAATAAGGTTTATAAAGATGACATGCATGAAGCTGTTTATTATGCTTTAAAGGTTAAGCTAATTAATGCATTTTTTCTTTATTTGTGTTATTATGGTGAAGGTTTTAGTTGTTATGTCCAAAACTTGGAAAACAATATTTTTATCATTAAGGACTTTAGCCCCTACCATGACAATCTTGAATTTCTCAATAGAGCCTTCAAGATGGAATCACTAGGTAAGAATAGCAATGTTACTTTAGTTTATATGGATCCCAATTGCTGTTTTTATGTTGTAGGTGATTCGAGGACGAATCTTCGCGAGGAAGGAGAGAATGATTGGATCCCTTGGACGTTTACTGAAGTCATGTTTGATGAAGATGGAAGCATTGACAACTTAGCTCATTGGAGACTTGAAAAATTGCTGAATTTGCATGATCGAGCTAAAGGTTGTTGGCCAAAGTTCTTGTACGATTATGTTGTTCATCTTGGGCTTGGAGATTGCAACGTTTATGCTGATTGTTGGGGCCAAGTTGTGAGCTTATATTTGTGGATCAAATATGTCTTCAAGGAAGGACTAATGGAGCTAATTAAGCTGTCCAAAGAAGCTCAATCTATCCAGTCCTGCCAAAGGGAGTCGTACGCCACTTTTCGACTTGATTTAACCCTAAATGGACTCACTTGGAGATCCGTCCAGTTCAGCAACATCAGAGGCGTGATTTGGTGTGTTTTATAATTAGATATTTAAGTCTTTTATGTTCTAATAGTTTACTTTGAGTACAAATTGTAATCTTTAATAGTTACCTTTTGTGATAGGTTACAACTAGTGTTAGTTTTTGAGTAGTCTTTAACCCTAATTAGCACAAAGTGCACCCTATATAAGGGCTGTTACTATTCATCCGTATTTTGAACAACATTAATCAATAATATTGAGTTTTTCTTTTCAATTGTGCACGAGTGCAAATTGAGCTTTCTTAGTTCTTTGGCTAAAGAACTACTCTTGGTTGCTTGGCAAAGATCTTGTTAAGTATTCAAAAATCTCGCTTAGGGTTCATCTTTGGGGGTTTGAATCTATCCAATAGGATTTTCGACTAGGTGTCTACACTACGTTGTTGATTAGGGGTCTTGGATCGTTTCTTAAAGAGGGGAGTTCAACGAATCTAGTTGAATTTGAAGCAAAACAATCTGAGTTGTTCTTCGGGTTTTCGACAAGTTACGAAGGGGTAAAGAAAATTGGGTTATTTTGTATGGATTTCTTTTCAAGACTGTCCTTTGGGGATGATGTTCCTGTGATATACGAGAGGCGACACCCCCGATCGTATCAAGTGGTATTTGAGCTTTTGGGATCTTGAAAGAGAAATCAATTTTTTGTGTCAACCCGTTTGGGTATATCTTTTGTTTTTGTTGTCAATCCACTTGGGTATATGTTTTTAATTTTTATTTTGTTGTTCTTGGTTCAAGATCTGATTTTTCTTGAATCAAAGTTGTGTTCTTTTGTGGTTTGATTGTCACAAAAAAAAAGTCCTAGTGTTCATCGGCACTGTAGCATCACTGTTCATCCGGGGTCACTGTTCACGCGCTAGGGGTTACTGTTCACTGACGGATTACTGTTCATGATGGCACTGTTCATAAACAGCGTTACTGTTCATCCAGTTTTTCCAAAATTTTTTTTCTTTTATTTTTTTTGTTTTGTTTGTTTTTTTAGAGTTGATCTTTTGTATTGTGTGAGTTGTTTTGTTTTGTTAAAAAAAAAAGAGGGTTGTTAGAATTGAAAAAAAAAATTCTTGAGTGAAAAAAGGCGAATTGGTGAGATTTTATAAGGAAAGCCAAAAGTTGAGTGGAAAAAAAAAGATATTATCGTTCTTCTTATAAAAATTTTGCAGGTTTGAGCTTGAGTTGTGCCTATTCTTTGCATACCATGGACGACAATTCGAGAACGAATCATTTCGAAGAGGGGGAGTTTGATACGTTCCTTGTAGCCCCAAACGTATCATTCAAGCCTCAATGGGGTTGATCATTCGTCTATGCTATTTTGAGGAGTTCAAGAGCCTAGGGCATCACAAAAATTACCAACTTAACATCCACTCAAGAAGCAAAAGATTACAACGTCGTGAAACGGTTGGCTGAAGTAAGGTGTGAAGAAAATAGCACAAAAAAAGGATTCTAACCAAGGCCGAGTCCAAGGCCGTGCCACGGCCTTCATCAGAAAGTGCGGATGCGTTTTTAATTTCGTGTTTTACTTTATGATTAAGTTGTAATCTTTATAGTAGTTATTTAATTGTGATAGGTTACAACTAGTGATAGATTTTTAGTAAGTTTTCTAGAACATGTTATGATGAATCAATAAAATTTGTGAGTTTTCTCTCTACGAGAGTTTTCTTTAGTTCTTGGAATATAACTAAATCCTGGTCTTATTGGAGTGATTCCATGGCGACCAAAACCTATGCTTAGAGTTTCTTTCACGTACCATTAGGATCTTGCATTGATGAATTCATGTCTGTTATTTTGGTTTCAATGCTTTAGTATTGATTACCATTAGTGATTTCATCATTAATACTCTTATGTTTAGTTTAAGTATTTTAGTTCATCATAAATTCTTGCATAGCAAGTCTCAATATTTTGACATACTTCACTTCAGTACAAGTAGTATGTATGAGTCTAGTCCTTTGCACAGTCATCTTATGCACCACTTTGTTGAGGATTCATCTACTATGAATTGCGATTTTTGTGTTGTGATGAATTTAGATGAGACTCCTTGTGCTATCATGTTTAATTGCTATTTAAGCTTGAATAAGGTTTATACAGATGACATGCATGAAGCTGTTTATTATGCTTTAAAGGTTAAGCTAATTGATGCATTTTTTCTTTATTTGTGTTATTATGGTGAAGGCTTTAGTTGTTATGTCCAAAACTTGGAAAACAATATTTTTATCATTAAGGACTTTAGCCCCTACCATGACGATCTTGAATTTCTCAATAGAGCCTACAAGATGGAATCACTAGGTAAGAATAGCAATGTTACTTTAGTTTATATGGATCCCAATTGCTGTTTTTATGTTGTAGGTGATTCGAGGACGAATCTTCGCGAGGAAGGAGGGAATGATTGGATCCCTTGGACGTTTACTGAAGTCATGTTTGATGAAGATGGAAGCATTGACAACTTAGCTCATTGGAGACTCGAAAGATTGCTGAATTTGCATGATCGAGCTAAAGGCTGTTGGCCAAAGTTCTTGTACGATTATGTTGTACATCTTGGGCTTGGAGATTGCAACGTTTATGCTGATTGTTGGGGCTAAGTTGTGAGCTTATATTTGTGGATCAAATACATATTCAAGGAAGGACTAATGGAGCTAATTAAGTTGTCCAAAGAAGCTCAATCCGTCCAGTCCTGCCAAAGGGGGTCGTACGCCACTTTTCGACTTGATTTAACCCTAAATGGACTCACTTGGAGATCTGTCCAGTTCAGCAACATTAGAGGCATGATTTAGCGTTTTTTATAATTAGATATTTAAGTCTTTTATGTTCTAATAGTTTACTTTGAGTACAAATTGTAATCTTTAATAGTTACCTTTTGTGATAGGTTACAACTAGTGCTAGTTTTCGAGTAGTCTTTAACCCTAATTAGCACAAAGTGCACCCTATATAAGGGCTGTTACTATTCATCTGATTTTGAACATGAATTATTCAGAATTTTACTTCAAACGTGCTTGAGAGCATATTGAGTTTCCCTTAGTTCTTTGGCTAAAGAACTACTCTTGGTTGCTTGGCAAAGATCTTGTTAAGTATTCAAGAATCTCGCTTAGGGTTCATCTTTGAGGGTTTGAATCTGTCCAATAAGATTGTCGACTAGGTGTCTACACCACGTTGTTGGTTAGGGGTCTAGGATCGTTTCTTAAAGGGGGGAGTTCAACGAATCTTGTTGAATTTGAAGCAAAACAATCCAAGTTGTTCTTGGGGTCTTCGAAAAGTTATGAAGGGGTCAAGAAGATTGGGTTGCATACTTGGTGTTTCAAGAGTCTTGGACCGTCTACTCTTCTGTTGAGCGCATCAGGTTAATATATAATTTCCAGAAATATAAGAAAGCAAAAATGCAATTAAACTGGACCTAATTGACAAGAACTTAAAATATAAAGACTGATCCATAATTATCTAAATACAAAGTGCAACATTCCAAACATTACAAGGACGTAATAACAATAAAGACAACTTAAAGCCTAGACATCGATACACAAGAATAAATAAAGTAATAGAAAGCACAATACATCACCCAAAGTGCTATGTCGGTTCTTCTATTGAAAAACAAATTGAATTTCACATTCCCCAAAAAACTATGTGAATCAGTTTTAATAATGGAAACAAAGCTAATGCCTTAAATGTCTAGCTTCCCCAATTTGTCTCTTTCTTTCTATTTAATTGAAATGAGAGTAGAAATAAAACAATAATAAAGTCAGCCTTCCCCTCTCTTCCAATCGATATACGTGATACGGACCCAAGATTAAGGTTGAGACTAGCTTAAGATTCAAGGGATGGAAGAGTCTTGACCCATCCAACCCTCACAAACTTGAACAATCTTGATACTATCTCAACCCAAGTTTGCACAATTAGCAAACCAAAACTACCGGTAGAAGGTGCCACAATCAAGTGTGGTTCTTGATTGATAAGCCAACCTTTGAAATCCCTAGGTTAAACCCGAAGAACTTCAAGTGAGAAGACTTGAAAGCCAAAAGAGAGAACTCTCAATTTTTTGCTTAAAATTCTTCTAAAAATTCTATGAATAGTAGTACAAAAGATAAGTATTTATACCCTACAATTACATTGAAACCCTACTTCAATAAATGACCAAAAAGTACAAGAATTAGGCATAAAAATTCTAGTCAAAACATCTTCACCGCCTTTGACTGTACTTGATCTGCGAATGTGATGAACAGTTCCCACGGATCTCTATGCTAGCGAATTGTCTGATGCTCTCAGAAGTTGATCCGTGGGTCATGATCCGCAGATGTAAGTTGAAGATCTGCGAATCCTGACCCATGAATCTGATTTCAAGCCCTAAAACTCAATGAAGACAGCCGAATCAATTCTTGTGCAAAACATAAAAGTTGTAGTCCTTTGAGTTAGCTTTCCAATGTAAGAATGAAGTCATTTAAGGTCTGTATGTAAAGTTATACTCAAAATACTAAGATTGGTCAGACAGGCTTCATTATAAAGACATACTTCAATAATATGGATGTTTGGATATGAAGACGCAGGATATGGAGTTATGGTCTTCATAAGAATTGTAGAGAATCTTCTTAGCTTCAAAACACTTCAAGAATCATCTCAATACAATTTTTGTCACCCACGATATCATCAAAATACCAAAAGCATGTCATTGTTGCCAAAACCTTTTCTTCTCCGTTTCTTCATTGTTTTGGATTATTCCAAGTTGAATTGCTTCATTTGAGCTAAGACTTGAAAGAACTCTTTGAACTCCATGATTTGAGCTCTCTTGGATGAATTGTTTGAATCTTTCTTTTGGTTTTCATGAGCTCCATTGGCTCCATTGTTGAGTCGATCACAAGTCATCACTTGAGATAAAGTCTTGTTTCTCGTGATTTGGCCTTTTGTCAATGAATTGAATGAGGTCAAAACTTGATCACATTGAGCTCCTTGAGAGGTTTTGATGTCCACATCATTCCCCTCCTCTTAAAAATGATTTGTCCTCAAATCTCCTACAAAATGAACAAGTAAATTAGGATCATTGAAATCGAAATTTAGGGCACAATTCTTACCTTGTGAATCCACCAAGTAATTATCACTCCTTTTGAAGATTTGAAGATTTGGTACTCCTCTGCTTTGCATTTCTTGCAACCAAAATGCTTCCATATATCTTCCAATAGTATCATAACACATGGAATTTCTTATTACCATAAAATAATTGCAATGCATATGGATTTAAATACTTAGACTTTAAAACACTATAGCATTTAACATGCCTTTCATTCTTGAAAACTTTCTTCAAGTCTAAATAGCAATTATTCACAAAATTCTCACCATCAATGAGTTGATAACATTCCTTACAAAGGCTCTCAATTTCAAAATTAATCAACTCATTTGCATGATTAACAGATAACACAAATTCAAGAACATCATGCATATTACCATTTTGCTCGAAGTTGAGATTCAAAGCATTCAATTGCATATCTTCGAATGAACTTGCAAAACATGAATAAGAAATAACAAAATAGACACACTTATGATATACAAATTTATCATTCAATGAATTAACATGTAATGAACTCATTAAAATGCTTGGTGCACTAAACTTTAAAGGACACTTGAAATTAAATACATCCCTACCAAATATAAAATTCAAATGACTATGCAAGAAACTTAAAGACATATTAGCAATTCTATCTTCAAAACTCAAATAAGGATCAACAAAATAAACATGCTTATTATAGGTGAAAATATCATGTGATAGGTAAACAAAATCACAAAACACATATGACTTGACTTGATTTTCACATGCAATCAATTTTCTATTAGAACCAAGATGAAAATAATCAAGTAAGGCATTATGAAAAGTAAGAACACATTTAAAATCAAGGTTGGAAAACCACTTCACATTGTTCCACCAATCAAGTATTTCATCTAATTTAAAGGTATATTGATCATATTCAATTGTAGGCTTATGAATGGCTTCTCTATTCATCCACGATTTCAATATTGAATTGATGAAACAATGCCAAAGATTCTTCTGAACGACTTCTTTGTTCACCAACTCAAGACTTTGATGCTTCTTAGTCTCCACCAAATTGAATTGCCAATCAATTTCAAATTGAGATTGGACATCCTTGAGAGAGATCAATGAGTGTGAAGTTCCTTGATGAATCATATAACCAAATTCCAGCACAAAGGAAACAAACATACTAGGAACCAAGTAAAGAGAGTTAGGAGTAACCTCTTCCTTTTGGTACATTGGTACAAATTGTTGTGGCCTAGCTACCAAAGCACTCTTTTCTTGACTCTCACTAGCTATGGCACTCACTTTTGTACTCTTGTCACTCTCATTTTCTTTTCTCTCATTGTTTTCCACAATGGATCTCTCACTCTCTCTTTTCTTCTTGCACACACTCATCTTTTATCTTACTCTCTTGTCTCCTTTGTATGCTCTTTTGATTCTCCCACTTTTCGCATGCTTTAGCAACTTCTATTTGATCATGCAAAGCATCATGTTGATTCAAGGACACCAAAGTGACTTTGCGGTTAATCCACATAAACGAATACTTGTTCTTTCTTCCATCATATTGAGCTTTCTTATCATATTGCCATGGTCTCCCAAAAAGAATGTGACATTTTTGTATAGGAGCTACATCACAAAGCACTTTTATATGATATCTACCAATAGAAAACTCAATCTCTACTTGCCTAGTTACCTCCATGTCATCACCGTCATTCAACCATTGTAATTTGTATGGTTGAGGATGTGCAATTGTAGGCAAGTTTAGCTTTTCAACCATATATTGACTAGCAATGTTAGTACAACGTCCACCAGCAATAATCAAATCACATACCTTATCTTGATATTGGCATCTGGTTTGAAACATATTTACCCATTGTACCTCAGCACTATATTCTATGATTTGCATGGTTGAAGTTTTATTCTTCTTCAATTCATTTGCATCCTTCAAAACTTGTTCTTTAGGTTGAATAACCTTTGCTTTGGAAGTTGTAGAAGTAGACGCCTTGTCTTCCGGTTTTATTGGAGAATGGTTTGTATAAAAAGTTGATGCTTTGGTTCAAAGATGCTCTTGACCCCTCCTCTTGAGATTTTGCTCAATTTTGAGGTCCTCCTTCACCATAACACCTCCATTTCGCTTCTTCTTTGATGTTGACAATTGTCACGTTGAGTACGTTCTATCCGATCCATTCGGGTGCCAATTGATTGTACATCTACTCTGATTGATTCAAAATTAGCATTCATTGACGCATTTATGGAATCCATCATCTTTTGGCAATCGATTGGTCTAGATTCTCCTTCAATTGACATGATTTCTGCAATAAACGTTAGTTCAAAGAAGAATATTCCACACTTCGCCTCACGTGTATGCACTCTCACTCATGTATCACTCAAAATCACTCTATTTAGCTCACTATCTCAATTGGCTTTCAAAATTGATAACCTTCTTACAATGTACCTTGTGAAAGACTTACCAATGTGACACCACCACTAGATTCATACACCAAGAAGAACTTGTTTATAGGTAACACAAAGATTGAAAATTCAATGAGAACAATAATAGCTTTTGAAACACTTGAGTTTTGGAAAATTGAAAGAATGGATTTCTTGAATATAAATCTTAAATTTGTTCACCCTTGAATGAAGATTCAACAAGAATTTTGTTTTCTTTGGATTTAAAATTCTTGAGAAATCTCTATTCCTATCTTCACAAATCAAACCACTTCTTTCTTAGGTTTTCCAATATTCAACCACAATCAATCAATTTTTTTTTTTTTGCTTGGATGATTTTTTTTTAAACTCCAGCAAGTTCAAGAATCAAGGGCTCTGTCTGTCCAACAAGTTCAAGGATCAAGGGCTCCGTCTCGATGATGTTAGTGTATGCCCTAAAACCAAGTTGGTTTTTGGAATTTTTATTACGCTTATTTCGTGTTATACTTATATATGTGGCATTTTCTTTGTCATTTAATACTTGTTATTAATATTACTTGTTTATTTGATAAAGTCCATAGAATATTAACTGTGTATAAGAGATTGTAAGAGCTACAATGACGAGACTCTTATTACACATAAAGTTATATTCTTAAATATCCCTAGTCATAGTATTAATAAGATTGGATATCATTAATACGGGAAGACTAGAACATATTTTGCCTCTACTTATGGTAAGTAGTAGTTGATCTCGTCAACTATGGTGTGTGACACCTAAGCCGGCATATGTGATGCTTGTTATAGAACAAGTTCATTGGATTGATCTGCCAAGAGTTACTATTCATAGTGCTAATGAATTATACTCTTAATGGCAATGGTGTAAGTGATCCTTAGACTTGAGATTACCATGGTATCTTGAGTGTGGATTGCTATGCTTTCGACTCTATTGCTCGGTGCTCATAAAAGAGTAGCCCATACAGTAGAGATTAGGTATAGTATGAAGCATGGAAGGATAGTGAGTAATCGATATAGGATTCACCACTCCTTATTATAGGAGAGTATATCCCGGATTGGCCACTTGTTGAAATATGACTTAAAGAATCTTTTGCGCAAAAGTGAAAGTATGACTTGAAAGAGTTTCAAGGTTATACTTTTATGGAAAGTTATATTTTGAGAATAAGAAATCATTAATTAGTCATTTAAAGAGTGCACACTACACTCTTAGACTAATTGGGATATAGTGTGGTGAAAGGATATTAATTACACGGTAACATTGTCATTGATAGGTGTAGTCTACCATATGACTTTCCTATTCACTTGGGTGGTCATGATGCATTGCTAGACGCCACTCATGATCTATAAGTACAAATTAATTAATTAGTGAATTAATGATAAATTAAAGTGTTAATTTATCTAGCTCTTAATTAATTAATTAATGAGTTATAATTTGTACTTATTGCCAACGTGAATGGAACCTAATGGGTCACACACAATAAGAACATGGTCTTTGGGTTAAATTGTTATTAAGATAAGTATAAGATACTTATGGGGTTAATTTATGTGATAAATTAACTTAAAGAACTTATTATAAATATTCTAACTCTTGATGGAAATTAGTTTCCTAAAAGTAATTAAGAAGCTATTTGGTTTCCTTTTGGAATAGGTTTCCTAAAGGAATAGGATTAGCTTAAGGTAAGCTTCCTAAACCTTCTTGGTTTCCAATTGCTCTTGTTTCCTTAAAGACTAGGATACTACATCTATAAATAAGTCCATGCCTTGACTCTTAGAAGATTGATGAAACACAACACAAAATCTAGAGAGAGAAAAATTGAGAGCATGAGAGGCGTTTCTCTTCCCAAGAAAAACGCCACCTCTCTTCTTCCTAATAGTTGGGGTTTCTTTCTTCTTCTTTTGTTCTTCATGAATCATTCAAGGGAGCTAGCACTCAAAAGGCAAGGCAAGCAAGCCCAAAGGTTCCTAAAGATCATGTTCGTGTGGATACCATTGGAGGCTCTACACTTGGAGGGCTTTTCATGGTAGATCAACACCTTCATCGAATAAGATCTTGCTCTTTGAAGCATATAAACCTTCTATGCTTGAGGTATTTGCGCTAAACAACCTTTAATCGTATAGATTATATCAAAGAGATCCATGACTAAGGTAGTAAAATTTTAAATTTTACGCTGCTTACTCACCTTATTACCTTGTAGTGGTATCAGAGCCTACTTTGATTATATCTATATGATTTGTATTTATTTAATTGTCATAAATATGGATGGTTTGTTCTTGATGAATTTTGTCTCAAAATTGTTTTAGAAAAATCAAGAGTTTGATATTTAAGATAAGTTCTTAATTGTTTAAAAGTGTTTAGATAATTAAGATGAGTTCTTAAGGTTGTATTTATGGTTTCTAGACTAATTTTAAGTGCTAAAAGGGTTTTAACATGTTTTGGTTTAAAAGAGTTTTGAAAAATATCAAGAAAAATCGTTTTTCACAAATTGAAGAAGGCCAGCTGTGGGCTGAGCCGTGGGTGTTTGCTCGCGGCTAAACCCACGGCTAAGAGATCGTATTTTTCAAAGTTTGAGCCGTGGGCACTGTACCCGCGGCTCATGAGTCATGGTCTCAACCTTGGGTGTTCTACCCATGTCTGGAACCCGCAGCTCAAGTTTGTTCGCGAGCCATGGGCACGAGCCGCGAGTAGTGTACCCACGGCTCAAGGCAGGACCCTAGCGAGAAAATTTTGATTTTTTGGAAAAATGTCTTTTTGTGTGAATTTTTGTGAAAACATTCTTTCCAATTTTAATTGTTAAAATTTGAAAGTTGATTTTAGAAAAACTCTTTCCAAGTTTAGGTGTTAAAATTTGGAAAGACAATTTTGGAAACCATAAACCTTCTTTAGCATTTTTGAGACAAATAATTCAAGGATATTAATCTAATTTGATTAGACCATGTGATTTATGATTTGAATTAAATAAAAGTTTATATTATTTAATTGTTAAATAATATGATGGCATGGTGGATGATTATGGATTACGACCAATGTGATTGAATGGTTAAATTTTTATTATTTTGATGGTTGGCTTGTATTGGTTTTTAAAATAGGGCCTGCGTGTCCTGCCTTCTCTATTTTCTGATATAATTCTCTTCTCAGCTAACTCCCCTCGAATGTAACTCGAGGTTTCTTAATCAATACATGTAATGTACATAGTGTAGGTTAGAGTTAGGTTTTAATTTTCTAAATTGTTTAGAGTAGAAGTACATGTGTATGTACAAGAAGATGGAGATGGAACCAAGGAGCAACCATGGAGGCTCATCAAGAGTTGGAGACCTCCCAAGGAATGCATCAAGGAGTTGATCACGTCCCTTAGGAATTTGACCATATATTTTCCTTAAGGCTTGAGGAAAATATCTTAGTAAAGTCCATAATCATCTACGGTTTATTGTGCATGTTTTTATTTTATATGTTGATATATTTTAATTACATGCTATGATGAGACTATATATTGTATAATTAAAATAAAATCCCTCAAATAAAATATTAAGTCACTTGCCTTCCATTATTATAGTAAAAATCATAGTTCTTGCTAAGTGTTGACATGTTGGCCTCCGTCAAGGTCACCTTACCTAGAGCATGTTTTTTACTATGAGATGATCTCCAAATAATGGGTTTGACTTAACAAAAATGCTTAACTTGTTGGTCTCCATCAAGGTTATGGTGTTTTTGAGGCAATAGTAAGTCAATATATATAAGTTGCCTTCCATTATTATAGCAAAAACGAAGAGTTCCTATTAAGTGTTGACACTATTGGCCTCCGTCAAGGTCACCTTGCTTCGGAATATGTTCTTGCTATGAGATGTGATCTCTAAATAATGGGTATGACTTAACAAAAATACATAACGAGTTTAGGCCTCCGTCAATGTTATGATATTTTTTAGGCAATGTTGGGCAACACATAAGATGTGAATATCAAGAGTTGATACCCAACTATCTAGGAGTCAGCAAGAGTTGTGATTGATAAAAGTTATCTACCTAATCGAAGTTACCTTTGGGGCATTGACCTCCGTCAAACCTAAAGTTAATTAGATGGGATCCTAGCCCACTAGGAATCTCCAATGGATTCCCGGAATCAATAGATTGAGGGTTATTGATTTGAAGTAAAATAGTCGAAGCAAACCAAATAAATTCGAAGCCCACATTTTTGGTTTGCCAATTATAACATGAAACAAATGCTTGTACTATCTTTTCACTTGTTGTAGAATGCATGTTCACATGAACACACTTATCACCCTATATCTCCATTTATATACGATTTTCTTGGACTAGTGTAAGACTTGAGAATAGTTCTTAAGCACTATTGGCCTATGTCCTTGATACCCACTTCCACTTGTCCTACAGTTACAATTATAGTTAGGAAACAATGTGCATACAAGATGCATAACAAGATGATAATGATATTGCTACTTAGTATCATAATGTCATCTATAATTCCTAAGCTATAAAAGTAGCACCAATTGATAGATCTTTTTGTCTGTGATTGTGCATCTCAAAGAGTTGTTGATACACAATCTAGGACCATTAGATATGAGATATCTAAGGAGTAGTCTATCAAAGAAGAAAGGGGCACTTTATTGCTTGTTAAAGGAAAATCCTAGCGTGGTCTTGAGAAGACCCGAGTAGCTATGACAAAGGTTAAAGGTGCAATCAAAATGGACAAGTATAAGGGCACATGTTTCCAATTTTATTGGAAAGGGAATTGTAAGGCTCGTTTCAATACTAAGAAGATTAAAGAGGCCTAGTGCAGCTTCTACTTCTAAGTATGTTTATGTTTGAGATAAATTCATCTATTAATTAAGACCATTGGGTATAAGATACCAGATGTGGATCCCATATTTGTAAAAATGTGCAAGGTCTTAAGCATGGTAGACAACTAAGCAAAGAGAAAGTCAAACTACGTGTGATGAATGGAGCAATAGTTGCTACACTAGCCGTAGAGACTTATGCACTCTTTACCAACTAGGCTTCTTCTAGAATTTAAAACATTGTTATTGTGTTTCTAATACTTAAAAGGAACTTGAAATCAATTCACATTAATTGTGGAAAGATTTACCATTACAAAAGAGAATATATACTGTTCTTTTACGTAATGGTGTTCTTTGTGGTATTGGATCATTAATACAACGTTCTACAAATTCTAGACCTTAATAAGTCCATTCTCAAATATAGACAAAAACTCTATATTTTAAAACAAGTATCCTTCTGGCATTATAGACTTGGTCATGTGTATGAGAAACATGATTCCAAATTACATAATAGTTGTGTACTTGGACTCATTCAATTATGAATCGTTTGAGACATGCGATTCTCATTTACTTTGAGAGATGACCCAAACACCTTTTATCATAAAAGGTGAATGTGCTAGTGATCTTCATAGGGCTTCAACATATAGATGTTTTTGGCCCAATGTCGATCTATGCTAGAGGTTGTTTATCATACTTCATCACTTTCATGGATGATCATATGGGATATGATTGTGTATCATATGATATACAAATCCATGGCCTTTGAAGTGTTCAAAGTCATTAGGATTGAAGTAAGAAAAACAAGTTGACAAGAGTATTAAAACACTAAAGATTTGATCTATGTGGATAATACTCAATGTCAAGTGTTTCAAAATAATTAAAGAAGAATGTGATTCTTTCTCAATAGTCTCCACTTGACACACCATTGTTGATGATGTGTGAAAAAGGAGAAATTGTACCCTATGAGATATCGTACAATTTATGATGAGTCATACAACACTTCCTAACCTCATTTTAGGGGTTTTTGCCTTAGACACCACTCCCACACACTCAACCATGTTCTAACAAATGTCTATTTGTGGGGTATCCTTATGAAAACAATGGATACCACTTCTATAATCCTCTTAACAAAAATGTTTGTCTCAAGAAATGTCTTTTTCTAGAATAATAGTTTATTCTTAAAAGAGACAATGGGAGCAAGATAGAACTTGAAAGGTTCAAGAACTGCACGTGGACATAGATCAATAGTTGGAACTAGAGCTTACGCCACATGTTGATGAGGTGCAACGGAAGCGCAAAGTAGCACAAAATCTTCAAAAGACTAGTAGAGTGCGTTATACTCTGGAGAAATACTAGATTTCTCACATATGAGATATATAGATTTCTCATTAGCAAGAGCAATAATGTACTAGTCATATATGATGACAAACCTACTAGTCCCGAAGAGGCTTTGTCTAATGTAGACTCCTTGACATGTGCAAGATCCATAAAATCCAAAATGGATTCCATGTACAAGAATAAGGTGTAGACCTTGCTCAAGTCACCTAAAGGGATAAAACCCATAGGGTGCAAGTAGGTCTTTAAAAGAAAGATTGACATGGATGGTAACATAGTTACCTATAAAGCAAGGTTAATAGAAAAAGGATTCAATTCGAAGGCTTGACTTTGAAAGAACACTTTTTCACCAATAGCCATGCTTAAATCCATGTAAGATTTTGCTTGCTATAGCTATTTTTTGGCTATGACAAATGGATATGAAGACTCCATCCCTTAATGGGAATTAAAAGGTATGTATACAATACATCCCTTGGGCCTTCACTTCCATTGATAGTCATAAGGTACGCAAGCTTCAAGGTTCCATTTGTGGACTCTTGCAAGGGTCAAGGTGTTGGAGCATTTGTTTTGATGAGATAAATCAAAGAGTTTGATTTTCTCGAAAACAAAGACAAGCTTTGTGTAAATGTAAAGTTGAGTGGGAGTGTTGTCGTTTTCTTGGTACTATATGTGGATAACATATCGTTGATGAAAACAACATACTTTAAAGGTAAAGATATGGTTGTCCAAGAATTTCTTAATAAAGGAGAGGCAATCTCTAATTTGAGAATTAAGATCTATATAGATAGATCCAAGAGGTTGCTTAGTCTCACTAGATCCACGTACATAGGCTAGATGCTAAAGGGTTTAGCATAGTGCAATTGAAGAAGGGGTTTTACCTATGTGATAGGAGATTACTCTTCTGAGAGACATGTGTCTTTGACACTTGTTGAGGTTGATAGCATAAATAGATCCTGTATGCTTTTGCAATAGATTCTATTGTATATGCTATCCTATGTACGAGACCCGATGTCTTCTAGCTTTAAGTGTTATGAGCAATTCTGGTGAGTGTCACTAGATGGTTATCAAAGAATATTCTTAAGTACTCGAGTAGCACTAAAAAGACTATTCTTGACTGTGGAGATCATACTTAGGAAGTGTGTGGATTTAAAGATACAAACTTTTAATCCAATAGGGATGATAAGTAAATCATGAGATGAATTGGTGTTCACGTTGAACTGTAGTGGATAAAAGCATTTTATGATAGACACTACAACCTATTCTACAACAAAGGCGAGTACATGGTAGCTTTAGAAGTTACTATGGATCAAGGGATTCTTTGTTGGACAAAGAATAGTTCCTTCTATTGTTTTATGAAAACAATTGTGCCATTGCTTAATCAAGGAACTAAAGTCTCATCCATGATCCTAAAGTGTAGGTTCGTGCCGCCATCTATTTGTGGAAATAGTTTAGGTACAAATGATGAAAAGATAGAGGAAGTTCCCACAATGTAAGTGTCACTAATCCTTTCACCATGGCCTTGTCCCAGAATAGGCACTGATAGTCATGCTTCATGGCCTAAAACCTATAGGTGATTGGTTTTAGTGCAAGTGGGAGTTTGTTAGTGTATGCCCTAAAACCAAGTTGGTTTTTGAGATTTTTATTACGCTTATTTCGTGTTATACTTATATATGATGCATTTTCTTTGTCATTTAATACTTGTTATTAATATTACTTAGTTTATTTGATAAAGTCCATAGAATATTAACTGTGTATAAGAGATTGTAAGAGTTACAATGATGAGACTCTTATTACACATAAAGTTATATTCTTAAATATCCCTAGTCATAGTATTAATGAGATTGGACATCATTAATATGGAAGACTAGCACATACTTTGCCTCTACTTATGGTAAGTAGTAGTTGATCTCGTCAACTATGGTGTGTGACACCTAAGCTAGTATGTGGATGCTTGTTAGAGAACAAATTCATTGGATTGATCTGCCAAGAGTTACTATTTATAGTGCTAATGAATTATACTCTTAATGGCAATGGTGTAAGTGATCCTTAGACTTGAGATTACCATGGTATCTTGAGTGTGGATTGCTATACTGTGACTCTATTGCTCGGTGCTCGTAAAAGAGTAGCCCATACAAGTAGAGATTGGGTATAGTATGAAGCATGGAAGGATAGTGAGTAATCGATATAGGATTCACCACTCCTTATTATAGGATAGTATATCTCGGATTGGCCACTTGTTGAAATACGACTTAAAGAATCTTTTGCGCAAAAGTGAAAGTATGACTTGAAAGAGTTTCAAGGTTATACTTTTATGGAAAGTTATATTTTGAGAACAAGAAATCATTAATTAGTCATTTAAAGAGTGCGTACTACACTCTTAGACTAATTGGGATATAGGGTGGTGAAAGGATATTAATTACACGGTAACATTGTCATTGATAGGTGTAGTCTACCATATGACTTTCCTATTCACTTGGGTGGTCATGATGCATTGCTAGACGCCACTCATGATCTATAAGTGCAAATTAATTAATTAGTGAATTAATGATAAATTAAAGTGTTAATTTATCTGGCTCTTAATTAATTAATTAATGAGTTATAATTTGTACTTATTGCCAACGTGAATGGAACCTAATGGGTCACACACAATAAGAACATGGTCTTTGGGTTAAATTGTTATTAAGATAAGTATAAGATACTTATGGGGTTAATTTATGTGATAAATTAACTTAAAGACTTATTTATAAATATTCTAAGTCTTGATGGAAATTAGTTTCCTAAAAGGAATTAAGAAGCTGTTTGGTTTCCTTTTGGAATAGGTTTCCTAAAGGAATAGGATTAGCTTAAGGTAAGCTTCCTAAACCTTCTTGGTTTCCAATTGCTCTTGTTTCCTTAAAGACTAGGATACTACATCTATAAATAAGTCCATGGCTTGACTCTTGGAAGATTGATGAACACAACACTAAATCTAGAGAGAGAAAAATTGAGAGCATGAGAGGCGTTTCTCTTCCCAAGAAAAATGCCACCTCTCTTCTTCATAATAGTTAGGGTTTCTTTCTTCTTCTTGTGTTCTTCATGAATCATTCAAGGGAGCTAGCACTCAAAAGGCAAGGCAAGCAAGCCCAAAGGTTCCTAAAGATCATGTTCGTGTGGATATCGTTGGAGGCTCTGCACTTAGAGGGCTTTTCATGGTAGATCAACACCTTCATCAAATAGGATCTTGCCCTTTGAAGTATAGAAACCTTCTATGCTTGAGGTATTTGCGCTAAACACCCTTTAATCGTATAGATTATATCAAAGAGATCCATGGCTAAGTAATAAAATTTTAAATTTTCCACTGCGTTACTCCCCTTATTACCTTATAGATGATTGTTTTTTGGGGTGTTTTTTAAGAAATATTATTGTAGCAATTTTAAAGATTCTTCTCAATAAATGTGTTTGTGAGATAAAAAGTTGATTGAAAAATGTGTTTGAAGTTTTTAAAAAACATGTTTTTAAGAAACCCAAACAAACAAACGCAGCCCCATTTCTCTAGAATTCTCTTGAACTTCTTCAACATAAACATCAAACCACCAACAACAAAATCATTTCATATTGTAGGCCAACTTTTTTGACCTATCTTGATTTCTCTTCACAACAAGAATCAAGATTTAACTTCAAGAAATCAAGATCACAACTCGGGTTTTTGGAAATGATAAGGAAAATAGAAGTCTTGTTCTAGTTGTTCAAGCAAAACAAGAACAAACAACAAGAACTTGAGATTTAGACTAAAGAACAACACAAAGATGGTTAGACCTACAATAACAAGAGTAGAACCTTGTAGATCTACAACAATAACACCACAAGAACAACAAAAACACAAGATCTAGGATAGTTTGACACAAAGAACAACAAGAAAAACACAATAACACAAACTCTAGGGTAGGAAGACAACAAGGACAACAAGGATAACACAAGAACTATATAAGAACAAGATTATAGGACACAAAACAACTAAAAACAACAAGACATGAACTACAAGTTGGATAGCTAGAATGACTTAAGAATAACACTAGATCTACAAATACGAGCTTGTAATCTTGTAAATCTACACAATAACACAAGATGAGATGAATAACAAGAACAATAACACTAGAAATAATATATCACAAATAACAAATCTTAACCTAGTTGACCTCAACCTTTTTCTCTGATACCAGACGATATGAACCCAAGATCAAGGTTGAGACTAGCTTACGATTCAAGGGATGGAAGAGTCTTGACCCGTCTAACCCTCACAAACTTGAACAATCTTGATACTATCTCAACCCAAGTTTGCACAAATTAGCGAACCAAAACTATCAGTATAAGTCACCACAATCAAGTGCGGTTCTTGATAGATAAGCCAAGCTTTGAAATCCCTAGGTTAAACCCTAAGAACTTCAAGTGAGAAGGCTTGAAAGCCAAAAGAGAGAAACTCTCAATTTTTTGATGAAAATTTTTCTAAAAATTCTATGAATAGTAGTACAAAAGATAAGTATTTATACACTAAAATTACATTGAAACCCTACTTCAACAAATGACCAAAAAGTACAAGAATTAGGCATAAAAATTCTAGTCAAAACATCTTCACCACCTTTGACTGTACTTGATCAGCAAATGAACAGTGCCACGGATGTGATGAATAGTACCTGTGGATCTTTGTGCTCGCGGATCGTCTGATGCTCCCAGAAGTTGATCCGTGGGTCATGATCCGCGAATGTACCGCGGATCTTGACCCATGGATCTGATTTCAAGCCCTAAAACTCAATGAAGACAGCCGAATCAGTTCTTGTACAAAACATAAAAGTTGTAGCCCTTTGAGTTATCTTTCCAATGGTACAAGAATCAGGTCATTTGATGGTCTATAAGTAAATTTATGCTCAGAATACTAAGAACTGGTCAGACAGGCTTCACTGTGAAGACATACTTCAATAATCTAGATGTTTGGATATGAAGACGCAGGAATTGGACTTTATGGTCTTCATAAGAATTGTAGAGAATCTTCTTAGCTTCAAAAAACTTCAAGAATTATCTCAATAAAAAATTTTTAGCTCACGATATCATCAAAATACTGAAGCATGTCATTGCTGCCAAAACCTTTTCTTCTCCATTTATTCATTGTTTTGGATTGTTCCAAGTTGAATTGCTTCATTTGAGCTAAGACTTGAAACAATTCTTTGAACTCTATGATTTGAGCTCTCTTGGGTGAATTATTTGAATCTTTCTTATGGTTTTCATGAGCTCTATTGGCTCCATTGTTGAGCCGATCACAAGTCATCACTTGAGATAAAGTCTTGTTCCTCATGATTTGGCCTTTTGTCAATGAATCGAATGAGGTCCAAACTTGATCACATTGAGCTCCTTGGGAGGTTTTGATGTCCGCATCCATATGAGAATAAAAAAGTACTCCCCCAATAAATTCTAGAATCAATCCTCTCAATCTCCCAAAAAAATGTAAAGCAATAAACCCATTCCTCCAAATCCAAATCGACAAACCAACTATCTTCAATCCCAAATCATCTTCATCAATAGATTAGCTACCTACCTACTTTGAACCAATTTCTTGCAATTCTACTTTCTTCTTTACACGAACCTTGCAATCAGATTACCCAAAATTCATTCCTTCTAGTCCAAGGGTTCGAAAATCAATCATTCATTCAAAGAACAAATTTCCCAAATGGTTCCTCATATCTGTTTGTTTTAACCAAACGACAAAATCAAATCCCTTAACACCCAAATCAAACTCCCAAACATTCTTCTTCAACTTTAACTAATAAAATTCACAAGTCAAGTTTCAAAACTCTTTTAGATCCATAAATAAAATCATCATAAATCAATCAAATATTCCAAAAGCTTACTGATCAAATGATATACACATTAATTGGGATAAGCCCGAGAGATTTACCGTTCGGCCAAGGAAGGGAGCAGCGATGGCGAATGAGCTAGTGGTTGTGGTTGAGGAGACTACTGGTGTTCTTGGTGGTTAAGTGGGGCTTTCGATGATGATGGGCTGGTGGCCTTGTGCAAAGTCATGGGTGGAGTGGGCTGCCAGTATGGGTCGTGGCAGTGAGTTTCAAATTAGGAGTGGTTTTCGGTTGTTGGTCATTTTTGGGTTGGTGTTTGTGGTGATTTTGGGGTTGATAATGAAGGCTTAGTGATGGGGCAGTTTTTGTCTGATTTTCTTGTTATTTTGGAGCTGAAACTTGGATAGTGAGGTTGATTGTCTATGGTTGTAATTGTTTTAGGTATGGGTTTTCGATGGCAGATTGACTGGGTTTTGGTGGGTTCATTGTGAATGGCCGAAAAATGGAGGAAGATGATGGTTGAAAGGAGAGGAGAGAGATGTTGGTAAACGCGTGGTTTTGTTTGCAGGTTGGGGGAGGAGATGTTGGTAAAGGCATGGTGTTGTTTTGTAAGTGGGGAAAGGAGGCGTTGATTGAGTGGTGAAACTTTGAAACTTCAAGACCAAATGAATAATAATGTTTAAATTGAAGATGACGGCTATAATGTGTGTGTGGTGTGTGTAATTGTGTGTGCTTTTTTTTCTTAATAGCTAACAAAGTTTTTTTTTTGTTAGGGCTTTTTTTTAATTTTTCTCCTTTTTTTTATTTTAATGGGAGTATTTATAGAGTCTAGTAGTCTTGGCCTCCAAGAATACCCCAAAATAACCAAAATGCCACTAGTAATAAAAATCCTAATTTTACTCTAAAAAAATTTATTTTTGACACAAAAAATAAAAATTAAAACGAAAATGACAATGAACTCCAAAAATTTTCAAAAAAAATTTAAAATAGATTTTAGAATTTAAAAAATAAAGATTAGAGTTTAAAATTGGCCAAAAATGCTTTCGGGGTGTCAAATGACTATTTTGCCCCTATAATGACAAATAAATAGAAAAATAGCTATTAGTCACGAAAATTTGTTAAAAATTAAAAATAATCTTAAAATCTTAGAAAATGAATTTAGGAATGAAAATTTGGTGAAAAAAATGTTCAGAGTGCGAAATGACTATTTTGCCCTTATATTGACGAAATGCACAGAAAAAATAGCTAGTGGCCTCGAAAAAGTATAAAAAATTAAAAATAACCTTAAAACCCTAGAAAATGCACTTAGGACTCAAAAATTGATGAAAAATATGTTTAGGGTGTGAAATGAGTGTTTTGCCCCTAAAGGCGGTATTTACAGAAAAATAGCAATCATCCCCTTTAAAAAAAATAAAGAAAATTTAGAAACATGCTTAAAAGCTTGAAAACAAAATTTTGGACTTGAAATAAGCAAAGATGGTGCTCATAGGGTGAAATGGCTATTTTGCCCCTGTGTTGGCGACATAAAAAAAATACCAGTTAAACCCGAAAAAATCACAAAAATTTAAAATACGTGTGGAAGTACAAGAATATGAATTTAAAACTCCAAAACTAATAGAAAAATATTTACAGTTAAAAATTACTGTCTCTTCCCCTCTTGCGCACGCGAAATTGTTGATTTGACCTCTTTTTGCTCAAAAATCAGATTTGACCATGGAACTAGAAAAGAAAGGCCCCCAATGTTGGAAAAATAAACAGTGGGTCAAAATTTGGTATCTACATATAAAACAATTGGTAAGTAAAATATCACCAAGTGCCTGAAAATTTCGCATCACTCATTTTTAGTTGTCATTATTCATATTCTGATTGTCAAGTCTTCTTAGAAATAATCTTTTCCTAATTTCCTGTTATGTGTTTTATTCCCTTCTCCAAGAAGTTACTCTTTTTTTAGTATATCTTATCCTAAACATGTTGAATCCACCATTCCTCCCATCTGATTTATTCTTTTACTCTTTTTGACCACCATCAAAATTTCTGCTTCACTGTCTTCCACAATCTCGTGTCATTATTGTCAACTTCTCCATGCTAATAATTCACAAAACTCCATCCCAGCTAGCTGAATCTCACTCACTTAGCTCAAATTTTGCATCAATATGTAAAAGTTGAAAACAACTTCTAATTCCCAAGTTTATCCACCATGATTGTGAGTTTAGGTTACTATCAAAATAAAGCACAATTCACACAAACAAGTAATAAAATTTATAACCTAATACTTGTTCCGCAAGTGCACGGGTCAATTGTAGTTGTGACGAGTATTAGGGTCGATTCCACAAGGAAACAAGAACTAGCAACTACCAAAGTTATTAACTTGCTTTATTATCTAGACAATCGAACTTTGGTGGTGGAGAAATGGTAGGAAAATCAAATTCAAGTTAACAAAATATGAAGAAACTAGTTAAACAAAGTTGACTAGACTTAAGAATTCACAAAATATGAAAGTTTAGCTTATGACCATGATGATTTTTATCCATGTTTAGGATTCAATTCTATTTTTACTCCAAACTAGATCTCTCTATGAATAGAAGACTACCAATACATGAGCTTTCCTACTCTCGTGGTAAAGTCTAGCATGTATTAGTTCATTAAACTTATGAATTGTGGCTTTAAACCTTAATCCACCTATGTGAATCACTACTTTTGTGAGATTCAACATGAGTTCTATTTACTCTTTCCATTGTTAATGCAATGGATAAAGACCAAGTAAATGAATAAACAAGAATAAATTGGCCATAAACCAATTCATATCATAGTTTCATCCTAAACCTAGTTGAAATCAACTTAGTTCAACATGTTAAAGATAATATTTAGCACATATATGAAAGTCAACAACATGCAAGAATGAAATGAGTAAGAATAGGGTAAGAAATGCTTAATTATGGCTCCAAGTCTTCTTCCTTCCATCCATCAAACATGTTGAATACAAGTTTCTTCAAGGTTTTCTTACAAGAATTGATAAATCCTACAAAACTAAGAAGAAACCTAAACTAAGTATTCACAAGGAGTGTGTTAGTGTATGCCCTAAAACCAAGTTAGTTTTTGGGATTTTTATTACGCTTATTTCGTGTTATACTTATATATGTGGCATTTTCTTTGTCATTTAATACTTGTTATTAATATTACTTGTTTATTTGATAAAGTCCATAGAATATTAACTGTGTATAAGAGATTGTAAGAGTTACAATGATGAGACTCTTATTACACATTAAGTTATATTCTTAAATATCCCTAGTCGTAGTATTAATGAGATTGGACATCATTAATATGGGAAGACTAGCACATACTTTGCCTCTAATTATGGTAAGTAGTAGTTGATCTCGTCAACTATGGCGTGTGACACCTAAGCTGGTATGTGGATGCTTGTTAGAGAACAAGTTCATTGGATTGATCCGCTGAGAGTTACTATTCATAGTGCTAATGAATTATACTCTTAATGGCAATGGTGTAAGTGATCCTTAGACTTGAGATTACCATGGTATCTTGAGTGTGGATTGCTATGCTTTGACTCTATTGCTCGGTGCTCGTAAAAGAGTAGCCCATACGGTAGAGATTGGGTATAGTATGAAGCATGGAAGGATAGTGAGTAATCGATATAGGATTCACCACTCCTTATTATAGGAGAGTATATCCCGGATTGGCCACTTGTTGAAATACGACTTAAAGAATCTTTTGCGCAAAAGTGAAAGTATGACTTGAAAGAGTTTCAAGGTTATACTTTTATGGAAAGTTATATTTCGGGAACAAGAAATCATTAATTAGTCATTTAAAGAGTGCGCACTACACTCTTAGACTAATTGGGATATAGTGTGGTGAAAGGATATTAATTACACGGTAACATTGTCATTGATAGGTGTAGTCTACCATATGACTTTCCTATTCACTTGGGTGGTCATGATGCATTGCTAGACGCCACTCATGATCTATAAGTGCAAATTAATTAATTAGTGAATTAATGATAAATTAAAGTGTTAATTTATCTGGCTCTTAATTAATTAATTAATGAGTTATAATTTGTACTTATTGCCAACGTGAATGGAACCTAATGGGTCACACACAATAAGAACATGGTCTTTGGGTTAAATTGTTATTAAGTTAAGTATAAGATACTTATGGGGTTAATTTATGTGATAAATTAACTTAAAGGACTTAATTATAAATATTCTAAGTCTTGATGGAAATTAGTTTCCTAAAAGGAATTAAGAAGCTATTTGGTTTCCTAAAGGAATAGGATTAGCTTAAGGCAAGCTTCCTAAACCTTCTTGGTTTCCAATTGCTCTTGTTTCCTTAAAGACTAGGATACTACATCTATAAATAAGTCCATGCCTTGACTCTTGGATGATTGATGAAACATAACACAAAATCTAGAGAGAGAAAAATTGAGAGCATGTGAGGCGTTTCTCTTCCCAAGAAAAACGCCACCTCTCTTCTTCCTAATAGTTAGGGTTTCTTTCTTCTTCTTGTGTTCTTCATGAAATTCAAGGGAGCTAGCACTCAAAAGGCAAGGCAAGCAAGCCCAAAGGTTCCTAAAGATCATGTTCGTGTGGATACCGTTGGAGGCTCGACACTTGGAGGGCTTTTCATGGTAGATCAACACTTTCATCGAATAGGATCTTGCCCTTTGAAGCATAGAAACCTTCTATGCTTGAGGTATTTGTGCTAAACACCCTTTAATCGTATAGATTACATCAAAGAGATCCATGGCTAAGGTAATAAATTTTTAAATATTCCGCTGCGTTACTCCCCTTATTACCTTACAGAGTGCTCCTCCTACCAAGCTATAGTTCAAGCATAAACTAAGCTTAAACCAAGAATATCTTTTATGAATACAAATGCATGTATTTATAGAAATAACCCTAACTTAAGTCTCTTTCCAAGTTGGAGACATAATGATGAAATTTCATTCCCAATCTTGAAAAAGTCTTCCTTGAGCTTTGAAATGATTTTGTAGGGCAGAGAGAATGCAGTTGGATGTTTGGAATTATTTGCAAAAGTGGTGTGAACAAGCTACAAGTTGAAGAGAACCGAAACCTGCAAGTTGCACCGATCCGCAGGTGTGATCCACGAGTGGCAACCCGCGGATCGTATCCCCCGGATCACTCTCTATTTTCAATTTTGCCCTTTTAAATTTTAGTTATTCCTATAATGCCCTTGAGACGTTTTTCCACAAGTAAACCATAATTTCCTTAGTAGAATTTGGTGAAGAAAATATTTGTCAGAAATTCCAAGCTTATTTTTTTAATTGGCTAACCTCGTACACGAGGGGGGTTGCTACTCCCAAATTTTGTTAATATAAAATTAAAAAACAAGAGGGGGACATAAACCTTACCTCTAATGGTACATGAGTAAATAAAAAACAAAAATTAAATTAGGAGTACTTACTCCCTTACATGCTTATTTCCTACAATGTCTAATAGAAGGAAAACCAATTCTATCTTCTCGAAACTCTCCTCTTGCCAGTTTTGGAAGCTCCATTTCATATGAGTAAATTGAATAACCATTTCCTTTGCACCCAACATTTGATAAGAGATCAGCAACTCTATTAGCCTCTCGAAAGCAATGCATAATATATAAAAAAACCACCACCCTTTTTAATCTTGTCCATTTCATCTAAGATAGACCATGGTGCCTGAACATTATTTTGAAAAATACTAGCTAGCAGTAAAGAATCAACTTCAACCTGGAAGCTTGTAATACCTCATTTCATACATTGTTGAATCCCAAAGAGTAAAGCACGTGCATCAGCTTGAACAAAAGTAGCCACACCCAAGAATATAGCAAAAGCAAATATCATCTGGCCATGCATATCACGTAAAATACCTCCGCCCCCACTTACCCCTAGGTTACCCTTAGAACAACCATCAATGTTTAATTTGTATACAGAAATATTGGGCTTCAGCCATCTTACCAACTTGACAGAATAAAGCTGTTTTAAACGATCCACTGAACAATAAAAATTATGCCATGTGGTACCATCCCAAGAAGCATTAGGAAAACGAATCTTAAAAACTTCTGTCACATCTCGAAAAATATTAGATATAACTTGAGAAGTATAAAAATCCTCCCCATCAAATCTAGCTCTATTTCTTGTCTTTCAAATATTCCAGCATATAAAACTTGGCAAAATCTTCCAAATAAAAGCAGCATACATATTGCTGGAATTTTTGAACCACCAAGATAACAAGAAAGACCTAATCCTATGACCATCAACATGCACACCACAAGAAGCTCCAAAGAAATTCCATATATGCGTGGCCAAGTCACTCAAACAAAATAGATGATTTAAAGTTTCTTCCTTAGCCGAACTACAACATACACATTTTGAGGGCCCTTGAAACCCAAAGTGAATTAGAGAAGCATCCACAGTTAACTTATTGAGAAACAATCTTACCATGAATATAGAAATTTTCTTTGGAATATTAATATGCCAAATATTCCCAAAGACAAAAGAAGAAGGCTTAGATCTCCTTACCAAGTGATAGGCTAAAGATATAGAGAATTGACCAGAATGAGTCAAGGACCAAAAGCACCTATCTTCATCATCAGAGCCGGGTAGTGGAAGCTTCATTATCTCAGAGCAAATGTTATCAGGAAGCCATTGATGTAGTAAATTGTAGTCCCAACCATGAGAATCCACAATATCGCAAATTTTATGTGATTCTTTAACTTGGGTTTTATGAAACAAAGCACGTGTCTTCAACCAGTTATCACACTAAAAGGATGTGTTCCCATTTCTAACCCACCAATGCATGTGAAGCTCAGCTATCTCACTAATATCAATCATTCTTTTCCAAATCAATGAATCTTGGGGTGTTTTTTTTGTACAACCATGGGATGAAATTTAGAACAGTATTTGTTATGCATAAACGTAGCCCACAATGAGCCTCGTGTTCTAAAATTCCACCATAATTTGATAGAGAAGGCCTTATACACATCCCATAATGAACGTACACCCAGGCCCCCTTCCTCCTATGTGTGGCATAAGTCTGACCATTTCACCCAATGATACCTCTTACCACCTTCCACTTGTCCCCAAAAGAAATCAACAATTGCTTTTTCCAAAATATTGAAAATGATTTTAGGGGGTTAAGCAACAACTAACAAATGTGTCAGCATGGAAGATAGGACATGTTTAATCAAAATTAGCTTACCTCCACTAGAGAGAATACGAGTCTGCCAACTAGATATCCTCTTAATAATAAACTGGTAAATCTTAGAAAAATAAGATGTTTTCCTCCTCCCTACATAAAGGGGACATCCCAGATACCTGACTGGAAAATGTTTTGAAGAAAAGCCCATCACTTGTTTCACAATATTCCTCCTTACAATTGACATTTTTGGATGTGTCCAAAAATAGCTCTTGCTAGCATTAACCTTCTGACCCGACTCCTCTTCATACTATGATATAACCCCCATAACCATCTTCAATGATTTTACTGTGCCATTAGAAATAACTATTATATCATCTGCATAAGAAAGGTGAGTAATAACTGGACAACCTCTAGGAACTTTAAATCCACCAAAACCAGGCCTTGTACTTAAGGAGTTTAAACCCCTTGACAACACCTCTGCAGCAATAATGAATAAGGTAGGAGAAAGTAGATCTCCTTGCCTTAATCCCCGAGAAGACTAGAAAAAACCATGTGATTCTGCATTAACTATAACGGAGAACTAAACATTGGAGATAATTCTCCAAACCATGTCTATGAAACGTTCACCAAATCCAAAATGCCGAAGCACTTGCGCCAAAAATGACCAAGAAACTCGGTCATATGCCTTCATCATGTCCAACTTCAAAGCCACATTTCCTCCACGATTTTTCCTCCTAATTTCTGACATCATCTCTTGAGCGAGCAGAAAATTATCTGATATTGCACGACCATGCATGAAACCACTTTGATTGTTCAAAATGATTTTTAGCAGAAGAATTGCCAACCTATTAGCTAAGATATGAGAGAAAATTTTGCACAGGAAGTTGCACAAGCTGATAGGTCTAAATTGAGAGAAATCTTGTGGGTTCAACTTTCGGGATCAAAACAATCGTGGTCGAGGTGACACTTTAGGGATGAAAAGCTCCAGCAAAGAAACTTAGCACACCTCTATACACATCTTCACCTATTATATCCCAAGTAGAGGTAAAAAATTTCCCTGTATATCCATCAGGACCCGCAGCACTCTCCCTGTCCACATCAAAAATCACTTTACGAACCTCTTCTAAATCAGGGTTTTTTTTTTCAAACCTTCATTCTTCTCCTTAGTAATCAACTTTGGTATCTCCCAGAACATCTTGAAATTTGTTGTGAGAGATTCAGTTGTAAACAACTACTGAAAAAAATGGACCGCTACTGCACCTATCTCCCTATTCAAATCTATCCACTGCCCATCAGTTCGTTAGATACGATGGATAATGGTTCTTGCCCTCCATTGTCTAACTACAGAATGGAAGAACTGGGTATTATTGTCCCCTCTTTAAGCCACTTCACTATGCCTTATGCTTCCAAAATAATTCCTCCAACGCTAAGGTTTGCTGAAGACAAGCTCGAGCTTGATGTAGCTCACTTCGTGCCTCTTGAGAATTCAGCTCCTCCATTCAAATTTTTGCTCGTTGCACAGCAGCTTTTGCATCTCTGACTTTGTGAAATACATTGCCAAAAACTTCTCTATTCCATTGCTGAAGCACACCCTTTAACCTCTTTAATTTGGCACATAGGATCTGGACAAGAGTATCGTCAACCTATTGCTACCAGCTATCCTTGACCAACTGGTGAAAGGTGGAGTGTGTTGGCCATATATTCAAGAATCTTGGTATCCTTTTGGCAACACTATGGATACTATAGGCAAGTGTACCTATCGTTCCGCAGTGTAGCATATAAGGAGTACTGAGTGTCGTACCCACAGGGACTTAGCAAATACTAATAATTACTTGCAATTTATTATCTAGCCTAATTAATACGATAGTTTGGAACAATAACAAACTAATCTAAGTGAATTAATAAACGAGGATGCTAACAGTCAAACGCAGATAATTGAGAAAGAAGGGAATTGATAAGTGCTAAAATATACTACTTTTTAGTAGGCTTTTAGGTTAGGTTTATAGGGTTTTCCATGAGTTTTCCTCTATTTACTTGTTATTTCTTCTTATTTTTGAGTTTAATAGCTAAATCGTGTGTTAAAGATAATTATTTGCATTATTCTTGTGTTTTCATAGGGTTTGCACATTGCGTCACCAATTTGGATGATAATTGGAAGATATTTTAAGATGATTTAAAGTTGGTGATAAGTTAATGTCAAGAAACCCTCAAATTGGTGTAATGAATCAATGGTGGAACAAGAATGGGAAAGAAATGGGCTTGCAGCTTGGACATATTTCAGTATTTTGGCAATAACTCCAGCTAGAGATATTGGCTCTAGCTAGAGATATTGGATTGAGATGCTTGAGCCATTTTAAAGCTAAGACAATGGTCTACAATTCATATGCAGACATCCAAGTCCAATTCTCACGTTTCGATGGTCCAATTTCCAAGTTACTGAAGCACATCTATACTGTGAGGTAGTTCCAACCAACTCCCAGTATTTTGACTATATCTCGAGCTACAGAGCTTCAAATGACTTGATTTTTATTGTGCTGGAAAGCTATCACAAGGGGCTACAACTTTCGCGTTTTAAGGAAAAGCTAATTCTACTGTCTTTGAGGTCAAATCTGATATAGAAATGAAAATTGAGCTTTTGTCCGCATCCGCAGCGTCACCCGCGGCATTAATGACGCCACGAATGGGACCAGAAAGTCACGTATTCCATCCGCGGGCATGGACGTGCCGTGGATGGCACCGCGGCTCAGTTATGAAAACCTACAATTTTCTTTGTTTTGGGTGGAATCTTTTAAAAGAAGAACCCTATCTCTTGGGGGTGCATTACACACGCACCAAACACATCAAAAACACACTTTTGCACACATAAATAGATATGTAGAGAGGAAATAGCAATAGTAGGGTTGACAACTCAAGGGCTTCAATTGTGCAAAGCAAGAAGATTTTATCAAGATGCAAGAAGGGATTCAAGAGAGCTGCATGAGCATGAGTTTTCTCTTTCTTTCTTGTCTCTTGTTATTTGTATTCTTGTACTTATGAATTGAGTTGTTACTAATTTAGATGGGCCTAGATTCTTATGTTTATGATTTTATTCTTTGATGAATGAAAGTCCCAACTTTGTTCTTAAGATTTATTCACGAGTTTTAATGTTATTGAATTGGGAAGTGCTAGCTCCTTTGATTCAATTATTGCTTTCATATGAGTAGATTGAGAAATTACTTTTTTGATTAGATCATCTCTTGAATAAAGAGACTTTCATGGGTTGCTAGAGATAACATAAGTTTCCCTGGTTAGATTCAAACCTGACCAAAACCATAGAATCCATGGAGGTTTTGATTGAGAAGAGATTCCAATCAATCAACCAAGGGGATAGGGGGTTAATACTTGAGAAAGATTGAACCTAATTAAGGGATTCTAGGGTCGAAGTGATTGGGTTATTCATTAATCAAGGTATAGTCTTAGCATGCTTGATTTAGGATATTCTTCATCTAGATTCGCCTCTACTTTTGTCCATTCTCTCTACTGACTTCTAGATTGTGGTTTAATTAGGAAATTAGTTTAGTTCATTTGTATTTCCAATTAATTTGCCATTCACTTTGCGAGGTTAGATAATAGAAAGAAGGTTAGTACTAGTACTCACATAATCCCTGTGGGATCGACACTCGGTACTCCTGTACACTGTACTACTAGGAACGATAGGTGCACTTGACTAAAGTATCCATAGTATAGCGAAACGGCTACCAAGAATTGAGTAGTTTCTAACGCAAGACTTAGAAGTGGAATTCCCCTAACCCCGATTAATATCTTTAATTCATGCCCAATGGATTACTCAAAATCAATTAACCCTAAAATCCCGTTATTAAGTTGCAATCTTTCTCAAGCTTACAACTTTTATCCCTAGGTTGATTGATTGGAATCTCTTCCCAACTCAGAACCCCTAGAAGATGCAATAGAATCAATGGATTTTATCACACGAATGGATTCACAGCCAAATAGGAGAACTTATGGAATTCTATTTCTAGCAATTCATGCAAGTTCTTTCACTTGAGAGTTGTTCTACATCAATTGAGTGATTTCTCAATTACCTAACCAATACAACTGCTAAGATTGAATTCTTGCACAAAAACCTAATCCAATTTATCAATAAACTCACAAGTGAATCAATTAAAGATGAAATTTTCCCCATTAAACAACGAATCAAAACATCATAAACAAATGTTAGGGTTCAACCCTTCTAAATTTTAAACAAGTCTACTCCATAATCAAAGGAGAAAGTTCAACAAGCATTAAAGAAAGTAATGAAAAATTCATTCTCATGTAGTGTTTCTTCACTCTTCTTTGTTGCAAAAATTCCCATTGTGCTGCTGCACTTCTTCTTCTCTCTTCAATTCTTGAGCTTTCCTCCCTTGTGTTCTTCATCCGTTCCCCTCTTGTTTGCCCTAGAAGAGCTCTTTTTATTCTCTAGTTTGTTCTCCCCCAAACTTAGGTTCATTCTCCCAAATTTCGCCTTGAAAACATACTGAAATTGTAGGGATACGCCACTCATCCGCGGCCTCATCCACGATGCAGATGAAAAAATAGTCTGGGTTTGGTGTTACCCGCAACCTCATCCGTGGCACAGGTGACACTATGGATGCCAACAGAACGATCAATTTTCACCGACCAAGCCACTGTCCCCACCCATGACCTCATCCGCGATGCAGATGAAGGCGCGGATGGGAACAAAATAAAGGTAAGTATACGTCAACTTTGTCAATATGAATTCATTCCCTTCATACTCGACCCTCTTAAGTAGTCAACTTCCACAGTTTATGGATAAATCCATATACCCATGATTAGTTCAACGTGAATCACAAAGGGGGCTCTTCTCTTTCTTTTTCTCTCTCTTTTTTTTTATGTTTTTTTTTAAAGATGAGATTTTTATAATTATAGCTCAGCCTTTCCTTGAGACACGAAGTTATCTTTTGACGCGAAGAACGACATTGGGATGAAGATCTCCGGTTACTCAATACTTCGTACGCTCAAGTAGCTATGCTTACTCATAATTTTAGTAACCTTTTGACGCGAAAGTCGACATTGGTAAATGAAGACCCTCAGTTACTCAGTACCAAAACAAGTGGAGTAGATCCTGAGTTATATTGCTATTTGCCCCCTCTTCTTTTATTATATTAGTCATAAGGCATACTTCACTCCACTTACTATATCCATTAACTACTCAACTGAATCAAATAATCTAAAGAAACTTTTTCAAGTCTAAAAATTGCAGCATAATTAACTCTATTTTGCCTACTATACTTTTACTAAAGTATGAGTTCTTATACACATACTAATTTCTCCTTAAGTAAAGCATGCATTGGTTCTATTCGTGCAGGAAAATTGATCCTAATTACTAAGATAACATAACGCCCTAAAAAGAAAACTTGAAAGAAAACAACAAGCACAAAATTCTAAACCATCACAAAAGTAAACAACAAATCTATCTACGACACTCGCCCCCACACTTAAATTACACAATGTCCACAATGTGTGAAAAAAAAAGAGAATGAAAAATAAGGTTGAGATGGACAGATACTCCCCTTGGTAGACGTGACCACGTGGTACGTGATTGAAAGAAAGTGAAAGCCACGAGTTCGACAAACTACTGCAATCACATAAACAAAAGAAATAAAAGAACTATATTATCCCATTAATTAGTACAGGCTAGCAGCGAATAAACTAAGAAAACAAAAGAAAGAGAAAAATACGAAAAAGAAAAAAAAAGTCTTATATAGGCCAAAAGCAGAAATAAACGAAAAGAAAAGGAAAGGAAAGAGGAAGATCATGAAGGCGGTGCACCTGGTGCATCATGACTGCCTCCCGACCCGCCAAAGTGAAAGAGAGTAGATAATCTTCAAGACTGCCCACACAATTGCCAAGGTCATCCAATTACCCTTGGATATGACCTAGGATGCCCATAAAATTGGTCCTTAAGTCACTCATAGCACCCATAAAGTCAATCCGAAGTGTCCCTATGGCTGCCAAGATGTCTTCATTCCCAGACGGATGTGAATGTGCCTGTGGGGACGAGGGTCCAGCAGCAGGCTCCATGGGAGGTGCATCTTCATCTTCCTCATCCTGTTGGCCTCGTCCCTCCAACATGTCAATTGGCCATTGTCTGGCACCAAGACTCTTCAGTACATGGAGATTCACTATGTCTCTAGTCCCCGTGTCCAATCTATGTTGACCGTCAAGGTGGACTCCATATCGCTCTATAATGAGTGAAATGAGTCTCGGGAACCCAAATCCGGTGGTAGCACTTTGCGCCATAGCTGTCTTCATCATATAAGAAATTATCACACTAGGTAATGGGCTAGGTGCATTCATACCACTGTTCACTATCTCATTGAGAAAGTAGATATCGCTGGCCCTAAACTCGTTGAGACTGCTCCTCCTTGGAAAGATGTTGTGGCCAAAGATATAAATGATAATGTGATAGGGGGCATCGAAATCCTTGGCGTAGTATACCTCACGATTATCAATTGAGCCTCTTTATTGTGTACTCCAAACTTGGCAGCTCCTTGTTCGATAGTCCATGTGCTCCTTCATTGAAATTGTCCAATATACCATACTAGGGGTCCATCGTTCCTAAACCCAAGGATGCCTACCAAAGATGCTCGGTTGAGCTCAATTCGGGTGCTGCGAACTGTAGTAGTCAAGCTAGAAGCACTGTACTTAGATTTATCTACATTCGCGTAGAATTCACGGACCAACTGAGGGTAATAGAAATTGGGAAGCCTCAAAATGGGATTCCAACCTAACCGGGCAAAATTCTCGATAATGTGGAGGATGGCGTCCATAGCTTCATCCACGATTTTTTCAATGATTAATTCACCATGCTCATGCTTAGTGTACCATTGGGCATTCTCGAGCGAGGTGAAGCGTATGGTATCCCGTTGGGGAGGGCGATTGGATGATCCTTCATCGCGGGCTCTTTTATGTGCCACATACTTTCTTAGTATTTTGAGTACCTGAACGGATCAAAGAGGGCACATAAAGAAAATAGGATAAGAATTGCTCGAAAGAACCAAATGGACATACCGAAACCAAAGTAACAATCACAGTATGAAGGAGAGATTTGAGATTAAATATAACAATGCTCTTTTATGATAACGCTTAGCACCATAGCATCAAGTCATAGCACTATTCAAATTATACTCGTGGTAATTAGGGTGGGAGTATGCACATTATATGTAGAACAAAACAACAAGGCAACCAACATTATAATCAAAGACTCATACTAACCAAAGACATCCACTGGTTAGCCCTTGCTTAATTCATCAAAATCACCCAAAAAACAAACTGACCCACAGTTGAACTATCCATTAACTAGCAATTAAAGTATAGAAACATGCATTCATATCACCCAATGATTGAACAAAGTCATGAACATCCCAATACTACTATGAAAGCACCAATCCAAATAGAATTAGACTTTGGGAATTTCTAACCTAATTTAACAAAATTGTGTGCAAATCAACTAGTCCAAAGTGTAATTTCTCCCAAGACATCAATAAAACCATAGATATAACTATTCAATCAACTCACAAGACAAAAACAAATGGATAAACGATAGGCAATTGAATAACCAATAACATAAATAATAGGCAAGAAAATGAAAGCCCGTACCTCAAGAGTAGATTAGCAAGGCAAATAGTGCAAGAAGAACGCCTCAAATCGGAAAGCAAAAGTACCTAAATGAGACCCACAAAACTTATTCCTAGAAAGTCAGGAAAATTGCCCAAGTAGTAGGAAAAACTGTGAAGTGTAGGTGGGTTTTGTGGGGAGAGGTGTGTGGGATGTGAATTTAAGGAGGAATAGGGTGATAATGGAGGGGATGGGGAGTTTGGGTGGAGGGGTTAGTGTTTTGGGTGAATAGGGGAGGGAAAGGAGGTGCAGACAAATCTGAGAAAGAAGGGATATATTGCGTCTGCGACTTCGTCCGTGGCACGGATGAAGTCGCGGATGAGGGTAGATGCTTCCTGTAATGATCCGCGGTCCTACCGCAGCGCGAGTGGGGTGCGGTTGACCCCCCTCTTTTTTTTTTTTAGGGTTTTAGACACTGATGCAGATCATGGTGCGGATGGGGACAAAAACAATGTCAAATTTTTTGTTCCTATCCGCGGCCTCATCCGCAGAGCGGATGGAGGCGCGGATGAGGACAGATGCTCATGGCTTAACCCTGTGGTTTCACCCGTAGCCTCATTCGCGGCACGGATGAAGGCGCGGGTGGCACCAGAGAGTTTATTTCGCTGCACAACCAAACTCCCCAGCCATCTATCCATACTATACCAAATAAAAACGCACATCCTACCAAATAAATGAGAGAAATCAAGTCTAAAAACAAAATTAAATTTCAAACACATAGTGAAAATTGAGTGAAAACTCCCTTTTGAACCCGAACGTCTCCCTTTCTATCCTCAAATCTTATCATTCAGGTATAAGCTCTTTCCTATAGCTAAAAACCTGCACCATAGGCATAAGAAAAAGTAATAAAACTACTTAATAAAATCACAAATACCTAACTAAAAAATAATACAAAAACAAAGGTTGGGTTGCCTCCCAACTAGTGCTTTGTTTAACGTCGTTAGCTCGATGCCTATAACGTGCTTTAAACTTGTGGGTCATCGAGGTAATAAACCTCCTTTCTTTGTTCTTTAAAGTCACCACTTTGGTAAAGCTTTAGGCAATGGCCATTCACCTTGAATGTACCCTTCTCCTCATGTGAAATCTCTACTGCACTAGAAGAAAAGACCTTGTTAACTACGAATGGACCAGACCACCTAGACTTAAGCTTACCTAGGAACAACCAAAGCCTCGAATTAAATAGTAGAAATTGATCACCCTGCTGGAATTCCTTGGTCCTTCTAATCCCTTTATCATGCCAAGCCTTTGTCCTCTCTTTGTAAATCTTTGAATTTTCATATGCCTCTTGCCGCCATTCATCCAGCTCATTCAATTGAAAAGTTCGCCTTGAGTATGCACATTGCAAATCAAGATGAGTAAGTTTAATTGCCCAATACGCTTTATGTTCAAGCTCAACTGATAAGTGACAAGATTTACCATAGACTAGCCTATATGGTGTAGTGCCAATAGGGGTCTTATAGGCAGTCCTATAGGCCCATAGAGCATCATCTAACTTTACTGATCAGTCTTTACATGAATGCTCTACTGTCTTCTCAAAAATCCTTTTTAACTCCCTATTTGTAACCTCTACCTGGCCAGTAGTCTGAGGATGGTAAGGGGTAGCCACCTTATGTGTGACACCATATCTTTTAAGGACCCTATCAAATTTCTGGTTGCAGAAATGTGTACCCCTATCACTTATTATAGCTCTGGGAGTGCCAAATCGGGAAAATAACTTTTTAAGAAATTTCACCACTATCCTAGCATCATTAGTTGGTAAAGCCTGAGCTTCTACCCACTTAGATACATAATCTACAGCTACTAGGATATACTTATTCCCAAATGACACAGGAAATGGGCCCATAAAATCAATGCCCCATAAATAAAAAATTTCACACTCAAGTATATTGGATCGGGGCATTTCATCCTTGGAAGAGAGGTTACTTGATCGTTGACAATTGTCATATTGTTCAACATACCTCTTGGCATCTTTGAAAAGTGTGGGCCAATGAAAACCTGATTCGAGGACTTTGCGTGCAATGACGTTAGCATGATAGTGTCCTCCAGCTGGTCCTCTGTGGCAATGCCCCAAAATGGACTCCATTTCTGGGTGAGCCACGCATTTCCTAATCATGTGATCTACACAAATACGAAATAGATACGGGTCTTCCCATAAGTAATGACGTAAATAAGAAAAGAATTTCTTCTTTTGTTGATTTGTCATACCTTTAGGAATGACCCGTGCAGCTAAATAGTTGGCAAAATCAGCAAACCAAGGGGAATACACACAAGAGGGGTTAATTAGATAAAGCTTCTCATCCGAAAACTTGCTGTTTATTTCTTCCTCAAAAAATATCCCTCTGTGGTCATTCTCGAAGCGATAGAAGTGGTCTGTTGCCAGGTTCTCAGCTCCCTTCTGGTCCTTTATTTTGATATCGAATTCCTGCAACAACAGAACCCAACGAATCAATCTCGGTTTTGCATTTTATTAAGAAGGTACTTTAGTGCTAAGTGGTCAGTGTAAACAATAACTTTAGACAAGATAAGATAAGGTCTAAATTTATCAAAGGCAAACACTATGGCAATCAGCTCTTTCTCGGTGGTGGTTTAATTCTCCTGAGTATCAGTTAGAGTCTTGCTTACGTAATAAATGGGTTGAAAATACTTATCTTTTCACTACCCGAGTATTGCTCCCACTGCACAGTCACTAGCATCACACATTAGTTCAAAAGGTAGGGACCAATTTGGTGCTACCATAATGGGGGAATTAGTCAATTTTTCTTTCAAAATAGAGAAGGGATCCATGCAATTCTTATCAAAATAAAAAACTACATCTTTTTCAAGCAATTTAGTTAATGGCCTAGCTATGTTGGAGAAGTCTTTAATGAACCTCCTGTAGAAACCAGCATGGCCTAAAAAACTTCTAATTGCCCTAACAGATGTAGGAGGAGGCAATTTCTCTATTGTTTCAATTTTTGCTTTGTCAACCTCTATACCTCTCTTAGATATCTTATGACCCAAAACGATGCCTTCCTTTATCATGAAGTGACATTTTTTCTAGTTTAATACCAGATTAGTCTCTTCACATGGCCTAAGCACTCTACTCAAATTCTCCAAACATAAATCGAAGGAATCACCAAAGACAAAAAAGTCATTTATAAATACCTCCATGATGTCCTCAACTAGTCCATCAAAGATAGCGAGTATGCACCTTTGGAAGGTTGTTGGGGCATTGCACAACCCGAATGGCATTTTGCAGTAGGCAAATGTACCGTATGGGCAAGTAAACGTCATCTTCTCTTGGTCCTCTGGGATTATTGGAATCTGAAAGTAGCTCGATAACCCATCCAGAAAAACGTAATATTCATGCTCGGACAGCCTTTTCAGCATCTGATCGATGAAAGGGAATGGAAAGTGGTCCTTACGGGTCACATCATTCAACTTCTGATAATCGATGCAGACCCTCCATCCAGTGATAGTCCTCATGGGTATTAGCTGATTATTATCATTCGGGACGACTGTCATGCCTCCTTTCTTCGGCACTACTGGCACTGGGCTCACCCACAAACTATCAGAGATAGGATAAATAACTCCAGCGTCCAACAATTTTATTACCTCTGATTTAACCACGTCTTTCATGTTAGGGTTGAGCTGTTGCTGTGGTTGCACTACTGACTTGAAATCTTCTTCCAATAAGATCTTATGGGTACAATATGAGGGGTTAATTCCCTCAATATCCGCTCTCTTCCATGCTAATGCCTTTTTGTGCTTTCTTAGTACCTTTAACAATCTTTCTTTTTCAGCACCGCCTAAGCCTGCTGCAATGATCACTGGCAATTTGGAGTCCTCAGCTAAGAATGCATATTCGAGGTGCTTGGGTAATTACTTCAACTCCAACTCAAGTGGCTCTTCGATTGAAGGCTTGAGGTTACCACCCTTTGAAGCTCCAAGTTCCTCATAAACCTGTCTCCTTCTTACAGTCTGTCTAGCATCCAAATGCATTATCTGATGAAAAACTTCAAGGTTGGTTGCACTGCCCCTTTCTCCTTGAATGATGCAAGCCTCTAATGGGTCATCCAGTGAAATTTTCTGCACAAAAAGGGACGACTCATCATTAATTATATCCATGAAATAACAGCTATCATCCCTATCTAAAGAATGCTTCATAGTGTCAGGGATCCTAAACACCACTTCTTTATCCTCAACCCTCAGAGTCAATTTCTCTGCATGTACATCAATTAAAGCTTTAGCAGTTGCTAGGAAAGGGCGTCCTAGGATCAAAGAAATCTCTATATCACCTTCCATATCTAATATAACAAAATCAACTGGGAAGATGAACTTATCAATTTTTACTAACACATCCTCTATGATTCCCCTAGGATACTTAATTGATCTATCAGCCAACTCTATACTTAGCCTAGTGGTTTTTGGTTCACCCAACCCCAATTTCATAAACATTTCATAAGGCATTAAATTAATACTAACACCTAAGTCAGCTAGAGCCTTATCAACAAATAAACCACCAATATTACAACGGATAGTATAATTTCCTGGATCGTTGACTTTCTGGGGTAGTTTATTCTGTAGGATGACAGAGCATTCCTCGTTCAATGTCACGATGGACAACTCTTCAAACTTCCTCTTGTTCGTCAAAATGTCCTTCAAGAATTTGGCATATTTGGGCATCTGTGCAAGAGTCTCAACAAAAGGTAAATTAATATGTAATTGCTTAGAGAGCTATAGGAACTTACCGAATTGTGCATCTTGTCGATCTTTTTGGAGTGTGCCGGGATACGGTATTAATACAATCGGGGGTTCGGCCTCTTGTATATCACAGGAATATCTTCCCTAAAGGACTGTCTTGAAAAGAAATCCACATAAAAACAACCCAATCTTGAGTTGTGGTAACCACTCGATCTTCTTGACCCCTTCGTAACTTGTCGAAGACCCCAAGAACAACTCGAATGGGTTGCTTCGAATATTTAACCAAGATCGTTGAAATCCTCCTTTTGTGCTGCAAGTTAGACCCTTAACCAACTCGTGGAATAGACACCTAACCAACCTGTGGAATAGACACCTAACCAACTCGTGGAATAGACCCCTAATTGACAAGCCCAAAAGAATGAATCAAATCAAGTGGAAGAAACTCTAAGTGTAGGTTTTGGTTGCCATGGAATCACTCCAATAAGATCAGAATTTAGTTCTATTCCAAGAACTAAAGAAAACTCTCAAAGAGAGAAAACTCTCAAATTTTATTGATTCATCATGACATGTTCTTAAAATAATACAAGGAATGCCTTTTTATAGGCTCATGAAGAATATTCTAGAAAACTTACTAAAAATCTATCACTAGTTGTAACCTATCACAATTAAATAACTACTATAAAGATTACAACTTAATCATAAAGTAAAATACCAAATTAAAAATGCATCCGCACTTTTTGATGAAAGCCGTGGCACGGCCTTGGGCTCGACCGTGGTTAGAACCCTTTTTTTGTGCTATTTTCTTCGCACCTTACTTCATCCATCCGTTTCACGACGCTCCAATCTTTTGCCTCTTGAGTGTATGTTGAGTTGGTCATTTTTGTCATGCCCTAGGCTCTTGAACTTGTCAAAATAGCATAGACAAACGATCAACCTCGTTGAGACTTAAATGATACGTTTGGAGCTACCAAGAACATATCAGGTATGGTAGGGTTGTACTCTTTGACCTCCTTCTTCTTTGGCCTTTGCTCCTCCTTGAATTCCTCTTCAGGCCTCATCCTGTCTTCACTCTGTGATGCGATCCGTCCCAAGACCCCTCGTTAATTACTTAACAAGAACCTTCGGGAAGAACGCAATCCACAGGACAACCCTCCCCAAAGGATTGTTCTTGTGTATCTAAAAACAACCTAACCCCAATTCTACCTAAAAATTGAAACGAGATTGATAAAGGATCCCAAATCAATAGGAAACCCTAAGGGTGGAACTAATTAAATACAATAGGGAAAACACAAGAACTACTGCAGGAATTTGACAAAAAGAATAAAGATAAAAAGATATATCTAATCTCAAAGAATCGAAATTCAAGAGATGGATTGAATACACCTGATACCAAGAATCCAGAAGCTCTGATACCACTTGACGGAGAAAAACGGGGACCCTAGGAAGGCGACGCTCCTAAAACCCTCGAATTTTCGCACATGAATCTTCCTAAAAGGACCGTCTTGAAGATCAGGTGGTAATCCAAAAGGATTCGTATCTTCCTAGGGTCCCCGATTCCTCTGTCAATTGGTATCAGAGATATTAGATCTTGAAAGAAAATCAGGTTTTTTCATTGTGTTTAACCCATTTGGGTATATCTCTTCATTTTCAATCCGTTTGGATATATCTTTTAATTTTTGTGTTCAAGTTGTTTAGTTTTATTCTTGGTTCAAGATTTGATTTTTCTTAAATCAAAGTTATAATTTTTTGTTGTTGATCTGGGAAAAAAAATTTTTTTGTGTCACTATTCAGGTACTATAGCGTACTGTTCATCGGCACTGTTCATGACGGAATCACTGTTCACACTAGTGTTTACTGTTCGCGTTGGGGGTACTGTTCATCTGATATTTTTTTTCCAGAATTTATCTTTTTTGTCATTTTTTGTTTTGTTTGTTTTTGAAGTTGATTTTATGTGTTTTGTGAGTTGTTTTGTGTTTAAAAAAAAAACAAAAAGAGGATTGTAAGATTGGAGAAAATTCTTGAGTGGAAAAAAGGCAAAAAAAAGTGAGATATTTGTAAAAGTCAAAATTGGGAGAGTATTTGTTTATTGTTTACAGGCTATTGATGTTGAACTTTGAAGATCCTAGTCTATATTTTTGTGAACCTCAAAGAGGCATTAATAGAAGTAAAGTTAGTTGGGATGCCAAAAGATCGAGTGATAAAGGGCACCATTCCAAATCCTCTACAAAGGTAGTCAACGATGAATATGGTTATGAGGGTAATGCTTCAAGCAAGAAGGAGAGGTCTTCGAAATCCAAATCCTCCAAAAATCATCGTTTTGATTCTTCAATATAGGATGAGATGAAGGGTCGATGTGCTAATTTCATAGAAGAGATACAAAAATGTATGGACAAATTAGAATCACACATTGATACTTCAAGGGAAAAGAAAATCCAAGTAGTCCATGAGAAGAAGTATTAATCGAATGTAGAACTTCAAGTCAAAGAACATCCACAACCAATGGAGAAGCGTGCTGAAGTTAAAGACGAAGCACCATTGGAAGAGTCATTAGAGGAAGAGCCACCAAGTGTTGAACAATCCCTTGTAATTGTGCCTTGTTGTTTATCTACTATGGGCGACGATTTGAGGACGAATCGTTTTGAAGAGGGGGAGTTTGATATGAATCCTGTAGCCATGATTCCTATCATTCAAGCTTCACCAAGGGATATCATTATTCTGTGCAAATTGGAGGTTTCAAAGTGGTCAAAACTTGGCAATAGGGCATGGAAGATAATTCATTTAGCATCCACTCAAGGGGCCAAAGGCTGGTAGTCACATTTTAGGTCCAAAGTGCGAGGATAGATTTTCAATAGACAAGACCAGAAGAAGCCAATCGCGGACATTCTGATGGAGGCCACGGCTGAGGCCGTGCCACGGCCTTCCCAACAGCCTAGATCAAAAACTTTACGATTTATTATTTTAATTAGTTTTAGTTTAATTTTTAATTTTTATTTAATTTAAACATTCCATATTTAGTTTTAGGGTTTGTACACCTATATAAGGCTAATTATTATCGTTTATTAAAAAATATTACAATGTTGAATTATGATTTGAAATCAATGAATTGATTTTCTCCCTTTGAGGGATTTCGTTAGTTCTTGGGATGAGAACTATCACGTGCCTTTTCAAGAGCGATTCTTGTTAGGTTTTCTATACCTTAAGTTCTAATCAACAGGTGTGATTAGGGTTTGGGTTTTCCTCTTGTTAGATTCAAACGGTTTCATTCCACAGGGTTGGATTGGGGTCGAGTGATTTGATGAGAGTTTATATTATTTGATAATTTGGTCCAATTTTGTGAGAGGAATTGGATTGGATTACCACCTGATCTTCAAGACGGCCCTTGGGAAGACTCATGTGCGAAGATTCGAGGGTTTTAGGAGCGTCGCTTTCCTAGGGTCCTCGTTTTTCTCCGTCACTCTATTTGTCAACAATACCTTCCTCCTTGCTCACCCTTACCTCGGAATCCTTTAGCTCTTTACCACTCCTTAGTGTAATTGCCTTGGCTTGCTCCCTTGGGTTATTCTCTATATTGCTAGGGAGTGCTTCTTGCAGTCTCTCTGAGATGATCTTGGCTATTTGGCCAATTTGATTCTCAAGGTTATGAATTGAGGCTTGCTGATTGCATAGAGATGTCTCTATCCCTTGCATGCGACTCTCTGAAGAATTGATATATTTTGTCATCAATTCCTCCAAATTTGATTTCTTCTCTTGTGGAGGTGGCTGCTAGTACCTAGGTAGGGGCTATTATCTTTGCTGTGCTTGATTCTCCCAAGAGAAATTGGGGTGATTCCTACACCCTAGGTTGTATGTAGTGCTGTAAGGATTGTTCTATTGCCTCGGTGCATTGTTTATGTATTGGCATTGCTCCTCAATATGATCTGTGGCACTGATCGCTTTGCACTCTTGATTGTTATGCCATCCTCTACATAAGTCACACTGCATCAATTGGGATTGTCTTTGTGCAACTGTCATCCCATCTATCTTCTTACTCAATGCCTCTACCTGGGCTGCTAGAGCTGTAACTGGATCTACATCATAAACACCAGCTGCTCTATTGGGCCATGATCGAGCGAATTGCCATTGATAACTGTTCATGGCCATCTCTTCGAATAGTTCTTGAGCTTGCTCTGGTGTCTTGCTATTCAGTGTCTCTCCTGTTGCTGCGTCAATCATCTGCTTAGTGGCCGGGTTAAATCCGTTGTAAAATGTCTGAACTTGAAGCCAAGTGGGTAACCTGTGGTGTGGACACTTCCGCAAGAGCTCCTTAAACTGCTCCCAAGTGTCATATAGTGTCTCTGACTCCATTTGGGCAAATGAGGATATGTCATTCCTTATATCTACAGTCTTGGTGGGTGGAAAGTATTTTGTTAGAAATTTTTTCGCCATTTGGTCCTATGTCATTATGGATCCTCTTGGAAGGGAGCTCAACCACTGCTTTGCCTGGTTTCTAAGTGAGAAGGGAAATAGAGTAGCCCAAGCTAGTGCACAACACAACCTCTCCAGGAATGAATAATTCATTTCATAAGCTGTGAACTTCTTGCTCAAGTAATATATTGCCTGCTCCTTTTTTCCCGAATCATCATGCTAGCCCAAAACACAACCTATCGCTCCGTCTAGCACTGAGAGATACGCGATGAGTGGTCGGCCTAACTTTGGTAGCACTAAAACAAGAGGATTCAATAGATAATCCTTAATCTTATCAAAAACTTGCTGACAATTCTCATTCCAGTCCATTGAGGCATTCTTCCTTAACAACTTAAACAATGACTCACAAGTGAGGGTTTGCTGAGCAATGAATCTGCCAATGAAATTAATCTTTCCCAAGAAACTCTTCACATCTTTTTGCGTTTTTGGAATTGGCATATCCCGTATGACTTTTATCTTTGTGGGATCTATTTCAATACCTTTCTTGCTTACAATGAAACCCAACAACTTGCTGGTAGGGGAACCAAAAGCACATTTTGCAGGATTTAATCTCAAATTATACTTCCTTAATCTCTCAAACAATTTTTTCAAATCTACCAAATGATCTTCGGACCTCTTAGACTTAACAATGATATCATCTACATAAACTTCTATCTTCTTGTGAATCATGTCATGCAACAACGTAGTCATAGTCCTCTGATAAGTGGCTCTAGCATTTTTCAACCCGAAAGGCATGACTCTGTAACAAAATGTGCCCCATGGGGTGATAAATGTTATCTTCTCCCTATCCTCTTCTGCTACCAAGAGTTGATAATATCTAGCAAAACAATCAATGAACGAGTCCATTTCATGTCCTGCTCTGTTATCCAATAGAATGTGAATATTGGGCAAAGGAAAATCATCTTTTGGACTGACTTTGTTTAAATCCCGATAATCCACACAAACTCGTACTTCTCTAGACTTTTTAAGAACCGGGACCATATTTGATAACCAAATGGGATAGTGGGACACAATAATGATTTTTGGCATTAAACTGCTTGACTATTTGCTACTTAATCTTAAGGCTCATTTCAGGTTTGAATTTTCGGAGTTTTTGTTTTACTGGAGGGAAGTTTGGATCAGTGGATAATCTGTGTACTACTATGTCTGTGGATACCCCAGGCATATCATCATAAGACCATGCGAAAACATCCTAAAATATCGTGAGGAATTCGATTATCTCTTTTCTTTACTTCTTGTTTAAGTGTACACTGATTTTAATTTCTTTCACTTCTGTCTCAATGCCAATATTAATGGTTTCTGTTTCTTTCAAGTTTGGCTTGGGTTTTTCTTCATATTGTTCAAGATTCTTAAATACAGAATCATAATCTTCTTCAATATCACTCTCATTCTCATTAGCGGTTTGTATTATTTCAGAATTCAGAGAGATATCAAAATTGCAATCATTGGTTTCAAGTAAAGTGACATCCAAAGGATCATAAGCAGTTATTTTCAGCCATCTGAAAAAATAAAGTAAAGGAAACATAAATGAATGAACAAAAACATAATCTTCATCTCATTAAAACTCAAAATGTATTAACTTAAAAAGTGAAATATGTACAACCACAGGAGTGTCGCACTATCCTTCAAGGAAAACATAAAGACGGAATTTCAACTTTAAAGAAATGTTTAGAAAATCATTTTCATTGAAAAGTAAAGTGTAAAACATGATATGAGCCTGACTCTATTAACATAAAAGAAAAGTTCACTCTAGGGCTCTGTCTAGAGATGAACATTGAGCAGAAGTAATCCAAATTATCGAAACTCCCTTCGCATAGGGAGATAATCGGCAATCCAGTTGTTCAACATCCCTTTCTCAATTTCATCGAAACTGGCAGTGTCAGATGCTTCATCAATATCAGTCATTTCGACGAATAGGTGGCTCATTCCTTCTTCAACATTATCATCCCCTTACAGATTTTAGAAATAGTAATACCAGATGACCTTGAAAAGCTACGATAAAGTGGGGGGATATAGAGTGGGACGTACCGTCCTTCCTTCTCAGCTCCCTTCTTCTCTTTCATCTCTTTCACATCCTTACCAGTTGGGTGAAAACCAAGCCCAAAGGTATCCTTCTGCTCTATCAGCTGAATGGGTTCTACCACTCCTTGTAGCATCCTTCCAATGCCCTTACCTAGTTGGTAATCAGCCCTGATTAGTTCTTTGACAATCATGATGCTGGCATCAGATAACATCGGCTCCACAGGCGGTTTTCCTTCAGGAATCCAATTAACCGATACAATGTCAAAAGCACGAAAACCCTGATCCAGTGGAAACTTGTCTTTTACTTTTTCTGAAGATCCGCAGTTTATCATCATGGTGTAGTCATCCTCAACAAAGACAGTGATCTGTTTATCATCCATAATGAACTTTACTAACTAGTGCAGCGATGATGGTATTGATCCTGAAGAGTGAATCCATGGTCGCCCCAATAGCACATTATAGATTCCCAAAAAATCCATAACTTGATAGGTAACCTGATATTGGGCTGGACCCAGTTCAAGCACTAAATCAATCTCTCTCATAGTCTCCTTCCTTGATCCATCGAATCCTCTGACTATAGTTGGCGATTGGCGGACTTGTGATCACAAGTATCCCAACTTCTGCAAAATGCCCCAGGGACAGATATTCAGAGCAGACCCATTATCAATCAAAAACCTAGGCAAATGTTTCCCATTACATCGCACGGATATGTACAGAGTTTTGTTGTGTCCCTTCCCTTCGGGAGTCAGCTCATCCTCAGAAAAAGTGATCTGATTGGATGCCAAAATATTCCCTACTATTCTAGCCAATTTTTCAGTGGGAATATCTTTGGGAACATGAGACTCGTTAAGGATCTTCAAAAGGGCATCCCAATGCAACTCAGATGTTAACAGGAGGTTGATAATCGAAATTTGCGCCGGCATTCGGCTCAACTATTTCACTACCTTATATTTGCTTCTCTTTAAAATCCTCAAAAAGTCTTCAGCATCCTTCTCACTAACAGGTGGTTTGGGTGGCAGAGTGCTCTCCTTCCCCTTAGCTGGAACCATAATCTCTGATTCAGCCATCACTCTTTCGGACCTCAAAACTGCTGTTACATCACCATTGTATTCAGAGCTTTCTTAGTTCCAAGGCACTTGCTGTAAGTCCTCAATTGGCAACTGTTCTGGCAAATCGATGATCTCGGGCTCAAAGACTTCCAGCTCAAAAGGTGAAACATTTAGGACAAATAGCTGACTTGATGAATTGGCGGCTGACAGTACTTCTTCTAACATGATTGGTTCTTTCGGTTGGGTTACAGGTAATGCCAATTTTTTAGTAAAAATATCATCCATATATTGACTCATGAATTCCTTTTCCGATAACATCGTTCTAGCCATCAGTAACGCCCACTATCTCTTCAATCTCAACTATCATCTCAGAAGGATCAGTAAACTCTTCATCCAAGGTAATCATCCCAATTGCAGACTCATGTTGAGGCAAAGGGTTATTGTCTATATTGGGTGCCTACCCTCTCCCTCTCCTCAATACTATTTCTCTATCATCAATCATGTCCTGAATCTTGTGTTTCAAAACCCAACAGTTAGCTGTAGGATGTCCTCGACTCCCCGAATGATAGGCACAGACAACTTGATGATAATAGTCACGAGGCAACCCATTGGGAAAAGTTTTTTGAGAAATCGTGCTGATTTTACCTGCTGCTCTTAATTTTTCATATATCTGATCAAGTGGACGACCAATGGGAGTGAATGTCCTAGGCCATTTTTGTGGTGGGTTTGCTAGACCAGCAGCATTTTGAAATTGATTGGGTGGAGCATAGTTATTAAGGTAAGCAGGCCTTGGGCGGATTTGCATGGGTGGTCGAGGGTTGTTCTGGAATACTGGTCGAGAATTTTGGAACATATGTTGGGTATGAGGCTGGGTATTGGTGTAGTAAACAGGCTGAGAGTTAAAGTATTGTAGGTAAGGAGTCATATATGGAGGATAGTTTTGAGTTCTGGGTCTGAATGATGGGCCTTGATCCCAAACAAAGGCAGCTTCTCCTTCTTTCTTCTTGAATCGGGGCTTCTTCCCATTGTTGTTTTGATTCTGATTTTGTAGTGCCTCCAATTGCAGTTTCAAAGCTGTCACATTGACTATTTTGCCTGCCTTAACAAACTCATCATACTCCTCCAGTTTGTTGATGATGTCAGGAAATGAACTTCCAGTCATACGAAAGATCTCCTCAAAATATGACGGATCATGAGCCTTAATAAAAGTATGAACGATCTCCTCCTTGTTCATGGGAGGTTCCACCTTAGCAGCCAGCTTTCTCCAACATTTAGCATAGGTCTTATGATCTTCTGAAGGTTTCCTTTTGGTGCTCTTCAGGGTGGTTCGCGTTGGTGCTAACTCGCAGTTAAACTCATATTGCTTCACAAAAGCTGTTGACAAGTCCAACCACGTTCTAATTTCTTGAGGTTTCAGATTAGAATACCAATCCAACACGTCTCCTTCCAAACTCTCAGGGAATAGGTGCATGGGTAAATTTTCATCATCAACTAGTTTGCTAAGCTTGTTAGCGAACATCCTGAGATACATCTTGGGATTGCCAGTTCCATCGTACTTAGTAAATTTGGGAGACTTAAAACCCAGTGGTAATTAAACATTTAGAAATAGACAAAGATCATCGTAGCCCAATCCGCCGTGCTTGTTAAATCCTTGATTTTTCTTCATAAACTCCTCAAATCGATCTAACCTCTTTAGCAAATCCTTGTCCACAAGTGTAGCAATTTCATCTATAGTTGGCCTTCCCTAAGAGGCGACATCCCATGCAAAAGGTTCTGCTGCATGGTTGTGAGGTATTTGAAAATTAGGTGGGATATTTGGGTTGATTTGTGGGTGAGACTGAGCAAGTGGATAGTTGGGTAGGTTCATTTGAACAAAATTTGGGCGCATAGGCGGCAAGTCAGGATTGACGTGAGTAGAGGGTCCTTCAATTGGATTGGTAAATGGTGGGAAGGAAGCAATTTACACATTGGACGCGAGAGGCAATTGGTTAACCTGTTCAGGAGAATGGTCAACTACTGGCACTGGATTGCTCGGGGCACCACCACTGCTATTTGCAACCAATTGGTCAATGACACGCCTCTATGATGTCATTTCTGCACTCAAATCCTTAAATTTGCCCAATACTTCGCTCAGTTAAGCCCCCAGTACAGAGAAATCCACTGACATTGCTTGAGTCGTTCTTTCTGAAATATCTAGATTGGAAGTCATGTTTATACGGTTTTGCAATTGGCGGGTACAGGACCGCGTCTGAATGGGGCTTCTATGAAAAGAAGTTATGATTCAAAGTACCTGAAATACATATTGGAGAGGAAACTGATTCAGTCGTCTTTTCATTATTGATACTGTCAAAAAATTATTGTTTACTAAAAAACAAAGAAAAATACTGAAGTTAGTAAGCGTATAAATAATTTCAATGCATGTCCTAGGGGGAGCCCTTATTATGCTAAGGATAGGCCTAGCATGAAATACAATCCTTTAGGGTGAGACCCCCCTTTCAATATCTGAACAGGATGGATTTCAGCTCCAAAAGAAATAGCCTTTTCATTTCTTGAGTTAACTTTCATACAACTTGAACATGAAAAGACAAACACTTCACTATTTTCATTGCCATCTCAATATAAGAGAGTACATCATTCTGTCAACTCATCTACACATTCTACAACTTTCTTCAGTTGGTCTTCCAAGCGCTGAGCTTTGTTGTGGTCCGGCTCCTAAGAGTACCTGTTCATCATGTGATTGATGTCGTCTTTCAGTTTCAAGCATTTCCTTTTCTTCTCTCGCAGCCCTTGCTTTGCTTCTGTGTAAAGTTGTTGACAGACTCATATGCCTCTTCCTTCTTCTTGAAACTCTGCTTCTCTTGTATCAGTTCACAATCCTTCATTTCTAACAGGGTTCTTAGTCGAGCAATCTCTTCAGCAGGATCAATGACAACTTGCCTTGTTGAAACGTTTTCATTGTTGAGCCACATCTCATACTATGGAGTGGTTACAGAACTAACTTTGTCTTTTGCATCAAATGGGAGATTTTGGTCTGTACACTGACTTTCTCATGCTTTTGTAAGTTCTAAATTTTCTAGGAATCTCGATGGGGCAATTTCCTTTGTCAAAAATAATAAGGAAGTTTGATAAATCAAGTGTCAGCGGTAATCCTTGGATACGCCCAGCTGTCAAAGGAATCTTTTCGGAGTGTAAGCCGCAATGCCCTAAGTCCCCAATAGTGGTATGAAATCAGCCAATTTAGTACGGAGAGCTGCTTTGATGCAGTCTATCTGTAACAACCCCACCTTATCCAGAGGCGTACCGAAGGACTTAGCAAACTGCCTGCCTAGCTCTCGCCAGGACTCAAGTAGAGCACTCACTCAGAACATGCACGCGTGCTTAACTCCAAATAAAATGAAATAAAATAGAATAAAATAAAATATATTCATATTACTTAATTTAAAGGTACAAGTAATATCAAGAAGTTTACACATCACAATATACATGATTTTCACCAAGATAGCCCAAAATAGTTTGGCTATCAAAATACACGAAATAAAACATGTACACGTCCAAAATCAGCTTTTCCCGCTTTAGTATTTTTGGAAACCTGGTTAAAGAAAACAAATGAACGGGATGAGCTATAATAGCCCAGTGAGTGTCCAAGTCATGCAGTCATACCCAGAATCTATTATTTTATTGAACAAAATAATTGACAAGATTAAATAAGTAGGGCATGAACACTTTAATTAACAAGTAGTCAATGGCGGATATAGGGCTCAACTACGGAAGCAAGCTTAACCGCAGAAAGAGCAAGTACTAATCATGTAACCATGATGTTAGGACTGAGATAATAGCTCAGGTCTTTATCAAAGGTCATGCCAGTATTATCAAGCAAGAACCCTAACCACCGTTCACCTTATAACTTCCGTACAGGCTACCACATTCAGAGAGAAAATCTCAACCCTGGAGGGCCAACACGCAAGAAAGTTCAATCCGGAGTTGGCCTCTTTGAGGATTCACAACTCATAATGGGAAAGAACATCATGCCCTAAAACACCCAGCACCTTATATCCTCCCAAGCCTGTCCAAGTTGACTATCCGTGAAGTAACTGTGAAGTTAGTCACGGAAGTCTCATGCACAAGTAACACGTTGGATGATGAAAGCGTGTAACACATTGCGGAATAGATGTGATAAAGTACACATCTTTCCTCAAGTAACACATGTCATAACATAACAATTACAAGCATAACATAATATTTCTTAATATAACATTCTCAAGTACGACAAAGCATTTCATGCATCATGCACACATAGAGACACTCACCTGGAATGCCCAGAAAATATTTCGTAAAAAGTTGAGATTCACTTTCAAGTCCTGAAATTTAAAAGAAATAATCTGATGAAAACCCTATGTAAATTAGCAAGAAAATTCAAGAAATAACCCAATTATTTCTAGGGTTTCATTTCTAGGGTTTCTAGAGCTTAGGGTTTTACCCTAGGGATTAGGGTTTTAGATTTAGGGTTTTGGCTCTAGGGTTTTCCCGTCCTAGAAAAATTCAATTCATCACTAGATGATTTTCTAAAAATTCCTGCACATCAATTTCTTTAAATTGAGCACATTCTAGGTTAGAAATGTTCATCTACCATTTTTCCCTTATTTATTTCTACTGAAATTTCGGCAGCATCTCCACTTAAAATCGGACTAACCCAAATTTTAACCTGCAAGAAAGACAGCCATCCAACCCAATTCAACAAGTTCTACAACTTCTATGTTCAATTCAAGCTCAAATTCAATCAAAATTTCACTCAATTTCAAGAATTCTACTCCAAGAATCTTCAACCAAGCAACATATAATACTTGAGATTTCAAGGTTTAAATGCTAGTTACTAGTCTATCTAACCACAAAAACACTTTATCTAGCAAGTAAATCTTCAATTCAAACTATGTTCTTCATTTAGTAGTACCAAGAATCTAGATATAAACTTGTACAAAACTCTACATAAAACTTGAAATTACTAGGAAAAGTTCATAGTACATACCTTGATCAAGCTTAGAAGGTTGCTTAGGAAGAAGAAAAACTAAATTTCTATGGTGAAATTACTTAAAATTTGGAGAGAAAGCTTCAAGAAGTTGAGAGAAAAATGAGAGGAAAAGAGAGCTAAGGGTGGCCGGCCAAGGGAAAATGAAAAGAGAAAGAAGTAAGCTAGGGAAATAGAAAAGAAATAAAGAAAAGATAAGGAAAAGAATAACCAATAATAACTTAACAAGAAGCAAGCTAGGGTTTGGACTTTTAAGACATAATAGGTACTAGTTGGTGAAATATAATTAGTGGAAATTTTTAATCACTTATCACTTAATAACTAACAAGTTTTATGGCATAAATTTTTAAAGCAAAAGAGAGGAAAGAGGGGGTAGGGAATTCTGCCAAGAGAGAAAGAAAAAGAGAGAGAAATAGGCTAGGAAAATATAAAAGGAAATAAAGAAAAAGGTGAGAAAAGAATAACCAATAAAATCATAACAAGAATAAAGTGAAGAGGTAGTCTTTTAATGCAATAGTGATTACTTGGATCAATTTGATTGGTAGTAACTTTGTAAATCTCTTATCACTTAATACTAGCAATATTATGGCACAAATTATTAAAGCAAAAATGAAAAGAAGTAGAGAAGAGAGAGAGCCGGCCATGAGGAGAGAAAAGGAGAAGAAAATTCGGCCAAGAAGAAAGAAAAGAAAGCAAGAGAATAAGTGAAATTTTTGAGTAAAATTGAGCTAAAATTCAATTGGTCAAAAGACTAGAAAATAGTAGAATAAGTTAGTCACTATTAAACTCTAATATAAACTAATGGTCCAATAAAATTAATCCCAATTAGGTACTTAGATGTCTCACTTAATCATGAAAGAATCTCATTTACTTAACCTAATTAACTCAAGTAATCTTTCAACTAATGAATCAAAGATTAATACTAAACCCTAAATAAAAGAAATCTCCTTATAAAATACATTTCGGTTTTCCCTTTCTTTTCTTTTCTCTCTTTTTCTACTAATGGACATAACATGAATTAAATGGGTTTTGATGTGAATTTCTAGGGCGTTACACTGTCCAATCCAGAACCCATCGGATCCTTTAATCAGGCATCGTCATCAAAAGGTCTAGACATTCTGATGCCATTCTGATTGGGCTATTTCTATCCATCCTTATATGATGAGTGACTATCCAATTATGTCCGATCAGCGGCAAGCAGTGGGGGACAGATGGGTACCTGTTGAAATGTTCCATTGCCCAAATATGCAGAATTCTGTTAGATGCATGAAAGAAGTTCATTCCTTTCTGGCAATTAGTGCAAGCAACGAATATATCTGCTAACACAGTAGGCACTATGGAAGCTCTCTGACCCCCGATCCTAGAGAAAAGATCAAACATAAGTTTGGTTATCTTGAAATTGATCTTCTTGTCTTCTCTCGGAAACAAATAGATGTCTGCCATGACAAACCCGTATACCCAGGTACCCGGGTACTTGTCGAACCAGTCTTTGTCTACGAATCTGTCAAACGGGAACTTTATGCTTATGTTCTGATCAAAATTTTACACTGCAGACTCCTTCAACCCTGCAAAACGATAGAACTCGACTTTTCCAGAAACATATGGAAAGATCACGGTCGTCTGCTCCACTGGCAAATTAAGTAGGCCGGCCACCTCTTCAACTGTAATGGTCAATTCCTTGTCTCTAACCCTAAATGTTGAACAATTCAGGTCCCACAGATGACTCAGAGCTTCTACTAAACACCCGTTTGTCTCTATTTCCTTAAAATCACCAATGGGCCCTAAAAATGCTGCTACTTGGTTGATCTCACTAGGAGGAAGAAGCCCTGGCTATTTCTAAACCTTTAGCGGGATAGTCAACATCTGCTTGATGCGTCGCGGGGTACTCATGTTGATTCAAAAATACGATCTGATCAAATTACCATACCTAGGGTCTCGCCCACAAGGATTTACTGAAATTTAAACGTGCAATATCTTTTCAGGGTTATGTACCCAAGACAAAAGGATGGCTTTCTATTCATGGGATTCCCGAAATGGCATTCCCTCTAGGGTTTGTGCATGATGCCAGTTTATTAAAGCAAGTTAAAATATGCAAAAATGCCAAATTTAAGAAATGTCCTAAAAAAATTATTTTTTTTAGTCTAAAAATGATGTAAAACTTTCTTCAAAAAAGACAGACCGTAAACTGTACAAAAGAAATTATTGACTCCAAAAATATTTAATTGAAAAATGGATCCTCCAAAAGGTTCTGGGACACAATATCGAAAGAAATAAAAATCATGACTTTATATAGAGACGTACAAGTCAAAAATGTCAGTTTATTAAAGTATGATAAAATATATATATATATATTTTTTTTTAAATCATTTTTTGTACAATGTGGGATGGGAGGGTGGGGGATACGGTAAAAATGACGCATTATTTTTATTTTTATTTATTTATTTATTTTTTAAAGAATAAATGCAAACTGTGCAAAAGTTCGACCACTGGAGGGCAGTTATTGATTTTGAAAACAATTAGTTCGAATAAAACTGACAAGTACAATAAATTGAGTAAACTTTGAAAAAGATTTGAAATTACACCTCTTACTTTAAAAAATTGTGCAAATTGAAAGATTAGCTTTTTGGGATTTCACAAAAAATTTATAACGACTTGACCCTTGGGTATTTTTTTTACAATCCATCTTTCTCAATGAAATTAATTATAAAAACAAAATTTAAACGTGCTAAAAGAGGGTTGGCTTCCTATAAGAGGACCATGCCAGGGCTCTTTTATTCTATAGTTGTGAATGCAATCAAAGAATAAGAAAGAACATGTTGGTTTAATCAACAAATATCAAATAACACTTTGATAAAGCAAATAGCAATGAACAATACAGCAGAAAAAGTAAAGGGGTGGATTCCCTCATCTCGTGCCTGATGTACCTAGTAGGGTAAATCTGACTCTATCCTAGGTTATTCTACATGGATGCATGAGGTTGGGCTCACTAATGCATCTAGACTCAATTAAGGCTTCGGTTCCCGAACCTTCAGATTGAGGGATCCAAAAAGTAACAAGTTCGTCAATTCCAAGGATCCTAGGTCGGTGGTTCGAGTGATTCCATGGACATTACTACGTGCACGTCGGGCCACAGCCACATGTCCAAGCGAATCGATTTTTAAAGCCCAAATCTCTAGACTTGTGGACTCAAGCAGAGAGTTTGGATGATCTCCTAGACAATGTTACGTGCACGTCGTGCCACGATCACACGTCTAAGTAGATCGATCCCAATTCCTAAAGGGATGGGCGGGTAACAACCACCAAAAAGATAAAAGGGTAAAAAACATCGTATGCACGTATGGAGTGCTCCTTATGAGAGGAGAGAATGAAACATTAACGTGCGTGAGCTCTAAAGGTGACTGACCCCTTCCCCAAATGCAAGCGCGGTCAGATAAAGCAAAAGTAAATAAAACATACATCACATAAGTAGCCGAGAGATGGGATGTGTGTGAGATGCAAAAGAAAAACCTAAAAACCTAGAAAAGAAAAATGCAATCCTAACATCCAAACGCGATGGAATAAAAGGGTTAAATAAGGAAAATGTGATTAAGCCTTATGCTCGGACTCACTAGTGATCCCCAGTGGAGTCGCCAAAATCCTGTCGCGTCCTAAAAATCGTAAAGTAGGTAAAGGGTACTAGTGGGGTCGTTGACTGTCGCGTCCCAAAAAGGACAATCCGGTCCGAGATTCCTTTTGAAAAGATAGATTTTGGAAAAATAGTGCGTGTGTGATAAAAATCGAGTTTTTAGTTAAAAAATGTATTATTAGAAAAAATGGTATTTTAAAAGCAAGTAAGGTCGGGTCTTTACAAGGAAGTAACATATCTATAGCTAGTAAGATAGGCTACCAAATGCCATAAAAGTTCCTAACACAAACCTAGCCTAATAGTCATTTCGCACCTCCAATGCATTTTTTACCAATTTTGAGTTCTAAATCCATTTTTTAGATTTTTTAAGCCTATTTCTAATTTTTTGCAATTTTCAGGACCAACTGCTATTTTTTCGTTAAATACCACGTTCAGGGTTAAAACGGTTATTTATGCACGCAAATGTATTTTCATCCAAATTTTTATTAATAAAATTTGTTATTTGTATCTTTCTGATTTTTCTATTTGTTGGTGTTTTTAGAAAAATCATGACATTTTTTTTAATTTTTGTGTGTCAAAAAATTATGTTTTAGAGAAAAATAGTAATTTTGTTGTCAAGTGCATTTTAGTCTTCTACCCATTCTTGGAGGATGGGATTCCCTTGCACCATAAATACCCCACTTGGATTAATTAACAGCAAGAGATAATTAGAAAAGCTAGGAAGACCCTTAGATATTTTATACACACAATACAAACATTTACACACACTAATTCCTACACACACTAACACACCACAAAAGCACATAGTTAGATTAAACACATACATAAACGCACCACAAACACACATAGTAAGCTCAAAAGACACAAAAACACACACATAAACACCAAATTTTCACATAGTAAGATCAAAGCAAAGGAAAATACAAGAACACAATTTTTTTTTTTTAGCCATTAAGCAAACAAGATTCAAGCTATGAATATCCATTATAAGGTACCATCTTAGCCTTTCCACATTCATTTACACTTATTATGGCTGAAAAATAAATTGATGAAGTTAAGTTATTGTTATTTGTTAATTTGTTAGATTTTTTCGTTCTTGTTTATTCTTTCTTTTCTGGATTTTCTTCTTCTGGGTTTACTGGATTTATACTCTCCTTCTCCACCATTTTCTCCCTGTTTCTACCATTCACCACCATCCCTCAAAAACCCACAACCTACTCCACCAAAATCATCAGCAGAACCAGAACCTCGACATAACCATTGACAGGCTCTGAATTAGGTCAATGAAGGAACAACTTAAAGGCTACTACCTATCAAATTAAATCACATAATTCCGTATATCTACAAGAATACAGATCGCACAATAGTGTAGGGAATAAGATTGATCCCACAGGGAACGGTCAAGAAATACTAGATTTCTCTAAACTCCTCTATTATCTAGGCAAAACACCAAAGTGAATTAATCTAAAAAAACTGAATAAGGATAACCTAAAACATAATAGCAATGTCTAAGAAGATTATGGAAAATGAATGCCTAGAATCTAGAATCATTTTATGATCAAGGTTGCGATCAATTAACCACCTTTATACACTCTCAATTACCTTGTTTAGAGTCCAATACCAATTTATCTAATTTTCACTCTCGTGACAAACTAGTAATTACGAACTTATTAATCCTTTCTTACTCTCGTGGTAAAGTGATTAATATTGGTTCATTTTACCTTATAGATTGCTCTTGACTCAGCTAGGAATATCACTACTCTCGTCTGAAATATTACCTAAACTTCACTTGTCCCATTTCCATTGCCACTATCAACTCTCATTGCATAGGGATAATTTTAATGGTTATAACAGTTGGCCATCCAATTACAACCCAAGTTAATCCAAGATAGTGAATAAAAAGGGTAACATAGGCATGAAATTTAGTCAATGAAACAACTATCAATCATAAAAGTCATATAAACCCTAGCTAAGAACAAATTAAGTATACATAATTATGTCAATAAAGATACAATCTTTCATTTCAAGAGCCATAATTAATCAACAAAAAAGAGATGTTGAGAGAGAAACTTATTGATTATTGAAGAATATCAAAAGTTACTAAACAAATCTCTTGTGTTCATCCACAATCTTCTCTCCTCTTGCTATTGTCTACTATGGCTATGGAAAGAGAAAACTAAATCTAGAGAGAGAAAACTATTATTGAAAAAACTACGTCCATTGTCAAAAATTACAGAGCTTTCTTGCCCTAGGATTGATCTTTAGAAGGAAAGTCCTTGGGCTATAGTAGAAGTCTTCAAAGATGGAAACCCCCCTCTTTTTCTTGTTCCCGTTTGCAGTAAATTAGACAATTTGTTGTATCTACGACACGTATCCGCGATCAGATATTGTCGCGGATGCTCTTTCCCATAACACAATACCTTCGCATTTGAGAAAATACCCGCAACGCATATCTGACACTGGATACCATCACGGGTAGAACTTTTCTACTGTTTTCACGATTTCTGCACAGGTTCATTCTCCCTTCTTCATTCATCCTTTACCATCATCCATGTTCTTGCCAATTGGACTCCTTTGATGCTCTAGAGCTAATCAAACCTGCAATTTATATCAAAATTAAAGAAAAACTATAAGTATCAACTTAAACTAGAATAAAGAAAAAATCAATCAAATCCTAATCTAATCTACTAAAAACTACTCCTATTGACCCAAACAAACACCTAAATATTATTCTAATTCTGTACCTATCAACCATCACCAGAACTACTTTCCTCTCACAGACCCAAAACCACCCAGCTACAAGTCAATCAACCGTACTAGCACCTATCTTCATCTCACTATCAACCACAAGAACAGAACCACCACTAAACAAAACCACTGCCCACCTACTTCCATTTCTCTCTCAACCAAGCCTTCACCAGTTACCCTCATAGCTTCTCCCACCACCATCTTTGCCACCTCTCAACCTAAACCCAAGCCATCAGAACCACAGAAACCATCACTATCAAAATGTCACGACCCACTACCACCCTGCCTAGGTACTAAAACAACAAAGAACAGTGACAATCTACCATTAATCACTAGAAAATCAACCACGTCACCAGCCATTAGCATGCAACCAATTTGCAGCCTCAAAGTCATCCAACAGTTCAATCTCACCACAGTTCCATCCCCTTTCTTCCACCACAACGCACCAATAACAGCCCCACACCACCATCATAGCAACCTTCAAACCCATCAATCATCAGTACATATCCCCAACTGCCATCTAGCAAAACCCAACCAAAAATGCCACCCCCTGAATCACCAATACCCCAATTCAGGCTCAATACCACCACCACTACTAGAAAAACACACAGCCTTCAACCACTCCCCACCAATAACAACAGCCCTATGAAATGCAATAAAAAAAACTTGACGCAAGCCAAACCTAAACAAACCATGGATAATGTGATGACTAATGCATGATGACATGAGAAAAATAAAAATGTTGAAGTATGATGACTAAACATGCGATTGAAATGGAATGGTATCTAATACTACAAATAAAATTACTGAAAATTGAGAAATGAAAATGGTATCCAACAGGCGAGTTGAAACCATGAGAATTTTGAAATTAAATCTGGTGTTCAATAGACAAGTTGGAACAATCATCAACTGAAATAAAATTTCAACGAATGAGTTGGCAGTGAACTGAAATAAAACAAAACAAATGAGTTGGAATAAAATTGAAAAAAAAAATCCAATGGACGAATTGGAACTACTAGTGACAAGCATAAATTGAACTGGAATAACGCGTAGTGTCCAATGAATGGATTGGACTTTCTATCGAAGACTGAAAACAAAAATGATTGAAATTAAAGCACGATGAACAATGCTTGGATTGAATCTTACTGCCAGAAGCTAGAAACAAAAATGACTTGAAATTAAAGTCGAAACGCAAATGACTAGAATTAAAGCACGGCACCCAATGCCAGGTTTAGATCTTACTGCCAGAAATTGAAGACAAAAATGACTGAAAATTACAGTTGAAACAAAAATGACTGGACTTAAAACGAAAATAAAAATAATTGAAATTAAAGCGTGGCACCCAATGCCTAGATTGGATCTAACTGCTAGAAAAGTGCGGTGCCCAATATCAGGATTGGATCTCACTACCGGAAACTAAAGACAAAAATAACTAAAATTAAAGTCCAGTAGAAGAGTTATAACCAACTGAAATTAAAATCTAACGGGTGAATTGGAACAACAATACAAGGAAAGTCCAACAGTTGGAATTGAACAGAAATTAAAACCCAATGGACAAGTTGGGGTCCAATAGAACTGAAAAGTAAGACTCAATAGACGAGTTGGGATCCAACGGATAAGTTGGAATAGAATAGAAATTAAAACCCAAGGGACGAGTTGGGGTTCAACGGACGAGTTAGAACTAAACACAAATTAAAACCCAATGGGGTCAAACAGACGGATCGAAACAGAATAGAAATTCAAATCCAACAGACAAGTTGGAACTAAACTAAAATTAAAACCCAACGGACAAGTTGGAACAAACTGAAAATTAAAACCCAACATACGAGTTGGAACATAACAGATATTAGAAACCAATAGACGAGTTGGGGTCCAACAGACAAACTAAAACAAACTGAAAATTAAAACCCAATAGACGAGTTGTGGTCTAACGGACAAGTTATAACAGAATAGAAATTAAAACCCAACGGATGAGTTGGGATCCAATGGTCGAGTTGGAATAGAGCAGATATTAAAACCCAATGGACGAGTTGGAACAAATTGAAAATTAAAACCCAATGAATGAGTTGGGATCTAACGAACGAGTTTGAACAAACAGAAAAGTAAGCCCAACAGACGAGTTGGGGTCCAATGGACGAGTTGGAACAAAATTAAAAGGAAAACTAATGGACAAGTTAGTGTCTAGTAGACAAGTTGGAACAAATTGAAATTAAAACCCAACTAACGAGTTAGAACAAATTGAAAAATAAGCCCAACGAACGAGTTGGGGTCTAATGGATGAGTTGGAACAAGTTGAAAAGTAAACCCAACGGATGAGTTGGAGTTCGATGGACGAGCTGGAACAAATTGAAAATCAAAACCCAACAGCGAGTTGGGGTCCAACGAATGAGTTGGAACCGAACAAAAATTAAAACTCAACGGACAAGTTGAGGTCCGACAGACGAGTAAGAACTAAACAGAAATTAAAACCCAACAAATGAGTTGAAAAAAACTAAAAATTAAAACCCAACGAATGATTTGGGGTCCAACAGATAGAACAAACAGAAACGTAAACCCAACAAATGGGTTGGGGTCCCAACGGATAAGTTGGAATAAGTTGAAAAGTAAGCCCAACAGACGAATGGGGGTCTAACGAACGAGTTGGAACTAAATGAAAAGTTAGCCAACAGACGATTTGTGGTACAGCGAATGAGTTGGAACAAACTAAAAAATAAACTCAACAGATGAGTTGGCACAAAACAGAAAATAAAAGCCCAACAAACGAGTTGGGATAAACTAGAATAAAATCCAATGGACAAGTTGGAGTAAACTAAAATAAAAATGGTATGTAAAATGTTTGACAGATCAAAACAAGTAGTGTGCGAAATATTGAACAAATTGAAAATATGCAATGTGCTGGACAAATACTAGACAAGTGCTAATTTGGAAAAGCAAAACATGATGATGTGGTCCAAGTTGCAAGACAAGTGCATGAGTGCATAATTCTAAATTGATGAATAAAATGTGGGGGTCTAGAAAGCAAACATAATGAGGCCCAAACTGCTGGACAATTGCATATGAAAATTTAAGGCATATGAATACTTAAAAGCAACTGTTGATAGTTGTCTATCTACACATGTTTTAGAGTGTCTAAGTAGTGGTTTTGGGTGGTATTTTAGGATTTTAAGTAGTAATTTTGGGGTCAATTCAATTATTTTCTAGACACACTTCATTTTGCCACTTGAAGTTCATATTTGAGCATACTTGAGCCATATACTTGCACTTATTCTATAAGTTTTTGCAGGTAAGAAAATCAAGCATTGGATGGTGGCTAGAAGTGAAGAAAAGGCCAACGAGAATGACGAGATAAAAAAGTGATTTTGAAGAAAAATGGCCAAACCGCGGATCACTTCGAAGAAAACTCAAGAGGTTTCTTGTGCGATTTACAGACAGAAGGTCAATTACGCGACCAACCGCGTGCGGTTGTTGCCACGGTTTCCATCCAGAAGGCAAACGTGGGCAAGACCACGTGAGTTCGCACGCTACACTACAAAGAAGAGAAACCACATGACCAACTGCGCACAGTTTCCCATTAGGTTGATCCGCAGTTTCTCGACAGAATCTACAGCGTATTTAGCAGCTAGGACTGACTTTTGGACAGGATATTCACTCTTCTCTCTTTTTCCTAGGGTTTCTTAGATAGAAAAAAAGGAAAATTGGAGATTCTTGAGGGAGATAGAAAGGGGGAAAAAGAGGAGGCTTCAAAGGGCAAAAAGGAGCTTGAATCTTCACCACCTAGAAGAAATTGCAAAAGTTGAGCAAGGGAAGGTTTGAACGCTGCAATTAGAATGAGTTTTTACATTTCCCTTTTGTTAATTAATGTATTTTCTTTGATTTGTTTGGGGTAAATCTTTGTAGTCTAGATTGGTTGAACCCAATTGTGTAATTAATAGATTAATTTTTTATTTATGCTAATTACCTCTCCTGATTTGGATTAATTTGTGATTTTTCATGTTTAATTGGATTGGGATTTTGCATGCATCCTTGATTCCGTGGTTGATTTTGAATGGGTATATTGAGAGATTGCACATATAAATGAATCACTACACAAATTAAGGCAATTTGAATGAACCACTAGAGATAGGATTCCATGAATTGTTCCCTTTTGTTGAGTTTTGGAAAAAGACTTGATAAATTAGAACCCTTACTCGTAAAGCATCTAATTTGGGTATTAATTGTGAAGAGATTCCAATTGGTCAACCAAGAGGGTAGGGATTGTTTCTCTTGAGAAAGGTTACAGTCTAAATTTAGGAAATTTGGATTCAAATCGAGTAATTGGTGATAGCATTAATCTGGAATTGATTCATTGAGTAGGCAATTGGGAGATACCACATCTAGACTTAATTTGTCATTATTGTTGTCAATTCCCATTTTCCATTGTCGTTCTTTATTGAATCTAGTGAATTAGATATTGTTTTTTTTCTATTTTTTTATTTTCAAAATTCCGTTGGTGTCCATTAGGCTAGATAATAAAAATCAAGTAAATACTAGTACTTGCTAATCCCTGTGGGACAATATTTGGTGCTCCCTTACACTCTGCCACGGCATGATAGTTACACTTGCCTAGAGTTCCTTTGGTATAGTTCAAAGGATACGCATCAAGTTTTTGGCATCATTTTATTACTCTAGCTATGATTTACTTTTTAATAGTTTTCTTTTTCTTATTTGAGTGTTATGTTTATTTGAGTTGATTTGTATTTATGGCACTTCTTTATAGGATTTCACTCTTGATGTATGACTCGAAGGTCAAGTTCTTCTCTCTTTGAAGTTGACCCGAAAATAGAAAGTACCTTTCAAAGAGTAGTGAGAAGATGGTTAAGGAATCAATTATAGGAGATTGCTTTGGATTTCTATCGTGAAATAATTGAAGAAGAGATAAATATGACGAAAAATCAACCTCCATTCGATCCTCCCTTAGAGGAGCAAAGGAGAGAGCAGCCTCGAAAACCAATAATGATGTCTGATTACGCTAGACCCTCGTTGATGGGAACTGAATCTAGCATAGTTCGTCCTCCCATAGCAGCAAGTGACTTTAAAATTAACCCACACATCATCCAAATGGTGCAACAACATATTCAATTTGACGATTTACCGGATGAAGACCAAATGCTCATCTTGCTAACTTTTTGGAGATATGTAACACATTCAAAATCAATGGAGCAACAGATGATGCTATTAGGTTGAGGTTATTCTCATTCTCATTGAGAAATAGAGCAAATGAATTGCTAAGTTCTCTACCCCGAGGCTCGATCACCACTTGGGATCAAATAGCAGAGAAGTTCTTAGCCAAATTTCCCTCCTGCTAAGACTGCAAAAATGAGGGATGGTATCCTCTTTTATCCAAATTGAAGCTGAAATCTTGCATGACACTTGGAAAAGATTCAAGAAATTACTAAGGAAATGTCCTCACCATGGTGCCTATGGGGATGCAAGTGCAAACATTCTACAATAGACTCAACCCAGCTACAAGGCAAACGATTGATGCAGCAGTGGTAAGTACTTTGAGTAGCAAAACACCAGAGGCTGCCCAAGATCTTATTGAAGAAATGGCCATGAATAGCTACCAATGGCAAGCTACCCGCTCTAGACCAAGCAAACTAGCCAGAGTTTATGATGTGGACACAGTCACGACATTAGCAATCCAAGTTGAGGCTTTGAACAAAAAGATTGATGGCATGTTAGTGATCCAAAAACCATTCCAAGTGATGTAATGTGACATGTGTGGGGGTGAACATTTCGCTACCCTACAGAAGAAGCTGCCTTAGAAACTCAAGGATCCAGAGATTTTTACTATTCCTTCTAATATTGGTGGTTTGTCTCTTGATATGGCTTTAGCTGACTTAGGTGCAAGCATAAATCTGATGCTTTATGAGATGTTCATGAGATTAGGACTAGGAGAGCCCAAACCCACTAAGATGAGCATTCAATTAGCAGATAGGTGCATAAAGTATCCCAAGGGGATTATAGAGGATGTTTTGGTTAAATTTGACAAAATCATTTTTTCGATTGATTTTGTGATTTTGGACATGGAGGATGACGTAGAGATTCTCCTCATCTTGGGATGCCCTTTCTTGGCTATGGCTAAAGTATTAATTGATGTTCAAGCTGGGATGCTAACCCTTAAAGTAGAAGATGAGGAAGTAGTTTTTAAGATCCGAAAGTTATGAGACATTCTCTAGATAGAGATGATACTTGCTTTTATATGGACACTACAGACAATGAATTGGTTAATGTTTTGCAGAAGGTCATCATCGATGATCCATTAGAGGCATGTATCATTCAAGGTAAGGAGGCGACTCTCGACCCTACTATAGCTAAGCAAGTGACTCACCTAGAAGCCAAAAAGCCATATGAAGGTACCCGAGCTTATGAGGAAATCAACAGATCAAGAGGTGGAGCTCTCAAACCGTCAACCAAGCTTGAATTAAAAAGGTTACCGAAGCACTTGGAATATGCTTTCTTGGCAGAAAATTGCAAACTACCGGTAATTATTGTAGCGGGCCTTCATGATGAGAAAAAGCACAAACTATTGCACATCTTGAGGGAGCACAAAAGAGCTCTTGCGTTGAAGACCTCTGACATTAGAGGCATTAGTCTTTCCTTTTGCACCCACAAGATACTAATAGAAGATGATTTCAAACCGGTAGTACAGTATCAAAGATGGCTTAATCCAAACATAAAAGAGGTGGTGAAAGCCGAAGTGATAAAGTTGCTTGATGCAAGAGTGATCTATCCCATTTTTTATAGTCTGGGTTAGTCCAGTGCAAGTGGTTCCCAAAAAAATGGGCATGACGATGGTACCAAATGAGAAGAATGAGTTAATTCCAATGAGGACCGTCACAGGTTGAAGAGTTTACATCGAATACAAGAAGCTCAATGATGCTACTCGAAAGGATCATTTCCCTTTGCCCTTCATCGATCAAATGCTCGAGAGATTGGCTGGCCATGAGTACTACTGCTTCTTAGATGGATTGTCAGGGTATTTCCAAATTCCCATAGCTTCAGAGGACCAAGAGAACACAACGTTCACTTGCTCTTATGGCACATTCATGTACCGCCGGATGACTTTTGGTTTATGTAACGCACCAGCCACTTTTCAAATATGTATATTAGCCATTTTCAATGAATTAGTCGAGGATATCATGGAGATATTTATGGATGATTTTTCTAGATGATTCCTTTGACTTATGCTTAAAAAATTTGGAGAGAGTGCTAATAAGATGCGAGGAAGCAAATTTGGTGCTTAATTGAGAGAAATGCCACTTTATGATTCAAGAGGGGATTGTCTTGGAGCATAAAATTTCTAAAAAGGGCATTGAAGTAGATAGAGCAAAAAATAGAGGTCATAGAGAAGTTGCCCCCACCGATATCGATGAAGGCAATAAGAAGCATTCTTGGTCGTGCGGGGTTTTATAGAATGTTCATAAAAGATTTCTCCAAGATAGCTAAACCTCTAACCAAATTACTTGAAAAGGATGTGATCTTTGATTTTGATGAAGATTGTAGGAGTGCTTTTAGAATTTTGAAAGAAAAATTGACCCACTCCCCGATTATAGTTGCCTCCAATTGGTCTTTACCTTTTGAAATCATGTTTGACACTAGTGATGTTTTAGTGGAAGCAATACTTGGACAGAGAAGAGATAGGCACTTCTGACCCATCTACTACGCCAGCAAGACACAGACAACGTCTCAAGAAAACTACACCACAACGGAGAAGGAATTGCTTGTGATAGTATTTGCATTTGATAAATTTAGATACTACCTTATCTTATCCAAAGTCATAGTACACACTGATCACTCAGCACTCGAGTATCTTTTAAGCAAGAATATTGCTACACCAAGTTTAATTAGATGGATTTTATTATTGCAGGAGTTCGATATTGAGATCAAGGAGAAGAAAGGAGTGGAAAATTTGGCAAGTGATCACCTTTCCCGTCTCAAGAATGATGAAGAAAGAAACTTAATTAAGGGAGAAATTACTGATGATTTCCTTAATGAGAGATTTTCAAGTACCCTGATTTGCAGACATGGCTTATTATTTGGAATCAGGGGTTCTTCCCAAGGGAATGACTTATCAAAAGAAGAAGAAATCCTTCTCTGAGTTGAGACATTACCTGTGGGATGACCCATTTCTGTTTCGTGTCTGTGCCGATCATATCATTCGGAGGTATGTGGATAAGAAATTGAGTTTATTTTGAAGCATTGCCATGCAGGGCTGGCAGGTGGTCATTATCATGTGAATGGGATAGCCCAAAAAGTCTTGAATTCAGGTTTCTTTTGGCCCACAATCTTTAAGGATGTTAAGATGTATGTGGAGTAATGTGATAGTTGCCTGCGGTTAGGTAATATCTCTCATAGAGATGAGATGCCCCAATCGGGCATACTAGTTTGTGAGATTTTTTATGTTTGGGACATCGACTTTATGGATCTGTTCCCCATGTCTTATGGAAATAAGTATATCTTAGTAGTGGTGGATTATTTCTCTAAATGGGTAGAAGCTCAAGCTCTTCCTACAAGTGATACTGGGGTAGTTGTCAAATTCATTAGGAGGTTGTTTACCCATTTTGGCACTCCTAGAGCGATTATTAGTGATAGGGGTACTCACTTTTGCAATCAACAAATGGAGAAAATGCTGATTAGATTTGGTGTCACACACAAGCTAGCTACCCCTTATCATCCTCAAACGAGTGACCAAGTCAAGGTAACCAATAGAGAGTTGAAGAGGATTTTAGAAAAGACCGTAGAACATTCTCAAAAAGATTGGTCTACCAAGTTAGATGATGCTCTATGGGTTAATAGAACAGCTTACAAGACACCCATAGGAACAACACCGTTTAGACTAATTTATGGGAAGTCTTGTCACCTACCGGTGGAAGTTGAGCATAAAGCTTATTGGGCCATTAAATTTCTAAATTTTGACTTACAATGTGCAGGTGAAAAGAGGATTATGCAATTGAATGAGCAATGGAATCGTGAGGCCTATGAGAATTCGCGAGGGTACAAGGAGAGGACGAAAGCATGGCATGATAAGTATATCAAGCAACACAAGGAGTTCAAGCCGGGAGATAAAGTGTTGCTATTCAACTCAAGGCTTCGTCCTTTTCCAGGTAAATTGAAATCTATATGGTTCGGCCCATTTGTGGTTAACGAGGTTTTTCCCTTTGGTGTTGTAGATGTTACACACAAAGAAAAGGGGACGTTCAAGGTGAATGGACAAAGGTTGAAGCCATACTTAGGCCATGAGATTGAGGAGCAACAGAAAGAGGTTCTATACCTCATTGGTCCCGAGCCATAAAGTGTTTGAAGAACGTCGAGCTAACGACGTTAAACAATGCGCTTGTTGGGAGGCAACCCAACTTTTAGTTGTTCTTAAATTTTCTTTTCAACTTCGGAATAATCTTTAGTTTGTTTGGTGTTTGAAAGTTAATATTGTTCATGTTTTGATTGCAGGTCAATTTGGAGAAGTTAAGACTCATTACTATATAAGGAATATAGTATGAGAAAAAAGGAAGTATACTAATTTGTTGAACGAGTCAGTTAATTGGGGATAGTTTTCTTGTTTTTCAATAGTTGAATATGCTATTATCTTGGTTTGAGTGTGTGAGATACATGGTTGTGTCTATGAGAATTAGGATTGGGTACAATTAAAGGAAAATTTGGCTAGGTGTTGTTCATTGCCACATTTAATAGTTGTTTCTTCTGGACACAAATCGTGGGAGTAACCATGCGTGGTTTCACGTGCCGTTGCGTCCAGAAACTTTAGCAATTGAAACCGAAACCACGAACGCCTACGGTTTTATCCGCGTGAGTAATTTCTTAATAGAAACTGCGCAACCAACCATGCATGGTTGGTCACGGGGGTTGTTTCTGAAAACTTAGCCAAAGAAACTGCACGTGTCCCCTTGCGCATTTCTGCAAGGGGTTCATATTCGGTGATTTTCTATCATGAGGAAACCAAAGGAGGAAACACGCGCATTTTCTTCCCTAGTTCGCATTTAGAAACTTTTGAAATTTTGTAAGATGAAACGTGGATTGTTCCACGCGCAGTTTCTCTAATGTTTCATATTCATTGTAAAACTGTGGGTAAACCTGCGCGCGTTTTGTTCCACGAGACATGTCCAGAAGCTTTTTGAATTTTTTTTTAGTGAGAAACCTTGCGTGCAACCTCGCACGTTTGCTGCTTGAGTTTTATTGTGTGTGAGAAACCACGCGACAATCGCGCACAGTTGGTCTCGAGGATTGTCTCCAGAAAGTTAGTCAATTAAAACCGCGCGAAGGAGCCACGGACCCTCTCCAAGAACCGTGTGCAGGTTACAGTTGGGTTTTGCAAAAAATTGAACAGACATAGGTCTTTCACCTACTTTCCCCTTTTCCTCTTTCCTACTCTCTCTTCTCCATCTCTCACACATGAAAAACCCCACCTTTTTTCCCCTCGATTTTCACCAATTTTCAACCTTAAACACTACACACACCTCACACTCTACCCTCCTCATTTAGATTTGTACAAGTTTTGTTGCATTTTTTGGGCAAAGAAGTAGTTTTTGGGCAGAACCATTTTTTCCAAAGGAAAAGTTCAGACCTTTGTGACAACTTGTGCTTCCACTAGGTAATCCACTAATTTTGAGTACATTTCATTGAATTTGAGGTAAATATTGACTGATTTGTGCAATTTCTTTTGATATTTTCAATACTTGAATTGTTGTGAGAATGCTTTTGTGGAACATTGGGTTGCTACTTTTAAGGTTGATTCAAGTGTGATTTTTCATGCTTATGTTTGCTAGGTTCGATTCAAATCATGGGTTAGTTAAATTTTAGCCTCATTTGAATTTAGATGATTGGAGTTGGGAATTTCGGTTAATAGTGTTTGATTTTGTTCATTTTGGCTTGGAATTGAGTTATTCAAGTTTGAGTTGTCTTGTAATTGAGTGATAAAAGATGGCATTTGATTGAGTAATTAACTTGTTGGCAATGAGTTCAATTTCGAGATTCCTATTCTATGTCATTGTGGGAATTACTTGGAAACTAGATATACATAATTCTCGTAAGTTGAGTTTTGGGAAACAATCACCATGATAGTTGCTTAATTGTTTGGGTGATTGAATGTAGTATCTAATCAGGTATTTTTCCTATGGCAAAATTATTGAGAAATTGACATGGAGCTTAAATGAACAAAATGTGGTTTAAATTGCATAAGTTTTGTAGTTGATTATTTGAGCACTTGTGTGTGGTGCGTATATATATGGGGGAAAACTAGTGACACTTATAAGGGCTAAGGCATGTCATGAATCTGTGCTTTGGGTTTAATGGTGAAAATGGCCTCAACATCATCAAGAAAGAGGAGGAATACCAGTTCTGCTCGAGGTCAAGACACGCACAAGGATATGATGATACGCGGTTCACCTCTTTGGAGAACCAGCATTGGCATGAGGCAAGATGAGGGAAACAAATTTTAAAAGAGAAAATTGTGGTACTCCCGGAGTTCATCTACCTTGAGCTTATTAGGGAATTCTATGCAAATGTGGAGGAAAAAGACAAGTACAGCGGAAACTACATTGAATCAATAGTAAGGGGTACCAAGATGCAGATTTACCGGAGTACCATAGCTAAGGCCCTTCATTGTTAGAATGGAGGGTGAGACGTGGATATGAAGAAAGCCTTCTATGTCAACTCGACTTGGACATTACATAATTCAGCTGCAAGGTTCAATGTGTACCTGGTCGACTTCAGAAAGATAAAAGAAAAAAAGATTTTGGGTAGTAAGTTCCAATCGCAGCAGTACATCCTCCTGTATATTTTTTGCTACAATGTGGTCCCAAGGAAAAGCAACAAAAATGAAGTCCGTGCTTTAGATATGTACTCACTTGAGCTGATCTTCTTTGGTAGCGACAAGGCCAAACCAAAACTCCCCCTGCCCAGTATATTGATTGATAGGTCCCAAGGTCAGCAAGCTTCCAAGGTGATTGAGGATGTACTTCAAGACTTGGATGGTCCTATGACTAGGTCAAGAGCTAGGAAAATGAAGGATGCTTTGCATGGTCTCATTGTGGACACGCTGGATAATGTGTGCAAGGCGACCAACATGGATCCTTTGTCACGTAGTGTACTTTGCTTATGGGCTGACCAAGGAAGGAAGGATGATTCAAGCATGGGAATGAAGTGCCAAACCTTCTGATCGAACCCGCGCCATGAACCCCCGCCGCGTATAGGTGCCGCGGGTACCATCAGAAGGCTCGTTCGTGAAGTGCTTGGAATGCCAAACTTTCTGACCGAACCCGCGCCCTGTACCCGCTCCGCGGATAGGTGCCGCGGGTACCATCAGAAAGTTTGTTTTAGTTGTTTTATGCAATTTTTAGAGTTGTAATCTTTAATAGTCGAATATTAGGTTACAACTAGGGTAAAGTACTTTCTTAGTTATGTTTTTTGTGCCGCCCTATATAAGGGTTTCTTGGGAACAACATGAGACAGAACGTTTATGATATTTTGAGTGAAATTCTCTCCAGAATTTTCTTGGTTCTTTGGTGATTGATAACCACCATAGGTCTTATCAAGCTTTGCTTGTGGCGACCATCCAATCTCGCTTAGAGTTTCCTTTCGGTTTTGTTCAAGATCTTTAGAGAATTAGGTTTGAACGATTGAACGCGCTCAATTCGGTTCATCTTGGTTTTTCTAGGATCGAGGGCATCTTCAAGGGGAAAAGTTCGAGCAACCTACTCCACGTCAAGGGTTCTTAGAAGATCCATCCAAGGGGTCTTGAGTTCAACAAGTAGTAAGCCTAAAATCCAAGAGTCTTGGTAGTCTTCCGTACGCGCGATCTCATCAATTGGTATCAGAGCCAACTTCTTTGGATTTCCAGGTTCTATCAATCCGTTTGTTCCTTTGGAATTGCGGATATATCCCTTTGTTCGTTGTTTCGTGACATTAAGGCAAGAGCTTTGTGCCTAGCCCTAATATTTTGTTTGTTTCGTGCTGTCTTTTTCTTTTCAAATTGTGTTTGCCTTCGTTGAATTTTGTTTCTGTCCGTCTTTGACATTCTTAAAATTTCAACCTTTAGTTTTCGTTGTTTCCTTATTAAATTCGTGCTTTAGGGTTTGTTTAGAGTCGTTCTTGGTTGCTTCTCAATCAAGAATTCTAGAGTTGTGTGGTATTTTGTATTTTCTTGACTATTTTTATTATTTTCTTGGAATTCTTGTGCAAAAATCTTTCAAAAGAATTGGTTTCTTGGATTTTCCATCCTAGGGTTGAAGATTCTTGAAAAAAAAAAAAATTTTCGCGACTGTTCACGGTACTGTAGCAGCACTGTTCACGGCGGCTACTGTTCACACTAGGGTTTACTGTTCGCGGTGGTACTGTTCATCGGAATTCACTGTTCATTCGGTGAATTTTACTTTTTTTTTTGTTTGATTTTTGTGGGTTATTTGGGTTTTGAATTTAAAAAAAAAAAAAGTCTTGCACAAAGAAAAGTCGTGCAACACAAAAGAAAGTGAAAGAGGCGTGCAAGGTGATAAAAGCCAAGCACACGAACTAAACCAATTAAACTAAAGTATATTTGGCTGGAATACTGTCCTTGTACAACCGAGTAGACCTGTTGAAACAAACAGATCGTCGGACAGAGAACAACGCTACGTACGAAAGTTTAATTGACTAGGTTCTATTCTTCTTATTCTTAGTGTTTTGTTGGAATATTGTTTTTGCATAAGTTTGGTTATTTTTCTTCCAAAGAGCATTAAAAATCAAGCAACATTACACAATTATATCACACATTAGGGTGTCTATATCGTGTCTGTTCTTGATTCTTGGTTATTCTTTGTTACTGTCTTGAACAAAACACTCTAAGCATACTTATTTTTTACCACTACATTTACTCTCACAGATTGGTGTTGCTATAAGCCTTGGTAAGATTGAGTGAGCTGGTTCTTCTCTAAAGGGCCAACAAGAAAATTCATTGAGTGAAAAAAAGGCTTAGTGGTGAGCACAAGGAAGGTAAAAGCCAACAAATTTGAGGGAAGCGAGTGCAAACACTAAGGGAGTGATCTACAAATTCTTGTTTATATTGTTTTAACCTTTTATTTTGCAGGTTTAAAGTACTATGGCTGAACATGATGATCTTAAAGCCATGATGAGAGGCATGCAAGATAACTTCCAATGCCTCATGGAGCAAATGCAAAGCATGTCCATGAGAATGGACAATGTGGAGCAAGCATCTAGAGCTCGAGGAGATCAATATGATGGTAGAGAAGTTGGTTCCAACACTAGAATGACTCGAAATCCAGCTTATGATGATGATATTGAAGAGGGGTCGGAGTTTGATGAAGTTATTCAACGGAGAGAAAGGAGGGTACCACGTGAGCCCGATGGAAATTTGGGAAGCATTAAGATGAAAATACCTTCATTCCAAGGCAAATTAGACCCCGAGGCATAACTTGAATGGGAGAGAAAGGTGGAACATGTATTTGAGTGTCACAACTACTCCGAGGAAAAGAAAGTGCAACTAGCTGCAGTTGAATTCACCGACTACGCAAGTGTTTGGTGGGATCAACTTGTCAAAGATAGGAGGTGGTGTGGAGCTGAACCCGTGAGGACTTGGGGGGAGATGAAAGCCATTACGAAGAAGAGGTTTGTCCCAAGTTATTACTCACGTGACTTACATAGGCGTCTACAATTCTTGAAGCAAGGATCTATGGGCGTTGACGAGTACTACAAGGAGATAGAAATGCTCATGATCAAAGCGGACATTAGGGAGGATGGAGAGGCTCTTATGTCACGTTTTCTAGCTGGTTTGAACTCAGAAATTGCTGAAATTGTAGAGCTACAACATTATCTAGAGATGGACGACTTGGTGGAAAAAGCAATCAAGGTTGAGAGACAACTGAAAAGCAGGCGTGCTAGAGGGTTTTCCACTACACAAAATCGTACTAATTGGAGAGTTGAACAACCAAAGAAGGGCTTTAGAGATGCTGAACAATCACATGGTCCTCCAACTCGTGCACCATTGCCTAGGGCTGAACCAACTACAAAGCAAGATCCTAAGGGTAAGCAAATTGTGAAGCCTAGGCAAAGAGAGATTAAATGTTTTAAGTGCCAAGGGTTTGGGCACATAGCTGCTTCTTGTCCAAACAAGCGCACTATGGTTATTTTTGAAGATGGTGAAGTAGCTAGTGTAGCTTCAAGTGAAGATAACGAGGAGATGCCTCCATTGGAGGGAGGATTTGAAGATGAAGATAATTTGTATGGTGGGGATCAAGGTGAAGTCCTTGTCACTAGGCGTGCTCTTAGCATTGCACCTAAGGAGGATGAAGTGGATCTACAAAGAGATCATATTTTCCACACTAGGTGTACCGTGCAAAACAAGGTATGTAGCATGATTATTGATAGTGGATCTTGTACTAGTGTTGCTTCTACTTTGTTTGTAGATAAGGTGGGCCTTGAGACTAAACGCCATCCCAAGCCATACAAATTGCATTGGCTAGCTGAGGTTGGGGACATGAGGGTTACCAAGCAAGTTAGGGTACCATTCTCCATCAACAAGTACAAGGATGAGGTGTTGTGTGATGTGATTCCCATGCAAGCATGTCACATACTTCTTGGACGTCCTTGGCAATTTGATAGGAGGGTCACTTATGATGGCTACAAGAATAGGTATTCCTTCATGTGGGACAACGGAAGAATCAGCTTGGATTCCATCAAACCGTCTGAGGCACACGCGGACCAAGTAAGAATTGCAAAGGAATTCAAGGTAAGGGAAGAACAAAAGTCACAAGCCCGTGGAGAAGTTAAGAAGGGGCTTCAGTTTGGTCATGAGGTTGACCAAAATGGCATAGTAAATGGTGAACAAAATAGGGTTATAAGTGAGAAGAAAGAGAAAACGAAGCAAGTGAATGCTTTTGCTACCAAGACTGAAATTGCTTCAGCTTTGGAGGCTAAGCAACAACTTCTACTTGTTCTATATAAAGATGTTCTTCTCTCTTTTGGCGAACTTAATGTTCTTAACCCTAACTTACGTAGTATTGTGGTGTCTCTTTTGCAGGATTTTGAAGACGTATTCCCTAAAGATATACCACATGGATTGCCACCATTGAGGGGGATTGAGCACCAAATCGATTTTGTACCTGGTGCTAGCATACCCAATCGCCCTGCTTATAGAGCAAATCCTGAGGAGACAAAAGAGATTCAAAGACAAGTGGATGAACTTGTGGAGAAAGGATTTGTTCGTGAGAGTATGTCACCATGTGCCGTACCAGTCATTTTGGTGCCAAAGAAGGATGGAACCTGGCGCATGTGTGTTGATTATAGAGCCATCAACAAGATAATGGTAAAGTATCGTCATCCTATTCCTAGGTTAGATGATATGCTTGATGAATTGCATGGTTCTACTATTTTCTCAAAAATTGATCTTAAAAGTGGATATTATCAGATTAGAATGAAAGTAGGTGATGAATGGAAAACCGCATTTTAGACCAAGTATGGATTGTATGAATGGTTAGTTATGCCTTTTGGTTTAACTAATGCACCTAGTACATTCAAGAGGCTTATGAACTATGTGTTTAGGGCTTTCATTGGTAAATTTGTTGTGGTTTATTTTGATGATATTCTAGTCTATAATAGGTCACTTGAGGATCATGTTGAGCACTTGCACCAAGTTTTATGTGTATTACGAAAGCATCATCTTTATGCTAACTTGGCTAAATGTTCATTTTGCACGGAAAGCATTGTGTTCCTTGGATTCATTGTTAGCTCTAGGGGTGTACATGTTGATGAGTCTAAGGTACAAGCCATACGTGATTGGCCTACACCAAAAAGTGCTAATGATGTTAGGTCTTTCCATGGTCTAGCAAGTTTTTATAGGAGATTTGTGCGAAATTTTTCTACTATTGCTGCACCTCTTAATGAACTTGTTAAGAAAAATTCTGTTTTTAAGTGGGAAAGTAAACACCAAGAGGCATTTGATTTATTAAAGGACATGTTAACTAATGCACCTTTGTTGTGTTTACCTAATTTTGACAAGCTTTTCGAGGTTGAATGTGATGCTTCTGGAGTAGGTATTGGGGCCTTCTTATGCAGGATTCCAAGCCCATTGCGTACTTTAGTGAGAAACTAAGCGGTGCAACCTTGAATTATCCCACATATGACAAGGAGCTCTATGCCCTTGTACGAACTCTTCAAACCTGGCAGCACTATCTCCTTCCCAAAGAGTTTGTAATTCACTCTGACCATGAGAGCTTGAAGTTTTTGAAGACTCAAGGCAAGCTCAACAAAAGACATGCGAAGTGGTTGGAATTTATCGAGTCCTTTCCATATACGATCAAGTACAAGCAAGGTAAAGAAAATGTGGTAGCTGATGCATTGTCGAGAAGGTATACTCTTATTACCACTCTTCAAACTAAATTTCTTGGTTTTGATTGTATTAAGGAATTATATGAGGATGATTTAGATTTTTCGAAAATCTGGTCTTTATGTTCTAAATGTGCTCATCTTGATTACTTTAGGCATGATGGATTTTTATTCAAAAGTCATAGATTATGCATGCCTAGGTGTTCTATGCGTGAGTTGTTGGTTAGGGAAACTCATGGGGGTGGTCTTATGGGACACTTTGGTGTCAAGAAAACTTTGCACGTGTTGCATGAGCATTTCTTTTGGCCTAACATGCGAGTTGATGTTGAATCTATTTGCACTAAATGTATTACTTGCAAGCAAGCAAAGTCTCGAGTTCAACCCCATGGTTTGTATACACCTTTACCCGTTCCTTCACAACCTTGGGTGGACATTTCTATGGATTTTGTTTTGGGATTACCGAGATCTTCTAGTGGTAAAGATAGTGTGTTTGTTGTGGTAGACAGATTTAGTAAGATGGCACACTTCATTGCATGTTCAAAAACTAATGATGCCACTTACATATCTGATTTGTTCTTTAAGGAAATTGTTAGATTGCATGGTTTGCCACGTAGCATTGTTAGTGATAGAGATGTTAAATTTTTGAGTCATTTTTGGCGCACTTTGTGGAGTAAACTTGGTACTAAACTATTATTTTCTACTGTTGCACATCCACAAACTGATGGTCAAACTGAAGTAGTTAATAGAACCCTTTCTACACTATTGCGCGCAATCATTCAAAAGAACTTAAAGAATTGGGAAAAATGTTTACCACACATTGAGTTTGCTTATAATAGGACTGTTCATTCCACTACATCTTACTCACCTTTTGAGTTTGTTTATGGTTTTAATCCTCTAACTCCTTTAGATATTTTACCTTTGCCTACTAATGAAGTTGCTGATCTTGAAGGTAAAAAGAAAGCTCAATTTGTTAGGGATCTTCATGCTAAGGTGCGTGAGAATGTGCAGAAAAAGAATGAGCATTTTGCAAAGGTAGCAAACAAGGGTCGCGTGAAAGTCGTATTTGAGCCCGGAGATTGGGTTTGGGTGCACATGAGGAAGGAAAGATTTCCTCAACAGAGGAAGTCTAAGTTGCATCCTAGGGGGGACGGACCCTTCCAGATCCTTGAAAGAATTGGGGACAATGCCTACAAAGTGGATTTACCTACTGAGTATGGAAACATTAGTGCAACTTTTAATGTTTCTGACTTGTCTTTGTTTGATGTAGGTGATTCGAGGACGAATCCTTTCGAGGAAGGAGGGAATGATAGGTCCCAAGGTCAGCAAGCTTCCAAGGTGACTGAGGATGTACTTCAAGACTTGGATGGTCCTATGACTAGGTCAAGAGATATGAAAATGAAGGATGCTTTGCATGGTCTCATTGTGGACACGCTGGATAATGCGTGCAAGGCGACCAACATGGATCCTTTGTCACGTAGTATACTTTGCTTATGGGCTGACCAAGGAAGGAAGGATGATTCAAGCATGGGAATGAAGTGCCAAACCTTCTGACCGAACCCGCGCCATGAACCCGCGCCGCGTATAGGTGCCGCGGGTACCATCAGAAGGCTCGTTCGTGAAGTGCTTGGAATGCCAAACTTTCTGACCGAACCCGCGCCGCGGATAGGTGCCGCGGGTACCATTAGAAAGTTTGTTTTAGTTGTTTTATGCAATTTTTAGAGTTGTAATCTGTAATAGTCGAATATGAGGTTACAACTAAGGTAAAGTACTTTCTTGGTTATGTTTTTTGTGCCGCCCTATATAAGGGTTTCTTGGGAACAACATGAGACAGAACGTTTATGATATTTTGAGTGAAATTCTCTCTAGAATTTTATTGGTTCTTTGGTGATTGAGAACCGCCATAGGTCTTATCAAGCTTTGCTTGTGGCGACCATCCAATCTCTCTTAGAGTTTCCTTTCGGTTTTGTTCAAGATCTTTAGAGAATTAGGTTTGAACGATTGAACGCGCTCAATTCGGTTCATCTTGATTTTTCTAGGATCGAGGGCATCTTCAAGGGGAAAAGTTCGAGCAACCTACTCCACGTCAAGGGTTCTTGGAAGATCCATCCAAGGGGTCTTGAGTTCAATGAGTAGTAAGCCTAAAATCCAAGGGTCTTGGTAGTCTTCCGTACGCGCAATCTCATCATTGATTTCCTATATGAGGATCTAGTTAGGCGAAAAAAGGTTACAACTACTTCGGACTCCCTTGATGACACTCTTTCCTCTTTCAAGAAGCCCAAGTGGATTTCACGAGTGCAAAGGTGATAGGGATGACATCAAACGATTATGTCAATACTTCCACACTATTGAAATTCAAATGGGACGCACAGCTCAATTCTACTATTATAGGACGACAAAGAAGAAGGGGGCAATGAGGAGGATAAAGACATAGACTTAGGAGATGCAGGCCCCTCAAGACCACCGACTCGTCAGACACGTGGCCCACGTGGCTTACCAGTCGCTACCCTCTTTGACTAGGATAGATTGTAAGGAGCTCTGGACACAATAGAGACTCGGTTGATGGGAAGAGTGGACATGGTGGAGGCTACCCTGCACAGTGACATGAGGGGGATAGAGGCTTGGATTGTGAGCAGTTAGACAAGCAGCTAGAGATGATACGAGCACTCCAGAGCACTAGAGCTTTTATCGAGCACAGCATCCTCCACCACAGGGTAGCCCACACAAGGGAGGCTTTGGAGGAGATTTAGGAGGCGACCTCGGAGTTGCTTAGACCCGTTTGCCCATTTTTCTTATTTTCTTATGCCTAGATTCTTACTTGCTTTATTAGCGTTCTTTATTTTGTTTGACTTCTTCAGATTGGCTTGTAATTATAACTAACTTTACTTTTATTTCTATTATCTATTTCTTATTTTTACTTTATTTTATACATTTTCAGTTGATCTTACTTAGACGACTCAGACTACACTTGGATAATATCTGTTTATGTTACGTGACTATAGTTGAATGCCTCTCATCACCGTTATGGCAAAGTTGTAGTTTTTCATCTAGACAAAAGCCTCCTACTACACGAAAAAGGGGGGGTAATAGTTTCTCTATTCATATTTATCCCTTTTTCATATATTTTGTTCTATCTTTCTCGCATATCGAGAACAATGTACATCTTAAGTGTGGGGGAGGGAATAAAAAGTAGTAGTAGTGTTTGGCATTTGAATGATTGATTTGGTGAATTTTTGTGTGGATTGGGTTTGATTGACAAGGAGTTGACCCTACTTTAGGGGAGATCTGTCAAAATGTTTTCAAAAATTTTCCAAGTAAATCGTCAACTTTTTCAGACTTCAGGGTGCACATTATTTAAGTTATTTCTTAGAGTCCTTTCAAAAAAGACTATGGGGTGCTATCACACCATTGAAAGTCTTTTATTTTGGGAAAGTATATTAGGTGGAGTTAGAGTAATTATTTGAGAATTTAGTGAAGTTAATGTAGTATTTAGAGCCTACTTGATTATTGCAAGTTAAATGATGAAAATAAATGGCAAATAGAACATACTTGGGATGATTACTAGCCCAATAATATGCTAAAAAAAATAGAGAGGGAAAAGAAGAAAAGAATGTGTGAGTTTAGGATTATTCAGCTAGTCTTGGCATCGAGTAACCTGGAATCTTCACTTGATAATGTCGATTCTCGCGTCAAAAGTCACCTAAACTACGAGTATGCATAGCAAGTTGAGCAAATGAAGCATCTAACAACTGAGGCTCTTCACCTCAAAGTTTCGATCTTCACGTTGAGACGGCCAAACTCAAAGTGAATAGTGGATTTTAGTATTTGAGGGTGTAATCAGATTTTGTTGTGTCATTTGGCACCTATAGGACTCATTTACGTGCTAAGGTTGAGCAGGGTGAATTTATCACATTGAAATGACTAAATTAAATGTATAATTGCTCTTGTTTCCCCTTGTATTATGAGTAGTTTGAACATGATGAATGATGGTAATATGTGTATCCATGTAGTGGTTTTAAAGAAGGATTCTTTGAAATAGATTACCTTAATTGCCCTCGTTTAAGTCAGTTGTTGGGTTTGTATGGTCTAGTTGCTTGAGGACTATAAACACCAAATTTTGACACACCGCTCAGTTTCTAACATTGGGGGACCTTTTCCTATTATTTAGAATCAAATCTTGATTTTTGGATAAAAATGAGAAAGTCGGCAATTTTGGGGGCAAAATAGTAATTTTTTTATCCTAAATATTTTTCAGTAGTTTTGGAGGGTCTAAATTCATTTTTTGTACTTTTATACACATTTTTAAATTTTTGTGATTTTTTTCAAGTTTAATTGATATTTTTCATATATTTTGACAGTACAGGAGCAAAACAGTCATTTCGACTTCTAAACATTTTTTGCTATTTTTGGGTCCCAAATTCATTTTTTAGGTTTTTAAAGCATGTTTTTACGTTTTTCTAATTTTTTTTCGAGGTGAATTACTTTTAATAAATTTATTATTTATATTTTTCTTAATTTTTTCATTTTTTGTGCTTTTGGGATAGAACATAATTTTTATTTTATTTTATTTTATTTTTTATAGGGGCATAGTTGTAATTTTAATTGTCAAGGATGTTTTGGTCTTTTACTTATTTCTTGGAAAAATAAGTTTTTTGTACACTATAAATAGTCCATTTTTGGGATAAAAAAAAAAAAAGAGGAGGAGAAAAAAGACAAAGCCTAGAGAGAGTTTTTAGTTCTTAGTTTTATCTATTACACCAAGAACACAAAAAACACACACTTTTTTCTACATTTATCTTCAAGTTTTCACCAAGAACACCTAATAGGTTTTAGTACATTTTCAAACCTACACCTAAAACACCTAGAACACACACCAGTACATCTTCAAGCCTACACCTAAAACATATAGAACACATACTAGTACATCTTCAAATCTATACTTAGAACACTTAGAACACACACTAATTTATCTTCATACCCTACACCTAGTACCCCAAGAACACACACTAGCTAATCTCACACACTTCACACAAATTTAATTTCTCTCACACACACTCTATTCATTTTTCACACAAGTTTAATTTCTATGTCACACACTAAACACACCACTCTACTTTTACACAAACTCAATTTCATCATTACACATGGTCAATACACATACCACACACACTCACATGGTCAGATTCAGCACACACAACACACATGCAACACACGCAATCAATCCACACTATCACACACATTCACAATTCACAATTCACAATTCACATTCACAAACACACATAGACACACACATAGACATAGTCCACAAATACACACACGATACACACACATTCTGGCAAACATACACATAATCACACATTCCAGACACGCATATAAACATACCAAACACACAAACACCTCGCAGGCACAATACTCACAGAAACAAAAACACAATTTACACACACACACAAGTTCACAACTCACACACACAGAGACACAATCACTAGTCTGCCAGTCACATTCACATGATTACACTCATGCTGTAACACACATAGCACTCTCACACTTACACACAAACACATCCACAGCTAACAATTTCTTCATAAACCACCACCGTAGCTCCATCTTTGCAACTTGTAGCCCAGATAACCAATTTCAAGCCTCAATCACTATAATTCACCCATCCCTTCCTCATCATCTAACAGGCAATCAAATTTCACCATTCACCACCACATTAGACTCAATCCAAATTCCAACCAATACCCTCAAATCCACTGCCACACCAAATCTTCAACTGCCCAGCTTCCTTACCAATCACCACCATCAACAAAAACCAAATCTCTCCCTTGCTACCACAAGACCACCATCACAACCCAAATCATCAATACAACCACAAACAATCCAAACATCCTCAACCATATCCCTCCACAAACTACCACATCAATGCTTTAGAGCCCAGCACAACCTGCATACAATATTGCATCTTATCATCAAATAAGCACACACAGTTCCACCAATCCTAAATTCCATCACTGACAACACAATCTCACAACTAAACCATCAGCAACAAAAAATTGCTAGGACTATCCCACGACACCTCCATCAATCACTCACAGACTACTTGCACAATCAACTGCCACATCACAAGCCCAACCTCAAACCACCTGGGAACACCACCGACTGTTTGTCCAGTCTCTACCACAGCCAACCACCACGGTAGGCTCTCCACCACAGCCAACCACCACGGTCAGCTCACCACTGCCACAACCAAGCAGACCACACTGCCTACCCTCCGACCAACTCCTCTCGTGATAGCCCATCAAAAACCACACTGCCACCGTTCCCCATGATCAGGTGAAGCCCTAAATTTAGTCTTCATTTTCTTTATACGGCTTTAATTAATCAACTTTGCTCCTAATTTGGTGGGTTTACGGTGGAATTGACTTAAAATTTGCAAACATTTTGCGGTGGATTCTAATGGATTTTGGGTCTTGGGAGCCTCTAGGAAGTTTTAGGAAGAAGATGATTTGTGGGGAAGGCTTCAGAGACCTTCGGTTGAGAGAAAAGATTAAGAAGTAGAGAAATTAGCGAAAGAGAGAAATGAGACAGAAAGAGAACTTGAAAAATAGATAGAGAAATTGAGAAAAGAAGGTGATAGAGAGAGGAGAAACTGAATCGGAGAAGGAGAGAAGCGAGTTGGAGACTGGGAAGAAATCAAAAGAGGAAGAACAAGAGAGAGACAGAGAGAGTTAGAGTGAGAGAGAGAGAACGCATTGAGAAGCCAGAGGAAAAGAAAGAACAGAGTGACAGAGAGAGAAATGGAGAGGAACAAAGAGAAATTTGAGAGGAGAGAGGAAAGGAAAGCAAAGGAGAGAGACAAAGATTAAGAGAGAATTGGGAAGAAGAGTGAGAGAAGAATGGAGAAAATGGAGTAAAGAGAGAGAGAGAAGAGTTGAATGCCACTTTAAAATTGAAGAAGAAGACTCTGGGTTTGGGAAGATGATGACCGAAATTGGGGGAAAATTGACTAAAAATTGGGAAAAACTTTTAGGAAATTTTTGTGTTTTGAGGGAAGAGGAAATTGGGGGTTTTTGTTACTTCATTTTACTGCTTAATCTCTGATTTTGATTCAATTTAGTTATTAGTTAATCAATTTGATTAGTTAAGAATCCATATGATTAATATAATTTTTTTTTAGTTTTGTTTTTGGTATATTCATTTTTTTCATAATGTATTATTTATATTCTAGCCCTTGCTTTCTTGAGTATTATCAATTGGCCCCCAAGAACTATTTTATGACATGCAATTTTAGTCATGACTATTTAGAGATTGGCCCCTCTAGATTTTTATTTCTTTCATTTCCGTCTTGAAATAATTACAATAATTCCCACTTGTTGGAATTTACTATTTCCCCCCCCCCCCAATTTGCTTTAATTTTCATTTTCGCCCCCTTAGACTCATGTAAATTCTCAATTTTGTCCCTTGATTAATTAAATTTCCAATTATTCCCCTAAGTTCCCTTAGGTTCATATTATTGTTTTTTTTCCCTGTAGCTTCCTAGAATTTACATTTTACCCAGTTTTTGTTAGCACTTCATATTTTAGTCTTTATTTGTCTATATTGAGGTACCTTAACTTGTTTGTTCATTTTGGTTAGTGTTTGTATTGGGTCTTCAAAGAGGTATCCCTATTACTTATTAATTTTCTTTTATGTGCTCCAATGTGATCTTCTAGGCATTTTCTTCCTATGTTTTCTTATTTTACATAATTTTTTGCATATTTATGTGCTTTATGCTATTTAGTTCCGAATTTTATTTTTGTTTTTAGCAAAAGTGTAATAGATAGATTACATTTTCCTTTATTTTTTCCTATTTTTGTATTTAGCTAGTCATTGTAATAGATAGGTCATTTTTACTTTTTCACCCTTAAAAATTACAGTTAATTCCCCCGATGTAATAGCTAGGGCTTACATGCTTTTGTGTGCTTCTATGTTTATATGTTTTACCACTTTCATTAGGATTTTTACATCTAGAATATCATGTTTACGTGTTATGTGCCCCAAGTACTTTTACATGTCTTTTTATGCTTATTTGCTTTTGATTTATGTTTTTACTATTTTTCATCAGTTTTGTCATTCCATTACCACACTAGTCGAACGCTAGTTGTGGCTTTCCCGCTAGTCCAACGCTAGTAGGAAATCTCTAGAAAGGGCTAGTCCAATGCTAGACCCTTAGGTCATTTTAGTGTACACTATTTGTGTGCATTTCACATCCCATTTCACACACTTTTAGTTTTCTTTCTATTTTGCATGATTATTATTATTATTATTATTATTATTATTATTATTATTATTATTATTATTATTATTATTATTATTATTTATTTTGACACATCTTCAAGTGCATGATATTTAGGTTGCAATTTCACTTAAAATTTAGGTCATTTGTGTGATCTGACCAGAAATAATCATCTACTTACGTGGGAAGCGGTGGATTGATAGGCTGTTCCCCCCTCCGTGAGTAGAAAAAGCCAAAAGTCACGAGTTATTAGTTCTCCGTACCCATTATGTGCATTCACCACTTACTATCTATAGTATTTTCCTTTTTCTTTTGGCATTTCATTCTGCATATACACTCGTGACTCCCTCGAGATCTTAACTCGAATTTCACAATTGATGCGATAATCGCGACCAAGCCTTGACAGAACATTTTGACCCTCCCAATATTCGCATTAGACTTAGGACTTGCATTTATATAGACACATCCTAAAGCAATAGAATTTAGGGTTAATTTAGAAAATTTTGATTAAACCTCACAACTAGGCTCGGCTCGGTAGAAAGGGTGCCTTAAGCATGAGTCTTTGCCTTCCCTTTCTTCAAACGTGACTCTCGGTCCTTTTTCTCATGTATTTTTGTAGGCCGGAGTCGAAAAAGGATTTTCAAACATTTTTCTAAAAATTTTATTTTTGTTAAATGATTTTTCGGGTGACTTGGTACACCCTAACTCAATACTTAGTGGCAATTCTAATTTGTTTATAAAACCTTTTTTCAAAAAAATTTGGCCAAACTTGTTGCATTTTTAGTCCCGGCCTTATTTTATTTTTTGAAATACCATTTTTCCTAAATAACACTTTTTCACTAAAAACCCGATTTTTCTCACACATGCATGGTTTTATCAAAAACCTTTCTTTTTGAACAAGGTCACCAAACTGGGCCACCTTTTCGAGGCACGACAACCACGAACCCTACTGTGCTATCGATTTTGGAGGCGACAAGGACTACCAATGGTTTAAGTGTGAGGGAGTTGATAGTTGTCTATCTGCACATGTTTTAGAGTGTCTAAGTGATGGTTTTAAGTAGGTAGTTTGGGATTTTAAGTAGTATTTTCAGGTCAATTCAATCATTTTCTAGACACACTTCATTTTGCCACTTGAAGTTCAAATTTGAGCATAATTGAACCATATACTTGCACTTATTCTATAAGTTTTTGCAGGTAAGAAAATCAAGCATTGGATGGCAGTTAGAAGTGAAGAAAAGGCCAAGGAGAATGACAAGATAAAAAGGTGATTTTGAAGAAAACTGGCCAAACTTCAAATCACTTTGAACAAAACGCGCGAGGTTTCTCGTGTGGCTTATGGACAGAAGGTTAACCGCGTGACCAACTGCGTGCAGTTGTTGCCGCGGTTTCCATCCAAAAAGCAAACGTGGACAAGACTGCACGAGTTTGTGCATGGCAGTGCAAAGAAGAAAAACCACACGCGATTTTCTATCCGGCTGATCCGCGATTTCTTGAAATTTTGAGAAATCGCGGGAGATCAACAAACAAAAACGCGCGCGGTTTCTCGACAAACTTTGCAGCATATTTAGCAGCTGGGACTGACTTTTGGATAGGATATTCACTCTTCTCTCTTTTTCCTAGGGTTTCTTAGATAGAAAAGAGGGAAATTGGAGATTCTTGAGGGAGATAGAGAAAGGGGAAGAAGAGGAGGCTTCAAATGGCAAAAAGGAGCCTGAATCTTCACCACCTAGAAGAAATTGCAGAAATTGACCAAGGGGAGATTTGAAGGCTGCAATTAGAATGAGTTTTTACGTTTCCCTTATGTTCATTAATGTATTTTCTTTGATTCTTATGGGATAAATCTTTGTAGTCTAGATTGATTGAACCCAATTGTGTAATTAATGGATTGATTTTTAGATTATGCTAATTACCTCTCTTCATTTGGTTAATTTGTGATTTTTCATGTTTAATTGGATTGGGATTTTGCATGCATCATTGATTCCATGGTTGATTTTGTATGTGTATATCAAGAGATTGCACATATGAATGGATCACTTCACAAATTAAGACAATTTGAATGAACCGCTAGAGATAGGGTTCCATGAATTATTCCCTTTTATTGAGGTTTGGGAAAGACTTGATAAATTAGAACCTATTAATCTTAAAAAGTCTAATTGGACTGTTAATTGTGAAGAGATTCCAATTGGACAATCAAGAGGGTAGGGATTGTTTCTCTTGAAAAAGGTTACGGTCTAAATTTAGGGGTTTTGGGTTCAAATCAAGTAATTAGTAATAGCATTAATCCAGAATTGATTCATTGAGTAGGCAATTGGCAGATACCACATCTAGACTTAATTTGTCATTATTGTTGTCAATTCTCATTCTCCATTGTCGTTCTCTCTTGAATCTTGTGAATTAGATAGTGTTTTTTCTATTTTTCTATTTTTAAAATTCCATTGATGTTCATTAGGCTAGATAACAGAAATCAAGTGAATACTAGTACTTGCTAATCCCTGTGGGACGATATTTGATGCTTCTTTACACTACTACGAAATGATTGGTTCACTTGCCTATAGTTCCTTTGGTGTAGTTCAAAGGATACGCATCAACTATCGAGCATTGCATCCAAAGCAACTCAAAAATCAAAATTTTCAAAAATTTTGACCTAGTGTATGGCATCAAACCAATTTAAAATCACTCTTTTCAAAATTTGGTGCTCTATGAAACATTAAAATCCATTTTAAACTCAATTTTTCTAAAAAATTTGCCTCAGTATGAATCAGTCTTTCACAAAGTTTTGCCTCAAGCATAATTTTTTTTTCAAAAAAATTTGCCCCAGTATCAATTTGAGATCGATTTTTGAACTGAATTTTGCCCCAGTTAGACTATTGTTGACTGCAAAAAAATTTGCCCCAGTTTCTAACTTTGACGAGAGCCTCAAATGGTGATGGTGCGACCCCACATGCAAAAGAAAACAAACAACTACAATTGCAAAATGATGGTAGGCCCTTAACTCCACTAGTGCATATAAACATAAGGATTGCCTTCTTGAATGTCTGATACAATCCCTTGCTTTACTTTTCACGGGTTCCCGAGCTTAGTGAATTCTGATTCACGGTTCATATCAAATCCCACCAAGTAGTCTTTTCACTTATTTGTATGGCTCTTTCCTTTCCTGTAAATTTAGGATTGCCTTTGATTTTATTCAAATTTAGTAAAATTAACCATCATTATTTATTTTTGTATAAGAGCATTTCACATGCACTGATTAAAAAGAATTTTGTATAGCAAACAACATGAAACACACAAAGACCAGATAAGCAAAAATCCAGTCAAATAAAATATTTTTCAAAATTTACTTCAAAATGATGACTTAAAAGATGCCTTTTGATCTTTGGATGCCATTCTCATTTGAATCAATACAGACGAGAAATCTCAAGCAACTATAGTCATCAACTTTTCAAAACAGCCCAATATAGGCACACGGACTTTCTCACTCGTGAGCCTTCAACTATTGCATTTTTCGAGCCACAATGTCATTCCAAATTATCAACTACAAAGGAAGAAATGAGAAGGACAGCAGTGTCCAAACTTGAGATAGTCTTTTTCCTTTTCATTAAAACAGACTAGTACTTGAAAAACATTTGACATCAGCAAGGCAATCTTCCTTTGATGATTTGAGATAGATATATTACCATCATATGCCTATTTGATTTGCAAGTTTTCATTTCAAAAAATCATCACAAAAATAAAGACGAAAGTTGGTAACATTCTCAGCTCTTGTAATGGGGTCAGCTAATGTGCTGGAAATGTTGAGACCAGAAATGTGGAATTCACGAGGGGTTTAATTAACTTGAAGTCTCTTTTGCAAAGAATTTGCCCAGTTTTGACAGTTTTCTTTTTGGCTCTCTTACAAAATTTTCACCCTGACTTTGCCACTGGCCTTTTGGAGTTCTTCTTTTTCTTTTTTTTCATTTTCTAAAAAAATTGCCCCAATTTTATTACTTTTTTTGGGCTTTATTTTTCAATTGTCCACCTTTTCTTTTCTTTTCTTTTCTTCTTTTTTATTGAAAACAAAAGTTGAAATAAAATTTACCCCAATGTGGGATGTAAATACCACAAAATTGCCCTATTGTGGGCATGCGACCTTCAAATGGGTTGTCAAACGAAAATCACATATTCTGAAGGGCCAAAGAGGAAAACTAGAGGAATAAATATTTTAGGAAAAAGAAGGAAGGCGCGCTTTTGATCCGTCCTTTTTTGCAACAATTTCAAAATGAAAAGCTCCTTGATGGTGTCTGAATTAATATCCAGGGAAGTATCCAACCATCCATTTTTGCTAGAACATGATAATGCTTCTACTATTTTCTTTTTGGATGAGAGAGATCGTGCTCCAATTGATCCAATCCGTTCGAATGTCATTAACCTACAAAAATTCCAAAAACTTGTGTGTCAATCTGCTCAAAATTATTTCTACCTCAAAAAATTTTAAATTTTGAGTCAACAAATATACCAAAATGCATCATTTTGACCCCTGTCAATTTCCCCACGCTTGAATCATCATTTGTCCTCAAACAATTTGGGAAATATGAGATCAACTAATGATTCGAGCATTGAAATCACTAATGTGTATTCTAAAATGTATTTTCTTAAGACCAAGCGAATAGCCATTATGCAATTTATTGTCTTGTCCTTAATACTGATAATATCAAGCAAAGAAGAAAGAATTATATCACAATTAAGCAAGTTAAGCCTAATTTCTTCACCTTATTGAATTTCAAAAGTAAATGAATCATATAATCCATCGAAGAGCATCACATGTCTATGATCAATTTCATTTTTTACTAGAGGGAATTTTATAATATTGAACTAATCAATCAAGATACAAGAGTGTCTTTTGACGTGAAAGCCAACATTGGCTATAAAGGTTCCCGATTACTTAACATCTCAGTTTTTAAGCAAGTAACGCAAGCTGTATTTGAGAAGTCAAATTGCCTTTTTACGCAAGAATCGACATTGGTTGAATGAAGATCCCTAGTTACTCAACAATTTACTTGCTCAAATTGCAAGGCATTGTAGATACTAAATTTTGACACACCATTTATTTTCAAACATTGAGGGGCATGTTTGCATTTTTTTTTCTTTTGGGCCAAATTTTAATTTTTCAATAATCTGGGGGGCAAAGTAGTAATTTTATCTGTAAATATTTTTCTATCAGCTTTTGGGGGTTTTAAATTCATATTTTTACTTTCATACATATTTTTAAATCTTTTGCGATTGTTTCGGATTTAATTGGTATTCTTTTTATATTTTACGATGCATAAGGGCAAAATGGTAATTTCAGCTCACGAACACCATTTTAGGTCATTTCAGGTTCCAAATTTATTTGTCTAATTCTTTAAGCATGTTTCTAAATTTTCTTGATTTTTTCGGGGACAATTGCTATTTTTTCTGTAAATATTGCATTCAAGGGCAAAATCATCATTTTACAGTTTAAATTCATTTTTTGTCAATTTTGAGTCATATATGCATTTTCTAGTGTTTTAAGCTTATTTTAATTTTTGGTAATTTTTTTGAGGCTAATAGCCATTTTTCGTGTATTTTCGTTGTTTAAGGGCAAAATCGTTATTTCACACCCCGAGTGCGTTTTTATCAGCTTTAAGCTCTGGCTTTTATTCTTGAAATCTACTTTGAATTCTTTTTGAAAATTTTAGAGATTGCTGTCATTTCTTTGTATTAATTTTTAATTTTTGGGGTTAAAAAATATTTTTTTAAAATAAAATTAATATTTTTATTACCGGTGGCATTTTTGTTATTTTGTTGCATTCTTGGTGACTAAGACAAGTGGCCTATAAATACCCCTTTAATCAGCAAAAAACAAAGAAAGAAAAATCAGAAAAAAAAAACACTTTTTACTTTATGCTTTAAGGATCAAAACACACACTATTTCACCTAAAAACCCACACTAAAGCTGCCATTTTTCAATCGCTGTTCACTGTTCATCAGATTACTGTTCATCGTCTTCAGCCTCAGACTTTTACTGTTCATCTGGCTTCTCCATTTCTACTATTTATCTGGCTTCTCTATTAAACAGGTAATTTCACAGCTTTTTGTTTTTTTATTGGTTTTCTTTATGTGTTTTTAGTTTGATTAATTAGTGATTTTGTTAATTGATTCAATCTATACGAAAAGCTATCTGTAAATTTACAAATTTTGCTTGAAGATTGAATTTTTTGGGCTAAGATTTTTCTGGGTTTTATCTTTCAAGTTTAATTCTTCTTTCCTTCTCCTCCCACCGTTTCTCCTCTCTCTCTCTCTCTCTCTCTTCCTCTGCCAATCCAGTAGCTCCTCTAACCACCACTGTTCCACCAGGCTCCACCGCCTCAAATCCAAACTCCTCCCTCCACCGCCTCAGCCAAACAACCTCATCCCTGCTGCCCCCTCAATCTAATCTCCACCAGATGACCACCAGTTTCAGCCCCTGCTATCACACAACCACAGCAACACTGCCCAATCACCATTTCCATAGCCTTTCCACCCGAATCAACACCAACAAATAAACAATTACATACAGGCACACATAGAATCAGACGCACACACACACAATCAATCATGCACGCACACACAATCATAAGCCAAACCCTTCAAACACACACTGGTTCGCACAACAATCACACACAGACCATCAAAATCACTACCCTCCAAGCTAATTCCCTATCTCCACCCTCACACCACTACCTATTAACCTGCAATGAAAATCAACAAACGATAGCCCCATCAACCAAATAACTTACCCAATTCACCTACCAAACAACACAACTGCCTCCCTTGTCTCCTACCTCCAAAACCATTGAATCAATGACATAGTTCCACCGTCACCCAATTGCTCAGCCTAGAAACCATAAGATTGCAATCACAATTATCAGTTTCATCAATGCAATTCCAAGATTTTATTTGCACATGGTTCCACCATCACCCAATTGCTCAGCCCAGAAACCATAAGATTGCAATCACAGTTAGCAGTTTCATCAATGTAATTCCAAGATTCTATTTGCACAACCACACATATATACACACAATCAATCACACACTTAATTAATCAGACACACGAACATTTAATCAATCACACGCATCTGAATAATCACATAAACACTCAGAAAAATCACACACAAACGCACACACATTCACCCACCCCTGACCTTCCCCACTACCACCACTGAAACAGGTTCCCATCACTGCACACCACATCCCCATCGCCACCGTTCTAGCCCCATCCTAAAGCTCCTCACTCCCTCACTACAACCAAAACCACCAAAGCACAAATGGAGCCACCTCATCAATTCCAAAACCACCATTAGCCGTCCTCCAACCTACAATTCCTCCAAAAATCACAAACCCAAAATCATCACAGCCCTCCAAACAACAAGTTCCCATCATTGTAACTTAGCTATTAACCCATCACCGCATCCCTTCCTCCGATTCGAGTAAAGACTGGGGAAATTAGTTTGACACCTGGTAAGGAAGCAAAGAGAGATAGATGGGGGGTGTGGGTGAGATGAGAGAAATAGAGAGCAAAGAGAGAGCGAGACAGAAAGAGGAATGAGGACGGACGAGAAGAGAAAATCAGAGAGTTAGAGGAGAGAAAAAAAAGACTGGAGAAGGAAATAGAGGGCAGAGGGAGTGAGATGCTTAAAGAGAGAAAACGAAATAGAAAAGAGAAGGAGATGAGAGAGTCGACGGACAGAGAGAGGGAGAAGAACAAAGAAGAGACATTAGAGAGAGCAGAGAAGGAGAAGGAAAGTAGAGAAAGGTGTAGTGATTTTGAAGTGAATAAAGAAAAGAATATAGAGAGAGGGAGCAAGAGATTGAAGTGAGCAGACGAGAGAGAGGGTATTTGCTGAAGGAGAAAATCAGAGGAGGAGAAATCAAAAAGCAATAGGGGAGAGAAATACAAAGCTGGGGAAGAAGAAAGAAAGAGGGAAGAAGAGAATAAAGAGAGAAGAAAAGAAAAGAATAAAAAAGAGAAAAAAAAAAGATGGGTGAAGTCTTTTTCTGAAATTTAAAAAGGGAAGAATGATTTTTTGGGGGGCTGAAATGCTGTTTTAATGTTTTGTTTTTCTGTAATCTATTTGATTTTCTATCTTGTTATTTAATTAATCATGTCTGATTTGGCTTATGCCCAGTTTAATGTAGTAATTAATTGAATTAACTTAGTTATTTTTTTTAGTAATTAGTGTGCTTTCAATTTAGCTTAGCATTTTATTTTTATTTTTTTATATTTTATTAATTTATTTATTTATTTATTTATTTATTTTTTATTATTATTTTTTATGTTCATTTTGTCTTCTCCTGGTCATTTGGTTGTAAAAATATACACTTATGTGTTAACTCTCATTTTTCTTGAATATTATTAACATGCCCTCAAAGATTCCATTTTTTGTGCAATTGAGTCCTTGCCTTTTATAAATTGACCCCCCTAGTTTTAATTTCTTTCAATCAAGTCTTGACTAACTGCAAAAGTGTTTTGGCATCCTAGAATTTATTGTTTTGTCCCCCCTCCCCCCAATCTACTTTAATTTTGAATCTTTGCCCCTAGACTTGTGTAAATTTCAATTTTGCCCCTCGATTAGTTGAAACTTCCAATTTTGCCCTTTGGCCCTAGCTTTGTTTGAGTTTGTTTTAAGCCCTTAGTTTAATATCATTTGTATTTTACTATAAATTTGTTAGAATTTTTATATTTTGTGATTTATTTCATTAAATAGTGGTACCTTTAACGTATTTGTTCATGTTCTTAGCATTTAGTACCGGGTCTTCAAGAGGTATCTCCATTTCTCATTAATTTCATCTTTATGTGCTCCAATGTACCTTATGTGATTTTTATGCATTTTATTCACATATTCCCTGATACAATTGCGGGTTGCGACCCTCTTGTATATCAAAGGAATATCTTTCCCAATGGATCATCTTGAAAAGAAATCCATACAAAACAACAACCCAATCTTCTTGACCCCTTCATAACTTGTTGAAGACCCCAAGAACAACTTGAGTTGTGGTAACCACTCGATATTCTTGACCCCTTCGTAACTTGTCGAAGACCCCAAGAACAACTCGAATGGGTTGCTTCGAAGATTCAACCAAGATCGTTGAAATCCTCCTTTTGCGTCACAAGTTAGACCCCTAACCAACCCGTGGAATAGACACCTAACCAACGTGTGGAATATACCCCTAACCAACTCGTGGAATAGACCCCTAATTGACAAACCCAAAAGAATGAATCAAATCACGTGGAAGAAACTCTAAGCGTAGGTTTGGGTTGCCATAGAATCACTCCAATAAGACCAGGATTTAGTTCTATTCCAAGAACTAAAGAAAACTCTCGTAGAGAGAAAACTCACAAATTTTATTGATTCATCATAACATGTTCTTAAAATAATACAAAGAATGACCTTTTATAGGCAAACGAAGAATATTTTAGAAAACTTACAAAAAAACCTATCACAATCAAATAACTACCATAAATATTACAACTTTGTAAACAAAGTAAAACACGAAATTAAAAAAACGCATCCGCACTTTCTGATGAAGGCCGTGGCACGGCCTTGGACGCGACCTTGGTTAGAACCCTTTTTTTGTGCTATTTTCTTCACGCCTTACTTCATCCAACCTGTAGACACCAAATTTTGACACACTATTTATTTTCAAACATGGGGGGGCATGTTTGCACTTTTGTGACAAATTTTTAATTTTTCAATAATTTGGGGGACAAAATAGTAATTTTATCTGTAAATATTTTTCTAACAATTTTTGGGGGCTTTAAATTCATATTTTTACTTTTATATGAATTTATTAATTTCTTATGATTTTTCTAGATTTAATTAGTATTTTTTATATTTTTACCAGCATAAGGGCAAAATGGTAATTTCGTCTCGCGAATACCATTTTAGCTCATTTTAAGTTCCAAATTCATTTTTCAAATTCTTGAGGCATGTTTCTGAATTTTCTTAATTTTTTTTGAGGCCAATAGTTATTTTTCTGCAAATTTTCATTGCCCAAGGGCAAAATCGTCATTTTACAAATTAAATTCATTTTTGTCAAATTTTGAGTCGAAAAGGCAGTTTTCCAATGTTTTAAGATTATTTTTAATTTTTCTTAATTTTTGAGGTCAATAGTTATTTTTCTGCAAATTTTCATTGCCCAAGGGCAAAATCGTCATTTTACAAATTAAATTCATTTTTGTCAAATTTTGAGTCGAAAAGGCGTTTTCAATGTTTTAAGATTATTTTTAATTTTTGATAATTTTTTGAGGTCAATAGCTATTTTTCTGCAAATTTTCATTGCCCAAGGGCAAAATCGTCATTTTATAAATTAAATTCATTTTTCATCAATTTTGAGTCAAAAATGCATTTTCTAGTGTTTTAAGCTTATTTGTAATTTTTGATAATTTTTTTTTGAAGTAAATAACTATTTTTCTGTGAATTTTCTTTATCCAAGGACAAAATTGTCATTTCACATTCCAAACTCATTTTTCACTAATTTTTGGGTCCTAAATTCGCTTTTAAGTTTTAAGCATGTTTTTAAGTTTCTAAATTTTTCTCGGAGTAAATTAGTGTTAATGAATTTATTATTTATATTTTTCTTGATTTTTTTTATTGTGAAAGAATAGATTTTTAAAGGATAAAGTTGTAATTTGTAGTCAAGGGTATTTTGGTCTTTTAACCATTTCTTGTAGGTTAAGACTTGTGCAGTATAAATACCCCATTTGGGGAGAGAGAAAAAAAAGAATGAAAAAACCCTAAAACACTTCTTCTTTTGTGACTTTTTAGATCAAAACACACACACTTCACACCACAAAAAACACACAAAAGCCACTGCCTTTTATTCATTTTTTCGGTTACTGTTCATCGATCTCGGCCACTGTTCATCCTATCCACACTGTTCATCAGATCGCTTTTTGAAGTTTTAAAAAGGTAAGTTCTTCTTTTAATTTTATTGAATTTTTCTTTCATTTTGGGCAAATTGGATTAAATTCATATGTTTTGTTGAAGAATTTTACTGAAATTATTAAATTTATTTTCAGTTTTTGCTTTTCTTGAATTTTTCTTTAGTCATTTTTCTGGTTTTGTTCTTGTTCTCTCTCCACCGTCTACCACCCTTACTCCACCGCAAACCACCTATCTCCACCGTCTGCCACTTCCCAGTCGCCACTAAAAAATACTTCTATCACCTCAGTTCAGCAACTAGGTGACCTGCAATGCCATTTGCAATAGACCCAAAATCACAAGATTCAGCCCCCACCCTCAAAACGCAATTCACAATAAATCACTGCATAAAATCTAGACCCCAGTTCCATAACTCCTAAAGTCAATCTCTGCTCCATCGGATAACCATCACAACCCATGAAAGTCTCTCCCAATCGGCAACCTGCAAAAAATCACCCAGAACCCCAAACAAACCCACAAACGCCTCCCATTACCACCCATAAGCTCCCCACCGCAATCCGAGTCCACTACCAGACTCAACAATCCCCTCTAACTCATCGCCAATGCCCACAACCTTAGTCATTTGAACTACCCAAACTGCCACAAACAGCCCCAAAATACCATCAATTGAGCAGCTTCACCGCAACCAGTTCACCATCCTTTGCCCAACAACCAGCAGCTCTGCTCCATCTCCAAGCCACCACCACCGTTCACCTCTGCCTGAACCTAATACCAACACTCACAACCTGCAAGGAAAATCAAAACAAGGCAAGACGCAGTCACAACAGCCCAGAACCAAACCACCTTTGAATGCCATCAGAACACCATCATCTCTAGTTCCATCAGCTCGTGGAACCCTAATTAGCCACCAACAACCACAATCATCATCACAATAACACAGAAATTCTCACATAAATCACAGAATTCCTGCAAACTCTTACACAGGCACATGTTCACCGACCGTGTACACACACCGCTAACACAAAGTACACACAGAAATTTCTCACACTCACGCACATCATACAGAACACAAACGCACAACTCACATACACACGATTCACTCACAAATCAGGCAGTCACACAAAGTCACAACACACACAGAAACACCACACAACCGAACGGCCACCCAATCAATTCACCTCCATTAACATCCACTGCCTGCAAGAGAAAACAATCAAACAACCACAATCACAGTCCACTTCATGTTTACCACCTGAAATCGTACAAACCACCACCACACGCATCCCTCCCCTGTTTAGAGAGAGAGAGAGAGAGAGAGAGAGAGAGAGAGAACGAATCTGAAAGAGAACAGAGAAATCGGAGGGGAGCAGGGGCAGAGGAAGAAAAAGAGAGAGGGAGTTGTAGACACGATAGAGAGGCTGCAAGAGAGTTCGGATTGACAGAGAACAGAAGGGAAGGCCAGAGAGGGAGAGAAGGGAAAAGCCGAACAGCGAGAGAGAGAAGAGAGAATCGGCGGGTGAGGGAGAAAGAAGAAGGAGGAAAAGAGAAATAAGGAAGGAGAGGAACAAAGATCGAGAAGAAGAAGCAAAAGAGAAATGGAGATTAAACAGAGAGGGATGGAGAAAGAAACAGAGAGCATAAAAAAAACAAAGTGAGATAAAACGGAAAGAGAAAAAGAAGATAACGAAAGGAAAATCGGAGGAAAGAAAAAGAAAAAGAGAAAAAAGAGAAATTAAGTAGAAGGGGTGGGTATTTGGTATTAGCTTTTCTTTTCTGAACTGTTTAGTTTTTAATTGGGATTAATTGTTTGAGTTGTCTTCTTGATTAATCTAATTTAGTTTTATTTAGTTTCCTATCTTAGTTAATTGGGTTAATGCGGTTATCTGATTTTTTAGTTTAATTTAGCATTTTTTTTAATTTTATTTTTTGTTGTTAAACGCATCATACCCCTAGACTTGTGTAGATTTTTAATTTTTTATCCCAATTAGTTTAAATTTATTATTTGATCCCAATTTGCTCTATTTTTTATTTTTCCCTTCTAACTTGCTATAATTTGCATTCTTCTAAATGTGTTTGTATTTCATATTTTACTCTTTATTTCATTAAATAGTGGTCCCTTTAACTTGTGTGTTCGTTTTTAAGCTTTTGTACCGGGTCTTCGAAAAGGTATTCTCGTTACCTTTTAATAATTTCTTTATGTGTTCCAATGTGCTCCAATGTGATGTTATGCATTATTTTTATTATTATTTGTTTGTTTCTTATTTTACATGCTTTTTGCGTATTTACGTATTTAATTTATTAATGTTAAATTTTATTATTTTGACGAAAAATGTAATATTTTGTATTTAGTTAGTCAATGTAATAGTTAGATTATTTTTCTCATATTTTAGTAAAATTTTGTATCTAGATAGAAAGTGTAATAGATAGGGCATTTTAATTTTTCCCCTTTCAAATTGTAAATCAAGCCCCCCCAGTGTAATAGTTAGGGTTTATTTGCTTTTGTGTGCTTACGTGTTTATTGCTTTTACAGCTTTCCTTAGGATTTTTGCATTTAGAATAGCATGCTTATGTGTTATGTGCTCCTATGTGATTTTATATGCTTTTATATGTCTAATTTACTTTTAATTCATGCTCTAATGTTTAATTCATGATTTATAATATTCCGTCACCACACTAATCCAACGCTAGTTGTGGCTTCATTTCTTTTTCTCGCTAGTCCAACGCTAGTGAGACTTTTTAGAATGGGCTAATCCAACGCTAGACCCTTAGGGCACTTTAGTATTAGGGACACTCGTGTGCATTTTACATCCCACTTCATACACTTTTAGTCTTCTTTCCATTCTGCATGATTTTGATTACTATTATTTATTTATTTTAGACACGTTATTAAAATACATGACATCTAGGTTGCATTTCACTTAGACTTTAGGACATTTGTGTGATTCGACTAGTAATAGTCGCCTATTCACGTGGGAAGCGGTGGCGTACAGGCCGTTCCCCCCTCCATGTGTAGAAATATTCAGTCACGAGTTATAGTTCCCCGTACTCGTTATGTTGCATTCCTACTTTCTTCGATCACTTACTATATATTATTATTTTCTTTTCCTTTTTGCATTTCATTTTGCAACCACACTCGTGACTCCCTCGAGGTCTCGATTCGGGTTTCGCAATTAATGCGATAATTCCAACCAAGCCTCGACGGAACATACCGACCCTCCCGATATTCGCATTTAAACTCAGGATTTGCATCCATTTAGATACATCCGAACACGATAGAATTTAGGGTTAATTAAGGAAAATTTGATTAAACCTCGCAACTAGCCTCGGCTAGGTTGAAAGGGTGCCTTAGGCGAAAGCCTTTGCCTTCCCTTTCTTCAAATGTGACTCCCGGACCTTTTTCTCTTGTTTTTCATAGACCGGAGTCGGAAAAGGGTTTTAAATGATTTTTTCTAAAAATTTTTATTTTTGTTTTATTAAAACGATTTTTCGGGTGACTTGGTACACCCTAACTCAGTACCAAGTGGCGACTCCATTTTTCAAATAAAACCCTTTTTCAAAAAATTATTTGGCCAAACCTGTCGCGCTTTTAGTCCCGGCCTTATTTTCTTTTTAAAATACCATTTTTCTTAAAAATACATTTTTTAAATAAAATTTGATTTTTCTCACACACGCACGGTTTTTCCAAAACCTTTATTTTCGAAAGGGTCACCGAGACCGAACCGTCTTTCGGGACGCGACAGTCAACGACCCACTAACACCCAGTACACTTTTTACTTTACGATTTTTCGGATGCGACAGTGTGTCATTTTGGGGCGCGACAGGATTTTGGCGACTCCACTGGGGATCACTAGTGAGTCCGAGCACTAGGTTTAATCACCTTTTCCTTATTTAACCCTTCTATTCCATCGCGTTTGGATGTTAGGATTGCATTTTTCTTTTCTAGGTTTTTAGGTCTTTCTTTTGCATCTCACACACTTCCCGTCTCTCGGCTACTTATGTGATGTATGTATGATTTATTTACTTTTGCTTTATTCAACCGCGCTTGCATTTTGGGAGGGGATAGTCACCCTTAGAGCCGACGCTTTATTATTCCCTCCTCTCATAAGGAGCACTTCATACGTGCATTCGATGATTTTACCCTTTTTTCTATTTTTTGTGGTTATCGACCACTCATCCCAATTAGGAATAGGATTGATCTACTTAGGCATGTGCGCGGGGCACGATGTGCATGTAATCATGTTTAGGAGATCACCCGAACTCTCGACTTAAGTCCATAAGTCTAGAGATTCGGGAACTTTTAAGATCCACTTGGACACGTGGCCGGGGCACGATGTGCACGTAGCAGTGTCTGGGGGATCGCTCGAGCCACCGACCAAGGGTTTTGGGATCGATGACCCTTGCCTTTAAGTCTGAAGGCTTGGGAACCGACAGCCTTATTGAGTCTAGATGCATTAGTGAGCTCAACCTCATGCATCCATGTAGAATAACTTAGGATAGAGTCAGCTTTACCCTATCAGGTACATTCAGGCACGAGAGGAGGGAACCAACCCCATTTATTTTCCTTGTTATGCCATTTACTATTATCTATGTGTATTACTTGTTTTTTGTCAATGTGTTATGTGTTATTGGTTGAATAAACTAAAGCAACTTCTTTCCTATTTTGATTGCATTCACAACCATAGAATAAAGAGCCCTGGCATGGTGCTCTCATAGGAAGCCAACCCTCTTTTGGCACGTTTAAATGTCTTTTTCATAATTAATTTCTTTGAGAAAGATAAAAATGGAATTTCATAAATTTTTTGCAAATTGCATTTTTGTTATAAATACCCAAGAGTCAAGTTGTTGTAAATTGTGTAAAAATCACGAAAATTTAATTTTTTAATAAGAAGTGTAATTTCAAATCCTTTTCAAAGTTTATTCATTCTTGTTGTACTTGTCAGTTTTATTTGAACCAAAAATTTTCTTAGAGTCAATAAATGCACCCAAGTGGTCAAATTTTTGCACAATTTGCATTTATCCCTTTTTCAAAAAAATTAATATGTCATTTTTGCTGTATCCCCCGCCCTCCCGTCCCACATTACACAAAAGGTGATTTTAGCACATATTTCATTTGATTATAATAAACTGACATTGTGACTTGTATATTTCTAAATAAAGTCATGATTTTTATTTTCTTTCAATGTTGTATCCCACAACCCCATAAAAGCTCGATTTTTCAATCAAATAAATTTTAAGTTAATAATCCTTCGTACAATTCATGGTCCATCTTTCTCGAAGAAATTCAACATCATTTTTCAAATTTTGCATTTTTGATTATTTTAAACCTGCTTTAATAAATTGGCATCATACATAAACCCTAGAAGGAATGCCATTTCAGGGAATCCCATGATAGGAAAGCCGCCCTTTTGTCTTGGGTACTTAACCCTAAAAAGACATGCACGTTTATATTTCAGTACCATCCTGGCGGGTGAGACCCTAGGTAAGGTAGTACGAGCAAAACAGAAGCATTTGCCTCTCGATGAATATGGCGTGTTTTTCACTAGAAAAGGGGGGTCTCACCCTAAAGGATTGCATTTCATGCTAGGCCTACCCTTGGCACAATAAGGGCACTTCCTAGGACATGCATCCAAATTGTTTATACATTTACTAACTCCAATCTTTTTCTTTTCTCTTTCCTTTTTCTTTCTCAGAATAAAATAAGGCAATGTTATGCAAGATAAACACCTGAATCATGTTCTTTCGATTCCCATCTTTCAGGTACAGTAAATCATAGCTTCTTTTCATCGAAGCCCCATTTACACGCGGTCTCGCGCCAAACTACTGCATATAAACATGAGTAACCATCCGGATTCTTCCGAAGTGCCAGCAGGGAATCAAGCATCTGAACTGACTGCTGCTAAGGGCGCAAATGAGTGAAATGTTAACCAAGATGAATGACATGACTCACGAGGTGTCCTCACATAGCCAAATCATTGCCCACTTCATAAGCAATATGAACAACAATGGCTCCACCTCGAATGTACCACTCGCTCGGGAAACTCCGCACATGCAACCCAATGCAGGTGGAAGTACCCTTGGTACAAACGACAATGACCCAGCTATCCAGATACAAGTCTCATCTTTGAACACTCAAGACACTCAGATACCACTCCCACCTATTCAAAATCCTCAAGTGTCTGTTCATGTTCCATCCAGCCCTAGAAATACCCAAAATGTTCTGAACCAACCTTATTACCCCCAGCAAGCAACTCAATTCACCCAAAACACTCAGCCACCACCAGCTCTTAACGCGAATCAGTTTGTGATTGATAACGAGTATAAGGGGGGAGCAGAGATGGAACCCTTTGCTAGGGAAGAGAATCCCTTTATGACTGATAAGACATTGTTGAAGAGACTGGATAGGTTTGATGATTTTATCAAAGAGAGTCAGGGGTTTGACAGATACGGTGGATTGGATTATGAGGATTTTTGCATGTTTCCGAACACTCAATTGCCACCGAAATTCAAAGTGCCAGAGTTTTCTAAGTATAATGGCAGTGGGGACCCTGTGGTGCACCTCAAAATGTTCTGCAACAAACTTGGAAGGCCAACGAGAGATGATAAGTTGCCCATGAGACTTTTTGGAGAGAGTTTGGAGAAAGATGCATTAGAGTGGTATTTAAAATTGGACTTCTCAAAGATCCGAGGTTGGAATGATCTTTCACGGGCTTTCATTAAACAGTATGAATTTAACTGTGACCTGGTACCAGATAGATTTGCTTTGGTAGAGTTAAAGAAGAAACCCTCAGAGAGCTATGTAGCTTACGGTCAAAGGTGGCGAGGTGTTGCTGCTAAAGTGCATCCACCTATCGATGAAAACGAAATGGTTAAACTGTTCATTGATGCTCAAGACCCACCGTATTATCAGGCCATTGTGGGTTCCATTGGAAAAACCTTTGCTCAGGTCATCGAACAAGCAGAAGCCATTGAGAGAGGAGTGAAAAAGGGAAAAGTGGTAGATATGGCTGCTATGAAATTACAAGTTGAAAATCTACAGAACAATAACCATTTGAAGAAAGCAACTAGGAAAGAAAACCGAACAGAAGGAAGGGGAATCAGTTTTTGTGCTAAATCAAGGCCCGAGACCTAAACCCAGATTCCAACCCAACACGAACTATAATGCCAACTATCTGCAGCACTCTCCATCAGCATATGCTTTTCCTACTTTTCCACTATGCCCTCAACCAGTTTTTCATACCCAAACCCAACCGATGAATATGCAGCCACTTTTTCCAAATACGCGACCCACATTTCAGAATTTTCAGCCTGCACCACAAAATAACCTACTGTCCTCCATTCCAACCTCACCCAAGACCTATTCGTCCCAATACTTGTGTTCCACCCAACCACTCTCAGAATGTTATGAGTCTGGCAAATCCCCCACAGAGAGGATTCAGGACTTTCACTCCTCTTGGTCACCCTTTGGATCAAATTTATGAACAACTGAAAGCAGCAGGTAAGATCGGTACAATACCTCAGGCTATCTACTCTGATGGACTGCCTCGTGACTATGATCCCCAGGGTTTTTGTGCTTACCATTCAGGAGGCCAGGGACATTCCACAGCTAATTGTCGGGCATTAAAGCACAAAATTCAAGACATGATCGATGATGGAGCAATCATGTTGAGGAGAGGAGGGGGACAGACTCCAAACGTGGATAACAATCTTTTGCCTTCCCATGAGCCCACTATAGGGATGATAGAGCTACAGGAGAAATTGACAATGGGGTTAAAATTAGATACTGCTGGTTTCAATGTTATTGATGAAGGAGCACCGAACAACTGGACAGCTGAATGACGGTGAATTTAGAATTGTCTTTGTTTTTAAATTCATTTCCAGATAGAGCTCTAGAATGAATTTCTTTCTTAAATGATTTTAGTGTCTGGCTCATATCCTGTTTTTCTTTTATTTTCATGAGTCGTGAGTCCTTATTTACTTTTAAATAAAATGTTTTGTTTTAAACTTGGACTAAATTTACTGCTTTCCCAAAAGGCTGGCGCCAGTAGGTATTTGTAAATACTCCATTTCCAAGAAAATGCAAGTTTGAATTCAATGAAATGAAAGTTTTCGCATTTTGTTTATTTATTCAATTGTTTCTATATTTTCATTTTTTTTTCCTTCAGGTGGTCAAAATAAATGCCCATGGTTTTCGGATGTCATCTTATTTGAAACTGATGATTGCCACTTCGATATCTCTTTAGATTCCAAAATAACATAAGTTGTTAATGAGGAGTTAGAGTGATACTGAATAGGGATCTGGACTCCGTGTTAAGGATTCTGAATGTCAAGCTACGAAATGACAAGCTAAGTTTGGATGAATATTTGGAGAATTCAAGCACAACGAAAGGAATAAGTGTGTAGGGGATATGACTTTAACCAATTTACAAGAGGAATTTTGTTGTTTCATGTCCACAATTTCTTATTCACCTTTGGATTGTGCTGTACAAGTTATTGTGAGGTGAAGATAGGGGATGTCACACGCTTGATGTTTGTCTAATTCCCCTACTAGTTGAAATTATTTTATGTGATTTGACAAATGCTTTCTTTGAGCAATAAGAAATGATTATTATGTGGTTTAGAGTTTTATTCTTATAGAAAGTATATCTTGTAAAGTGGTTAGAATTATGTCTAAATTTTTCACGTTTGATGAAAATTTCTCTATTTTACTTAATTTCACATGTTAAATAATGATTATGGTCAGTTAGTGCACTCATGTAATCTGTAATGTAACATTTGTTATGAGGGATTGAAAAAAAAAAGAGAAAAAGAAAAAAAGGGAAAGAAAAAGAAAAAAAAAAGAAGAGAGACAGAAGAAAAGAAAAGAAATAATACAGTTTTTCTACTCCAATGGTTCTCGTGCTTAGTAACCGGGAGTCTTCATCCAAAAAATGTCGACTTTCGCGTCAAACGGTACTTGGATTATGAGTAATACATCATAAATTTGAGTAAGTAAATTGTTGAGTAACCGGGAACCTTCATAACCAATGTCGATTCTTGCGTAAAAAGGCAATTGTACTTCTCAAATACAGTTTTTACTATTTGCTTAGAGATTGAGGTGTTGAGTAACCGGGAACCTTCATAACCAATGTCGGTTTTCGCGTCAAAAGACACTCTCGTATTTTGAGTGATTAGTTCATTAGAATAAAATTTTCTCATGTGAAAAATGGAATTGATCATAGACATGGGATGCACTTTGATTGATCGTATGATTTATTTACTTGTGAAATTCGGTAAGGCGAAGAAGTTTAATTGAATTGGCTTAATTGTGACATAATTCTTTCCCCTTTGCTTGATATTATGAGTATTAAAGACAAGATGATAAATTGCATAAGGGTTATTTACTTGGTCTTGAGGAACTGCATTTTAGAACGTACATGTATAATTTCAATGCTTGAATCACCAGTTGATCTCACATTTTTCGAATGGTTGAGAACGAATAATGATTCAAGTGTGGGGGAGTTGACAATTGTCAAAATGATGCATTCTAGCACGTTGGCAGATGATGTTAATATATCTATCCCCATCAAAAAGGAAGATTGCCATACTGATGCCAAATATTCTTTGAGCACTGGTTTGTTGCAAATTAAAAAGGAAAGATCATCTCAATTTTTGACACTGTTGTTCATTCCACTTCTCCTCCTGAAATCAGTAATCGGGAAGAACCCTATGGTTAGGAGAATGTGACAAGTTGAAGGCTCACAGATGAGAAAATCAGTATGCCGACATGGAAATCATTGAGAAGTTGATAAGAACAACTGATCGAGGTTTTTCATCTGCATTGATTAGTTGTGGCAATATTAGGATTCAAATGGGAATGACATCCAAAGATCAAAAAGCATCTTTTAAACCATTATTCCAAAATTAACTTTTTTTTTGAAAAATGTTTCATTTAATTTTATTTCATTTAGTTTTGTGTATTGTTTATTGTACATAATTTCTTTTACACTATTACATGTGAAGCATTTTTCTAACCAATTCATGTTTTGAAAATTTTCACATTTTGCTTTGTTCAAATTTGAATAAAAGTAAACGCAATTCTAAGTTTATCAGAAGTCAGAATCATGAATGAATTGAAAGACTATTTTGAGAAGTTTGGATTTGAGTCGTGGATCAGAATTCACTGAATCGGGGAACTTGCAGAGAGTAAAGCAAGAGATTAGTCAAAGACTCAGAATGGCAATACTCATGTTTATATGCGCTAGTAGAGCCAAGGGACCGTTAGATGGTGGCATCACTTTGGCAATTGTAGTTGCTTCCTCTTTTTGCAGGTGCAATCACATCATCATCACATTGAGCCCTTCATTAAGAATGAAAACTGGGGCAATTTTTTTAGATAATGATGACTTGATCAAGAGTGTAATTCATTACAAAAAATCAATACTGGGGCAAATTTTTTTGGCAAAAATTTGACTTTGAGATTCATTTGTACTGGAACAAGCTTTTTGCAAGGGATGAATTTAAATAGATTTTCATGCCAAATCTCAAAAGAGTGATTTCGGGTTAGTTTGATGCCATACACTGGGGCAAAATTTTTTTGAAAATTTTGATCTTTGAGATGATTTAAATACAACATTCGATAATTGTTTTAAGTTTTCCCATATCTCAAATTTCTTTATGTATTTTTTCATCAGTCTGGATCTCATTTTTGTTCATTTTAGTCTGGTGCATTTTGTTAATCAGTTTAGGATCATGCATTCACGCATTTTATCTAGCAGCCTGTGTTACATCATTTTGTGTTACTTTTTCGAACCGACACTTGTTCATCATTTGATTAGCGTGTTACATGTTATTTTGATGTTGTCCAGCCTTAAGCATATTTTACTTTTCTGCTTAAGCCCCAACTCGTCCGTTGGGTTCACTTTTCTGCTTAAGTCCCAACTCGTCCGTTGGGCCCCAGCTCGTTCGTTGGGTATACTTTTCTATTTAAGTCCCAGCTCGTCCGGTGGGCCCTAGCTCATCCGTTAGGTTTACTTTTCTGCTTAAGTCCCAGCTCGTCCGTTGGGCACCAACTCGTCCGTTGGGTTTACTTTTCTATTTAAGTCCCAGCTCGTCCGTTAGGTTTACTTTTCTGCTTAAGTCCCAGCTCGTCCGTTGGGCCCCAACCTGTCCGTTGGGTTTACTCTTATGCTTAAGTCCCAGCTCGTTCGTTGGGCCCCAGCTCGTCCGTTGGGTTTACTTTTCTGCTTAATGCCCAGCTCGTCCGTTGGGCCCCAGCTCGTCCGTTGGGTTTACTTTTATGCTTAAGTCCCAGCTCGTCCATTGGGCCCCAGCTCGTCTGTTGGGTTTACTTTTCTGCTTAAGTCCCAGCTCGTCCGTTAGGCCTCAGCTCGTCCGTTGGGTTTACTTTTCTGCTTAAGTCCCAACACGTCCGTTGGGCCGCAGCTCGTCCGTTGGGTTTACTTTTCTATTTAAGTCCCAACTCGTCCGTTGGGCCCCAGCTCGTCCGTTGGGTTTACTTTTATGCTTAAGTCCCAGCTAGTCCGTTGGGCCCCAGCTCGTCCGTTGGGTTTACTTTTATGCTTAAGTCCCAGCTCGTCCGTTGGGCCTCAGCTCGTCCGTGGGGTTTACTTTTCTGCTTAAGTCCCAACTCGTCCGTTTGACCCCAGCTCGTCCCTTGGGTTTACTTTTATGCTTAAGTCCCAGCTCGTCCGTTGGGCCCCAACTCGTCCGTTGGGTTTACTTTTCTGCTTAAGTCCCAGCTCGTCCGTTGGGCCCCAACTCGTCCGTTGGGTTTACATTTATGCTTAAGTCCCAGCTCGCCCGTTGGGTCCCAACTCGTCCGTTGGGTTTACTTTTATGCTTAAGTCCCAGCTAGTCCGTTGGGCCCCAGCTTGTCCGTTGGGTTCACTTTTCCGCTTAAGTCCCATCTCGTCCGTTGGGCCCCAACTCGTCCGTTGGGTTTACTTTTCCGCTTAAGTCCCAACTTGTCCGTTGGGCCCCACCTTGTCCGTTGGGTTTACTTTTTCTGTTTAAGTCTCAGCTCGTCCGATGGGCCCCAGCTCGTCCGTTGGGTTTACTTTACTACTTAAGTCCCAGCTCGTCCGTTGGGGCCCAGCTCGTCTGTTGGGTTCACTTTGTTGGTACTACTTGGAGAAATTAGTTAGAATTTGAGATTTACTTGCTAGATAAAGTGTTCTTGTGGTTAGATAGACTAGTATATGGCCTTTAAACCTTGAAATTTCATGTGTTATATGTTGTTTGGTTGAAGATTCTTGGAGTAGAATTCTTGGAATTTAGTGGAATTTCGATTGAATTTGAACTTGAGTTGAACATAAAAGTTGTAGAACTTGTTGAATTGGGTTGGATTGTTGATTTTTCTTGCAGGAAAAAAATTTGGGTTAGTCCGATTTTAAGGGGAAATGCTGCCGAAATTTTTGTAGAATTAAAAGAAGAAAAATTGATAAGTGAGATTTTAAGCCTAGAATATGTTCAATTGAAGGAAATTGAAGTGTAGGAATTTTTAGAAATGATCTAGTGCTAGATTAAATTTTCTTAGAATAAGTAAACCCTAAACCCTAGAAACCCTAAAACCAAAACCCTAGAAATAAGTGGGGTGTTTTCTTGAATTTTTCTTACTAAATTTACTAGGGTTTTACTTGGGGGTTTTCATTATATTATTTTTTTTAAATTTCAGGGTCCGAAAATGCATCACGACCATTTTATGAAATATTTTCATAGGCATTTCAGGTGAGTGTCTCTATGTGTGCATGATGCATGAAATGCTTGTCCTACTTGAGACTGTTAAATTATGAAATATTATGTTATACTTGAAATTGTTATTTTATGACATGTGTTACTTGAGGAAAGAGGTGTACTTTATCACTTCTATTCCGCAATGTGTTACATGCTTTCATTATCCAATGTGTTACTTGTGCATGAGACTTCCGTGACTAACTTCACCGTTACTTCACGGATAGTCAACTCGGACAGGCTTGGGAGGATATAAAGTGCTAGGTGTTTTAGGGCGTGATGTTCTTTCCCTTATGAGTTGTGAATCCTCAAAGAGGCCAACTCTGGATTGAACTTTCTTGTGTGTTGGCCCTCTAGGGTTGAGATTTCTCCCTGGATGTGGTAGCCTGTACGGAGGTTATAAGGTGAATGGTGGTTAGGGTTCTTGCTTGATAATACTGGCATGACCTTTGATAAAGACCCGAGCTATTATCTCAGTTCTAACATCATGGTTACATGATCAGTACTTGCTCTTTCTGTGGTTAAGCTTGCTTCCGTAGTTGAGCCCTGTATCCGCCATTAACTACGTGTTAATTAAAGTGTTCATGCCTTACTTATTTAATCTTGTCAATTATTTTGTTCAATAAAATAATAGATTCTGGGTATGACTGCATGACTTGGACACTCACTGGGCTATTATAGCTCATCCCTTTCATTTGTTTTCTTTAACCAGGTTTCCAAAAATACTAAAGCGGGAAAAGCTGATTTTGGACGTGTACATGTTTTATTTCGTGTATTTTGATAGCCAAACTATTTTGGGCTACCTTGGTGAAAATCATGTATATGGTGACGTGTAAACTTCTTGATGTTACTTGTACCTTTAAATGAAGTAATGTGAATATATTTTATTTTATTCTATTTTATTTCATTTTATTTGGAGTTAAGCACGCATGCATGTTCTGAGTGAGTGCTCGACTTGAGTCCTGGCGAGAGCTAGGCAGGCAGTCCGCTAAGCCCTTTGGTGCGCCTCTGGGTAAGGTGGGGCTGTCACAAGTGCAATGTGTGCTTGTGTGTGTTCTGGCAGAGGGAAAAGAGAGTGAGGGAAGTGCAGGTGTGTGTAGTGTTTCTGTGAGCCGAGGGAGAGTCTGTGTGTGTTTTTTTTTTTCTGTGTTGTCTACTCCCTGTGTTGCAGGGGGGATTAAAAAAAATAATAATAAAAGAGAGATTTGTGATGATGATGAGTGGGCGGGGAAGAAAGAAAATCCATCCAAAATCCCTGCAAATCTGCTGAAATTTGGTCATGAGGCTGTTCTGATGGTAGCAGCCATACTGCTACAGTAGCAGGCTGCAAAATGCAGCCTACTCTAGCTTTTTTTTTTTTTTTAAGCTATTGGTAAAGGACATAAAATAATAAAATAAAATAAAATAAAATATGGACTCCTTAGAATTACAAATGAAATAAAATGAAACTAAAGCTAAAACTAAAATTTAGCATTAGTAGAAAAAGAAAATTTAATAATAATAAAAATTAGAAATTTTTAAAATTAATTCATCATTTGAAAAATATATCATAGACAACAAGATATCATTTGAAATAATTATCAAATAGTTTAAAAAAAATTATTAAAAATATATATATATTTTTTACATAAAATCTATAAAATATTTCACACAAAGAATTCTTAAGTAAAGGTGCATAAAAAAAACGTGACATAATATGATAAAAATTATGAAAATTACAAAAATACTAAATGATTTTTAAAAATCACAAAAATTTTACACAAAATATATTATCGCATGAAACACATATACTAAAGTTTTCACTCAAAAACTTTTAAGATTAACGTATTCTTGGGAAATGTGCCCTTAATAAATAAAAAGACAAAAATTAAATAAATACTAAACGACCTTAAAAAATTATGAGATTTTTGCAAAAAATTTATGAATGTACAAAATGCATATATAAAATTTTTCACTTGGAAAATTCTCGTAAAAAGAGTGCATTGAAAAACGTGCCATTAAGCTTAAAATACTAAAATTTTAAATAAATAATAAATGACTCCAAAAAATCATTAAAATTATAAATAATGATAAAAATAGTAAAATTGTATATTTAGGAAATAAAATAAAATAAAATAATATTTATGTGGTGAAATTACCATTTTGCCCCTGATGCGACAAATTAGACGTAATATACACAAAAATTATAATTGACCCCCGAAAAAAGAAAAATGTCCCCTAAAATAAAGTAACATACATATTTTACAAAAGGTGTGTCAAAATTTGGTGTCTACAAATCCAACTGAAGTTCGTAGTTTCTTGGGATTAGCTGGCTATTATCGGCGGTTTGTTAAGCATTTTTCGAAGATAGCCACACCACTCACTATTTTCACCCAAAAGAATGTTAAGTTTAATTGGGATGACCGATGTGAGCAAAGTTTTAATGAACTCAAGAAAGGGTTAACATCAGCTCCAGTGTTGGCCTTGCCCAATGAGAAGGAAACTTTTAGTGTATATACAGATGCTTCATGGGACGGTTTGGGATGTGTACTAATGCAAGGGAAACAAGTAATTGCCTACGCCTCTCGTAAGTTAAAACCTCATGAAAGGAATTACCCCACACATGATCTGGAATTAGCAGTTGTGGTATTTGCGCTCAAGAAATGGAGACAATATTTGTACGAAGTCACTTTTGAGGTATACACAGATCATAAGAGCTTGAAATATCTGTTTTTTCAGAAAGAGCTAAATTTCCGGCAGCGCAGATGGGTGGAGTTATTAGAGGATTATGATTGTACTATTAATTATCATCTGGGTAAAGTCAATGTGTCACAGATGCCCTAAGTAGGAAAGTACAAGTAGCTAGCCTAGCCATCCGTGAGTGGAGCTTGTTAGAGCAACTTAGTGAGAGTAACCCACGAATAGTTGGCTCTAAAGTGATTTGTGGAAACATAAATGTACAATCTGAATTGTTGGAACAAATTAAAGAAGCTCAAGGCAAGGATCCTACGTTACAAAAACGGATAGAGAAAGCCAAAGCAGGGATCTTACCTGAGTATAGTGTTGGACTGGAAGGATTGTTGAGGTTCCGAAACCGGATCTTTATACCAAGAGATGAAGAATTGAAGACAATAATCTTGGATGAAGCTCACCAGTCCAGATACACTGTACACCCGGGTAGTACAAAGATGTATCAAGATCTGAAGAAACTTTATTGTTGGGACAACATGAAGAGGGAGATAGCACAGTATGTTCAAAATTGTCCTACATGTCAACAGGTAAAGGCCGAACATCAGAGACCAGCAGGGCTATTACAACCTTTGGAAATCCCAGAGTGGAAATGGGAGCATATTACCATGGATTTTGTTTCTGATCTACCAAGAACCCAAAGAGGGTATGATGCTATTTGGGTAATTGTTGATCGACTGACCAAATCTGCTCATTTTCTACCCATGAACATGACTCATCCGTTGAAGAAGCTTGCCCAAATGTTTGTCGATGAGGTGGTGAGTCTTTATGGAATTCCAGTAAATATCGTCTCGGATCGAGATTCTCGGTTTACTTTCCGACTTTGGAGACAAATGCACGAAGCTTTGGGAACAAAATTGAACTTTAGCACAGCTTATCACCCCCAAATTGATGGACAGTCCGAACGAGTGATCCAGATTTTGGAGGATATGCTACGAGCAAGTGTGATGGATTTTGGTAGCAGTTGGGATCAACATGTAACCTTGATTGAGTTTGCTTACAACAACAGCTATCAATCCTCTATCCAAATGGCTCTCTTTGAGGCTTTATACGGAAGGAAATGTAGAACACCTGCCTATTGGGATGAAGTAGGAGAATGAAAGATTTTAGGTCTGGAAAAGATACCATGGATAGAAGCAGCGTACGAGAAGGTCAAACTGATACAACAACGACTCCAAACTGTGAAAACCCTAACACGGGAATAGTGCCTTAGGGCTTTACTATTCAAATTTTCTTATTACATGTCATTTTATGCATATTATTTTGAATTAATGTTAGTTGAGAAAGGTTTTCCATTTTGGAAAAAAAAAAAATCGGAAGAAGAGAAAGAGAAAACACCGTGAGTGTGTGTTAGTGTGTGTTTTGCATAAAATAGAGTTTTGAACCACTTTCATGATTTTCAAATATTTGACTATGCTCAAGTTTCACAATTTCAAGTATTAACTTGGAAAAAAAAATAAAAATAATAATAATAATAGGTTTTACGCTAAAAACACTTTTGTGCAAAAATTACGCGTTCGACGTTTAAACGGGTATTTCATTTAATGACTTTATTAGAAGACCTTAAACCACTTTTAAAAACACTCAAACATGCCATGTGCTTGAGGAAACACAACCCTAATTTCACTCCTTGGTTTAAGCTAAGCTTGACACCTAACCTTGCATTTTGGCCAAACCTTAGCCAAGTAAAATGATTTCCATTTTCTTTCATTTCTTTGCAGCCAAATCTCTTCCATTTTTCCCTCAAAATTTCGTGCCTTATAGCTCCATTTGCAGCTGAAATATCTCATTTTGCACCATTCCAAAAGCTCACAAAAGCTCAAGACAAAACACAACTTCTAGCAACCAAAACTTCACCAAGAAATTTCAGCTTTCTTCCTGCAATTCCAGTCGAATTTCAGCAGTCTTTGGAGGGGTTGTTGCACCATCAATTGCACCTACAACTACCTAACATCTTGTGGTACATATCTCTTCAACTAACTTGTAAAATTGAGCCCTTAAATTTCTGTTTTGGAGCTGAACAAAAACCGGCAGCAAAGCTGTCAAAATTTCCAACTTTTCACTTCTTGTTTAGCTTCTTGTTTTGATAGTTGAATTTAGTTCTTTTGGCACCATTAATTCTTGTATATTTTAGCTAACTTATGGTTTATGATTACACCTTTGATAGCCTATAAATACTTGGTTAGATTAGAGCTTAATTAGTGGAAGTTTAGCCATGGATTCCTTATGAAACTTTGCTGAAAATTTTCTGATTTTGGGACCTTCTTCTTGGACGAATTTTGTGGACTGTTTTACTCCATCTTGCACCATATATTTACTGCAATTGTTAGCTCTTTTAATGCTTTATATAATGCCTTAGTTGCCCAAGAAAAGTTGGAGGATTTGGTAGATGAATTGGCTAGGGAATTAGCTATCAAATTTGATCTTCAAATCTGGAAATTTCTGGTTTGATCTTCTTATTGTTGGCTGAACCACTTTGCTTCATGTTCTTGACATTTTTGCATCATTTTATGTCATTTGATCTTCCAAGAACTTGAATGTTAATATAGTTATTGTTTATTGCAAGTTAGACCCTTAACTTATTAGTTATATTTGTTTATGTCTTGATTAGTTTTACTTATTCCATATAAGTCCTAAAAATATCTAAACCCTAAACCCTAAACCCTAATAGTGTTTTAAAACCCTAAACCCTAAACCCTAATAGTGTTTCAAAACCCTAAACCCTAAACCCTAATAGTGTTTCAAAACCCTAAACCCTAAACCCTAATAGTGTTAAAAAAAACCCTAAACCCTAATAGTATTTATAAACCCTAAACCCTAATAGTAAACCCTAATAGTGATTTTCCAACTTTATACCTAATTAAGTTTCCTTTCTTTTAGAAACTAGTTTTGATCCAAAACCTTAAAATGTTCACTTTAATACTTTTAAACAAAAACTATATTTATATAAGGTTTAGTTTCGAATTTTACTTATATTATTAAGACTTGGTGTGACTTAATTTGGGATTTTAGGATCTAATTTCCCTAGAAAAGTGTTAAACTCATTTTAGCCATAATTAAACATAAATTTTCGACACATACGCTAAGTTAACATATAACCTTCTAGTATGATTCCTTTTATTAACGTTTTGGAAACCTTAGTTAAATTTCTACAAATTTATGGATTTAACCTTAGAATAGTAACTAAACCTAATTCTTTGAACTTCCAGGGTTCCAGTCAAATATTTCTCCTTATCCCGAATTTTCCTGAAAATCTCTTGAGGTGAGTGTTCCTTTACTTGCGCTTGCGAGTGTTTATTTGCTTTTCCTATTAGATTCCATGTGTTATTTGCCATACTTGAAAGCATGAAAATGTGGTTACAAGGGCGAATATGTACTTTATCGTATTCGACCCTAGCTTTCGATTATAAATTATATTTGACTCAATGATCTTGAACTATACTTGACTCATTGATATTGGACCATATAAGTGGTTGGAGGTTATAAGGTGTTGGGGTAAGGGAATTTAAACTCTCTCCTTACGAATGTAAGTCCTGGACAAGGCAATTCCTAGGTTTGAGCTACCCTATCTTTAGCCCTCCATCATTGAGGACGATCTCACATGGAGTGGTGGTCTTGAGGAGGAAAGGTGAATTGGTGGGATGGAGAATTACCTTGATCATTGGCAAGGACAAAATGAAACGTCCAAGCACTATTGCCATTTGATCCAAACAATGATGTGAATCTTATTTGCCTTGAATTACTTGACTTGTATCTTAATTGAATATTTCTCCCTTTGGCGAAAGTTAACATTGTTTGCCAATGGTTGAGAAGACACTTATCCTTATACTTGAAGTAACATTGAATTATCCTTCCCGTGGTCGAGTGACTCCCACGGTTGATCTGTATCCTACTTTATCTTTACTTGTCTTTTATATACTTTATTGCTTTGACAAGTTACTTGTATGTTTGCATGCTTTGGAACCTCATTGAGCTTCTAGCTCACCTGCTTTTATCCTTGTTTTCCTTAGCAGGCTCCGATTGACATGAAGGTTGGTACGAGTGTGAGTGCTAGTCTTCTAAGTCATTTCTCTTGATGTATATTTTGATGTTGTACTAGGATTTTATCTTAGCTAGGTTAGAGTTGTAATAGTTTGGGATTCTATATATTTGTATGGCAACTAGTTTGAAAATATTGCAAGTTTATTTATATTTTGAAGTTTAGTTTACGTGTTTATTACTTTAGTGACTCGAGTCCTGGCGAGAGCTTAGGCAGGCAGTCCGCTAAACCCTCTGGTTCGCCTTAGGGGAAGGTGGGGTTGTCACACAAACTACACAGAGTCGACAAAAGAGTTATGTTGACCATCGAAGGAAGGAGTTGGAGTTTGAAATAGGAGATAAGGTGTTTCTCAAAATCTCTCCATTTAAAGGAGGCATTAAATTTGGAAAAAAGAAGAAACTTCAACCAAGATACGTGGGACCATTCAGAATCGTTAAACGTATCGATAATGTTGTATACCAATTGGAACTGCCTTCAAAGTTGTCCAAAATGCACAATGGTTTTCATGTGTCTGTCTTGAAAAAGTACCACCCAGACCCACGACACGTACTTCAACCAAATGAGATTGAGTTTGATGAAACTTTAGCATATGAAGAGCAGCCAGTTCAAATCTTGGATCGCAAAGTGAAAGAATTGAGAAATAAACAAATTCCTCTTGTCAAAGTGCTCTGGAAGCATCATGACTTAGAAGAAGCCACCTGGGAAACAGAGGAAGAGATGCGGAAAAATTATCCCAAGCTATTTGAAAATCCAGGTAGAATTTCGAGGACGAAATTCTTTTAAGGGGGGGAGGATGTAACACCCTCGAAATTCATACAAAATCATTTAATTCACATAATGTCTATTAATAGGAAAAAGAAAAGAAAAGAAGAAAACCGAAATTAGTTAGAAAATAAATAATAATATGATTTCTATTATGTTGTAGCATGTTGTACTTTTTCCTTTAAGAGTTGTACCCTAGAAATCTTGCAAGATAAGTGGAAGATAAATGTTAAAACCCTCCTCGAATTATGGTTACCCAAGTGGTGACTAAGGTGCAAGAAAGTCAAACTCTATGCTCACTTATGTCTTGCTATGATTGGTTGTCATTTTACCCAATTCTTTCTTTATTTCTTTTCTACTTTACTTGGCCTATTTTCTCTCTTTTTCTTCTACACTTGGCCGGCCCTCTCTTCTCTCTTTTCCTCTCTTTTGCTTTCATTTTCTTAGAGTTTTTCTCTCCATTTTGATCATTTTTCTTCCATTGAAAGTGAATTAATCTCCTCTCTAAACAAAGATCTAGACTTGTTGGAGGCATTTACCATGAACTTTTATTATTCTTTCCAAGTATAAGTTATAGTTATGTAGATTAATACTCATGTTCTTGTGGTTAAGCATGATTAATTAAGCCATGAAAATGAAGTTTTATTCCATGATTATGATGTTTATAGGCTTGTAGGACTTGTAGCTAGTGTTTGAATCTTGATATAACAAGAATTGAGTATTGATTAGTTGAAGAACCTTGGTGTGATTCAAGTGTTTTGATGCAAAATTTGAGTGCAATTGGATTGATTTTGACATGGAAGTTGTAGAACTAGTTGAAATTGGACTGGTTGGTTGTTTTCTTTACAGGTTAAAATTTTGGGCTAGTCCGATTATAGGGAAAATACTGCCGAAATTTCAGTAAAACCTAAGAAGTAAAAAGTGAATAGGCTATAATTTAAAGCTATATAGGTTGTAATTTAGTGATTTAAACGTGCAAAAATGTCTGAAGATGAACTATTAGTGAATCGAATTTTTCCGAGCAAAAACCCTAAAATTTTGAAAACCCTAAACCCTAGGGTAAAACCCTAAACTCTAAAACCCTAGAAAGACTTGGGGTATTTCTCAAATTTTCTTATTGAATTACTTAGATTTTAATCAAGTTTTTATAAGACTATTTCTTTTTAATTTCAGGATCCGGAAGTGAATCTCGACCCTTTTACGAAATATTTTCCTAGGCACTTCAAGTGAGTGTTTCTGCGTGTGCATGTTGCATGAAATAATATGTTATATCTGTAAATGATATTCAATGACATGTGCTATTTGAGGAAAGGTGTGTACTTTATCACACCTTTTCTGCTAAATGTTATGTGCTTCATTGCTTTAATGTGATTGTTTGTGCATGTGACTTTCGTAGTTAACTTCACCGTTATTCCACAATTAGTCAAACTTGGTGTGTTTTGGGGGAATATAAGGTGTTGGGCGTTATAGGCGAGTGAAAAATTTCATATCTGAGTGAAGTCCTCGAAGAGGCTAACTCATGATTGAACTTTATAAATATATTTAGACTTCCGTGACTAACTTCACCGTTACTCCACGATTAGTCGAACTTGGTGTGTTCGGGGTTATATAAGGTGCTAGGGGTTATAGGCGAGTGTTATTCTTTCCTAATTGAGTTAAATTCCTCAAAGAGGGTAACTCTGGATTGAATTTCAAGTATCTCGGACCTGAGCTATTAACTCGGTCCCGATACCACTGTTATATATATTTCAGTGAATGATACTCCTGCGGTTGAGCTTGCTCCCGTAGTGAGCCTGTATCCGCCTTTGATTATATGACACTTCACATTGCTTAATCATTGTTTATTGAATTTGTTAATTATTGTCATTCTATGTTTATTACTTTACTGGTATATTGCTTATTTGGAGCACTCACTGGGCTATCATAGCTCATTTCTTTTATTTGTTTTCTTTACCCAAGCTTCCCGTACTACTAAAGCTGGAGAAGCAGATTTTAATATGTTAGATGTTTTATTTATATTTTGGATAGCCAAATTGTTTAGACTATTATTGTAAAATACATTTTGGGATGTAATACCTCTTAGTGGTACTTAAACCGTTAAGTTTAATTCTAGTAAAGTATTTATGGGTTATATATATGTGTTTGGATGATTTGAGTGAGTGCGTGATTTGTGTCCTGGCGAAAACTAGGTAGGCAATTCGCTAAGCCCTTTGGTGCGCCTCTAGGTAAGGTGGGGCTATCACACAAAATTGGACTGATTGATAGAAAATATGTTACACAAGATCTTGTGTATTCAAAAGGGATAGAGTAAAACCCACATTATAAATAGCCAATAGTGAAACCTCAACTTGACACTTGATATAACATTCAGTCTTAAGTTCAGTAACGCAAAATACAATATATTGTGATGTAAGGTAATAAGGGGAGTAACGCAGTGGAAAATTTAAAAATTTATTACCTTAGCCATGGATCTCTTTGATGTAATCTATACGATTAAAGGGTGTTTAGCACAAATACCTCAAGCATAGAAGGTTTCTATGCTTCAAAGGGCAAGATCCTATTCGATGAAGGTGTTGATCTACCATGAAAAGCCCTCCAAGTGTCGAGCCTCCAACGATATTCACACGAACACGATCTTTAGGAACCTTTGGGCTTGCTTGTCTTGCCTTTTGAGTGCTAGCTCCCTTGAATGATTCATGAAGAACACAAGAAGAAGAAAGAAACCCTAACTATTAGGAAGAAGAGAGGTGGCGTTTTTCTAGGAAAGAGAAACGCCTCTCATGCTCTCAAGTTTTCTCTCTCTAGATTTTGTGTTGTGTTTCATCAATCAATTCAAGAGTCAAGGCATGGACTTATTTATAGATGTAGTATCCTAGTCTTTAAGGAAACAAGAGCAATTGGAAACCAAGAAGGTTTAGGAAGCTTACCTTAAGCTAATCCTATTCCTTTAGGAAACCTATTCCAAAAGGAAACCAAATAGCTTTTTAATTCCTTTTAGGAAACTAATTTCCATCAAAACTTAGAATATTTATAAATAAGTCCTTTAAGTTAATTTATCACATAAATTAACCCCATAAGTATCTTATACTTATCTTAATAACAATTTAACCCAAAGACCATGTTCTTATTGTGTGTGGCCAATTAGGTTCCATTCACGTTGGCAATAAGTACAAATTATAACTCATTAATTAATTAATTAAGAGCCAAATAAATTAACACTTTAATTTATCATTAATTCACTAATTAATTAATTTGCACTTATAGATCATGAGTGGCGTCTAGCAATGCATCATGACCACCCAAGTGAATAGGAAAGTCATATGGTAGACTACACCTATCAATGACAATGTTACCGTGTAATTAATATCTTTTCACCACACTATATCCCAATTAGTCTAAGAGTGTAGTGTGCACTCTTTAAATGACTAATTAATGATTTCTTGTTCCCGAAATACAACTTTCATAAAATTATAACCTTGAAACTCTTTCAAGTCATACTTTCACTTTTGCGCAAAAGATTCTTTAAGTCATATTTCAACAAGTGGCCAATCCGGGATATACTCTCCTATAATAAGGAGTGGTGAATCCTATATCGATTACTCACTATCCTTCCATACTTCATACTATACCCAACCTCTACCGTATGGGCTACTCTTTTACGAGCACCGAGCAATAGAGTCAAAGCATAGCAATCCACACTCAAGATACCATGGTAATCTCAAGTCTAAGGATCACTTACACCATTGCCATTAAGAGTATAATTCATTAGCATTATGAATAGTAACTCTCGGCGGATCAATCCAATGAACTTGTTCTCTAACAAGCATCCACATACCAGCTTAGGTGTCGCACACCATAGTTGACGAGATCAAATACTACTTACCCTAAGTAGAGGCAAAGTATGTGCTAGTCTTCCCATATTAATGATGTCCAATCTCATTAATACTATAACTAGGGATATTTAAGAATATAACTTAATGTGTAATAAGAGTCTCGTCATTGTAACTCTTACAATCTCTTATACATAGTTAATATTCTATGGACTTTATCAAATAAACAAGAAATATTAATAACAAGTATTAAATGACAAAGAAAATGCCACATATATAAGTATAACACGAAATAAGCGTAATAAACATCCCAAAAACCAACTTGGTTTTAGGGCATACACTAACAAACTCCCACTTGCACTAAAACCAATCACCTATAGGTTTTAGGCCATGAGCATGACTATCATGCCCATTCTAGGACAAGGCCATGGTGAAAGGATTAATGACACTTACATTGTGGGAACTTCCTCTATCTTTTCATCATTTGTACCAAACTATTTCTACAAATAGATGGCGGCACGAACCTACACTTTAGGATCATGGATGAGACTTTAGTTCCTTGATTAAGCGATGGCACAATTGTTTCATAAAACAATAGAAGGAACTATTCTTTGTCCAACAAAGAATCCCTTGATCCATAGTAACTTCTAAAGCTACCATGTACTCGCCTTTGTTGTAGAATATGTTGTAGTGTCTATCATAAAACGTTTTTTATCCACTACAGTTCAACGTGAACACCAATTCATCTCATGATTTTCTTATCATCCCTATTGGATTAAAAGCTTGTATCTTTAAATCCCACACTTCTTAAGTGTAATCTCCATAGTCAAAAATAGTCTTTTAGTGCTTCTCGAGTACTTTAAGAATATTCTTTGATAACCATCTAGTGACACTCACTAGAATTGCTCGTAACACTTAAAGCCAGAAGACATCGGGTCTCGTACATAGGATAGCATATACAATAGAACCTATTGCAAAAGCATATGAGATCTATTAATGCTGTCAATCTCGACAAGTGTCAAAGGCACATGTCTCTCAAAAGACTAATATCCTATCACATAGGTAAAACCCCTTCTTCGATTGCACTATGATAAACCCTTTAGCATCTTTTGCCTATGTACTTGGATCTAGTGAGACCAAGCAACCTCTTGGATCTATCTATATAGATCTTAATTCTCAAATTAGAGATCGCCTCTTCCTTATTAAGAAATTCTTGGACAACCATATCTTTACTTTTAAAGTATGTTGTTTTCATCAACGATATGTCATCCACATATAGTATCAAGAAAATGACAACGCTCCCACTCAACTTTATATTTACACATAGCTTGTCTTTGTTTTTAAGAAAATCTAAACTCTTTGATTACCTTATCAAAACAAATGCTCCAACACCTTGACACTTGCAAGAGTCCACAAATGGACCCTTGGAGCTTGCGTACCCAATGACTATCAATGGAAGTAAAGGCCCAAGGGATGTATCATATACATGCCTTTTAATTCCCGTTAAAGGATGAAGTCTTTATATCCATTTGTCATAGCCAATGGCTTAGCTATTTTCGAGAAATCTTTGATGAATCTCCTATGGAAGCCTGCATGTCCAAGAAAACTTCGTATCCCTTTTACGTTACTTGGTGGGGGCAATTGTTCAATTGTTTTAATTTTTGCTTTATCTACTTCAATTCCATTAGTGGAAATTTTGTTCCCCAAGACTATTCCCTCTCTAACCATGAAATGACATTTTTCCCAATGAAGAACAAGGTTAGTTTGTTCACACCTTTGCAAAACTAGTTCAAGATTATGCAAACATTTATCATACGATGAACCAAACACCGAAAAGTCATCCATAAATATTTTCATAATTTTTTCAATATAATCTAAAAATAATGCTATCATCAATCGTTGAAAAGTAGCAGGTACATTACACAAACCAAATGGCATTCTTCTAAATGCAAATGTACCATATGGACACATAAAAGTTATTTTTTCTTGGTCCTTAGGTGCCATGGCAATTTGATTATAACCGAAATAGCCATCAAGAAAACAATAATACACATGTCCAGCTACTCTTTCTATCATTCGATCAAGAAATGGTAAAGGAAAGTGGTCTTTTCTAGTTGCTGCATTTAATTTCTTATAATCTATACACACTCTCCAACCATTAATGATTCTAGATGGAATTTGTTCATCATTTTTTCCTGTTATGATAGTCATTCCACCTTTCTTTGGTACCACATGTATTGGACTAATCCATGCACTATTAGAAATAAGGAAGATAATACCTGCATCGAGTCACTTGAGAATTTCTTTTCTGACCAGCTCTTTCATGTTTGGATTAAGTCTCCTTTGCATTTCTACAACGGATTTGCAATTTTCCTCCAATAGAATGCGATGCATGCATATGGAGGGACTTATTCCTTTTAAGTCGGAAATAGTCCATCCTATTGCCGTTTTATGCTGCCTTAGTACTCTTAGTAATTTGTCTAGCTACTCACAATCAAGGTTAGCATTAATAATAACAGGTAATGTTTCATTCTTTCCAAGAAATACATACCTGAGGTGGCTAGGAAGTGGTTTAAGCTCCAATTTTGGTGCTTGTTCAATTGATGTTGGTGGAGTTTCTTTGCTTGGTCCAAGGCCCTCGAAGACTTTTTTCCTTTTGTAAGGCGTTTGATCATTCAAGTAATTTGCTACTTCTTCAATTTCTTCATTTTCTTCAATGAGTTTTCTTCCCAAAGACAAACAAATTTTCAAAGCATCGTCTCCAATATAGACTTGTGTGTCTTCTTGGATTGAATCCTCTTCTGTTATGATTGAATAGACTTGATTAGTGAAAGAAGGAAATCTTTCCATTTCGTTCAAATTAAACTCTATTTCCTCATCTCCCACTTGGAATTTGAGCTTCCCATTTTTGACATCAATAATAGTTCCTGTAGTAGCTAAAAATGGTCTACCAAGAATAATTGGCATAGAGATATCTTCTTCCATGTCTAACACCACAAAATCTACGGGAACGTAAAATTTTTGTGCTTTGATCAACACATTGTCTAACATTCCTAATGGATGTCTAATAGACCTATCTGCTAATTGCAAGGTAATATTGGTACTTTTTAGCTCATTTAATCCTAATTGTCTTGCAACTGATAAAAGAATTAATGAAACACTAGCCCCCAAGTCGCATAAAGCTTTTGAAAAATCTACCTTACCAATTGTACATGGAAATGGAAAGCTATCAGGATCTTTCAATTTAGGAGTCAACTTGTTTTGAATTCGTGCACTACATTCCTCCCTTAAAGCTATGGTTTCATAATCATGCAACTTTCTCTTTCTTGACATCAAATCTTTGAGAAATTTTGCATATTTTGAAACCTGCAAGATATAATCTACAAAAGGAATGTTAATGTGAAGTTGCTTAAGACCCTTAGTAAACTTTTCAAATTCTTTATCAAGTCTTTCGTTTTTCAATCTTTGTGGGAATGAGACTTTAGGTGGAATAGGAACCGATTTAATAGATTCATTCCATTCTTTTTACTCAAGTTCTATTCCTTTTTCCTTTTCTTCCTTATTTTTCTCAATTTCCTTTCCTATCTCAACACTTGGTGCATTTAACTCTTTTCTACTTCTAAGAGTAATTGCTTGAACATGTTCTCTACGGTTTATTTCCGCTAATTGCCCTATTTTGAAGTTAAGCTCTCCAAATCTTGTATCCATTTTTCCTTCTAACTTTCTAAACATTTCTGAATTTTCTACATCATGTTTATGAAATCTTTCATGAGTATCATTAACAAACTTTTCCATTGCTAATTCCAAAGAAGATTTAGATTCAGAAGCATTATTACATGAAGGAAAACCTGGTGGATTAGCAGGTTTTTGTTCTTTCTATCCAAAATTAGGGTGATTTCTCCATCCCTGAATATAAGTATTAGAATAAGGATTACCTTGAGATGGACGATTGTAATTGTTAACATATTGTACTTGCTCATAACATTCGCTTACATCATGATTTCCACCACAAGAAGTACAACATGCAACACTTACATGAGAGCTAGAACTATTTGATTTGTTAAGCATGTTAAAAACCGAATCAACTTTAGCACTTAACATACTAATGGCATCAAGTTCATACATACCTGCAACTCTTTTAAAGTTACCTCTTTCATTTGCCCATTGGTAGTGATTTGACGCCATATCATCAATTAACGCTTGAGCTTCTTCGACAGATTTCCCCGTAAGTGCTCCACCTGCAGCTGCATCAATATTTTTTTTTGTGGGGTAATTAAGTCCATTATAGAATGTCTGTACAATTAATCAATCCGGGAGGCCATGGTGAGGGCATCTTCTTAATAGTTCTTTGAATTTTTCCCGTGCCTCATATAATGATTCTCCTTCGCTTTGGGTAAATTGGTTATGTCCATTCTTAATCGTGCAGTTTTTCCTAGTGGGAAATATTTATTCAAGAATGCTCTGGATAATTCGGCCCAAGTGGTGAAAGTATTAGGCGCATAAAAATCAAGCCATTGTTTTGCTTTGTCCCTTAGTGAAAATGGAAACAATCTTAATTTAATTGCATTGTCCGTTACTCCATTATATTTAATTGTATCACATATTTGTAAAAAACTTGCCAAGTGTGAGTTGGGATCTTCCATTGCATTACCGCCAAATTGCTCGTCTTAACATTTGAATTAAAGCCGGTTTGAGCTCATAATTATTGGTATTGACCGGTGGTTGTGAAATACTTGTTTGAGAACCGGTATTATCTGGTAAAGCATAATCACGTAAAATTCTAGGATTTATCTTGGCCATGGCATCTTTTGGTGATCTTACCTCCGAAGTATCTCCTATTATTTCCTCCACCCTTGCTTGATTTTGAGCTTGTCTCCTAGCCTTTCTTACGGTTCTCTCGATTTTCGGATCAAATGGCACCAAAATTCTCAAGGATCTATGCATGCACTACAAAAACAAGGGATCAAACTGATTAATAGAACAAAGTAAACTTAGATTAATAAAGTTAGTTTTTACTCTAACATTGTCGTGGTTCCCCGGCAACGGTGCCAAAAACTTGACGTGGTTTAGATTAGGTATAGAAAAGTAAGTCAAATATACACAAGGTCAAATAATAAAACCCAATCTTCAACTATTGCCGCAAGTATACGGGTTGTTGTAGTAGGAAATTAGGGTCGAATCCCACAAGGAACCACTTTAATATGCAATTACTAGAGTTTTGTCACCTTCTTTATTATCTAAGCAATCATAAATTTGAACAAGTGAGTTTTGCTAGTATCTACTAGACTAGGAGAAATTTTGTATGAATGCAAGAATTTTGTTTAGAAAATATGAATGAAGAAGTTCTACGGTAATGATGTCACTAATGATCTAAATTAAGGTGTAAAGATTAACTCTTGCCAAAGTGGGCTTGCCTTGTTTAGGAGTGCAATTCCATTTGTATCAAAACTTGTTTTCACAATGAATTGATTCAATCTATCTATTACCATGATAGAATTGTTGTTGTATGCATAAATTACTTAATTAAGTCCTCATAAGCATAACACTATTTACATGTGTTAATACTTAAGTTCAATTACTCACTTTCCATTATTAAGATCAAACTTAATTGTATCCTAATAACTAAGATGCTTTGCATGTGATGGCTTTCATATACAAAGATTAACACTTGCATAATTGAAAAAACACAATCAAGAAATGGTAAGTTAACCAACTACAAGCCTTAATATAGATGCATTAATTTCATCAAAACTTTAGAAATAAGGATTTAGCTCAACATAATTGTTTCCAAATCAAAACATGAATTGACAACATCCATCCATAGCAATCAAGTTAAATGAGCGATACAAAGTTAAAGAAAGCTTATTCAAGATAAGAATGACTTCAAGAACTTGTATTCCTTCAACAAGAATTGCTACAAGGGTTTTTGAATATAGAAACACTCTTAACTCACAATATCTCTATTATGACTTAAGTGACTTCTAGCAATTCTCTACAAAATCTCTAACCTAGCATATCCCTAACTCTTCACAAATAACTTCTATTTATAGACATGGATATTACAAGTTATTTTCCAACTTGCAATTTACATTTAATGAGTTGAAATGATTAAAAACCCTAGTTGACGGCTTAAAAGTCTCCACTTGCTCTTCCAATGCAATCTTTAACTTGCAAAACCTGGGTACAGTTCAAAAGTGTACAAGAACAGCTGGGGGATGAAGCAAGTTGCAACAGTCGAAATTTGGCAAGTTGGAGGCAATACGCGGCTGGTTAGCCGCATATCATCAGCCGCGGATTGCATGTCCTGATCCCACTTATGTAAATTTTTGCTGAGTTGTCGCTCTAAGTGTTGTGATACCTTTTTCATGACCTCTTTTAGAATTTTTGCTGACTTTTTTATTTTTCCTCCCTTTTCTATTTTCTTCTATCAATGTAAGTCTTTTGCCCCCTTTTTTCACTTTATCACCTTGATCTTGGCCTTACTTGATGTTTCTGCAAAAATAGATGTTAAATACTCACAATAATAGTTTTAAATGCAAAAAATCCTAATTCTAGAAAATAAACCTTACTAAATGAAAACATGTCATTCAAAGTCAAAAAATATAATAACTTAACTAACAATACCAACTAATATATATATATGAATATAGGCAAATTTTGCACTTGTCAGAAAGATTAGAACTAAAGAGAGAAAAGAGAAGAGAAGGAAAAGAAAGGGCAATTAGAATTAGAGAGAGACGGCAGTTGAAGAAGAAGAAAGAAAAGAGGGAAGAAAATAAAGAGAGAAGAGAAAAAAGAGGTGATTTTTTTTTCTGCCAGTAGTTGAATTTTTTTTTAAATTTATAAGGAAAGAATGATTTTTGGGCGTGGATTTTAGTTTAGGTTTTATTCTTTTTATTTCTCTTTGATTTATTTGGGTTTTAATTGTAATCTATGGTTTATTCTCTTGTTTCCTAAAGATTTGGTTTTTTTCTGGTTTAATTAATTATCTTAGCCATCCATGTTAATTTAAATTAAATTTTTCGTTTGGAATTTTACATTTCTGGTTTTAAATATGAGAGTAACAATTGCGTTTGAGTACTTGGTTTTTGGTTGGCCTTAGTATGCCTCCACGTCTCTTATGCAATCAAGTCTCCCATAATTTCAAATTGACCCCTCAGATTTTATTTTATTTCAATTAAGTCCTACAAATTTGTAATTTTATTTCCATTTGCTGGAATTTACTATTTTTACCCCAATCTTGCTCTCACTTGCAGTTTTATCCCCTTTATTAGTTAGAATTTTCAAATTTTACCGCTTAAACTTTATAGAAACTTGTTTTTAGGCCCTTTAGTTGAATAGAATTTACACTCTACCCCCTATTTGTTAGAATTTTATGTCTTATGATTTATTCGTGAAATAGTGTTACCGTTAATGCATTTGCTCATTTTGTTAGCATTTAGCACCAGATCTTCAAAGAGAGGTGCCCCGATTCCTCGTTAATTTCTCTTTATGTGCTCCTATGTGACTTTTATGCATTTTGTTCATGTGTTTCTTATTTTATATATTTTTTGCGTATTTATTTACATTTTGTCATTTCGTTTTGAATTTCATTATTTTGGTAAAATGTAATAGATGGCTAGATTTTACTATTTTTATACGATTTGGTATTTAGATAGCCAATGTAATAGCTAGATTACTTTCCTTTCGATATTTTTTACAAACATTTGTGTATTTAGATAGCAAGTGTAATAGATAGGTCATTTTTACTTTTTTTCCCTTAAATTGTAAGTTAAATTCCCTTAGCATAATAATTAGGGCTTATGTGACTTTTACGTGCTTATGTGTTTTACCACTTTCCTTATGGTTTTTGCATCTAGATATTATGTTTATGTGTTAGTTGCTCATATGTGATTATATGTTCTTAAATGTTTATTTATTTATATTATGCTTTAGTTGCGCTTAATTTGTGACGTCATCACATTAGTCCAATGCTAGTCATGGTCTGATCGCTTTCCCACTAGTCCAATGCTAGTGGGGAATTCCTGAAAAGGGCTAGTTCAATGCTAGACCCTTAGGTCATTCAGTGATTAGGCTCACCCCTTGTATGCTTTTTCATCTCACTTCACGCATTTTTCCCTTTTATCAGGTTTTCTCCTTTTAAATGATTTTTACATACATATTATTTTATTATTATTACCTATTTTTACATATACTCAGTATATGATATGTAGGTTGTATTTCACTTAGAATTTTAGGTCATTTGTGCAATCCGACTGGAAGTAGTTGCCTACTTATGTGAGAAGCGATGACTTGACATGTCGTTCCCCCCTGTGAGTAGGAACAATTAATTACGAGTTTTTTAGTCCCCCGTTGATACGATCAAGGGCGGCCCCTATCATATATCACAGGAATATCTTTTCAAATATCGTCTTGAAGAAACAGCCAACAATTTAATCCAAATCTTCCTGCTGAATTGGACCAAATTATCTTGAAAGTAACAACTTCATTGAACTTTAGACCAAATTTGATTCGTAAACCAAAGCAACCTAAACGTGGAGATTAGTCGCCTTGAAATTTTACCCTTGTAGAAATCTTGAACCAAAGGATAAACTTTGCTAGACCAATATGAGCGAATTCATTTGTCTAACCAAATTTATTCTAAGGACTTAATCAAAACAAGAAGAAAATTCTAAGCTAGGACAATGGTCGCCATGGAATCACTCCAATAAGACCAAGAGTTGGTTCTAATCCAAGAACCCAAGACAAAGCTCTCTAAAAGAGAAAACTCAAATTTTATGAATCACAAAAATCATATTAAAATTCGTAACACATTTTTGGCCTATTTATAGGCTTACAAAAGTAACCTAAAAACATGCTAGAATAGTCTAGAAAATTAACTTAAGTTGTATCCTAACACAATAGATAATTACTTAAGGATTATAACTTGTAAACTACTTAGGAAACTGAATAAAAGCTAAACTTCTAAAAAAATAAAAAGAAATTCGCCATAAAATAATAAATGGGTTGGGCCATCCCTCCTTGGACTCCATTGAGCTTCAATCTTGCAATTTTAAGGCCTTCAGCTTGAGTCCATCAAACCTAGACAACTTGTGTGCATCATCTTTGGACTATATGCTACTTCTTGGCCCTTTTTTTTAAATGCATGTTTAATCCAAAACCAAAACGCGATCTTCAAGTCCAATTTCCTTGATTGGTCCACGAATTCTCCAAACTCAAGAATGGTAGAAAACACACGACTCCTTGTAAAATCAATCAAATCACATAGATTGATGAATATCACTGATGAAGCTTCCAAGTTTAAAAATGGGCGCTACTACGCACGTATCACCCATACTTGTTATGCTACATCCACACTATTCTTTGATCACTTACTATTTACACTACTATTTTTCTTTTCTTTTTGCACTCCATTTTGCATTCACACTCGTAACTCCCTCAAGGCCTTATTTCGAGTTTGGCAATTAATGCGATAATCCCAATCAAGCCTCGACTGGACATTTTGACCCTTTTGACACCACATTAGATTTATGATTTGCATTTCTTTAAACACATCCAAACAAAATAGAATTTAAGATTATTTAAAAAATTTTTGATTAAATCTCGCAACTAACCTCGGTTAGGGAGAAAGGGTGCTTCAAGCGCGAGTCTTTGCCTTCCCTTTTTTCAAATGTGGTTCCCGAACATTTTTCTCTTTTTTTCTTCGCAAACCGGACTAAAAAAAAAGAAGGTTTTCAAATATTTTTTTTTTAATTTTATTTTTGTTTTGTTTTTATAAATAATTTTTCAGGTGACTTGGTACACCCTAACTCAATACCAAGTGGGGACTCCATTTTTAATAAAACTCCTTTTCAAAATATTTGGCTAAAATTGTAGCATTTATAGTTCTGGCCTTATTTTATTTTTTTTAAATACCATTTTACTAAAAATATACTTTTTCACAAAAAAAAACTCAAATTTTCACACACGCACGGTTTTCTAAAAATCCAAAACATGAAACCATTTTCGAAAGGGTCACCGTACTGCTATGCGTCTTTTCAGGGCACGACACCAATCTATTGCAAAAAATAATGGCAGAAATCATTGATGAGTCTCAAAGTGCATTTGTCAAAATTAGACTAATTACAAACAATGTTATAGTTGTGGTTGAAACATTTCATTGGCTCAGAATGCAAAGAGATGAGAACAAAAAGTTTTTTGGTTTGAAATTGGACATGAGCAAAGCATTTGATAGGGTGCAATGGAATTTTTTGGTGCAGGTTATTAGAGATATGGGATTTCCTAGTCATTTATGTAATTTAATCAGAAAATGTATTGAATTAGCATCTTTTTTTTATCTTGATCAATTTCAAACCAACTCCTTATTTCAAACCAACTCGTGGTCTAAGACAAGGGGACCCTTTCTCCGTATCTTTTTATTATTTGTGCGGAGGGCTGAATGCTTTAATCAAAAGAGCTGAAAGAAATGGCTTATGGAATGGAATTAGAATGGGATCACACGAGCCATCAGTAACTCATCTCTTTTTTGCTTATGACAATCTGCTCTTTGCCAAGTTAGATGAGCAAAATATCAACCAAATATTAGTGACACTGAGAGAGTATGAAAGAGTATTTGGTCAAAAATTGAACCTCTCAAAATCAATAGTATATTGTAGCTCCAATACAAAGAAAAAGGAGATAGAGGCCTTGGGTGTCAAAAATGATGATGGGAAGGGACTTTATCTTGGGATGCCATATATGATAGGGATGTCTAAGAAGGAAATCTTTTCTTTTGTCAAGGGCAGAATTTGGAACAGAATAAAAGGTCGAAAGGAAAAAATGTTAACTCAGGCAGAAAATGAACTTATGATAAAAGCTGTTGTTCAAGCCATCCTAACGTACATCATGTCATGCTACAAATTACCAAACGGTATATGTAAGGAAATTCAATCCATGATCAAGAAATTTTGGTGGGGGCACAAACAAGAGAGTAAAGGATTAAATTGGCTTAGTTGAGATAAACTCTACAAAGCAAAATCTATTGGAAGCACGGGATTTAGGAATTTAGAGGATTTCAACATGGCTTTATTGGTTAAGCAAGAATGGTGCATCATCACAAAACCAAATTCCTTGTCTTCTCGCATCCTCAAGGCAAAATATTTTCCCAGCACTGACTTTTTAAAGGCAAGAGTAGAAGCCAAACCACCATTTTTGTGAAACATCTTGGAAGGAAAGGGATTATTACTGAATGCCATCAGATGGAGGGTGGGAAATAGAGAGTCTATAAAAGTTTGGGATGATCCTTGGATCCCAATTCCTCACAATTTCAAGGTGTCTCAATTTCGAAAGGAAATTTAGCCCCAAGCAAATGTTAGTGATTTGATTGATCACCAATCTGGTCAATGGAGAACTAGCCTGCTGCATACTCTTTTTTTGCAATATGAAGTGGACATAATTTAGAGGATTCCACTAACACAGTTATGGCCTAGTGATTATTTTGTATGACACTTCACAAATGATGGTATCTTCACACTAAAATTAGCTTACTATGTGGTTGGAGAAAGTAGAAAGAGGAACAGATGTTCAGGCTCATAATCTGATGAAGCAAAATTAAAGTTTTTTTTTTGGAAGAAAATTTGGAAACTAAATATTCCACCTAGAGTCAAAATATTCGTTTGGAAAGCTTGTAAAAGTATTCTGGGCACTAATCATGCAATTAGCAAAAGGCTGAAGAGATTAAATGCGGAAAGTATGAGATGTTGTTTTGAAATAGAAACTGATCAGCATGTTTTCTTTGAGTGTAAAGAAGCTAGGCAGGTGTGGAAACAAGTCAATGATATAAGTTTGCCTGCATATAAGAGTTTTGGCAACTTTAAAATTGGTTTGAAGCAGTTATGGAAACAGAAAACGCACAAGATATGGAGCTTACAATAGTCTTAATTTGGCTTTATTTGGAAGTCAAGAAATGAAAAGATTTTCGAAGGCTCAGAGAGAGGAGCAACTCAAATTTCCAATTATGGAAGACTTTTCCTGCAATAGTTTCAAGAAGTCCATGCAAATAAGGTGGCTTCTATTAGCTATCAAGATAGTAGCAATCATGATAGCAAATGGAAACCACCATTGGAAGGCATTTTAAAGGTCAACTTAGATGCAACATTTACTGCGGAGAAGGCTAGAGTTGGGATCATAGTAAGAGACCATGAAGGGTAGATACAAGCTATGATGATGGAACAAGTGATGCACTATATGAATTCTGAACATGTTGAATCTTTAGCTTTTCTCAAAGCTCTGGAGTTTGCATTGGAAATGGACATTACCCATCTAGAACTAGAAGGAGATGCACTGAATGTTGTAAGCAAAATCAGTAATTCACAAGCTGATTTATCGCCTACAAGGCATATTATTGACCAAATCAGAATACTAGCTATGAGGTTTCCAAATCTTCAGTTCAAGTTTGTTTGAAGAAATTCCAATCAACCAACTCATGTGACGGTTAGGCTTGCATTGAATGTTGTAGGAAAGCATATTTTATTTTGAAATTTTCCTGTGAATGTAATGAATGCTGCTGTAGCTAATCTTTGATTAATGAATTGTAATTTATCTCAAAAAACAAAAAGATTTGTAGTATGTAAAAAGCATCCTATGTATCTCATTATGTAAAGACATGACAAGGTTTATAAATACCACAAACATGTGAGTTGTACAAGACGTAACAATAAATTGTTCTTTTAACTTCTCATTTCTCCTAAAAAAAATTAGATAAATCCGTCAATAATTTGAGTACTTAATGGATTGATTTAATTAGTGCAAAATGCAGTCAATCGCTAAGTATCATTTTATCTTAGAGGTTAATTTGTAAACTCTTTTTTACTCTAATTATAGTAAAGACAAGTTATGCCTTAAGGAAAGCGACATTGTAACGTACCTTGAAATCATCTCTTTTGACCAACAGTTTGAATTACGATATAAGGTGCACCTTCTAACTTTGCCCTAACAATCTTAAGGTTTAATTCGCTTTACAAAGATTGGATTTATAAATGATAAGGACGAGAACATATTGATGGAGGTAAAAACAAAATAGTCCTAAGAAATGATTATTTCCTACTTACAAAATTCACAAGTGTTTATATAAACGCATAGTGATAATGACTTCTAAAAGGCACGGCTAATACATTTTTAGAAAAGTTAAAATTATATTTTTATATGAGGGTAAAAGAAGGAAAAGTATTAGTAAATAATTACTATATTCATCCTTGTTTGAGATATCAAAATAAGATCAATTTTGTTTCTCTTACAACATCTTGAAATCTACGGGTACATTCATAATGATATGTTGGACGTACAAATATAGAAATTATTTGAAATTCTTGAATTGATTTTTCTTTTAGTTCTTTGATTTAAAGATTAACCTAAAGCAAATGACTCAGGCACAAAACTAGCCAGCAAGAAAAGAGAAGAAAAAATTGTACCCTTTATCAAGGTGTTTCAAACAATAAACAAAAGAAAATTTTGGATCTAATTTTCTCTTAATAAAGTCTTTAAACAAAAGGCCCGTAATGAATATTTGAACGCAAAAATGAGATATGAGATAATCATGTACTAAAAAAAATGATAAGTAATATTACTAGAGTTATGACCTTTTATTCGATAATAATTGTGTTTTTTTCACGAAATGACGCTTAAAATTAGTTGTGAGTTGTGACTTTTAATTAAATGGGTGTAACTTTAATTTTTAAAACAAAAGATTAATTAATAAAGATCAAACAATGTGCAAATTTCAGTTTAAAGCACGAGTTAAAAGTATGTGAATTCTAATAAAGTAGACACTTTAATTGAATGATAAATAACATATATAGTTACAATTTATTTGATTTTCATTCCTAGGGCGGTATAATTTCTTAGAGATTCAAGAAATGCAACATATGATTTTTTTTTTTTTATTAAAAGAAGATTGACAATGAGACTCCACTTACCCCTTAGTGACTCGAACCGAGAACCTATAGATCTCAAGTGAAACGTCTTCCTAACTAAGTTGTGCTTCGTTGTCAATGAAACATATGATTGATTTCATTAAAGTTGATAATTTGTAGAACTTGAAGAGCATACATTCAAGTTTACAATTAAAAGGTGAGACACCTAACTTCGTAATGAATTATCATTCTAATGATCACTATTGATTGTGCGGAATCTAATCAAAATTGGATTGATTAATGGTAAAATGTATTACACAAGATCTTATGTACCCTAAGAGGATGGGAAAAAACAAATACTATACATCACCAATAATGAAACTTCGACTTAACACTTGATATAGTGCCATGTCTTGAATTCAATGAGACAAGGTACATAATATGTGTAATAGCGAGCCCCATAATATGTTTATATCTATCCCAGGTGAAGTGCATAGATCCATAGGTTTCCAAGTAAATGAGCAACTTGCTTTTAATGGACTGTATGATCAATTAAAGTGTTGCTTAAAATGGACTATATGATCAATTAAAGTGTTCGCTATGGTAACGCTACCCAATTGTATCAACCCATGTCAGTGTGAAGTGTGACCACTTCTAAAAGTTTTAAGAGTTTTACAACACTCATTAAAAGGACACAAACACATGGCCAAAATAAAATGGTGAAAATGAAGTAACTCAAACTACAGTAACTAGTGTGTGAAGTAGATGAAACTTCTTAACAAAGGATCACAGGCTCAACGGTTATTATATCTATCACACCATTCTTGTTGAAATGTGCTTCACTATTTTGAAAGTGGAGAATTGTTGGAGAATTTTCAAAAAAAGAAAAGGTACAAAGAAAGGTTACATTTCACATGGAAGGTTGAGTGGTACATATTTAATTTAATAGATATGATTACTTAGTTATGAACAAATGAATAGGTATTTCTACTCCTAAAAAACATGAACAGGTGAATGTGTATCTGTAGAGACATGAATAGATCTATAAATACCATAAACATGCAAAAACCATAAACATGAAAATTATACACGTAAATGAGTTTAAACCTAAAACATAGAAAATTTCGTTTTTAACTGCAAGGAATTGGCTGCACTCACTGTGTACTGTACATATTGTATTTAAATGTGTATCCAGGAAAGATATTAGGACCCGAAAAAAAATATCTTTTAATTGTAATCCTCACTTATAGCCTAAAGCATGTAGATTGATTGTCCTTCTGCATATAGAACTGCATTAAATGGAATACCTTTCTTCAACTCTACAACATCCATCTAGGTTTGAGAGTACCACAATTTTGTAGAACTCTAGCACAATTATTTTACTCACGTAGGCATGCAGAACATGCAGACTATCGAGCATGATGTTTTATGTTCATACTTCATAATGCATTCCAACCTCTATGCTATGTTGTAGTGGGACTCCCAAAGAAGGTAGCGCAGACCTGCAATTACTGTGCAGAACTTCATAGAAAGTAAGCATATTTCTATCAAACCAGCTGCAATTCTTACCGACATGAAACCTAGTCTTGCCCCGTACGTGAATAACACCAGCAAGCTTTGCCGCTTGTATGTCGGCAATTTCTTCATCCGGAGATATAGTTGATGGCTCATGATCAGATGAATCACGTACATGATTCTGCAAGCTTTCAATAACCTGAAGAACAAAGCGATCACCTTCAAGACTAAGAGAATCTGCATAGCCACACTGAATCACACACCCATAAACTCCTTTGAGCCTCAATTTCTTGACAATAATTCTCTCATGCGAGGCGACTTTTGAAACCATCAAGTGTCTAAAAGTCAGAAAAACAGTAACATTGTGAAGAGATTTCATATTCTTCATGTAATGACCAAGGACAGGGGTCAGCCCATCTTGAATGTTTGTATAGAAAAAGCAAAGTCCAGGTACCCTCTGGAAACCTGGATTAGATAGCAGCGTTCCAAACCTATTCAGGTCTATCTTGTGTGTTAACTCATACTCTATTTTTCTCTGCCTTCCATAGAACCAGCCAAACATGATAAAAGCAAGCATAATAGATATGGCAAATGGAATCCAACCGCCTTCTGGAATTTTGATGAAGACAGAACTTACATACACACCCTCCATCACAAAAAATACAACAAAGTAGAGTGCAACTAGAACAAGTGGAGTTCTCCAAATAATGATCATGACTAAGGTCAGCAATATAGTTGTAATAAGCATGACCGTGGTAACAACAACTCCTGCACAGATGCTGGCCTTAATTAGTAAATGCAAGATGTAAAAAAAAATTGACAACCAAAAATAATCAACAAAATTTTTACAAATATGCAATGCTGTTAATCAGTCTCTCAGAAAATTTGTTTGATTGATCATGAGAACAAATAGAGCTTCAACATGAAAACTTATGTTTTTTTTCAAGGCCAATGCATTTATTACTCCTAATATTTCATGTAGGTCTTAAGGTGCCTGCTGACTGACACATTTCACAACAAACTGAAATGTCATTAAATTATATACTCATGTCTGAACACATTTCACAACAAACTGAAATGTCATTAAATTATATACTCGTGTCTGACTGACTTCGTAGAGGCCATTCCTAGAAATATAGTGGAATTAACAAGAAAAGCATTTTTAAAAAGGATCAAGTTATGGAATTGGCATTCATGTATCAAATAGGAATAGCTGATTGCTTCTACTTACTGTCAAATATATTTCTGAAAGAAACCAAAAACACCGTGCATAAGTTTCTAGGTTCAAATTCATTTGACTATATGCAGATGAGAAAAGTGAGTGGCATAGCTAGAATTGAAGTGTGAGTACTAAATTAATAGGAATATGACTGAGTGCCAGGTAAACCAACCAAAGCAGTAAATGCAGGGCAGGACTTATTAATATATCTCACCGAAGGCATTTCCAATATCTTGTCCATCTCCAAATATTAGTATTACCGCAACACAGATAATCATCAGAATATAATTGACCTCAGGAGCATACACCTCTCCTTCTTGCCTGGTTGATGTGTGCACTATCTTGACCCGAGGAAAATAATCCAGTGCAACAGACTGTTTAATAATCGAAAAGGTAGCAGAAATCAATGACTGACTAGCTACAATAGCTGCCAGTGTGGCTATCACAAACATAGGCCAGTACACAGCAGATGGTAAAAACTTGTAAAATCCATCAGCATGGTCATTTGGGTTTCTGATCAGGTAAGCAGTCTGTCCAGCATACGTCAGAACCAGGGATGGATATATAGTGAAAAGAAAAGCTATCTGTGAGAAAGAATGAAATTAGGAGCAATATAAAGACAAACAACCGAACATAAAGATGACGAAGGTCTTTTATGTACTTCACCTGAATTGAACTCTTGTTGAAATGACCAAGATCAGCAAACATCGCCTCAGAACCTGAGAACAGGTAATGATACACATTAAAAGTAATAAAGATCTAACCGCTAGTCCGCCTCCCCATTGCTGCAGCCACAAAGCAATCAAGTTCCTTATGGTGAATCAAAACAAAAACCAAAATATAAATAAATAGAAAAAATTAAAGAAGAAGAAAAAGGAGGAGAAGAAACATATGAAGAAATCATTTGACAGACATGAACACCAGCAATTCAGTCAGTAAAAGTTGTGATCCCATCTCATACTCGCTGCCATTCTTTACAATCACAATTTGTATAAGGCCAGCATTGTCAGCAAAAAAGATAATAATATGGTAATAAGTTTTCCAGATCTACTCAATTAGAAATGTACTCTTTCCTGAAATAATTGATAAAAATAACAGTGATTTGCATTAGTTGAAAAGCTGAATTACATTTTCAACATTCTCCTGAGAAGTTTACCTGGATTTGGAATATTGTATATCCAATGACATTTACTTGAGTTTAAATAAATGGTTGAGTTGTAGTATAAATTCAATGCCAAGTCAGAAGAAAAGTTGCAAATATTGTAAAAAGAGACTGATGTAGGACAAGATTTAAGTGATCTTTCCTACAAACGCAAGCGGAAGATCAAAAGAGATTGGCACTGTTCACGGATGAACAGTACGTGAATAGTGGCACTACAGTAGCGTGAACAGTAACGAGAGGGAAGAAGAAAGAGGAAATTTGGAAAATCTTAAGAAACAAAACAAACTAAAACAATAAACTAAAACTTTATTAATCAATCTTTCTCTCTCTACTAGAATAGCCTAATAACAAAAGTATTTATAAACTTATGACTTATCTAAAAGAAAAAAATCTATTATAAATAGAATTCTTATTTCTTAATAAAACAAAACACCTATAGAATATTCCTATAACAACTCTGACTCTAATTAGTTAACCTAACATCATTGAATAACTAAATAAAATAAAAACATAGATGCTGGAAAAATTCCTGCGAACATGTAAAAGACTAAAATACCTAATATACCCTTAAATCTAAAATTCAAAATAACACTTCTAAGACAACTAATACAATACAAATTTGAAGACAATTATGAAAAGCTTTAATTTTGTTTTTCCAGCCTTTTGTTGACTGCATCATTCTCCCCCAGTTGGAAAAAACTCAACCTCGGGTTTTTAAGTAGTGGAGAATAAAAATCCCAAAGATCAAAAACCTCATCCATGAGATAGATGCATAGACTCCATCACAAGAAATTTTCTGTCCTTCCGCTATACATAGCAACAAAGAAACTTGATTCTTCATAGTTTGAACAATGTTAGTCTCCCCAAAGACAAAGTCAATTGCTGGAGGGAATAGAATGGAAATTACTTCTTGACTTTGCTCTTGGACTTGTACCATTTGTGATGTGACCACAACCTCTTTCATCTGCTTTGGTGCAACAGGTTCGTTAATTTGGCTGAAATTTTGATGGACAGCCAAATTATTATCGTGAAAGGGCTTGTTTGGAGGGGTAAGAATAGGCAAATCACTTTCCTTAGGGGTAGGAAGTTCTTGATGTTTACTATTGTTGCCTTGGAATATTGGTTCTAAAACTCGTTTAGCAACAGATAGTGTTGAAGAACTAGAAGGAGTTGATGGGACATATTGCATATTAGAACTCAAAAACTAAAGATTTGGAATGGGAAATGCTTCAATGGGCTGTCTCCCGAGCAATAAAGCTTCAATTCGGTCAAGTCTACTAGGCATACTAACTAAGGGACCAATAGAGGATTGCAAGGCTTCTAATCTTCTATTAATATCTTGCACTTCATCCTTTCAGAAAGCAACATCCTTTTTTAAGGCAGCAACATCTTTCTGGGTAGTCTCATGGTCCTTTGATAAAGTCTCAAATCTTGAAGATAATTCTGTGTTGGAAACCATAATCATGGATGATGATGAAGAAAATATGATTAATCAAAAGGAGGAAAGTTTGGGCTCTAATACCAAGCTGATGTAGGACAAGATTGAAGTGATCTTTCCTACAAACACAAGCGGAAGATCAAAAGAGATTGGCACTATTCACGGATGAACAATACGTGAATAGTGGCGCTACAGTAGCGTAAACAGTAACGAGAGGGAAGAAGAACGAGGAAATTTGGGGAATCTTAAGAAACAAAACAAATTAAAATAATAAACTGAAACTTTATTAATCAATCTTTCTCTCTCTACTAGAGTAGCCTAACAACAAAGGTATTTATAAACTTATGACTTACCTAAAAGAAAGAAATCTATTATAAATAGAATTCCTATTTCCTAAGAAAACAAAACACCTATAGAATATTCCTATAACTCTGACTCTAATTAGTTAACCTAACATCATTGAATAACTAGATAAAATAAAAACATAGTTGCTGCAAAATTCCTGCGAACATGTAAAAGACTAAAATGCCTAAAATACCATTAGATCTAAAATTCAAAATAACACTTCTAAGACAGCTAATACAATACAAAGTTGAAGACAATTATGAAAAGCTTTAATTTTGTTTTTCCAGCCTTTTGTTGACTGCATCAGAGACCTTTGTCAACCCACCTCCCTCCCTCCCCAAAACCCCACCCCAAAAAAATAAAAAAAAATAAAAAAGAAAGGAGGCCCAGAAAAAAAAATGAAAAAAACCCACCACCCCTTGAAAGAAATTCAAAAAAAAAAACATACTGATAATTGAAAGAGAGATAACAAATATTAGCTTTCAATTCATATGATCCTCTCAGTCAGTTGTATGAGGCTTACCTGTGATGCAAAGGATAGTACCACTGAGCAAAAGCCAGCCTTCCTTCCCATTTCTCCAGAAGAATAAGAATATATAATGGGGTGATATTGCCTTATATATGGTGGGGTAATGCTTTGTGATTCTATATATTCCTACAAGAGGAGTAGTGAAGGTCCATGCACCCATTATAGGAGAGAAAAGGAAACTCACTCTAGAGGTACCAAACCTCTGCACAAGGAATAAAGCAACGAGGACGACTGCTGAGAGGACTTCCACCAATGCTGCACATCAAAACTAAAATTTCACCATGACAAAATAGTAAATACTGATTTCAGAGAAAAATGAAATGAGATATAGCCAATTTAGTTATCCTGAAAGTCCAGTGTTGCATGGTTATTTTGGATTTTCAATTTAGCTTGAATTCCCTTTCCTTCTTGTGAATTTTAACAATAAGAATTTCTTTCTCCCCTGTTCAAGTTCTAAGATCTGTTATTCCAGTATCTAATGATCATGTCAATTAACTGTTGGTCACTATGATGTGCAATAAAAATCAACTCTATTAACTGTTGCTTTGCTGCATGTTTTGGACTGGAATGTATTCTGAGAACTTACAAAGAAAGCCATCTCTTTTCAGACATAAAAATATTGGGGATATGTAAGGCATTATTACAAATTCTGATTGCTAATGTGCAGTAGCACTTACATCTATTAAATGATGGAAAACGTGCTCTAATGCCATCCATTGCTGATAACACTGAGCAGAGTTTTCACCAAAAGTCAATAAATGGATCAAACGAAAAAAAAAAAAAAAAAAGATATCAGACAAGAAAAAATTTAAAATATCGAAGCATAAAAAGCAATGAATTGCCAGCCAATATTTACATACTAACACACCTGAAATTGCAGGAGTAAGTACACCATCACCAATTAGCATGCACATGCCTAAAATTGCAACAAATAGCAACACCTGTCTGGTAACCAAGCTCTCTTCAAAAAATTTACCTAGTCTACTTGGCTTTTCAGAAGGGCTTGTATTTGCAGATGAACGTTTCGAAGAAAGAATATCGATGTTTACATTCCTACATAGTAATGAATAGAGGGCAAAAGTTCCACCTGCAAAAAAGAATTTTCCACAAGTCAAGATGCAGGCAAAAGGCTATGCAAATGAAAGCAAAAAGCTGCAATGTTAAGCTCCTGAAATATGCATTCTCATCCTGTGGAAATCTAAACATCTCCTTGTAGTTTCAAGAAATTCTATCATATAAGACCATCTCAGATTCATCATCTGAATTTTCAACCCTATTTATCAAGTCCTTACTTGTTTAGAGATTCCAGACCAATAAGCTTAGAGTACAACAAAATATTGATCATTTTGAACTTCGAGTAGGTGCAAAATCTAAATAAAACTCGATATGTTTGTCTCACACTACCTCTGACTGTTATTTCCAGATCAATGAAAGTACAAAAAATGGAAACTCCACTTTTTACTTGCTTCTCCGCACAAAACATCTACATGAGGCTTGGCCAAATTTTACATGACAAAAATATAGAGAATATGAGTATGGTGCCTTGTTGATAATGAAGTGTAAACGAACAAATGAGCTAACATTAGATGCATGCTGCAAATCATTTCAATCTTAACACAAGGATTGAAGTGTACTTCAAAAATACTTATATGGATAGATGTCTATACTGTTGGAGTTGATACTTCACATCTTCAAGAAAATGGGAAGTGATAAATAGGACCTTGGTGATAAAAATTTTGGACATAATACCATTATCTAACATAAAGAAAAAAAAACCCTTTGATATTTGTTTTTCTAGTTGGTACACTAATAACAATAGCATATGTTCCATAAAAAGGACCAAACAGAAAAATGAAAAAATGTGAGAATCAAACAGATATTTAACTCGATATAAGTATATGTTGTGTAAATCTGAGAATCAAAAACAGAACTTACTGCAGATGATTAAATCACAACCACGGGAACCATCAAGAAGTGCTGGAACAATAAAGATGAGATGAAAACAAGAAAATTGCCCAATGATATTTATAATAAATTTCACCCAGAGTTTCGTTGTAGATGGTAACATTCTGTAGAAGTGATAGCTTAAACTTATGCATGATGGTAGTCTTGTAGAATACTACTCAAATGGTATCCTAATTCCAAGAGGAAAATTAGGTGGGAACTGTTTGCTTCCAAGTTATTAATTCATGTTTCAGCCTATTAATTTATTCCCTTGACAGAGCTGAGAGGCAGCAATCAATTAAAGTATATAAAAGACATCGTAAAAATGCTTCAAATGCCCAATTCCTGATTTGACATGCTTTAATAGACAATGTGCTTGCTTAGGAGTAAAAACAGTCTTTACTTAAGTTTTATGAGCAGGATCTTATTGTTGGTGTTTTATGTTGTGATATAAGCTGTTCGGCATTGACATCATTATCTTATTTACAGGAAGTTTTTGTTGTATTCTGATCATGAAGATCTCATGTACAATAACTCTCAGAAGAAGTTAAATCATCAACATGGTAAGCGGGTTGCTTTATTGCAACAGTATGATGTTGTCATTAAACACAAGGCTGGAGTGCGAACAAAGTGGCTGATGCACTTAGTCGCGTGTATCTTATTCTTATATCTATAGCTATTCAAGTGGTTGGTTTTGATTGACTTAAGCATGACTACTCCAAATGTAAGGATTTCAAGGTCAAATACGAGGATTTAATATCTGGACAGCTAGCAGATTATTCAAGTTGCTCACTACATCCTGGCTACCTTTTCGAAGGAACTTAACTTTGCTTGCCAAATTGGGAGGTGCTTGGTGGTGGTGCAGCTGGACACTTTGGATGTGATGAAACAGCAGTTACGGTGCAAAGATTGTTTCTACTGGCCAAGTGTGAGGCGAAATGTCGGCATAACTGTTGCTCAATGTTGAATTTCCCGAATAGCTAAAGGAAGGAAGAAAAACTCAGGGCTTTGTATGCCATTGCCTATACAACATGAACCATGGCAGGATTTGAGTATGGAATTTGTCGTTGGTTTGCCAAAGAAACTATGATTCTATTCTTTTGGCAGTGGATAGGTTCCCTAAGATGGCTATGCTAAGGCATCAGACGTCATCCATATTGCAAAGATTTTCTTCAAAGAAATTATTCTCCTTCACGGACTGCCTAAGACTATTGTTTCTGACAGAGATGTGAAACGTTGTAGAAGATGCTGGATACAAAGTTTAAATTTTCTTTCTTTTTTTTTTTGTTTTTTTTTAGCCATCCATAAAAAGATGTTTATTGATGATCACGTTTCTAATTGGGATCAAGTCCTACAAATGGCAGAATTTGCTTACAATAGCTTGGTAAATAGATCCATTGCGTACAATCCTTTTGAGGCTGTGATGGAAGTTAATACCCGCAAAGCAATTGATTTTCCTCCCCTCTCATCTAGAGCTGAAGCTGAAGATTTCTCAAAACACGTTCTGGACATTCATGATAATGATGCAACACAGAATTGCGATTAGCAGTAAGGGATACAAATCACATGCTATTTCTGATTTACCATTAGAAATAGAGTTAAAAAGGAATGCTATTCCTTTCTGAAATAAAAGATGAATCCTAATCACAATAGGACTTGTCTTGGGAGCCTATAAATATGTGTTTCTCTTGCATAAGAAATCAATTCAGGTTAACAAAATTTCTTATGGAGTAGCATTTAATGTGATGCCTAAACATGCCAAAGAGAGATTCTTACAGTTCCTTAGATCATTCTCCTTCTCTACTTCGATTTTTCAGCAGTTTACCTGTAAATTTCTAGTCATATTTATTCGATTTGGATTCTGCATCTTCTATCATTAAATTGCAATCTTCTGCCCACCTCAGTCCTACAAATTTGATTTAACCATCTATCCAGCCTGTCATTAGTTTGTGCTGCGTAACTCCAGTAGATCAACACGTATCAACTTAATTACAACACTTTTGCAACCAAAATTTAACACCACACAAACTTATTCTACTCTTGGTGGCTCAATTCAACCATAATAACAACTTCTACATGTTCCATAACCTCATTCAGAAGAGCAACCGGAAGTAGCCTACTAAGTCCGAAATGAGAAAATCCAAAAATGTCAAATTCTACCTAAAGGTTCAGGAGTATTTAACAGGACTAACAAATTTTGAAACAAAACATTATTTTCAAGCAAACAGAAAAGTATTTACAAGTTAGAAGTAATAAAATAAATGCAAACTTTATGAAGTAATTCTCAAGGGGAATACTCAGCTGAGGACACGAGAAAATAAATTCAAGTTTAAAACTTCAGCAGTTAGCATATCTAAGCAGTGTGGATGATTTAGCAGAAGAGACTGCTGCAATTTTCTTTCCACCTAGTGCTTGCTTGCACGAGGAATTTTTCTATTAGAAATAGAGTTAAAAAAGAAATGTTATTCCTGTATGAAATAAAAGAAGAATCCTAATCAGAATAAGACTTGTCTTAGGAGTCTATAAATATGTGTTTCTCTTACATGAGAAATCAATTTTCGGGTTAACAAAAAATTCTTATTGAGTGGTATGTGATACAATCTAGCATTTAATGTTATGCCTAAAGCTGCCAAAGAGAGATTCCTACAGTTCCTTATATCATTTTCCTTCTCTACTTTGATTTTTCAGCAGTTTACCTGTAAATTTGTAGTCATATTTATTTGATCTTGGATTCTGCATCCTTTAATCATTAAATTGCAATCTTCTACCCACCTCAGTTCTACAAATTAGATTTAACCATCTATCCAGCCTGTCATTAGCTTGTGCTGCGTAACTCCAGTAGATCAACACGTATCAACTTAATTACAACACTTGTGCAACCAAAATTTATCACCACACAAACTTATTCTACTCTTGGTGGCTCAATTCAACCATAAGAACAACTTCTACATGTTCCATTATTTCATTTAGGAAAGCATCCGGAAGTAGCCTAATAAGTCCTAAACGAGAAAATACTAAAATGTCAAATTCTACCTAAAGGTTTGGAAGTATTTAACAGAAATGACAAATTATGAAATAAAACATTATTTTAAAGCAAACAGCAAAGTGTAATTTATAAGTAGAACATATAAAATAAATGCAAACTTTCAAGAACAAGCCATGAAATAATTATCAAGAGGAATACTCAGCTGAGGACACAAGAAAATAAATTCAAGTTAAAACTTAAGCGGTTAGCATATATAAGCAGTGTGGATGATTTAGCAGAAGAGACTGCTGCAATTTTCTTTCCACCTAGCGCTTGCTTGCATGAGGAAATTTTTGATGTTCTTGATCATCAGCTTGTGTCAACAAGATGTGGTGGCTACCAGAAATATCTTATTCATTTGAAGGGGCGCCCATGTACAGATTACACATGGATTACAGATGCAAAATTTCAGCAGTTAGATCCTTATTTAATGAAAAGTACTCAGCTTGAACTCGCCAGGTTGAGTCTTTCTCAGGAACGGGAGAGATGACAAAGACAAGTGGCAGCAATCAATTCAAGTTTATAAAAGACGAGGCAAATATGCTTCAAAAGCCCAAGCCTTCATTTGGCATGCTTTAGAAGACAATGAGCCTATTTGGAAGGTGAAGAGTCTTTAATCAAGTTGTATTAGGAATCTTATTTAAAGTTTTTTAGGCGTTTTCTAAATTTTAGTAGTTAGTGATGTTTTGGTAATTTAGCTATTTTTGCAGCAATTATCTGGTTTTGGGTATTTTACAATTTTTGTCTCAGTCAAATAAGGAAATTATTTGTAATTTATTATTAGCAGCAGAGTTAGGAAAGGGATGTTATTCCTATAAAAAACAAAAGATGAACCTTAATCGCACTAGGACTTGTCTTAGGAGCCTATAAATATGCCTTCTCCTACAAGAGAATTCAGTTTTCAGCTAAATAAAAATTTCTTACTGAGATTGTCGGCTTCCTGAGGGTTGCGTGATGCAATCTAGCATTGGGTGTCATCCCTAAAGGTGTCAAGGAGATATTCCTACAGTTCCCTATATTGTTCTCCTTCTTCGTTGTGTTTTCAGCGGTTTACCTTTAGTTTTCTAGTCACATTTTAGTTGATCTTGGATTCTGCATTTTTTTTATCACTAAATTGCAATCTTCTGCCATCCTTAGTCCAAACAAATTTGACTTAACTATCTATTGAGCCTACCGTTAGCTTGTGTTGTGTCAGTCCTGTAGCGCAACGCGTATTAACTTAATTACAACATGTTTTGCAGCCAAAATTTAACAGCACACAAACTTATTTTGCTCTTAGTGGCTCAACTAAACCATAAGAACAACTTTTATATGCTCCATTATTTCATTCAGGAGAGCAATTGGAAGTGCCTTATAAGCCATGAATACGAAAAATACAAATATGACAAATTCAATTGGTTCAGGATTGTATCTCAAGAACAACAAATTTTGAAGTAATACATTACTTTCAAGTGAACAGCAAAGTATATTAAAATGTAAAAGTCATAAAATAAATGGAAACTTGCAAGCACAGGCCAAAAAATAATTACTTAAGGGAATGCTCAGCTAAGGACACAAAAACAAATTCAAGTTTAAAAACTTCAGCAGTTAGCATATTTAAGCAACGTGAATCCATGTATACCTTCACCCTGATCATCAGCTCTAAGAGCTATACTAGCATACTTGACAACTCCAACGAGAGTAAGAGTCCAGAACATAATGCTGAAGATTCCCAAGTAGTTTTCCTCTGTTGGAGATTTCAATTGCATAGAAGGATAAACATAAAGTGGAGACGTAACAAGCCCACCAAAGACAACTCCTAATGTCTTGTAAGCAAGAAACACAGTCTGCCTTTTTCCTGTCCCCTAAACCGAATAAATTATGTGAAAAATGAAAACAACTTAGAAGATTGAATAAACATGGAAAATAACAGCCATCCTTCAACTTAAGTCCACCATTTTTCCAAAATGTTTAAAAGGCTCTCTAAATTTTTGCTTTTTTATTCTTCTTTGCTAAAGTAACTTTATCTCATGGTATCCCTGTGAATCTTCTGCTCCCACCACACCTCACCCCAAAATAGGCATCTCATCTTTATGACATAAGCTCTTATTTCAATTTAGGCAATATTTCATGCTACAGAAATTTTCTGAAAGTTGAATGAAAGAATAAATAAAGCTGGATTTTTCATCAAACCATAAGAAAGGGAACATGTACCAGTGTTCCTAGTGAGTTTTATTTTTTAAATGATTTTATTTTTAATAATTATATCCTTTCCGGATCACTATTTTAGCGAAGTAATGTATCCAAGAATTATTCATTACCAAAACAATTAGACATCATGTTTCTTTCATCATGCATATGCTTTGCAATGTCTTAGGTAGTGAAAACTTAAACAATTTAATTTCTCATATCAGTATAGATGATTGGATCAAATACAGGATTTTTGTATTTCAAATCTGAGTAACAACATTTAGCTTAGTAAAGAAAAGGCACAAAGACTGAATGGAAAAGCAAAACAATCAGATACAAACAAAAGAAACATGCGGATCATTATGCCCCTGAAGCAACTGATCTTGGAGCCTTTGTTTCGGTAGGCAGGTGGCATGCTTACCTTGTGTGACAACACTATTTAAAACAAAGAAACTAGGTTTGACAAAATTGCTCCGCAAAATTGATAGGTTGAATGGAAGGCTGAAAATTCAAAAGCCCAACAAGGGCAAAGTGCATGAGAAAATGAGGATTAAAAAGCGGCATGGCTGTAGAGAAGAGCTGCTGTGAGTTGTATGGCCCCAATGTACAATAAGCAAGGGAATATATGATGCAGGACAAGATTGGCGTAATCTATCCTATGAATGTAAGCACAAGATTAGAGGTATTTAAGGCTGTTTCACTTCTGTCTGGGGTGTGAATAGTGACATGAACAGTAACTCTTGGCTGAATAGTATGTGAACAGTAATGATGTGGACAAGAGGAGAAGAAGAAAGAGGGGGGTTTTGGGAATCTCAAGGAGAAAAACTAAAAATCTAAAAAAATAAAAAAATAAATTGGATTCGTTGTTCATCAATCTCTCGTTACCTAGAATAATCTAATAATAAGACTATTTAAAACTTATAATTTACTTAATAGAAAGAATTCTATTATCAATAGAATTCTTACTTTTTACTCCAAATGCGAAAGAAAATATTTATTAGACATTTCTATAACTATGACTAACTAGTTACCTAATATAATTAAATAACTTAGACTCAAACAATTGTTGAAAATTTGTACGAATAAAAAAAGACTAAAATGCTCTTGAGACCCAAAATTTAAGATAAATAATGACTCCCAAGACATCTATTAATAATATGATGATACATAAACCATTTGAAGACTCTAAAAGTCACCATGGACACCGCCTTTTAGACCAAAATTCCTTCTTCCTTGCAAGTGATCCCATGGCTTTAGTTATAGGCTTCCAAAGATGATACATGTTATCTAACCAGTTTATAGCAGCTATATCATCACTCCTCCACCAAAAAAAAAAACATTCAGCTTTAGCGAGTTATGGTATGATCCAAGAATGCTATCTCCTTCAGGTAAGTGTTTCAAAAGGAATGATCTTTTGATCTTTGTCGGTCACATAAAGGTGTGTCTGTTATTATATCCATAGTGTTGCACCTTTTTATCAAAAAACCAAGGTTGACCAAACAAAAGATGGCCAACTTTCATAGGCAGTACATCACATTCAATATTCTATATTAAACCTCTAATAGAATAAGTGACCAAACACTTCTCAGTTACTAAGATTAGAATTATTAACGCAAGCAACCTTGTAAGGATTAGGTTGTGGCCCAATTTTCAACCCCAATTTATGAACAACATCTTCCAATATGGAACTGCTGCAACTTCCTGGGTCAGCAATCACGGTACACAATGCTCCATTACACAGAACACGAGTATGAAAGATACTACTTTGTCGCCAACCCTCAATCTCATCATCGTTCTGTGTACTAACAGCAAATAACACCAAACAAGGTTGTTCATTGTTATCAGCACCTTGCTTTTCATCATCATCTTCTTTAGCTTCCAAAAGAATAATCTTCTTTTCCAATTTCTTCAAAGACAGCATCAAAGTGGAAAATCTTTTTTATTTGGACATTGCCAGCTCATATGACTTGGGAGTCCAAATTGAAAATAGCCATCATCAAAGTGGCTGGTTTGTTAAGATAGGCATTTCACACTTGAATGACCGTTAGACATGGGAGCTCGAAAAGAAGACATGGTAAAATATATAGTTTCAATTTGCTAAGCAACACATATTATAATACGCCCCTCCCATATCAGAAAAAGTTAAGTGACATAGATCAATACATAGTTGAGCTTGAGCATTCAAATCCAACTTAGAATATCCAATTTGGTCTAGCAAATATGAAGCATAGACAGTTGGACTTGATTGCAAAGACTCTAGCTGCGACTTGGGCCTACGGGTCGGGGCGTGACAAAATGAAATCAAAGCGATTCTTAGGTGGTTTCTAAGGTGAGACGGGGGTAGTGGTACTCGGCCGGAACTACACAAGGAAGTGGACGAAATAATTACAGTGCAGGGCTAAGTGGTATGTCAACCTATGAGCCGGGGCTATCTCTAAAGCCTATACGAGCTACCTTTGAAATCCGACACAATTGAGTAGATAGTCTCAACTATGGTATTAGATTGGATTTGCAAGGACACAAAATCTAAAAAGGAGGGGTGAATATAATGCCGTTGTCCTATATCGAAAAAAGGTAAAGTGACATGGACCAATGATAATTTGAGCCAGAGCATTCAAGTCCAACTTGAGATATCTATTTTGAGCTAGCGAGGATGGAGCCCAACTGGTTAGACTCAACTGTTGAGACTCTAGCTGCAGCTTAGGCCTGCTAGCCCAAAGCATGACACGTATGGTATCACTCAACATACAAGCACCACAGTTGCTAACTTTGACGAAATACAAGATCTCAATCCCTTTTATATAAAGCAATCATGATACCTTCGTCACATTCAAAATCATTATGAGTAAATAAATGATAGAACTCACTAGTGTATTCATCAACCATCATGTTTCCCTGCCTTAGCTATATAAATTGGAGATGAACTCTTTGCATGTAATCAAAAGGAAGGAAGTGGTGCGTCATAGCTTGCTTCATCTCATCTCAAGTGCGAACATCACCCAATCTTCCTATGGTGTTGCTTGTTCGTTAATCCACCAAACACATGTGATCTCCTTTAACTTAGTTTCAGCAAAATAAAGCTATTGGATCTCATTCAATACATACTATCTGAAATAGGACTCTAAACTATACACCTAATCAAGGGAAACATCAAAATGTCCATCCCCATAAAAATCTAGAACAACTTGACAACTTTACAGAAATTGTGTACAATAACCACATGATTGTTATGATAGAACTATTTTTGAGGTAGGAGTGGGTCTTCAGGTTAGAATTGTCTTTGAGGTGCAAAGTAAGAAGTATTACCTTCTCTTATAGGAAAAATTCCTTGAGGTGAACTAGTAGTGAATTGAAACTGATTTGGGAACCTGTAGTAGAATTACGTTTGACTTGGAAATTAGATTGGAAAATAGGATGAGGATTGTGTTGGGAATTGGGTTGTAAAGTTGATAGAGAGAGAGGTTGAAGAATTGTTTGAAAAATTGGCAAAGAAAGAGGTGGGGAACTGAAATCTGACAATGATGTGATTGAGTCTGATCAGAGATCGGAGTTTGTATCTTTTTTTAATCCTTGTTATGACCTACTCCAATTGTCTGTCTTCTGAACAATAAAGCTTCAAGCCGCTTGAACCTACTAGCTATGTTGACTAAGGGATCAACTAAGGATTGCAAGGCTTCTATTTTTCTGTCAATATCTTGCACTTTATCCTTTGGGCAAGCAACATCTTTCTGGATAGTCTCATAGTCTTTTGATAAAGTCTCAAACTTTGAGGATAATTTTGCATTAATAACCATAGTTACAAATGATTAAGAAGAAAAATAGGGTTGACAAGGAGGAAAGTTTGGCTCTAATGCCAAATTGATGTAAGACAAAAGTTTGGCTCTAATACCAAACTAATATAGGATACGATTGGCGTAATATTTCCTATGAATGCAAGCAGAGGATAAGAGGTATTTAAGGCTATTTCACAGCTATTTGAACTGTGAATGATGAAATGAATAGTAATTATTGGCTTAGGAACAGTACGTGAACAATAATGAAGGGAAAAAGTGGGAAAGAAGAAGGAGGGAGTTTGGGGAATCCCAAGGAGGAAAATTAACAATCTAAAAATTTCTCTAAACAAATAAAAGACAAAAATACACTTAAGAGCCAAATTTCAAAACAATGACTCATAAGACATCTATTAATAATCTGATGACAAATAAACGATCTTCAGACCCCAAAAGTCACCATGGACACCTCCCTCCAAACCAAACCTCCTTTTTGCTTGCAAGTGATTCCACAGCTTTACTTATAGGCTTCCAAAGACAATAATTTTATTTAACCAGCTTATAGCAAATGTATCAATATATACTTTTCATGTAGGTTTGTCAAAACATTTTTTCCTCAATATCTTTATCAGCCTACAGATTTGACTCGTTTACTTTTATTCTTTTAAGAGAGCCACATTTCTGAGTTGGTTTTCTGAACTGATTTAGCCATTTAACTTTTTCTATACTTCCCCAAAGAAAACATTACACAACACAAGAATCGGTTTGCCATCACAAAACACTAAAAAGCCGACAATGCTTACTACGCACATCTCACCATGTTATATACCATTTGATGGTTGGCACAAAAGGCCAATGCTTTAAAATACAAACCAAAAGATGACATGATATCTACTAAGTTCTGAGTTAATTCACTCTTCCATGAAGTAACTTATCTTGTTTTCCATCTCCTTCTCAATATGAGATACTCGCATTTTTTCTTTAATTTGTTCATGTCAAAAGTGTTTTTCGAAACAAATCACCAGCGACTTAGTAAGGCATTAGGATCCTAATTAAAAATGATAAAGGAAAACAAAAATGCTAAACATATTTAGAAAGCAAAACTATGCTTCAACAAAATTTGTGCAAATCCATCATTTTCACATGCAAATATGCAAACAATTTTTTGTTACAAAGTTTAGTCACTATGGAAAACTCCAAGATTTCAAAGTTCTTATGGTATAATTATATGCCTAATAAAATTTTAAGTTATTTTCCCCTCTAAACTACTTAAAAATCTTCAAAGTAAAAGTCCGTCTATAATAATAAGAAGTTGTTGCGTTGGTTAAAAGTCCTGAGTCCGTCTATGACGATGATGAGGAGGAGGAGTTGTTGGTGTTAGTTCTCATAGTAAAAATTCCCCTTCAGCTAGACAAATAATAAGAGTACGTAGTAATTAAAAATTGAAGGAAAAGAGTGAAAGAAAGTTATTTGTATAGAAGTAAGTACCTTGTGGTCCGATGGTGGTGGGGATGGAATTGAAGGGTTAAGGCTGTGAAGGCGATCATTACGTAAGGAAACCACATGCTCATTATAATCATCCGCCATCACCACCACATCTGATTGAGTCACTGCCGAGTCATGTGGTCGGAGATGGCGATCCATCTTACCTTTAACTCAAAAAACAAGCACCCCCACTCACTCCTTTTAACTCACTCAACTAATTCCCTCAAAAAAAAAAAGAAAAAAACAGAACTCACTCCACTAAAGTTTTGCGTGTAAAAATGCATACCATGAACCTGCATTAAATAGGTAGAAAGTTGGGATAAGGAAGTGTTTGTAGAAAATTAAATACTCCAACTCCAAGCTTAACCCACCCTAGAGTAGTAAGCAAGCCGAACCGAACTAAATCTAGTATTTTCGAAGATGGTGCTCTTTTAATAATAAATGAGTGAGTTTGAACTGATTTAATAAACAAACGAGTCAAACAACATTACGGTTGCAAATAGGGGTGATAGTCAGTCAGTAATTCAGTAATTTAAAATTGGTCAATTTGATATTTTTTTTTTAATTTATCGATCGAATTTGACTTTGAATTCACTTAAAGCCGAACCGAATTCGATTTCAAATTCAATTCACTAAATCGATATATTAATTCGGTAATCAAATTTAAAAAATTAAAAATTAAAAAAATAAGAAATTAAAATAAAAAATTAAAAAAAATAATAGGCTTAAGGAGGAAATAATGGGCTTAAAGAAATAATGATCCAACCCAAGGACCAAATAATCTAACCTACTATCAAATTACTAGCTCAATTAATGTTAAATTTGATTATTTGAATCCGGTATATATAGGCTGGATTCAAATTATCGAATTGAATTCTGTATATTCGGTATTACAGAATTAAAATTTTATTTTTGAATACCAACCGGATTTCATTTTTTTCAAATTTTCTAAATTACTAACCAAATTATCGAATTTAATTTACCGAATTCAATTTGAATTAGGTCTATAATTCGATATTTACCGAATTTGTTCATCCCTAGCTGCAAAGTAAACATGCCGAACTGAGTTGAGTATTTTTCGTTCGAGCTCGTGCTCATTACGAAATACTCGGCTAGGCTCGTCTTATTTACTAAACGAGCACGAGCTCAAACCCGAAATACTCGGTTTGGCTCGACTCGTTTACTTTACAGCTCAAACCTAAAACACTAGAGCTCCTACTAGTTTATTAAATGAGCGCGGGTTCAAACCTGAAATACTCGGCTTGATTTGATTGTTTACAGCTCTAGAGCTCACTCGTTTATTAAACGAGTTAAAATTTACATTTGAATTCGACTTGTTCAGCTATACAAGCTCATTTGTTTATTAAACGAGCACGAACTCGAACCAGAAATACTCAATCGGTTCAACTCGTTTACAGCTCTAGAGCTTGCTTGTTTATTAAACGAGCCAAATTTCATATTCGAGCTTGGCTCTTTTAGCTATACGAACGAACTGAACTCGACTTTTTGCGAGTTGAGCCGAGTCGAGCTTTATCCACGAACTGTTTGATTCAAATAAGTGTAAAGATGTGCAAGCCGAGCCGCGCAGAGCCGAACTAAATTGAGTATCTTATATTTGAACTCTGGCTCATTTATTAAATGAGCCGAACTCGAACTCACTGTAGACACCAAATTTTGACACGCTTTTGGTAAAAATATGTGTGTTACCTTATTTTAGAGGGTATTTTTCATTTTTCGGGGGTCGAGTACAATTTTCGCGTATTATGACTAATTCGCCACGTCAAGGGCAAAATGGTAATTTCACCATGTAAATATTAGTTTATTTTTATTTTATTTCCTAAATACATGACTTTACTATTTTATCATTATTTATGATTTTAATAATTTTTAGGAGTCATTCATTATTTATTTAAAATTTTAGTATTTTTTAATTCAACGGCACATTTTCCAATGCGCTATTTTTATGAGAATTTTCAAGTGAAAATTTTATATATGCATTTTGAATACTCATAAATTTTCTATAAAAATCTCATAATTTTTGGATGTCGTTTAGTATTTATTTAATTTTTGTCTTTTTATTTATCAAGGGCACGTTTCCCAAGAATTGCGTTAATCTTCAAAAATTTTGAGTGAAAACTTTAGTACATGTGTTTCATGAGATAATATATGTTGCGTAAAATTTTTGTGATTTTTAAGAGTCATTTAGTATTTTTTGTGATTTTCATAATTTTTGCCATATTACGTCACGTTTAAATGCACCTTTATTTACGAATTTTGTCTGTGAAATTTTTATATGTGCATCTAATATTTGTAGATTTTATGTAAAAAATTTTTTATAATTAAAAAAAAAACTATTTAGTATTTGTTTCAAATTGTGTCCTTTTATCTATGACATATTTTTCAATAGTAAATTAACTTTAAAACTTTAATTTTTTGTTATTATTGAATTTTTCTTTTCCTAGTAATGGTGAATTTTAGTTTTATTATTTTATTTTATTTACCTTTTATTTTTTATTCTAAGAAGTCCATAAGATTTTTATTTTTATTCTAATTTTCTTCATTTTCTTACTTTTTTTTTCTTTTTTCTTTTCTTTTTTTTTCTCTTCTTCTTCTTTTCTTCTTTTCTTTTTATCTTTTCTCCTTCTTTATAAATTTCACAAAAAAAAAAAAGGGGTTGGAGCAGGCTGCGTTTTGCAGCCTGCTACAGCAACATCATGGCTGAGCAGCCTTATGCCATACCCCAAACCATGCCTCCTCATCATCACCTTCCAACCCCCCTGCAATTGAGCAGATTTTGAGGGATTTGGGAGGGATTTTTGTTCATTTTTTCCTCACTTTTCACTCACCATTCTCAATCCCCTCACCATTTTTCCTTCACAAACATCATACACGCACAACACACACTCACCATTCTCAATCCCCTCTGCCTTCCTGCACTTTCCACCCCACACTCAATCAGACACAAACCCTACCCCTGCACCACCAGACAATCACAAACAACTCACACATCACAGGCCTGCAATTCACGTTCTCCTTCTCAATTCTTTCTCACAGAATTTACACACCACATCACCCAATTTGCTCCCTCTGTTTTTTCATTAGTTCACCAGTAGCACAATCACACAACACACACACTGCACATAAACTCACACCTTCAAACAATCACAAACGCACACATACACACAATGCCAGACACAGCCACACACTATCATCCACACGACCCTCCCCTGTTTCCCTCCTCCAAATCACCTTCAATCAAACCACAGCCCATCTTCAATCACCCAAAACTACCTTCAGTTTCCAAACCCAACAACAACCAGAACTCACAAGCACACACAGAACATACCTGCAAAAACAAACGCACCACACACTGGCACTCACTCATAGAAACACACACACCACACACACCACACCTGCACAAAGCACACATACAGCACACGCATGCAAAAAATCGAAATTCACAAACACGAACACAAGTATTGCATCAGTAGTACGTCCATTCAAATACCCATCACCAGCCTTGCAACCGCCCTCAAAACCTCACCACTGCACTGCCGAACCCCACCACCGACGGTAGCACCACCACTTCACCACCTCCGCCGCTGGACGCCACTGCCCAGCAACCCATCATCTCACCGCCATCGAATTTCTCATTTCCTCGGTTGACAGGTAAAGCTTTGGCCTATCTCCAACATTTATGCGCCTATATGTGTATTGTTTAGATGTTATTTTGATTTGTGGTGGATGATTTTAGAGCCTGATTTTTGAGATTTGGGTATGATTTTTGAAGAGAGAGAGAGAGAGAGAGAGGGAACCGGACAGAAACTGACCGATAGGGAAAAAGTGAGACCGGACGGAGAAGAGAGGAGAGAGAGGACCGGACGGAGAGGCGAGAGAGAGAAAGAATAGAATCGGGAAAGAAGAAGGAAAAAGAGAAGAGAGAAAAAGAGAGAAAAGAAAGCAGAGAGAAAAAGAAAGAAAAGAGAGACAAAGAAAGAAAAAGAAAGAAAGAAAAAAAAGAGAAAGAAAAAAAAACTGAAATCGGGTTAAAAAAAAAAAAAAGAGTTTTAGTAAAACTACGTCGTTTTGACGTAGTTTCACTCAAAACTACATCGTTTTGATTAGGTTAGTTTTTAATTTATTTTTTAATTAATAATAGGTATTTATTTTATAGTCCTTATACTTTCATTAATGCTACTATGGCCCTGGGAATTTATAATTTGTGCGTTTAAGTTTCTGTTTATTATAGATTGACCCCTATAATTTTATTTTCTTTTCAATTAGGTCCTAATTAATTGCATTTAGGTCCCCCAACTTTTATATAATTATAATTTTGCCCCTGTACTTTTCAATTTCTATTTTTGACCCCTACATTTCTCGGTAATTACATTCTGACCCCTAGATTTTGCTGGAATTGCATTTTTACCCTCTGATATTTATGAAAATTGCAATTTTGCCTCCCAAGCTTGCTGTTATTGTATTTTAGGCTATAAATGTTGCTGAAAAATTGCATTTTGGCCCTTATACATTGCTGGAAATTCTATTTTTGCCCTAGGATATTGCTGGGATTTTGCATTTTTGCCCCTCAAGTAGCTAGAACTTGAATTTTAGCCTTGAATGTTTGCTGGAATTGTATTCTTTACTCCCCAAGTTTGCTGGAATTATATTTTTAGCCTTAATAATTGCTGGAAATTTTATTTTTGATATTATACTTGCTGGAAATTATATTTTGGCCTTTAAATTTGTTGTAAATTATATTATTATTTTAACTATGGTTTGAAATTATAATTTTACCCTTTAGTTTGTTATAAATTACATTTTTTTACTTTAGAATGTTGTCTAAATTTCCATTTTTAATCCAAATCTTATAATATCTTTTTTTTTTGCCAAAAAGAAAAATTAAATTAGTTATGTCTTAAAGCTTTAAATTATTTCTTTTCACATTTCCTTTATTTATTTTATAAAATTTACAATTAATGTTCTAAAATTGGGTCTTGTTAGTCTAATTAATGTTCAAATTAATTTTCTTTATTTTCCTTCTTGTTATTCTAATAATCATTATTTGGGGTGTTAAAAGTTTAAGTATGTATTATTGTATTTTATCTTCTATTATTATTATTTCTTTATTTTTTGTTGTTTTGCTTTATTTATTTATTTACTTATTTATTTTTACTTAAACAATTTCCATTTTCTTCCTAAATATTTAATTATTATTATCATTATTTTCTTTCTTTTATTTTGTTTATCATTGTTATGATTGTTTGAATTATCATAGTATTGTTCATGGTGATTGGTATGGAATTATTTAATTAGTAGTTTATTTATTAAACAGTGGTATTTTTAACATGTTTGCTCATTTAGTAGCAATTTGTACCGAGTCCTCGAACGGAAGGTACCTCGATTACCCTTTTAAATTCTTTTTATGTGCTCCTACGTGCTCCAATGTGTTTTTCTATGTGTTTTCATGTATCTTTGTGCTTATAATTTTTATCCATGTGTGAGTGTTTATTTATTTATTTATGCCATGTTGTTTATTTGAATTTAATCTTGATTATTCAAAAAAATGTAATAGATAGGTAATATTCTATTTAGCAAAATTTCTGTATTTAGATAGTTAATGTAATAGATAGTTTATATCTAGTTAACAAAAAAATTTTGTATTTTAGTTAGAAAATGTAATAGGTAGGTTAGATAGGCTATTTTGATTATCTTTTCCATTTTAGATTGTAATTAGGCTTTTCCAGTGTAATAGTTAGGGTTTTTGTGTGCTATGTGTTTATGTGTTTTATTCGTTTTTCTTAGGATTTTGCATCTAGAATATTATGATTATGTGCTATGTGCTCCTATGTGCTATTATTTGCTTTTATGTGATTTATTGCTTTAATATGTGCTTTAATTACTTACTTGCTTTATTATTCTATATGTGTATCGTCGCCACACTAGTCCAACGCTAGTTGTGGTTAATTTCAGTTTCTTCGCTAGTCCAACGCTAGCGGAGAATTTTTAAAAAATAGGTTAGTCCAATACTAGACCTTTAGGTCATTTTAGTGATAGAATCATTTCTTGTGTGCATTTCATAATCATTACATACACATTTACTCTTTTTAGGCCTTTTCCATTTTTTACATAATTTTCTATATATATTTTATCATTTATCATCTATTTTAACATTTATTTTAGTGCATAATATTTAGATTCCACCACACATAGAACCTAAAGTCATTTGTGTGATTTGACTAAAAATAGTCATCTACTCACGTGGGAAGCGATGGCGTACATGTCGTTGCCCCCTCCGTGAGTAGAAACAGTTAGTCACGAGTCCATTCGTCCCCCGTACCCGTTATGTTGCATCCCTACTTTTTTTGTTCACTTACTATACTACTATTTTCCTTTTCTTTTGCATTCCATTTTTGCACCTATACTCGTGACTCCGTCGAGGTCTACATTCAGGTTTCGCAATTAATGCGGTAATTCCGACTAAACCTCAATGGAACATTTTGTCCCTTAACGATATCCATTTTTTAGGACTAGATTTGCATTCATGTAGTTGCATCCAAATGCGATAAAATCTTAGGGTTATATTAGGAAAATTTAGACTAAACCTCGCAACTAGTTTCGGTTAGGTTGAAAGGGTGCCTTAGGCGCGAGCCTTTGCCTTCCCTTTCTTCAACTGTGACTCCCGAACCTTTTTCTCTTGTTTTCCAAAGACCTGGAGTCGTCTAAAAGGGTTTTCTTGTTTTACCTTATTTTTTCCAAAAACCATTTCTTTAAATAAATCATTTTTGATTTTCTTACCTTTTATAAAATATTTTCGGGTGACTTGGTACACCAAAACTCAATACCAAGTGGCGACTCCTTTTTCACTAAAAAACCCTTTTTAGACTCTATTTTCGGGCCCAAAAACCGTCGCATTTTCAAAGTCCCATTTTAGGCCCTTTTTCTTTTATTTTAAAAATAAAGCATTTGTTCGTCACATTTTTATCGAATCATCTTTTACAACGTATTTTCCAAAAATTATTTTTTACAAAATTTACACGCTTCTTTTCCCAAATAAACACAACCACATTTAACACTTCCTTTTCATTTTCCGACTCACCACACTATCTCACCATTATATCTACTATCTACTATTATCTATTAATTATTTTCCTCTTTCGAAAAATGGGGCGCGACACTCACTCATTTAACTATACGAACGAGCTAAACTCGAGCTTTTCACGAGGTGAATTGAGCTATACTCGCAAATAGGTCAGTTTGTTTACAGCTCTAACCGACACTGACAATTAATCGGGATAAATAGTTTGCCATTTGGATGAAGCTGAGCACCATACACATGTAGCATGGCTGTGTGTACATACATTTTCTATTTAAGAGTGCACAAACCCAAATGAAAAACGTCGAGTTAATAACACTTTGCCATCCTTGAATTTAGGGATAGCTACACTTTACCCCTGTTAACGTTAAATATTTACATTTACCCCCATAAAAACCAAATAAATTTAGAATTTTAAGACAAGTGAGTATTATTGCATTATTGCCCTTTTATTCATGAAATTGTTTGTAACTTAATATCATTTCTTTTTATTGATTAAAAATTTATATCTTCTCTATTGCATCAATTATATAAAAAATATCAAACTACAAAAAAGTTAAATAAAGTTAATATTTATTTTATATCCTTGAAATTTTTCCTTTCGGATTAATGTCATCTTATATATATGTTTTGTTCAATTTATTAGACTTTAAGTCAAACAAAATTAATAAATGACACAATACTAAAAATAAATTCAATTACCAAAATTTACATATAAAAAAAGTACCACACTCATTTATTTAAAGTAATTTATTACCATTTAATTTTTTTTAGACTTTTAGACTAATATCATTATCATTTTATATTTATCAAATTAGTCCAATATGAAATTCTTAATCAAATTTGCTAAAAATGGTTGGTATGCCACTTTTTTTTTTAATTTAGAGAAGGAAAATAAAGATTAAATCAAATTTTATTTTTTTAAAGAAAAAGCAATGATAGTAAACTATAAATACATCAACAGAAAACAACAATAGTATTAGCCTAAAGTTCACATAAACTAAAATAATAAAAAAAAACTACTTTTTTAAACAGAAAATAAGTTTAGTATTACCTCTTTTTTTAAAAAATAAATTGCTATATGTGTTTATTTTGTATTGTGCTATTTATTCTTGTTGTTTGACTTAAATCATAATAATTTGAAAAAGGCATATATAAAAGTAATTTTTATACAACAATAAAAGAAACATCTTGCATTTTTTAGATGACAATAAACTACTACAAAAATACATACTAGAGGGATTAAAGGTGGTTTTTTTTTGGGAGAGTTTCTCAAGTTTCTCCAACAAGTTTCTTGATGATCTTTTGAGACTTTTGCCCTAGTGTTGTACAATTGGCTAACTCTTCTTTTTTGTTTCCCCCAAAATATTCTTCCAAGAAAAGGTAAAAGCACGACTATTTGCATCATTTGACTATTTCTTTTTATGGCATTGTATCTGACCAAGCAATTGAGGGAGTAAAATATATATATTTAAAGCTTAGGCGGGCAAACTATGACTATCCCATACATTCAAAGGTAAACTATTATTAACCCAAAAACATATATATATGTATGTATATGTACGTATATGTATATATGTGTATATATATATGTATATATATATATACACATATATTATTTTGAGTGCGTACTTGATTTTTTTCTCCATCATTGAACTGGCCCACACACCCAATATTCAAACGGGAACTAGTTGTACTTGCCTAATTTGGTAACCGTATTTGATCTTCATTAGTCAGTTAACTATTTATCTAATTACTCAATTAAAGAGGTCAAGTACCACGAGTAACCAGAACCATTTGGTATTATTATGTTGATTTGACAAAATAGATAAAAAAGTACTACAACAAAAATACTTGTCACAATTATAAAAAAAAACTACTTATACAATTTGAATTATTTACAAAGCAAGTACGTATTGAGACATTTGAATCCACATTTTTACAAGTAAAAAATTACAAATCAAAATTTTTTGCAACACAAGTAAGAAAAGTACTTGTGTTTTCTTCCAAACTACATATCTAAGTTATATGAAGGTAATTCTTTAGTTAGTAATAGAGAAGGTATAATAATTAGAGCATAAAATAAAAAGATATTATACAAATCAAAAAATTAAATAGAAAGAAAAATCAAGTACAATATTTAAGTTTTTTGAGTTGTCTTAGACATGAGAATAAAATGAGCTAATAGTCCTCAATTTCTCTAAAATACTTATGGATATTAGCTTCTAAAACATAAATGTAGACGGGTTTTGGTCTATGTTTTCAAACTCGGATCGGGTACCGATCGGCTAAGTTCATGAGTCAGGAATTAATGGGTTTGACTAGGGGTAGATTCGGGGTCAAATCGGATGACGTCATAAGTACGTCACATATATATATATATATTTGAACTTAAGGGATAGTAACACTTTTCCCTTCAATCCTAAAAATATACACTTGATTCATTGCTATTAACACCATTACTACTATTTAAAAAAGAGGAACGATGTCATCTTTTTTATAACCAAAATGTCCCTAAAAAATACACACTTGAACCCCATTGTCTACCTTTTATCTTTTATAGTTATAATATAATTATATATCTAATTATATTTAAAAATCAATTAATGTAGTAATTGAGGGGATTAAGTTGTTAATACTTCTTTAATTTTTCGGATAGTTTGTTAAAGTAATGGAACTATAGTATTTTCTAATTAACATTCATTGATTTAATTTACTCAAAACAATTCATTAATTTAAAGCAACTGCAGGCCACGTGAAAGCATTCAATGTCTGAGGGCCTTGTGTGAAAGCATACAAAAATTTACCAGCCCCTATCATAACTTCTGATGCCTTGCTATCCGTGCCCATATAATAATCCTATATTTCCCCACTGAGTTTTGTCCAATTTTTGATTTCGTCCGATTCTCGTTTTTTTCCAGTCAAACCCAGTTTTTGACCGGATTGGACCAGTTTTTTTAACTACCGACTTTTATAGTTGACTCGGGCCGAATATCTAGCTGGTTTCCGGTCCGACTGGCTTGATCGGATGGTTTGATCCGAGTTTGAGAACATAGGTTTTGGTTAAGCACGATTTTTCAGTTTGAGAATGAGCTAATTTGAGCTTTTTTTTTTGCTCCCCATAATACTAATGGAACCAATAATTAGTTATGCTTCTAAACCCTCACATTGACATGGGATGATAAAAAACCTTAAAATACAAGGTATATAATTATTTTTTGTCACATATCAGGAGTTATATTTATTTTTCTAGGAATTGTGCTTAGTAAAACTGAAGACCTTATGGTCCTAGATCATCTTAGTTTTGATGATTAACAAACTAATGATAATGTTTACTAATGTTTTATCAAGTTATCTTTGCAGTAAAATTTATTAGGATTCAAAAGAAGATGAAAACTGCAAAAAATTACTCATCCGGACAATCATGCGGACGTCCGGATGAACAGTAACCGCGTCCGGATGAACAGTACTAGATGAACAGTACCGTGAACAGTCCCCCCTAGATGAACAGTTGCGTTCGGATGAACAGTACCGCATCCGGACCCACGTCCGGACCCTCGTCCAGATGAACAGTAACTTTGGACAGAACGTATGCGGACGACCATCCGGACGTCTGGATGAATAGTAGCGGACGTCCGAACCTCAAATTTACTGTCTAACGGCTAGTTTCTGCAGATTTATCAATTTGACCGTTAGAGCCATTTTCAACCCTTTTTCTCACCCCCATAAATACCATTATGTATAGAATTATAGAAGAACCTTTACCTACATTTATTACAAGTGATTTTAGAGTGATTTTAAGAGGAAATACTCTAGTGTTTGTGTTATTGTAATAGTTTGTGAGGTAGTTGGTTGGGGATAAATTGTGTTCTTCAAAGTGAGGGTGATAGCATTCAAGTGTAGCTTTGTGAGGGTTAATTGAGTGAATTGTAAAACTCTTTGGCTCAACTAGAGGTGCTAGGGTGAGCAAAGAGTGATCCCTACATTGTACATGTTGGTTTGCTTCTCCAACTTGTGAAGAAGCACAATAGTGGATTCAAAGTCCAAGTTGAGGAACTTGGGAGTGGACATAGGTGTTAAGCTTGGCACCGAACCACTATAAATCGGTTTTGTCTCTTTCTCTCTTTTACTTTATTTATTGTTTATTTGTGAACTTGTTTTGCTATAACTTTATCATTATTATTACAAGTTCATTTTTATTATTATATTGGTTGCATAATTATTTGGGGCCAACAAAAACTATTATTTTTATTTTTTGAATCTTTTGGTAAATTGCATTATGCACCTTGAACTATACATCACCTCAAACTTTGATTTGAAATGCACTGCACCTTAAATTTTAATTTTGGAAGCTTTGCACACTGAACTCTAATAAAATGCCTTACTTTAGACAAATTGTTGATAGTTTTACAAAAATAACAAAATAATACTCTAGCTAAAATTATGCATGACTTTTGCATCTTTATAAACTCAATTGGTATGATTTATTCATCTTATTTTAAAAGAAATCGAATTTAAATTCTGCCATATATAACCCCATTTAAAATAAGATACCTTTTCATTCCTATTTTTTTATTTCGAAAACAAAATGGGTGAACAAATAATCATGAGTAAATGGGACCTATATCAACAAGATGGAATCTTTCGATTGTCAACTTGGGCAAAAGTTGACATTTTCATAAAATTGTCTGCCTAATCTATTAATCTACAATAATTTGGAAAAAGCCATAAAGATAACTACGAAAGTATGTGAGACAAAGGAAGTACATAATTTTTTCCAAATTTGGACCCCATTAGTTGTTGAAATATTTGAGGAGGATTTCTGCACGAAAATGATCCTAATGATAACAATTGCATACATAGTGAAGAACTGCCAAGAGTAAAAGGTGAAGAACTGACCATGGATTATAATGTCTAAATTACTATTATGCAACAAGAGTTGATAGTAGTAGTGGAAATGGGGTAATTGGAGTCTATGTTGTATTTCACACGAGAGTAGTGGCACTCTTAGGTGGGTCATAAGCAATTCAAGGCAAAATTAACCAATATTAGTTGCTTTACCATGAGAGTGAAGGCTAGATACAAATGGAATTGAGCTCTAGACCAGGTAAACCCCTAGATTATAATGGGCTTCTAGATCGTAGATACTCCATTCATTTAGTTTTTCCTCAACTTTACTCTTGTGTCTTTAGGTTTAAGTTTTTTTAGATTGTTCATTTTAGGTTTAATCCTATCATTGGGTGCTTAGATAATAGAGTAATTCATCAGGGTCTTGTACTTGTAGACACCAAATTTTGACACACTACTCATTTTCTAGCATTGGGGGACCTTTTTCTACCATTTGGATTCAAGTCTTGATTTTTGGGTAAAAATGACAAAATCAGCAATTTTGGGGGTAAAATAGTAATTTTTAGCACATAAATATTTTTTATTAGTTTTGGGGTTCTAAATATATATTTTGTATTTTCATACATGTTTCTAAATTTTAGTGATTTTTTCAGGTTTAATTGATATTTTTTTGTACATTTCGTCATAGTAAGGGTAAAATGGTCATTTCGCCTCGTGAATACCATTTTCACCCATTTTGAGTCCAAAATTTGTTTTTCAGGGTTTTAAGCATTTTCTAAATTTTTTTTTATTTTTTTGGTGTCAATTACTATTTTTTGGTAAAAACTTTGTTGGGGGTTAAAACGGTCATTTTGTACAAAAAATATATTTTTGATCGAATTTTTAGTTCATATAAAATTTGTTATTACATTTTATTTCTTTTTTCTCTTTTCACTTTGTGGGGTTCTTTTTAGAAAAAGCATGATATTTTCTTAATTTTAATTTTAATTTTTTGTGTGTCAAAAATCTTTTTTTAAGGATAAATTTATAATTTAATAGTTGGGGGCCATTTTAGTCATTTTAATCTTTTCTTGGAGGATAAGAATTTATTGCACTATAAATAGCCCATTTGGGGATTAAAAAGAGGAGGAAAAAAAAAGGAAAAACCTTAAGAGATTTTTAATTTTAATTCTTTCAATTACACCGAGAACACACACCACACATCTTCATATAAACACATACCACACCAAGAACACACACAACACAATAGTTCATCTTCATATAAACACACACCAAGAACACACACTCCCTAATCTCACATGCTACTTTACACAACTTCACAAACCTCACACACATAACCATACACGTTACTGCTCACACACAACTTCACACACAAAGCACACACTTACACACACTCTCACGCACAAAAAACATAATCTGCACACACATTCACACAAAGATTCACAATTCACAAAACACACACATTCACGCACGTCACATTCACACACACACACACACTAATTCACACTCTGCACATACACACTACACACTTGAGTTTACACACATAGAACGCACATGATTCACATACCCAGACATACACATATTCACACAAAGCAATATATACACAGATTCACTCACTATCATGCACTCAAAACACAGTCACACATTAACAAATCCACATACACACACCAAACACTCAAACACACACATAGACACACACACACACAGAGTTGCACACACAGGTACACAAAGTCCACCTATATTCAATCAAACAGCTTACAATTTCCACCAATTTCCACATAGACCACCAAAATCACCACCCTCAACCTCTCTCCTATCACTACCATTCCCCAAAACAACCCCAAACTCCCCAAAATTCAGTTGCATTCAAACCCCAAACTCTGCTTCTGCACAACAATAACAGTCCCAAAAATCAAAATCCACCATCCCCTGCCACCTAATCATCCTCTATCAAGCTCCATTTACAACTAGCTAAAACCAATCTCCACCACCTTCCTACTAGACCAAAACCACCTCCCTTTACTCAATCTCCACCAGGTAACCACCAGCATACCTCCAGCCAATCACTACCGCCAGCAATTCCACTCTCCTTCTCCAGCAATTGTGAAGCCCAAAACAATCAATGCCCTTGTTGCCAAAATCACAGCAGAGACCTATCCATCTGTCCCCTACCCACACGGTAGCCCCTCACCACCAGAACCCATTCATCAGGAAACAGGTGCCTCCGCTAGCCACTGATCAATCCAATTTCACCCATAGCAATAGTCACCCACAATCCCAAGATAGAGAAAACACAGCCCCATCACTAAACAAACGTCAACCATTGCTCCAAGCCATTGAAACTCTCACCATCAATTCACCAAGCAACAAAAAACGCCATCCCTAAGCCACCTAGAGTCCACATCCCTTTGCGATTCTCACAACAAGCAACCCAAATCAGTCCCAAAATCAGTCACAAACAATCACATAACAGCCCATAGACCACACCACAAGACCCACGATTAAGAATTTTGGGTATATTGTGAAATTTTAATAAGTTATATTAATATGTATTTATGCCTTAGTTTATAGGTCTTGGGTAATGTTATTATGCCTCCCAACATTCTAGATTTTTGCATTTCAGTACCTAAAATTCATGGATTTGCCCTTCTAGGATTTTATTTCTTTTCAATTAGACCCCGAATAATTGTAATTTTGTCTTTAACTTGCTGAATTTTATAGTTTTTCCCCCTTACTTAGTTTTAATTTTCAATTGTGCCCCTATGCTTACTTACATTCACAATTTGATCCCTAAATTTGCTCGAATTTACATTTTACCCCTCATTTTTAGTATTTCATATTTCATGTTTTATTGCTTTAAATGGTAGTACCTTGACTTGTTTGTTCGTTTTGATTAGCATTTGTTCTGGGTTTCCCACGAAAAGTACCCCTATTTCTTATTAATTTCTCTTTCTGTGCTCCTATGTGATTTTTTATGCATTATTTTCATGTGTTTTTTTTATTTTACGTACTTTTTGCATGTTTATTTAATTATGCTATTTAGTTTCGAATTTTATTATTTGGCAAATATGTAATAGTTAGATCACAATTTCCTTTGTTTTTGTATTTAGCTAGTTAATTTAATAGTTAGATTATTTTCCTTTCGTATTTTTTTACAAATATTTGTGTATTTAGATAGCAAGTGTAATAGATAGGTCATTTTTAATTTTCCCCCTTCAAATTGTAGTTAAATCTCCCCGGTGTAATAGTTAGAGCTTATGTACTTTTGTGTGCTTGTATGCTTATATGTTTTATTGCTTTCTATAGGATTTTGCATCTAAAATATCATGCTTATGTGTTATGTGCTCTTAGGTATTCTTATATGTCTTTATATGTTTATTTATTTTTATTCATGTTTTACTATTTTAATCCATATTTTATCAGTTTGTTATTCCGTCACTACGCTAGTCCAACGCTAGTTGTGGTTTTCTCACTTCTTGGCTAGTCTAAAGTGAGGGGGAAATTCCTAGAAAGGGCTAGTCTAACGCTAGAGCCTCAGGTCATATTAATGATAGTTTCACTCCCCGTGTGCATTTCATATAATTTCACACACTATTTCTCCTTTTAGGCTTTTTCATTTTTGCATGAGTTTAGTATATATATCACTATTATTACCTATTTTACATATACTCAGTGTATGACACTTAGGTTATATTTCACATAGAGTTTAGGCCATTTGTGTGCTCCGATTAGAAATAGTTGCCTCCACACGTGGGAAGTGTTGGTGTAACATGCCGTTTCCCCATCCGTGAGTGAGGAACAGTCAGTCACAAGTTTCGTAGTTCCCCGTACCCATTATGTTGCATACCCACTTTCTTTGATCACTTACTATGTATATTACTATTTTCTTTTTCTTTTTGCATTCTATTTTGCATTCACACTCGTGACTCCCTCTTGGCTTCTTTTCTGGTTTCGCAATTAATGCAATAATCCCGATCAATCCATGACGAGACATTTTGACCCTCCCAATATTCACATTAGACTTAGGATTTGTATTCATATAGACACATTCAAACTCGATAGAATTTAAGACTATTTTAGGAAAATTTGATTAAATCTTGCAACTAGCCTCGACTAGGTTGAAAGGGTGCCTTAGGTGGAAGCCTTTGCCTTCCTTTTCTTCAAATGTGACTCCCAAACTGTAATCCTAATTTTGATGGTAACAAACCACATTGTTACTAATCAAAATTGTGTAGTGTTTTGGTGAAGTGTTGAACCAGTTTTGAAAACTTTGCAAAAACAAAACAAAGGGATCGAACATGCGTTCGGACGACTAGTACATGCTTCGGCCATCCGAAGATAGTTCGAACAATACTTCAGACGTTCTATCATCTATTCGAAAGCACCCAATTTTTTTCCAGAGACTTTGGATGCTTGAGCTCTAGGTTTCGGATGTCCGGTCACTTGTCCGACAGAAACAAGAAAAATTCCAGAAGCTTTCGGACCACAAGTTCGACTTCCTTTCAGTCATTCGGTAATCTTGCAAAAATTTCAAAACTTTCGAACGTCTTTTTCAGACACATATTCGAACGTCTGGAAACATTCCAGAAGAGTACAGTTCTTCAGCATGAATCGGACGATATTTGGATAGAAAGGACCTTCTTCAACCGTCCGATACTATTTAATTCAGTTTAGAAAAGAAGAGTTCGGACGTTTGTTTGGACACTAGCCTGAAGTTCGGCCATCCGAATGGTCCAACGGCCAATTTTTTTTGCATTTAATGCTTGACTATTTGAGGGTAGCTGGGAGGCCATTTTTGATGGAGTATAAAAGCAATGAAATCAAAATTTATTGCAATTGTTGTATTGGATATACAAAGGCATTGAATAGCTATCTTGAGCAAGAAAATCTCATTTTCTTTGTACTAGTGTAATAGATATTGAGTTCTTTCATTGTGAGTAAAAATCCTTCAATTGTATATTTGAAAGTTAGTAAGTTTGCTATAAAATTTCTTAGCTCAACTAGAAGAGTGTCTAGGGTGAGTGAGAAGTGAGCCTCTCTTTGTACAAGTTGGTAGAGAATTCAACCTTCAAGTGAAGGAATTCAAGTGTACTACAACTTCAAGTTTAGTGAAACTTGAAGTTCGTGTGGTTTGATCAATTTACTCTCTTTTCTATTTACAGTTTCAGTTTGTTGTTAATTTCTCAAGCTTATTTGCTGCTCTAATAGCCTATATGATCATCTAGTCAACTTGGTAAATTTCTATTTTATGAAAATTTTGCTATAACCAAGTTAAGGTTAAAAAGGGAACCTAATTCACCCCCCTCTTAGGTTGCATCAAGGGCCTACAATTGATATCAGAGCTTGGACTCTATTTTTTATAGCCTAACAATCTAGGAGAGATCCATAGCAACCTCTAATAATGCTTTATTCTTAGAAAGCCAATCCATTACTAGGATTCCTATGTTAAATTGGGTAAATTACATTAGTTGGAGAGATAGAATGAAAATATTCTTGCAATCTATAGATATTGAGCTTTGGTACATTGTAAATGAGGGATCATATGAAGCTTATGTTGATGCTCCTATCACTGGTAGAAGGAGACCAAAGACTAGGTAAAAGCTCACTCTTTTAGATAGAACAAATCTCACTCTAAATGCTAAAGCTATGAATGTATTGTACAATGCTTTAGATGCCAATGAGTCTACTATAGTGAAGAGATGTAAAATGGCAAAAGAGATTTGGGACAAATTGAATGAAATTCATGAGGGTAGTGATAGTGTCATAGAACAAAAGAAAGCCTTGCTAGTCACTAAGTATGAATATTTTAAGATGGGGCCTCATGAGAATATAGCAAAATTTATTGCCGTTTCAATGATATTATTAAGGATCTTGAGGCTTTGCAAAAGGAATATACCTTGGGTGAAAAGAATAGAAAAATTTTAAATGCATTGCCTAAAGAGTGGGAAAGCAAAGTCACGGCTATAGAAGAAGCCCAAGACATGAATTCTATGTCCATTGAAACTCTTATAAATTCTCTAACCTTGTTTGAATTAAAGTTGAAATCTAAGGTTCAAGAGGATGAAAGAGACAAAAGCTAAGAAGAACATGGTATTGAAGTCTTCACAAGATGATGAAGACAATTTCTACAATTGATGATGAAGACATGGATACGAATGAAAATGACCTAGCTCTAATCACAAAGAGCTTCAAAAAATTCTTCACAAACAAGAGAAGATTTAGAAGAGGAGGATCAAACAACATCAATCAATCAAGCTCCTTAAGAAATAGAGGAAAGCAAGAGGCATCAAAGAAGCAAAATGATAAGTGCTTTGAATGTGGGCAATCTAGGACACTATATGAATGAGTGTCTTTCAAAGAAGAAGAAGGAAGGAAGGAGGAGATAGAAAGCAAATATTCAACAATTTTCAACTTACATGGAATGAGTGCAATTCCGATGGAGAGATTGAAGAAGAAGAGGAAACGACACAAATGGCATTTATGGCCATAGGAGATAATGAGGTAACTTCAAATCACTCTAATACATGGGATGACTGTGATGATGATCTTGAAAATTTTGTTTTTAAATTGCATATTTGCTTGAAAGAATCATATGTTAGAAACAAAGAATTAAAATTGAAAATCAACTCCTTATTATGTGAAAGTGCTAGACTTGTTCAAGAAAACAAATACCTGAGGTATGAGAATGATGAGCTGAAGAAAAGCAAGGTAGATATGGCTTGGAATCTTGATGACTTAAAAAATTAGATGAGAGATTGATATGTGCGTGGTAGCGCCCGTCTCAATATTAGAGGCTTCACCAATGATGTCCATGAGCCAACGTGAATTGGAGGGTTTTGAGTACTTAAAGCATAATCTAAGGCAAGGCAATTCTTCATATTTGTCAATCTTGTGTCCATGTGATGTTCTAGGTTGAGATCCAAAGTTTGCGGAAGAATTTGGCAAGGTGTATTATGCAAAAAATGCTATCTGAGGAGTAGACATGGGTCCAGACGCGCCCATGGATAAGCCCATGGTGCAGTTAGACGTGCACACGACTGGAAAAAGGCCACCCAGGGTTGGCAGATCGCTTGATCGAGCCGCGGGTAGGTTGGAGCTGAGCTGCGGCCACGGATCGCTTAAGCATGCCCATGGATCGCTTGCAGAAAGTTTTAGATTTTTAGTAGTTTTCTAATTTTGTTAGGTTTCTATTTGTAATTGTTTCCCAATTCTTTTTAGCTCGTATTTAGGTAGTTTTTATCCTATAAAAAGGCTTCCTTTGTAATATTTTTCAGAAGTTTTGATGTTTGATGAATTAATAAAATTCTTCCTCTCTTTCATGAGAGTTTTTCTCTAGTTCTTGTTGATGAGAGCTAAGACCTTATCAAGAGTGATTCTTGTGGCGATCTAAAACCAACCTTGCTTCAAATTTTCTTCTTGTCTTAATTAAGTCCTTAGAATAAATTTGGTTAGATGAATGAACTTGTTCATATCGGTCTAGCAAAGTTTATCCTTTGGTTTGAGATTTCTACAAGGGTTGAATTCAAGGTGACCAATCTTCATGTTTAGGTTGCTTTGATTTACAAATCAAAGTTGGTCTAACATTCAACGAGGCTATTACTTTCAAGATAATTTGGTCCAATTCAGTAGGAGGATTTGGATTAAATTGTTACGTGTTTCTTCAAGACGATCTTTGGGGAGATATTCCTGTGATATACGAAAGGAGCCACTCCCCGATTGTATCAGAGATCCTCTTTTCACAACAAAATCAAGAGTGAACAAGAGAGTTTGAAGAAGAGAATGAGTGAACTTAGTGATTTTCTTAGAAGGGAAAAACAAGAAGTTTTAGAAAAAGAAATCACTAGAAACATGCTTAGTACAAATAGTTTCACCTTGTATAGAAAGAATAGAGTAAGATTCATTAGACCTATGCATATAAATAATACTCATGTTACATGCAATTTTTGTTGTCAAGTAGGACATATGAAGAATAATTGTTATGTTAGAAGAAATATGGGACAAGGCATGAAAACTATGTGGATTGTTAAGGATTGTACTAACTCTTATGGACCCAAAAATTAAAATGGGTACCAAATGTTATTTTTTAATTTTTTTTGTATAGGTATGCTTCAAAAATACCGTCAAGGAGTCAAAATGGTTCATTGATAATGGATGTTCAAGACACATGACTGGAGATCCATAATTGTTCATCAAGCTAAAGTAAAAGAGTAGTGGAAAAGTCACCTTTGGAGATGACATGAAGGCTAAAACCATTGGAGTAAGTGACATAGGTAACAATGATGAAACTTTCATTCAAAATGTTTTGCTAGTTGATAATCTTAGTTATAACTTGTTAAGTGTGAGTCAATTGTATGACAAAGGTCTATATTTTTTATTCAAAAAGCATGAATGTTTGGTACTTAACTATAATATAGTTTTTAGAGATAAGAGGCATAATGATATCTATGCTGTCCATCTAGATTGAATAGATTCAAATAGGATTAGATGTCTTAAGGCTACTAGTGATGATCCTTGGCTTTGGCATAGAAGACTTTGTCATTTCAACATGGATTTGTTGAATGAGTTATCTAGGAAAGAACTTATCCGAGAACTTCCTAAAATCAATTTGAAAAAGACAAGGTTTGTGATGCTTGTCAATTTGGAAAACAAATAAAGGTCTCTTTTAAACAAAAAAATTGTGTTTCTACTTCAAGACCTTTAGAGCTTTTACACTTGGACTTGTTTGGTCCTACCCAAGTTGCAAGCCTTGGGTGAAAAAGATATGCTTTTGTTATTGTAGATGATTATTCAAGATACATTTGAGTGCTATTTCTTGCACACAAGGATGAGACTTTTAAAAATTTTGTTTCTTTGTTTGCAAAAATTCAAAACTTGTTAAACTTGACCATTGTGAAAATTAGAAGTGATAATGGAACCGAGTTTAAATATTGTGATTTTTCAAATTTTTGTAATTACAATGGTATTACACATGAATTTTCTATTGCATGAGTTTCCCAACAAAACGGTGTTGTTGAAAGAGAAAATAGAACTTTTCAGGAAGCTGCTAAAACTATGATAAATGAATGTGATTTACCAAAGTATTTTTGGACTGAAGCGGTTAATATGGCTTGCTATGTTATGAATAGAGTTTTATTAAGACCTATTTTAAACAAAACTTCTTATGAACTCTTGTTTGGCAAAAAGCCAACAGTTGGCTATTTTAAAGTTTTGGGATGTAAATGTTTTATTTTGAATATCAAGGAACATCTTGGCAAGTTTGATAAGAAAACAGATGAAGGCATTTTTTAGAATATGCTAGTGGTAAGAGAGTCTAAAGAGTGTATAATAGGAGAACTTTAGTAGTAAAAGAGGCCATTCATGTTACTTTTGATGAATTACATGTCGTAGTTACTAAGGATATTAGTGAAGATGATGATGTGTGTGTTCAAGAGAAATTAGAGAATCTTACTCTTTAAGAAGGTGATAGTACTTCAAAGGAAGTAGTGAGTACTAGTGAAGATATAGTCGATGAAAAGAAAGATGATGATATTACAAAGGATCTACCCAAAATTTGAAAATTTGTGCCCAATCATCCTAAAGAGCTTATCATAGGTGATCATTTCAAAAGGGTTAGGACTAGAATCCTCTTCTAGACCTTTAGTAGACAACTTTGCTTTACTATCCCAATTTAAACCTAAGAATGTAGAAGATCTTTGAAAGATGAATTTTGGATAACAGCAATGCAAGAGAAATTGAATCAATTTGAGAGAAGTAAGGTATGGACTTTAGTTGAAAGACCATTAGATCACCCGGTTATAGGCACAAAATGGGTCTTTAGGAATAAGTTGAATGATAAAGGTGAAATTGTGAGAAATAAAGCAATGTTAGTTGCCAAAGGTTGTGCATAAGAAGAAGGAATAGATTTTGATGAAACCTTTGCATCGGTTGCTAGGCTTGAATATATAAGAATGTTTCTTGCGCATACATGTTTCAAAGGTTTTAAATTATTTCAAATGGATGTGAAAAGTGCTTTTTTAAATGGTTTATTGAACAAGAAGTATATATTGAACAACCTCCCAAATTTGAACATGAAAAGTTTTCAAATCATGTTTTCAAACTTTCTAAAGCTTTATATAGATGAAAACAAGCTCCTAGAACCTTTTTTTTTTTTTTTTGGCAGAACCCCGTACATAGGGAGGGACGCCACACCTAAATTTTATTTATAAAAATTGAGCATACAAGTGAGAGGGGGATATAAGCCTTACCTCTCGTTATACAGAATTTAAATAAAATAAACTTTAAAGCAATAAATTAGGAGTATTACCTCCTTTTACAAAAAATAAAGAGAATCACATTTCATCTAATGATACTTAAAACGAAAAGACGGGTAGCGTAATTGATCTAATCTAACAGCACCACGAGCTTCCTTGGGAAGATCTTGAAACCGAAGAGAATTTTGATCAGAAGGTGACTGGCAACCCTCTTTAGATAATATATCAGCTGGAATATTTGCTTCACGAAAACAATGTTGCACACTAACAATGTGTACTCTAACCCTCTCCAGTTCATCAAGCAAATACCTCAAAGACCACGGGCAGGCTATAATCCCTATTTATAATATTCACTAATGCACGAGAATCAGATTCCACAGAAAATCGATCCACTCCTTTGTTACAGCATAATCGTACACCATGCATAAGCGCTTTAAATTCAGCTTCCAAACTAGTACCCCACCCTAGTGCACATTTAAAGCCAAAGACTACCTTGCCATATCTATCTCGTAGTAAACCTCCACCTCCGCAAGGACCTGGATTTCCTAATGAGCAGCCATCAGTATTAAGTTTAAAACACTCCAATGGAGCCAACCAAGTAACCCTTATAATTTCCACCTTCCTCTTCAATTTGTCTGCATGCATGTATAGTTCATTCCAACTACGGGAATCAAAGAACAATTTAAATTTTTGTTCCCACGCCATCTTGATGTCCACAAACGTACTATGTGCAACTTGTTCCCAGGACTTCTGCTTCCCTACAAAGACACATGCATTTCGAGCCTTCCACAAATTCCATAAAATAAGCACAGGGGTAATATTATGTAAGAAAGCAGTAAATTTATTTTTGGAAGGCAGCAACCACCAATCCATAATTCTCAATCTTAGCACCTGCCGTTCTGTATGGATCCCCACCGAAGAACCAAAAAAACACCACACCTTGTGAGGTATTTCCCCTTGGCCAAGAATGTGCTCAACAGTTTCAACTGCATGACATTGACAACACCAGCATCGTGACGGTCCATGGATTCCAAACTTTGCAACAACATCTGCACTTGGAATCCGCGCATGAAGCATTTGAAGCATGAACATCGAAATTTTGAGAGGAATGAAGGAATCCCAGATTCTTTTATAAAAAAATCCAGCAGCCCTCCCCTCCCTAATAACATTATAAGCCGATTTGATAGAAAAATTCCCAGAAGCATTTAGTTTCCAAATCAGCTTGTCGTGTCCTTCATTGGAAGGTGGAGGCTTAGCCATAATTCTTTGAAGCTCCACGTGGGGAATTATATGAGATAGAGCTTCTACATCCCATCTATCTTCCTTCACAAAGTCCCGGACCATCCTAGTCTTCATGAGTGTTCCTGTGTTGAGATAGAGCACCCGACCCTAGCCAATCATCGTGCCAGAAACTCATGTCTCCAGATTTTACTTGCCACCCAATATTATACTCAGCTATATCTCTAGCTCCTAACATTCTCTTCCAAAGGCTTGAATCCGTTTGCTTCCTACTTATTTGCATAGGATGAGCTTTCTTACAATACTTTGCTTTCATGAAGGAAGACCACAATGATTTTTGCTCCCTGAATCTCCACCACAATTTAATGGAAAAGGCATCATAGATATTTGCTAAGGAATGAAGACCAGCTCCTCCTTCCTCTGTCGGATAGCATAATTGTTTCCATCTAAACCAGTGATGTTTGTCACCCTCCTCAGAGAATCCCCAAAAAAATCTGGCAAAGAGTGATTCCAGATTTTTTAGCACAACTCTAGGAAGGCATGAAGCAGATAAACTATGCAATGGGATGGAAGATAGAACATGTTTGACCAAGACTAGCTTCCCTCCTATAGATAAGAACCGGTTCTGCCATCTTAGAATCTTTGCCACAATCGTCTGGCTGATGCTATCATAATATTTTCTTTTTGGCCTCCCAATAAAAAGTGGAAATCCCAGATATCGCATAGGAAACTCCTTGTAAGAAAATCCAGTCACCTCCTTTATACTTCGAATTCTGGATCTATGAGTGTTTGGGGGACATAAGAAGCCACTCTTATGGATGTTGACTTGTTGCCCTGAGCAACGTTCATAGGTCCTCAGGGTTTCCATAACCATCCTTAATGTTCTTTTCGATGCTCCAGAAAAAATGATAATGTCATCTGCAAAAGCTAGATGTGTTATCTTGGCACATGACTGTGGGATACTGAAAGCTGTGAAGTTTTTTTTTTTCTGGAAGACGATTCAAAGCTCTCGAAAAACCCTCTGCTGCCACGATAAATAAAGCTGGTGATAGAGGATCACCTTGACGCAACCCTCTTGTGGATTTAAAAAATCCTTTTGGAACACCATTGATGATAATGGAAAACCAGCAATTGGATATTAACCGCCAGATCATGTCTATCCACCTTTCCCCGAATCCAAAAGCTCGCATTACCCGAAGCAGGTAACTCCATGATACTCGATCATATGCTTTTGCCATATCCAATTTGAGCACCACATTCCCTCCCTATTCTTCTTTTTCATGCCACTCTAGCAATTCCTGGGCCAGCAAAAAATTTTCAGTCATTACCCTTCCTTTCACGAAGCCACTCTGTTGTGGAGAAATTAAGCGAGATAGGTAACAAGCAAGTCTATCAGCTAAGACTCTTGATACAATTTTGTTTAGAAAATTGCACAAGCTGATTGGGCGAAACTGAGCAAACTCCTGAGGATGACTCACTTTTGGTATCAAAACCAGTAAGGTCGACGAAACACATCGTGGAATCTCATCACCACAGAAGAAACTGATAATAGCTTGGTAGACATCATTAGCAATTATCTCCCACGCACATTTGAAAAAGTTGCCAGTGAATCCATCCGGCCCAAGAGCACTCTCTCCATCCATAGCAAATACCACATTCCGTACTTCCTCCATGGTTGGGAAGCGTTCCAAATTTTCAGCATCCTCATGCGTTAACAGGTTTGGAATTTGCGACAAGGAGAAATTATTCTCAACATCTTCTTGAGCAAAAAGACTTCCAAAATAGCTGCATGCCTCGTCAACAATCCCTTTCTCGTCTTCAATCCAGTCACCCGAGGCTCCTTTTATTCGGTGAATCATAGATCGTGATCTTCGTTCAGCAACAATGGCATGAAAAAATTTAGTATTCTTGTCTCCTTCGGTCCACCATTTAACTGCTGCTTTCTGTCTCCAAAAAGCTTCCTGTACGCACAAAGCTTCATTTAACGCTGTTTGAGATTGGTGCAGGCTGTCTTTAGCTCGGTCCGAACCCTCCTCATCAAACCATTTTTCATCCTCTGCCACCTTGTTCTCTAGAGCTCGTACCTTGTCAAAAATGTTCCCAAAGGTTTGCTTGGACCACAATGACAAAGCTTTTTTCACAGATTTCAATTTTGCTGCCAGAGTTTTCATCGGAGATCCCCTATAATCTGTGAGCCAGTTTTCCTTTACTACCTCCAAAAATCTCGGATGCGAAGTCCAGAAGTGCAGGAATCTGAAGGCCTTTTGTTTAGATTCTGGTCTTATACTTCCAGAAAACAAGAGAGGGGCATGATCAGAAGGTCTTCTGGACAGGTGCTGCACCTGTACTTCAACTTTATTATCAAGCCAAGACTGATTTAAAAGAATTCTATCCAACCTCTTCCAGATTCTTGCTCGACCTTGTCTGTTGTTACACCATGTGTACAGCGAGGCCTGTGAAACCTGCATCACAAACTTGAACGTCCTGCATGAAGGTAAGGAAAGTCCAATGCTTTGTTTACATGAAATGCACGCCCACCCTTTTTCTCTTCCGCATTAACAACTACGTTGAAATCCCCCCCTATCAGCCATGGAGTATTAACATCAGACTCTTGTTTTAAGCACTCCCATAAATCTTTCCTCTTCTCATTATCACAACTAGCATGTACAAAAGAAAGCTTACAAGCATAATAGAACAAAGAACATTGAGCATGCAACGAAATATGCTGATCACTCTCAGCACTAATGGAGCAAGACAAAGACTGCTTGAAGAACACCCATATAGATCCCATACCATTACATAATCCCTCATCCATTCCTAACTTCATTTTGATTTCTTTAAATCTGTCTAAACCAATTTTAGGTTCACAAATAGCCACTAATTGTAAGTTAAAGATCTTAATAAGTTTCTTTAATCTTCTGATGTTGGCAGCTTTAGCAACTCCTCTAACATTCCAAAAAAGCATATTATTCATTGGAAACGGTAAAAGAAGCTTTAGAATCTTTCTTAGAGCGAAGAACTCTATCAGAAATCATAATACCTCCCTTCTGTTTTTGCTTTCTATTCCTCCTGTGCAAGAAATCCTGCTGTTGATGAGTCTCCATTGGCATGTGTGAAATTTCCAGGTTGCAGAATTCCAGTCGATGAATCCACCTACTGCATGGTTGCTTCACTATCTTGCACCTTGCATCCTCTCGGCGATAGATTTCCTGCCGTTACTTCTGCATCTAGGATTTGCTCAGAAAAATCCTAATGCATACTGGCCTTACCTTTCACCTCGCTCCCCATCAGAGAGATCCTCCTCTTCAATATTGTCTTGAAAGTGGACAGCCCTATTTCCAGGATCCATTTGTTCAGCAGGAGAACTCGAAACAATTTGCAGCAGGTCTGTTACCATACAATCTTTTGTTAAGCCCTCTATAGGACTAACTATATGAGTTACCGGGGTTGTAAGGACCTCCAAGCTGTCTTTAGTTGTTGTTTCCTTGTCATCTGGATCGTTCGCACCGTCACACTTTCCTTCCACCAAGGTATCCTTTTCATCTAAATTCTGCTGATGATTAACCAGATCTTCCCTCAAGTTATTCATACCAGTATTAATATTCAGCGTAGAAGAACCAGGATTCTTGTCATTCTGTTGATCTTTGGGAACATATTGCTTCTTTTCTTTTACACGGGTGCCTACTACAATAGTCTCCCTCCCTGGTGGAACCAGCAGTCGACACTCTGATTGTGCGTGTCCTTGTCTGTGACAATGACTGCAGTATAGAGGCAAATCTTCATACCTGATGCGCTGCCAAAATCCCTCTGAGCCATAGGCAATCCAGATACGTTGTGGAAGGTCTTTCATCAGATCAACATCAATGCACACTCGCAATATTAGGTCTGGAAAGATTGACTGTTGCAGCATCTAGTTTGAGGGGTTGACCAATAGTATTAGCAATCATAAAGAGAGCAGCTTTGTCAAATAGATGGATAGGGAGACCTTCAAACTGCACCCAAACTGGTGCCCGAGAGGGTTCCGAATCCAGACAAAAATTTGGGCTCCATTTAAATACTCGCATCTGAAATTCTTGGATAGACCAAATCCCACGTAACCAGCAACGCAAGAAGTCTTCCTCCTTTTGAAATCTGATGAGAACATGTCTAGGATCAAGTAAACCCAAAGCAAACGTGCCTGAAGAAACCAATAGCAGTGAAAGATTTGCGCATAACCTCCATACTTGGTCTGCCATGGGAGAACTTCCCAACCAAGGCAAATTTGAAAGGCAGCGATAGTTTGTCTACCTCTTCTTGAGAAAAAGAAACTGCAGGTTCTCCCCTAAAAAGAGTGGGAGGCTTAATTTTCAAAGGGGAAGGAGATTTGTTCATAACTACTTCAGCGAAAGAACGGTTGATTGAGGAAGCCGGTTGCCCTTCAACCAAAGGTTGAAGGGCAGCCATGGAAACCCTAATATCAAAAGAAAATCGAGAGGGAAACTAGAAGAGAGAGAGAGAGAACGACCTTGGCTGATTTCAAGTGCATGACAAGCTCCTAGAACCTGATATGAGAAGTTGAGCAACTTTGTGATTGAAAATGGTTTAAAAAAAGGATTTGTAGACACCACACTCTTTACAAAATATCTTGCAAATAAACTTCTTGTTATTCACGTGTATGTTGATGATATTATTTTTGGTGCTACAAATAAAAATCTTTGTAAAGAATTTTTCTTTTGTAATGTAAAATGAATTTGAAATGAGTATGATGGGAGAATTAAAATATTTTCTTAGTCTTCAAATTCATCGATTAAAAAAGGAAATTTTTATAAGCTAAACTAAGCATGCAAGGGAGTTACTTAAAAGATTTGGTATGGAGGATTCAAGGGAAGTAGGCACACCAATTTGCACCTCCACTAAGTTAGACAAAGATGAAGAAGGCAATAAGGTGTATGAAAAGGGATATAGAGCTATGATAGGTAGTTTGCTTTATCTTATCGCTAGTAGACCCGATATTATGTTTACCGTTTGTCTTTGTGCAAGATTTCAATCTTGTCGTAAGGAGTCTCACTTACTAGCAGTCAAGCGTATCCTTAGATATCTCAAAGGTACATTAGACTTTAGACTATGGTATCCTATATCCCATGATTTTGATCTTGTGGGGTACTCCGACACCAATTTTGCCGAATGTAGAATAGACAGAAAAAATACTAGTGGGACTTGCCATCTTCTAGGCAAGTGTTTGGTATTATGGTTTAGCAAGAAACAAGGTTTTACATCTTTGTCCATGGCAGAAGCCGAGTATATTACTGCCCGTGTATGTTGTGCTCAATTACTTTGGATGAAACACACTTTTTTTCAGATTTTGGATTGCAATTTCAAAGTGTGCCCATTAAGTGTGATAATACTAGTACCATCAACTTGACCAAAAGTACCATTCAACACTTTAGAACGAAACACATTAACATCAAACATCATTTCATTAGAGATTTGGTTCAAAAAGGTGATATTAGTGTGGTTTATGTATGCACAAGTGACCAATTGGATGATATTTTTATAAAAGCTTTACCTCTTGAACGTTTTGAATTCTTAAGAACAAAATTGGGAATTCTGTCTCTGGATCGGCCAGCCTAAGTGTCTTTTCGAACGGTTGATTAGTCTCCTTTCAATTTCTGAAATTCCTATGTTTCGAACAATCGAAAGTTTCTAATAGGTTCTAGGGTCAGCAAGCTTCCAAGGTGACTGAGAATGTACTTCAAGACTTGGATGGTCCTATGACTAGATCAAGAACTAGAAAAATGAAGAATGCTTTGCATAGTCTTATTGTGGACACGCTGGATGAAGTGTACAAGGCGACCAATATGGATCCTTTGTCACGTATTGTACATTGCTTATGGGCTGACTAAGGAGTGAAGGATGATTCAAGTGTGGGTGTGAAGTGCGAAACCTTCTAACTGAACTCGCGCCTCGAACCTGTGCCGCGGATAGGTGCCGCGAGTACGATCAAAAGGTTCGACCTTGAAGAGCGTTGAAGCACAATGAAACTGCGCCTATACCCGCATCGCGAGTTTCGCCACGGGTACAATTAGAAAGTCGTCTTAGTTGTTTTATGCAATTTTTTTTGAGTTGTAATCTTTAGTATTCGTGTGTTAGGTTACAACAAGTGTCAAGTACTTTTTTTTTTAGTTATGTCTAAGCTACGCCCTATATAAGGGTTTCTTGTGAACAACATTGAAACACAACATTTATGATATTTTGAGTGAATTCTCTTCAGAATTTTCTTAGTTCTTTGGTGATTAAGAACCAACCCTTAGGTCTTATCAAGCTTTGCTTGTGGCGACCACAATCTTGCTTAGAGTTTTCTTGAGTTTTTGATCAAGTTCTTTAGAGAATTAGGTTAACGATTAAATAAACTCAACTTGGTTAATCTAAAACCCTAGGAACGAGTTCATCTTCAAGGGAAGATTTGTGAGCACCCCAACTCCACGTCAAGGGTTCTTGGGTTTGCGAATCTAACAGGGTCTTGAGTTCAACGAGTTGTTGACCTAAAATCTAAGGGGTCTTGGCATACGCAACCGTGTGCACATCAAGTGGTATTAGAGCCAAAGTTCTTGGATTTTCCAGGTTTATTCAATCCGTTTTTCCCTTTTGGAATTTCAAATATATCCTTGTGTCTTGTGTTTTTCTTATTTTCATGTTGTTATTGTGACAAAGAGCTTCGAGCCTGGTCATAATAATTTGTTTGGTGTTTTTTGTGTCTTGCTTAAATTCGTTTGAACTTGCTTTGCTTCGTGTCTGTCCGTTTTATCTTTGATTAAATTTCAGCCTTAAGTTTCGTTGTTTTTCTTGATTAAAACGTGCTCTAGGGTTTGGCTAGTGTCGTTCTTGGTTGCTTCTCAATCAAGAATTCTAGGTTGTGTGGTATTTTATGTTTCTTGACTGTTTTTTTATTATTTTCTTGGAATTCTTGTGTGAAAACTTTGCAAGAAAATCAGTTTCTTGGACTTAACAAGCCTAGGATTGAAGTTCTTGAAGGTTTTCATTTGGGTTTGAGTTTGTTGGGTGTTACGTGGTTAAAAAAAATCCAGAAAAAGGCATGCTTAAAATAATAGCCAAGCACAAAGAAAAAAAATTAAAAAAAAGAGAAGAATAAAGAGGCTGCACAAGGGTTTAAAATCCGTGCAAGTGTTTTATTCAATTGATCTTGATTAGTTCTTGGTGTTATAAGGCATTCTTGAAGTTTGCTGGAGTAATCTGAAAATTTTCTTGGAAGAAGTTTGTAGCATTTGCTGGTTCTTTGTTTGATCACTAGTCTTGAACGTTTTTCTAGAAGTTTTTGAGTTGATTTGGTGATAATTTGCTCCAGGTTTCATCATTGGGTTGTTTGGATCAAGTTCTTGAACTTGGTTCTTAAAAATTCTGGGTGCTGTAATTTTTGTGTTTCTTACGAATTTTCTGAAATTATTCCAGCTTTAACACGAGTTTGACTATTTTCTTCCAAAGAACATTAAAAATCAAGAAACATCACACAATTATACCACATATTAGGGTGTCCATATTGTGTCAAATCTTGATTCTCTGATCTTGTTGATTACTCTCTTGGTCAAAAACTCTCTAAGCATATTATTCTTGACCTCTACATTTACTCATACAGGTTGAGGTTGCCATTGGCCTTGGTAAGGTTTGAGTGAGCTAGTTCTTCTCTAAAGGGCCAACAAGAAAATTCTTTGAGTGGTAAAAGGCTTAGTGGTGAGCTCCTTAGAGGGTAAAAGCCATACTACTTGAGGGAAGCGAGATGCAAACACTAAGGGAGTGTTTCCTATATACTTGCTTTATCTTGTTCTAACGTTTCTTTTGCAGGTTTAGCATTCTAATGGCGCATGAAGGAAATTCATCCTCAAGAGCTTTCAAATGATTTTAAATTGCTTAGGGATGCTATAGTTGGTGATTTGGACAAAAAATTGCGCCTCATGAGGGAAGAATTTTATGAGGAATTGGAGAGGAGAACTAGTACTTCCCAAGCTACGTGTGTCTAGCCACCAAAAATCTGTTTGAAGAGGAGCATGAGGAGGAGTCCGATTTTGAAGATATAGCTCCAAGGAGAGGAAGGAGGGTGAACAACAATCAAGACCATAATCTTGGAAGCATTAAGATGAAAATACCTCCATTCCAAGGAAGGCTTGATCCTGAGGCATACTTAGAGTGGGAACGCAAGGTCGAACATGTGTTCAATTGCCATAATTACTCAGAAGAAAAGAAAGTACAATTAGCTGTAGTTGAGTTCACGGATTATGCTAGCATTTGGTGGGACAAACTTTGTAAGGAGAGAAGAAGATGTGAAGAAGAGCCTATACGAACATGGCGTGAGATGAAAAATATTATGAAAAAGAGATTTGTGCCCAGCTATTATGTGAGAGACCTCCATCATAGGCTTCAAACTTTGAAGCAAGGGTTCAATGTCCGTGGATGAGTATTATAAGGAGATGGAGATACTTCTCATTCGAGCTGATATTAAGGAAGAGGAGGAGGCATTAATGGCTCGCTTTATTGCAGGTCTTAATGTGAAATTGCTTGAAAGGGTAGAACTACAACACTACATTAACATTCATGACTTGGTAGGACTAGCCATCAAGGTTGAGAGACAACTGAAAAGTAGGCGTTCAAGGGGGTATTCTACTACTCAAAACTCGTGCTACTTGGAGGGTTGAGCAGCCACGAAGGAGTGCAAGGGAGCTTGAACAAGCACGCTATCCCTCCAAACCTGTGTTCAAGTATCTAAGCTCGAATCAACTACAAAGCTCGGATGCCAAGGGTAAATTGGTTGAGAAACCTAGGCAAAGGGAGGTTCATTGCTTCAAGTGTCAAGGTTATGGACACATTGCTGCTACTTGCCTAAACAAACGTGCTATGATGATTAGTGAAGATGGTGAGATAGCAAGCATTGCATCTAGTGAAGATGATGAGGAGATGCCTCCATTGGAGGGAGGTTCTGAAGATGAAGGTGACTTATATGGTGGGGATCAAGGTGATATATTAGTCACTAGGCATGCCCTTAGCATTGCACATAAGGAGGATGAAGTGGATCTACAAAGAGATTATATTTTCTACACTATGTGTACTATGCAAAACAAGGTATATCAGCATGATTATTGATAGTGGGTCTTGTACTAATGTTGCTTCTACTTTGTTTGTAGATAAGTTGGGCCTTGAGACTAAATGCCATCCCAAGCCATACAAATTGCATTAGCTAGTTGAGGTTAGGGACATGAGGGTTACCAAGCAAGTTAGGGTACCATTCTCCATCAACAAGTACAAGGATGAGGTGTGGTGTGATGTGATTCCCATGCAAGCGTGCCACATACTTCTTGGACGTGCTTGGCAATTTGATAGGAGGGTCACCTATGATGGCTACAAGAATAGGTATTCCTTCATGTGGGACAATCGAAGAATCACCTTGGATTTAATCAAACCGTTCGAAGCACACGCAGACCAAGTAAGAATTGCAAAGGAATTCAAGGTAAAGAGGAACAAAAGTTGCAAAGCCCGTGGAGAAGGTGAGAAGGGGCTTCGGTTTGGTCATGAGGGTGACCAAAGTGGCGCAATAAATAGTGACCAAAATAGGGTTCTAAGTGAGAAGAAAGAGGGAAAGAAGCAAGTGAATGCTTTTGCTACCAAGAGTGAGATTGTTTCAGCTTTGGAGGCTAAGCAACAATCTTCTACTTGTCTTATATAAAGATGTTTTTCTTTCTTCTAGTGAGCTTAATGTTCTTAACCCTAACTTACCTAGTATTGTGGTGTCTCTTTTGCAGGGTTTTGAAGATGTATTCCCTGAAGATATACCACATGGATTGCCACCATTGAGGGGGATTGAGCACCAAATCGATTTTGTACCTAGGTGCTAGCATACCCAATCGCCCAGTTTATAGAGCAAATTCTAGGAGACAAAAGAGATTCAAAGATCAAGTAGGAGGAGCTTGTGGAGAAAGGGATTTGTTCGTGAGAGTATGTCACCATGTGCTGTACCTAGTCATTTTGGTGCCAAAGAAGGATGGAACATGGTGCACATGTGTGTTGATTGTAGAGCCATCAACAAGATAACGGTAAAGTATCGTCATCCTATTCCTAGGTTAGATGATATGCTTGATGAATTGCATGGTTCTACTATTTTCTCAAAAATTGATCTTAAAAGTAGATATTATCAGATTCGAATGAAAGTAGGTGATGAATGGAAAACTACATTTAAGACCAAGTATGGATTGTATGAATGGTTAGTTATGCCTTTTAGGTTTAACTAATGCACCTAGTACATTCATGAGGCTTATGAACTATGTGTTTAGGGCTTTCATTGGTAAATTTGTTGTGGTTTATTTTGATGACATTCTAGTCTATAGTAGGTCACTTGAGGATCATGTTGAGCACTTGCACCAAGTTTTGTGTGTATTACGAGAGCATCATCTTTATGCTAACTTGGCAAAGTGTTCATTTTAGCATGGAAAGCATTGTGTTTCTTGGATTCATTGTTAGCTCTAGGGATATACATGTTGATGAGTCTAAGGTACAAGCCATACGTGATTGGCCTACACCAAAGAGTGCTAATGATGTTAGATCTTTCCATGGTTTAGCAAGTTTTTATAGGAGGTTTGTGCGTAATTTTCTACTATTGCTGCACCTCTTAATGAACTTGTTAAAAAAAATTCTATTTTTAAGTGGGAAAGTAAACACGAAGAGGCGTTTGATTTATTAAAGGACATGTTAACTAACGCACCTTTGTTGTGTTTATCTAATTTTGACAAATTTTTCGAGGTTGAATGTGATGCTTCTGGAGTAGGTATTGGGGCCGTTCTTATGCAGGATTCCAAGCCCATTGCGTACTTTAGTGAGAAGCTAAGTGGTGCAACTTTGAATTATCCCACATATGACAAGGAGCTCTATGCCCTTGTGCGAACTCTTCAAACCTGGCAGCACTATCTCCTTCCCAAAGAGTTCGTGATTCACCCTGACTATGAGAGTTTGAAGTTTTTGAAGACTCAAGGCAAGCTCAACAAAAGACATGCTGAAGTGATTGGAGTTCATAGAGGAGTCCTTTCCATATACAATCAAATACAAGCAAGGTAAAGAAAATGTGGTAGCTGATACATTAGTCAAGGAGGTATTCTCTGATTACCACTCTTCAAACTAAATTGCTTGGTTTCGATTGTATTAAGGAGTTATATGAGCATGATTTAGATTTTTTAAAAATTTGGTCTTTATGTTCTAAACGTGCTCATCTTGACTACTTTAGGCATGATAGATTTTTGTTCAAAGGTCATAGATTATGCATGCCTAGGTGTTCTATGCGTGAGTTGTTGGTTAGGAAAACTCATGAGGGGTGGTCTTATGGGACATTTTGGTGTCAAGAAAACTTTGCATGTGTTGCATGAGCATTTCTTTTGGCCTAGCATGCGAGCTGATGTTGAATCTTTTTGTGCTAAATGTATTACTTGCAAGCAAGCAAAGTCTCAGGTTCAACCGCATGGTTTGTATACACCTTTATCCGTTCCTTCATCAACTTTGGGTAGACATTTCTATGGATTTTGTTTTAGATTTAGCAAGATCTTCTAGTGGTAAAGATAGTGTGTTTGCTGTGGTACATAGATTTAGTAAGATGGCAAACTTCGTTGCATGTTCAAAAACTAATGATGCCACTTACATATCTGGTTTTTTCTTTAAGGAGATTGTTAGATTGCATGGTTTGCCATGTAGCATTGTTAGTGATAGAGATGTTAAATTCTTGAGTCATTTTTTGTGCACTTTGTAGTGTAAACTTGGTACTAAACTATTGTTTTCTACTGTTGCACATCTACAAACTGATGGTCAAACTGAAGTAGTTAATAGAACACCCTCTACACTATTGTGTGCAATCATTCAAAAGAACTTAAAAAATTCGGAAAAATGTTTGCCACACATTGAGTTTGCTTATAATAGAACTGTTCATTCCACTACGTCTTACTCACCTTTTGAAGTTGTTTATGATTTTAATCCCCTAACTCCTTTAGATATTTTACCTTTGCCTACTAATGAGGTTGCTAATCTTGAAGGTAAAAAGAAAGCTCAATTTGTTAGGGATCTTCATGCTAAGGTGCGTGAGAATGTGTAGGAAAAGAATGAGCATTTTGCAAAGGTAGCAAACAAGGGTCGAGTGAAAGTCGTATTTGAGCCCGGAGATTGAGTTTGGGTGCACATGAGGAAGGAAAGATTTCCACATCAAAGGAAGTCTAAGTTGCATCCAAGGGGGGACGGACCCTTCCAAATCCTTGACAGAATTGGAGACAATGCCTGCAAAGTGGATTTGCCTAGTGAGTATGGAAACGTTAGTGACACTTTTAATGTTTCTAACTTGTCTTTGTTTGATGATATAGGTGATTCGAGGACGAATCCTTTTGAGGAAGGAGGGAATAATAGGTCCCAGGGTCAGCAAGCTTCCAAGATGACTGAGGATGTACTTCAAGGCTTGGATGGTCCTATGACTAGATCAAGAACTAGGAAAATGAAGAATGCTTTGCATAGTCTTATTGTAGACACGCTGGACGAAGTGTACAAGGCGACCAACATGGATCCTTTGTCACATATTGTGCATTGCTTATGGGTTGACCAAGGAATGAAGGATGATTCAAGCGCGAGTATGAATGGCGAAACATTCTGATCGGACCTGCGCCTCGAACCCGCGCCCGGATAGGTGCCACGGGTACCATCAGACAGTTCGATCTTGCAGAGCTAAACCTTCTGATCGAACCTGCACCTGTACCTGCGCCACGGATAGGTGCCGCGGGTACGATTAGAAGGTCCGGCATTGAAGAGTTACGAAGCAAGATGAAGCCGCACCCGTACCCGCGCCGTGGGTTCCGCTGCAGGTACAATCCGAGAGGCATTTTACCTGTTTTAAGCCAATTTTTGAGTTGTAATCTTTAGTAGTAGAGTGTTAGGTTACAACTAGTGTCAAGTATTTTCTTTGTTTATGTCTAAGCGATGCCCTATATAAGGGTTTCTTGTGAATAACATTGAAAACAACTTTTGATGATATTTTTTAGTGAATTCTCTTCAGAATTTTCTTAGTTCTTTAGTGATTAAGAACTAACTCTTAGGTCTTATCAAGCTTTGCTTGTGGCAACCACAATCTTGCTTAGAGTTTTCTTAAGTTTTTGATCAAGTTCTTTAGAGAGTTAGGTTAACAATTGAACACGCTCAACTTGGTTAATCTAAAACGCTAAGAACGAGTTCATCTTCAAGGGAAGATTTGTGAGCACCCCAACTCCACGTCAAGGGTTCTTGGGTTTACGAATCCAACGGGGTCTTGAGTTCAATGAGTTGTAAGCCTAAAATCCAAAGGATCTTAGCATACACAACTAAGCGCACATCAGTTTTCTTCAGACGTCCAAACATTTTGTTTTTTAAAACATAAAAACTCTTTGGATGACCGAACAAGTCTTTCAGATGGCTGAAGAAAGTTTCAAAATTTGGGAATAGACAATTGATCGGCCATTGTTTTTCATATCGGACGGCCAAACGCTTCAAACTCCAAAACCCTACATTCTTTTAGACACATGGTCGAACAACTTAAACTTCATTCAGACATCCGAATGTGCCTTTTTAAAGCATATATTGGCTTTGTAGCTTCATTTTTTCAAAACCTCTTTTTCCCTCTCAACCAAAAGGCAAGAAATTCTCCAAATCGAAGTCAAATTCTCACCAGGTAAACTCGTTTTCACTGTTAAAAACAATATTTCCATTACATTAGAAGTTGTTCAGTCCATTTTATCAAGATTTTTTCATCAAATCAGTCGTGATTTATGCATTTGTCTTAAAAATTTTACATGCAATTTTTGTATTTCTTACACATTTTTTTATCAAATTTTCTTTCTAAAGTGTGTTTCTTCTCATTTAGTGTTATTATTAAATCTGTTTCTTAGAAAAATAGTCACTGATTTTTGATGAGTCACTCAAGAGGGTTCATTTCTTGGTTTCTAGATCACTGATCCTTGTCCCTTTTAGTTTATATTAGTGATTATGAGAACTAAAGGAGGTAGTAGTGCTAGTGCTAGTGGAAGTAAAAGGGAGAGAAAGGAGGCTGCCTATCCAAATCCCCAAACCATTGACAGGGCACCCCAATCTAAGTTTATTGACAAAGATGCTGAAGAAAGGTATCTAGTTTATGTTAACAAGAACGTTCTTCTTCAGCGTAGTTGTTTCATTTGTGATAAATTTTTGAAACAAAGCTGGGGTCACCTGTTGTTTTCCGATGAAAAATCCTATCCTCAAATGCTTATTCAATTTTTTGCTAATCTTAGAAGAGGAGAATCTGATGCTATTATCTCTAGAGTGAATGAACTTGATTTATTTTTCAATTCATCTCAAATAAACCATATTTTTAAATGTAAACCCAAAAACGATCCTCCTATTTCTAGATTTTTCCCTTTTTCTCAATGTGTTACATCTAAACATCAATTCCACTTTGATGATCTTTTTTTTTTTTTTTTCTGGCTAACCTCATACACGGGGGAAGGTGCCACTCCTTAACATTTTATCAATAGTGAAAAAAAGATGAAGGGGGACATAAAACCTTACACTCATACATACAGTAATAGAGCATGAATTAAAAAAGGAGTACTACTCCTTACAACGAGAATTTTAAACATTACATTTTTTAACGGAAGAAAACCCTAATTTATCAAGTCTAGCTTCACCTCTTGCTTCCGTTGGGAGATCTTTCTCTTAGAAATAGATGGAGTCCCATTGATTTTCACATCCATTCTTGGCTAGCACATCTGCAACCTTATTAGCTTCACGATACACATGCTTGAATGTAAGAAAATGAGGCATGAACTGAAACAATTCCTCAAGTCCAGTGCAACTATCCACAAAGCCTTATATTTTTTTGGCTAACATGACGATAAGAAGCTGAGAATCACATTCAATATGAAACTTAGAGTACCCCAATCAAATGCAATGTTTCACCCCTACTAGAAGAGCTTTTAACTCAGCAATTAAGCTAGAACTATTGACAAAAAAGCAAGAAAAACCAAACAGCATGTTGCCTTCCGAATCTCTTAATAAACCACCACCATTACATGGACCAGGGTTCCCCTTACAGCATCCATCCGAGTTTAGTTTCAATTCCATGCAAGGTGGAGAGATCCACTTCACAAATTTGACCCTATAAGGTCTCTGAATGCCTTCAATCGACTCCACAAATGCAGACCAACTATTTCTAGCTAGTACTACCTTTGGGAATCTAATATTAAAAATGCTTTAAACCTCCCCAATGATGTTCGATACAATGGAATAGAAGGGCAATTGTTTTCCTTGAAACCTAGCCAAATTTCTCCATTTCCAAATATTCCAGCAAATGACTAATGGAGTAATGTGAAGCACAAAAGAGAAATATGGACTCCTACCATCTTTAAACCACCACGAAGAAAGCAATGGTCTAATAGAACAATGAATATGTTGCAAATCACATTCACATGAGAAAAAAGACTATAACTTATTAGCAATTTCACTTGAACAAAATAGATGATCCATAGTTTCTTCTTGTGGATCTATACAACAAGCCATGTAGAAGGACCATAGACCCCAAAAATTTTTAGAGAGGAATCCAAAGGCAATTTTCTATAAATAAGTCTCAGCATAAAAAATGAAATTTTGAGGGATGCAACAATGCCATAATTTACCACACATAAAAGAAATACCTTGCACCTAACGAGACAACTGGAAGGCTGAAGATAAACAAAACATCCCTGAGCCATTAAGATCCCAAATACAACGATCTGGATTAGAAGAAATAGGTGGGGGACAACTAACAACTTCTGAACAAATTTGATAGCCAAGCTGCTGGTTTAAAGCCTCAACATCCCATTGTCTATTGCTCACAAATCCTTCACTAGAGCCCCATTTGTTCGATCTACACGAGCTGCCAAGCATCCTTGACCACTCCAATTATCAAAAAACGAGCTTGAATTTCCACCATTAAGTCTCCAGAGAATGTGTTTTTCAGCCATGTCATGCACCTTAAGCATTCTCTTCCATGTGAGAGAATCCAATGGAGAAGGATAAACCAAAGACCGGAGAGTATGGGAGCAATATTTAGATCTCATAAAGGCTGCCCAAGGAGAGTTAGTAGATCTAAATAACCACCATAATTTGATTAAAATAGCTTTATAGACATCAAACAAGGAGCGAAAGCCAACCCCTCCCTCATCATAAAGAAGACAAAGATCATGCCATTTTAGCCACTGAAATTTCTGTTTGTTTTTCAATTCCCCCCAAAAGAAATTAGCCATAACCTTCTCAATTGGTTTAAGCACTCCTCTAGTAGGATTAGAGACTGGTAGAATGTGAATTGGAATCGAAGATAGCATATGCTATATAAAGATGATCTTACCACCACTAGATAACAAATGATTCTCCCAAGAGTGAATACGAGCTATAATACCTTATGTAAGATCACCAAAAAACGCAGCCTTTCACCTTCCTGCGTATAACAAACAGCCTAAATATTTCAATGAAAAAATTCTATTAGAGAATTAGGTGATATGGCCAATTGCTTGTTTCCTCAGATTGGATGCCCTAGGATGCACCAAGAAACAACTTTTGTTGGAGTTGATTTTTTTACTAGACACCACTTGATACTCCTCAAGAATCCTCATTAGCTTTTGTAAGGAATTATTCCCTCCATTGCAAAATATCATAACATCATCCGCAAAAGATAAGTGAGATACCATAGAACATCCCCTAGGCACAGAAAAACATAAAGAATGGTTAGCATGAAAAGCCATATTCAGGTTTCGAGATAGAACTTCCGCTCCCAATATACAAAGTGTCGGAGAAATAGGATCTCCTTGACATAAACCACGGGAAGATTTGAAAAAGCCATGAGATGCACGATTCAATTACCACCTCTAGCTTTCCTCCCGATGCCCATGATTATTTCTTGAGCTAGAAGAAAATTTTCGGAGATAAACTTTCCTTGAACAAACCCACATTGACTAGGAGAAATCAACTGAGGGAGAATCTCTGCCAATCTATTAGAAAGAATTTTTGAAATAACCTTATTTATAAAATTACAAACGCTAATGGGACGAAATTTCAAAAATACTCGAGGATATTTAACTTTTGGAATAAGAACTACAGAAGTAGCTGTAATGCTTCGTGGAAGATCCAATCTACAAAAGAAACCAACTATAGCATTGTACACATCGAGGCATATAATTTCCCCATTGGAGGTAAAAAAAACCCCAGAAAAACTGTCTGGTCCTGCTGAACTATTACCATCCATTGAAAAATAGTGTCTTTAACCTCCTCAATAGTTGGTACCATACTCAACAACTAGTTATCCTCTTGAGTTACCAAATTAGGTAAAATATTGATCTTATCATCCGCCCCTAACAAGTCCTCCGCTATGAATAAAGATTGGAAGATTGAACTCCCTCCGCACCAATCTCAGCTTCAGATTCAATCCATTCCCCATTATGATTTTTAATGCGATGCACAACAGATTGTGCCCTTCGTTGTCTCACGATTGCATGGAAGAATTTTGTGTTACAATCACCTTCCTCCAACTACTTTACCCTAGACTTCTACTTCCAAAACAACTCAACCACAGAAGCATGGAATTGCAATGCCGCCCTAGCTTGACCAAGCCAATCCAAGGCTTCAGGAGAAGAATCATTTTCAACTTCAATTTCAACCTCTTCTAATTCTCTTTCAGATACTTTCACATTATTGAAAAAATTTTCGATGTGGTCTCTGCTCCACTGTCTCAACATAGCCTTTAATCTCCTCAATTTAAGAGAAAGAATCGTCAAAGGATCACCATTGAGCGGAGGCTGCCATGAAGATTTACCACGTCCAAAAAACCTTGGTGCCTAGTCCATGCATTTAAAAACCTAAAAGGCTTAGGTTTATTATCCAAGCGAGCAGATGCCGAGATAAGCAATGGGGAGTGATCTGATGGAGACCTTGCTAAATAAGAGACCGTAATATTTAGCTTGTCCGAACACTCCAAGTTAATACATAATCTGTCCAGCCTTTTCTAAATATGACTCCTACTGTGTCTATTGTTACACCAAGTAAATCTAGAACCCGTGAAGCTCACGTCAAACAAACCACTTGCAAATAGAAAATATGAAAATTCTATCGCTTCTGAAGGAGAGAACAACCTTCCATCACGTTTCTCTGTAGCATCTACTATGAGATTTAAATCTCCAACTAATATCCAAGGTGATGCAACAGGTTTATCAGCTAACAAAGACTCCCACAATTACTATCTTTCGTGCACCAAACACTTCGCATGAACAGTTGAGAGCACAAAAGATATAGAAAGTTGGATATGTTGAACTAAAAGAGAAAGATGCTGAGTACTTTGAGTTATCATAAAACACACAAAAGGCTGATTATAAAACACCCACAAAGATCCACAAGAATAGCAATAGCAAAATCAAATTTTAACCGAAACTTAAACCACTCTAATTTATCAATATTTTGCTTTGGTTCACACATCATGAGAAATTGGATTTTATGCAACTTCACCAATAACCTCAGACATTTAAAATTTAAAGCCCTAGATAGCCCCCTTATGTTTCAAAATAATGACGTAATCATTGGGAAACATTTTGGGAGAAAGTAAAGGAATTCTTTACTGAAGTTAGCAACTCACGATCAGAAGAAAATTTTGCCCTTATACCTCGAAAAACTTTAGGTTTCTGAACCTACCACAAAGCCTCATGATCAGTCATTGTTTCTAAATTCCCCGCCTGAACTGAATGGGGAAAAAATCTCCTTTTGACATAGACCAACTGCATTTTGGACATGTTCCGTTTCAGCTTCTCCAGCTTCATTGTGTAAGTTATGAAGACCATCAGTTTGTTGCACTTGACCTGCAATCTCCGCCACAGCATTCTCCACCTACTGTTAATCACATTTAGGCTCCAAGGGATGAGGTTGTATATAAGATTGGATTTCCCCCTCTCTCAAAGTCTTTTCAACATTTGGAGACACCCTTTCAATCCTCTCCGAAACCTTCTCCTGATTTGTGTCTTGCTCAACAATTGGACTCCCCTTCATGATAGATTCATTATTTTGCTAAGCAGTCTCATGTTCTTTCTTCTTTGGAACCCATTGCTTAACAGTACCCTTTACAGTAGTATCATCACTTGTTTTTCCCAATCTGCAAGACGAATTGGAATGGCCAAGCTTGCAACAATTGGTGCAATACAAAGGGAGATTTTCATAAATCATAGGCTGCCAAAAACCTTCACTTCCATTGTTGATCCCTACTTTATCAGGTAACGCACGAAGTAAGTCAACCTCAACACAAATACGAGCTACACTAGGCCTTGCTAACGACGCTGTGGAAGCATCCATGCGCAATGGACAACCAATCAGGCTAGCAATGGAGAATAACTGACCTTTCAAGAAGAGGTGGATTGGATGTTGAGGCAGTGGGATCCAAATTGGAACGATTGAGAACTCTAAAGAAACAAAAAAATTTGGCGTCCATTTGAGAACTCTCATGGAGAACTCTCATGATGATCTTAAATCCTTCTTTTGTGTAACATTTAATACAGCTGCTCAAGCTAAAGCATCTTCCTTGAGTCCTATTCATAGGATTTTGTTTGCAAACATTACAACCATTTTAATTCCTACATTTGGTCTGTCGCATCCGAAAATCGTAAAAGATAAAAGGGTGCTAGTGGGGTCGCTGCCTGTCGCGTCCCGAAAAGATGGTCTAGTCTGAGACCCTTTTTAACAAAGCAAGTTTTGGGAAAAATCGTGCGCGTGTGTGAAAAATCAAATTTTTATTGAAAAAGTGTATTTGAAGAAAAAATGGTATTTTAAAAGAAAACAAGGCCGGGACTAAAAGTGTGACAGGTTTGGCCAAATAACTTTTGAAAAAAGGTTTTCTTTGAAAAATGGAGTCGCCACTTGGTACTGAGTTAGGGTGTACCAAGTCACCCGAAAAATCATTTAACAAAAAATAAAAATAAAATTTTTACAAAAATATTTTAAAACCCTTTTTCAACTCCGGTCTACGAAAAACGAGAGAAAAAAAAGGTCTGAGAGTCACATTTGAAGAAAGGGAAGGCAAAGGCTTTCGCCTAAGGCACCCTTTCAACCTAGCCGAGGCTAGTTGCGAGATTTAATCAAATTTTCCTACATTAACCCTAAATTCTATTGCGTTTGGATGTATCTAAATGAATACAAATCCTAAGTCTAAATGTGAAGTACCGGGAGGGTCAAAATGTTCGGTCGAGGCTTGGTCAGAATTATCGCATTAATTACGAAACCCGAGTCGAGACCTCGAGGGAGTCACGAGTTTTTATGCAAAATGTGATGCAAAAAGAAAAGAAAATAATAATATATAGTAAGTGAAGAAAGAAGATGGGTATGCAACATGATAGGTAGGGGGAACTAATAACTCATGACTGAATGTTTCTACTCACGGAGGGGGGAACGGCCTGTACACCACCGCTTCCCACGTGAGTAGACGACTATTTCTAGTCGAATCACACAAATGTCTTAATTTCTAAGTGAGATGTGAGCTGAATGTTATGCATTTAAAAATGTGTCAAAATAATAATAATAATAATAATAATAATAATAATAATAATAATAATAATAATAATAAAATCATGTCGAATGGAAAGAAAACTAGAAGTGTGTGAAATGAGATGTGAAACTCACACAAATACACCTAATACTAAATGTCCTAAGGGTTTAGCGTTGGACTAGCCATTTCTAACAAATCCCACTAGCATTGGACTAGCGGGAAAATGAAGAAACCACAACTAGCATTGGACTAGTGTGGTGACAGAATACATAAATTATGAATTAAATATTAAAGCATGAATTAAAAGCAAATTAAACATATAAAGACATGTAAAGTCAAGTAGGAACACATATCACATAGGCGTAATATCTAGATGCAAAATTCTAATGAAAGCAGTTAAATAAATAAACACGTAAGCACGCAAAAGCAAATAAACCCTAACTATTATACCGAGGGGCTTGGTTTACAATTTAAGGGGGGAAATTAAAAATACCTATCTATTACACTTTCTATCTAATTACACAATTTTGCTAAAATATGAGAAAAATAATCTAACTATTACATTGACTAGCTAAATACAAGAATATTACATTTTTCGTAAAAAATAATAAAATTAAAATTAATAGCAAAATAAATAAATACGCAAAAAGTGCATAAAATAAGAAACGCATAAAAAAATGCATAAAATATCACATTAGAGCACGTTGGAGCACATAAAGAAGCAATTAAAAGGTAACAAAAATACCTTTTTGAAGACCCGGTACAAAAGCTTAAAAATGAATACACATGTTAAGGTACCACTATTTAATGAAATAAATCGCAAAAATATAAAAATTCTAACAAATTGAATGTAAAATGCAAATACTATTAAACTAAGGGATTAAACAAACTTAAACAAACCTAAGGGGGCCAAATAATAATTCAAAGTATTATTCTAAAGCTAAAATTGCAAAATTCTACCAAATTGGGGAGCAAGCATAAAAATTGCAGCAAGTATGGGAATAAAGAAATGCAAATCTGAGCAAGTTAAAGGCATAACTTGCAAAACTGGGGACTTAGTTGAAAGAATGTAAAAATCTAAGGGTCAGTGTGTAAAATTAAGGACCTAATTGTATAAGACTAGTAAGTCTTGGAGGGCATATCAATATTATTCAAGAGCTAGGGGCTGACATGTAAATATTTACTATAAATAGAGTAACCAAAAACAGAAAATGCTAAACTAAAATAAAACTACATTAATTAGCTAAACTAACTTAAGGGATTATTTTAACTACTCAATTCAACTAAACTAAGTTAAAATAGAAATCAATTAACACAAAAAAAAAACTAAATAACGAAAGAGATAAAAATAAACACAGCACTAAATTATGAACTAAAACCAATCCCCAAATCCTTCTTCTCTGAACAAAATAAGAAAAGACCAGAAAAATAAATAAATAAATAAATGTATAAAATCAATAAAACCCCTCCCCCCAGATCGTCTTCTTCTTTCAACACAGGATTATCTCTCTCGCTGTCTCTCTTTCGCTGCCTCTCTCTCTCTCTGCCATCTCTGTCTTTGCTTTCTTTCTCAGATTTTCCTTTCTCTCTCACTCTCTCTCTGGCGTCCCACTCTCCATCCTCTCTTCTCTCTCTTTTCCCCTCTGTTCTCTCTACTTCTCCTCTTTCTATTTAATCTCATCAATCAGGTCCTCTGAAACCCGAATGGACCTTCCCTCAAATCCTCTGATATTGTGACTGTGGGGGGTGGAATTCTGAGGTTGAAGAAGGGTTCATGATCACCGTCATCAGAATCGGAGTATGAGGATGAAGGACTGACAGCGGTGACAATGGTTATGATGGCTGAGGAGGAAGTGGGTTGCGAATTGAGTGGAGACAGCGATGCTAGTGGTGGTGGTTGATTGCTGATAGGTCGATTGGTGAGGATGGGGGCTGTCTTGATGAAATTGAACTGATGGGGGTGCTGATTTTAGGTATTTTGTTTTTCTTCTGCAGGTTGTCAATGGTGGTTGGGGAGCTACGGTGGTTCTGGTGACTTGTTTTTAGGCAATTTTGTTGATTGTGTAATTGCAGGTAATTGGGCTTGTTAATGGTAGTGATGATTGATGGCGATTTGGGAGAGGAATTTACTGATGATATTGGATGGATGTTTATGGGTGATTCGGGTGAAGATTGCTTTGGGAATTGATGTCTGCGGAAGGGGATTTGGGGCTTGTAGTGGGTTGATTGCGTGTTCTGTATGTATGTGTTTGTGAGTTTTCTTTGCAGGTTTGGACTGAGCAGTGCAGGGGAGTGGCGATGAACTTGATTTTTGGACTGACTGTGTGGTGGATTAGCTGGAATTGGCGAGGCTCTATGGCTGTAATTCTGTGATTGTGTTTCGGTGGGAGCAAGGCTGTGGAAATTGAGGAATTATGAGCATGGGGGGGCTGATGCTGGTAACAAGGGGAAAGGATTGGGTCTTGGTGTGGTGGCGATGAAAGTTCTGGGGTGGAGCAGGGAGGAGTCGGTGGAATGAAAGAGGAGATAGAGAAGAAAGAGACAGTAAAGAAAATCAAACAAGAAAAACAGAACCTAACCCCAGAACGTTGAGAATCAGAAAAAGAAACTAACCAGAGAAAGAGAAAACCAAAAAAAAAAGATAAACGACAAAACTAGAAAAAAATTAAACCCAGCAGAAAACATCAATAAAACATAAACTTAAAAATCCGATTATTCATAATGAAAATGGAATCATGATAATGAAAGGTAAAAGAGGAGAATTACCTTTTGAATTTTGAAAATAATCTGGTAGTGAACGGTAGTGGAGAAGAGCCGATGAACAGTGATGATTCCTGGGATGACGATGAATAGTACCTAATTGAAGATGGGGACTGTACTGTGTGTGTTTATGAGTGAAAATTGTGTGTTTTAATCTAAAAACCATAAAAAGCAAAAGTGTTTGTAAGGTTTCTCTTTTTCTTTTTTCCTTTTTTTTTGGATGATTAGGGAGAGTATTTATAGGCCACTTGTCTTATTGGCCAAGAATGCTATAAAATTACGAGAATGCCACCGGTATTAAAAAAATACTAATTTTATTAAAAAAAATATTTTTAAACCTAAAATTAAAATTAATACGAGAAATATGATAGCGATCTCTAAATTTTCAAAAAGAATTCATAATAGATTTCAAATATAAAAACTAGAGCTCAAAACTGATAAAAACGTGCTCGGGTGTAAAATGACGATTTTGCCCCTGAACAACAAAAATACACAAAAAATAGCTATTAACCTCAGAAAATTATCAAAAAATTAAAATAAGCTTAAAACATTAGAAAATGCCTTTTTGACTCAAAATTTGGTGAAAAATGAATTTAAACTGTAAAATGACGATTTTACCCTTGGACAATGAAAATTTATAGAAAAATAGTTATTGTCCTCAAAAAATTATAAAAAATTACAAATAAGCTTAAAACACTAGAAGATGCATTTTTTACTCAAAATTTGTGAAAAATGAATTTAATTCATAAAATGACGATTTTGCCCTTGGGCAATGAAAATTCATAGAAAAATAATTCTTGACCTCAAAAAATTATCAAAAATTACAAATAGCTTAAAACACTAGAAAATGCATTTTTGACTCAAAATTGGTGAAAAATAAATTTAATTTGTAAAATTACGATTTTGCCCTTGGGCAACGAAAATTCATAGAAAAAATAGTAATCGTTTCTAAAAAAATCAAGAAAATTTAGAAACATGCTTAAAGAATTAGAAAAATGAATTTGGAACTTAAAAATGAGCTAAAATGGTATTCGCGAGGCAAAATTACCATTTTGCCCTTATGCTGGTAAAAATATAAAGAAGACCAATTAAATCCAAAAAAATCATAAGAAATTAACAAATTCACATAAAAGTAAAAATATGAATTTAAAACTCCCAAAAGCTGATAGAAAAATATTTACAGATAAAAATTACTATTTTGCCCCCCCAGATTATTGAAAAATTAAAAAATTAAAATTTGTCCCAAAAAGTGCAAACGTACCCCCTAGTGTTTAAAAATAAATGGTGTGTCAAAATTTGGTGTCTACATGGTCATCGTAGTGAACCGAATAAAATGGAGTTATATGTATTTTATTGTATTATGAAGGAGATTCCACTTAACTTCAAGTATATTATGCGTGAGTTTATTCTTAATTGTATTTCTGATACCCAAAAAAATATGCCTTTTTGAAAATTTCTTACCCGAATATTCAAGTTTTATCACATTTCACTAACGGGTACTACTATTGAAAATCCATCTTTTAGTTGTTCCTACTTTGAAACTTTTCACCTTAAATTTCACCTTAAAAATATGCCTTAGTTGTTCCATCTTAACCGCATGCGGTTGTCTCCGTGGGTTCCATCCAGAGAGCAAATGTGGATTAAACTGCGTGAGAATGCGTGGTGTAGTGCAAAGAAGAGAAACCACATGACCAACCGGGCGCGATTTTCCATTGGGCTAATCCGCAGTTTCTAGAGAATTTGAGTAACTGTGGGAGATGAACAGCAGACGCGTGCACGGTTCCTGGACGTGAATCTGCATTATTTTAATAGCTGATATGAGCATTGTGATGGGATATTCCATATCTATCTTTCTCCTAGGGTTCCTTAGAAAGAAAAAGAGAAAAAGGGGAGCTCCTTGAAGGAGATAAAAAAGGGAGAAGAGGAAGAAGCTTCAAGGGACGAAAAAAGCTTGCATCTTCTCCACCTAGAAGAAATTATAGAAAATTGATCAAAGGGAGATTGAAGAACTTCAATTAGAATGAGTTTTTACATTTCCCCTTTGTTAATTAATGTAGTTTCTTTGATTCTTATGGGGTAATCATTAGTAGTCTAGATTTGGTTGAACCCATTTGTGTAATTAATGGATTGATTGTTGGTTTATGCTAATTTGCACATATGAATAGACCACTTCACAAATTAAGGCAATTTGAATGAACCACTAGAGATAAGGTTCCATGAATTGCTCCCAATTGTTAAGTGTTGGAAAAGACTTTAATGAATTAGAGTCCATTAATCCTGAAGCTTCTAATTGGGGTGTTAATTGCGAAGAGATTCCAATTGACCAACTAAGAGGATAGAGATTGTTTCTCTTGAGAAAGGTTACAGTCTAATTTTGGGACTTTGGATTCAATTCAAGTTTCGGTAATAGTATTAGTCCGGAATTGGTTCATTGATTAGGCAATTGGGGGATACCATGTCTAGACTTATTTTGTCATTCTTGTTGTTACTTCTTACTCTCATTTATCATTCCCTTTTGACTCTAGTGGATTAGATAGGATTTTCCTTAGTTTCTTACTTTAATAATCCAATTGTGTTCATTAGGTTAGATAATAGAACTCAAGTAAATACTAGTATTTGCCAATCCTTATGGGACGATATTCGATGCTCTTGTATACTGTACTACGGAGCGATAGGTGCACTTGCCTAGAGTTTCTTTGGTTTAGATTGAAGGATACACATCATCAAGTAATAAAACCTAATCTCTTAACTTTTACGGAAAGTATATGGGTTGTTGTAGTATAAGAAATTAGGGTCGAATCTCACCAGGAACTAACTAAGTGCAATTACTAGAGTTTTATCACTTTCTTTATTATCGAATCTCACTAGAATTGGTTAAAATTTAACTAGCAAGAGAAAGTTATAGGAATGCAAGATTTCTTGTAGAAAAACAATTATGAATGAGTTCTAGGGTAATGAATCCACTAATGATCAAGACTAAGACAATTATGAATGAGTTCTAGGGTAATGAATCCACTAATGATCAAGACTAAGGTGTAGAGATTAATAACTTATCAATATGAGCTTGTCTTGTTTAGGAATGCAATTCTATTTGTATCAAAACTTGTTTTCACAGTGAATTGATTCAACTTACCTACTACCATGATTAAGTTGCTTTTGCATGCATGAATTGCTTCATTAAATCCTCATAAGCATAACACTATTTCCATGTGTTAGTACTTAAGCTCAAATTTTCATTTCCCATTATTAAGATCAAACTTAATTGAATCTTAACAACCAAGATGCTTTGCATGTGATGGCCTTTCAAATACAAAGGTTAAAACTTGAATGATTTGAAGAAACTAAAGCAAGAAATGGCAAGTTCAATCTACTACAAATATTAATATTAATTCATTAGTCTTATCAAAACCCTAGAAATAGGAATTTAGCTCAACATAGTTGTTTCCAAATGAAAACATGCGAATTGAAGACAACTAGCCATAGCAATCAAGATGAATGAAAGATACATAGTAAAAAGAAGATTATTCAATAGAGGAAAGGCTTCAAGAACTTGTATTCCTTCCACAAAAGTTGTCACAAGGTGTTTTTGAACAAGGAATTCTCTCCAACTCAAAATATTTCTATTAAGACTATGAGAATTCTAGCAATTCTCTACAAACTCTCTAACTTCACATCTCCTTAACTCTTTACAAATGACTTCTATTTATACACAAGTATCCTACAAGTCATTTTCCAACTTGCTACTACATTCAATGCATGGGAATGATGAAGATCCTTCTTGACAGTCTTCCTTGGCATAAAAGTCTTCATTTGTACTCCCAATGAAATCCACAACTTGTAGAACTCTGTATACAGCTAAAAAGTCTGCAAAAATAGCTGGAAGAGGAAGCAAGTTGCAGCAGCTTAAAACTGACAATCGGTGACGATCCGTGGATGGTGGTTCGTGGATCATGACCTGCGGATCCCAATACTTGGGCCCACTTGTGTCAAATTTTGCTGAATTGTTATTGCATGTGTTCTGGTCCTTTTTCATGCATTTCCAATTTTGTACAATTAATTTTCTAACAATTCTCCAATTTGTTCAATCCACTTAATCACCTTGATTTTGATCCTATTTGACTTCCGTTGATCCTAATTGAGATTAAGTGTGATGAATCTGCAAATATAACATAATTGTACATTAAATAGTTCAAAGTAACAAATTGGAGTCAAAACCCTAATTCTGGGAAAGAAAACTCTAATTTATAAAAACAAGTTATTTGAAGCCAAAAGTATTATAATTCTACTAGAAATACATAAAAAATACATAACACATATATATACTAATCTTGGCAAATTTTCACTCATCAAACTCCCCCACACTTGAATCATTACTTGTCCTCAAGCAATAAGAAAATCAAGTGGTCAAATAAAGATTCAAGAATTGAAATAACTTATGTATTTTTCCAAAATAACTTTCCCAAACTTGAACAAGCAAATAATCATTATGCAATGTCTTGTTCTTGCTTTCTAGTACTCATAATATTAAGTAAAGGAAAAGTAATGATACTCTAAATTTCACTTGTCTAAATCAAATTCCTTTGCCTTATTAAAGTTTACAAACAATAATTCATATGGTAAATCAAGTAGTCTTTATACCTTAAGATTATGTCATAAAAGAGGGATGCATGTACGATTTGACTTTTACAAGTAATTATGAAGTTATCTTTTGACGCTGTAGACACTAAATTTTGACACACCATTTATTTTCAAACATGGGAAGGGTATGTTTGCATTTTTTGGGACAAATTTTAATTTTTCAATAATCTGGGGGGCAAAATAGAAATTTTATCTGTAAATATTTTTCTATCAGCTTTTGGGAGATTTAAATTCATATTTTTACGGTTATGTGAAATTGTTAATTTTTTATAATGTGTTTGGACTAAATTAGTATTCTTTATATTTTTACCATCACAAGGGCAAAATGGTAATTTCACCCAGCGAATACTATTTTAGCTCATTTTTAGTTCCAAATTCATTTTTCTAATTCTTTAAGCATGTTTTTTTAATTTCCTTGATTTTTCAGAGATGATTACTATTTTTTTTGTGAATTTTCATTGCCCAAGGGCAAAATCGTTATTTTACAAATTAAATTCATTTTTTCACAAATTTTGAGTAAACAATGCATTTTCTAGTGTTTTAAGCTTATTTGTAAATTTTTATAATTTTTTGAGGACAATAACTATTTTTCTGTGAATTTTCATTGCCAAGGGCAAAATCGTCGTTTTACAGTTTAAATTCATTTTTTGTCAAATTTTGAGTAAAAAATGTATTTTCTAGTGTTTTAAGCTTATTTTTAATTTTTGGTAATTTTTCGAGGCTAATAGGTATTTTTTGTGTATTTTCGTTGTCCGGGGGCAAAATCGTCATTTTACACCCCGAGCACATTTTTATCAGTTTGGAGCTCTAGTTTTTTATTTTGAAATCCACTGCAAATTATTTTTAATAAAAATTTAGAAATTGATGTCAGATTCTTTTTAATTTTAGGGTTAAAAAATATTTTTTTAATAAAATTAACATTTTTTAATACCGGTGGCATTTCCGTTATTTTACAGCATTCTTGGCCAACAAAGACAAGTGGGCTATAAATGCCCTCTTTAATCAGTAGAAAAAAGGAAGAAAAAATAGAAAACCCTAAAAACACTTTTAGTTTTATGCTTTTAAGAATCAAACACACACTATTTCACCCAAAAACACACACTAAAGCCGCCATTTTTCAATAGCTGTTCACTGTTCATCAGATAACTGTTCATCGTTTTTCTTCCAAGATCAATTACTGTTCATCTGCTCTAAGCTGAAAAGGTAAGTTCTTAAGTTTTGATTCACTCTTATTTCTCTTTTTTTTTTATGTAAATCTAATTAAATTTATTTGTTTACAATCTTAGTTAATTCTTTGGATTATTTGCTGTTCTTGTTATTTCTATTTTGTTCTGAATTTCCTTTTCTCGTTCCTGGATTCTCTGGCTGTTTTGTTGGGTTTGTGTTCTTATTTTTTGAGTTTTAGTTTTGAGTCTCTGATTTCTTCTTTTCATCTCTATCGTCTCTCTTACCAAGCCATACTACCACCAGTTCTCTCCCTCTGCTAAAACAGCCCAAAATCACCTCTTCTCTACCCATATCAGACCACCACAAGACCACTGTGTCACAATATTTGTTCCATCTCCACCGCCCCACCACCACAACAGCCAGTACCCAGTAAACACCCAAACCAATCAGCCCTATAATCACCTCCCCTGTCACTGCCAAACTCCGGTCTCCTCCTTGCCATCTATAACCACCCACGTCAACATCACCAGCCGGACCACCCATAGGCCATCACGCTGAGCTTCACAGCACTCCTCCATCTCTTTCACCTGCTACCAATCACAGCCCCATACACCATTGGACCATCAGTCAACATTTTCAGCCAGACAGAAAACAAAAAAATTTTCATCTCCTCCATCTCCAATTGCCACCCCTGCCATATGACAATTTCACAACAAACGCAACAACACTCAAAGATACATAGACGCACAAACTATACACTCGCACAGACACAGACACATTATACACATTATACACTCACTACCCAAAATCCCCTGCATCTCCTCCCCACCCACTGCCCAGTAACCAACAGCATTCACCAATTTGCAGAGCCTTGCCCATCACCCCTATACAAATAACCAAACCTTAGTCACGCTCCTCCCCTAAACCACAGTAGGATCCACGACTTCAAATTTACCACCCAACACCTCCACTTGCACAATCAAATCTCCTACCTCCAAATCACCACAGCGTCTCCATCCACATCTGCACCATCACTTGCAAACAAAATCAACAGCACAAGGTTTAATTTTCCACAACCAATCACAATCTGCCCCCCACCATATCTCCCGTTTCCCTTGTTTCGGAAGAGGGACCAATTGAGGAAAATAAACTGATTTAGACACAAAGAGAGAGAGAGAGAACACAGAGAGACTGATCAGAGAATGAGAGAACAGTCTGCAAGAGAGAAGAGGAAGGAAAGAGGGCAGAACTAGATTGAGAGAGAATCGGCACAACAGAGAGGGCTGAAGAAGAAGGAAAACAAGGGAGAAGAAGGAAAGTAAGAAAAGAGAAGAAAAGAGAAGAGAGAAAGAGGGGTAGCTGGAAAATTTGAACGGAAATAGAGAGAGTCAGAGAAGACAGTGGATGAGAGGAAGAGAGAAGAAGCTAGAGAAAAGAAGAAAAAAGAGAGAAACGGATACAGAGAATGGAACAAAAGAGGACCAGAAGAGAGAAAAGGAAAATCGAGAAAAATAGAAAAAAAAATAGAGAAAGAGATCGAAAATTTGGAATTGGAATTGAAAAACTTGTCACCAGTTGAAGAAAGAAATGGAATTGTTTTCTAATTGAGTATCTGGGGTGGAAATTTTCGCCTTTTGGTTTTAGATGTTTTTTATTTATTTATTTAGTTTGATAAACCATTAGTTTTGCCTTGATTTGCCTTTCTTAATTTAGTTAATTAATTATTTTAATTAATCAATCCAGCTTCAATTGAATCAATTGATCAGTCAGATGAATTTTTTTAGTTTTTTTTAAGTTAGTTTGGGATTTCTTTTATGGTTATTTCATTATAAGAAAGTCATTTATATCTCAATCCTTAGGATTTTTTGAATAACATTAGTATTCCTCTTAATATTTTTGTGTTACTATATTCTAGTGCTCCATAATTTTAGATTGATCCTTTCAAATTTCATGTCATTTCAATTAGGTCCTATAATTTATGTTTTTTGCCCTCATTTTTTGTTGAAATTTATTGTTTTGTCCCTCTAATTTGCCCTATTTTGCATCATGACCCTTCAATTGATTGTAAATTTTTAATTTTACATCTTAAGCTTTATGAAACTTTATTTTTAGTCCCTTTGGTTCCTAGGTTTTACATTTTAGTCGAATTTATCAATACTTATGTATTTTACATTTTACTCATTTATATTAAGATACCTTGACTTGTGTGTTCATTCTTTTTAAGCTTAGATACCGAGTCTCGAAAGAGGTATCCCGACTTCTTGTCATTTTCCTCTTTATGTGCTCCAATATGCTCCAATGTGATTTTATACATTATTTTTATTATTACTATTTGTTTATTTCTTATTTTATATATTTGTTGCGCATTTACGTAGTTAATTTGTTTAATTTTGAATTTTTATTATTTTCAAAAATATAATATTTTGTATTTAGCTAGTCAATGTAATAATTAGGTATTTTTCTCGTATTTTAGCAAGGATTGTGTAATTAGATAGAAAGTGTAATAGATAGGGTATTTTTAATTTCCCCCTCAAATTGTAAATCAAGCCCGTCGGTGTAATAGTTAGGGTTCATTTGCTGTTTCGTGCTTACGTGCTTATTTCTTTTACCGTTTTCCTTAGGATTTTTGCATCTAGAATATTATGCTTATGTGTTATGTGCTCCTATATGATCTTATATGTTTTTTTATATGTTTAATTTGCTTTTAATTCATGCTTTACTATTTAAATTCATGTTTTATGTTATTCCGTTACCACACTAGTCCAACGCTAGTTGTGGCTTCATTGTTTTCCCGCTAATCCAACGCTAGGGGGAATCCCTAGAAAGGGCTAGTCCAATGCTAGACCCTTAGGACATTTTAGTATTAGGTACATTTGTATGCGTTTCACATATCATTTCACACAGTTTTAGTTTTTATTTCCATTTGGCATGATTTTACTATTATTATTATTATTATTATTTTTGACACGTTTTTTAAATGTATGACATTTAGGTTGCATCTCACTTAAACTTTAGGACATTTGTGTAATCTGACTAGAAATAGTCGCCTACTCACGTGGGAAGCGGTGGTGTACATGCCGTTCCCCCCTCCGTGAGTAGAAAGATCCAGTCACGAGTTATTAGTCCCCCGTACCCGTCATGTTGCATACCCATTTTATTTTATTTTTTTTGGCTAACTCTGTACATGGGGGTGGGTGCCACTCCAAATTTTAGTAAAATTAAGTGAGGGCAACATAATTCCTTACCTCAAAATACCCATAGAGAGAAATAAATTAATACTTACATTTCCTAATAGAATGAAAACCTAGTCTATCTACCTGAATCTCTCCTCTAGCAAGGTGTGGGAGATCAAATTCTAAAGTAATCATCTTTGTCTGCTGAGTTGAGCAACCTTCATTGGCCAAAATATCTGCAATCTTATTAGCTTCCCGATAACAGTGAACAATGGAAAGAAAAGAACCCACTAACTTCATCAATTCTTGAACTTCACGTGAGATTGTCCATGGATATTGGGCTTGCTTCTTCAATATGTTAATCAACACTTGAGAATCACATTCCACATGGAAAGTAGTATACCCCAAGCGAATAGTTTCACGAATACCAAAAAGTAAGGCTTTTGCCTCAGCTTGAATGCTAGTTCCAGCTCCAAAAAAACATGAAAATGCAAATAAAAGCATACCGCGTGAATCCCTTAAAATCCCACCACCTCCACATAGTCCCGGATTGCCCCTAGAACATCCATCAGTGTTAAGTTTAATCGATGCAGGATGGGGAGGCAGCCATTTTACCAATTGAAAAGTATTATTTTTCCCCAATTTCTCTATGGATTGAAAAAATTGAATCCAATTTTGACCTTCCACCTTAGCCTTTGGAAACTGATGATGAAACAATACCCGAAATTCCTCAAAAATTTGAGCAATAAGATATTGAAGCCTTATCAATTTCCCTTGAAATTTTCTGAAATTTCTCCACCTCCATAGATGCCAAAAAATTATCATGGGAAGATTACAAAAAACAAAAGACATATAAGCATTGGTTTCAACTTGCAACCACCATGAAGAAACTAATACCTGCACATTAGCATGTAACCTCCAACATCCACACACGGCTGAAAAATAATACCATACCTCTTTAGCCAAATCACTTGTGCAAAAGAAATGATCAATCGTTTCCTCCTGCGGGTGGTCACAACAATGACATTGTGACAGCCCCAAGAATCCCAAACGTCGTATCACATCATCCATTGGAGGCTTCCTCCTCAAAAGATTGAACATAAAGAATGAAATTTTACTTGGAATCCTTGAGTTCCAAATCCGTGCGTACATGACCGAAGCATTCCTCTTGCATCGCACCAACTCAAAAGCTGTAGCCATGCTGAAATTTCCAGATGTAGTAAGCCTCCAAACACATCTATCCATCTCACTTGAAACCAGAGGTGGTAAATGAATGATAGCTTCTACAATAGACTTATCAAATAAGTGAGCAATAGAAGAAATATTCCATTGTTCTTCGTCAACCAAGGAGTTAATAGATGCTGAAGAGATATGTTGTACCTTCTGATAAAGAGGTGCATCGCCAAGCCAATTATCAAAAAAGAGGCTGGACTCACCATTATTAAGCTGCCAAAACATATTAGCCTTAGTTATAAGGTGAGCATGAATCATCCGTTTCCAAGTAAGTGATGAGGTTGTAGATGCCATAGCTTGACAAGGGTGAATCCCAGAACAGTATTTGGCTTTCAAAAACTCACTCCATAATGATTGTTTAGTTCTAAACAACCACCATAATTTTATTGAAAATGCCAAATAAACATCCATCAAAGAACGGATACCTATACCACCTTCAGAAGTTGGGTAACATAAATCCTCCCATTTATACCAATGCAACTTCTGCTTTCCCGCATCTTTTCCCCAGAAGAAATCAGCCATGGACCTCTCAATGAATTTTAACACCCCTTTGGTGGGATTCGCAACAGCCAGAATGTGTGTTGGAATAGAGGATAAAACATGTTTAATCAACACCAACTTACCACCCTTTGAAAGAAGACGATTCTGGCATGAATTGATTTTCCAGATAACTGATTGACAGATATCAGAAAAATATACAGATTTCTGTCTCCCCTCATATAAAGGACATCCTAAATATCTCACCGGAAAAACCTTAAAAGAAAATCCCGTAATGCGATTAATCAACATTCTTCTTCTCGGTGGACACCGATGATGAAGTAAAAAATAGCTTTTCCCAGAATTTATGAGCTGCCCGGACTCCCTTTGATAATCTTTAAGCACCTTCATCAATCGTTTCAAAGAATTGGAGTCTGCATGACAAAAAATAAGAATGTCATCAGCATAGGACAAATGGGAAATCATCGGACACCCCCGAGGCACTGAAAACCTAGCTGAAGAATATTCTTGCATCATAGCATTCAAGCTACATGATAGAACTTCAGCTCCAATTACAAATAAGGCTGGAGATATCGGATCCCCTTGTCTCAATCCCCTTGTCGAAGTAAAAAAGCCATGTGCAACCCCATTTATAATCACCGAGAACTAAGAATTCGAAATTAATCGCCAAACCATATCTATAAGTCTTTCACTGAAACCAAAGGCTCTAAGAACTTGTAAAAGATAAGGCCGTGACACCCTATCGTATGCCTTGGCCATGTCAAGCTTTAATGCTACATTGCCCCCTCGAGATTTGCACCCAATACCCGTAATTAGTTCTTGAGCCAACAAAAAATTCTTAGACATTAGTCTTCCTTGCACAAATCCGCATTGATTAGACGATATTATCTTTGGAAGAACAGTCGCTAATCGATCAGATAATAGCTTAGAAATCACCTAATTAATATAGTTGCAGACACTAATAGGCCTAAATTGAGAGAAATCTTGAGGATGTTGCACTTTAGGAATCAAAACAATAGATGTGGCAGTAACACTCCTTGGAAGCTCCGAACCACAAAAGAAACTAACCACTGCATTGTATACATCTTGACCTATTATGTCCCATGCAAAGGTGAAAAATTTGCCAGAATACCCATCCGGACCTGCTGAGATATCCCCATCCATTTCAAAGACAACATTTTTTACCTCTTCAAATGAAGGACACTCCTCTAAACTTTGGTTCTCCACATCGGTAATCAAAGAAGGAATAACACCTAACGAATCATATGAATCAGGCAGCATCTCAGATGAAAATAATGAAGTAAAATACCTCACTGCTTCACACCCAATATCAGCGTCTGAATTAATCCAATCTCCATTGGTATCCTTGATTTGATGGATGATTGCCTTAGCCCTACGTTCCTTTACCATAGAGTGGAAATACCTGGAATTTTTATCACCTTCATGTAGCCATTTCACTCTTGATTTTTGCCGCCAATAAATCTCTTCAATAGTCAGATGGTATTACAATGATGAAGTAGCTCGATCAAGCCTTTGATAAGCTTCCTCTGACCCATCTGTTTCAACTATTTTTTCTCAAAGCTTCCTCTGCTACTTGCACATTATGAAAAATGTTTCCAAAGCTGCTAGAATTCCATTGTCGAAGTACACCCTTCAATCGACATAACTTCAAATATAGAATTGAGAATGGATTGCCCACAAGAGGTTATTGCCAAGAATCATTAACAACATTCCAGAAATCTTTATGTTTGAGCCACATGTGTTGGAAATGAAAAGGTCTCGGTTTATCATCCAGACGAGTAGACGATAAAACCAAGAGGGGAGAGTGATCTGATGGAGCTCTCGCCAAATGGGTAACTAAAATGTGTAAGTGGTCAACACTCGCCAAATTAAGCAAAGTTCTATCTAGCCTTTTCCAAATACGTCCTCTGCCAGAACGATTAATGCACCAGGTGAATCTAGATCCTGAAAAACCAGCATCAAAGAGCTCAGCAGAAGCCAAAAAGGAAGTAAAATCAAGGGCTTTAGATGGCCGAAATGCTCTTCCTCCCTGTTTCTCAGAAGAATCTAATATAACATTAAAATCGCCACATACAATCCATAGTTCTGTCAAAGGTTTGTCCAACAATAGGTTCTCCCACAAAACCTCTCGTTCACTCTCCAAACATTTTGCATGAACAACCGAGAGAATATAAGAACTAGGGAGCTGGGGATTAAGCACTCTAAGGGAGAGATGTTGCTCACTTTGTCCCATAACCGAACAATCAAAAGGAGAGTTATAAAACATCCACAAAGATCCATTATTATTAGCCAAAACAAAATCAAACTTTAATCTAATTCTAAACTAGTCCAAACAACTAAAATCTTGTTTAGGTTCACATAACATAAGCAACTGAATCTTATGTAACTGCACTAAACATTTTATTCTTTTAAAGTTAGGGGCTCTACCAATACCCCTGATATTCCAAAATAATGCAGCAATCATTGGGAACGATTAGGAGAGAGCAAGTGATCTTTTACCGACGAACGGAGTTGTCTATCGGAAGGGAACTTAGCTCGAATTCCCTTGAACCTAACTTTCTTTTGCTGCATCCATTCACTAGAAGATTCCAGATTCCCAGCCATAGAATTATGCTCCATTCGCAATGGCTGGACAGAAGCTTTCCGTGGATATAAATTCCCAGCAACAGTTGGTAGATCATCCTCGTGTACGTCAGGACTTGATTTTGATGTTCCAGCGTCACTTGTAAGCAACTTCTCCATAATAGCCAAGCCCTGCTCATCATGTGTATGTTGCATGGCTAGCATGTCCCCATGCAGATGCTCCACATCTACTTGTTGATTCACCTTTTCAGTCTCAAGAATTACTTCCTGAACAACAGGCGTGAGATAACTATCCGTTGCACTAACCTGCACCATTTGCTCTTTGTCTGCCTGTTCCTGGTTCAATGAAGGTTGTTCAGATGAATTACTTTCTGTTTGCAAACCTTTTTCTATCATTGGATTAACAGTTTCTCGCTACTGCTGCTGCTGAGGAGTATCTATAATCTTGCTCTTGGCAACCCAGGTTTGTTTTTGCTATTGTTGAGAAATTGATTCATGTTTTAAACCCCTATAGTCGTCAGCCATATGTCCCAGTTTCCGACACCCCTGGCAATACGAAGGCAGATTCTCGTATTCAACTTTCTGCCAAAAACCACACGCACCATTATTAATCCAAATCTTCTCTGGACGTGGCTGGAGGAGATCTACTTCAACACAAACTCTAGCCACACTTGGTCTGGAAAGCATTACAGTAGATGTGTCTAGCCGCAAAGGATTACCTATCAGCCGAGCAATTGAAAACAAAGGTTCTTTAGCAAATAAGTGCACTGGCAGATATGGTAGTCGAATCCAGAAAGGCACAACAGATGATTCGGTTTCAACTAAGAAGAATGGAGACCATTTAAAAACCCTCATGACAAAACCTTGGAAAGACCATAATCCCCTTAACCAGCATCTATGGAAGTCTTCTTCCAGATCAAATCTGAGCAGAACGTGTCTGGTATCCAGAAGTCCCAGATTGAACGGACCGTTAAAACCCACAGCGTGAAATTCTTTGCGAAGTGACTCCATAGAAGGATGACATCTTGAAAATTTACCCACCAAAGAAAATTGAAAAGGAGATGCCATCTATTGCACTTCCTCAACCGAGAAAGAAATGGAGGGCTGTCCACGATAAAGTTCTGGTGGCTTGATCAAAGTGGATGATGGCTCCTGGTGTGTTTTTGTAGCAAGGATCTCTGCAAAAGATCTTTTCGATGGCGAAGGTTAGGTGGACTGCCCACCCAATAAGTGGGAGGCAGCCATGTCTAACGATCAAAACAGATTACAGTAGCATCCGACTAGAATGGCCGGATCTAATCAAACGTAGAAGGAAGAAGAAAGTTTGTTAGCAGAGAGAGAAAGAGAGAGTTAGGGTTTTTTTTTTCAAAAATTCTTGGATTCTTATCATTCTTTCTGTTGCATACCCATCTTCTTTTCTCACTTACTATATATTATTATTTTCTTTTCTTTTTGCATCACATTTTGCATAAAAAACTCGTGACTCCCTCGAGGTCTCGACTCGGGATTCACAATTAATGCGATAATCTCGACCAAGTCTAAATGGAACATTCCGACCCTCCCGGTATTCACATTTAGATTTAGGATTTGCATTCATTTAGACACATCCAAAGCGCGATAGAATCCAGAGTTAATTCAAGAAATTTTGATTAAACCTCCCAACTAGCCTCGGTTAGGTAGAAAGGGTGCCTTAGGTGCAAGCCTTTACCTTCCCTTTCTTCAAATGTGACTCACGAACTCTTTTCTTTCATTTTTTGTAGACCGGAGTCGAAAAAGGGTATTAAAATATTTTTCTAAAATTTTATTTTTATAAAAAGATTTTTTGGGTGACTTGGTACACCCTAACTCAGTACCAAGTGGCGACTCCATTTTCTAAAATAAAACCCTTTTTCAAAATTATTTGGCCAAACCTGTTGCATTTTTAGTCCGGGCCTTGTTTTCTTTTAAAATATCATTTTTTCTTAAAATACACTTTTTCTACTAAAATTTGATTTTTTTTACATACGCACGGTTTTTCTAAAAATTTTTTATTTTCAAAAGGGTCATCGAGACCGGCCCATCTTTTCGGGATGCGATAGCCAACGATTCCACTAACACCCTTTTACTTTACGATTTTTCGGACGCGACAGGATTTTGGCGACTCCACTGGGGATCACTAGTGAGTCTGAGCACAAGGCTTAATCATATTTTCCTCCTTTAACCCTTTATTCCATCACGTTTGGATGTTAGGATTGCATTTTTCTTTTTTAGGTTTTTAGGTTTTTCTTTTGCATTTCACACACTTCCCGTCTCTCAGCTACTTATGTGATGTATGTATAATTTATTTACTTATTATTGCTTTATTCGACCGCGCTTGCATTTGGGAGGGGGTCAGTCACCCTTAGAGCCCACGTTTTATCATTCTCTCCTCTCATAAAGAGCAATTCATACGTGCATTCGATATTTTTTACCCTTTTTCTCTTTTGGTGGTTGCCACCCACCCATCCCTTTAGGACTAGAACCGATCTGCTTAGACATGCAGCCATTGCATTCGTGCATGTAGCGGTGTCTAGGGGATCACTCGAACCACCGACCGAGGCCCTTGGAATGGATAGATTTGTTACTTTTGAGTCCCTAAGTTTGAAAGTTCGGGAGCCTTAAACCGTTTCGTAGGCTTGATCCACTTGGATATGTGATCGGGGCACGATGTGCACGTAATCATGTCTAGGAGATCACCCAAACTTTCTGCTTGAGTCCACAAGTCTAGAGATTTGGGCTTTCAAATAGATCCACTTGGACACGTGGCCGGGGCACGATGTGCACGTAGCAGTGCCCGGGGGATCGCTCGAGCCACCGACCAAGGGCTTTGGGATTGATGGCCCTTACCCTTAGGTCTGAAGGCTTGGGAACCGACAACCTAATCGAGTTTAGATGCATTAGTGAACCCAACCTTATGCATCCATGTAGAATAACCTAGGGTAGAGTCAGCCTTACCCTATCAGGTACACCAGGCACGAGAGGAGGGAACCAACCTCCTTTATCTTTCTTGTTATGCCATTTACTATTATCTATGTGTATTATTTGTTTTTGCCAATGTGTTATGTGTTATTTGTTGAATAAACTAACACAATTTCTTTCCAATTTTGATTGCATTCACAATCGTAGAATAAAGAGTCCTGCCATGGTGCTCTCGTAGGAAGCCAACCCTCTTTTGGCACGTTTATTTTTGTTTTCATAATTAATTTTTTCGAGAAAGATGGAAATGATATTTTCATAAAATTTTACAAATTGCATTTTTGTTGTAAATGAAGCACCCCAAGGGTCCAATCATTGTAAATTTTGTAAAATCTCAAAAAATTTGATATTTTGACTTGTATATTTTAGAATAAGAATTTTATTTTTTTAAACCCTTTTCAAATTTACCCATCCATGTTGTACTTGCCAATTTTGTCCGAACCAAATTTTCTTAGAATCAATAAATGCACCCAAGTGGTCAAATTTTTGCACAGTTTGCATTTATCCTTTTTTTCAAAGAAATTAATGTGTCATTTTTGCCATATCCCCCGCCCTCCCGACCCATATTACACAAAAAGTGATTTTAGCACATATTTCATTTGACTTTAATAAATTGGCATTTTGACTTGTATATTTCTAGATAAAGTCATGACTTTTGTTTTCTTTCAATGCGGCGTCTCATAACCTTATAAAGGCTCAATTTTCTTTATCAAGCAAATAAATTTGAATTCAATAATCTTTTGTACAATTCATATTCCATCTTTTTCAAAGAAATTTTTTGCAACATTTTCAAATCTTACAATTTTGCATATTTTAATCAGCTTTAATAAACTGTCATCATGCATAAACTGTAGAGGGAATGCCATTTCGGGAATCCCATGTTAGGAAAGCCACCCTTTTGTCTTGAATACTTAACCCTAAAAAGACATGCACGTTTATATTTTAGTACCATCCTGGCGGGTGAGACCCTAGGTAAGGTAGTATGAGCAAAACAGAAGTATTTGCTTCTCGATGAATATGGCGTGTTTTTCACTAGAAAAGGGGGGTCTCACCTTAAAGAATTGCATTTCATGTTAGGCCTACCCTTGGTACAATAAGGGCACCCCTAGGACATGCATGCGAATTATTTATACATTTACTAACTCCAATCTTTTTCTTTTTTCTTTCTTTTTCTTTCTCTTAATAAAAATTTGACAGTGTTAGGCAAGATAAACACCTGAATCATGTTCTTTCGAATCCCATCTTTCAGGTACAGTAAATCATAGCTTCTTTTAATCGAAGCCCTATTTACACGCATTCTCATGCCAGATTATTGCACATAAACATGAGTAACCGCCTGGAGTCTCCCGAAGCGCCTACGGGAAATCAGTTATCTGAGATGACGGCACTAAGGGCCCAGATGAATGAAATGCTATCCAAAATGAACGACCTGACTCAGGAGGTGTCTTCTCACAATCAGATTATCGCACATTTCATTAGCAACATGAACAATGGTGGTTCTACCTATAGCGCACTAGTTGCTCAGGGAACTTTGTAGACCCGACCCAATACAGGAGGGAACACACTAGATGTGAACAACACTGTCTCGATTGCCCAACAGACTTCGCCCCTAGGTACTCAAAATACCCAAATGCCTCCTCCATCTCCAACTATTTAGAACCCCCTAATGCCTATTCCAATTCCTCCCAACCCTAGACATACTCAAAACACCCTGGACCAACCCCAATATCCCCAGCAAACCACTCAATTCACTCTGAACAACCAACCCCTGCCAGTCCATACTGCGAGCCAATTTGTGTTAGACTTCGGATTTCAAGGAGGGACGGATGCAGAGCCTTATGCCAGAGAAAAGAATCCCAATACGATGGAGAAGACTTTGTTAAGGAGGTTGGATAGGTTTGATGATTTTATCAAAGAAAGTCAGGGATTCGACAGATATAGGGAATTGGATTATGAGGACTTTTGCATGTTCCCAGATGCCCAATTGCCACCAAAATTCAAAGTCCCAGAGTTTTCCAAGTACAATGGCAATGGAGACCCTGTGGTTCACCTCAAAATGTTTTGTAACAAGCTAGGGAGGCCAACTAGAGACGACAAGTTACCCTTGAGACTTTTTGGAGAGAGTTTGGAAAAAGATGCATTAGAGTGGTATTTGAAATTGGACTTCTCAAAGATCCGAAACTGGACTGAACTTTCACGGGCTTTCATTAAGCAGTATGAATTCAACTGTGACCTGGTACTTGACAGATTTGCTTTGGTAAAGTTAAAGAAGAAACCCTCAGAAAGTTGTGTAACTTATAGTCAAAGGTGGCGAAGTGTGGCAGCCAAAGTAAGTCCGCCAATTGATAAAAACGAAATGGTTAAACTATTCATTGATACTCAAGACCCACCGTATTATCAGGCCATCGTGGGTTCCATTGGAAAAACCTTTGCTCAGGTCATCGAACAAGCAGAAGCCATTGAGAGAGGAGTGAAGAAGGGGAACGTGGTAGATATGGCTGCCATTAAATTACAAGTTGAAAATCTACAAAACAATAACCATTTGAAGAAAGCAACTGGAAAGAAAATCAAACAGAAGGAAGGGGAATTAGTTTTTGTGCTAAATCAAGGCTCGAGACCCAAACTCAGATTCCAACCTAATATGAACTATCATGCCAATTATCTGCAGTACTCTCCATCGGCACATGCTTTTCCTACTTTTCCACCATGCCCTCAACCAGTTTTTCACACCCAAGCCCAACCGATGAATATGCAGCCATTTTTTCCAAATGCTCAACCCACATTTCATAATTTTCAGCCCGCACCACAAAATAACCTGCGTCCTCCATTTCAACCTCGTCCAAGACCTATTCATCCCAATACTTATGTTCCACCCAACCACTCTTAGAATGTTATGGGTCCAGCAAATCCCCCACAGAGAGGATTCAGAACTTTCACTCCTCTTGGTCGCCCTTTGGATCAAATTTATGAACAACTGAAAACAACAGGTAAGATCGGCACAATACCTCAGGCTATCTACTCTGATGGACTACCTCGTGACTACGATCCCCAAGGCTTTTGTGCTTACCATTCAGGAGGCCAAGGAGATTCTACAGCTAATTGTCGAGCATTAAAGCACAAAATTCAAGACATGATCGATGATGGAGCAATCGTGTTAAGGAAAGGAGAGGGACAGACTCCAAATGTGGATAAAAATTCTTTGCCTACCCATGAGCCCACTGTAGGAATGATAGAGCTAGAGGAGAAATTGACAATGGAGTTAAAATTAGTACTATCGGTTTCCAGGTTACTAATGAAGGAGCACTGAACAACTGGACAGCTGAGTGACGGTGAATTTAGAATTGTCTTTGTTTTTAAATTCATTTCCAGATAGAGCCCTGGAATGAATTTCTTTCTTAAATGGTTTTAGTGTTTGGCTCATATCCTGTTTTTCTTTTATTTTCATGAGTCGTGAGTCCTTATTTACTTTTAAATAAAATGTTTTGTTTTAAACTTGGACTAAGTTTACTGCTTTCCCAAAAGGCTAGCGCCAGTAGGTGTTTGTAAATACTCCCTTTCCAAGAAAATGCAAGTTTGAGTTCAATGAAACGAAAGTTTTCTCATTTGTTTATTTATTCAATTGTTTCTATATTTTCATTTTTTTCCTTCAAGTGGTCAAAATAAATGCCTATGGTTTTCGGATGTCATCTTGAAGCTGCTAATTGCCATTTTGGTTTCTTTCTGATTCCAAAATAATGCAAATTACAAGGAAGAATTAGAATGACATTGAAAGGGAATTTGGACTTTGTGTTAAGGAATCTGAATGGTACAAAAAGAGAATCCAAGCTTGACATGAAAGGACCAGAAGCCATAAACATTGGCGCCAAGACATGGGTTAAGGAGTTAGGGCAAGATGCGCTTTTACTCCAGAGACTTTGAAAATGTTTAGCAAACTTCACCAAGCAAGTTTGGATGAACGTTTGAAGAATTCAAGCACAACAAAAGGAATAAACATGCAGGAGATGCAACTTCAAACAATTCACAAGGGGAGTTATTATTTCATGTCCATAAGTTCTTATTCACCGTTGGAATGTGTTGTATAAGTTATTGTGAAGTGAAGATAGGGAGTGTCACACGCTTGATGCTTGTCTAATTCCGGTACTGGTTAAAATTACTTTATGTGATTTGACAAATGCTTTCTTTGAGCAATAAGAAATGATTATTCTGTGGTTTAGAGTTTTGTTCTTATAAAAAGTATATCTTGTAAAGTGGTTAGAATTATGCCTAAATTTCATATGTCTAATGAAAATTTCTCTTCTTTACTTAAGTTCACATGTTAAACGTTGATTATGATCAATTAGTGCATTCATGTAATATGTGTTCTGACATCCGTCATGAGGGATTTTTATAAAAAAAAAAAGAAGAAAAAAAAGAGAAAGAAAGAAAAAAGAAGAAATAATGCAGTCTTTCTACTCCAATGGTTCTCGTGCTTAATAACCGGAAGTCTTCATAAAAAATGTCGACTTTTGCGTCAAACGGTACTTGAATTATGAGTAATGCATTGCAAATTCGAGTAAGTAAATTGTTGAGTAATCAGGGATCTTCATCCAACCAATGTCGATTCTTGCGTAAAAAGGCAGTTTTACTTCTCGAATACAGTTTCTATTATTGGTTTAAGATCGAGATGTTGAGTAACCGGGAACCTTCATAACCAATGTCGGTTTTTGCATCAAAAGACACTCGTATTTTGAATGACTAGGTTACTAGAATAAAAATTTCCTCATGAGAAAAATAAAATTGATTATAGACATGTGATGTTCTCTGATTGATCATATGATTCGTTTACTTGTGAAATTCAGTAAGGTGAAGAAATTAAGTTAAAATTGCTTAATTGTGATATAATTCCTTCCTCTTTGCTTGACATTATGAGTATTAAAGGCAAGATAATAAATTGCATAATGGTCATTTACTTGGCCTTGAGGAAATACATTTTAGAATGCACATGTGTGATTTCAATACTTGAATCACTAGTTGCGCTCGCATTTTTTGAATGATTGAGAACAAATAATGATTCAAGTGTGTGGGGGATTGACAAGCGTCAAAATGATGCATTCTAGTACATTGGTAGATGATGTTAATATATCTATCCCAAATCAACAAGGGAAGATTGCCTTACTGATGCCAAATATTCTTCGAGCACTAGCCTGTTTTAATAAAAAGGAGATTGTGACAAGTTGAAAACTCACAGATGAGAAAGCCAGTATGTCGACATGGAAGTCATTGGGAAGTTGATGACAACAGTTGATTGAGGTTTTTCGTCTGCATTGATCAGTTGTGACAATGTCAGAATTCAAATGGGAATGACATCCAAAGATCAAAAGGCATCTTTTAAATTGATTTTTGTGAAATGTTTCATTTAATTGTATTTCATTTAGTCTTTGTGTGTTGTTTAATGTACATAATTTCTTTTACATTATTGCATGTGAAACATTTTTTTGACCAATTCATGTTTTGAAATTTTTGACATTTGCTTTGTTCGAATTTGAATAAAATCAAAGGCAATCCTAAATTCATCAGAAGCCAAAATCATGTACGAATTGAAAGACTATTTTGAGAGATTTGGGATTTGAGTCGTGAATCAGGATTCACTGAATCGGGAAACTTGCAGAGAGTAAAGCAAGAGATTGGTCAGAGACTCAGAATGACAATACTCATGTTTATATGCACTAGCAGAGTCGAGGGACCGCCAGATGGTGGCAACACTTTTGCAATTGTAGTTGCTTCCTCTTTTTGCAGATGCAACCACATCGTCATCAATTGAGACCTTCATCAAGAATGAAAACTAGGGCAATTTTTTTTTAAGATAATGATGATTTGATCAAGGGGATGATTCATTTCAAATATTGATTTTAAAATTGACACTGGGGCAAATTTTTTTTAGAAAAATTTGATTTTAAGATTGATTTTTGACATTGATTTATATTGGGGCAAATTTTTTGCAAGGTTTGAATTTAATTGGATTTTGATACCAAATCTCAAAAAGAGTGGTTTCAGGTCAGTTCGATGCCGTACACTGGGGCAAAAATTTTTTAAAATTTTTTAACTTTGAGATGATTTAGATGCAATGTTTGACAATTGTTTCAAGTTTTCATATGTCTCAAACTTTTTTATGCATTTTTTTCAGCAGTCTAAATCTCATTTTGTTTATTTTAGTTTGATGCATTTTGTTCATCAGTTTAGGATCATACATTCATGCATTTTGTCTAGCAGCCTGTGCTACATCATCTTGTTTTACTTTTTCGAACCGACATTTGTTCATTATTTGTTTAGCATATTGATATCCTTTTCGCTATACTATGGATACTTAGGCAAGTGCACTTATCGTTTCCAGTAGTACAGTGTACAGGAGTACCGAGTGTCGTATCCCACAGGGACTATGTGAGTACTAGTATTAACCTTCTTTCTATTATCTAACCTCACAAAGTGAATGACGAATTAAATGAAAATACAAATTAGCTAAAACTAATTATCTAACTAAATGACAATATAGAATATAGTAGAGAGAATGGACAAAAGTAGAGGTGAATTTAGATGAAGAATTCCCCTAAACCAACATGCCAAGACTCTAACTTGATTAATGATTAACCCAATTTCTTAGACCCCGGAGTCCCTTATGTGAATTATATCCTTTCTCAAGTGAAACAATTCCTACCTTCTCGGTTGATTAATTGGAATCTCTTCTCAATTAAAACCCCTAAAAGATGCAATTTCTAATCAATGGACTCCATTTGTGGTTGAGCTTTAATCCTAAAACTCAACTTAGGAAGAACTCATGTAATCCTATCTCTAGAAATTCATTCAAGTTCTCTCTATTCATGAAGTGATCTAATCATATATGCAATCTCTCGATATACCCATACAAAATCAACACTTGAATTGAAGGATGCATGCAATTCCCAATCCAAAACACAAATAAACTCATGAATAAATCTAAGAACAAAGTGGGTCTTTCATTAAACCAAGAATAAAATCATAGACATAAGAATCTAGGGTTCATCCCATCTAAATCATAAACAACTCAATTCATAATTACAAGAATAAAATTAACAAAAGACAAGAAAGAAAGAGAAAGCTCATTCTCATGCAGCCCCCTTGACTCCTCCCTTGCATCTTGATAAAATCTTCTTGCTTTCACCATTGAAGCCCTTGAGTTGTCCTTCTACTCTTGCTTTTTCCTCCCTACATCACTCTAGATGTGCCAAATGTGTGTTTTTTTGAGGTGTCTGCGGCGTGTGTGTGTTTTCTCCCGAGTTAGGGTTCTTCCCCTCGTCAAATGGCCAGTTTAGCTGCTAAATACGCTGCATATTCTGTGAAGAAACCGCTGCATAAACCGCGCGCGGGTTGTCGCGCGGTTTGTTCACTTACCTTCTGAATGGAAACCGCAGCACAAATCGCGCATGGGTTGTCGCGCGGTTTGTCTATGTCAGATTTGGCCTCCAAGAAAGCCGAATTAGCTTTTCCTTAAAACACAAAAGTTGTAGCCCCTTGAGATAGCTTTCTAAAACATCAAAAATCACGTCATGTAGAGGTCTGTGGCCAGAGATGTACTCAAAATACTAAGAACTGGTCGGAACAGCCTCGCAGTGCAAATGTGCTTCAGTAACTTGGGATTTTGACCATTGAAACGTGAGAACTAGACTTTGATGTCTTATATGAATTGTAGAAAATTGTCTTAGCTTCAAAATACCTCATGATTCATCCCAATCCAATGTCGCTAGCTCTAGATATGACCAAAACACTGAAATATGTCCAAGCTGCCAAACTGTTTCCATTCCAATTCTTCTTCGCCTATTTCTTCATTGCACTCCAATCAATTGAAATCGAGTTGAAGCTATCAAAACCCTACAAAATGATGTAAAAACACTTTTAAATCATACATTTACACAATTTGGCATTAAAATCATAAAAGAGAAGAAATAGCTAAGAAATAGAGAAAAACTCATGAAAAACCCTAAAAACCTAACCTAAAAAAACTAGTTCACTTTAGCACTTATCACATATTGTATGTTGTTTTGATTTTGTCTAGCATTACGCATATTTTACTTTTCTGCTTAAGTCCCAACTCATCTGTTGGGTCCCAACTCGTCCGTTGGGTTTACTTTTCTATTTGAATCCCAACTCGTCCGTTGGGTTTATTTTTTTTGCTTAAGTCCCAGCTCGTCCGTTGGGGCCCAACTCGTCCGTTGGGTTTAGTTTTCTGGTTAAGTCCCAACTCGTCCGTTGGGCCCCGGCTCGTCCGTTGGGTTTACTTTTCTGTTTAAGTCCCAGCTCGTCCATTGGGCCCCAACTCTTTCATTGGGTTTACTTTTCTGTTTAAGTCCCAGCTTGTCCGTTGGGCCCCAACTCGTCCGTTGGGTTTACTTTATGCTTAAGTCCCGACTCGTCTATTGGGTTTACTTTTCTGCTTAAGTCCCAGCTCGTCCGTTGGGCCCCAGCTCGTCCGTTGGGTTTACTTTTCTATTTAAGTCCCAGCTTGTCCGTTGGGCCCCAACTTGTCCGTTGGGTTTACTTTTTTCTTAAGTCCCAACTCGTCCGTTAAGCCCCAACTCGTCCGTTGGGTTTACTTTTTTCTTAAGTCCCAACTCGTCCGTTGGACCCCATCTCGTCTGTTGGGCTTACTTTTTTCTTAAGTTCTAGCTCGTCTGTTGGGCCCCAACTTGTCCGTAGGGTTTACTTTATGCTTAAGTCCCAGCTCGTCCGTTGGGTTTACTTTTCCGGTTAAGTCCCAACTCGTCCGTTGGGCCCCATACGTCCGTTGGGTTTACTTTTCTGTTTAAGTCCCAGCTCGTCCGTTGGGTTTACTTTTTTCTTAAGTCCTAGCTCGTCCGTTGGGCCCCAACTCGTCCGTTGGGTTTACTTTTTTCTTAAGTCTCGACTCGTCCGTTGGGCCCCAACTCGTCCGTTGGGCCCTAGCTCGTCCGTTGGGCTTACTTTTTTCTTAAGTCCTTGCTCGTCCGTTGGGCCCCAACTCGTCCGTTGGGTTTACTTTATGCTTAAGTTCCAGCTCGTCCGTTGGATTTACTTTTCCGCTTAAGTCCCAACTCGTCCGTTGGGTTTACTTTTCTGTTTAAGTCCCAGCTCGTCCGTTGGGCCCCAACTCGTCCATTGGGTTTACTTTTTTCTTAAGTCCTAGTTCGTCCGTTGAGCCCCAACTCGTCCGTTGGGCTTACTTTTTTCTTAAGTCCCAACTTGTCCATTGGGCTTACTTTTTCCTTAAGTCCCAACTCGTCCATTGGGTTTACTTTATGTTTAAGTCCTAGCTCGTCCGTTGGGTTTACTTTTCTGCTTAAGTCCTAGCTCATCTGTTGGATCCTAACTCGTATGTTGGATTTTAATTTCTATTTATTTTAATATGGCCGCTTAAACTCTGTATTTTCATTTTTATATGTCACGCATTCATTTCTCAGTCCGTACCCCATTAGCATGTTTTACTCTTTCAAATTTGCACTCATTTAGTAATTGTCTTGCATTTGTCATTTACATTTCCAAGTCTGACAGCTCAGACTTTGCATTCATGATCCCTGACAATCCAGGGTCATACATTTGTCATTTACTTTTCCAAGTTTGACAACCCAAACTTTGCATTCATCAACTTTGGTAGCCCAAGGTCATGCATCCGTCCAGCAGATTGGTCGGCATCTTTTTGTTTCCAAGTCTGGCAGCTTAGATCTTGCATTGCATGTTGTGATTCCTGGCAACCCAAGATCATTTGTTTACTTTTTCAAGTTTGGCAGCCAAACTTTGCATTCATCAACCTTGGTAGCCCAAGGTCATGCATTCGTTTAGCAGCCTGAACGGTATTGTTTATTTACATATTCAAGTCTGGTAACCAAAACATTGCATTTATCTTATCGGTTTTTATTTAGCAACCTGAACTCATTTTTGTCTATTAGTTTAAGCACTTTGTTTTATCTTGCAGTTTCTTACCAACCTATGTCATCTTTGCCTAGCAATTCGAATGTTGCATTTCTTTCTTTTGATCACAAATTTGAACTCTTGTTTTACCATTTGCAATTGTGTTTCACGTCCACAATTCACCGGCATTCGAACTATGATCGATCTGATTCCCTTCACTGGGATACGTAGGTAGTTCTTTGAGAGCTCGGTCACATGTTTTATGATCCATCCGTTCGTTGGTTTACGTCTCAGCATATTTTCATGCTATTCATGTTTAGATATTTTGTTTACATTCTTATCTGTTTCTACATTTTAGGTGAGTCAAAATTTGGTGTTGTCGACGTCTTTGTCTGAAATCTCTACGAGATTCCCGACAAAGAGAAGCAAACTGTAGACACCAGATTTTGACACACCATTTATTTTCAAACACGGGAAGGACATGTTTGCATTTTTTGGGACAAATTTTAATTTTTCAATAATCTGGGGGGCAAAATAGTAATTTTATCTGTAAATATTTTTCTATCAGCTTTTGGGGGATTTAAATTCATATTTTTACTGTTATGTGAATTTGTTAATTTTTTATAATGTTTTTGGACTTAATTAGTATTCTTTATATTTTTACCATCACAAGGGCAAAATGGTAATTTCACCTCACGAATACTATTTTAGCTCATTTTTAGTTCCAAATTCATTTTTCTAATTCTTTAAGCATGTTTTTTAATTTCCTTGATTTTTCAGAGATGATTACTATTTTGTCTGTGAATTTTCATTGCCCAAGGGCAAAATCATCATTTTACAAATTATATTCATTTTTTCACAAATTTTGAGTCAAAAATGCATTTTCTAGTGTTTTAAGCTTATTTGTAATTTTTTATAATTTTTTGAGGACAATAACTATTTTTCTGTGAATTTTCATTGTCCAAGGGCAAAATCGTCGTTTTACAATTTAAATTCATTTTTTGTCAAATTTTGAGTCAAAAATGTATTTTTTAGTGTTTTAAGCTTATTTTGAATTTTTGGTAATTTTTCAAGGCTAATAGGTATTTTTTGTGTATTTTCGTTGTCCAGGGGCAAAATCGTCATTTTACACCCCGAGCGCGTTTTTATCAGTTTGGAGATCTAGTTTTTTATTTTGAAATCCACTGCGAATTCTTTTTAAAAAAATTAGAAATTTTTGTCATATTCTTTTTAATTTTAGGGTTAAAAAATATTTTTTTAATAAAATTAACATTTTTTAATACCGGTGGCATTTCCGTTATTTTACAGCATTCCTGGCCAACAAGACAAGTGGGTTATAAATAGCCTCTTTAATTAGCAGAAAAAAGAAAGAAAAAATAGAAAACCCTAAAAACATTTTTAGTTTTATGCTTTTAAGAATCAAACACACACTATTTCACCTAAAAACACACACTAAAGCCGCCATTTTCAATAGATGTTCACTGTTCATCATTTTTCTTCCAAGATCAATTACTGTTCATCTGCTCTAAGCTTAAAAGGTAAGTTCTTAAGTTTTGATTCACTCTTATTTCTCTTTTTTTTTATGTTAATCTGATTAAATTTATTTGTTTGCAATCTTAGTTAATTCTTTGGATTATTTGTTGTTCTTGTTATTTCTTTTTTGTTCTGAATTTCCTTTTCTCGTTCCTGGATTCTCTAGCTATTTTGTTGGGTTTGTGTTCTTATTTTTTGAGTTTTAGTTTTGAGTCACTGATTTCTTCTTTTCATCTCTATCGTCTCTCTTACCAAGCCATACTGCCACCAGTTCTCTCCCTCTGCTAAAACAGCCCAAAACCACCTCTTCTCTACCCATATCAGACCACCACAAGACCACTGTGCCACTATATTTGTTCCACCTCCACCGCCCCACCACCACAACTGCCAGTACCCAGTAAACACCCAAACCAATCAGTCCTATAATCACCTCCCTTGTCACTGCCAAACTCCGGTCTCCTCCTTGCCATCTATAAACACCCACGTCAACATCACCAGCCAGACCACCCATAGGCCATCACGCTGAGCTTCACAGCACTCCTCCATCTCTTTCACCTGCTACCAATCACAGCCCCATACGCCATTGGACCATCAGTCAACATTTTCGGCTAGACAGAAAACAAAAAAATTTTCATCTCCTCCATCTCCAATTGCCACCCCTGCCACATGACAATTTCACAACAAACGCAACAACACTCAAAGATACATAGACGCACAAACTATACACTCGCACAGACACAGACACATTATACACATTATACACTCACTACCCAAAATCCCCTGCATCTCCTCCCCACCCACTGCCCAGTAACCAACAGCATTCACCAATTTGCAGAGCCTTGCCCATCACCCCTATACAAATAACCAAACCTTAGTCACGCTCCTCCCCTGAACCACAGTAGGATCCACGACTTCAAATTTACCACCCAACACCTCCACCTGCACAATCACATCTCCTACCTCCAAATCACCATAGCGTCTCCATCCACATCTGCACCATCACCTGCAAACAAAATCAACAGCACAAGGTTTAATTATCCACAACCAATCACAATCTGCCCCCCCACCATATCTCCCGTTTCCCTTGTTTTGGAAGAGGGACCAATTGAGGAAAATAAATTGATTTAGACACACACAAAGAGAGAGAGAGAGAGAGAGAGAGAGAGAGAGAGAGCACAGAGAGATCGGAGAGAGACTGATCAGAGAAGGAGAGAACAGTCTGCGAGAGAGAAGAGGAAGGAAAGAAGGCAGATTTAGATTGAGAGAGAATCGGCACAACAGAGAGGGCTGAAGAAGAAGGAAAACAAGGGAGAAGAAGGAAAGTAAGAAAACAGAAGAAAAGAGAAGAGAGAAAGAGGGGTAGCCGGAAAATTCGAACGGAAATAGAGAGAGTCAGAGAAGCCAGTGGATGAGAGCAAGAGGGAAGAAGCTAGAGAAATGAAGAAAAAAGAGAGAAACGGATATAGAGAATGGAACAAAAGAGGACCAGAAGAGAGAAAAGGAAAATCGAGAAAAATAGAAAAAAAATAGAGAAAGAGATTGAAAATTTGGAACTGGAATTGAAAAACTTGTCACCAGTTGAAGAAAGAAATGGAATTGTTTTCTAATTGAGTATCTGGGGTGGAAATTTTTGCCTTTTGGTTTTAGATGTTTTTTATTTATTTACTTAGTTTGATAAACCATTAGTTTTGCCTTGATTTGCCTTTCTTAATTTAGTTAATTAATTATTTTAATTAATCAATCCAGCTTCAATTGAATCAATTGATCAGTCAGATGAATTTATTTAGTTTTTTTAAGTTAGTTTGGGATTTCTTTTATGGTTATTTCATTATAAGGAAGTCATTTATATCTCAATCCTCAGGATTTTTTGAATAACATTAGTATTCCTCTTAATATTTTTGTGTTACTATATTCTAGTGCTCCATAATTTTAGATTGATCCTTTCAAATTTCATGTCATTTCAATTAGGTCCTATAATTTATGTTTTTTGCCCTCATTTTTTGCTGAAATTTATTGTTTTGTCCCTCTAATTTGCCCTATTTTGCATCATGACCCTTCAATTGATTGTCAATTTTTAATTTTACATCTTAAGCTTTATAAAACTTTATTTTTAGTCCCTTTGGTTCCTAGGTTTTACATTTTAGTCGAATTTATCAATACTTATGTATTTTACATTTTACTCATTTATATTAAGATACCTTGATTTGTGTTTTCATTCTTTTTAAGCTTTGATACCGAGTCTCCAAAGAGGTATCCCGACTTCTTGTCATTTTCCTCTTTATGTGCTCCAATATGCTCCAATGTGATTTTATACATTATTTTTATTATTACTATTTGTTTATTTCTTATTTTATATATTTGTTGCGCATTTACGTAGTTAATTTGTTTAATTTTGAATTTTTATTATTTTCAAAAATATAATATTTTGTATTTAGCTAGTCAATGTAATAATTAGGTTATTTTTCTCGTATTTTAGCAGGATTGTGTAATTAGATAGAAAGTGTAATAGATAGGGTATTTTTAATTTCTCCCTCAAATTGTAAATCAAGCCCCTCGGTGTAATAGTTAGGGTTCATTTGCTGTTTCGTGCTTACGTGCCTATTTCTTTTATTGCTTTCCTTAGGATTTTTGCATCTAGAATATTATGCTTATGTGTTATGTGCTCCTATATGATCTTATATGTTTTTTTATATGTTTAATTTGCTTTTAATTTGTGCTTTACTATTTAAATTCAAGTTTTATGTTATTCCATCACCACACTAGTCCAACGCTACTTGTGGCTTCATTGTTTTTCTGCTAATCCAACGCTAGTGGGAATCCCTAGAAAGGGCTAGTCCAATGCTAGACCCTTAGGACATTTTAGTGTTAGTGTATGCCCTAAAACCAAGTTGGTTTTTGGGATTTTTATTACGCTTATTTCGTGTTATACTTATATATATGGCATTTTCTTTGTCATTTAATACTTGTTATTAATATTACTTGTTTATTTGATAAAGTCCATAGAATATTAACTGTATATAAGAGATTGTAAGAGTTACAATGATGAGACTCTTATTACACATTAAGTTATATTCTTAAATATCCTAGTCGTAGTATTAATGAGATTGGACATCATTAATATGGGAAGACTAGCACATACTTTGCCTCTACTTATGGTAAGTAGTAGTTGATCTCGTCAACTATGGTGTGTGACACCTAAGCTGGTATGTGGATGCTTGTTAGAGAACAAGTTCATTGGATTGATCCGCCAAGAGTTACTATTCATAGTGCTAATGAATTATACTCTTAATGGCAATGGTGTAAGTGATCCTTAGACTTGAGATTACCATGGTATCTTGAGTGTGGATTACTATGCTTTGACTCTATTGCTCGGTGCTCGTAAAAGAGTAGCCCATACGGTAGAGATTGGGTATAGTATGAAGCATGGAAGGATAGTGAGTAATCGATATAGGATTCACCACTCCTTATTATAGGAGAGTATATCCCGGATTGGCCACTTGTTGAAATATGACTTAAAGAATCTTTTGCGCAAAAGTGAAAGTATGACTTGAAAGAGTTTCAAGGTTATACTTTTATGGAAAGTTATATTTGGGAACAAGAAATCATTAATTAGTCATTTAAAGAGTGCGCACTACACTCTTAGACTAATTGGGATATAGTGTGGTGAAAGGATATTAATTACATGGTAACATTGTCATTGATAGGTGTAGTCTACCATATGACTTTCCTATTCACTTGGGTGGTCATGATGCATTGCTAGACGCCACTCATGATCTATAAGTGCAAATTAATTAATTAGTGAATTAATGATAAATTAAAGTGTTAATTTATCTAGCTCTTAATTAATTAATTAATGAGTTATAATTTGTACTTATTGCCAACGTGAATGGAACCTAATGGGTCACACACAATAAGAACATGGTCTTTGGGTTAAATTGTTATTAAGATAAGTATAAGATACTTATGGGTTAATTTATGTGATAAATTAACTTAAAGACTTATTTATAAATATTCTAAGTCTTGATGGAAATTAGTTTCCTAAAAGGAATTAAGAAGCTATTTGGTTTCCTTTTGGAATTAGGTTTCCTAAAGGAATAGGATTAGCTTAAGGTAAGCTTCCTAAACCTTCTTGGTTTCAAATTGCTCTTGTTTCCTTAAAGACTAGGATACTACATCTATAAATAAGTCCATGCATTGACTCTTGAAGATTGATGAAACACAAGATAAAATCTAGAGAGAGAAAAATTGAGAGAGGCGTGTTTTTCTCCCAAGAAAAAACGCCACACCCTCTTCTCCCTAAGGGTTAGGGTTTTGTCTTCTTCCTCTTCTTGTTCTTGTGTTCTTCATGAAATTCAAGGGAGCTAGCACTCAAAAGGCAAGGCAAGCAAGCCCAAAGGTTCCTAAAGATCATGTTCGTGTGGATACCGTTGGAGGCTCGACACTTGGAGGGCTTTTCATGGTAGATCAACACCTTCATCGAATAGGGATCTTGCCCTTTGAAGCATAGAAACCTTCTAGTGCTTGAGGTATTTGTGCTAAACACCCTTTAATCAGTATAGATTATATCAAAGAGATCCATGGCTAAGGTAATAAACTTTTAAATTTTTGCTACGTTACTTCCCTTATTACCTTACAGTGGTATCAGAGCCTACTTTGATTATATCTATATGATTTGTATTTATTTAATTGTCATAAATATGGATGGTTTGTTCTTGATGAATTTTGTCTCAAAATTGTTTAAGAAAAATCAAGAGTTTGATTTTTAAGATAAGTTCTTAATTGTTTAAAAGTGTTTTAAATAATTAAGATGAGTTCTTAAGGTTGTATTTATGGTTTCTAGACTAATTTTAAGTGCTAAAAGGGTTTTAACACATTTTGGTTCAAAAGTGTTTTGAAAAACATCAAGAAAAATCGTTTTTCGCAAGTTGCAGAAGGCCAGCCGTGGGTGTTTGTCCGTGGCTGAACCCACGGCTAAGAGATCATATTTTTCATAGTTTGAGCCGTGGACTCAGCCGTGGGCATTGTACTCGTGGCTAAACCCGCGGCTCATGAGCCGTGAGCTCAACCGTGGGTGATTTACCCACGTCTGGCACCCACAGCTCAAGTCTGTCCGCGAGCCATGGGCACGAGCTGTGGGCAGTGTACCCACAGCTCAAGGTAGAACCCTAGCGAGAAAATTTTGATTTTTTGGAAAAATGTGTTTTTGTGTGAATTTTTGTGAGAAACTCTTCCCAATTTTAATTGTTAAAATTTGGAAAGTTGATTTTAGAAAAACTCTTTCAAATTTTATGTGTTAAAATTTGGAAAGACAATTTTGGAAACCATAAGCCTTCTTTAGCATTTTTTGAGACGAATAATTCAAGGATATTAATTTAATTTGATTAGACCATGTGATTTATGATTTGAATTAAATAAAAGTTTATATTATTTAATTGTTAAATAATATTTTGATGGCATGGTGGATGATTATGGACTACAACCAATGTGATTGAATGGTTAAATTTTTATTATTTTGATGGTTGGCCTATATTGGTTTTTAAAATAGGGCCTGCATGTCCTGCCTTCTCTATTATTCTCATGTAATTCTCTACTCACCTAACTCCCCTCGAATGTAACTCGAGGTTTCTTAATCGATACATGTAATGTACATTGTGTAGGTTAGAGTTAGGTTTTAATTTTCTACATTGTTTAGAGTAGAAGTACATGTGTAATGTACAAAGAAGATGGAGATGGAACCAAGGAGCAATCATGGAGGCTCATCAAGAGTTGAAGACCTCCCAAGGAAATGCATCAAGGAGTTGATTACATCCCTTAGAAATTTGACCATATATTTTCCTTAAGACTCGAGGAAAATATCTTAGTAAAGTCCATAATCATCCACGGTTTATTGTGCATGTTTTTATTTTATATGTCAATATATTTTAATTACATGCTATGATGAGACTATATATTGTATAATTAAAATAAAATCTCTCAAATAAAATATTAAGTCACTTGCCTTCCATTATTACTAGTAAAAAAAATCATAGTTCTTGCTAAGTGTTGACACGTTGGCCTCCGTCAAGGTCACCTTACCTAGAGCATGTTTTTTACTATGAGATATGATCTCCAAATAATGGGTCTGACTTAACAAAAAATGCTTAACTTGTTGGTCTCCATCAAGGTTATGGTATTTTTGAGGCGATATTAAGTCAATACATATAAGTTGCCTTCCATTATTATAGCAAAAATGAAGAGTTCCTATTCAGTGTTGACACGTTGGCCTCCGTCAAGGTCACCTTGCTCGGAATATGTTCTTGCTATGAGATGTGATCTCTAAATAATGGGTATGACTTAACAAAAATACATAACGAGTTTGGCCTCCGTCACTGTTATGATATTTTTGAGGCAATGTTGGGAAATACATAAGATGTGAATATCAAGAGTTGATACCCAACTATTTAGGAGTTACAAGAGTTGTGATTGATAAAAGTTATCTACCTAATCGAAGTTATCTTTAGGGACATTGGCCTCCGTCAAACCCAAGAGTTAATTAGATGGGATCCTAGCCCACTAGGAATCTCCAACGGATTTCCGAATCAATATTTTGAGGGTTATTGATTTGAAGTAAAATAGTGGGAGCAAACCAAATAAATTCGAAGCCCACATTTTTTGGTTTGCAATTATAACATGAAACAAATACTTGTACTATCTTTTCATCTTGTTGTAGAATGAATATACACATGAACACACTTATCACCCTATATCTCCATTTATATACGATTTTCTTGGACTAGTGTAAGACTTGAAAATAGTTCTTAAGCACAATTGGCTATGTCCTTGATACCCACTTCCACTTGTCCTATAGTGACAATTATAGTTAGGAAATGAATGTGCATACAAGATGCATAAAAGATGATAATGATATTGCTACTTATCATCGTAATGTCATCTATAATTCCTGAGCTATAAAAGTAGCACAAATTGATAGATCTTTTTGTTTGTGATTGTGCATCTCAAAGAGTTGTTGATACACAATCTAGGACCATTAGATATGGGATATCTAAGGAGTAATCTGTCAAGGAAGAAAGGGGCACTTTATTGCTTGTCAAGGAGAAACCCAAGTGTGGTCTTAAGAAGACCCAAGTAGCTATGACAAAGCTTAAAGGTGTGATCAAAATGGACAAGTCTAAGGGCACATGTTTCCAATTCTATTGGAAAGGGAATTGTAAGGCTTCGTTACAATACTAAGAAGTTAAAGAGGCTTAGTGAAGCTTCTACTTCTAAGTATGTTAATATTTGAGATAAATTCATCTACTAATTAAGACCATTGGGTATAAGATACTGGATTTGGATCCCATATTTGCAAAAATGTGCAAGGTCTTAAAGCATAGGTAGACAATAAGCAAAGAGAAAGTCAAACTACGTGTGATGAATGAAGCAAGAGTTGCTACACTCGTTGTAGAGACTTATACACTCTTTACCAACTGGGCTTGTTCTAGAATTTAAAACATTGTTATTATGTAGTGATTCTTACAAAAGAACATGAAATCAATTCACATTAAATGTGAAAAGATTTACCATGACAAAAGAGAACATATACTGTTCTTTTACGTAATGGTGTTCTTTGTGGTATTAGATCACTAAAACAATGTTTTACAAATCCTAGACCTTGAAAAGTCCATTCTCAAACATAGACAAAAACTTAATATTTTTTGAAACAACTATCCTTCTGGCATTATAGACTTGGTCAAGTGAATGAGAAACGCACTTCCAAATTACATAATAGTTGTGTACTTGGACTCATTCAATTGTGAATCGTTTGAGACATGCGATTCTCATTTACTTAGAGAGATGACCGTAACACCTTTTATTATAAAAGGTGAATGTGCTAGTGATCTTCATAGGGCTTCAACATATAGATGTTTTTGGCCCAATGTCGATCTCTGCTAGAGGTTGTTTATCATACTTCATCACTTTCATGGATGACCATATGGGATATGATTGTGTATCATATGATATACAAATCCATGGCTTTTGAAGTGTTCAAAGTCATTAAGATTGAAGTAAGAAAAAAAACAAGTTGACAATGAGTATTAAAACACTAAAGATTTGATCTATATGGCTACTACTCAATGTCAAGTGTTTCAAAATAATTAAAGAAGAATGTGATTCTTTCTCAATGGTCTCCACTTGACACACCATTGTTGATGATGTGTGAAAGAGGAGAAGTTGTACCCTATGAGATATGGCGCAAACCATAATGAGCCATACTACCATTCCTAACCTCATATTAGGGGTTCTTGTCTTAGACGCCAACTTCTATACACTCAACCATGTTCCGACAAATGTCTATTTGTGGGGTATCCTTGTGAAAACAATAGATACCATTTCTATAATTCCCTTGAGAAAAATATTTGTCTCAAGAAATGTCTTTTTCTAGAATAATAGTTTATTCTTAAAAGAGACATTGGGAGCAAGATAGAACTTGAAAAGGTTCAAGAACTGCAAGTTGACAAAGATCAATAATTGGAACTAGAGCTTATACCACATGTTGATGAGGCGCAACGGAAGCTCAAAGTGCACAAAAGTCTTCAAAAGACTGGTAGAGTGCATTATACTCTTGAGAAATATAGATTTCTCACATATGAGATATATAGATTTCTCATTAGAAAGAGCAATAATGTACTGGTCATATATGATGACAAACCTACTAGTCACGAAGAGACTTTGTCTAAAGTAGACTCCTTGACATGGCAAGATGCCATAAAATCCAAAATGAATTCCATGTACAAGAACAAGTTGTAGACCTTGCTCGAGTCACCTAAAGGGATAAAACCCATAGGGTGCAAGTAGGTCTTTATGTAGAAAGACTGACATGGATGGTAATGTAGTTACCTATAAAGCAAGGTTAATGGAAAAAGGATTCAATTCGAAGGCTTGACTTTTGAAAGAAACCTTTTCATCAAAAGCCATGCTTAAATCCATTTAAGATTTTTACGTGCAATAGCTAATTTATGGCTATGACAAATGGATGTGAAGACTTCATCCCTTAATGGGAATTAAAAGGTATGTATATGACATGTCCTTTGGGCCTTCACTTCCATTGATAGTCATTGGGTACGCAAGCTTCAAGGGTCCATTTGTGGGCTCTTGCAAGTGTCAAGGTGTTGGAGTATTTGTTTTGATAAGATAATCAAAGAGTTTAGATTTTCTTAAAAAACAAAGACAAGCTTTGTGTAAATGTAAAGTTGAGTGGGAGCATTGTCATTTTCTTGATACTATATGTGGATGACATATTGTTGATGGAAACAACATACTTTAAAGGTAAAGATATGGTTGTCCAAGAATTTCTTAATAAAGGAGAGGCGATATCTAATCTGGGAATTAAGATCTATATAGATAGATCCAAGAGGTTGCTTGGTCTCACTAGATCCAAGTACATAGGCTAGATGCTAAAGGGTTTAGCATAGTGCAATCGAAGAGGAGGTTTTACCTATGTGATAGGAGATTACTCTTTTGAGAGACATGTGTCTTTGACACTTGTTGAGATTGATAGCATTAATAGATCCCGTATGCTTTTGCAATGGATTCTATTTTGTATGCTATCCTATGTACGAGACCCGATGTCTCCTTGCTTTAAGTGTTACAAGCAATTCTAGTAAGTATCACTAGATGGTTATTCTTAAATACTCGAGTAGCACTAAAAGACTATTCTTGACTATGGAGATCACACTTAGGAAGTGTGTGGATTTAAAGATACAAACTTTTAATCCAATAGGGATGATAAGTAAATCATGAGATGAATTGGTGTTCACGTTGAACTGTAGTGGATAAAAGCGTTTTATGATAGACGCTACAACATATTCTACAACAAAGGCGAGTACATGGTAGCTTTAGAAGTTACTATGGATCAAGGGATTCTTTATTGGACAAAGAATAGTTCCTTCTATTGTTTTATGAAAACAATTGTGCCATCGCTTAATCAAGGAACTGAAGTCTCATCCATGATCCTAAAGTGTAGGTTCGTGCTGCCATCTATTTGTGGAAATAGTTTGGTACAAATGATGAAAAGATAGAGGAAGTTCCCACAATGTAAGTGCCACTAATCCTTTCACCATGGCCTTGTCCTAGAATAGGCATGATAGTCATGCTCATTGATAAGCGTCTAGTTTGCATATTTCTCAGTGTGTCTACATTAGTATTTTATGCTAGTTTTTAGGGTTTAAATAATGAACAATAGTCACTTTCATGTCTTCTTCCAATCTTGAGTTTGTAGCTAAAATGTGCAAATGAGTGGTTTAATATGCAATTCTTTGTGTTTTGTAGGTTTTAGCTATAACGATCATCACTTTGGATGTAACACCCTAGAAAATGCCCTTACAAAAGACATCTTTTTCCTTATTTAGGGTTAAGTGTTAATCCTAGATTTAGTAGTTGGAAGATTTCTTGAGTTAATTAGGGTAATTAGTTAAGATTTTCATTTTAAGCAAGAACATTTAAGTACTAAAGTTAGAATAATATTACTTGACCATTTAAATTATATTAGTGCTTAAATTTTGATTAGCTCATTTTACTATTTTCTAGTCTTTTGACTACTTGAATTTTAACTCAATTTTACTCAAAAATTTCACTTATTTTCCTACTTTATTTCCTTTTCCCTTAGCTGAAAATTTTCTCTTTCTTTTTTTTTTCTCTTGGCCGAAAATTTCTCTTCTTCTTTTCTTCATGTGGCCGGTTTCTCTCCTCTATTTTTGTTCTATTTTGCTTTAATAATTTATGTCTAATTATTAATTATATTAAATGGTAAGAGTTATTAATCTTCACCAATTAAATTAATCCAAGTAGCTATTCTTGCATTAAAAGACTAACTATTTACTTTACTCTTGTAAGATTTTAATTGGACCACTATTTTTCCCATCTTTTCTTCTTTTCTTTTCCATTTTTCCTAGACTATTTCTCTCTCTTTTTCTCTTCATTTGGCCGGCCCCTTCATTCTTCTTCTTCCCTCATTTTGCTCTCAACTTCTTGGACTTCCATCTCTCAAGTTAGCACAAATCAACCATAGAAAGTGGACTTCTATCATTTCTAATCAAAGTATTAGGCTTATCTAAGGTATTCACCATGAACTTGTCTTATTAATTTCATGTTTTAATTAGTTTTTATTCAAGTTCAATACCAAGTTTCTTGTTAATAATACTTGAAGAAATTAGTTAGAACTTGATATATACTTGTTAGATAAAGTGTTCTTGTGGTTAGATAGACTAGTATGTGGCCTTGGAACCTTGAAATTTCATGGAGAACATGTTGTTTGGGTGAAAGTTCTTGGAGCTTAATCCTTGAAAATTTATGTTTTATATGTGGTTTAGTTGAAGATTTAAGTTGGAACTCAAGAACACTTAAAACAGTCATGCTGGACCAGTTTTAGTAAAACTTTCATAACTTGGTATAGACAACTTGGATTCGAGTGATTCTTGTTGTTTTAGAAACTAGATTGATAGGGCTTTCCAACGGTATAAGGCTTGCAATGTGATTCATTGTATATTAATCGCAGAAAGCTTGCAAAGTCGGCTGAAAATTCGGATCTGCGTAAACAGTTTTGATGATGAGCCAACTTGAGGGCTGATTTTGAACCTGTTCTAGTTGGAATTTTAAGTGATGATCTTCATGAAAGTTGTATCCCTATAAACGTACTTTAAAACCATGTAATCAGAATTCCCTAGTTCTTAGTGGATTGACCCCAGAAATGGCACAAAGTTGGCTGAAAACCAACCCTGTGCAGAGTTGAGTGATGATTCTTGGAGTAGGGATTTTGTATTTGAGTGGAATCTTGATTGAATTTGAGTTTAAATTGAACATAGAAGTTGTGGTACATGTTGAATGGATTGGGTTGTTGAATTTTCTTGCAGGTTTAAAAATTTTGGTTAGTCCGATTTAAGGGGAAATGCTGCCGAAATTTCGGTAGAATTAAAAGAAGAAAAATTGATAAGTGAGATTTTAAGACTGGAATATATTCAATTGAGGGAAATTGAAGTGTAGGAATTTTTAGAAATGATCTAGTGATAGATTGACCTCCTTGGAATAAGTAAACCTTAAACCCTAGAAAACCCTAAAACCAAAACCCTAGAAATAAGTGGGGTATTTTCTTGAATTTTTCTTACTAAATTTACTAGGATTTTAATTGAGTTTTTATGTTATTATTTCTTTTAAATTTCAGGGTCCGAAAACGCATCATGACCATTTTACGAGATATTTTCTTAGGCTTTCAAGGTGAGTGTCCTTATGTGTGCATGATGCATGGAATGTGATATTTTATTTGATAAATATTATGCGAAAATTTGCAATTACTATGTGAATACCTGTGCTACGTGAGGAAGGATGTGTACTTTATCACATCTGTTCCGCAACATGTTACTTGCTTTCATTGACCAATGTGTTACTTGTGTGTGCGTGAGACTACCGTGACTAACTTCCATGTTATTTCACGGTTAGTCAACCCGGCTGCACATGGGAGGACATAAGGTGTTGGGTGTTTTAGGGTTTGATGTTCTTTCCTTTTAAGTTGTGAATCCTCAAAGAGGCCAACTCCGGATTGAACCTGTTTGCTTGTTGGCCCTCCAGGGTTGAGAATATCTCCCTGGATGTGGTAGCTTGTACGGAGGTTATAAGGTGATTGGCGGTTAGGGTTTGTGTTTGATAAAACTGATGTGTTCTTTGATAAAGACCTGAGTTATTATCTCGGTCCAAATATCGTGACTACATGATCAGTACTTGCTCTTTCTGCGGTTAAGCTTGCTTCCGTAGTTGAGCCCTGTATCCTCCTTTGACTACATGTTAAATTAAATTGTTCATATCTTGATTTATTAATTAATTGCTCGATTATTTTATTTACTAAAATAATGAGTTCTTGATTTGATTGCATGACTTGGACATTCACTGGGCTATTATAGCTCATTCCATTTTATTTGTTTTCCTTTACCCAGGTTTCTGAAAAATGAAAGCTGGACCAACTGGTTTTTATTATTATAAAAGTTTCAGTTATTGTAATAGTCGAACTGTGTTAGGCTACTTTTGTGAAAAACCATGTATGTTATGACGTGTAAACTTTTGATGTGAATTGTACCTTATGTTAAATAAAATGAGTATATTTTATTTTATTCCATTTTATTTTAGTTTACTTTATTTTAAGTTAAGTACACTCGGACGTTTGCGTGAGTGCGTGAATCGAGACCTGGCGAGAGCTAGGCAGGCAGTCCGCTAAGCCCTTTGGTGCGCCTCTGGGTAAGGTGGGGCTGTCACATTGGATCAAATGAAGCATATTGGGATGATATTAAATGTGATTTAAAGTTGATGAGAAGTGGCAAGAGAAGAGGACCAAAGATGTGGCATGATGAAGCAACGATAGAAGAAGAATTGGTGATGAAAGGAATTCACTGCACCGATATGTTTTGGTATTTTGGTCAAACATGGAGCTAGAGAGAGTGAATTGAGATGATTCTTGAAGCAATTTAAAGATAAGAGAATTATCTACTATTCTTATGAAGACCTCAAAGTCTGATTCTCACGTTTATAATGTCAAATTGCCACATTACTGAAGCATTCTTGTGCAGCGATGCTCTTCCAACCATATCTTGATGTTTTGGCCATATCTTTGTGTACACAACTCCAAATGACCTGATTTTTGTGCTCCTGGAAAGCTAACTCAAAGGGATATAACTTTCATGTTCAGACTGAAAGCTAGTTTGGCCAAATTTCTGACCGAACATGCGTCTGAATCCGGGATGTGGGTACGCACTGTGGGTACGGTCAGAAAGTTATTAATTGAAGCCGCGGTTGTATCCTTGCCGCGGGTTCCAGGCGTGGGTTCGGGGTGCAGACGTACAATTTTGAGGCACTTTGGGGCTATCTTTCAAGGGGGCAATTCATACTCTTGGTGGACGGTGAGAATACATCTTAGGAGGGTTTTAGAGTGCTAAAAACACAAGAGAGAAGCGTAGCATAGCATAGAGAGAGAATAGCATAGCATAGAGAGAGAATAGCATAGAATAGCAAGGGTCTCTCTTAGAGATATTTTCTCTCTTTGAGAGAGCCACCCCTTTAGATTAGTAAATCTCTCTGTAGAATAGTGCTATTTGGAGAATTCTCTTGTACACATCAAGATTGGAGGAAGAATAGAAGATTTGAACTTGTTCATCAATCAATAAGTTTTCTTTATTCTATTTTTGTCTCTTTCTTGATTTATATGGATTTGTCTATTAAAGTTTTGATCTTTTATGTAAAATCCACCATGGGTACGTGCTAAATTGTTAATCTAGGGTTAGAGGAAACTAATCGCTTCATGCATATGACTTGATTATGATTATTCATGTTATCTTGTGCTTGTTTGTTCTCTATTTTGGTTTGCATGGATTTGTAGTTGCTTGATCACCAACTATGAATTGATAGTTGTTATTATGCAACGAGAGTTGGTAATGATAATGGAAAAGGAATAGCTGAAGTCTAGGTTGCATGTCACACGAGAGTAGTGGTGCTCCTAGGTGGGTCAATTAGGCAATTCATGTGATTAATGAACCAATACTAGCATCTTTACCACGAGAGTAGGAAAGAGCTAGTAGGGAGGTAATCGTTAACTTGTCACGAGAGTGAAGGTTAAGTATAATTGGGATTGGACCCTAACCAAGACAAGAACCAATAGCATGAGTTGATCTTTTCATTTATATGTTTGCTCATTAGTTAACTCTATGCCCTAGTGTCTTAAGATTGCGAGTTTTCTCCAATATTGTTATTCTATGGAGTTGTTAGTTTAGTTGTTTATTTTATACTTTGTTCTTCACATTGTTAATTGGTTGTTTAGATAATAAAGTGAGCAATAAAACCTTAGTACTTCAATAACCTTTTCCCTGTGGGATCGACCCTGTTGCCCTATACTCAATACGATCTGTGCACTTGCAGTATATAGGGTAATTAGGTTTTATAACTTGATTATTTGTGTGTGATATAATTGGATTATTTGCTATATTTTTAGACCTAATTGCACGCCTATCACTCATGGCCTAAAACCTATAGGTGATTGGTTTTAGTGCAATTGGGAGTTTGTTAGTGTATGCCCTAAAACCAAGTTGGTTTTTGGAATTTTTATTACGCTTATTTCGTGTTATACTTATATATGTGGCATTTTCTTTGTCATTTAATACTTGTTATTAATATTACTTGTTTATTTGATAAAGTCCATAGAATATTAACTGTATACAAGAGATTGTAAGAGTTACAATGATGAGACTCTTATTACACATTAAGTTTTATTCTTAAATATCCCTAGTCGTAGTATTAATGAGATTGGACATCATTAATATGGGAAGACTAGCACATACTTTGCCTCTACTTATGGTAAGTAGTAGTTGATCTCGTCAACTATGATGTATGACACCTAAGCTGGTATGTGGATGCTTGTTAGAGAACAAGTTCATTGGATTGATCTGCCAAGAGTTATTATTCATAGTGCTAATGAATTATACTCTTAATGGCAATGGTGTAAGTGATCCTTAGACTTGAGGTTACCATGGTATCTTGAGTGTGGATTACTATGCTTTGAAGCATGGAATGATAGTGAGTAATCGATATAGGATTCACCACTCCTTATTATAGGAGAGTATATCTCGGATTGGCCACTTGTTGAAATATGACTTAAAGAATCTTTTGCGCAAAAGTGAAAGTATGACTTGAAAGAGTTTCAAAGTTATACTTTTATGGAAAGTTATATTTTGGGAACAAGAAATCATTAATTAGTCATTTAAAGAGTACGCACTATACTCTTAGACTAATTGGGATATAGTGTGGTGAAAGGATATTAATTACACGGTAACATTGTCATTGATAGGTGTAGTCTACCGTATGACTTTCCTATTCACTTGGGTGGTCATGATGCATTGCTAGACGCCACTCATGATCTATAAGTGCAAATTAATTAATTAGTGAATTAATGATAAATTAAAGTGTTAATTTATCTAGCTCTTAATTAATTAACTAATGAGTTATAATTTGTACTTATTGCCAATGTGAATGGAACCTAGTGGGTCACACACAATAAGAAAATGGTCTTTGGGTTAAATTGTTATTAAGATAAGTACAGGATACTTATGAGGTTAATTTATGTGATAAATTAACTTAAAGGACTTATTTATAAATATTCTAAGTCTTGATGGAAATTAGTTTCCTAAAAGGAATTAAGAAGCTATTTGGTTTCCTTTTGGAATTGGTTTCCTAAAGGAATAGGATTAGCTTAAGGTAAGCTTCCTAAACCTTCTTGGTTTCAAATTGCTCTTGTTTCCTTAAAGACTAGGATACTACATCTATAAATAAGTCCATACCTTGACTCTTGAAGATTTGATGAAACACAAGATAAAATCTAGAGAGAGAAAAATTGAGAGAGGCGTGTTTTTCTCCCAAGAAAAAACACCACACCCTCTTCTCCCTAAGGGTTATGGTTTTTGTCTTCTTCCTCTTCTTGTTCTTGTGTTCTTCATGAAATTCAAGGGAGCTAGCACTCAAAAGGCAAGGCAAGCAAGCCCAAAGGTTCCTAAAGATCATATTCGTGTGGATACCGTTGGAGGCTCGACACTTGGAGGGCTTTTCATGGTAGATCAACACCTTCATCGAAAAGGATCTTGCCCTTTGAAGCATAGAAACCTTCTATGCTTGAGGTATTTGTGCTAAACACCCTGTAATCGTATAGATTATATCAAAGAGATCCATGGCTAAGGTAATAAAATTTTAAATTTTTCGCTGCGTTACTCCCCTTATTACCTTACATTTAGTATTAGGTACATTTGTATCCGTTTCACATATCATTTCACACATTTTTAGTTTTTATTTCCATTTGCCATGATTTTACTATTACTATTATTATTATTATTATTATTATTATTATTATTATTATTATTATTATTATTATTTTTGACACGTTTTTTAAATGCATGACATTTAGGTTGCATCTCACTTAAACTTTAGGACATTTGTGTAATCCGACTAGAAATAGTTGCCTACTCCCGTGGGAAGCGGTGGCGTACATGCCGTTCCGCCCTCCGTGAGTAGAAAGATCCAGTCACGAGTTATTAGTCCCCTGTACCCATCATGTTTCATACCCATCTTCTTTCTTCACTTACTATATATTATTATTTTCTTTTCTTTTTGCATAACATTTTGCATAAAAAACTCGTGACTCCCTCGAGGTCTCGACTCGGGATTCGCAATTAATGCAATAATCTCGACCAAGTTTCAACGGAACATTCCGACCCTCCCGGTATTCACATTTAGATTTAGGATTTGCATTCATTTAGACACATCCAAAACGCGATAGAATCCAGGGTTAATTCAGGAAATTTTGATTAAACCTCGCAACTTGCCTCGGCTAGGTAGAAAGGGTGCCTTAGGTGCAAGCCTTTGCCTTCCCTTTCTTCAAATGTGACTCCCAAACTCTTTTCTTTCATTTTTTTGTAGACCGGATTCGAAAAAGGGTTTTAAAATATTGTTCTAAAATTTTATTTTTATAAAAAGATTTTTTGGGTGACTTGGTACACCCTAACTCAGTACCAAGTGGCGACTCCATTTTCTAAAATAAAACACTTTTTCAAAATTATTTGGCCAAACCTGTCGCATTTTTAGTCCCGGCCTTGTTTTCTTTTAAAATACCATTTTTTCTTAAAATTCACTTTTTCTACTAAATTTTGATTTTTTTTACATACGCACGGTTTTTCCAAAAATTTTTTATTTTCGAAAGGGTCATCGAGACCGGATAGTGTTTTCGAGACGCGACAGTCAACGATTCCACTAACACCCTTTTACTTTATGATTTTTTGGATGCGACAGACACGAAGATGGATATTTTTAGATGAAGACCCCTGATTACTCAACACTTTGTTGCGTCCTAAATCGATGATGCACGAGTGGGGTCCGTGACTGTCGCGCCTCGAAAAGGCTATTCGGTCCGATGACCCTTTTCGAAAAGATAGGTTTTTGGAAAAGCCATGCACACGTATGAGAAAAAATCAGATTTTTAGTGAAAAAAGTGTTATTTAGAAAAAATGGTGTTTTTAAAAGAAAATAAGGTTGAGACTAAAAGTGCGATAGTTTTGGCCAACTAATTTTGAAAAAGGGATTTTATTTTTAAAACGGAGTCACCACTTGGTATTGAGTTAGGGTGTACCAAGTCACCTACAAAATCGTTTAGCAAAACAAAAATAAAAAAATTTTAGAAAAATGTTTAAAAAACCCTTTTTTGACTCTGGTTTACAAAAAAAAAAACGAGAGAAAAAGGTCCGGGAGTCATATTTAAAGAAAGAGAAGGTAAAGGCTTGTGCCTAAGACACCCTTTCTACCTAGCCGAGGCTAGTTGTGAGGTTTAATCAAAATTTCCTAAATTAACCCTGAATTCTATCGCGTTCGGATATATCTATATGAATGCAAATCCTAATCTAAATGTGAGTATCGAGAAGGTCAAAATGTTCTGTCAGGCTTGATTGGGATTATCACATTAATTGCGAAACTCGAGTCAAAACCTCGAGGGAGTCACAAGTGTCTATGCAAAATGGAAATGACAAAAGAAAATAGTACCAGAAATAGTAAGTGATCGGAGAAAGTGCAAATGCAACATAACGGGTACGGGGGACTAATATCTCGTGACTGAATGTTCCTACTCACGGAGGGAGGAACGGCATGTATGCCACCGCTTTCCACGTGAGTAGGTGACTATTTCTAGTTAAAGCATACAAGATGATATAACATCTAAGTGAAAATGCAACCTAAATGTCATACATTGAATTTTTGAAAAAGAAATAATAGATAAATAAAATATAAACAAAGGTCATGCAAAATGAAAAGTCTTAGAAAAGAGAAATAGTGTGTGAAATGATATGAAAAAGCATGCAAGTGTAAGACTAGTACTAAAATGCCCTAAGGGTCTAGCATTGGACTAGCCCTTTCTAGGGATTCCCACTAGTATTGGACTAGCGGGAAAGCGATAAAGTCACAACTAGTGTTGGACTAGTGTGGTGACGAAAAAATAAGAACTAATAAAACATAAATCAAAATAATAAAACATAAATTGAAAGCAAATAAACATATAAAGACATATAAAACACATGGGGGCACATAATACGTAAGCATAATATCTAGATGCAAAATCCTAAGAAAAGTGGTAAAACATATAAGCACACATGCATACAAAAGCAAATAAGCCCTAACTATTACACCAGGAAATTTAATTTTACAATTTGAGGGGAAAAAAGCAAAAATGACCTATCTATTATCCTTGCTATCTAAATACAAAATTTTTGCTAAAAACATGAGAAATATTATCTAACTATTACATTGACTAGCTAAATACAAAAATATTCGCTAAATAATAAAATTTGAAAATTGAATAGCATAAAGTAAATAAATACGCAAAAGCATGTAAAATAAGGAATCTACAAAAAAATCACATAGAGACACATTGGACCACACAAAGAGAGATTAACAAGTGATAGGAATACCTTTTAAAGACCCGGCACTAATGCTAATCAAAATGAACAAACAAATTAACGGTACCACTATTTAATGAGGTAAGTCATAAAATATAAAATTCTAACAAATTTGGGGTAAAATGGAAATCCTATCATGCTAAGAGAACTAAATAACAAAATTGTAAACCTAAGGGGTAAAGGGTACAATTAGAAATCTCAACTAATCAAGGGGAAAAATTGAAAATTAAAGCCAAACTTGAGGTTAAATAGGTAAATTCAAACAAGCACAAATCAAATTGCATAAATAAAGGAAGTGCTCCATGACATAGTGAAAATAATTAGGTATTGAGGATAAATCATAAATACTCACATTAAAATAAAATGACACAATAAAATTTTAAACTAAACTAGCTTGATTGAGTGTACCAAACACTCAATTATGGGTCAAACTAGTTAGATTAGAAACAAAATCAACAGAGGAACGGTTAAGTAACAAACAATAAAAAGGAACAAACTAAATCAGAAAATTAGAACGAAAACAAATTGAGAGCACAAAGTAGACCCTCCCTAAAAGCCAAATTTCTAAATCCAATTTCTCTCTTTCTTTATCTCTCTCTTGAGCCGAATGCCCTCACCAAGTTTAGTCACTCTCTTTCTAACTCTTTCTCTCGTTCTCTCTTTTTCTCTAATCCCCCCTCTCTCTGTTTTTCTTCTTCCCTCTTCTCTTGCCTATCTATCTCTTTCTCTCCCCCTTGTCTCTGTTTTTCTTCTTCCCTCTTTCTTTTCTCCATGTCTGTTCTTTTCCTCTCTTCTAATTTCTTTTTTCCCCTTCCTCTCTTCGTTCACTCTTTCTCCCTTGATGTCCCTTTGTCTCTCTTTCCTTCTCCTCTCGGTTGGCTACGGTGTGAGGGTGGCTTGGAAGTTGCTAACAGTGACAGTTATGGTGGATGATTGGGTGGTTAAGGATTGAGTTGTGGTGGTTCACAGTGGGCATGTGATGGTTGCTAGATGAGGCAGATTCAGGTGTTGATTGTGGCGATGGGGCTGAACTAGGAAATTGGGTGATGACTGGTGGCGAAAGAGGGGGTATTTGGGCTGTAGTGGTGGAAATTGGGGTTGCAGGGGAATATTTGGAGTTGGAGATTTGGTGGTTGCAGGGCTGGGGTGGTGTGTTGTGTTTGTGAGGACTAATTTAGTGATGATAGTTCTGGGTTGGCGGTTGTGCTGTTGGTAGGCAAAAAAAGGAGGCTTTACTGGGGAAATTGTTTGTCTGGGTTGAAAATGGTGATGGTGGTGTGATGGTGTATGTGTTTGGTTGATTTTGGGTTATTATGGTAGGTTTTTATGGGGCTATGGTGGTAGTAGTGGTTGGTGGGGTAGGACGATGGTTCGATTGCTCTGTTTTTGGTACTTGATGGTTTAAATGGTGGAAAAGGCTAGTTTTAGGGTCTCTGGTGGTTTGATGTGGGGTTGTGAGGGTAATGCGATGGAGGAGCTGGTTGGCTAAGCAGGTGGTGGTGTTTGTTGTGTTTATGGCTATCTAGTGATGGCTATTGGTGGTTGAAGAGAGGGAGAGGGAAAAGGACAGTGGTTACTAATTAGCAGCTTCAGAGAGTGGAGTGGAAGAAATTGAACCTAGAAAAACTCAAAGAAAATCATAATCAAGCAGAAAAATTAATTAAGAAAATTAAAAGAAAAAGATACAACATAAAAAAGAATCAAAATGAAGCAATTACCTTTAGAATCCTGCTGGTTTGATACTTGAACAGTAGACTCAATTGAACTGATGATGAACGGTGAGCAGAAACGGAGAAACGGTGGCTTCTTTTTTTTTTCTTTTTTTTGTTTTTGATCTTTAATTCTTGAGATGAGAAAGTGTTTAGGGTTTCTAATTTTTTTTCTCTTTTTTTCTGATTTTAATAGGGGGTATTTATAGAGCTAGTTGTCTTGGTTTCCAAGAATATTACGAAATAACAAAAATGCTACCGATAACAAAAATTCTGATTTTATCTTTAAAAAAATATTTTAACCCCAAAAAATCAAAAATTAATACAAAGAAATGATAGTAAACTCCAAAATTTGCAAAAAAAAAAAATTCAAAGTAGATTTCAAAATAAAGGTTAGAGCTTAAAACTAGTCAAAACGCGTTCGGGGTGTGAAATGACGATTTTGCCTTTGGACAACGAAAATATACAAAAAATAGCTATTGGTCTCGAAAAATTACCAAAAAATTAAAAGTAAGTTTAAAACCCTAGGAAATGCATTTATGATTCAAAAATTGGTGAAAAATACATTTAAAATGTAAAATGACAATTTTGCCCCTAAATGTAGTATTTACAGAAAAAATAGCAATCGTCCCTAAAAAAATTAAGAAAATTTAGAAACATGCTTGAAAACTTAAAAAATTAATTTGGTACATAAAAATAGGCAAAAAATGATATTCGTGAGATGAAATTACCACTTTGCCCTTGTACTGACGTAATGTACAGAAAAATATCAATTAAACCTGACAAAATCACAAAAATTTTAAAATGCGTATGAAAGTACAAAAATATGAATTTAAAACTCCAAAACTAATGAAAAATATTTACAACTGAAAATTATTGTTTTGCCCCCCAAAAATGCTGATTGTGCTCAATTTTAACACAAAAATCAGGATTTGACTCCAAATAGTAGAAAAAGGTTCCCCAATGCTAGAAAACGAATGGTATGTCAAAATTTGGTATCTATAGCTTATCCTTCTTTGTCGGAATTCTCGCAGAGATTTCTGACAAAGACGTAGACAACACTAAATTTTGACTCACCTCAATGTGAACATAAATGCAAGTGCAGACTGAGGCAAATATTTGAATGAAAGGCAAACAAGTGAATTCGTAGAAAAATGTGACCGAGTTCTCTAGGAGCTGCCTACGTATCTCGATGAAAAGAATTAGGTCAAACGTAGTTCCAATAATGAAAGCAAAAGTTTGGGCTGCTCGGTTTGAAAAATAAAATTAAAATAAAATATGGAATGTTCAGTTTGCTAAAGAGATGTGTGATCCTAGTTTTCTAGAATTGATGAAATGCAAAGAAATTAAATATGAAAACATCCAATTTGCTGGACAAATGCAATCCTAGTTTGCTGGGATGAATGCAAGAAATTAAACATGAAGGTCAAGTTTGTTGGACATGTACCTAGTTTGCTGGGGTGAGTACAAGGAAATTGAACGTGAAGCTCCAATTTGCTGGACATGTACCCAGTTTTCTGGGGTGAAATGCAAAGAAAATAAACGTGAAGGTCTAATTTGCTAGACATGCACCCAGTTTGCTAGGGTGAGTACGAGAAAATTAAATGTGAATGTTTAGTTTGCTGGACATGCACCCAATTTGCTAGAGTGACTACAAGAAAATCAATGTGAAGGTCCAGTTTGCTGGACATGCACCCAGTTTGCTGGGGTGAAATGTAAAGAAAATAAACGTGAAGGTCCAGTTTGCTAGACATGCACCTAGTTTGCTGGACAAATGCAATCCTAGTTTACTGGGATGAGTAAAAGAAAATTAAACGTGAAGGACCAATTTGCTGGACATACACCCAGTTTGCTGGGGTGAAATGCAATGCAAAGTTTGGTTTGCCAAACTTGAAAAATGAACGTGAAGGTCCAATTTGCTGGACATGCACCCAGTTTGAAATCATTCCTTTCAAACTTTGGCCTTGTTCAAAGTATTAAAATCCATTTGAAATCAATCCTTCTAAAGATATGCCCAGTATAAATCAAATAAATTCTATTCAAAATCAATCCTATAAAATTTGCCTTAGTGTAAATTGAAATCAAAAATTTTTTTTTCGGATTCGAATTTTGCCCCAGCTTTCCTCTTTCGACAAAGTGTCAATAATGAACTCGCAACTTTACCTGTAGATGGGAAGTGAAACATGATTAGACAATGTGCCGCCATTGTGAGGCCTATCAGGCCTTGAGAAATGTATAAACATGAGTTATGGGAGTCAAAATCCAATCCGTAGTCCATTCTTGCGAGCCATCCCTAATTTTACTGTTATTTTTCAGTTGACCTCTTACCATGCCTTATAAACATTATCACCTGCTATGATCTTTCATGATAAATTATGGAGATTGTCATTTAACAAAAATCTAAATGAAGGGAACTATGCAAAAACAACTTTATTTAATTTCATCATTTTTTTAATGTAAACATGATGTTTTATGTAATTGAACCCAAAGCCTACAAAATGGAAGACAACACATTACGATAAATAGCACAAAAATTAGTGTAAAATAACTTTTGTTAAAGATAAATTGAGAATTTCAAAGGTAACCAAATGACTTATATACACTATTGAAGTCGGGCTTTTGACCAAGAATATCACACTTGACCCTTTTGGATGTCATCCCTTAGAAACTCGATGTTGCCGAAAGAAGAACAATTCATGGAGAGAGAGACCTACGTGAACGTAGTCACCAGCTCTTCTTAGCTTTGTCACTTTTCCTTTATCTGACTTCTTTAGTGCGTATAAGATTCCCACCTTAGCGCCCTTTCGGGTTTTCACTAAGGTTTTCCCCCGCCCATTTTTGTTTTTTTTTTTTCTTTTTGAGGCGCCCTTTCGGGTTTTCACCTTTACAAAATAGCAACAATCATTCAAGTCTTGAACAGTCATTCTCCTTTTCATTAGATCAGATTGGCACTAAGTTATTTGGCATCAGTAGGACAATCTTCCCTTGATTGATTAGGGATAGATATATTAACATCCTATGCCATATTGATTTGCAAATTTTCATTTCAAAATTATCACAAAATAAAGACGGAGGTCAACAACATTCTCGACTTTTGTAACGGGGTCAGGTAGGGTGCTTGAAAGGTTAAGGCTGGAAAGCAAAATTTTGTGAAAGGGTTGATTTTCTTGATGTTGAATTTTTAGAATGCCTTATCCCAACTTTTATTTCTTGCTTTTTTGGGATTTTCTATTCTTTCTTTCTTCTTTCTCTCTCTTTTTTTCTGTCTTTTTTTTTAATTTTTTAATTTTTTAAAATTTGAATTTGCCCTAGTTTATCGCTTTCTCGTGGGGTTTTCTTTTCGTTTCATTTTTAACCAACAATCTACAAAAAGCAAATAAAATTTGCCCCAATGTGGGGTGCGACCATCAAGTGGGTTATGAAACGAAATTTATAGATTCTGAAGGCTCAAAAAGGGAAAACTAGAGGAAGAAAATGTTTAAGGGAAAAGAAATAAGGCTCACTTTTGACCCATCCTTTTTGCAATAATTTTGAAAGAAAACTTACTGATCAAATGTAAAACTTTTTCACCATGTCTGAATTGATGATTTGGGAAAAGTCTTGACCATTCATTTTTGTCAGAACAAGACCTCCACCTGATAATGCCTTTTTCACAATGAATGGACCCTACCAATTTAGAGCAAATTTTCATTTTGCCTCCCCATGAATTGGAAGAATGCACTTCAAAACTGTGTCTCCTACTTTGAATTGGTGAGGTTTGACCTTCTTTTGATAAGCACGAGCCATTCGTTTCTGGTAGCACTGCCCATGGCAAGCAGCATTCAAACGTTTTTCATCAATCAATGATAACTACTCATGGCATTCTCTGACCCATTTAGTTTCATCCAACTAGGCCTCCATCAATATACGCAGGGAAGGAATCTCTACTTCCGCTGGTAAAACTGCTTCCATTCTGTACATAAGAGCATAAGAAGTTACCCCAATAGAAGTCCTGATAGCAATCTTGTATGCTAAGAGTTCGCAAGGCAACTTTTCCTGCCATTCCCGATGTGTTTCAGTCATCTTGCAAATAATTTTCTTCAAATTCTTATTAGCAGCTTCCACAGCTCCATTCATCTAATGTCTGTATATAGCTGAATTCCAATGTTTGATTTTAAAGTATTCACACAACCCGTCCACCATGTAATTATTGAGATTTTTTGCATTATCTGTGATCAACGTCTTTGGCACTCCAAAATGACAGATAATGTGATTTCTCAAAAAATCAGTCGCAACTTTCTTAGTCACATGCCTATAGGATTCAGCCTCAACCCATTTAGTGAAATACTCTATTGCCACTAAAATGAATCGATGTCCATTCGAAACTAGGGGATCAATGGCTCTGATCACATCCATTCCCCAAATCGAACACGGCCAAGGAGTAATCATACTGTAGAGTTCTAAGGGAGGAACATGTATTATATCACCATGCATTTGACATTTGATGCACTTTCTAACAAACTCAACACAGTCATGCTCCATGGTGAGCCAAAAATATCCTGTTCTCATGATCTTTTTGGCCAACAAGTGTTCGTTCATATGCGATCTACATTCACCACTGTGTACCTCCTTCATCAAATACTCTACTTCTTTCTCGTCGACATATCTTAGGAGACTCGAATCACTTGACCTTTTGTATAAAACTTCTCCATTCAGAAAAAACCTTGTAGAAATTTTTCGGAGAAAATTCTTAGACACTGTACTGGTGCTTGGAGGATAAAATTCGTTCTTTAAATACTCCTTCAAATCATGAAATCAGGGAAGACCGTCAGGTTTTGGCTCGACGTTCAAACAGTGGCCTAGCTCCTCTTGAAGCCAAATTTAGATAGGCTCAATTATTAATTCATTGGGGGTGTTTAATCATGGAAGATACTGTGGCCAAAGCATCCACAAAGACATTACGAGTTCGCAGAATAGGCCGAAACTCCAAATTCTTGAATTTGGTGGCTAAATTGAGTAGGCTACAATGATACAAAATGATTTTAGAATCTCAAGTTGCCCAATGTATAAGCGTCTGGTGCACCAGCAAATCAGAATCACTAAACACTATCAAATCTTTAATCTCCATCTCTAAAGCCATCTTTAACCCTAATATACAAGCTTCATACTCGACCATGTTATTGGTACAAGGAAAACATAACTTGGCAGTTGCAGGATAATGCTTCCCTTCAGGTGATACCAATACTGCCCCAATCCTAGCTCCGAAAGAATTCGAAGCGCCATCAAAGAATAATCTCCACTTCGAGTACTGCTTGTCCATGTCTTCAACTGCCCCAATAAATAGGATTTCTTCGTCTGGAAAATAAGTGTCAAGTGATTGGTAATCATCATCTCGTGGATTTTCGGCCAAATGATCTGCTATAGCCTGTCCCTTTATCGCCTTCTGCGTGGTGAAAACAATGTCAAACTTAGAAAGGATCATTTGCTATTTGGCCATGCGTCCAATGGGCATCGGTTTTTCCAACAAGTATCTTAAAGGATCAGAACGGGAAATGAGATAGGTTGTGTGATTTAACAAATAGTGTCTCAACTTCTAAACTGTCTAAGCTAACACGCAATAGCTCCTCTCCAGAAAGGAATAATTGGCCTCATATGTCGTAAATTTCTTACTAAGATAATAAATGGCTTGTTTCTTTTTCCTTGATTCATCATGTTGTCCCAAAACACATTCAACGGCTTCATCAAGCACGGATAGATACATAATAAAAGGTTTTCTAGGCTGGGGTAGCACTAAAATCGAAGGATTTAGCAAGTAGTCCTTGATCTTATCAAAAGCATGTTGGCAATGATCATTTGATTCCATTGGCACATTTTTCCTCAACAACTTGGACAAAGGCTCGCAAGTAAAAGTCAACTGAGCAATAAACCTACTGATAAAATTGATTTTTTCCAAAAAAACTCTTCACATCTTTTTGAGTTTTTGGAATCAGCATATCGCAAATTGCCTTAATCTTGGCAGGATCTACTTCTATGCCTTTCTTACTAACGATGAAACCTAACAACTTACCGGCCAGGGCTCCAAAAGCACACTTGGCAGGGTTTAATTTCAAATTATATTTTCTCAATCTTTCAAACAATTTTCTCAAATCAACCAAATGATCCTCAACCCTTCTAGATTTGATTATGATATCATCCACATAAACCTCCATCTTCTTGTGGATCATATCATGAAACAATGTAGTCATCATTCTTTGATAGGTAGCTCCAGCGTTTTTTAATCCCAAAAGCATCACTCTATAGCAAAAGGTTCCCCTTGGAGTGACAAAAACAGTCTTTTCTCTATTCTCTTCTGCTATTAGAATCTGATGATACCCTGAAAAATAATCTCCAATGGATACAATCTCATGTCCTGCGGTATTATCCAAAAGAATATGAACGTTTGGCAATGGAAAGTCATCTTTTGGATTCGCTTTGTTAAGATCACTATAATCAACGCAGACTCGCACCTCTCTATTTTTCTTTGTGACAGGAATTGGATTTGATAACTACACGGGATAATGAGATATCATGATAATCTCGGCATTGAGCTGTTTTACAATTCATTCCTTAATTTTAAGACTCATATCCGATTTAAACTTGCGAGGTTTTTGCTTCACAGGCGGGATATTTAGATCAATTGGCAATCGGTAAACCACTATGTTCGTGAAAATTCCAGCCACATCTTTATAAGACTAGGTGAAGATATCTTGAAATATAGTAAAAAATTCCACGATTTCTTGCTTTTGTTTCTTATTCAAATGCATGTTGACCTTGATTTCTTTGACCTTCGTTTGAGTACCAATGTTAATAACTTCTATTTCTTCTAATTTCGGTTTAGGTTTCTCTTCATGTTGTTCGATAATTTTTGACAAAGACTTATATTCTTCCTCGGTATCACTCTCATTTTGAATTCCAAATTGGATGATTTCAAATTCATGAGAGATATCGAGATTACAATCCTCGACTTCTAGAATAGTGATATTCAAAGGGTCAAATGATTTTATTGATGCCCATCTGAGAAAAAGAGAAAATAAACATGTACAATAAACAACTAGAAACAATTGAAAACTAATAAGGGGAGTCTTCCATTTCATTGAATTTAAAATAACTGAAGAATTAAAAGATCACAGCAATACTCAATACATACTCATCCTAAGGCCCTATGCCTATGATGAAAGACACTTTAACATATAAAATGTTCATAAAACAAAGTGACAAGACCCAAAAGTAAAATAATTACCCAACAAAAGACTTTAAATGAGACCCTATCTAAGCATAGATTCGAGTGAAAGACAATCCCCTAAATTTACCGAAATTCCCTTCGAGAGGAAAGATAATCAGCAGTCTAATTCTGAATGCCATCTTTAGGAATTGTTGGAAACTCTGAAGATCCAGACGGCTCAGCATCACAAATAACCCCCACGAACAACTGAGACATATCCAATAGAATTTCATCAGCAGAATCCTTGTCATTCAAACAAGATATCATTACCCCTGATGGCGAGTGAAAGTATAGTGCAGTGGTGGAATGTACAACCCGGTCAACCTCCTTTCTTTTTCAGCAAGCTTTCAATTCTCATCTCCTTTCGATCCTTTGCAGTTGGAAGAAAATCTAGTCCAAATGTGTCCTTTTGCGTTGGGAGCTCTATTGGTTCCAACAGTCCCTGCAGATTTTGCCCAAGGTCCTTTCCTATCTCATATCCCCCTCGGATCATTTCTTTAGCAATCATGACACTGGCTTCCGGCACAAATGATTCATTTTTAGAAATCCATCATGTAGAGACAATATCTTCAACCTGGTGAACAGAAACTAAGATTTTTCCACTGGCCTTCCCTTTTGAGTTGGCATTGATCATCATTGCGCAATCATCTTCAGCAAATACAGTGATTACCTAATTGTTCATAACAAATTTTAATACTTGATGTAACGAAGAAGGCACCAAATTGGAGGTATGTATCCACGGTCTTCCTAACAGAACATTGTAGGCACCAGAGAAATCCATAACTTGACAAGAAATCTGAAATTGGCCTGGTCCCACCTCTAAAACTAGATCAATTTCTCCCATTGGCTCCTTTCTTGTTTCGTCAAAACCTCTTACCACGACAGTAGACGAGCGATGTTTAGCATCGGATAACCTTAATTTGACAAGAGTGCCCTATGGGCAAATGTTTAACGCGGATCCGTTGTCCACCAAAACCCTCGGCAGCAATTTTCCATTACAATGTACTGATATATATAGCGCCTTGTTGTGTTCAATCCCCTCTGCGGTCAAATCATCATCCGAAAAACTAATACAGTTAGAAACCAGAATATTACCCACCATATCAGAGAATTTGTCGACTGGGACATCTTTAGGGATTTGAGCCTCGTTAAGCACTTTGAGCAAAGCTTCTCTATGAAGCTCGGAGGTCAGAAGCAGGTTCAGAAAAGAAATATGGGTAGGCACCTTGTCTAGCTGTTCTACTATCGTATATTCACTTCTCTTAATCAATCTCAAGAAATCCAAAGCATCTTTTTCAGACACGGGTTGCTTAGGTGGCATAGAATTCCCTTTAGCTTTGAGCAGAACATTCTTCTCATAATCTCCTAGAACTCTCGCAAACCTGGTGACAGTGCCTACTTCTTCCTTCAACAATTTCTTTTTTTTTTTTAATTGGCTAACCCCGTACATGGGGGAGGGTACCACTCCTAATTTTATTAATAAAAGTGTAAAAGAGGGGGGCATAAAACCTTACCTCAATTATTACAAGAGATAATAAGAGAGAAGAATAAAAATAAATGATTACATGTTCCTAATGTAAGGCGAATTAAAGAGGAAGTACTAACTCCCTTTACATTTATAATGGAATCGAAATGAAGGAAAACCTAATTGATCTAATTGCAAAGCCCCTCTAACTTCTTTTGGAAGATCTAAGAATGTCGGATAAACAATATTCCTTTTAGCTGTAACACTTTCATTGGATAAAAGATCTACAGGCTTATTAGCTTCCCTAAAACAATGAGAAATTGTGATAAAACATTGCTGGAATTTGTTGATTTCAATCATCCACCTCCTAAGATGCCACGCGCAAGCAACCAAACCCTTTAGAATATTCACTAACATCAAAGAATCTGACTCTATATAGAATGAAGAATATCCTCTATCCACACATAGCTGAAGTCCACGGAGCATAGCTTTGAACTCAGCTTCCAAGATTGTCCCAATACGAGAGAAGCATGCAAACCCAAAAACAATCTTTCCAGAAGTGGTTCTACACCCCTCCACCTCCATCCCTTGGATTGCCCTTCGAACAACCATCAACATTAAGTTTCATGCCTTGCATTGGACAACTCCATTTCACCTGGGAGACTCTTATCTTTCGTTTTTGACTACCAAAAAAAGAATAGCATTCTGGCCAATTAGATTGTAATATAACAACCTGAAACTTCCCTTCAAATGCCAGTCTTATATCTCCAAAGATGTTAGCCACAATCCGTTCCCAAGAATGACTAACACCTGAAAAGACAAATGCATTCCTTGCTTTCCACAAATTCCAAATAATTAGTATTGGACAAATATCAAGCAAGAAATTCAAATAAATATTAGAAAAAGGCATTATCCACCATCTCATAATCCTCATACGGACATTCTCTTTGTTACAAAAGATACCCAGTGGAGCACAAAAGTAATTCCACACTCTAGCTGGAATTTCACCCCAACAAAAAATATGCTCAATTGATTCAACTGAATGACACCCATAACAAAAGCATTTCAATGGGCCATGAAACCCCATATTCTGGAGAACATCAGTAGTGGGTATCCTTTCATATAACATTTTTAGCATGAAAAAAGACATTTTCAAAGGAATAAAGGAATTCCATATTTTTTGAAAAATCAAACCCAAAGGCTTACAAGTGCGAACTAGGTCAAAAGCTGATTTCAAAGTAAAAGTATCTGAGGAAGTTAAAGACCAAACCAAGTCTGCTGACTCTTCATCACATTGAGAAGAGATAGGTGAACCATCTTTGAGCAGCCAAACTAGATTATCTTCAACAATATTCCTAACACTCAGCATGCGTTTCCAAGCCATAGAATTTATCCCATGAGCTTGAACATGGGAAGGATTTTCCAGTTTACAATACTTGCCCCTCATATAATTCACCCAAAGGGACTTCTGTTCCTTAAATCACCACCAAAGTTTGATGGAAAATGCCTTATGAATATCCTCCAAAGCTCTAACTCCAACCCTTCCTTCCTCCATTGGAGCACACAATGTTGATATCTATCGAGATATACTACAGATCGTTAGGCAAGTATACCTATCGTTCTATAGTATAGTGTAGGTGAATATCAGGCATCGTTTCCCATAAGGACTATGACTACTAGTACTAACTCTTGTTCTACTATTTAACCTTAAAAAGATCAAATGAGGATTAACTCAATCATTGTAAAATTAACTAAACTCTAATGCTAATTTATCTAAAATAGGATGACACTGGGATACTAAGCAATTGAATTCAACAATTAGTCAATAGAAAACCTAGATTGGGAATCCCCCTAGTCGTCCTCGAAATATTTCAATTCATGATTAATTAAGTTACCAAATTCTTTAGACCCTAAAAAATCCCCTTTTGTTGGCATATAACCTTTTTCAAGGATTATATTCCCTATCCTTTTAGTTGATTAGTGAGAGTCTCTTCTTCACTAAAACCCCAAAAGAACAATTCAGAAATTTGGATTTCACAAAACGAGTTAGGTTTGAATCCAACTTGGGAAGACCTAAGCCATCCTATCTCTAGTGATTCTTGCAGGCCTTTTTATTTGTGAAGTGATTCAATTCAACCAAGTAATTTCTCAATTAACTTATGTTGAAATCATGGATTAGGAAAGAGTGTGCACGACTCAATTCAATTACAAATTAATCCACAAATAAATCTAGGTAAAAAGAGTAACTTAAATTAACCAGCTGAATCAATCTATAAAAAGTAAACTAGGGTTCATCCCATCCAAGTTCATAACAACTCAGTTCATAATGGAATAAGAAAATTCAACAATCAACAGAAGAAGAACAACAAAACCCATTCTCATAGTGAAATTTGAATCTTCAAGTGTTGTTGTAGAGATCTCCCTTCCTTTATTGCTACGATCCTCTTACTTAGAATCCTTGTGGGTGTTCTTCTCGATTCGTTGGAGGGTGGAGTCTTAAAACCCTTGCTTCTTGCTTGGTGTTTCTTTCCTCGTTCTCTCCTTTGAAGTTTGAAGTCCTATTCTGTCCGTCTCCCTTTTTTTTCCAACTGATTCCCCTTCTTTTATCATTCAAAACCTCGTCAAAATGCGTCAGTTACAGAATCAGGAATTAGGCCGCGAGGAAGGCCATGGCCCAGCCTTACCCGCAGCCTCCATCAGAACCATAGTCTCTTTATTTTGCTTCTCCGAATGACCTTCTAACCTAGGTCGTGGGGAAGGCCATGGCGCGGTCTTGCCCGCGGCCTTGGTCAAAAACTTTACTTTTCTCCTACTTCCTTGAGTTATCATTCTGACCTTGGCTGTTGGTAAGGTCGTGGTGTGGCCTTTCCCGCGGCCTAAGTCAAAAGCTGCAATTTTGCCTTGACAACTTCACTTGGCATGTTCACTATTCCACTCGAGGGATCAACTTTGCATCCGGTGATGAATTAAGTGCGGTAATCCCAAGTTGACCTCAATTAGCATGGATATAAGTGGAAAATCCTGTCAAACATACCAAAAACAACCAAATGAATAATAAGCACATTGAAGGACTCTAAATAGAGAAAAATAAGCAAACAAGTGATAAAAAAACTAAAAATCTCTAAAAACCTACACCTAAACCCTAAGAAAAGTCCATGCCGTTGTGGCACATATCAAATGTCTTCCATTGAATCCAATGATGCTTGACTTTATCAGGCCCCTGACCCCATAAGAACCGAGCAAAGAGCCTTTCAAGCTGGTGAAGAACTCCCTTGGGAGGGTTCGATGCTGCAAGAATATGTAAAGGGATAGAAGATAGCACGTGCTTAATGAGAATTAATCTACTTCCCATTGATAGAAACCTATTTTGCCAGGCCATAATTTTGTTTAGCACAGAAGAACAAAGATAAAAAAAAATAAGACTTTCTCGCTTTCCCCACAAACAATGGACAACCAAGATAACAAACAGGAAAAGATTTCTCTTGAAGGCCCGTAACTTGCCTTATTATTATTTTCCTTGCATGAGAAGTATTCGAATGGCAAAAGAAACCACTCCTAGAAAAATTAATTTTTTGGCCAGATTCACCTCATATTCTTTCAAAACATCCAAAATCATACGTAGCGACCACTTTGTACCTCCTGAAAAAACAACAATGTCATCAGCAAAGGAGAGATGAGTGATAGTAGGGCAACCAGAAGGAACTTTGAAAGGGTTGAAACTTTGGTGATAAGGGAGTTGATTCAATTTCCGTGCCAAACCCTCTGCAGCAATAATGAATAACGCCGGAGATAAAGGATCACCCTGGCGTAACCCTCTTGAAGATTTAAAGAATCCCCTTGGCACTCCATTAATGATTATAGAAAACTAGCAATTAGACACCAATCTCCATACCATATCAAATCCAACATTCACCAAACCCAAATGAGTGAAGGACTTTAATCAAATATAACCATGACACACGGTCAGAAGCCTCTGCCATGTCCAACTTCAACACCACATTGCCCCCACGATTCTTCTTCCCCAAACCACACACTAGTTCCTAAGCCAGTAAAAAATTATCAGCCATCTGTCTACTTCTAATGAACCACTTTATTGTTCAGAAATAATCTGTGGAAGTACACCTGCCAGTCTATCAGCTAAAATTCGAGAAATAATTTTATGCACGAAATTGCAAAGACTAATTGGTCTAAATTGTGAGAAATCCTTAGGCTGCACTATTTTAGGAATCAAAACAACCAAAGAAGATGCGATACTCCTTGAAAGTTCCCTCCCACGGAAGAAACTCAGGATAGCTCGATATAAATCATCAGTAATTACCTCCCAAGCCATGGTGAAAAACTTATCCATAAAGCCATTCAGACCAAGAGCACTCTCCCCATCCATAGAATAGACTAGTTTCTGAATTTCCTCCATGGTAGGAGCAGCCTCCAATAAGCAATTGTCTTTAGCTCGAATCAAAGAGGGAATATGGCTAAGATCAAAATTCTCCTGCAACTCTTCTTGGGAAGATAGATTAGAAAAATAATCACATGTAGCTTATCCTATTTCCTCCTCAGAAGATATCCATTCACCCTTATTGTTTTGGATTCTATGGATGATAGCTCGAGCTCTATGGGTCACCACAATAGAATGAAAGAACTTTGAGTTATGATCGCCTTCCTGCCACCATTTTACATGCACCTTTTGCTTCCAAAAGCTTTCCTCAACACACAAAGCTTTATTAAGATCAGCTCTTGTAGCCTGCATTAACTCCAAAGCTTGCTCCGTCCCTTGCACATCATACTCTTTCTCCAACTCAGCAGCTTTGTCTTTTAGCATTTTAACAGTTTCAAAGATATTACCATAAGTTTGCTTGGACCATTGCCGAAGTGCCTTCTTTACTACCTTGAGTTTTAGAGCCACATTCACCAAAGGGATATCTGAATGATTATGTTGCCACTCCTATTTGATCAAATCCAAAAACTAGGGATGAGAAGTCCAGAAATTCAAGAACTGAAAAGGTTTGGGGTTACTATCCAATCTGGTCTTCCCACTCAGCATCAAAGAAGCATGGTCAGAAAGAAATCTAGAAAGGTGTTGAACTGACAAGTCCACATTCAGCTAAGAAAAAGCATTATTCATCATAACCCTATCCAATCTCTTCCAAATTCGTGCATTACCCTGGTGGTTATTGCACCAAGTAAAAGAAGAACCCGAATAACCTGCATCAAAAACTTGAACGTCTTGCATAAAAGAAAGGAAGTAACTGCTTCATTAACCTTGAAAAGGCCTACCACCCCTCTTTTTATTTGTGTTGACCACCAACTAAAATCACCAACCAAGACCCAAGGTTCATTCACCACACATTCATTTTTTAAATTTAACCAAAGGCTCATCCTAACATCTGCCAGACACTTAGCATGAGCAAAGGAGAACTTGCAAGACGAACTAAGTAAAGAAGAACTAAGCAAAATGGAGAGATGCTGATCACTATCTCCTACCAGCACATAAGAAAAAGAACTCTTGAAAAAGACCCAATAGAACCTACATTATTAGTAACACCAGCGTCCATGCCCTAACTTTATTTTAATTTCATCAAACTTAGACAAACCAACTTTAGGCTCACATATAGCAACCACTTGTATATTATACAGACGAACTAAACGCTTCAATCTTCTTAGATTAGGACGTCTAGAAACCCCTCGTATATTCCAAAAAATGAAATTAATCATTAGATAAGGCAAAAAAGGCATTCACTAAAGATCTAACACTAGATCTTAATATTCTATTCGAAACCATGATCCTTTTATCTTTTTGCTTACTAGTTTTTGCAAGTTCCCAATCCACTTGTTTCCTTTGAGCATTCATCAGTTGAGTGTGAGAAGTTTCCAAATTACAAAAAGCCAAACGTTGCCCCATCACATGCTGTTTCTACCACTCAGCTATATGAAATCCTCTCGGAGATAAATTCCCAACAGTAGCTTCTACTTCCACAATCATCTCTTGCTGCAAATCATTCCCAGGTTGTTGCAGCGTATGTATGTCCAGATGAGAAGGGGAACCAACTTGTTCAATCACTTCATCATGTTGGATATCACAAGTCGAACATCCCCAACAGGTCTGCTGCATGGCTGCTAAATTCCAACTACTGTCTCCTGATACATAGCTTCATCCAATTGCTCTTCCTGATAATGGTTCATAGCTTCACGTTGTTCAGTTCCATGTTGCACCCTAGATTTTGCGTTTTTCAAGCCTAGCAGTGAGGTTGATTTTTCTGCAGCCAGCTGGTCCAAGCAACCCGCCTGTAATGACTTAGCTTCTGCAGCCTTGGTGGGAGTTACTACCCTTGCATCCTTATCCAACAATGAATCATCCATCTGCTTGTTTGCATCATGTTTAGCCACATACTTTGCAGTGGCTTTTCCCCTACGAACAACATCTTCTTCAACCGTATTTTTTGGCTTCAACAAGCCTACAATTGGCTTCATCATGGCCTTGTTTCGAACAGTGTCTACAAAATACTAGAAGATCTTCATATACAATGTTTTGCCAAAATCCACCTTGACCTCCAGCAATCCACACTCTCTGTGGGAGTTCACCCGATAGATTTACATCCACACACACTCGAGCAACATTGGGCCTGGTCAGATTCATAGTTGCTGCATCCAACTTCAAAGGCATGCCAATTGTGCTGGCAATGGAAAAGAGTGCTGCTTTATCAAAAAAATGGATGGGAAGAGATTCAAAACCAACCCAAACTGGAGCTTGCACTGGTTCTCTGTCCAATCTGAAGTCAATGCTCCACTTGAAGACCTGCATAGGGAACCCTTGGATAACCCAAGTACCCTTCAACCAGCAGCAAAGTAAGTCAACTTCCAGATGAAACTGAATCAAAACATACTTGTGATCTATCAGGCCAAGGGTATACGTTCCAAAAAAATCAATGGAAGCAAAGGATTTTCCAAGAGAATTCATGTTAGGCCTGCCATGTGAAAATTTGCCAACCAAAGCAAATTTCAAGAGAGCAGATAATTTGTCAATTTCTGTTTGGGAGAAAGAAACAGCCGGTTCTCCTTTGTAGCTCGTTGGTTGCTTGATCTTGAGAGGAGAAGAAGATTCAACAATCAAAACCTCAGCAAAAGATCTATTAGTGGCAGCCGGATGCCCCCCAACTGGAGATTGAAGGGCAACCATGATAGAAACCCTAGTTTTCAAACTAACGTGAGAGAGGGAAATTCTAGAGAGAGAAACTGCCAATCCTTTACTCCAGAGACCTTGAAAATGTTTAGCAAACTTCACCCCTTCAACAATTTCTTATCTCCAATCAACAGCGCAGGCTCCTCATAATTCCAAGGTACTTTTTGTAAACTATTCACAAGCATCTGTTCAAGAAATTTAAGCACAACGAAATTTGGTGCATCCAACTCAAAAGGCGGCAAGTCCAAGACGAAAGGATTGAAATATCCTTCTGACACAAAAGGCTTATCTTTCTCAAACACTGATTGTTTCAATTCATCTTTTAAGACAACATCCCTGTTCTCCACTACTGGATCTTTAGCATTCAACTCCCTCCTTATCTTGATCAAATTAGTTTTCATTATGTTCTCAGTCTCATACTCATCCACAATGTATGATGTAGAATCATCAAATTCCTTATCGGTAGTGATTGCTCCCATAGTATTTTCGTGTTTCGGGAGATGATTCTTATTTACATTTGGTACCTACTCTCCTCGCCTTCTAAGAACAATCTCTTCGGATTTAATCATGCCTTGAATTTGATTCTTTAAGGCCGAACAATTAGCTGTGAAGTGTCTGTCGTGCCACGAAAAGACACACAGTGGGGTTGTTGATTGTCGTGTCTTGAAAAGATGGTCCGGTCCGAAACCCTTTTGAAAGAAAGTTTTTTGAAAAAAAAAATTGTGCATGTGTGAGAAAAATCGAGTTTTTATTGAAAAAGTGTTATTTAGTAGAAAAATAGTATTTTAAAAGAAAATAAGGCCGGGACTAAAAGTACGATAGTTTTGGCCAACTATTTTTGAAAAAAGGGTTTATTTTGAAAATGGAGTCACCACTTGGTATTGAGTTAGGGTATACCAAGTCACCCGAAAAATCACTTAACAAAACAAAAACAAAATTTTTAGAAAAATTATTTAAAACCCTTTTCCGACTCTGGTCTACAAAGGTCCGGGAGTCACATTTGAAGAAAGGGAAGGCAAAGGCTTGTGTCTAAGGCACCCTTTCTACCTAACCGAGATTGGTTGCGAGGTTTAATCAAAATTTCTTAAAATAACCTTAAATTCTATCGCGTTTGGATGTATCTATAAGAATGCAAATTCTAAGTCTAAATGCAAGTATCGGGAGGGTCAAAATGTTCCGTCGAGGCTTGGTCGAAATTATCACATTAATTGCAAAACCCGTATTGAGACCTCGAGAGAATCACGAGTGTCTATGCAAAATGTAATGCAAAAAGAAAAGAAAGTAATAATATACAGTAAGTGGAGAAAGAAAGTGGGTATGCAACATAATGGGTACGGGGGACTAATATTTCGTGACTGAATGTCTCTACTCACGAAGGGGGGAACGGCATGTACGCCACCGCTTCCCACGTGAGTAGGCGACTATTTCTAATTAGATCACACAGAATGACCTAAATTCTAAGTGAAATGCAACCTAGATGTCATGCTGTAGATACCAAATTTAGACACACTATTTACTTTTCAAACATTGGGGAGGTGTTTATATTTTTGGAGTCAAATTCTAATTTTTCAATAATCTCGGGAGGCAAAATAGTAATTTTTATCTATAAATACTTTTTCATTAGTTCTGGGGGGTTTAAATTCATATTTTTACTTTCATACGTATTTTTAATTTTTTATGATTTTTTCGGATTTAATTGGTATTTTTTTTATTTTTACCAGCACAAGGGCAAAATGATAATTTCGTCTCGCAAATACCATTTTAGCTCATTTTAGGTCCTAAATTTATTTTTCTAATTCTTTAAGAATCTTTCTAAATTTTTTTGATTTTTTCGGAGACGTTTGCTATTTTTCTGTAAATACTGCATTCAAGGGCAAAATCTTCATTTTATAATTTAAATTCATTTTTTGCCAATTTTGAGTCATAAATGCATTTTCTAGGGTTTTAAGCTTATTTTTAATTTTTGGTAATTTTTTGAGGCCAATAGCCATTTTTTTGTATATTTTTGTTGTCTAGGGGCAAAATTGTCATTTCACACCCCGAGCACGTTTTTTATCAGTTTTAAGCTCTAACTTTTATTTTTGAAATCTACTTTGAATTTTTTTAAAATTTTAGAAATTGCTGTCATTTCTTTGTATTAATTTTTTTATTTTTTGGGGTTAAAAATATTTTTTTAAAATAAAATTAGAATTTTTATTACTTGTGGCGTTTTTGTTATTTTGTAGTATTCTAGGTGACCAAGACAACTGACCCTATAAATACCCCTTTAATCAGAAAAAACCAGGAAGAAAAAAATCCAAAACCCTAAAAATACTTTTACTTTTAGACTTTAAAGATCAAAACATACAATTTCTCACCAAAAAACACACACTACACACAACAGCTGTCGTTTACATTTTGGCTTCCACTGTTCATCTTCATCAACGCTTGGGTGTTACTGTTCATCATTAGACCTCTTTTGAAGTTAGAAAAGGTAAGTTCTTCTCTTTATTTTATTGACTTTCTTTTTCATTTTGTAGACAAATCTGATTAGTTTTGTATATTTGTTGGAAAATTTTATTTGAGCCATTAAATTATCTTTCTGTTTTAGTTCTCTGGATTTTTTAGTTGTATTTCTAGGTTATATTCTTATTCTTGAGGGGCGTTCTTCATCATCTTCGATCTCTCCACCGTCTCTCTCTTCCCTCTCTATCAACATCACCAGATTCCCTACACTATCTTCATCTGTACCACCAAAACCACCGTAGCTCCACCACTTTAACCTCACGTTGCCACCCACCAGCAAAACTTCAGTTACTGCCTAAACCTTCATCACCCATCATCAACCATCAACTCACCAAAATCACCTCTCCCCTACACCCATTGACGTCCAATTGCAAATCACCACATTCCCTGTTTAACCCCCAACAACAAAAGAACAATCCTCACTGTCACCAAAACTTCACTATTTATCCCAAACCAGTGCTGACTCAATCAAACACACCACCCCCAAATCGTTCAAACGAACGACTGCGACTGCAACCCAGCAACAGCTAAACATACAACAAAAAGCCTCCGAAATCCACCCAATTTCACCTCTATCTCCCCTGCCACCAAAACCGAAACCAACCCTCCCACAAAACTTTCGGCAGCCTTATCACCTGCAAAACAATAACCCAAAAGCCACGACAGCTGCAAAACTAACCACATAAATCATCATATAGCAACCTAAACTAGTCACCTGCAATCACAGTCAACCATCAAAACGCCAAAGCCCTACCAGTTCACACAAATAATTCAATTGCCAGAAATTATAACTTCATCAATGCCACCCTCACTTATGACTAGAAACAGCCCCCACAACTTCATTCCCAACTGATCGACGCCAGTTCCCAAGCCAGACTGCACCACCATCGAAACTTCCTCTGCCCAATACCACAGCTCCACTGGAGCTCCAATCAAGCCACATCAGTCCAACAACACCAATAGCCCACCACCAAAATCAGCAAGAGCATCACCATTAGCCTCGATTCCACCATGGCCACACACCACCCGAATTCGGCGGAGGGTCACAAAACAGCCACAGCCACACCCAAATGACCAGTAAGTCACCCATCACCACCGTACTCAAATCCACGGCCAAACGCGCCACCATCACCATACACTCCTTTCCCAAGCCCGGTAAAATCACAGGGCCACCAATCAACTACCAAAGCTACTGAAATCGTAGCTCTACTGCAAGCCTTCACAGACCAGTCCTTCATTCCATCCACAAACACCGCCTCTCCTTATCGCCCATATTATTCACACGCTTCTATAGCCACATAAAAACCAACACCACATAACACTGATTTGGGAGAATTGACTCCATCGATTTACAGAGAGAAAAGGAACAGAAGGAAATGGAAGAGAGGGTTTACGGACAGAAAGAGGGAGAAGAACTAGGGAGAAATAGAGATGGTGAGAACGAGAAAGAAGAAGAGAGAGAGAGAGGGAGAGAATCAGAAAGATTAGAGAGTGACAGAAAACAAAAAGAAGAAGAAGGAAATCGAGAGAAGAAAGAAAGAACGAGAGAAACAGAGAAGGGGAGAGAGCGAAAATCAGAGAAGCAAAGGGAAGGGGGGCGAATCGAAGAAAAAGAAGAAGAAGAAGAAATCGGAGGAGCAGGGGGTGAGAAAGATAAGAGAGAAACAAAAGTGAGGAGATAGAGAGAGAGGCGAGATAGAAAATGTGAGAGGAGATGGAGAGAAGAAAGACAGGCATGGAGAATTTTTTGGGGGGAATTTCTGATATGATTATTGGTTTGGGAATTTTATTTCCTCTATTTGAAATTGGTTTATGCCTTTCATTCTTCATTTTCATGATTAATTCTTTTTTTTTTCTTCTGTTAGTTGACTGATATAGTTAGTTAATTTTTTATTGCTGCAGTGTTGTTTGGGTTCTTCTCTGCTTTAGTTGATTAGTATTACCAATTAGTTTAATTGAGGTGTCAAACTCATTTATTACTTAGCTATTTCATCATGAAAGACAACATTCAGAATTCAATCCTTTTTGTTTTTAATGTCGTTAATATACACTCAAAGAATGTTTTATGCAATTAAGTCCCAATGTTAATTATAGATTCACCCCTCCTTAAATTTAATCTTTCAATTAAGATCCTTGATTAGTTGTAATTCTGCCCCAAACTTGTTGGAATTTTATTTGTTTTGCCCCCCTACTTAGCATTAATTTGTGATTGAGCCCCATGTTTACTTGAATTTATTATTTGGCCTTAGATTTTTGTGAATTTGTTTTTGAATCCTTAGTTTCATAAAATCTACATTTTTACTCTAATTGTGTTAGTATTTTTTATTTTTAGGCTTTATTTGTTTATATCGTGATACATTGACATGTGTGTTTATTTTGATTAGTATTTGTACCGGATCTTCAAAGAGATATCCCTACTACTTGTTAAATTTTCTTTATGTGCCCGAATGTGCCCCAATGTGATTTTTATGCATTATTTATTTATTTATTATTTGTTTCTTATTTTACATACTTTTTACGTATTTACGTATTTAAGTTATTTAATTTTGAAACTTTATTATTTTGACAAAAATGTAATATTTTGTATTTAGCTAGTCAATGTAATAGTTAGATTATCTTTCTCATATGTTTTTGCAAATTTTGTATTTTAGATAGTGAGTGTAATGGATAGGTCATTTTACTTTTTCCCCTTTAAAATTGTAGCTAACTTCCTCGGTGTAATAGTTAGGGCTTGTGTGCTTTTGCATGGTTAAGTGCATTATTTGTTTTACCGCTTTCATTAAGATTTTGCATTTAGATATTATGCCTATGTGTTATGTGCTCTCACTTGACTTTATATGTCTTTATATGTTTCATTCGCTTTTAATTCATGCTTTACTATTTAATTCATGTTTTATGTTATTCCACCACCACACTAGTCCAGTTGTAGCGTTTATCGCTTTCCCACTAGTCCAACGCTAGTGGGAATCCCTAAAAAGGGTTAGTCCAACGCTAGACCCTAAGGGAATGTTAGTGTAAGGTGCACTCATGTGTATTTTTACATCCCACTTCACACATTTTTAGTTTTCTTTCCATTTTGCATGATTTTTATTATTATTATTACTATTACTTATTTATTTTTGACACATCTTCAAATACATGACATCTAGGTTGCATTTCACTTAGAATTTAGGTCATTTTGTGTGATCCGACTAGAAATAGTCACCTACTCACGTGGGAAGCGGTGGCGTACATGCCGTTCCCCCCTTCGTGAGTAGAAATATTCAATTACAAGTTATTAGTCTCCCATACTCGTTATGTTGCATATCCACTTTCTTTCTTCACTTACTATATATTATTATTTTCTTTTCTTTTTGCATCGCATTTTACATAGACACTCGTGACTCCCTTGAGGTCTCGATTCGGGTTTCGCAATTAATGCGATAATCTCGACCAAGCCTCGACAGAACATTTCGACCCTCCCGATACTCACATTTAGACTTAGGATTTGCATTCATGTAGATACATCCGAACGCGATAGAATCTAGGGTTAATTTAGGAACTTTTGATTAAACCTCACAACTAGCCTCGGCTAGGTTGAAAGGGTGCCTTAGTCGCAAGCCTTTGCCTTCCCTTTCTTCAAATGTGACTCTCGAACCTTTTTCTCTCGTTTTTCGTAGACCAGAGTCGAAAAAGGGTTTTAAATAATTTTCTAAAATTTTATTTTTGTTTTGATTTAACGATTTTTCGGGTGACTTGGTACACCCTAACTTAGTACAAAGTGGTGACTCTATTTTTCAAAATAAAACCCTTTTTAAAAATTAGTTGGCCAAAACTGTCGTACTTTTTTAGTCCCGGCCTTATTTTCTTTTAAAATATCATTTTCTACTAAATAATACTTTTTCACTAAAATTTGATTTTCATCACACACGCACTTCTTTTCCAAAAAACTTTCTTTTCAAAAAGCATCTCAGATCGGATCGCCTTTTTCGGGACGCGACAGTCAACGACCCCACCGTGCGTGTCATTTCGGGGCGCGACACATGCACTTTGAAGATATGTCAAAATAAATAAATAACAATAATAATAATAATAAACATCATGCAAAATGGAAGGAAAACTAAAAGTGTGTGAAGTGATATGTGAAATGATGTACAATGCACGCAAATGCACCTAGCACTAAAATGCCCTAAGGGTCTAGCATTGGACTAGCCCTTTCTAGGAATTCCACTAGCGTTGGACTAGCGGGGAAATGATAAAGCCACAACTAGCGTTGGGCTGGTGTGGTGACGAAAGAACATAAAACATAAATTAAATAGTAAAGCATGAATTAAAAAGCAAATTAAACATATAAGGACATATAAAGTCAAGTAGGAGCACGTGATACGTAATCATGATATCTAGATGCAAAACCCTAAGGAAAGTAGTAAAACATATAAGCACGCAAAAACAAATAAGCCCTAACTATTACAATGGGGAATTTGGCTTTCAATTCAAGGATGGAAAGTAAAATAACTTATCTATTACACTTATTATCTAAAATACAAAAATATTTGTAAAAAATACGAAATGAAGCCTAACTATTACATTGACTAGCTAAATACAAAATTTACATTTTTGCCAAAATAATAAAATTCAAAATTAAGTAACTTAAATACATAAATACACGAAAAGTATGTAAAATAAGAAACAAATAATAATAAAAATAATACATAAAAATCACATTGGAGCACATAAAGAGAAAAATAACGAGAAATCGGGATACTTGTTTGGAGACCCAGTACTAATACTTAAAACACAAACAAACACGTCAATACATCATGATAGAAATAAATAAAGCCTAGAAATATGTAGATATTGACAGATTGCGATAAAAATGTAAATTCTAGCAACTAAGGGAACTAAAATTAAATTTCTATAAAGCTTGAGGGGCAAAATCAGAAATTTTTGCAAATATAAGGGGTCCATATGTAAATTAAAGTAAATTGGGAAAACAAAACAATGAATTTCAGTAAGTAATGTGGCAAAAACATAAATTACAAGACCTAATTGAAAGAACATACACAAAATAATTATTAGAGACTTACTTGCATAACTTCAGAAGAAGTTTAGGGGTCAATTAATAATACACAAAATACAAGGATTAAAATGTAAATATTTGCTAAAACAGAAAATGCAAACTAAATTCAAAACTGAGATAATTAACCAACTAAAAAAACTTGGTAAATCTGAAACAAATAATTAAAATAAACTAAACCAAGCCATTAACACATCTTCCATTTTGAAAAAGCAAAAAAAAAAAAAAAAAGAAAAGAGAAAGAAAGAAAAAAAAATTGATTTCCAGTTTATTTCCTTCTTCCTTTCAGACGAATGCCCTTTTTCTTTCTAGTCTTTCCTTCCTCTCCCTTTATTTTTCTCTTCTTTCTCACCCCCTGCTCCTTCGATTTCTCTCTTCTGTTGACTCTATCTCCCCAGAAATACCCATCCCCAATTTCTCTCACTATTCTCTTGTTCTATGCCCTCTGATCTCTCTCGCTTGCTCTCTCTCTTTCGCTCTCACACACTCTCAGTCTTTCTCTCTTGCATCTCCAGCTTCTGTCTCTCCCCTTCCCTCGTTTTTCCCTCCTCTCTTATTCTTTGTTTCTTTCAATTGCTCTCTGGTCTTTCTATTGTCCTCACTCTTCTTCGCGTCTCTGGCTATCTCTGTGTCTCCCCCTCTCTGTTTCCTACTTCTCCCTCACCTCCATCTCTTTGTTTTCCTTCTGAAATTTTTTCCTCTCTCTCTCTCGAATTCTCTCTCTGGTCTTTCTCTTTTTTTTTTGTCTTCTTCACCGAGAGGAAGAATGGTGCCCCAATGGTGTTTTTGGTACTGTTATTGGTGAGATTATAGTGGTAATTGGTGGTCTGTGATGGGCTTTGGTGGCGATTTGGAGTTCCAGTGGCAGCGGCAGAGATGATTGGTGGTGAATTGTGATAGAGAGGGAGAGATAGGGGCTAATGGTGGTGGTAATGGTGCTTGTGGGACTGAAGGCTGATCATCTTGGCACTTAATTGGTGGTTGTGGTGGTGACTATTTTCTGGCAATGGTGCATGGGAGTTGAAAATGGCGATTTGGGAAGGGGCTGTTTGGCTTTGATTGTGCAGAAGATTGGAGGCAATGAGCTGGGGGTATGTTGTGGCGGGACGATGGAGGAATTTTGTGACTGATTGTGGTTTTGGGGCTGTGATTGGTGACTGATGGCTGATTTGAGTGATTTTCTGGATTGTTGTATCGTTTTGCGTTTGTATCTTTTTCCTTGCAGGTCGTCAACATTGGTTGTGGAAGTGAGAAGTGTTTTTGATGATTTTTGGGGTGAACGATTTTGTTTGAGTGGAACTGCTACTGGTTCATGGGTAATTTGTGTGGCCGTGTTTGGGGAGATGGCTTGGTTGTGAGTGGATATGGTTACTGTGGCTATCTGGGCCTGATTGCTTTTGGGACTGAAAGTTGGGCTGTGGGACGGTGGTCTTGGGGCTGACCTGGTGGAGAGAAAAGTGGCGGAGGTGTTGAAGGTTCCGGTGGTGAGGGGTTGGTTGAGGGAATCTGATGGTGGGTTTAAAGTTGCAGGTGGTGGAGGGAAACAGAAAATGGTGGCGAGGGGTTTGTTTGTTGTGGGTAGAGAAGGCTTTGGTAGTGATTTTGTGCAAGTTCTGGGATTCTGATGACTGTCTATGGGTGGTTATAATAGCTTGTTGATGGTGGATGTGATTGGGGCTTGAAATGGTGATTGTATTCGTGGAGCTCATGGTGATGGACTGGCGGTGGAACTGGGTTGTGGGGAATTACTGGTGGAGCTTGGAAACTGGCGGTGGAAGAAGAAGCAGGGGACAACGGAGGGAAAGAGAGGAGAGAAGAACCCAGAAACAAGAAAACAAACTCAGAACAAGACCATAATCCCAGAAAAATTTAAACCAAAAGAAAAAACAAATATATTTAACTGAAATTCTAAATAAACACACAGAAACAATCAGATTCACATAGAGAAATAGAAGAAACTAAAGCAAAATAAAAGGAAGAACTCACCTTTATTGCTTGAAAATTAATCTGATGATGAACAGTATATGGGACGATGAACAGTAACCAGGCGGCTTATATGTGTGTGTATTTGGGCGTCAATTGTGTGTTTTGATCCTTAATTAATAAAAAGCTTTGTGTTTTTAGAGTTTTTCCATTTTTTCTCATTTTTCTGATTTAAGAGGGGTATTTATAAGGTTAGTTGTGTTGATCACCAAGAATACTACAAAATAACAAAAATGTCACCGGTAATAAAAATTCTAATTTTATTTTAAAAAAATATTTTTTAACCCAAAATATTAAAAATTAACACAAAGAAATGATAGTAGATTCTAAAATTTTTCAAAACATTGAAAGTAGATTCTTAAATTTTTCAAAACATTGAAAGTATATTTCAAATTAAAGGTTAGAACTTAAAATTGATCAAAAACGCGCTTAGGGTGTGAGATGACGATTTTGCCCCGGCAAATTTGTTAAAATATTGCCCAAAAAAAGAAAATTCGGCATTTGTAGGTGTCAGAAATTTTTTTTTGGTAACTAAAGGCGTCGCATTTGCCAAACGTGACGCTAACCGTGCTTTGTCAAGCGCCGCGTTTCAGAAACACGGAGCTTGCTTTCTCTTTTTTTTTTTTTTTGGTTCTTTTTTTCTTTTTTTTTTTTTTGGTTTTTTGTTCTTTTTTTTATTCTTATTTTTTTGGTTTTTTTTTGTTCATATTTTTTTGGTTTTTTTTTTGGTTTTTTTTTTGTTTTTGTTTTTTTGTTCTTTTTTTTTGGTTTTTTGTTCTTATTTGTTTGGTTTTTTTTTTTGGTTTTTTGTTCTTATTTTTTTGTTTTTTTTTTTTTTGGTTTTTTGTTCTTTTTTTTTGGTTTTTTGTTCTTATTTTTTGGGTTTTTTTTTTTGGTTTTTTTGTTTTTTTTTTTGTTTTGTTTGGTTTTTTGTTCTTTTTTTTTTTTTGGTTTTTTTGTTCTTATTTTTTGTTTTTTTTTGGTTATTTTTGTTTTTTTTGGGAGACGTGTAAGAGTTTTTGAATTAGGGTTTGGAGTAGGGTTAGGATTGGGGACGGTTTCAGTTTTTGACTCTAGGATTAAGGTTTTAGATTTAGGGTTTTTGGGATTTGAAGGTAGTGTTTTTAGTAAATTTATACCTTTTATTGTCCAAAATAATTGAGACAGTTCAAATCGTATTTATAATACACAAAGATTGTGTTTGAAGTTTAGAATTTTTTTATTTATATAACGAATGTAAAATTGTTTAGGGTTTAGGGAATATTAAAAACTGGCCACTCATTTTATAATTTTGGATATCAAATTCGATTTTTAGGTAAAAACAACGAATGTGCAGTTATAGTTGAAAAAAAAAATTTTCAAACATAGATATATTTTTTCACAATTTTTTATATTTTCGATTTTAGGGTTTAGGGTTTGGGAAACGCAGAGACGCGGCGCTTGAGTTTTTTTTTTTTTTTTAGGGGGGACGTGTAAGGGTTTTTAGATTAAGGTTTTGGGTAGGGTTAAGGTTAGGGAGGGTCTTGGTTTTTGACTTTAGGGTTTGGGTTTTGGATTTAAGGTTTTAGGGATTTGAAGGTAGTATTTTTGGTAAATTTTTAACTTTTATTGTCCAAAATAATTGAGATAGTTCAAATTGTATATGTAATACACAAGGATTATGTTTGAGTTTTACAATTTTTTTAGGGTTTAGGGTTTAGGGTTTAGAATTTTTTTGGTAAACTTGTGTCGCGTTTCTAAAACGCTGCGCTTTCTTTCTCTCTCTTTTTTTAGGGTTTAGGGTTTAGGGTTTAGAATTTTTTTGGTAAACTTGTGTCGGGTTTCTGAAACGCTGCGCTTTCTTTCTCTCTCTTTTTTTTTATTTTTTTCTTTTTTTTTATGTTCTTTTTTTTGTTTTTTTTTTCTTTTTTTTTTGGTTTTTTGTTCTTATTTTTTTGGTTTTTTTTGGGAGACGTGTAAGGGTTTTTGGATTAGGGTTTTGGGTAGGGTAAGGGTTAGGGCCGGTTAGGATTGGGGAGGGTTTTGATTTTTGACTTTAGGGTTAGGGTTTTGGATTTAGAGTTTTAGGGATTTGAAGGTAGTGTTTTTGGTAAATTTGTAACTTTTATTGTCCAAAATAATTGAGGCAGTTCAAATCGTATATGTAATACACAAGGATTGTGTTTGAGGTTTAGAATTTTTTTTATTTATATAACGAATGTAAAATTGTTTAGGGTTTAGGGAATATTAAAAACTGGCCGCTCATTTTATAGTTTTGGATATCAGAATTCGATTTTAAGAAAAAAACAACGAATGTACAGTTATAGTTGAAAAATAAAAATTCTCAAACATAGATATATTTTTTCACAATTTTCTAATATATGATAATTTTTTGGGGTTCAAAATATTTTTTTCATGACACACTTGTCGGGGGCAAAACATGATTTTGCTACGTAATTGTTTTTTAACTCGAGTTTTTAACAAATTTATGTTTTTGGACAAATTTTGAGATGAATTACGTTTTGGCACACAAGGATTTTTTCGACATAAATTTGTTAGTAATATACCATAATTTATAATTTTTAGTAATTTCATAATTTTTGAAATTTGTCGTGTTTAGATGTGCTTGCTTTAAAACTTAGATGAAAATTAATTTTGGAAGGAATAAAATAGTAAAATACTTTAGAAATGAAAATTATTGAGTATATCAAATTTACAAGGGCCTAAAAATTATCAAATGCCCTAGCGCCCACGAAATTGCTGTTGATGTGGGATCTCGAGGCGTCGATGAGCAGCAAAATCTTCTAGGCCTCCTAATCGCGCGTCGGGCACGTACCTCAAGATGTGCTGACGGATCATCTTCATCAGTCTCATCATCACCTGATTCTTCAGCGTCATGAGTATCTTGAATATGATGATGGATGATGGTAGAGGTTGATGGACCTGAGGTAGGCATGTGTGAATGAGGACTCGGGGTGAAATACGTGGACGTACCTCCATGATGAAATCCACCGGCATCACTACTAAGAAACTGGAATATGGGGTGTAGCCCTGATCCAGTAGAAAGTGAAGTCGAATGTATCTGATGCCCAATAATAGAAGTACTACCCTCATGCATGGTCATAGAATAGCACGGATCATACACATTAGCCGTGCTCCTCGAAGGCAGGATCTGTGAACTACTATACGGCGTCGTATAAGCATGGTATCCAGTAGAAGTAACTTGCTCCTGATGTACTGCTTCATCATGCAATCCATGCTGGTGACGACGTCGGTGTCCACTAGACGAGGTGCCAGCCTGGCTAGGTACGTGTCTTACATGGTCTCTGATACTGAGGAGTATCCGATATAGAGACACCACTGTGCTGTCGTGGATCTGGGCCCAAAAGCATACGATCTGAGCGCCCTAAATACTGCATGGACCCAAATGCCTCGTCCCTGATTGTCGTCAAAATAGGATGAGAAATATCATTTGGGTCAATATGACGGAGGCGAGTCGCTGATGCATCCCCGATTCTCTGCATGCTGCTCATCTATAAATCACACAAATATAAATTATTAGTAATTCACTGACATCAAATAAATATAAAAGATAGAACGTTAAAAAAAATAGCTATCTTTACCATGTACTCGTGCTGGCTAGAAACGCCCTGAAGGCCATCGCGCTGATTATGATAGACAGGAGGAGCAATATATAAGATAGTATGGCGATAATACCAACGTATATACTCAGTCGACGGTCGAAATGTATTCGTAATATCGCCTGTAACAACCGAATTTGTACGTGAATTCCAATAATCAATCCAGGCTCTGAGATAATAATGCCAATCCTGTCCTGCACGTCCCGATAGTCCAAGTGAATGCAATTTACCAGGATCTGTGTCAACGCCTTCCGGAATATTTTGGCGCATTCCGAATTGTCTCATGACTCGATCTGGAAAATGAAATTCAACGATGTACCAAAATATGAGTGGGACTCTCGACCTCCAAATATGTGCACCTGCTGTGCAATACTGGGGTAAAGATGCTAGCACATCATCCGTATATGGCATCCATATGAACTACAATAAAATTTCAACCGTTATGGACAGATAAAAAATTATGTCATCGTATATGTAATTTTTTAAAAATATGAAAGTCAAACTACCTGATCAGACTGCAACAGTGAAAGCTGATCTCTATAATAACTCGCTACATGCTGAGGTGCATTTCTCGTAGTCCGCCGAGTCACCCATCTACCTCCCCTCGGGTAATCACCTGGCTCTCGTGCCTGGGTGATCTGAGGTCGAATGGTCGGGAACCGCTCCCATGCCCAAAGCTGTTAAAATAAGACAATTTAGTTGTTCTACTATATAAATACTTTAATTGACTGGTAAAATTTCAATGTATGAGGTAAGTATTGATATTTTTTTTACCTGAAGTAGCATGTATGGTCCAGCTGTCGTCTTAGTGCCAGCAACTGATGCATGGCACATACGCCTGTACAAGCAAGCGAGCACGGCGCTCCCCCAACTATACTGTCCTAGTGCCTCCAAATCAACCAACATATCTAACCATGAGGTGTGTACAACATTTCCACATGTATCTGCAAATAACTGCCCACCAAGTAACATCAATATGTACATGCGGGCATACTGCTGAACTGTCTGATTAGGAGCATCAGGTGGTAGAGGATTATTCTGTATGTGCTCGTACAAGCCAACTAGTTTCATCCTGGTATCCTTGAATTGATTTTCTTCTAGCCAGATCCCTAACAAATCATAAACCTGATGCTGTCGCTGTGGTAAACTCTGCGAACGGTGTACTAATGTGACAGGTAAACCATCTACGCGTAAGCCCCACAACACCTCAACGTCCTGTAAGGTGATAGTGGCCTCGCCAATAGAAATAGGAAGATGAAACGTATGAGTCTCCTGCCTCCACCGCTCGATTAATGCATTAATAAGACCGTGGTCTAACTTGAACGAACCTACACGACAAACTCCTCCAAATCCGGCTAAATCCATAAAATGCAGGATCCGAGGATCAATCACCTTCATGAACTCCCAAAAATGTCTATCACATCTCTTCACCTCGAGCTCAACGCCCTCACCGTGAAAAATCGCGGCAGATCTATGCTGTGGCTGAAGGCGTAAAACTGAACCATCTATAGGACCCTGAACGGGAGCTGAGGTGCTTACGCTCATGCGGCCGGGATCCATATGAACTCGTACCTGAAAATATGAAAAATGAACAAAATATCAATAACAAATACTGGCCATAAATTTACAAAAAATTTAAAAATTGTTTGCGTATAAACAAAATATACAAATTGAATAATCACTAAATAAAAGCGTAAATATAAACCCTAAACCCTCAAACAGATTATTATAAACCCTAAACCCTCTAGTCGTCAAAAAGTAATAACTGATAACTAAACTCTTAAAACCTTAAAGCGTAATAACTAAATTCTAAATTCATAAAATAAAATTTAAAAGCTAAAAACGGATTTATTTTATTAAATGACAAATCTTGTGTACGAGAGAAGACGAAACTTCGTAATTTTATTAAATTTCTAAATTTAGTTTTTAGAACCGTACTACTGAATAATTACACACAAATACGCTTACATTGTAGAATAAATAAGGAGTACTTATTATTTTTACAATGACATAAACCCTACAATCTTAACGATTAAAATATCCAGCAAAAGGACAATTGGGTGCCGTGTGACCGGGTTGTGAACAGTTACTACATCGACGTGGTGCATCAGGGCATCTTCGATCCATCTGATTTCGAATTCTTGCAGTTCGCAATGGTCCCGGACGCCTTTGTTTTAGACGACTAGTATTAATTGTGAACTTCAAATCCGATGGCGGCCAGTAGCTTTGATCTCTGAGAGGATAAAATTGACGCCCGAATGATGCTTGATATAAATCATAAGTATACTCCTTCCCGACAAGATCCATAGAATTAATTTGGGAAATAGAACATGCCGCCATCGCATGCGAACAAGGAAAATGGAGTAGCTGAAATTTAAGACATGTGCACTCTTGCTTGTGCAGATCTACGATTTGCCTTTTCCCGCCTTCGTGTCCATGCCTGTGACCAGTAGTAATGCAGAAAATACCTGCTCCAGGGTCATATACACCGACTGCATGTCTTTTAGCTTTTTTCTCATTTGTCACATATTTTTGCCAACTGTAGTCTGGAAGCGGGTAGCGCACAACACATGCTAATTTTGCATTCTTCACAAAAAGTTTGACAGTTTGGGCCAATGTAAAGCGAACGCATGCGGTAATAGGCAATAATCGGGCATCCCTGAGTAATTTGTTGAAACACTCTGCCATATTTGTCGATGTGTGCCCCCAACGGCTTCCGTCGTCCTTGCTGAGGGCCCACTGTTCGGGCCTAACTGTTTGTGCCTGTTAGCCAGTTGTACGCTTCTTCATTCAAATTTTGTATTTCTTGCATGTAATGCTCGTACTTATAAGGCTGGTTGGCCTTTCCAGCTGCCATAATAAGCTTCTTCAATCTACACAATAGTTACACGACATAAATAGTGAGTGAAAATCCTAAAAAAATATAATGTCTAAATGTCTTAATAATTTAGACGTTACCTGTCATTCTTAAATTTTTGTGCAAAATTACTTTGCACGTGAACTAAACAGAAGCGGTGCACTCCCCGTGGTTCCTGCCATTCCTCAAGTGTCGTCATTGCATGAATAATTGACTTGTGCCTATCGGATATGACGCACACTTTTTCAATGTTACCGCAAACGTGAATTCGCAATAACCTCATGAACCAAGACCAGCTTCGATTGTTCTCCTCGTCAACGAAGGGCGAAAGCCAGGGGCATGAGATGATTGCACGCATCGTATCCGACTGCAACAAGTAATTTTCCTTGGTACGCTCCTTTCATAAAAGTGCCGTCAACACATATCACCGGTTTCATAAATTGGAAGGCTTGAATAGCAGGTCCGAAAGACCAAAATACATAGTCAAAAATTACGTTGTACGAAGTGCTATTAGGATGTGGTGCCCACACAACAACTGTCCCGGGATTGCTACGTTGTAACTCTTCCATATATGTCGGGAGAATGTGTATAGACGATGGCCAATCTCCGTACATAATATCAATGGCCCTTCGACGTGCGTACCAAGCTTTACTGTAGGAGACATCGCAATGCAATTGCTGCTTAATTGTAGCTTGAATCTCGTTCACCTTAAACAATGGACCGTTATTAATATGAGGTAAAATGTACTCGGCGATTAAATTGGAGGTCAACTGTCGATGATCATTCCTACTGCTGACCCGAGCACATGTATGTTCATCTGCGAGAGTAACTATCATCCACATAGTATGAGATCTACGCAACGTCGCTCTCAACTGCCAATTACATGGAGGTGTTGAATTACGAGCCTTACAACGGACATACCAAGTGGTTGGAGTGCTCTCACGCACTTTGTACTCTCTATTTGCCCTGATAGACCACGTTTGTACTGCTTTTATTACCTTTTCTTTTGAATCAAATAGCATACCCAACCGAATGTCACCCGTCTGCTCGTTGTACAAATCAAGCCTCTCAACGGGACCACCGCTTAAGGGATCAAATTGTAAAATTGCATCTACACCAGCATCATACTGTAATGTCCCAGGATCATAACCCGTCCATGCTGAAATAGGACCCACATCCGAATGTCTCCGTGCATCTTCCTGTCCAGTTTCATTATGTCCTTGCTCCATGTCATCTTCGGACTCATCAAATTCAGGTTCTGGCTCGGAGTCCATATCATCATCTTGAACATCAGTCTCTACTTCTGTGCCACGAATGTGGGCTGTATTGTCATCGTCTTGCCCACAACCAAACTCTCCCGCTGAAGATAAATACATACCTGCAGCGCTGCTACTAGTGCCTTGATCAACACGGTTTCTGCTGCCTCTCCGATGTCCTCTCCTAGTCCGTTGACCATCTCCTCTTTCACGCTGAGTAGATTGACCTCTGTACATATCAGATGTCCACGCTTCTTCCAATGTTGACGTGCCACGTAGACTAGTGCCTTGATCAAAGTGTGTCCATTCAATTTCATTGCATTGAGTATCCTGCTGTTCTACTATTTGGATCTCTTCAACCTCCACGTAGATCTCTGTTGGTTCTCGAGTGTTTGCTTTGAAGTAGTACATCGTGTCTACTCCGTCATCGTCATCCAAAGGTGTAGCACTAAATACACCTTGTTGTTGAAAACAGCTCCTAAGTATCAAACTAATTTTGTATCTATTTCGATCTACACCCATAGCATTGTACACTTTATCAACCAACTCCTGATAGCATACCTTTCGTCTAAGGAACAACACTTTTTTTGGCATAGGCGGGTCATACAACATTGATCCTCCGGCATATACAATTTTTCCTCCCCAGTATAAATGAACTGATAAAGTATGATCGTTCGACATGTTTCACCCAATCTAACCAATGCAAGCCCAATTAAGTATTTTGTGTAACATAATACGTAATCGTAACTAATCATTAAATAGTAATGAAAATAACTGGACAAATTTTAATTAGCGTTTATATCCTAAATATAATTATTTAAGAGTTTCAGAAGCTAATTTATTATTACGTAAAATTTCGGAGAAATAATTGTAATTTTGATAATTACACGGCTAAAAGTTGCGGGTCTAATTTTTAATTAAGTTAAACATCACCCGCCTAATTGCTATTTTTCATAATCACAGGGGCCTAATTGTAAATTTGATAAATTTTTAGAGTAAAACATTAACTACGTACAAGTTTTTTAGTCCAATTTAAAAATACGTAAAACTTTGTGGGTGCAATTGTAATTTTTCATAATTATAGGGGCCAAAGGGTAAATATGTACAACGATGGACCGAAAAATTAATTGTGTAGTTGTTTGGGGTCAAATTTTTAGCTACTTAAAACTTCGGGGGCCTAATTGTTATTATGCGCCCTAATTATAAGGAAAAAAAGGTAAATATATCAAAATTTACTTTGCAGTTTAAATCATAAATATAATTGTTTAAGAGTTTCGGAGTAAATTCATAATCATGTAAAATTAAGGGGGTCTAATTTCAATTTTTAAAAATTTTTGGGCCGAAATATAAATATTAAATTTAAAAGGTCCAAAGTGTAAATATGCAAAAGTAACGGGTCAAAATTTAATTATGTACAAATTTCGAGACTAATTTATTATTACGTAAAATTTCGGAGAAATAATTGTAATTTTGATAATTACACGGCTAAAGGTTGCGGGTCTAATTTTTAATTAAGTTAAACATCACCCGCCTAATTGCTATTTTTTCATAATCACAGGGGCCTAATTGTAAATTTGATAAATTTTTAGAGTAAAACATTAATTGCGTACAAGTTTTTTAGTCCAATTTAAAAATACGTAAAACTTTGTGGGTTCAATTGTAATTTTTCATAATTGTAAGGGCCAAAGTGTAAATACGTACAATGATCGGTCGAAAAATTAACTGTGTAATAGTTTTGGGGGCCTAATTGTTATTTTTTCCAATTATACAAAATAAAGTGTAAATATATAAAATTTTCGGAGTTAAAAATTAACTATGTACAATTTCGAATCCATTTTATGAGTTTTTTAATTTTTAGGGGCCCAATTATAATTTTGCATAATTATAGGGCCAAAGTGTAAATATACAAAATTCACGGTTATAATTTATTATGTACACGTTTCGGGTCCAATTTATATTTATACAACACTTTAGGAGTCTAATTCTATTTTTTCATAATTACATGGGCCAAAGTGTAAATATACAAAATTAACGGTCATTATTTAATTATCTACAAGTTTCGGGTCCAATTTATATTTATACAACACTTTAGGGGTCTAATTCTATTTTTTCATAATTATAGGGGCCAAAGTGTAAATAGGTTTAACTTTTGGGGTCATAATAATATTATGTTAAAATTTTAGGGCCATTTCATAATTCTATAAAATTTCAAGGGTAAAATTGTAATTTTTCAAATTATACACGTGCAAAATGTAAATAAGCACAGTGTTGTTGTCTACATGCAATTATTTAATCATTTTCGACATAAATTATAAATTTACATAAATACAAACAAATATATAAATAATAATATTAATAATTTTTCAACAACATAATACACAATAACATAAAAATAATTATAAACATGTTATAACAAAACAATAATTATAACGAAACACATTACACATTATATAAAGTAAACACAATATAACGGAAAAATAATTAATAATTATAGGGTACTAACTTGATCTAGGTACGTCCACAACCAGAGTGCTTAAGTTTTTTGCTTGCCCCAACAGCTCCGAAGACCGGTGTTAAACTTTAATTCTCAGAAGAAAAGTCAAAACATTGTAATTAAACTAGGAGAAGAAGGAAAAATTAACACTAATAAAGTGAGAGTGTGTGCAAATGTAACTATCGCCGGAGAAGATGGAAATTTGCACAAGTGAGTGTGTGTGCGTTTGTGAAATTGCAAAAGCTGGGGGAGGGGATTTTATAGGCATGAATCTGCAATTGCAATTGCAATTGCAGACGTGAAATGAATGAATGCTAGCCGTTGATCTCATCAGATCAACGGCTAGATAATTCCAAAAATTTAAAAAAAAAAAACTTTTGCGAGCGCCGCGTTTGGCACTCGCAAAAGTCAGCCGGTCAGCTGCCTCTGCTTGCTGACCGGCCGTGCTGTCGGTGGGGAGACAGCTCCCACTGACAGCGCCACGTGTCAAACGCCCATTAAGGGTCGCGTTTGACACTGGAAAAAGTGTGCCGGTCAGCAAGCAGCCTCTGCCCGCTGATCGGCCGTGCTTTCGATGGTAGACAAGCTGCCACGTGTCGGCCTCCTGGTTGCGGCGTGTCAGCGCCGCGTTTGGGAATGGAAATTTTCACTTTTCCATTCCCAAACGCGGCGCTATAGTAAAAAAAAAAAAATTGTGCGCCGGGTTTGGTAAACGCGGCGCACTTAGTTTCAAAAAAAAAATTTCTAACACCTACAATTGCCGAATTTTCCTTTTTTGGGGCAATATTTCAACAAATTTGCCTTTTGCCCCTGAACAACGAAAATACACAGAAAATAGCTATTGGCCTCAAAAAATTAGCAAAAATTAAAAATAAGATTAAAACCCTAGGAAATGCATTTACAACTCAAAAATTGATGAAAATGAATTTAAACTGTAAAATGATGATTTTGCCCCTAGAAAATAAAAATACACAGAAAAAATAGTTATTGATCTAAAAAAATTATCAAAAATTAAAAATAAGTTTAAAACCCTAGGAAATGCATTTACAACACAAAAATTGATGAAAAATGAATTTAAATTATAAAATAACAATTTTGCCCCTGAATAATGATAATTCATAGAAAAATAGCTATTGACCTTGAAAAAATTACTAAAAATTAAAAATAAGCTTAAAACCATAGAAAATGAATTAATGAACAAAAAAATTGACAAAAATAAATTTAAACTATAAAATGACGATTTTACCCTTGAATGCAATATTTATAGAAAAAATAGTAATCGTCCCAAAAAAAATAAAAAAATTTAGAAACATACTTAAAGAATTAGAAAAATAAATTTGGGACCTAAAATGAGCTAAAATGGTGTTCGCAAGGCGAAATTACCATTTTGTCCTTGTGCTGGTAAAAATATAAAAAGAATACTAATTAAATTTGAAAAAATTATAAAAAATTAACAAATTTGTATGAAAGTAAAAATATGAATTTAAAACTCCCAAAAGCTAGTAGAAAAATATTTACAGATAAAAATTACTATTTTACTCCCAAGATTATTGAAAAATTAAAATTTGGCCCGAAAAATGTAAACATGCTCCCCAATGTTTGAAAACAAATGGTGTGTCAAATTTTAGTGTCTATAGTGTCCCGGACTCCCTGAATGGTATGCACAAATAGCTTGAGGATTGTATCCTACAGGCAATCCCTTGTTGTAAACCTTTACCGGAATCACTCCAATTTTGCCAGCAGCTTTCAATTGCTCATACAATTGGTCAATGGGATGGTCCAAATTGGTGTAAGTTCGGGGTGGCCTTTGGACCTGGTCTGTGTTGGCTTGAAATGGTTTTTGGGTGATATGGATGTTGTTTTGTTGTGGCGGTCTTAGATTATAGTGAGGACGAGGGTAATTTTGAAAGGTTGGCCAAGGTGCTGGGAATGGAGGTGGGTAGTTTGGATAACTAGATTGAGTGTAGACACCAAATTTTGACACACCATTTATTTTCAAACATTGGGGGGGTATGTTTGCACTTTTTGTTACAAATTTTAATTTTTAATTTTTCAAATAATTTGAGGGGCAAAATAGTAATTTTATCTGTGAATATTTTTCTATCAACTTTTGGGGGTTTTAAATTCATATTTTTACTTTTTTGTGATTTTTTTAATTTCTTATGATTTTTCTGGATTTAATTGGTATTTTTTTATTTTTTGTACCAGCTAAGGGCAAAATCGTCATTTTACAAATTAAATTCATTTTTCACCAATTTTGAGTCAAAAATGCATTTTTCAGTGTTTTAAACTTATTTTTAGTTTTTTGGTAATTTTTTTTGAGGTCAATAATTATTTTTCCGTGAATTTTCATTGCCCAAGGGCAAAATCATCATTTTACAAAATTAAATTCATTTTTCACCAATTTTGAGTCAAAAATGTATTTTTTAGTGTTTTAAACTTATTTTTAGTTTTGGTAATTTTTTTGAGGTCAATAATTATTTTTCGTGAATTTTCATTGCCCAAGGTTAAAATTGTCATTTCACATCCCCAACTCATTTTTCACCAATTTTTAGGTCCCAAATTCATTTTTAGATTTTAAGCACTAAGTTTCTAACTTTTTTAGGGTGAATTTTTATTAACAAATTTGTTATTTACATTTTTTTTATTTTTTTATTATTATTTTTGTAAGAGAAAATAGATTTTAAGGATAAAATTGTAATTTTTGTAGTCAAGGGCATTTTGGTCTTTTAGCCCTTTCTTGGAGGTTAAGATTTGTGCAGTATAAATACCCCACTTAGAAAGAAAAAAAAAAGAAGGAAAAAAAGATAAAACCCTACCAAACTTTGGGGTTTTGTGCTTTAAGAATAAAAAACACATACAAAAACACCTAAAAAAACAGACACCCTAAGCGCCGTTCCTAATTTATTTTTACTGTTCATCATCTTCAACCATCAGGTTTCATTTATTGTTCGCCCTGTCCTTCAAAGATCGTCTGCTGTTTATCATCAATCCATTTTCAAGCTCAAAAGCATTAGTACCGGGTTTTCAAAGAGAGGTACCCTTTATATCTTATTAAATTTTCTTTATATGCTCCACTATGCTCCAATGTGATTTTATGCATCATTTTTATTATTATTTGTTTATTGCTTATTTTTATATACTTTTTGCGTATTTACGTATTTAATTTGTTTAATTTTGAATTTTTATTATTTTTAGAAAAATATAATATTTTGTATTTAGTTAGTCAATGTAATAGTTAGGTTATTTTTCTCATATTTTAGCAAGAATTGTGTAATTAGATAGAAAATGTAATAGATAGGGCATTTTAAAAATTTTCCCCCTTAAATTGTAAATCAAGCCCCCGGTGTAATAGTTAGGATTTAATTGCTTTTGCATGCTTATGTGTTTATTTCTTTTACCACTTTCCTTAGGATTTCTGCATCTAGAATATTATGCTTATGTGTTTTGTGCTCCTATGTGACCTTATATGTTTTTATATGTTTCATTTGCTTTTAATTCATGCTTTAATATTTAATTCATGATTTATGGTATTCCGTCACCACACTAGTCCAACGCTAGTTGTGGCTTTATTTTCTCTCGCTAGTCCAACGCTAGTGAGATTTTTTAGAACAGGCTAGTCCAACGCTAGACCTTTAGGACAATTTTAGTGTTAGGTACACTCATGTGCATTTTTACATCCCACTTCACACTTTTTAGTTTTTTTATTTGGCATGATTTTTATCATTATTATTATTATTATTATTATTATTTTTGACACATTTTAAAATGCATGACATTTATGTTGCATCTCACTTAAACTTTAGGACATTTGTGTGATCCGACTAGAAATAGTCATCTACTCACGTGGGAAGCGGTGGCGTACATGCCGTTCCCCCCCTCCGTGAGTAGAAACATCCAGTCACGAGTTATTAGTTCCCCGTACCCATTACGTTGCATACCCACTTTCTTTCTTCATTTACTATATATTATTATTTTCTTTATTTTTGCATCACATTTTGCATAAACTCGTGACTCCCTCGAGGTCTCGACTCGGGTTTCGCAATTAATGCGATAATTCCGACCAAGCCTCGACCGAACATTTCGACCCTCTCGATACTCATATTTAGACTTAGGATTTGCATTCATTTAGATACATCCAAAACGCGATAGAATCCAGGGTTAATTTAGGAAATTTTGATTAAACCTCGCAACTAGCCTCGGCTAGGTTGAAAGGGTGCCTTAGGCGCAAGCCTTTGCCTTCCCTTTCTTCAAATGTGACTCCCGAACCTTTTTCTCTCGTTTTTTCGTAGACCGGAGTCGAAAAAGGGTTTTAAAATGTTTTTCTAAAATTTTTATTTTATTTTTATTAAACGGTTTTTCGGGTGACTTGGTACACCCTAACTCAGTACCAAGTGGCGACTCCATTTTTTAAAATAAAATAAAACCCTTTTTCAAAATTAGTTGGCCAAACCTGTCGCACTTTTAGTCCCGGCCTTGTTTTCTTTTAAAATGCCATTTTTCTTAAAATACACTTTTTCAATAAAAACTCGATTTTTCACACACGCGCACGATTTTTCCCAAAAACTTGCTTTTTCAAAATGGTCATTAGACTAGATCGTCTTTTCGGGACGCGACAGTCACGACTCCACTAACACCCTTTTACACCCTTTTTACTTTCACGATTTTTTCGGCAAAAATGATATGTTAATTTTTGAAAATGGATAAATACAAGCAGTGCAAAAAATTTGACCACCCGCGTGCATTTATTGACTCTAAGAAAATTTGGTTCGAATAAAACTGACAAGTAAAACAAGAATGAATAATCATTGAAAAAAGATTTAAAAACTAAGGATTTAAAAAACTGCAATTTTATTCAAGAATATACAAAATGAAAAATCAAATTTTCAGGATTTTAAAAAATTCACAATGATTGATCCCTTGGGTATTTATAACAAAATGCAATTTGCAAAAATTTATGAAATTCCATTTCCATCTTTCTCGAAGAAATTAATTATTAAAATGAAATTTAAACGTGCCAAAAGAGGGTTGGCTTCCTACGAGAGCACCATGCCAGGGCTCTATGTTCTATGGTTGTGAATGCAATCAAAATAAGAAGGAAAGAAATTGTGTTAGTTTATTCAACAAATAACACATAATACATTGGCAAGAACAAATAATACACATAGATAACAATAAATGACATAATAAGGAAAGTAAAGGAGGTTGGTTCCCTCCTCTCGTGCCTGGTGTACTGATATCCCTTTCGCTATACTATGGATACTTAGGCAAGTGCACTTATCGTTTCCAGTAGTACAGTGTACAGGAGTACCGAGTGTCGTATCCCACAGGGACTATGTGAGTACTAGTATTAACCTTTTTTCTATTATCTAACCTCACAAAGTGAATGACGAATTAAATGAAAATACAAATGAGCTAAAACTAATTATCTAACTAAATGACAATATAGAATATAGTAGAGAGAATGGACAAAAGTAGAGGTGAATTTAGATGAAGAATTCCCCTAAACCAACATGCCAAGACTCTAACTTGATTAATGATTAACCCAATTTCTTAGACCCTAGAATCCCTAATGTGAATTATATCCTTTCTCAAGTGAAACAATTCCTACCTTCTCGGTTGATTAATTGGAATCTCTTCTCAATTAAAACCCCTAAAAGATGCAATTTCTAATCAATGGACTCTATTTGTAGTTGAGCTTTAATCCTAAAACTCAACTTAGGAAGAACTCATGTAATCCTATCTCTAGCAATTCATTCAAGTTCTCTCTATTCATAAAGTGATCTAATAATATGTGCAATCTCTCGATATACCCATACAAAATCAACACTTGAATTGAAGGATGCATGCAAATCCCAATCCAAAACACAAATAAACTCATGAATAAATCTAAGAACAAAGTGGGTCTTTCATTAAGCCAAGAATAAAATTGTAGACATAAGAATTTAGGGTTCATTCCATCTAAATCATAAACTCAATTCATAATTACAAGAATAAAATTAACAAAAGACAAGAAAGAAAGAGAAAGCTCATTCTCATGCAGCCCCCTTGCATCCTCCCTTGCATCTTGATAAAATCTTCTTGCTTTCACCATTGAAGCCCTTGAGTTGTCCCTCTACTCTTGCTTTCTCCTCCCTACATCACTCTAGATGTGCAAAATGTGTGTTTCTGAGGTGTGTGTTTTTTCTCTCGAGTTAGGGTTCTTTTTTCTCGTCAAATGGCCAGTTTAGCTGCTAAATACGCTGCAGATTCTGTGAAGAAACCGCGGCAAAAACCGCGCGCGGGTTGTCGCGCGGGTTGTTCACTTAACTTCTGAATGAAAACCACAGCACAAATCGCGCGCGGGTTGTCATGCGGTTTGTATACGTCAGATTTGGCCTCAAATGCAGCCGAATTAGCTTTTCCTTAAAACACAAAAGTTGTAGCCCCTTGAGATAGCTTTCCAAAACATCAAAAATCATGTCATTTAGATCTCTGTAGCCAGAGATATACTCAAAATACTAAGAACTGGTCGGAACAGCCTTGCAGTGCAACTGTGCTTCAGTAACTTGGGATTTTGACCATTGAAACGTGAGAACTGGACTTTGATGTCTTCGTATGAATTGTAGAAAATTGTCTTAGCTTCAAAATACCTCAAGAGTCATCCCAATCCAATGTCTCTAGCTCTAGATATGACCAAAACACTGAAATATGTCCAAGCTGCCAAACTGTTTCCATTCCAATTCTTCTTCGCCTATTTCTTCATTGCACTCCAATCAATTGAAATCGAGTTGAAGCTATCAAAACCCTACAAAATGGTGTAAAAACACTTTTGAATCATACATTTACACAATTTGGCATTAAAATCATAAAAGAGAAGAAATAGCTAAGAACTAGAGAAAAACTCATGGAAACCCTAAAAACCTAACCTAAAAAACTAGTTCACTTTAGCACTTATCATGTACCTGATAGGGAAAGGCTGACTCTACCCTAGGTTATCCTATATGGATGCATGAGGTTGGGCTCACTAATGCATCTAGACTCGATTAAGGCTTCGGTTCCTGAACCTTCAGACTGAGGGATCCAAAAAGTAACAAGTCCGTCAATTCCAAGGATCCCAGGTCGGTGGTTCGAGTGATTCCCTGGACACTGCTATGCGCACGTCGGGCCACGGCCACATGTCCAAGCGAATCGATTTTTTAAAGCCCAAATCTCTAGACTTGTGGACTCAAGCCGAGAGTTTGGATGATCTCCTAGACAATGTTACGTGCACGTCGTGCCACGGTCACATGTCTAAGTAGATCGATCCTAATTCATAAAGGGACGAGTGGGTGACAACCACCAAAAAGATAAAAAGGGTAAAAACATCGAATGCACGTATGAAGTGCTCCTTATGAGAGAAGGGAATGATAAAGCGTGGGCTCTAAGGATGACTGATCCCCTCCCAAATGCAAGCGCGGTCGAATAAAACAATAATACGTAAATAAATCATACATACATCACATAAGTAACTGAGGGACGAGGAGTGTGTGAGATGCAAAAGAAAAACCTAAAAACTTAGGAAAGAAAAATGCAATCCTACATCCAAACGCGATGGAATAAAGGGTTAAATAAGGAAAAGATGATTAAGCCTAGTGCTCGGACTCACTAGTGATCCCCAGTGGAGTCGCCAAAATCCTATCACGCCCGAAAAAATCGTGAAAGTAAAAAGGGTGTAAAAGGGTGTTAGTGGAGTCGTGACTGTCGCGTCCCGAAAAGACGGTATAGTCTAATGACCATTTTGAAAAAGCAAGTTTTTGGGAAAAATCGTGCGCGTGTGTGAAAAATCGGGTTTTTATTGAAAAAGTGTATTTTAAGAAAAATGGCATTTTAAAAGAAAACAAGGCCGGGACTAAAAGTGCGACAGGTTTGGCCAACTACTTTTGAAAAAGGGTTTTATTTTATTTTAAAAAATGGAGTCGCCACTTGGTACTGAGTTAGGGTGTACCAAGTCACCCGAAAAACCGTTTAATAAAAATAAAATAAAAATTTTAGAAAAACATTTTAAAACCCTTTTTCGACTCCGGTCTACGAAAAAATGAGAGAAAAAGGTTCGGGAGTCACATTTGAAGAAAGGGAAGGCAAAGGCTTGCGCCTAAGGCACCCTTTCAACCTAGCCGAGACTAGTTGCGAGGTTTAATCAAAATTTCCTAAATTAACCCTGGATTCTATCGCGTTTTGGATGTATCTAAATGAATGCAAATCCTAAGTCTAAATATGAGTATCGAGAGGGTCGAAATGTTCTGTCCAGGCTTGGTCGGAATTATCGCATTAATTGCGAAACTCGAGTCGAGACCTCGAGGGAGTCACGAGTTTATGCAAAATGTGATGCAAAAATAAAGAAAATAATAATATATAGTAAATGAAGAAAGAAAGTGGGCATGCAACGTAATGGGTACGGGGAACTAATAACTCGTGACTGGATGTTTCTACTCATGGAGGGGGGGAACGGCATGTACGCCACCGCTTCCCACGTGAGTAGATGACTATTTCTAGTCGGATCACACAAATGTCCTAAAGTTTAAGTGAAATGCAACATAAATGTCATGCATTTTAAAATGTGTCAAAAATAATAATAATAATAATAATAATAATAATAATGATAAAAATCATGCCAAATAAAAAAACTAAAAAGTGTGAAGTGGGATGTAAAAATGCACACGAGTGTACCTAACACTAAAATTGTCCTAAAGGTCTAGCGTTGGACTAGCCTGTTCTAAAAAATCTCACTAGCGTTGGACTAGCGAGAGAAAATAAAGCCACAACTAGCGTTGGACTAGTGTGGTGACGGAATACCATAAATCATGAATTAAATATTAAAGCATGAATTAAAAGCAAATGAAACATATAAAAACATATAAGGTCACATAGGAGCACAAAACACATAAGCATAATATTCTAGATGCAGAAATCCTAAGGAAAGTGGTAAAAGAAATAAACACATAAGCATGCAAAAGCAATTAAATCCTAACTATTACACCGGGGGCTTGATTTACAATTTAAGGGGGAAAATTTTTAAAATGCCCTATCTATTACATTTTCTATCTAATTACACAATTCTTGCTAAAATATGAGAAAAATAACCTAACTATTACATTGACTAGCTAAATACAAAATATTATATTTTTCTAAAAATAATAAAAATTCAAAATTAAACAAATTAAATACGTAAATATGCAAAAAGTATATAAAAATAAGAAATAAACAAATAATAATAAAAATGATGCATAAAATCACATTGGAGTATATTGGAGCATATAAAGAAAATTTAATAAGATATAAGGGGTACCTCTCTTCGAAAACCCGGTACTAATGCTTTTGAGCTTGAAAATGGATTGATGATAAACAGCAGATGATCTTTGAAGGAGAGGGCGAACAATAAATGAAACCTGATGGTTGAAGATGATGAACAGTAAAAATAAATTAGGAACGGCGCTTAGGGTGTCTGTTTTTTTAGGTGTTTTAGTATGTGTTTTTTATTCTTAAAGCACAAAACCCCAAAGTTTTGTAGGGTTTTATCATTTTTTCCTTCTTTTTTTTTTCTTTCTAAGTGGGGTATTTATACTGCACAAATCTTAACCTCCAAGAAAGGGCTAAAAGACCAAAATGCCCTTGACTACAAAAATTACAATTTTATCCTTAAAATCTATTTTCTCTTACAAAAATAATAATAAAAAAAATAAAAAAAATGTAAATAACAAATTTGTTAATAAAAATTCACCCTAAAAAAGTTAGAAACTTAGTGCTTAAAATCTAAAAATGAATTTGGGACCTAAAAATTGGTGAAAAATGAGTTGGGGATGTGAAATGACAATTTTACCCTTGGGCAATGAAAATTCACGGAAAAATAATTATTGACCTCAAAAAATTACCAAAAACTAAAAATAAGTTTAAAACACTGAAAAATACATTTTTTGACTCAAAATTGGTGAAAAATGAATTTAATCGTAAAAATGACGATTTTGCCCTTAGCTGGTACAAAAAATAAAAAAATACCAATTAAATCCAGAAAAATCATAAGAAATTAAAAAAAATCACATAAAAGTAAAAATATGAATTTAAAACCCCCAAAAGTTGATAGAAAAATATTCACAGATAAAATTACTATTTTGCCCCTCAAATTATTTGAAAAATTAAAAATTAAAATTTGTAACAAAAAGTGCAAACATACTCCCCCAGTGTTTGAAAATAAATGGTGTGTCAAAATTTGGTGTCTACATTGAGGATAATAAGACTGTGTATTAGTGTGGTAAACTGGCTGAGGATTTACAAGTTGTGGGTAAAAAGTAACATATGAGGGACGATTCTGGATTTTAGGTCTAAACGATGGGCGTTGATCCCAAACAAAAGTAGTTTCCCCCTCTTTCTTCTTCAATGGAATCTTCTTCTTCAACGGAATCTTCTTCCCATTATTGTTTTGATTCTGGTTTTGCAAAGCCTCTAACTGCAGTTTCAAAGTCGTTACATTGACTATCTTGCCTACCTTGACAAATTCATCATACTCTTCCAATTTGTTAATGATAGCAACAAATGAGCTCCCAGTCAGGCGAAAGATTTCCTCGAAGTACGGCGGATCATGTGCTTTAATAAAGTTACGGACGATCTCCGCTTCGTACATGGGAGGCTCCACCTTAGCAGCCAGCTTTCTCCAACATTTAGTATAGTTCTTATGATCTTCCGAAGGTTTCCTCTTAGTGCTCTCCAGGGTAGTTCGCACTGGTGCCAACTCGCAGTTAAACTCATATTGCTTTACAAAGCTGTTGACAAGTCCAACCGGATCCTTATCTCTTGAGATTTCATATTAGAATAGTAGTCTAATGCATCTCCTTCCAGGCTTTTAGGAAATAAACATATAGGCAAGTTTTCTTCATCGACTGGCTTGCCAAGTTTGTTAGCGAACACGTTGAGATGAGTTTTGGGATTACCAATTCCATCGTATTTAGTAAACTTGGGAGTCTTGAAACCCAATGGCAACTGGACGTTAGGGAAGAGGCAAAGATCATCATAATCCAATCCGCCATGTTTGTGTAGTCCTTGACTTTTCTTTATGAACTTCTCAAACCGATCTAGCCTCTTAAGCAAATCCTTGTCTATAGGTATAGCAATTTCATCTATAGTCGGTCTTCCCTGAGAAATGACGTCCCAAACAAAAGGCTCTGCTGCGTGGTTATGAGGTACCTGAGGATTGGGTAGGATATTTAGATTTATCTGTGGATGAGATTGAGGAATGGCATAATTGGGTGGGTTCGTTTGAGCAAAGTTTGGATGCATATGCAAAAGGTCATGGTTGAAGTGGGCAGAGAGTCCTTCAATTGGGTTGGCTAAAGTGGGAGTGAAACAGTTTGCATATTGGATGTGAGAGGCAATTGATTAACTTGTTCAGGAGGGTGGTCAACTACCGACACAAGATTGGTCAGGGCACCACTATTGTTGTTTGCAACAAGTTGGTCAATGACACGCCTTTGTGATGTCATTTCTGCACTTAAATCATTGAACTTACCCAACACTTCGCTCAGCTGAGCTCCCAACACAGAAAAATCCATTGATATGGCCTGAGTTGTTCTTTCGGACACTTCCTGATTTGAACTCATGTTTGCACGTTTCAAAACTTGACTTGGGGACCTGGTAACAATGGGGCTTCTTTGAAATGAAGTTATGGTTTAACGTGCTTGAAATTCACATTGGGAAAGGAACATGATTCAGTCGTCGTTTCATTATTAGCACTGTCGATTTTATTATTTTAAAAGAAAAAGAAAAAAAAATTAAAGTCAGCAAGTGTATAAATAATTCGGATGCATGCCCTAGGGGGGAGCCCTTATTATGCCAAGAGTAGGCCTAGCATGATGCAATCCTTTAGAGTGAGACCCCCCTTTCAATATTGGAATAGGATGAGTTTGGTTCCAAAAGAAATAGACTTTTTATTTCTTGAGTCAACTTTCATACAGCTTGAGCATTAAAAGAAAAACACTTCACTACTTTCATTGCCAACCCTATACAAAAGAGTACATCATTCTGTCAACTTATCTACATATTCTAAAACCTTCTTCAACTGGTCTTCTAAGCACTGAGCTTTGCTGTGGTCTGGCTCCCAAGAGTACCAGTTCATTGTGTGGCTTATGTCATCTTTCAATTCCAAACATTTCCTTTCCTTTTCTCGTAACTCTTGTTTGGCTTCCATGTAAAGTTGTTTGACAGACTCATATGCCTCTTCCTTCTTCTTGGAGCTCTATTTCGCTTGTATCAGTTCACGATCCTTCATATCTAACAGGATTCTCAATCGAGCAATCTCCTCAACAGTATCAATGACAACTTGTCCTCTTGAAACTTTTTGATTTTTGAGCCACGTCTCATACTATGGAGTGGTTACAGGAGTACTCTTGTTTTTCGCATCGAACGGGAGATTTTGGTCTTTACACTGACTTTCCCATGCTTTAATAAGTTTTGATCTTCTAGGAATCTTTGTGGGATAGCTTCCCTTGTCAAAGATAATGAGAAAGTTTCATAAATCAAGTGTCGGTGGTAATCTCTAGATACGCCCTAACTGTTGAAGGAACCTTTTCGGAGTGTAAGCCGCAATGCCCTGAGTCCCCAATAACAATATGAAATCGGTCAATTTAGTATGGAGAGCTGCTTTGATACAATCTGTCCAATCCAAGACCCCCTAAATCCTCTGGTCTGGTATCGTCATAAAAAAGTCTAAGCATTCTGATGCTATCCTCATCGGGTTATTTTTATCAATCCTTTTATGATCTGTGACTATCCAATTATGTCCGACCAATGGCAAGCTGTGGGGAATAGACGGGTGCCTATTGGAATGTTCTATTGCCCAAATATGCAGGATTCTGTTAGACGCATGAAAGAAGTTCGTTCCTTTTTGACAATTGGTGCAGGCAACGAATATATCTGCTAACATGGTAGGCACTATGGAAGCTCTCTGACCCCTGATCCCAGAGAAAAGATCGGACATAAGTTTGGCTATCTTGAAGCTGATCTTCTTGTCTTCTCTTGGAAACAAGTAAATTCCTGCCATAACAAACCCGTATACCCAAACTCTCTTTTGTGCCCATGCCATCTTGGATGCTAGCGTGAAATCCCTTGGATACTTGTCAAACCCGTCTTTATCTACGAATCTATCAAACAGGAACTTTACGCTTATATTCTGATCAGAACCTTGCATTGCAGACTCCTTTAACCCGGCAAAATGACAGAATTCAGCTTTACCAGCGACAAATGGGAAGATCACGGTTGTATGACCCACTAGTAAATTGAGTAGGCCGGATACCTCTTCAATCGTTAGAGTCAATTCTTTATCTCTAATCCTGAGTACTGAGCAGCTGGGGTCCCATAAGTGAATTAGAGCCTCCACTAAACATCCATCAGTTTCTATTTCCTTAAAATCACTAATAGGTCTTAGAAAGGCTACTACTTGGTCAAGCTCGCTAGGTAGAAGAAACCTTGGCCACTTCCGAACTTCAGGCGAGACTGCCAACATCTGCTTGATGCTTCATGGGGTACTTATTCTGATTCAAAAATATGATATGATCAGATTACCTTACCTAAGGTCTTACCCACCAGGATTTACTGAAATTTAAACGTGCAACGTCTTTTCAGGGTTACATACCCAAGACAAAAGGATGGCTTTCCTATCATGGGATTCCCAAAATGGCATTCCCTCTAAGGTTTATGCATGACGCCAGTTTATTAAAGCAGGTTTAGAATAAGCAAAAATACAAAATTTGAAAAATGATGCAGAATTTCTTTGAGAAAGAGGGACCATGAACTGTACAAGAGATTATTGACTTCAAATTTATTTGTTTGATAATAAAAAAAATTGAGCCTTTATGAGGTTATAGGACACAACATTGAAAGAAAACAAAAATCATGATTTTATTTAGGAACATACAAGTCAAAATAAAATATATGTTAAAATAACTTTTTGTGCAATGTAGGACGGGAAGGTAGGGAATAAGGCAAAAATGACATATAATTTATTTGAAAAAAAGGGATAAATGTGAATTATGCACAAGCTTGACCACTTGGGTACATTTATTGACTCTGAGAAAATTTGGTTTGGATAAAACTGATAAGTACAACAAGAATGAATTGAAATTCGAAAAAAAAACCTAGAACTATAAATTTTATTCAAAAAGGTACAAGTTGAAAAATTAGATTTTTAGGATTTTGGGGTACCTTACAACAAAAATGTAATTTTTAAAATTTTGTTAAAATCTCATTTCTATCTTTCTCGAAGAAATTAATGGTAAGACAAAAATTTAAATATGCCAATATTGGGTTGGTTTCCTACGAGAGCACCATGCTGGGGGAGTTTATTCTATTGCTTATGAATGCGATCAAAAGAGCGAAATGTGATTAGTCAATTCAACAAATAGTACGAAATGCATTTAGAGTAGCAAATAAACAAATAATACACACAAAGAATACAAAAAAGGGGTTGTGTTCCCTCCTCTCGTGTCTAGTGTACTTAATAGGGTAAGGTTGACTCTACTCTAGGTTATTCCACCTAGATGCATGAGGTTGGGCTCACTAATGCATCTAGACTCTATTAAGGCTTCGGTTCCCGAACCTTCAGACTGAGGGATCTAAAAAGTAACAAGTCCGCCAATTCCAAGGATCCCAAATCGGTGGTTCGAGTGATCCCTTGGACACTGCTACGCACACGTTGGGCCACGGGCACATGTCCAAGCGAATCAATTTTTAAAGCCCACATCTCTAGACTTGTGGACTCAAGCCGAGAGTTTGGGTGATCTCTTAGATAATGTTACGTGTACGTCGTGCCACGATCACACATCTAAATAGATCAATCTTAATTCCTAATGGGACGGGTGGGTGACAACCACCAAAAAGAAAAAAAAGGTAAAAGGTATCGAAAGCAGGTATGGAGTGCCCCTTATGAGAGGAGGGAATGTAATATTAACATGCGTGGGCTCTAAGGGTGACTGACCCCTTCCCCAAATGCAAGCACGGTCGGATAAAGCAAAAGTAAATAAAACATACATCACATAAGTAGCCGAGAGATGGGAAGTGTGTGAGATGCAAAAAAAAAAAACCTAAAAATGTAGGAAAGAAAAATGCAATCCTAACATCCAGATGCGATGGAATAGAAGGGTTAAATAAGGAAAAGGTGATTAAGCCTAGTGTTCGGACTCACTTGCGGTCCCCAGTGGAGTCGCCAAAATCCTGAACATCCTAAATCGATGATGCACAGGTGGGGTCCATGACTGTTGCGCCCTGAAAAGGTAGTCCGATCCAATGACCCTTTTCAAAAAGATAGGTTTTTGGAAAAGTCGTGCACGTGTGTGAGAAAAAATTAGATTTTTAGTGAAAAAAAGTGTTATTTAGAAAAAAAATGGCGTTTTTAAAAGAAAATAAGGCCGGGAATAAAAGTGCGATAGTTTTGGCCAACTAATTTTGAAAAAGAATTTTTATTTTTAAAACGGAGTCGCCACTTGGTATTGAGTTAGGGTGTACCAAGTCACCTGAAAAATCTTTAGCAAAACAAAAATAAAAAAATTTTAGAAAAATGTTTAAAAAACCCTTTTTCGACTTCGATCTACAAAAAAGAAAACGAGAGAAAAAGGTTCGGGAGTCACATTTGAAGAAAGGGAAGGCAAAGGCTTGCGCCTAAGGCACCCTTTCTACCTATCCGAGGCTAGTTGTGAGGTTTAATCAAAATTTTCTAAATTAACCTTGAGATCTATCGCGTACGGATGTATATATATGAATGCAAATTCTAATCTAAATGTGAGTATCGAGAGGGTCAAAATGTTCTGTCGAGGCTTGATTAGGATTATCGCATTAATTGCAAAACCCGAGTCGAAATCTTGAGGGAGTCACGAGTGCCTATGCAAAATGGAAATGCCAAAAAACAAAAGGAAAATAGTACTAGAACTAGTAAGTGATCGAAGAAAGTGGGAATGCAACATAACGGGTACGGGGGACTAATGTCTCATAACTGAATGTTCCTACACACGGAGGGAGGAACGGCATGTACGCCACCGCTTTCCACGTGAGTAGGCGACTATTTCTAGTCAGAGCACACAAGATGACTTAACATCTAAGTGAAAATGCAACCCAAATGTCATGCATTGAATTTTTGAAAAATAGATAATAGATAAATAAAATATAAACAAAGGTCATGCAAAATGAAAAGTCCTAGAAAAGAGAAATAGTGTGTGAAATGATATGAAAAGGCATGCAAGTGTAAGACTAGTACTAAATGCCCTAAGGGTCTAGCGTTGGACTAGCCCTTTCTAGGGATTTCCACTAGCGTTGGACTAGCGGGAAAGCGATAAAGCCACAACTAGTGTTGGACTAGTGTGGTGACGGAAAAATAAGAACTAATAAAATGTAAATCAAAATAATAAAACATAAATTGAAAGCAAATAAACATATAAAGACATATAAAACACATGGGGGCACATAACACGTAAGCATAATATCTAGATGCAAAATCCTTAGAAAAGCGGTAAAAAATATAAGCACACAAGCATACAAAAGCAAATAAACCCTAACTATTATACCGGGAAATTTAATTTTACAATTTAAGGGAAAAAAAAGGCAAAAACGACCTATCCATTATACTTGCTATCGAAATACAAAATTTTTGCTAAAAATATGAGAAATATTATCTAACTATTACATTGACTAGCTAAATACAAAACTATTCGCTAAATAATAAAATTTGAAAATTAAATAGCGTAAAGTAAATAAATACGCAAAAGCATGTAAAATAAGAAATCTACAAAAAAAAATCACATAGAGGCACATTAGAGCACACAAAGAGAGATTAACAAGTGATAGGAATACCGTTTGAAGACCCGGCACTAATGCTAAACAAAATGAACAAACGAATTAGCGGCACCACTATTTAATGAGGTAAGTCATAAAACATAAAATTCTAACAAATTTGGGGTAAAATGGAAATTCTATCATGCTAAGAGAACTAAATAACAAAATTGTAAACCTAAGGGGTTAAGGGTACAATTAGAAATCTCAACTAATCAAGGGGCAAAATTGAAAATTAAAGCCAAAATTGAGGTTAAATAGGTAAATTCAAACAAGCACAAATCAAATTGCATAAATAAAGGAAATGCTCCATGACATGGTGAAAATAATTAGGTATTGAGGATAAATCGTAAATGCTCACATTGAAATAAAATGACTCAATAAAATCTTAAAATAAACTAGCTTCATTAAGTGTACCAAACACTCAATTATGGGTCAAACTAGTTAGATTAGAAACAAAATCAATAGAGGAACGGTTAAGTAACAAACAATAAAAAGGAACAAACTAAATCAAAAAATTAGAACTAAAACAAATTTAGACCACACAGCAGACCCTCCCTAAAAGCCAAATTTCTAAATCCAATTTCTCTCTTTCTTTATCTCTCTCTTGAGCCGAATGCCCTCACCAAGTTCAGTCACTCTCTTTCTAACTCTTTCTATCGTTCTCTCTTTTTCTCTAATCCCCCCCTCTCTCTATTTTTCTTCTTCCCTCTTCTCTCGCCTATCTATCACTTTCTCTCCCCCTTGTCTCTGTTTTTCTTCTTCCCTCTTTCTATTTCTCCCTGTCTGTTCTTTCCCTCTCTCTGTTTTTGATTTCTTTTATCCCCTTCCTCTCTCCGTTCTCTCTTTCTCCCTCAATGTCCCTCTGTCTCTCTTTCCTTCTCCTCTCGATCGGCTGTGGTGTGAGGGTGGCTTTGTAAGTGTATGCCCTAAAACCAAGTTGGTTTTTGGGATTTTTATATCACGCTTATTTCATGTTATACTTATATATGTGGCATTTTCTTTGTCATTTAATACTTGTTATTTATATTACATGTTTATTTGATAAAGTCCAAAGAATATTAATTGTGTATAAGAGATTGTAAGATTTACAATGATGAGACTCTTATTACACATTAAGTTATATTCTTAAATATCCCTAGTCGTAGTATTAATGAGATTGGACATCATTAATACGGGAAGACTAGTGATAAATGTCTATTTTGCATATTTCTTAGTGTGTCAAGATTAGTATTTTAGGCTAGTTTTTAGGGTTTAAATAATGAACAATAGTCACTTTTATGTCTATTTCTTCCAATCTTGAGTTTTGTAGCTAAAATGTGCAAATGAGTGGTTTAATGTGCAATTCACTATGTTTTGCAGGTTTTAGTTATAACTATCATCAACTTGGATCAAATGAAGTGCATTTGAATACTACTTGGAAGTGATTTGAAGTTGATGAGAAGTAGGGAACGAAAAGGTTCAAGATGTGGCATGAAGAAGCAATAGTAGAAGAAGAATTGGTGAGAAAAGGATTTGACTGCACCGACATGTTTCCGTGTTCTGGCAATATCTTGAGCTCGAGACATTGAATTGAGATGATTCTTGTAGAATTTTAAATCTAAGAGAATTATCTACAATTTGTATGAAGACCTCAAAGTTTGATTCTCACGTCTATAATGTCAAAGTACCACATTATTGAAGCATTCTTGTGCAGCATTGCTCTTCCAACCATGTCTCGGTGTCTTGGTCATATATTTGTGTACACAACTCCAAACGACCTGATTTTTGTACTCCTCGAAAGCTAACTCAAAGGGCTATAACTTTGATATTTAGAGTAAAATCTAGTTTGACAAAATTTCTGACCAAACCTGTGGCCAAATCCGCATTGCGGGTTGCACCGCGGGTACAGTCAGAAAGTTGTTAATTGAAGCTGCGGCTGTATCCTTGCCGCGGGTTCCGGCGCGGGTTCGAGGTACAGATGTCCGATTTTGAGGCACTTTGGAGCTATCTTTCAGGGGATTAATTCATATTCTTTGTGGACGGTTAGAATACATCTTTGGAGGGTTTTAGAGTGCTGGAAACACAAGAGAGAAGCGTAGCATATCATAGAGAGAGAATAGCATAGAATAGCAAGGGTCTCTCTTAGAGAGATTTTCTCTCTTTGAGAGAGCCACCCTTTTAGATTAGTAAATCTCTATAGAATAGTGCTATTTGGAGGATTCTCTTGTACACATCAAGATCGGAGGAAGAATAGAAAATTTGAACTTGTTCACCAATCAATATGTTTTTCTTGTTCTAATTTTATCTCTTTCTTGATTACTATGGATTTGTTTATTAAAGTATTGATCTTTTATGTGAAATCCTTCATGAGCATGTTTTAATTTGTTAATCTAGGGTTAGAGGAAACAAATGGATTTACACATATAATGTGTTTGTGATTATTCATGCTATCTTGCTCTTGTTTGTTCTCTATTTTGGGATGCATAGATTTGTAGTTGCTTGATCACCAATAGTGAATTCTTAGTTATTATTGTGCAACGAGAGTTGGTAATAATAATGGAAAAGGAATAGTTGAAGTCTAGGTTGCATGTCACACGAGAGTAGTGGTGCTCCTAGGCAGGTCAATTAAGCAATCCATAGGGCCAATGAACCAGTACTGGTATCTTTACCACGAGAGTAGAAAAGAACTAGTAAGGAGCTAATCGTTAACTTGTCATGAGAGTGAAGGTTAAGTATAATTGGGATTGGACTCTAAACGAGACGAGAACCAATAGCATGAGTTAATTCTTTCATTTATATGTATAATCATTTGTTAACTCTATGCCCTAGGGTCTTAAGATTGCGAGTTTTCTCCAATATTGTTATTCTATAGAGTTGATTAGTTTAGTTGTTTATTTTATACCTTGTTCTCCTCATTGTTATTGGGTTGTTTAGATAATAAAGTTAGCGATAAAGCCTTTGTACTTCAATAACCTTTTCCTTGTGGGATCGACCCTATTGCCCTATACTCGATACGATTTGTGCACTTACAATATATAGGGTAATTAGGTTTTATAACTTGATTATTTGTGTGTGATAGAATTGGATTATTTGCTATATTTTTATACCTAATTATACACCTATCAACTAGCACATACTTTGCCTCTACTTATGGTAATTAATAGTTGATCTCGTCAACTATGGTGTGTGTGACAGCTAAGCTGGTATGTGGATGCTTGTTAGAGAACAAGTCCATTGGATTGATCCGCCAAGAGTTAATATTCATAGTGCTAATGAATTATACTCTTAATGGCAATGGTGTAAGTGATCTTTAGACTTGAGATTACTATGGTATCTTGAGTGTGGATTGCTATGCTTTGACTCTATTGCTCAATGCTCGTAAATGAGTAGCCCATATGGTAGAGATTGGGTATAGTATGAAGCATGGAAGGATAGTGAGTAATCAATATAGGATTTACCATTCGTTATTATAGGAGAGTATATCCCGGATTGGCCACTTGTTGAAATATAACTTAAAAAATCTTTTGTGTAAAAGTGAAAGTATGACTTGAAAGAGTTTCAAGGTTATACTTTTATGGAAAGTTATATTTTGGGAATAAGAAATCATTAATTAGTCACTTAAAGAGTCTGCACTACGCTCTTGGATTAATTGGGATATAGTGTGGTAAAAGGATATTAATTACACGGTAACATTGTCATTGATAGGTGTAGTCTACCATATAACTTTCCTATTTACTTGGGTGGTCATGATGCATTGCTAGACGCCACTCATGATCTATAAGTGCAAATTAATTAATGAGTGAATTAATGATAAATTAAAGTGTTTAATTTATCTAGCTCTTAATTAATTAATTAATGAGTTATAATTTGTACTTATTGCCAACGTGAATGGAACCTAATGGGTCACACACAATAAGAACATGGTCTTTGGGTTAAAAAACTATTTGGTTTTCTTTTGAAATAGGTTTCCTAAAGGAATAGGATTAGCTAAAGGTAAGCTTCCTAAACCTTTTTGGTTTCCAATTGCTCTTGTTTCCTTAAAGACTAGGATACTATAAATAAGATAAAATTTAGAGAGAGAAAAATTGAGAGAGGCGTGTTTCTCCCAAGAAAAATGCCACACCCTCTTTTCCCTAAGGGTTAGGGTTTCATCTTCTTCTTTCTTTTTGTTCTTGTGTTCTTCATGATATTCAAGGGAGCTAGCACTCAAAAGGCAAGGCAAACAAGCCCAAAGGTTCCTAAAGATCGTGTTCGTCTGGATACCATTGGAGGCTCGACACTTGGACGGCTTTTCATGATAGATCAACACCTTCATCGAATAGGATCTTGCCCTTTGAAGTATAGAAACCTTCTATGCTTGAGGTATTTGTGCTAAACACCCTTTAATCGTATAGATGACATCATAGAGATCATGGCTAAGGTAATAAATTTTTAAATTTGTTGCTGCGTTACTTCCCTTATTACCTTAGAGGCTTGGAAGTTGCTGACAGTGACAGTTATGGTGGATGATTGGGTGGTTAGGGTTGAGTCGTGGTGGTTCACGGTGGGTATGTGATGGTTGCTAGAAGGGAGGGATGAGATAGTGGAGATAAGGCAGATTCAGGTGCTGATCGTGGCAATTGGGCTGAACTGGGGAATTGGGTGATGACTAGTGGCGAAATAGAGCATTTTTGTGCCATAGTGATGGAAATTGGGGTTTTAGGAGAATATTTGGAGTTGGAGATTTGGTGGTTGCAGGGCTGGGGTGGAGTGTTGTGTTTGTGAGGACTAATTTAGTGACAGTAGTTCTGGGTTGGCAGTTGTGCTGTTGGTGGGCAAAAAAAGGAGGCTTTGCTGGGGAAATTATTTGTCTGGACTGAAAATGGTGATGGTGGTGCGATGGTGTATATGTTTGGTTGATTTTGGGTTATTATGGTAGGTTTTTATGGGGCTATGGTGGTAGTAGTGGCTGGTGGGGTAGAACAGTGGTCCGGTTGCTCTGTTTTTGGTACTTGATGATTTAAATGGTGGAAAAGGCTAGTTTTAGGGTCTCTGGTGTTTTGATGCGGGGTTGTGAGGGTAGTGCGATGGAGGAGCTGGTTGGCTAAGCAGGTGGTGGTGTTTGTTGTGTTTATGGCTCTCTAGTGATGGCTATTGGTGGTTGAAGAGAGGGAGAGGGAGAAGGATGGTGGTTATTGATTAGCAGCTTTAGAGAGAGGAGTGGAAGAAATTTAACCCAGAAAGACTCAAAGAAAATCATAATTAAGTAGAAAAATCAATTAAGCAAATTAAAAGAAAAAGGCACAACATAAACAAGAACCAAAATGAAGCAATTACCTTTAGAATCCTGCTGGTTTGATACTTGAACAGTAGACCCAATTGAACTGATGACAAACAGTGAACAGAAATGGAGAAACGACGGCCTCTTTTTTTTCTGTTTTTGATATTCAATTCTTGAGATGAGAAATTGTTTTGGGTTTCAAATTTTTTTCTTTTTTTTTAATAGGGGATATTTATAGAGCTAGTTGTCTTGGTCTCCAAGAATACTTTGAAATAACAAAAATGCCATTGGCAAAAAAATTTTTAATTTTATTTAAAAATTATTTTTAACCCTAAAAAATCAAAAATTAATACAAAGAAATGACAGTAAACTCCAAAATTTGCTAAAAAAAATCAAAGTAGATTTCAAAATAAAGGTTAGAGCTTAAAACTAGTCAAAACGTGTTCGGGGTGTGAAATGACAATTTTGCCCTTGGACAATGAAAATACACAAAAAATAGCTATTGGCCTAAAAAAATTATCAAAAAATTATCAAAAAATTAAAAGTAAGCTTAAAACCCTAGGAAATGCATTTATAACCCAAAAATTGGTGAAAAATGCATTTAAAATATAAAATGACGGTTTTGCCCATGAGTATAGTATTTGCAGAAAAAATAGCAATTGTCCTTGAAAAAATCAAAAAATTTTTGAAACATGCTTGAAAACTTAAAAAATAAATTTGGTACATAAAAATGGGCAAAAAATGCTATTAGTGAGGTGATATTACTACTTTGCTCTTGTACTGACAAAATGTACAGAAAAATATCAATTCAACCTGACAAAATCACAAAAAATTTAAAAATGCGTATGAAAGTACAAAAATATGAATTTAAATCCCCAAAACTAATGAAATATTTACAGCTAAAAATTACTGTTTTGCCCCCCGAAAATGTTGATTTTGCTCATTTTGACACAAAAATTAGGATTTGACTCCAAATAGTAGGAAAAGGTTCCCCAATGTTAGAAAACGAGCGGTATGTCAAAATTTGGTGTCTACACACTTCATTTCTTTTGTTCACTTGATACTTTGGAAATAAGAATTTGCCTTTTGATGCAAAGATCGACATTTTTGGACGAAGATCCCTGGTTACTCAATAGTTTTTATTCCAAAGCTGCTTTATCCGTACTCTTAATATTAAGTACCTTTTGATGCAAAAATTGACATTTTCTTATGAAGATTCTTGGTTACTAAGTACTAGAATTATTAGAATAATTGGAGATATCATTTCTGCTTCTTTAACTACTTGTTTCTTATTCTCTTTTTCAAGCTCAAAGAGTTATTCTCCCTCTTAAACTAATAATCATAAAGCATTTGTACCACTTAACTGTCCATACTTATTATTCAATTTGTAAAACTAACTAAAGAAAAGGATTTTAATATAAACATATGGCCTTTTGGGCATAATTTCTCCTACTTTACCTAATATACTTTCCTTAAAACAAGAATTTTTATTTACACAACAATTATTATCCGTTGTTTGGATCAAGTTATTTTGGGAATTTACATGTGATTAATTCAACAAGTAGAAAATTTTTAATAAGCTTAGATCTTTGCAAAAAAAATTAGAATAAGTCAAGACAGCCTTTCAAACTTAGGGAAAATTTTTGAAAATGGAAAATCTAGCTTGAATTTTTTTTTTTTTTGAAAATTTTTGACAGAGTTTCCCCTATAACTGGACCAAACTCCTTGCCAAGCAAAAGAACAATTCAAAATTTGCAACCACTATCCACCATTCCAAGACACAATTTCACACAATTTCAAACCACTTAATAAGTAAACAAAGTCCTTAATCCTCCCCACACTTAGAATACACATTGTCCTCAACGTGTGATAAAAAGAAGTAGAAGAAAAATGGAGAAAGATTGGAAAACAAAACAAATAAAACTCCCTCTTAAAGATTTTTGAGCAGTTTGAACAAGCTATCACAGACCTTCATCATCTCAATATTACTAGAAATATTACCAAATAAAGCTGCATCAGTGTCGTCTAAGTAGTTAATAGTCCAATATGAAATAACAAAAACACTTGTCTTTAAACAAAAAGAGAAGAAATCCTGGTGAACTATGAAGGTGGAGGTTGATCATGGTGCATTTTCCAGTTTTGCTCCAAATATTGCAGTTGCCTATCTATGGTGTCAAGCTTGTGATTGATGGCTTCCAGGGACTCCTTTTGTTCATTTATGAAGCTATGCATTTCTTCCATTAATTGCTGCCAAGGGGTTGAGCATCGCCTTGGGAGGGTAGTAGTAGATGGTCCTGCTCGAGTAGAGGTGGAAGGCCCTGCATGATTGGAAGACTCTTCAATGTCTCGGAATTTGATTGAGAACACTTGGGTCTTTCAAGTGAATGTGGCGGAGGTGAGTCACCATGATGATATTCGTCTTTGGAATAAGTTGAGGTGCTTCTCCTTGTGTGTTGACTCCATAGTGCTCAAATATCCTGGTCAACAACTTGGGAAATCCAAAACAGGTTTCTGGAACCCAAGCTCGCTCAATAGTGTGCATATTACTAATTATGATACTAGGTAAAGGAAGGAATCCTATGAAGGTTGTATCCTTACCCATTAACTTTTTTATCAAGGAGATAGACATCGGCATTTCTTACCTCATTTTTACTACTTCGTTTGGGCATTATATTATGAGAAAAAATGTAAATACAAATATGATAAACATTATCAAACCGTTTAGCATGTAGGCCAGTCCTTTCATTATCTCCTTGTTGGGTTACCTCATCACGGACTCCGAACCTTCTTTTTGCTTCCTGAATATCCCAGTTTTGATCTTCCCATTTAAACTCCTTTTTATAGTCCATATCCATCCCCTTATTTCTACAACGCAACATTTATGCAATTCTAGACCTTAGCAATATAATTCTCTTTCCTCGGACTGTCATCTATAGATATGACGCGCTATGTCCCTCCTTGTCATCTATGTTGGCGTAAATTCATGCACTAGGTTGGGAAGGAAAAGCTCGGCTAGGTTTAGAATTGGTGCCCATCCCATTTGTGCGAATTGATCACTGATGTGGAAGAACTGATCTATATTGTCATCCAGACTTTTCTCATTGATTAGTTCTTTGTGTACCCGTGTGTTGTACCATTGCTCATTTTCCAAGGATGTGAAGCGCCGAGTATCAAATTGAGGAGCTTGCTCCTCTTCCTCTGGTTGTGCAATTTGTGCTCTTCGTCGTCCTCTTGACTTTTCTATCTAAGACAAACATGAAAGCTAAGAATGAACTTTAAGATTCCAAGAGAAGAATGCAAAGAGAAATTCTATTTTGACAAGATAACATGAATGTGCATTAGAGACTTATTCAAGTATAATTCCTCATTGAATCCTTCACTCAACTCACCAACTATTTTTAGTTCTAAACATTCAAATGGTAATGTGAGCAAATGATTATAGTTATTGCACTTGGTTTCATTAATATGGTGAGCCTCTTGGGAAAATACTCACAAAGTCCTTCAAATTAGCATCTTGCACAAATGAATTTGTTTTCATGCTTCCATAACATCCTTAAACAGCTTATCTACAAAAAGACTCCACATTGGTTCACATTTTATGGTTAAATTGCTTGTTGAAGTTCAATAATCATGAATACTATCCCAAATATCCTCACATTTTTCATTTGTCTATGTTTGTGTCATTTAGGTCTCTTGAATCACCATTGTTTAAACTAGGTGTTCAGCAACAATGTAGTTTAATTTAATCATTCAAGCATGTTCAACAAGTCATCATAGAATTGAATTAAGCCTACATTCATTAAATTGTACTTAGACAATAATTTCAATTGGTTTAAAAAATTGCAACTTTAATCAAGCATAATTCAAGAAATAATGAAGAAATTGCTCCATATAAGTGTTACCCATATTCAAATTATTGCCAATAATCATTCTTTATCATCAAAATACACAAAACATGGCCATAAATTCACCTTCAAAATTTCGGGTATGAAAATCATGGACAATTGAAAGAGATTAAATTCGAGTATTATGGTTAGAAACATACCTCAAGTGATATGCAAATGCTCCAAGGGTGTGTGAGGAGTGAAGATTTGGCCACCAAATGCCTAGAATTAACACCAAAGGGAAAGGGAAAAAATCTAGGTTTTTTATGTAGAATTTGAAATTTCCTCTTTCCGTGTGTGTTTTGTGGATTATATGACTTGGATGATGTTATGTAGAGTGTTTTTGGTTGAGATTTCCTTAGGAATTTGATGGGGGAATGGGAAGAGATGTATTTGGAGTGAGGTGTGTGAGAGTGTTTGCAGAAAAAGAGGAAGAAGATACCTGTTCGATTGCTTTGTATTTGCCAAATTTTGCAGACGATCCCCGGGTCGGTCCGCGCATCATCTGCCTCACCTGCGGATCGTTGTGCCCGCCGAATCTCATCCATGGGTCACGATTTGTGGGTTGCACCCGCAGATCTCTACGCTTGTAGATCTTGCTGAGCTACCAGAATTTGATCTACGGATTTGGGATCCAAAAATGCTCCTTTGGATCTGCACCTACAGATCTTGACCTACAATTCAGAATGATTTTTCCAACACTTTGTTTGCTAAATTTGATCATTTCTTCTTCTTATTTTGGGAAAAAATTGGATAGTCAAGTAATCATGTTAACAAACTTTAATCTCATGCCTCAAATTTCTCCAGAACATCAACATACATGGAATGAGAATTGATCAAATTTGTCTTCTTGGTAAACCTGAAATTTTCCTTTTTTACTTATGAACATGAAATTCAAATTCTTTGTTTTCAAGTTTTTGATCAATTTCTCACTTCAAACATATTTGTAACATGAAAGCAAAGTTGTTCACATTGTTTTTAAGCATTAATCACATCCAAATTGACAAATTAGAATCAAGATCTCAAAGAGTCCAATAAGACGAATAATGACTAATAACTCAATAACTCAAATTGATTCTTTATATGATTCTAACTTTCTCACATATTGGAAATATATCTTAAATGGTTAAACAAACTTGCTAAAAAAAAATTCATGCATCAATTATCCCTAGATTACCTCATGCTAACTATATTGCTAATTTAAACTTCATGCATGAATAGTAAACTAATGGAATAGTAACTTTGTACTTCAAAGCATCAAATTGGTTTCTTTGTTTCTTCAAACCACAAAACCACTTCAAATTCAAACATATTTCAAATGATAAAAAAAAGATGTCCTACCCTTCTAACCACATGAAACTCAAGAGACATGCAATATAGGTATCCAACATCCCAGTCTAGTCATTAATTTTTATACGTGGAAATCATTCTTCACCTTCAACTTCAACTATCAACAAATCAAACAACTAACTTTAAAACATAACTCAAAACATAAAATAACATACCAAAGAAACTTAAATTACCAAAATCGTAGGGTTGCCTCTCAACAAGCACTTTAGTCATAGTCAAAAGCTCGACTTTCAACCTTTTATCACTCATGATTGGCTTCTCTTAAAGGATAATTTACTCCTTTAGGAATCAATTGACCGGCAAGGTAAGGCTTTAATTTTTTACCGTTGACCTTGAAGTGTTCTCCATTTTGGTTCACTAATTCAATTGCTCCATAGGGGAATACTTTGGTCACTTCAAAGGGTCCTGACCATCTTGATCTCAACTTCCCTAGAAACAATTTAAGTCTTGAATGAAATAATAAAACTTGTTGACCTACCTCAAATTGCTTGGGGATTATGTGCTTGTCATGCCAAAATTTGAGTTTTTCCTTGTACATCTTGGCATTTTCATATGAATGGAGTCGAAATTCCTCCAATTCACTGCAACAACCTCCTCCTACCTGTAAGATTCAAATCAAGATTAATAGACTTTATGGCTTAGTATGACTTATACTCAATTTCAACCGGTAAATGGCACGCTTTCCCAAAAACTAGCCGGTAGGGAGACATTCCCAACAGTGTTTTATAGGCCGTTCTATATACCCATAAAGCATCATCTAGCTTCTTTGCCCAATCTTTTCTTGATTTATTCACCATTTTCTCCAAGATGAGCTTTAACTCGCAGTTGACTAATTTGGCTTGTCCATTTGCTTGAGGATGATATGATAACGAAGCCTTGTGCCTGCATCCATACTTAGGCAAAAGTGAGTCAACTTGCTTATTACAAAAATACTTACCTTCATCACTCACTATTGCCTTTGGGACTCCATACCTTGTGAAAATGTTCTTTTTAAAGAATCTAATCACAACTTTAGCATAGTTAGTAGGTGAAGCAATGGCCTCAATTGGAAACATAATCAACTGCAACTAAGATGTACTAATTAGTAAAAGAACTAGGAAATGGCCCCATGAAGTCAATACCCCGAACATCAAATAATTCAACTTCCATGAACGTAGTAAGTGGCATTTCTTGTCTCCTAGAGATGTTACCGGTTCTTTGATATGTATCACGCTTCTTTACATATTCTCTAGTATCGTGATACATAGAAGGCCAATAAAATCCTGATTGCCATATTTTAGCTATCGTTTTAGATGTACTAACATGTCCTCCAGTTTCTAAATTATGACAATGATATAAAATGCCATTTACTTCATTTTCAGACACACATCTTCTTATCATGTCATCCGCATAATGTTTATATCAAAGTGGTTCGATCCAAAAGTAACTTTCAACATCATGCATGAACTTTTTCTTTTTGTGATGATTTAAATCCCTAGGTATTATACCTTTTACTAAATAATTTACAATATCGGTGTACTAGAGTGATTGTGTAATAGCCATTACCCATTCATTCAGAAAATCTCCTTTGATTGGAACTTGATTATTGGTAGGGATGTACTCTAGTCTTGGCAAATGATCCGCCACTACATTTTTGGATCTCTTTTTGTCTCTAATCTCCAAATCAAATTCCTGCAACAATAAAATCCATCTAATTAATCTTGGTTTGGCATCCTTTTTATTTAAAAGGTATTTAAGAGCTGCATGGTTAGTATACACAATAACTTTAGATCCTATTAGATAAGATCTAAATTTATCTAATGCAAAAATGACTGCTAACAATTCTTTTTTGGTAGTTGCATAGTTAATCTGTGTATCATTCAAAACTTTGCTTGCATAAGAAATAACATGCAACTTTTTGTCCTTTCTTTGTCCTAAAATGGCTCCAACCATATAGTCACTAGCATCACACATCGATTCAAATGGTAGTGACCAATCTGGTGAAGTAATAATAGGAGCTGACACCAATTCCTTCTTCAACCTATTAAAAGCATCCAAACACCTATCATCAAAGTCAAAAGAGGTTTCTTTGCATAATAAATCAAGATTATATAAACATTTATCATAAGATGATCCAAAAATTGAAAAGTCATCCATGAATATTTCCATAATCTTTTCAATATAATCTGAAAATAAGGCCATCATCAAACGTTGGAATGTAGCAGGTGCATTACATAAACCAAATGGTATTCTTCTAAATGCAAATGTACCATATGGACATGTAAAAGTCTTCTTTTCTTGGTTCTTGGATGCAATGGCAATTTGATTATAACTAGAATAACCATCAAGAAAACAATAATACTCATGGCCCACTATTCTTTCTAACATTTGATCAAGAAATAGCAAAGGAAAGTGGCCTTTTCTTGTTGCAGTATTTAATTTTCTATAGTCAATACAACCAGTTACAATTCTAGATGAAATTTATTCATCATTTTTACCAGTTATGATTGTCATTCCACCTTTCTTTGGTACAACATGTATAGGACTAATCCAAGCACTATCGGAAATAGGAAAGATGATACCTGCATCGAGCCATTTAAGAACTTCTTTTCTTACTACCTCTTTCATGTTTGGATTGAGTCTCCTTTGCATTTCTACCACCGGTTTGCATTTCTCTTCCAATCTAATGTAGTGCATGCATAAGGAGGGACTAATTCCTTTCAAGTCGGCAATAGTCCATCCAATGGCCTTTTTATGCTGCCTTAAAACCCTTAATAATTTCTCAAGCTGCTCACAGTCAAGGTTAGCATTAACAATCACAGGTAAAGTTTCATTTTCTCCAAGAAATTCATACCTGAGATGGTTAGGAAGTTGTTTCAAATGAACCAAGTGTGGAGAAAGAGAAAGAAATTGAGGAAAATAAGGAAGAAAGTTAAAAAGGAATAGAACGTGAGGAAAAAGTGATTGTGAGTTTAGGTTACTATCAAAATCATGCACAAATCAACACAAACAAGTAATAAAATTTATAACCTAATACTCGTTCCGCAAGTGCACGGGTCAATTGTAGATGTGACGAGTATTAGGGTCGATCCCATGAGGAAACGTGAACTAGCAACTACCAAAACTACTAACTTGCTTTATTATCTAGACAATCAATCTTTGGAGTGAAGAAATGGTAAGAAAATCAAATTCAAGTAAACAAGCAATGAGAAACTAGTTAAACAAAGTTGACTAGGCTTAAGAATCCACTCAATATGAATGTTTAGCTTATGACCTTAATGATTTTATTCATGTTTAGGATTCAATTCCATGTTTACTCCAAACTAGATCTCTCTACGAATGGAAGACTACTAATACATGAGCTTTCCTACTCTCGTGGTAAAGTCTAGCACGTATTAGTTCATTAAACTCATGAATTGTGGCTTTAAACCTTAATCCACCTATGTGAATCACTACTCTCGTGAGATTCAACATAAGTTTCATTTTCTCTTTCCATTGTCAAGTGCAAATCTCTTTGTCAAATAACAACTAGATGACTTGGGTCGAAATGTTCCGTTGAGGCTTGGTCGGGATTATCGCAATAATTCCGAAACCCAAGTCGAGACCTTGAGGGTGTCACGAGTTTTTATGCAAAATGTGATGCAAAAAGAAAAGAAAATAATAGTAATATATATTAAGTGAAGAAAGAAATGGATATGCAACATGATGGGTACGGGGACTAATAACTCATGATTGAATGTTCCTACTCATGGAGGGGGGAACGGCATGCACGCCACCGCTTCCCACATGAGTAGACAACTATTTCTAGTCAAAACACACAAATGTCCTAATTTCTACGTGAAATGCAACCTAAATGTCATGCATTTTTTTAAAAATGTGTCAAAATAATAATAATATGAACAATAATAATAATAAAAATCATGCCAAATGGAAAGAAAACTAAAAGTGTGTGAAGTGGGATGTAAAGTGCACACGAATGCACCTAACACTAAAATGCCTTAAGAGTCTAGCGTTGGATTAGCCCTTTCTAGGGATTTCCACTAGCTTTGAACTAGTGGGGAAACGATAGACCACAACTAGCGTTGGACTAGTGTGGTGACGGAATAACATAAAACATGAATTTAAATAGTAAAGCGTGAATTAAAAGCAAATTAAACATATAAAGACATATAAAGTCAAGTACGAGCACATAACACATAGGCATAATATCTAGATGCAAAATCCTAATGAAAGAGGTAAAATAAATAAACACATAAGCACGCAAAAGCAAATAAATCCTAACTATTACATCGGGGGCTTAATTTACAATTTAAAGGGGGAAAACTAAAAATGCTCTATCTATTACACTTTCTATCTAATTACATAAAATTTTGCTAAAATATGAGAAAAATAATCAAACTATTACATTGAATAGCTAAATACAAAAATATTACATTTTTTATCAAAATAATAATAAAGAAATAATAAGATTTAAAATGAAATCGCATGAAAGAAATAAATACATAAAGAACATACCAAATAGGAAATATATGAATAAAACGCATAAAAATCACGTAAGGCACATTGGAGCATATAAAAGATAAAATTAATGAGAAATAGGGATACCTCTTGAAGGCTCGGTACTTAAATGCTGTGGATCCTAAAGCTGAGGATGGAACCGAAGATGAACAATAGAAAAAGATGATGAACAGTAGACAATTGCAAATGACGGCATTTTTGTGTGTGTTTTTGGCATCAAGTGTGTGTGTTTTAATCTACAAATCACAAAAAGCAAAAGTGTTTGCAGGGTTTCCAATTTTTCCTCCTTTTTGTTTTTGCTGATTCAAGGGGTATTTATAGGCCACTTGTCTTGGTAACCAAGAATGCTATAAAATAACAAAAACACCACCGGTAATAAAAATATTAATTTTTATTTAAAAAAATATTTTTAAATCCCAAAAATTAAAAATTAATACAAAGAAATGACAACAATCTATAAAATTTTCAAAAAGAATTCAAAGTAGATTTCAAAAATAAAAACTAGAGCTTAAAACTGATAAAAACGCATTTGGAGTGTGAAATGACGATTTTACCCCTGGACAACGAAAATACACAAAAAATGGATGTTAGCCTCAAAAAAATTATCAAAAATTAAAAGTAAGTTTAAAACATTAGAAAATGCCTTTGTGACTCAAAATTTGACAAAAAATGAATTTAAACTGTAAAATGACTATTTTGCCCTTGGACAATGAAAATTTGTAGAAAAATAGCTATTGACCTCAAAAAATTACCAAAAATTAAAAATAAGCTTAAAACACTGGAAAATACATTTATGACTCAAAAATTGATGAAAAATGAATTTAATTTGTAAAATAACGATTTTGCTCTTGGACATTGAAAATTTACAGAAAAAATAGCAATCGTCTCCAAAAAAATAAGAAAATTTAGAAACATGCTTAAAGAATTAGAAAAATGAATTTGGAACCTAAAATGAGCTAAAATGGTATTCGGCATGCAAAATTACCATTTTGCCCTTGTGCTGGTAAAAATATAAAATAATACCAATTAAATCCAGAACAATCATAAAAAAAATTAACAAATTCACGTGAAAGTAAAAATATGAATTTAAAACCCCCAAAAGCTAATAGAAATATATTTACAGATAAAATTACTATTTTGCCCCCCAGATTATTGAAAAATTAAAATTTGTCCCAAAAAAGTGCAAACACGACCCTCCAATGTTTAAAAATAAATAGTGTGTCAAAATTTGGTGTCTATAGTTTGCCCCTCTTTGTCAGGAATCTCGTAGAGATTTCAAACAAAGACGTAGACAGCACCAAATTTTGAGTCACCTAAAATGTAGAAACAGAAAAGAATGTAAACTAAAATATCTAAACATGCATAATATGAGAATATGCTGAGACATAAACCAATGAACAGATGAATCATTAAAAACATGTGATTGAGCTCTCAAAGAGCTACCTACGTATCCCGATGAAGGGAATCAGATCGAACATAGTTCGGAACAAGTGAAATGTGGATGCGAAAACACAAGTGTAAAAAGGTAACACAAGAATTCAAACTTTTCAAAACTTGCGAGCAAAACAAAGAAAAAAGTGCAATTTTTGAATTGCTAAACTAAAACAACCTAAAGCGAGTCCAGGATGTTGGACCAAATAAATGCAACTATCATGGGTTGACAAGATAAAATAAAATGCAGAGTCTGGGCTGCCAGACTAAAATGAAAGAAGGCGGGTCTAGGCTGTTGGACAAAATAAATTCATAAAGATAAATGCAGAAAGCGGTGCCCAATATCAAGACCGGGGACTGAAATGAAAATAACTGAAACTAAAGTGCGGCACCCAATGCTTGGATTGGATCTTAATACCGGAGACTAAAATGAAAATGACTAAAACTAAAACACGGCGCCCAATACCTGGATTGGATCTTAATACCTGAAAAGTGCGGTGCCCAATGCCAAGATCGGATCTTACTACCGGAGACTGGAATGAAAATGACTGAAACTAAAGCACGGCGCCCAATGCCTGGATTGGATCTTAATACCAAAAAAGCGCGGTGCCCAATGCCAAGATTAGATCTTAATACCGGAGACTGAAATGAAAATGACTGAAACTAAAGCGCGGGCCCAATGCCTGGATTGGATCTTAATATCGGAAAAGTGCGGTGCCCAATGCCAAGATCGGATCTTAATACCAGAGACTGAAATGAAAATGGTTGAAACTAAAACGCGGCGCCCAATGCCTGGATTGAATCTTAATATCAAAAAAGCGCGGTACCTAATGCCAAGATCGGATCTTACTACTGGAGACTGAAATGAAAATGACTGAAACTAAAGCACAATACGCAAACTAGTAGACACAATAAAATACTATGAAACATGCTGAATAAACACTAGACAAATGCTAATTTGAAAAAGTAAAAACACAATGATAGACTACTAGACAAATGCATGCATGCATAATGCTAAACTAATGAATGACATGTGGAATTCTGGCCTGTCTTACGAGAATGAAAATAATCAGGTGCAGACTGTTGGACAAAATGCATAGTGAAATGACATAAAAGAAAACTAAAAAAAAAATGTTGGGCATTGCATCAAAATCAAGTCAAAGATAAAAAATTTTCAAAAAAATTTTTGCCCCAGTGTGTAGCACCCAACTGACTTGACATCACCTTTTTCGAGATGTGGTATCATGTAGAAACATCAAAACCCAATTAAACTCAATTTCTTTCAAAAATTTTTGCTCCAATATAAATCAAGTCTTTCCAAAATTTTGCCTCAAGAACGAAGCATCCAAATCAAATTTTTTTCTCAAAAAATTTACCCCAGTGTCAATTTTTGAAATCAACTTTTGAAATGAATCGTGCCCTTGATCAAATCATCATTATCTAAAACAAAATTGCCCTAGTTTTTATTCTTGACGAAGGCCTCAATTAATGTCTATGTGAAAAAGTGAGAAATAACAAAAATTGCAAAAGTGATGCCCCCATCGATGGTCCCTTGACTCTGCTAGTGCATATAAACATGAGTATTGCCATTCTGAGTTTCTGATCAATCCCTTGCCTTACTTTCTGCAAGTTTCCCAATTCAGTGAACTCTGATTTACGACTCAGATCAAATCTCCTAAAAATATTCTTTCAATTCATGCATGCCTCTGACTTCTGATAAACTTAGGATTGCCTTTGATTTTATTCAAATTCAAACAAAACAAATGTCAAAATTTCAAAACAAGAATTAGTCAAAAAATGCTTCATATGCAACAATGTAAACAAAACTATATAGAGTAAACAACACGCAAAGACTAAATAAAATACAATTAAATGAAACATTTTTGAAAAAATTGATTTTGAAATGATGGATTTAAAGATGCCTTTTGATTTTTAGACGTCATTCCCATTTGAATTCCAACGTTGCCACAAAATGATCAATACAAACAAGAAACCTTAAACAATTGTGTTCATCAACTTTCAAAGCAGTCCCATGTCGGCATATTGGCTTTTTCACTTGTGAAACTTCAACAGTCATCTTGACTCAATTGTAGTGCCCTTTCGAATTATCAACTTGGAAGGAAGAAATGGGATGAACAGCAGCACCCAAATTTGAGATAATCTTCCCTCTTTTATTAAAACAGATTGGCATTGAAAACATTTTGGCATCAGTAAGGCAATCCTTCCCTTGATGGATTTGGGATAGATTTCTTAACATCATGTGCCTATTTGATTTGCAAATTTTCATTTCAACAATCATTACAAAATGAAGACGGAGGTTGGTAAAATTTTTCGGCTTTTGTGATAGGATCGGGTAATGTGTTGGAAATGTTAAGGTTAGAAGGCAAAATTCATGAAAGGTTCAATTAGCTATTGAGGTCACATTTTCAATTAATTCATCCCAATTTTACTACTTCGCTCCTGGGGTTACCCTTCTCTTCTCTTCTAAAAAAATTGCCCTAATTTTATTACTTTCTTCGAGCTTTCTTTTGTATCACGTTCACTTTTGACTTTGACATTTTTTTTCTCTCTATTTTTTTCTTTTCTTTTTTTGTTTGGTTTTTCTTTTTTTGAAACACCAGTTGAAATAAAATTTGCCTCAGTGTGGGATGAAATTATAACAAAATTGCCCCAATGTGGGGTGCAACCTTCAAGTGGTTTGTCAAACGGAAATCACATATCTTGAAGGCTCAAAGGGGAAAACTAGGGGAAGAAAATGTTTAAGGAGAAAGAAAGAATGCCCACCTTTGATCCGTCTCCTTTTGCAACAATTTTAAAAGAAAATTTACTAAATCAAACGAGAAAATCCTTCATGGTGTCTGAACAATGATCGAGGGAAGTATCGACCATCCACTTCTGCTAGAACTAGGTAATGCTTCTGCTCTTTTCTTTCTGGCTGAGAGAGATCATGCTTCAACTTATCTAAACTTTATTCCAATGTCATTGGCCTGCAAAAATCATAAGATCTTGTGTGTTAATCTACTCAAAATTATTCCTATCTCAAAATTCTAAATTTGAATGAAAAATATACAAAAATGAATCAGATTCACATCAAAACAAGAAACTGAAAAGCATACTTTTGACATTTGTCAATTCCCCTACACTTGAATCATTGTTTGCCCTCTGACGATTTGAAAAATGCGAGATCAACTAATGATTCAAGCATTGAAATCACACATGTGCGTTCTAAAATGTATTTCCTCGAAACCAAGTAAATGACCATTATGCAATTTATTGTCTTGCCTTTAATACACATAATATCAAGTAAAGGGAAAGGAACAATATCATAACTAAGCCGGTCCAATTAAATTTCTTTGCCTTGCCAAATTTCACAAGTAAATAAATCATATGATCAATCAAAGTGCTTCGCATGTCTATGATCAATTTCGTTTTTTCACTTGAGGGAAATTTCTTTTAGTGAACTAATCACTTAAAATATGAGAGTGTCTTTTGACGCAAAAACCAACATTGGTTATGAAGGTCCTCAGTCACTCAACTTCTCAATCTTAAGCCAATAGCAGAAACTGTATTCGATAAGTAAAACTGCCTTTTTACGCAAGAATCGACATTGGTTGGATGAAGATCCCTGGTTACTCAACAATTTACTTGCACAAATTTGCGATGCATTACTCATAGTTCAAGTACCGTTTGATGCAAAAGCCAACATTTTTGGATGAAGACTCCCGGTTACTAAGCACGAGAACAATTGGAGTAGAAAAACTGCATTATTTCTTTTCTTTTCTTCTTTCTTTTCTTTTTTTTTTACAGCATAAAAATCCCTCATAATAGATTTTACATCACAAACCACATGCTTGCATCAATTGACTATAATCATCATTTAACATATGAAATTAAGTAAAGAAGAGAAATTTTCATCAAACATGCAAAATTTAGATATAATTCTAACCACTTTACAAGATATATTTTCTATAAGAACAAAACTCCAAATAACATAATAATTATTTCTTAGTACTTGAAGAAAGCATTTGTCAAAGTACATAAAGTAATTTCAAACAGTAGGGGAATTAGACAAAATCAAGATTGCAACCCATAATTCACAAGCGATGTGACATCCTATATCTTAACCTCACAATAACTTATTCAACACATTCCAAAGGTGAATAAGAAATTATAGACATGAAACGATAAAACTCCCCTTGTGAATTGGTTGAAGTTGTATTCCAACAGGTTCGTTCCTTTTGTTGCGCTTGAATCCTCCAAACATGCATAGTGAAGCTTGCTCAACATTTTCAAGATCTTCGAAGCGAAAGTGTATCCTGACCTAACCCTTTCACCTACGTCGTAGGTGCAAATGTTTATGGCTTCTGATTCTTTCAGGTTAACTTTGAATCCCTTTTGTACCCTTCAGAATCCTTAGTATGGAATCTAGATTCCTTTTCGATATCACTCTAGCTCCTCATTAACAATTTTGCCCTCATTCAAAATCTAGAGAGATATCAAAGTGGCAATCATCAATTTCACATGATGATGACATCCAAAAATCATAGGCATTTATTTTGGTCATTTGAAAGAAAATAAAAGAAAAAGAAAAAAATGAAAAATATTAGAAACAACTGAATAAATAGACGAAAGAGGAAAACTTTCATTTCATTGAACTCAAACCTGCATTTTCTTAAAAAAGGAATATTTACAAACATATGAATTGGCATTGGTCTTTTGAGAAAGCAGTAAACACAATCCAAGTCAAAATATGTTTCTTAAAAGTAAATAAAGACTCATGATAATTTTCACACATAAAAACAAAACATGATATGAGCCAGACTCCAAAACTATTCGAAGAACGAAATCCATTCCAGGGCTCTATCTAGAAACGAATTTTGAGACAAAGGCAATCCTAAATTCACCACCACCTCCTCAGCACAAGAGATTGAATCAGTTCTCCAATTTTTCAGCACTCATTCTTTGATGACCTTCGAAACCAACTAGTATCGGATGTTTCTCCCATCATGAATTTCTCATCCATCACTATCATCCCAACAGTAGGCTCGTGTTGAGGCAAAGGATTGTTGTCGACAATTAGGACCCTGTGTTCCTCTATTTCTCAACACGATATCTCCAGCATCAATCATATCTTGAATTTTCTGCCTCAACACCTTGACAATTAGCTGTAGAATGTCCCCGACTTCCTGAATGGTAGGCGCAGAAGGCCTAGGGGTCATAATTACGAGGAAGCCCCCTAGGGTATGTTCTTTCAATTATGGTATCAATTTTGCCTGCTGCTTTCAGTTGCTCATAGATCTGATCAATAGGGTAATCAAGGGGAGTGAAAACCCTATACTGTCTTTGTGGTTGATTAGTTTGACCAAATGACTGCTTGATGTTGGGCAGGTGGAACATAATTGTTAGGATAAGCAGGTCTTAGGCGGTTTTGCATGGGTGGGGGAAGGTTATTTTGGGGTGCAGGTCGAGGGTTCTGGAACATAGTTTGGGTGTTTGGATAAGCGGGTTGAGGATAATGAGGCTGGGATGTTGGTGTGGTAAACGGGTTGAGAATTGAGATGCTGTGGGTAAGGAGTCTTGTACAAAGAATAATTCTAGGCTTTGGGTCTAAAAGCTAGGCCTTGATCCCATACAAAAGCAGCTTCTCCTTCTTTCTTCTTGAATTGGGGCTTCTTCCCGTTGTTGTTTTGATTTTGTTTTTGTAGTGCCTCCAATTGCAGTTTCAAAGCTGTTATATTGACTATTTTGCCTGCCTTGACTGAACTCATCGTACTCTTCAAGCTTGTTGATGATGGCTGCAAATGAACTTCCAGTCATGCGAAAGATTTCCTCAAAATATGGCGGATCATGAGCCTTAATGAAAGTACGAACTGATTTCTTCCTCATTCATAGGAGGCTCTACTTTAGCGGCCAGCTTTCTCCAATGCTTGGCATATGTCTTATGATCCTCCAAAGGTTTCCTCTTAGTACTCTCCTAGGATAGTTCGCGTTGGTGCCAATTCGTAGTTAAACTTCATATTGATTCACAAAAGCTGTTGACAAGTCCAACCAGGTTCTGATTTCTTGAGGTTTCAGATTAGAATACCAGTCCAACGCATCTCCTGTCCAAACTCTCAGGGAATAAGTGCATAGGGTAAATTTTCATCATCGATTGGTTTGCCAAGCTTGTTAGCGAACATCTTGAGATGCAGTCTTGGGATTGCCAATTCCATCGTACTTAGTAAATTTGGGAGCCTTAAAACCCAATGGTAATTGAACATCTAGAAATAGACAAAGATCATCGTAACCCAATCCGCCATGCTTGTTCTGCCCTTGATTCTTCTTCATAAACTCTTCAAACCGATCTAACCTCTTAAGCAAGTCCTTGTCCATAGGTATGGCAATTTTATCTACAGCTGGCTTTCCCTGAGAAGCGACATCCCACACAAAAGGTTCTACTGCGTGGTTGTGAGGTGCTTGAAAATTAGGTGGGATATTTGGGTTGATTTGTGGGTGAGACTGAAGAAGTGGATAGTTGGGTAGGTTCATTTGAACAAAGTTTGGGTGCACCGGCAGCAGGTCAGGATTGACATGAGCAGAGAGTCTTTCAATCGGATTGGTAAAAGGTGGGAGGGAAGCGGTTTGCACATTGGACGCAAAAAGCAATTGGTTAACTTGTTCAGGAGAATGGTTAACTACTGGCACTGGATTGTTCGGGGCACCACCGCTGCTGTTTGCAACCAGTTGGTCAATGACATGCCTTTGTGATGCCATTTCTGTACTCAAATCTTTAAACTTGCCCAATACTTCGCTTAACTGAGCCCCTAGTACAGAGAAATCCACTGACATTGCTTGAGTCATTCTTTCTGAAATATCTGGATTGGAAGTCATATTTATACATCTTTGCAATTGGCGGGTACAGGACCGCGTCTGAATGGGGCTTCTATGAAAAGAAGCTATGATTTAAAGTACCTGAGAAACGGGAATCGAAAGAATGCGATTTAGGTATTTATCTTGCGTAACACTGTCATATTTTTATTTTGAGAAAGAAAAAAGAAAAGGAAAAAAGAAAAAGATTGGAGTTAGTAAATGTATAAACAATTCAGATGCATGTCCTAAGGAGTGCCCTTATTGTGCCAAGGGTAGGCCTAGCATGAAATACAATCCCTTAGGGTGAGACCCCCCTTTTGTAATGAAAAACACGCCAAATTCATTGAGAAGAAAATGCTTCTGTTTTTCTCATATTACCTTACCTAGGATCTCACCCACCAGGATGGTACTGAAAATATAAACATGCATGTCTTTTTTAGGGTTATGTACCCAAGACCAAAAGGATGGCTTTCCTATCATGGGATTCTCGAAATGGCATTCCCTCTAGGGATTATGCATGATGCCAATTTATTAAAACAAGTTAAAATATGCGAAAATGCCAAATTTGAGAAATGTCCTAAAGATTTTTTTTTATCTAACAGTGATGCAAAAAATTTCTTCGAGAAGACAGAGCATAAACTGTACAAAAGAAATTATTGACTCCAAAAATATTTATTTGAAAAATCGAACCTCCAAAAGGTTACAGGACACAACATTGAAAGAAATCAAAGATCATGACTTTACAAGTCAACAATGTTAATTTATGGAATGATTTTCGTGTAATGTGGGACAGGAGGGCGGGGAATACGGCAAAAATGACGTATCAATTTTTGGAAAAAAAATGATAAACGCAAGTGCAAAAATTTGACTCGCTTGAGTGCATTTATTGATTCTAAAAAAATTAGTTTGGATAAAACTGACAAGTACAATAAGAATGAAGTGAACTTTGAAAAAGATTTGAAATTTCACCTCTTATTTAAAGATGTACAAATTGAAAAATTAGATTTTCGAGATTTTTACAAAATTTACAACGATTGGACCCTTGGGTATTTTGTTCACAACTAAACACAATTTTTTTTTAAATCTCTTTTCCATCTTTCTTGAGGAAATTAATTATGAAAACGAAATTTAAACGTGCCAAAAGAGGGTTGCCTTCCTACGAGAGCACCATGCTAGGGCTCTTTATTCCATGGTTGTGAATGCAATCAAAAATAGGAAAGAAATTGTGTTAGTTTATTCAACAAATAACACATAACATATTGGCAAAAACAAATAATACACATAGATAACAGTAAATGGCATAACAAGAAAAATAAATGAGGTTGGTTCCCTCCTCCCATGCCTGGTGTGCTTGATAGGGTAAGGCTGACTCTACTTCTACGTGGATGCATGAGGTTGGGCTAACTAATGCATCTAGACTCGATTAGCCTGTCGCTTCCCAAGCCTTCAGACCTAAGGGTAAGGGTCATCAATCCCCAAACCCTTGGTCGGTGGCTCGAGTGATCCCCCAGACACTGCTACGTGCACATCGTGCCCCGACCACGTGTCCGAGTGGATCTATTCTTTAAAACCCAAATCTCTAGACTTGTGGACTCAAGCTGAGAGTTTGGGTGATCTTGATCACGTGCACATTGATATATGCCACAATGACATAGTCTTTTCTTATAGTTTAGGTGTAAGTTTTTAGAGATTTTTAGTTATTTTATCACTTATTTGTTTATTTTTCTCTACTTACAGTCCTTGAGTGTGATATTTATTCATCTGGTTGTTTTTGGTATGTTTGACAGGATTTTCTACTCATATCCATGCTAATTGAGGTCAACTTGGGATTACCGCACTTAATTCATCACTAGATGCGAAGTTGATCCTTCGAGTGGAATAGTGAACATGCCAAGTGAAGCTGTCAAGGCAAAATTGCAGCTTCTGACCTAGGCTGCGGGTAAGGCCGCACCATGGCCTTCCCAATGGCCAAGGTCAGAATAACAACTCAAGAAAGCAGACAAAAATGAAGTTTCTGACCAATGCCGCGGGCAAGGCCCCGCCACGGCCTTTCCTGCGGACTAGGTCAAAACGTGCGGATGGAGAAACAAGGCACGAGACAAAGCCTCTGATGGAGGCCGCGGGCAAGGCTGCTCCACGGCCTTCCCTACGGCCTAATTCTTGGTTTCTGTAACTGACGCATTTTTGACGAGGTTTGGAAGGATAAAAAGAAGGGGGAATCAGTTGGAGAAGGGGGAGACAGGAGAATAGGTCTTCAAACTTCAAAGGAGTGAACGAGTGCAAGAAACATCAAGCAAGAAGCAAGGGTTTCAAGACTCCATCCTCCAACGAATCGAGAAGGACACCTGCAAGGGATTCTAAGTAAGAAGATCGCAGCAATAAAGGAAGGGGGATTCTACAACAACACTTGAAGATTCAAATTTCACTATGAGAATGGGTTTTCTTGTTTTTCTTTTGTTGATTGTTGAATTTTCTTATTCCATGATGAACTGAGTTGTTATGAACCTAGATGGGATGAACCCTAGTTTATTTGTTATGGATTGATTCAGTTGGTTAATTTAAGTTACTCTTTTTACCTGGATTTATTTGTGAAATAATTTGTTGATTGAATTGAGACGTGCACACTCTTTCCTAATTCATGATTTCAACCTAAGTTATTTGAGAAATTACTTGGTTGAATTGAATCACTTCACAAATAAAAAGACTTGCAAGAATTGCTAGATATAGGATGGCTTAGGTCTTCTCAAGTTAGATTCAAACCTAACTCGTTTTGTGAAATCCAAGTTTCTGAACCATTCTTTTAGGGTTTTAGTGAAGAAGAGATTCTCGCTAATCAACTAAAAGATAGGGAATATAATTTTTGAAAAAGGTTATATGCCAACAAAAAGGGATTTTTAGGGTCTAGGGAATTTGGTAACTTAATTAACCATGAATTGAACTACTTTGAGGACAACTAGGGGAATTCCTAATCTAGGTTCTCTTTTGACTAATTGTTGAATCCAATTACTTAGTATACCAGTGTGATCCTATTCTAGATAAATTAGCTTTAGAGTTAGTTAATTTTTCAACGATTAAGTTAGTCTTCTTTTGATCTTTTTAAGGTTAAATAGTAGAGCAAGAGTTAGTACTAGTAGTCATAGTCCTTGTGGGAAATGATACCTGATATTCACCTACACTATACTATAGAACGATAGGTATACTTGCCTAACGATCCGTAATATATCTCGGTAGATATCGAGTTTTTGGCGCCGTTGCCGGGGACTGTGATATTAGGAACACTTGAGATTTATTACTTTAACCATTGTTTTTCTATTTGTTTATTTACTTCCACATTTATCATTGTTAATTCTGTTATATTGATAGCTGTTTTTGTGCGTAATTTATAGGCATTTGCCCTGGTGCATGACAAGGAGTAATCGTGCTACACTTTTAGAGCAAGACCCGGAGATCGAACGAATGTTCCTTCGAGCACTTCGAGAAAGACTTAAACAAAGGGAAGAAGAGATTGATTTAGAACACCAGTGCATTCTAGAGATGGCACAAAACCCCAATAACAACCCGATAGTCAATGAGACTCTTCTCAATCAGAAAAATGCTCAAAACCTGCATCAGCAACCACGGCGACTGACTATGTTTGATTATGCTAGGCCACACTTGACAGGGACAGAGCCTAGTATAGTTAGACCACGAGTGGAGGCAAACAATTTTGAGATCAAGTCCAATGTAATCCAAATGGTGCAACAATATGTCCAATAGTATGGTCTCCCAGACGAAGACCCAAATTCCCACATTGCAAATTTTCTTGAAATTTGTGACATATTCAAGATGAATGGGGTGTCTGAAGATGCCATTAGGTTGCGGTTATTTCCATTTTCATTGAGGAACCGGGCAAAACAGTGGCTGAATTCGCTACCTCGAGGATCCATCACAACGTGGGACCAGATGGCTGAAAGATTTCTAGCCAAGTACTTCCCACCAGCCAAAATTGCTAAAATGAGGAACGACATCTCCTCGTATGCACAAATGGAGTCAGAGACGCTTTATGACACGTGGGAGAGATTCAAGGAACTACTGCGGAAGTGTTCTCATCACGGGCTACCTTTATGGCTTCAAATGCAGACTTTCTACAATGGGATGAGTCCGGCAACCAGGCAGATGATAGATGCAGCCGCCGGAGGGACTCTAAATAGCAAGACATCAGAAGTTGCCCACGAGTTGATAGAAGAAATGGCAATCAACAGCTACCAGTGGCAGGGCAGTCATTCCAGACCCCCTAAGCCAGCGGGAGTCTATGATGTGGATGTAGTCACAGCATTGGCAGTTCAAGTGGAAGCATTGAGCAAGAAAATAGATGAACTCTCAACAGCACAAAGACCAGCTCAAGTGATGCATTGCGACCTTTGTGGGGGAGGTCATGGCCATCAAGAATGTCCAGTGCTCGGTGCCACAGAGAACACTGAAGAACATGCTCACTATATGGGAAATGCACCGAGACCCCAAAATAACCCTTACAGCAACACGTATAACCCTGGATGGAGAAATCACCCCAACTTCTCCTGGGGGAATCCAGGACAGCAAAAACAACCTCCACCAGGCTTCACCCAGCAGCATCAGCCTAAGGAGTATCAGTCTCAGGAAAAGAAACCAAATCTGGAAGAACTGATGACCAAATTTATCCAAACATCTGAGACACGCTTCCAAAGCACCGAGGCATCTTTAAGGAATCAACAAGCCAATATACATAATCTAGAGAACCAAATTGGCCAAATCGCTAAGTAGATTTCGGAAAGACCTCAAGGGACACTCCCAAGCAACACCGAGACCAATCCAAGGGAGCAAGCAAAAGCAATCACATTAAGAAGTGGGAGAGAGCTACAGGGTGAGGAAGCAAGGGAGAAAGAGGAGGTTTCCACTGAAAAAGGAGTTGAAGAGAAAGAGGATGAGTAGGGTAAGGAGGTGGAACCAAGGAAAAAGATAGTGAAAGAATACAAGCCTCCTATCCCATATCCGGGCAGGCTGCAGAAAGACCATAAAGATGAGCAATTCGGTAAGTTTCTGGAGCTTTTCAAACAACTTCATATTAACATACCGTTTGTTGATGCTTTATCGCAGATGCCTAAATATGCGAAGTTCCTGAAGGACCTGCTGACAAACAAAAGAAAATTGGAGGAACTTTCGATTGTCATGTTGAATGAAGAATGTTCAGCTATTCTACAAAACAAGCTGCCACAGAAATTGAAAGATCTAGGGAGTTTCACTATTCCTTGTGATATTGGTAGTTTATCTGTCGATAGGGCCTTAGCTGACCTAGGGCTAGCATTAATTTAATGCCATATGATATGTATCTGAAACTAGGTCTAGGAGATCCGACCCCCACTAGGATCATTATACAGTTGGCAGACCGATCTATTAAATATCCTAGGGGCATCATAGAGGATGTATTGGTCAAAATAGATAAATTCATTTTTCCTGTGGATTTTGTCATTCTGGATATGAAAGATGATCTAGAGATTCCTCTAATTCTAGGACGACCTTTCCTGGCCACTGCTAAAGCCTTGATAGATGTTCATGCAGGGAAGTTAACTCTTAGAGTAGAGGATGAGGAAATAGTCTTCAGGATATCTGAAGCCATGAGACATTCTCTAGATAAGGATGGTGCATGTTTATATGCAGATAGTACTGATATCGATGCATTTTCTCTTTTGCAGGAAATTTCAACAAGTGATGCACTAGAATCGTGTATTACTCAAGGAGAAAGTGCATCCTTCAACCTAGAGATCAAGAAGTAGGTAGCTCACCTAGAAGCCAAGGAGCCAATGAGGAGAATCAAGCCTTTTGAAGAGTTGGACGGAACCAGTAGGGGTGCTGTTAAGCCCTCAATAGAGGATCCCCTAAGCTGGAGTTGAAGAGATTACCCAACCATTTGGAATATGCATTTGATATCCGTTTCGCTATACTATGGATACTTAGGCAAGTGCACCTATCGTTTCCAGTAGTACAGTGTACAGGAGTACCGAGTGTCGTATCCCACAGGGACTATGTGAGTACTAGTATTAACCTTCTTTCTATTATCTAACCTCACAAAGTGAATGACGAATTAAATGAAAATACAAATTAGCTAAAACTAATTATCTAACTAAATGACAATATAGAATATCAGTAGAGAGAATGGACAAAAGTAGAGGTGAATTTAGATGAAGAATTCCCCTAAACCAACATGCCAAGACTCTAACTTGATTAATGATTAACCCAATTGCTTAGACCCTGGAGTCCTTTATGTGAATTATATCCTTTCTCAAGTGAAACAATTCCTACCTTCTCGGTTGATTAATTGGAATCTCTTCTCAATTAAAACCCCTAAAAGATGCAATTTCTAATCAATGGACTCCATTTGTGGTTGAGCTTTAATCCTAAAACTCAACTTAGGAAGAACTCATGTAATTCTATCTCTAGCAATTCATTCAAGTTCTCTCTATTCATGAAATGATCTAATCATATGTGCAATCTCTCGATATACCCATACAAAATCAATACTTGAATTGAAGGATGCATGCAAATCCCAATCCAAAACACAAATAAACTCATGAATAAATCTAAGAACAAAGTGGGTCTTTCATTAAACCAAGAATAAAATCATAGACATAAGAATCTAGGGTTCATCCCATCTAAATCATAAACTCAATTCATAATTACAAGAATAAAATTAACAAAAGACAAGAAAGAAAGAGAAAGCTCATTCTCATGCAGCCCCTCTTGAATCCTCCCTTGCATCTTGATAAAATCTTCTTGCTTTCACCATTGAAGCCCTTGAGTTGTCCCTCTACTCTTGCTTTCTCCTCCCTACATCACTCTAGATGTGCCAAATATGTGTTTTTGAGGTGTGTGCGGCGTGTGTGTGTTTTTCCTCCGAGTTAGGGTTCTTCTCCTCGTCAAATGGCCAGTTTAGCTGCTAAATACGCTGCAGATTCTGTGAAGAAACCGCGGCATAAACCGCGCGCGGGTTGTCGCGCGGGTTGTTCACTTAACTTCTGAATGGAAACCGCAGCACAACTCGCGCGCGGGTTGTCACGCGGTTTGTCTACGTCAGATTTGACCTCCAAGACAGCCGAATTAGCTTTTCCTTAAAACACAAAAGTTGTAGCCCCTTGAGATAGCTTTCCAAAACATCAAAAATCATGTCATTTAGAGCTTTGTAGCCAGAGATATACTCAAAATACTAAGAACTGGTCGGAACAGCCTTGCAGTGCAAATGTGCTTCAGTAACTTGGGATTTTGGCCATTGAAACGTGAGAACTGGACTTTGATGTCTTCGTATGAATTGTAGAAAATTGTCTTAGCTTCAAAATACTTCAAGATTCATCCCAATCCAATGTCTCTAGCTCTAGATATGACCAAAACACTGAAATATGTCCAAGCTGCCAAACTGTTTCCATTCCAATTCTTCTTCGCCTATTTCTTCATTGCACTCCAATCAATTGAAATCGAGTTGAAGCTATCAAAACCCTACAAAATGGTGTAAAAACACTTTTAAATCATGCATTTACACAATTTGACATTAAAATCATAAAAGAGAAGAAATAGCTAAGAAATAGAGAAAAACTCATGGAAAACCCTAAAAACCTAACCTAAAAAAACTAGTTCACTTTAGCACTTATCAATTCCCCCACACTTAAGCCATTGCTTGTCCTCAAGCAATGAACCATACAAATCTCAAACAATGACTTAACAAAAGTAAAAGCAAAACGTACATCTTCAAGAACAACTTCTCAACAACCGTGGAACACAATTATGCAAACATCCATCTTATTTTAAATACTCATCATATTAAGCAAAGCAGAAAGAATTATACGTCAATTAAACAAGTTCAGTTCCATTTCTCTACTATATTCGAAACTCATAAGTAAGCAGATCGTATAGCTAACAAGTACAACTATACGCCCATGATCCATTCATTTTTCACAACTTGGGACTTTTTTTCTTCTTAAGCTTAGCCTTTACTTAGAACATGAAGTTGCCTTTTTACGCGAAGATCGACATTGGTCAGATGAAGATCCCCGGTTACTCAACACTTCATTTGTCTAAGCTGCTATGCATACTCATAATTCTAGCACCTTTTTACGCGAAAGTCGACATTGACCAGATGAAGACCCCCGGTTACTCAGTACTAAAACTAGCGGAGTAGAACCTAAGCTTAATTATTCTCTGTTTTTTTTTCTTTTTTTTTTCTTCTTCTTATTTTTTTTCTCAATTTTTTTTCAACTCATTTAGTCCCTTTTCCCTAACACATTACCAATCATAGGCACAAGCCATACTTATAAACTATATTCACTACTTAACTCATGAAGAAAAACAAATAAAGCAGAAAAACTTCACTAAACTCACAAAAAATTTAAGCATAATTCAATCTACTTTACCTAATATACTTTCTTCAAAATAAAACTTCAAAATCACACAATCATATCACTTAGTCAATTAAGAAGACAATCCTCAAAAATGTACATAATTACTCTACTTGGGTAGGGAAAGTTGATAAACTAACAACTTGAATATAGTAGTACTCCATAAAACTTAAGATAAAACATTAATAACTCAAATAAGTTGGACAATTTCTGAAAAAAATTTGATAGAGTTTCCCCTAAAATAGGGCCAACCCCCATTAACACAAAATTCAACAATACAAACCAATCCAACAATAAATTTTTCCAAATATTATCCAACAAGTAGCACCACCACGATACAATTTAACCTCCCCCCCCACACTTAATCCACACATTGTCCCCAATGTGTGAGAAAGAAAGGGAAAAGAAGGAAAAATTAAGATATAAAAATAAGAACTAATACTCCCCTTACGTAGTGGAACCACTCAACGGACGATACAGCTACAGGTAAGAGATCCAGAAATGAACGAATTACTGCAGCTGCATCATAGGTACAAAAATATTACATCATCCAAGTTATTTATACGTGCCAAAGTATTCTACATAAACATAAAAATAACTAAAAATAAAATAAAATAATGAAATAAATGTTGGGTTGCCTCCCAACAAGCGCTTGTTTAACGTCGTTAGCTCGACGCCATCAAGTGGTATCACGTAACCCCTTGATGAAAGATGTCTTTGGCCCACTCCTTCTTCCTTCTAGGCCGTTGGATCTCAGTCGTTGGATATTTATCTTTTTTAGCCCTTTGCAACTCATCACTTTTCAGCTTCGGTGATGGAATAGCAACAATGATAGAATGGCATTCTTCCATTGTGTGCTTGCTCTCATATTCCTCTAGTTTCCTCTTACATGCAATGTTACTATCAAGAACTCCATAGCAAGAAGGAACCTGTAAAATGTTAGTACCACAAAGAAGATTTATGTATAAAGGCTTAAAATTATACACATGAGGTGCTTCCTGTGGAATGGAGAGAGCAATTGAAAGTGAAGATGTTCCCATTTCAAATGTTTCACTAAGTATCTCATCCTCACTTACAACCACTACCTCACTCTCTTTTACTACTTCAACACACTCATGTTCTTCCCTTTTAATCACTATCGGAGGTGCACTCAATTGATCACCATAATCATTATGAATCACTTCTACTTGTCCACTAGGATTAAATTCAATGTCACTCAGTATCTCATATGGATGCCTAGTGTTCATAGCTTCAGTGATTTGTCCTACGAGACTCTCAATAGCCTTGGTGATAGCAACAAGTTTTTCTCCCGTTTTCTCAACTTCAGCCTCTATTTTATCCATCCTATCATTCGATGCTTTCATAAAATTCACAACTGCCAATTCTAAATCAGGGTTAGACTCTACAGGGGAAGGATACGATTCAAACATATACTCTTCTACTCTCTCATGGGCTAATTCCCAAGCATGATTTTGTGGGTTCCCTTGTTCCTCCCATCCAAAAGATGAATGATCCCACCACCCCGAGTTACAAGTATTGGGATAGGGGTCATAAAGAGATGGATAGTTGTTAGTGTTATCACAATGTACTTGTCTACTGTAAAAACACTCATAAGAGCAACGGTTTTCTCCACAAAAAGTACAAGTAACAACACTAGCTTGGGAAAAAGAAAAACCATTTCCAAATTTTTCATTATTTTTATGAACAATATCATCTATTAGCCTCTCAAGAGCACTTAATTTATCCATACCTGTAGACTCCATGTTGTTACCTTGTTCATTGGCCCAATTGTAATAGTACTCAGCCATCTTCAAGTAAAGTCGCAAAACGAGATCCCAAAAAATGCCGACTACAAAGAAAAATCAAATAAAAGTTAAGTAACAAAAATTAAACAAAATAACTAGAATAAGCATAAAGAGAAACAAAATGGTTAGAGTAATAAAAATATAGCTTTCCTAATATCCTAGTCCCCGGCAACGGCGCCAAAAACTTGATATCCGTTTCGCTATACTATGGATACTTAGGCAAGTGCACCTATCGTTTCCAGTAGTACAGTGTACAGGAGTACCGAGTGTCGTATCCCACAGGGACTATGTGAGTACTAGTATTAACCTTCTTTCTATTATCTAACCTCACAAAGTGAATGACGAATTAAATGAAAATACAAATTAGCTAAAACTAATTATCTAACTAAATGACAATATAGAATATCAGTAGAGAGAATGGACAAAAGTAGAGGTGAATTTAGATGAAGAATTCCCCTAAACCAACATGCCAAGACTCTAACTTGATTAATGATTAACCCAATTGCTTAGACCCTGGAGTCCCTTATGTGAATTATATCCTTTCTCAAGTGAAACAATTCCTACCTTCTCGGTTGATTAATTGGAATCTCTTCTCAATTAAAACCCCTAAAAGATGCAATTTCTAATCAATGGACTCCATTTGTGGTTGAGCTTTAATCCTAAAACTCAACTTAGGAAGAACTCATGTAATCCTATCTCTAGCAATTCATTCAAGTTCTCTCTATTCATGAAAGTGATCTAATCATATGTGCAATCTCTCGATATACCCATACAAAATCAATACTTGAATTGAAGGATGCATGCAAATCCCAATCCAAAACACAAATAAACTCATGAATAAATCTAAGAACAAAGTGGGTCTTTCATTAAACCAAGAATAAAATCATAGACATAAGAATCTAGGGTTCATCCCATCTAAATCATAAACTCAATTCATAATTACAAGAATAAAATTAACAAAAGACAAGAAAGAAAGAGAAAGCTCATTCTCATGCAGCCCTCTTGAATCCTCCCTTGCATCTTGATAAAATCTTCTTGCTTTCACCATTGAAGCCCTTGAGTTGTCCCTCTACTCTTGCTTTCTCCTCCCTACATCACTCTAGATGTGCCAAATAGTGTGTTTTTGAGGTGTGTGCGGCGTGTGTGTGTTTTTCTCTCGAGTTAGGGTTCTTCTCCTCGTCAAATGGCCAGTTTAGCTGCTAAATACGCTGCAGATTCTGTGAAGAAACCGCGGCATAAACCGCGCGCGGGTTGTCGCGCGGTTGTTCACTTAACTTCTGAATGGAAACCGCAGCACAACTCGCGCGCGGGTTGTCACGCGGTTTGTCTACGTCAGATTTGACCTCCAAGACAGCCGAATTAGCTTTTCCTTAAAACACAAAAGTTGTAGCCCCTTGAGATAGCTTTCCAAAACATCAAAAATCATGTCATTTAGAGCTTTGTAGCCAGAGATATACTCAAAATACTAAGAACTGGTCGGAACAGCCTTGCAGTGCAAATGTGCTTCAGTAACTTGGGATTTTGACCATTGAAACGTGAGAACTGGACTTTGATGTCTTCGTATGAATTGTAGAAAATTGTCTTAGCTTCAAAATACTTCAAGATTCATCCCAATCCAATGTCTCTAGCTCTAGATATGACCAAAACACTGAAATATGTCCAAGCTGCCAAACTGTTTCCATTCCAATTCTTCTTCGCCTATTTCTTCATTGCACTCCAATCAATTGAAATCGAGTTGAAGCTATCAAAACCCTACAAAATGGTGTAAAAACACTTTTAAATCATGCATTTACACAATTTGACATTAAAATCATAAAAGAGAAGAAATAGCTAAGAAATAGAGAAAAACTCATGGAAAACCCTAAAAACCTAACCTAAAAAAACTAGTTCACTTTAGCACTTATCAGCATTTCTGGCAGAAAATTCAAAGTTGCCAGTTATCATAGCATCAGGACTAGGAGAGTAGAAAAAGGAAAAACTACTTCAAGTATTGAAGGAGCATAAGGAGGCAATCGCGTGGAAGATATCTAACATCAAGGGCATCAACCCTTCCTTCTGTACTCATAAGATTCTGCTAGAAGCTGATTTTAAACCGGTCGTACAACCTCAAAGTAGGCTGAATCCGAACATGAAGGATATGGTGAAGGCGGAGGTAATTAAATTACTTGATGCAGGGGTGATTTATCCCATTTCTGACAGTCCTTGGGTGAGCCCTGTGCAGGTAGTACAAAAAAAAGGAGGCATGACGGTAGTTCCAAATGAGAAGAATGAACTCATCCCGATGAGGACCGTCACTGGATGGAGAGTTTGCATAGACTACAGGAAGCTGAACAATGCAAGGATCACTTCCCATTACCCTTCATTGACCAGATGTTGGAGCGACTCTCAGGGCACAAGTATTACTGCTTCCTGGATGGACTATCTGGGTACTTCCAAATTCCAATAGCCCCTGAAGATCAAGAAAAGACGACCTTCACCTGCCCGTACGACACTTTTGCATACCGGAGAATGCCCTTTGGACTCCGCAACGCACCGGCAACATTTCAGAGATGCATGGTAGCCATCTTTGATGACCTAGTCGAGGATATCATGGAGGTATTTATGGATGATTTTTCTATGTTTGGTGATTCCTTTGACCTGTGTCTTACTAATCTAGATAGGGTACTTAAAAGATGTAAGGAGACCAATCTAGTGCTAAATTGGAAAAAATGCCATTTTATGATTCAAGAAGGCATTGTGTTAGGTCATAAAATTTCAAGCAAAGGCATTGAAGTAGATAGGGAAAAAGTAGAAACCATAGAAAAATTGCCACCGCCTACTTCAGTAAAGGCAATTATAAGCTTCCTTGGACATGCTGGTTTTTATAGAAGGTTTATCAAAGATTTCTCCAAGATAGCTAGACCTTTAAGAAAATTTCTAGAAAAGGATGCTCCTTTTGATTTTGATCATGACTACCTGAATGCTTTTTCCATCTTAAAAGAAAAATTGACTCATTCCCCAATCATGGTAGCACTTGATTGGTCTTTGCCTTTTGAACTAATGTGCGATGCTAGTGATTTTGTAGTGGGTGCAGTATTTGGACAGAGAAAGGATAGGCATTTCCATCCTATCTACTACGCGAGCAAAACTCTGAATGATGCTCAAGAGAACTATACCACAACAGAGAAAGAGCTACTCGCAGTAGTTTATGCTTTTGATAAATTTAGATCATATCTTATTATATCTAAAGTTATTGTATACACTGATCACTCTGCACTTAGATATCTTTTGGGTAAGAATGATGCAAAACCTAGACTGATAAGGTGGGTATTATTGTTGCAGGAGTTTGACATTGAGATCAAGGACAAGAAAGGAGCAGAGAATTTGGCAGCAGATCACCTCTCTCGTCTTGAAAGTGACCAGCTAAGAGATCCACACGAGGGAGAAATTAATGAAGAATTCCCTGATGAGAGGTTTTACACTTTTTCCTCTTCCTATTCTCATACTCCGTGGTTTGCCGACATAGTTAATTATTTGGCTTCACGGGTTCTCCCCAAGGAGATGATTCATCAGAAGAAGAAGAAATTCTTTTCTGATTTGAAACATTAGTTATGGGACACCCCTTACTTGTTTAAAATTTGTGCAGATCATGTCATACGGAGGTGCGTGGATTATCCTGAGGTGGAAGACATACTAGAGTATTGTCACAAGGGGCCCACTGGTGGTCACTATCAAGCAACTGGAACGACAAGAAAGATCCTTGAGACAGGTTTCTACTGGCCTACTTTGTTTAAAGATGTCAGAAGGTATGTTGAGAAATGTGATGAGTGCCAAAGATTAGTTAATCTCTCTTGCCGGGATGAAATGCCTTAGTCCGTTATTCTAGAATGTGAAATATTGATTTATGGGAGATAGATTTCATGGGGCCTTTTCCAATATCCTTTGGGAATAAGTATGTTTTAGTGGCAGTTGACTACGTTTCTAAGTGGGTGGAGGCTCAAGCCTTACCTACCAATGATGCTAGGGTAGTAGTAAAATTTCTAAGGAAACTGTTCACACGATTTGGCACACCACGAGCAATAATCAGTGATAGGGGTACTCACTTTTGTAATCAACAATTTGAAAAAGTGCTCAATAGATTTGGTGTGACTCACAAAGTGGCTACCCCGTATCACCCACAATGTAGTGGTCAAGTTGAAGTAACAAACCGAGAATTGAAAAGAATATTGGAGAAGACAGTTCAGCATTCTAGGAAGGACTGGTCTGTTAAGCTAGATGATACATTATGGGCCTATAGGACAGCCTACAAGACCCCTATAGGAACTACTCCTTATAGACTGGTTTACGGGAAATCTTGTCACTTACCTGTGGAGTTAAAACATAAGGCTTATTGGGCTATAAAGACCCTTAACTTTGATCTTAATTGTGCAGGTGAGAAGAGGAAGTTTCAGCTGAATGAATTCGATGAGTGGCATCAAGAAGCCTATGATAATGCAAGGATTTATAAGGAAAAGATGAAGGCAATACACGATCGCAATATCAAGCAGCCGAAGGAGTTCCAGCCAGGAGACCACGTCCTGCTTTTTAATTCTAGACTTCGCCTCTTCCTAGGTAAACTTAAGTCTAGATGGTCTGGACCATTTGTAATTAACCAAGTTTTCCCCTATGGTGTTGTAGAAATCACACACAAGGATAAGGGGACATTCAAAGTCAACGGGCATTGACTCAAGTTATACCTTGGAGGAGACTTTCATGATCAAGCAAGGGAGGTCCATTACCTCTATGACCCCAATTTGTGAGCACCAGTGGAACGTTGAGCTAACGACACTAAACAAAGCACTGGTTGGGAGGCAATCCAGCATTTTAATTTTATTTTTAAAAAAATTTTTTTTGCATTATTTTGTTAATAATGTGTTTTGAGTCTTTCACATGTTCAATGAGTAGGTGCAGCACCACATTCAAGAGAGTTTAATTTTTCTTGTTGCATGTTTTCCTAGGAATTAGTACTAAATTTCCATGACCTAGGCACTTACTAGAACATCACAGCATGTTAGGTAGGAGGTTTAAGGTTGATGTGGGGTGAAGAATCAAGGATTTGAGCGTTCTGACTAAGGCCGCGCCACGGTCTTCCCCACGGCCAAAGTCCGAAGCCAAACACGAAAAAAAAACTCACTTTGACGAAGGCCGCGGGTAAGGTAGCCCGCCGCCTCATCCAGATTTTGTAAAACTTGGGGTTTTATGAAAATTTTCTTCACAAACCCTTATTTCTTCTCTTTCTTTTGGCGACAACTTCTAGCATCCACTCTCTAATCCTTCTTCCAACACTTTCATCTATATTTTAATCATCAAAAACATCATCTCCCACACCATTACTATCAATCTATCTACAGATTTGGAGGATAAAGAGTGGGTTTTTCAAGGGTCTCAAACACTACACCCACTAAGTCACTTTGGTTAATTTAGCCCTCTTCTACCTAAATTTTGAAGGTATGATTGCTCACTTTCAACTCTTTTTATCTCATTTAGTCTCTTTATTCGATTTTTATGGCTAATAACATCCGATTTATAGACTTTTCTTGGATTAGGCATAGTTGTACCACTTTTGTCAAATTTGAATGCGAATATTTCTAGTCCATATTTTGAGTTAAATAGCTTATTTTGGATGTTAATTATATGTTTTAAGATTGAATAAGGCATGGGCTACATGAATTAGAGGCTAATTGTTGATTATTCCTTTGTGACTTATATGTGCAATTTGGGTTTTGATATTGAATTTCATGTTATGAAACAGAGTCTATGAGTGGTGGGTGATGAATGGATGATGAGTTTTGGACAATGTAGTCTCTATTTGATGAAATTCCAATGTTGTTACCATGATTTCTTGGATAGATAATTTTCATAGGAATAGAGATTTTGCATGTATTATTGAATTGGGTAATATCTATGGAGTATTAACTAGTCTAGTAATGTGCATTTCAAAGGTAACATGGGATATTGAAGCTAGTTTAGCAACAGTAACCATGATATACATATTACCTACGTGAGATTCTTGACTGTTTTTCTCCCTTTACTCAAGGATTACTCAATCTTTTATCTCCTTTCCTATGTAGATTGTAATTCCAATAATATGAGGATTTAATGTGGGTATGGATGTAGTGTTCATAACAAATGTGCTTCTAAGGACCGGATTATTATATAGAATGCATCTCTATTTGGCATACCTGTAACATTACTGATTACTATCTGTGTTCCTATTTGTAGGAATAATGCCAAGAACAAAGATGGCAGGCGGCCCTTCGCGATCTAGATGGCCCAAGAGGCAAAGAGGTGAAGGTTCCTCGTCTCAGCCACCTCTTGAACCAGCTTGTGAACCCCCATATGATGACTCAAGGTTCACCTCATTGGAGAATCAGCAGTGGTATTTGGAGCACATGCATAAAGAGATCATCATTGAGAAGGATGTAGCCGAGAATGTGGATGCCTACCTCCACGTCACAGAGATGTTCGCCAAGTTAGGTTGGGATGGATTGTTGAGGCTACCGAAGTACTACTATCCTGACCTCGTTAGAGAATTCTATGCCAATATAGAGGACAAGGACAAGTATGGAGGTTCTTACCTAGTTACTACGGTGCGGGGTCAAAGAATATTTCTGACATGACGGGACCTAGCAGGAATACTACAATGCCCCGATAGTAATTTTGAGGTGGTGTACAAAGGAAAGTTCAAGTGGTTAGGTAGTTGGACACCACAAAAGGCTGGTAACAGATTCCATGTCAAGGAGCAGCCCGCCCGAAGAGGAACAAAAACAACCTTCAAGGCTAGTGATTTTGCTGTCCCCTATCATGCCGTGATTTTAATCTTGGCTCACAATGTCCTGCCAAAGAAAAGCGAAAAAAATGCATGCCAATACAGTGACCTCTACTTCCTAGATGAAATGATCCATGGCACACAGGTTTGTGAAATGATCCATGAAACCCCGTTTTGTTGTTATGTGATTGGCCACATGAGGAATGTGGCCAATCCAAGTGGTGTCGAATCCTGTTTCGGATTCCCGAGACTTCTATCCCTTGTTTTTGAAGCTTATGGAGTTCCATTGGAGGGTCAAACAAAGTGGAGCACCGACCACCGAGACACAGTATCTGTTGCATGTCTGCGGAGCATTGTGAACGAGGAGAGAATGTATGTGGTTGATGCTATTGAGCGTGGTGATGACCCTTTGGCAGAGGAGGAGGAAATGCAACACATAGAACAAGGAGAGCCCTCACGGACACATGAGGATCAGTCTGTTCATGACATGCTCCAGTCAATTTTGGGTGAGGTGAGAGACACTAGACGTGCAATGGAACGAATGGAGGGTCGTATGGAGTCTTTAGAGGGACGGATGACATCAGTAGAAGGAAGGATGACTTCTCTTGAAGACGAGTTGAACACGTGGAGACCCTACCGTCATGACCCTTAGATCGTGCTCATCTTTTTTTTCTATGTTTTCATTTATTTTTTTTATTTATTTCTTTTAATTTGGGCCTGTATAATATATTCTCCCTAGTTGTCACTTTGATACTATCTAACTTGCACGATTAATGTTATGTCTATCTTTTATTTTCTTTTCATTGTGATGTGCTGCAGTTATTCTTTGTCTGCATACTTCAACTATTGGCATTTTCACTTTGGAACAAAGCATCGCGCATACCGAGGGGAGTACCTGTTTTAATTTTCTTATTTCCTTCATTTAAGTTACTTGTTCTTCACACACTGGGGACAATGTGTGATTTAAGTGTGGGGGGGGGGAGAAATTTCAATTTTTTGCGTTGATTATGTTGGTTTGGTGGTTGGGTAGTTATTTGTTTGGCAGGGAGTCGTTCTTAGTTTAAAATTTACTTTGTCTAAATTTTTCTTTTAAAGTTAATGTATCTGTCTAGATAGTTAATTATAAATTTTCCTTGCCAGATTATGGATGTAGCGTGCATCTTTGAAAATATCTTCAGCTGGTTAAATCTAGAATGAAAACTCGAATGCGAAATTAGGAATTTTTGCCTTGGAGAAAATAGGCTAGGTAAAGCAAGAGGAATTAAATCGAGATTTGTGAAGTTTTTGATAGTGGTCCTCCCTCTTTCTCTTATTATTTTTGTCTTTTTACCTGAAAAAAAAAACAAAGAAATTTCATTAGCACTCTGCTCCAATGATTCATATGCCTAGTAACCGGGAATCTTCACCTAAAAATGTCGATTTTCGCGTTAAACAGCATTTGAGTTATGAGTATGCATATAGCAAGGCTTGATTGAAGATGAGTTGCTCAAAAGGAGCAATGTCATTTCTCAAAACTAAAGGCTATGAAAGAATTTACGATTTAGTGAAGTCAGTAGAAGCATTTCTGTTATTTGTGAAAAAAAAAAGAAAAAAAGGGAGAAGACAAAAAGAAAAGAGAATATCAGGGAAGAACTTATTAATATGCAGTTATCTTTTAATCACGAGTTAATTCGTTTTTCTTTGCTTAGCATGATGAGTATCTGAGGTAATTATGAATATTTTCATGTTAGTTTTCCTGGTTTGACAAAGAAGATTTTGTAGAGATGCACGTGGATGTTCTCTTCTGGCTGAGTCATTGTTGAGTACATTAGAATTCATTGCTTGAGGCCAAGCAATGACTTAAGTGTGGGAGGATTTGATATATGCCACAATGACATTGTCTTTTCTTATGGTTTAGGTGTAGGTTTTTAGAGATTTTTAGTTATTTTATCACTTATTTGTTTATTTTTCTCTACTTAGAGTCCTTGAGTGTGATATTTATTCATCTGGTTGTTTTTGGTATGTTTGACAGGATTTTCTACTCATATCCATGCTAATTGAGGTCAACTTGGGATTACTGCACTTAATTCATCACTGGATGCGAAGTTGATCCTTCAAGTGGAATAGTGAACATGCCAAGTCAAGCTGTCAAGGCAAAATTGCAGCTTCTGACCTAGGCCGCGGGTAAGGCCGCACCACGGCCTTCCCAACGACCAAGGTCAGAATAACAACTCAAGGAAGCAAACGAAAATGAAGTTTCTAACCAAGGCCGTGGGCAAGGCCGCGCCACGGCCTTCCCCGCGGACTAGGTCAGAACGTGCGGATAGAGAAACAAGGCACGGGGCAAAGCCTCTGATGGAGGCCGCGGGCAAGGTCGCGCCACGGCCTTTCCCGCGGCCTAATTCCTGGTTTCTGTAACTGACGCGTTTTTTACGAGGTTTGGAAGGATAAAAAGAAGGGGGAATCAGTTGGAGAAGGGGGAGACGGGAGAATAGGTCTTCAAACTTCAAAGGAGTGAACGAGTGCAAGAAACATCAAGCAAGAAGCAAGGGTTTCAAGACACCATCCTCCAACGAATCGAGAAGGACACCTGCAAGGGATTCTAAGTAAGAAGATCGCAGCAATAAAGGAAGGGGGATTCTACAACAACAATTGAAGATTCAAATTTCACTATGAGAATGGGTTTTGTTGTTCTTCTTTTGTTGATTGTTGAATTTTCTTATTCCATGATGAACTGAGTTGTTATGAACCTAGATGGGATGAACCCTAGTTTATTTGTTATGGATTGATTCAGTTGGTTAATTTAAGTTACTCTTTTTACCTGGATTTATTTGTGAAATAATTTGTTGATTGAATTGAGTCGTGCACACTCTTTCCTAATCCATGATTTCAACCTAAGTTAATTGAGAAATTACTTGGTTGAATTGAATCACTTCACAAATAAAAAGACCTGCAAGAATCGCTAGATATAGGATGGCTTAGGTCTTCCCAAGTTAGATTCAAACCTAACTCGTTTTGTGAAATCCAAGTTTCTGAACCATTGTTTTAGGGTTTTAGTGAAGAAGAGATTCTCGCTAATCAACTAAAAGGATAGGGAATATAATTCTTGAAAAAGGTTATACGCCAACAAAAAGGGATTTTTAGGGTCTAGGGAATTTGGTAACTTAATTAACCATGAATTGAACTACTTTGAGGACAACTAGGGGAATTCCTAATCTAGGTTCTCTTTTGACTAATTATTGAATCCAATTACTTAGTATACCAGTGTGATCCTATTCTAGATAAATTAGCTTTAGAGTTAGTTAATTTTTCAACGATTAAGTTAGTCTTCTTTTGATCTTTTTAAGGTTAAATAGTAGAGCAAGAGTTAGTACTAGTAGTCATAGTCCTTGTGGGAAACGATACCTGATATTCACCTACACTATACTATAGAATGATAGGTATACTTGCCTAACGATCCGTAGTATTTCTCGGTAGATATCACACATCGTGCCATGATCACATATCCAAGTGGATCGATCCTAGTTCCTAAAGGGACGGGTGGGTGACAACCACCAAAAAGATAAAAAGGGTAAAAAGTATCGCATGCACATATGGGGTGTTCCTTGTGAGAGGAGGGAATGTAATATTTAACACACTGGGCTCTAAGGGTGATTGACCCCCTCCCAAATGCAAGCGCGGTTGAATAAAGCAATAATAAGTAAACATACATCACATAAGCAATGAAGAGACAGAGAGTGTGTGAGATGCAAAAGGAAAAACCTAAAATACCTAAAAAAAAAATTCAATCCTAACATCCAAACGTGATGGAATAAAGGGTTAAAGAAGGAAAAAGTGATTAAGCCTTGTGCTCGGACTCACTAGTGATCCCCAATGGAGTCACCAAAATCCTGTCGCGTCCTAAAAATCGTAAGTAAAGGGTGCGGGTGGAGTCATGACTATTGCGTCCCGAAGAGACGGTCTAGTCTAGTAACCCTTTTCGAAAGGATAGAGTTTTGGAAAAACCGTGCGTGTGTGAGAAAAAATCGTGTTTTAGTGAAAAAGTGTTAGTTAATAAAAAAATGGTATTTTAAAAGAAAATAAACCCGGGACTAAAAAAAGTGCGATAGTTTTGGCCAACTAATTTTGAAAAAGGGTTTTATTTTGAAAAATGGAGTCGCCACTTAGTATTGAGTTAGGGAGTACCAAGTCACAAAAAAAAATCGTTTTAAACAAAACAAAAGTAAAGTTTTAGAAAAATCATTTAAACCCCTTTTTTGACTCCGGTCTATGAAAAACGAGAGAAAAAGGTCCGGGAGTCACATTTGAAAAAAAGGAAGGCAAAGGCTTATGCCTAAGGCACCCTTTCAACCTAGCCGAGGCTAGTTGCGAGGTTTAATCAAAATTTCCTAAATTAATTCTAGATTCTATCGCATTTTGGATGTATCTATATGAATGTAGATCCTAAATCTAAATATGAATATCGAGTTGAAATGTTCCGTTGAGGCTTGGTCGGGATTACTGCATTAATTGCGAAACCCGAGTCGAGACCTCGAGGGTGTCACGAGTTTTTATGCAAAATGTTATGCAAAAAGAAAAGAAAATAATAGTAATATATATTAAGTGAAGAAAGAAATGGATATGCAACATGATGGGTACGAGGACTAATAACTCATGACTGAATATTCCTACTCACGGAGGGGGAAACGGCATGTACGCCACAGCCTCTCACGTGAGTAGACGACTATTTCTAGTCAAAACACACAAATGTCCTAATTTCTAAATGAAATATAACCTAAATGTCATGCATTTTTTTTTAAAATGTGTCAAAATAATAATAATAAAAAAAATAATAATAATAAAAATCATGCCAAATGGAAAGAAAACTAAAAGTGTGTGAAGTGAGATGTAAAATGCACATGAATGCACCTAACACTAAAATGCCCTAAGGGTCTAGCGTTGGAGTATCCCTTTCTAGGGATTCCCACTAGCTTTGAACTAGCGCGGAAACGATAGGCCACAACTAGCATTGGACTAGTGTGGTGACGGAATAACATAAAACATGAATTTAAATAGTAAAGTGTGAATTAAAAGCAAATTAAACATATAAAGACATATAAAGTCAAGTAGGAGCACTTAGCACATAGGTATAATATCTAGATGCAAAATCCTAATGAAAGCGATAAAATAAATAAGCACATAAGCACGCAAAAGCAAATAAATCCTAACTATTACACCGGGGGGGCTTAATTTACAATTTAAAGGGGAAAAATTAAACATGCCATATCTATTACACTGTCTATCTAATTACATAAAATTTTGCTAAAATATGAGAAAAATAATCAAACTATTATATTGAATAGCTAAATACAAAAATATTACATTTTTTATCAAAATAATAATAAAGAAACAATAAGATTTAAAATGAAATCGCATGAAAGAAATAAATACATAAAGAACATACCAAATAGGAAATATATGAATAAAATGCATAAAAATCACGTAAGGCACATTAGAGCACATAAAAGATAAAATTAATGAGAAATAGGGATACCTCTTGAAGGCTCGGTACTTAAATGATGTGGATCCTGAAGCTGAGGATGGAACCAAAGATGAACAGCAGAAAAAGATGATGAACAGTAGACAATTGCAAATGACGGCGTTTTAGTGTGTGTTTTTGGTATCAAGTGTGTGTGTTTTAATCTAAAAATCACAAAAAGCAAAAGTGTTTGTAGGGTTTCCAATTTTTCCTCCTTTTTGTTTTTGCTGATTAAAGGGGTATTTATAGGCCACTTGTCTTGGTCACCAAGAATGCTATAAAATAACAAAAATGCCACGGTAATAAAAAAATTAATATTTATTTAAAAAAATATTTTTAAATCCAAAAAATAAAAAATTAATACAAAGAAATGACAAAAATCTATAAAATTTTAAAAAAGAATTCAAGGTAGATTTCAAAAATAAAAACTAGAGCTTAAAGCTAATAAAAATGCGCTTGGGGTGTGAAATGATGATTTTGCCTCTAGACAACGAAAATGCACAAAAAATGGATATTAGCCTAAAAAAATTATCAAAAATTACAAGCAAGCTTAAAACATTAGAAAATGCCATTGTGACTAAAAATTTGACAAAAAATGAATTTAAACTGTAAAATGACTATTTTGCCCTTGGACAATGAAAATTTACAGAAAAAATAGTAATCGTCTCCGAAAAAATAAAAGAATTTAGTGTAAGGTAATAAGGGGAGTAACGCAGCGAAAAATTTAAAAATTTATTACCTTAGCCATGGATCTCTTTGATGTAATCTATACGATTAAAGGGTGTTTAGCACAAATACCTCAAGCATAGAAGGTTTCTATGCTTCAAAGGGCAAGATCCTATTTGATGAAGGTGTTGATCTACCACGAAAAGCCCTCCAAGTGTCGAGCCTCCAACGGTATCCACACGAACATGATCTTTAGGAACCTTTGGGCTTGCTTGTCTTGCCTTTTGAGTGCTAGCTCCCTTGAATGATTCATGAAGAACACAAGAAGAAGAAAGAAACCCTAACTATTACGAAGAAGAGAGGTGGCGTTTTTCTAGGGAAGAGAAACGCCTCTCATGCTCTCAAGTTTTCTCTCTCTAGATTTTGTGTTGCGTTTCATCAATCTATCAAGAGTCAAGGCATGGACTTATTTATAGATGTAGTATCCTAGTCTTTAAGGAAACAAGAGCAATTGGAAACCAAGAAGGTTTAGGAAGCTTACCTTAAGCTAATCCTATTCCTTTAAGAAACCTATTCCAAAAGGAAACTAAATAGCTTCTTAATTCCTTTTAGGAAACTAATTTCCATCAAGACTTAGAATATTTATAATTAAGTCCTTTAAGTTAATTTATCACACAAATTAACCCCATAAGTATCATATACTTATATTAATAACAATTTAACCCAAAGACCATGTTCTTATTGTGTGTGACCCATTAGGTTCCATTCACGTTGGCAATAAGTACAAATTATAACTCATTAATTAATTAATTAAGAGCCAGATAAATTAATACTTTAATTTATCATTAATTCACTAATTAATTAATTTGCACTTATAGATCATGAGTGGCGTCTAGCAATGCATCATGACCACCCAAGTGAATAGGAAAGTCATATGGTAGACTACACCTATCAATGACAATGTTATCGTGTAATTAATATCCTTTCACCACACTATATCCCAATTAGTCTAAGAGTGTAGTGCGCACTCTTTAAATGACTAATTAATGATTTCTTGTTCCCGAAATATAACTTTCCATAAAAGTATAACCTTGAAACTCTTTCAAGTCATACTTTCACTTTTGCGCAAAAGATTCTTTAAGTCATATTTCAACAAGTGGCCAATCCGGGATATACTCTCCTATAATAAGGAGTGGTGAATCCTATATCGATTACTCACTATCCTTCCATGCTTCATACTATGCCCAATCTCTACCGTATGGGCTACTCTTTTACGAGCACCGAGCAATAGAGTCAAAGCATAGCAATCCACACTCAAGATACTATGGTAATCTCAAGTCTAAGGATCACATACACCATTGCCATTAAGAGTATAATTCATTAACACTATGAATATTAACTCTTGGCGGATCAATCCAATGAACTTGTTCTCTAACAAGCATCCACATACCAGCTTAAGTGTTGCACACCATAGTTGACGAGATCAACTACTACTTACCCTAAGTAGAGGCAAAGTATGTGCTAGTCTTCCCATATTAATGATGTCCAATCTCATTAATACTATGACTAGGGATATTTAAGAATATAACTTTATGTGTAATAAGAGTCTCATCATTGTAACTCTTACAATCTCTTATACACATTTAATATTCTATGGACTTTATCAAATAAACAAGTAATATTGATAACAAGTATTAAATGACAAAGAAAATGCCACATATATAAGTATAACACGAAATAAGCGTAATAAAAATCCCAAAAACTAACTTGGTTTTAGGGCATACACTAACAATTAGAAACATGCTTAAAGAATTAGAAAAATGAATTTGGAACCTAAAATGAGCTAAAATGGTATTCGCGAGGCAAAATTACCATTTTGCCCTTGTGTTGGTAAAAATATAAAATAATACCAATTAAATCTAGAAAAATCATAAAAAAAATTAACAAATTCACATGAAAGTAAAAATATGAATTTAAAACCCCCCCAAAAGTTGATAGAAAAATATTTATAGATAAAATTACTATTTTTCCCCCTAGATTATTGAAAAATTAAAATTTATCCCAAAAAGTGCAAACATGCCCCTCCAATGTTTAAAAATAAATGGTGTGTCAAAATTTGGTGTCTACAAAAGGGAAGGCAATGGCTTGCACCTAAGGCACCCTTTCTACCTAGCCAAGGCTAGTTGCTAGGTTTAATCAAAATTTTCCAAAGTTAACCCTACGTTCTATCGGGTTCAGATGTATCTAAATGAATGCAAATTCTAAGCTAAATGTGAATATCGGGAGGGTCAGCATGTTTCCTCGAGGCTTTGTCAAAATTATCGCATTAATTATGAAATCTGAGTCGAGACCTCGAGGGAGTCACGAGTTTTTATGCAAAATGTGATGCAAAAAGAAAAGAAAATAATAATGTATAGTAAGTGAAGAAAGAAGTTGGGTATACTACATGACGGGTACGGGGGATTTAATGACCCGTGACTGAATGTTTCTACTCATGGAGGGGGGAACGGCCTGTACGCCACCGCTTCCCACGTGAATAGACGACTATTTCTAGTCGAATCACACAAATGTCCTAATTTCTAAGTGAGATGCAGCCTAAATGTCATGCATTTTAAAAATGTGTCAAAAATAATAATAATAATAATAATAATAATAATAATAATAATAAATAATAATAATAAATAATAATAATAAAAGTAATAATAAAATCATGCCAAATAGAAAGAATACTAGAAGTGTGTGAAATGTGAAATACACACGAATGCACCTAACACTAAAATGTCCTAAGGGTCTAGCGTTGGGCTAGCCCGTTCTAGGGATTCCCACTAACTTTGAACTAGCGGGGAAACGATAAACCACAACTAGCGTTGGACTAGTGTGGTGACGGAATAACATAAAACATGAATTTAAATAGTAAAGCGTGAATTAAAAGCAAATTAAACATATAAAGACATATAAAATCAAGTAGGAGCACATAACACATAGGCATAATATCTAGATGCAAAATCCTAATGAAAGCGGTAAAAGAAATAAGCACGTAAGAACGCAAAAGCAAATAAACCCTAACTATTACACCGGGGCCTAATTTACAATTGAAAAGGAGGAAACTAAAAATGCCCTATCTATTACACTTTCTGTCTAATTACACAATTTTTGCTAAAATATGAGAAAAATAATCTAACTATTACATTGACTAGCTAAATACAAGATATTATCTTTTCAAAATAATAATAAAAATTCAAAATTAAATAAATCAAATACGTAAATACGCAAAAGGTAATAAAAATAAAAAATAAAAAATAAACAAATAATAATGCATAAAATCACATTGGAGCATATTGGAGCACATAAAGAAAAATAACTAGAAGTCGGGATACCTCTTTGGAGACCCGGTATCAAAGCTTAAAAATGAACACACAAGTTAAAGGACAACTATTTAATAAAATAAAGAGTAAAATACGAAATACTAACATATTAGAAGAATGTAAATTATAGCAAGTTAGAGGGGCAAAATAAAAGGTAGAATAAATTGGGGCCAAATAGTAAATTTAAACTAATTGGGACAAAAATTCAAAATCTAAACAAGTCTAAGGACAAAAATATAATTAACGCAATTTGGGAGGCAAATAGTAAATTCTAACAATTAAGGGGACTAAGAATAAAATTCTATAAGACTTGAGGGGTAAAATTGTAAGGTAATAAGGGGAGTAACGCAGCGACAAATTTAAAATTTTATTACCTTAGCCATGGATCTCTTTGATATAATCTATACGATTAAAGGGTGTTTAGCACAAATACCTCAAGCATATTTCTATGCTTCAAGGGGCAAGATCCTTTTCGATGAAGGTGTTGATCTACCATGAAAAGCCTTCCAAGTGTCGAGCCTCCAACGGTATCCACACGAACATGATCTTTAGGAACCTTTGGGCTTGCTTGCCTTTTGAGTGCTAGCTCCATTGAATTTCATGAAGAACACAAGAACAAGAAGAGGAAGAAGACAAAACCCTAACCATTAGGGAGAAGAGGGTGTGGCATTTTTTCTTGGGAGAAAAACACGCCTCTCTCAATTTTCTCTCTCTAGATTTTATCTTGTGTTTCATCAAATTTTCAAGAGTCAAGACATGGACTTATTTATAGATATAGTATCCTAGTCTTTAAGGAAACAAGAGCAATTTGAAACCAAGAAGGTTTAGGAAGCTTACCTTAAGCTAATCCTATTCCTTTAGGAAACCAATTCCAAAAGGAAACCAAATAGCTTCTTAATTCCTTTTAGGAAACTAATTTCCATCAAGACTTAGAATATTTATAATTAAGTCCTTTAAGTTAATTTATCACATAAATTAACCCCAGAAGTATCTTATACTTATCTTAATAACAATTTAACCCAAAGACCATGTTCTTATTGTGTGTGACCCATTAGGTTCCATTCACGTTGGCAATAAGTACAAATTATAACTCATTAATTAATTAATTAAGAGCTAGATAAATTAACACTTTAATTTATCATTAATTCACTAATTAATTAATTTGCACTTATAGATTATGAGTGACATTTAGCAATGCATCATGACCACCCAAGTGAATAGGAAAGTCATATGGTAGACTACACCTATCAATGACAATGTTACCGTGTAATTAATATCCTTTCACCACACTATATCCCAATTAGTCTAAGAGTGTAGTGCGCACTCTTTAAATGACTAATTAATGATTTCTTGTTCCCAAAATATAACTTTCCATAAAAGTATAACCTTGAAACTCTTTCAAGTCATACTTTCACTTTTGCGCAAAAGATTCTTTAAGTCATATTTCAACAAGTGGCCAATCCGGGATATACTCTCCTATAATAAGGAGTGGTGAATCCTATATCGATTACTCACTATCCTTCCATGCTTCATACTATACCCAATCTCTACTGTATGGGCTACTCTTTTACGAGCACTGAGCAATAGAGTCAAAGCATAGTAATCTACACTCAAGATACCATGGTAACCTCAAGTCTAAGGATCACTTACACCATTGCCATTAAGAGTATAATTCATTAGCACTATGAATAGTAACTCTTGGCGGATCAATCCAATGAACTTGTTCTCTAACAAGCATCCACATACCAGCTTAGGTGTCACACACCATAGTTGACGAGATCAACTACTACTTACCATAAGTAGAGGCAAAGTATGTGCTAGTCTTCCCATATTAATGATGTCCAATCTCATTAATACTACGACTAGGGATATTTAAGAATATAACTTAATGTGTAATAAGAGTCTCATCATTGTAACTTTTACAATCTCTTATATACAGTTAATATTCTATGGACTTTATCAAATAAACAAGTAATATTAATAACAAGTATTAAATGACAAAGAAAATGCCACATATATAAGTATAACACGAAATAAGCATAATAAAAATCCTAAAAACCAACTTGGTTTTAGGGCATACACTAACAAAAATAAAACAAATAAATCTAATGGGGTAGCAATGTAAAATTAAAGTAAATCGGGTGGACAAAACCATAAATTTTAACAAGTGTGGCACAAACATATAATTTCCAACAACTAATGGGGCTTAATTGCAATTAATAAGGACTTGATTGAAAGAAATTAGAATTGGGGGGTCAATTTATAAAAGGCAAGGACTCAATTGCATAAAGTAATAAATCTATGGGGCAATATTGACAATGTAAAAAGAGAATGAGGGCTTCAACGTAATTATTGCTAATTAGATCAGTTATCTAAAATTAAACCAAGTCATAATTAATTAGAAAATTCACTAAAAATAAAGAATACTAAAAAATTCATGAAAACAAAATAAAAATAAAATTTCCTCCCCCAAAAATGTTTTCCTTCTTTTTTCTAAAATTCCTTTTCTCACATTTCTCCAATTTCTTCTTTCGGCTCTTTGTTTTATTTGTCCCTCAGTCTTCTCTCTTTCCCTCTCTATTTCTTTTTCTCTCCCCTGATTCCCTCCTTCTCCGGCTTTTATCTCTTTGTTTTCATTTGGTTGTTCTCTCTCTGCTTTGATCAATCTCTCCCTTTCTCTCTCTCTCTTGATCTATCAATCCTATTTCTCTCCTTTTCAGTCCTATTTCTCTCTCAAATTTCTTCTTCTTTTGTTTTTGTCTTTCGTGGCAATTCCCCTCTGTGTTCTCTCCATTTCTTTTATCTTTCCCTCTCTATTTCTTTTTCTCTTCCCTAATTCCCTCCTTTTCCGGCTTCTATCTCCCTGTCCGTTCTCACTCTCTCTCTCTCACAATTCTCTGCAACAGCAAGGTCGATTTCCCCCAAAATGGTCCCCCCCTTGTTGAAATAAAGGGAATAGAGGTGCGGTGAGGGGTGTGAGTTTTGATGATTGGTGGTGGTAGTTGACTAGCTATTGGATTGGGGGTGGTACGGTGGATTTCCGGTGGAAGTTTTGGGTTTATTGGCGGTAGTAGTTGGTTAGGGATGAAGATGTTTGAGCTTTGGGTAAGGGGAATTGTTGAAGGGGGGTTGTTAACTTTGTGGGTTGCTATTTGGTGTTTGTTTGTGTGATTTCATATGCTATTTTTGCAGGCTATCTTAGATTGAAGAAAGGGGAGATTGAACAGTGGTGATGGTGGACTGAGGGATGACTGACGACTCTATGTGTGGCGTGTGTGTGGTTGACTGTGTGTGTGCATATATGGTTTATGTGTTGATGACATTTTGGGATTTGTATTCATCAAATTGATCACTGTGGCCATGGTCTTGTGGTTTCTGAACTGTTTGTATGTTTATGTGTTGTTTTAGGTAGGACGATAGAATTCAATGACTGAGATTTCTTGCTGTTTTGGGGCTGTGTATATGTTTTTTTTTTTTATGGTTTGGATGTCTTTTGCAGATTTGGAGATGATTTCAAGGGCAACCTTGGTTTTGATTCAGAGTCGACTGTAGTAATTAGCTATGGGTTTGTGGTCAATTTTGGTCTGTGAAGGAGGAGAGACGATGATTCAGTATTGATGGTGGCAGGGGAAGGAATTGTTGGTATAGGTTTGGGGGTAGATGGTGTCGGTTGTTGAAGGTTTTGATTTATTTCAGATGTTTCTGGTTGCTTGGGTTGTTAACGGTTGTGAATTGACGGTGGAAATGGGTGAAATTGGGGCTGACTTGGGTAGTAACTGGATGTTCCTGGTGGCCGATTGGTTGAAGAACAGTGGAACATAAGAGGGAAAGAGAGAAGAAAAGAACCCAAAAACAAGAAAAACAAAACCTAGAGATCATAATCCCAGGAAATTTGAAGAAGAAGAAAAACAACAACAGAACGATCAACCAAATTCAACCCAAATTACAAACAATCAAAAACCAGTAGAATCAGACAATATAAAACCAGCAAATTTGTAGAAGAAATAACAAACCAGTTTAAACAAATTTCAAGTGATTAAAACATGACAAAATCAGGCTTATACAATGAAATAAAATGGATCAAAACAAAGAGAAGAGAGATAAGAAATTACCTTTTGGAAGATGATAAAGAGTCTGATGAACAGTGATTCGTTCTTGACTTTGAAGATGAACAGTGACCAGGTTAAAGGAACCGGCGTTTGAGTATGTGTTTTTGGGTGTGAAGTGTGTGTTTTTTATCCTTAAAGCACAAAAGCCAAAGTGTTTGTAAGGTTTTCTATCTTTTTCCTCTCTTTCTTTTTGTTGACAAAAGGGGTATTTATAGGCCACTTGTCTTGATCACCAAGAATGCTATAAAATAATGAAAACGCCACCGGTAATAAAAATACTAATTTTATTTAAAAAATATTTTTTAACTCCAAAAATTAAAAATTAATACAAAGAATTGACAAAAATCTCTAAAATTTTCCAAAAAATTCAAAGTAGATTTCAAAAATAAAAGCTAGAGCTTAAAGCTGATAAAAACGCGCTCGGGGTGTCAAATGATGATTTTGCCCTTGTACAACGAAAATACACAAGAAATGGCTATTAACATCAAAAAATTACAAGTAAGCTTAAAACATTAGAAAATGCCTTTACGACTCAAAATTTGACAAAAAATGAATTTAGACTGTAAATGATGATTTTACCCTTGGATAATGAAAATTCACAGAAAAATAGCTATTGACTTAAAAAAATTACCAAAAATTAAAAATAAGCTTAAAAAACTAGAAAATGCATTTACGACTCAAAATTTGGCAAAAAATGAATTTAGACTGTAAAATGACGATTTTGCCCTTGGACAATGAAAATTCACAGAAAAATAGCTATTGACTTCAAAAAATTACCGAAAATTATAAATAAGCTTAAAACACTAGAAAATGCATTTATGACTCAAAATTGACAAAAATGAATTTAATCTGTAAAATGACGATTTTGCCCTTGAATGCAATATATACGGAAAAAATAGCAATTGTCTCCTAAAAAATAAAGAAAATTTAGAAACATGCTTAAAGAATTAGAAAAAACAAATGTGAGACCTGAAATGAGCTAAACTGGTGTTCGCGAGGCGAAATTACTATTTTGCCCTTGTGCTAAAAAATATAAAAAGAATACCAATTAAATTTGAAAAAATCACAGAAAAATTAAAAAATACGTATGAAAGTGAAATGTGAATTTAAAACCCCCAAAACTTATGAAAAAATATTTACAGATAAAAATTACTATTTTGCCCCCCGAGATTATTGAAAATTTAAAATTTGACTCCAAAAAAATGCAAACATGTCCCCCAATATTTGAAAATAAATGGTGTGTCAAAATTTGGTGTCTACACACTTCTTAGGGTAATTGCTTTAATATGTTCCCTAGGATTAATTTCCGTTTTGCTTGGTAATTCTCCCGAATTCCTAGTGTTTATGTTTTTCGTTAATTGCCCTATTTTAAAATCAAGCTCTCTAAATCTTGTATCCATTTTTCCTTCTAACTTTCTAAACCTTTTGAAATTTTCTACATCATATTTATGAAACCTTTCATGAGTATCATGAACAAATTTTCCCATTGCTAATTCCAAAGAAGATTAGGGTGATTTCTTGGAAGTATTAGCACAAGAAGGTAAACATGGTGGATTTGTTGGCCTTGGTTCTTTCCACCCAAAATTAGGGTGATTTCTCCATCCTTAGTTATATGTGTTAGAATAAGGATTACTTTGGGATGGATGATTGTAATTGTTAACATATTACACTTGCTCATAACATTCAACCACAAGTGGTACAACATGCAACACACCCATTAGAACTAGAACCATTTGACTTGTTAAGCATATTAAAAATGGAATCAACTTTAGCACTTAACATACTAATGGCATTAAGTTCATACATACCTGCAACTCTTTAGAGTTACCTCTTTCATTTGCCCATTGATAATGATTGGCCGCATTTCTTCAATCAGGTTCTGGGCTTCCTCAGCTGATTTCCCCAGAAGTACTCCACTTGCAGCTGCATCGATATTTATCTTTGTAGGATAGTTAAGCCCATTATAAAATGTTTGTATAATTAACCAGTCCGGAAGGCCATGGTGAGGGCATCTTCTTAATAGTTCTTTAAATCTTTCCCATGCCTCATATAATAATTCTCCTTCGCTTTGGGTAAAACTGATTATGTCCATTCTCAATCGTGCAATTTTCCCTGGTGGGAAGTATTTGTTCAAGAATGTCAGGATAAATCAGTCCAAGTTGTGAAAGTATTAGGTGCATATGAATTAAGCCATTGTTTTCCTTTGTCCCTTAGTGAAAATGGAAACAATCTTAGCTTAATTGCATCATCCATTACTCCATTATATTTAACTGTACCACATATTTGCAAAAAACTAGCCAAGTGTGAGTTAGAATCTTCCGTTGCATTATCTCCAAATTGTTCTTGTCTTAGCATTTGAATTAAGGCTGGCTTAAGTTCAAAATTATTAGTATTAACCGGTGGCCGTGCAATGCTTGTTTGCGAACCATTGTTATCCTGTATAGCCTAATCACGTAAAACTCTAAGATTTACCTCTACTATGATGTCTATTGGGGTCTAACCTTTGAAGTATCTCCTATTGTTTCCTCCAGCCTTGCTTGATGATGTTGAGCTTGCCTCCTAACTTTCCTTGTGATTCTTTCGATTTCTGAATTAGATGGCACTAACACCCTTAAGGATCTATACATGCACTACAAAAACAAACAAGAAACTAAAATAACTAACATAATAAGGTAAGCTTAGATTAATAAAGTTGGTTCTTACTCTAATATTACCGTAGGTCCCTAGCAACGGTGCCAAAAACTTGACGTGCTACAGATTAGGTGTAGAAAATCAAAGCAATATACACACAAAAGTCAAGTAATAAAACCTAATCTCCTAACTTTTACGACAAGTATACGGGTTGTTGTAGTTTAGGAAATTAGGGTCGAATCCCACAAGGAACCAACTAAGTGCAATTACTAGAGTTTTATCACTTTCTTTATTATCTAAGCAATAATTAATTGAACAAGATGAATTGGTTAAAATTTAACTAACAAGAGAAAGTTATAGGAATGCAAGATTTCTTGTAGAAAAACAATTATGAATGAGTTCTAGGGTAATGAATCTACTAATGATCAAGACTAAGATGTAGAGATTAATAACTTGCCAATATGAACTTGTCTTGTTTAGGAATGCAATTCCATTTCTATCAAACCTTGTTTTCACAATGAATTGATTCAACTTACCTACTACCATGATAAAGTTGCTTTTGCATGCATGAATTGCTTCATTAAATCCTCATAAGCATAACACTATTTCCATGTGTTAGTACTTAAGCTCAAATTTTCTTTTCCCATTACTAAGATCAAACTTAATTGAATCTTAACAACTAAGATGATTTGCATGTGATGACCTTTCAAATACAAAGGTTAAAACTTGAATGATTTGAAGAAACTAAAGCAAGAAATGGCAAGTTCAATCTACTACAAGTCTTAATATTGATTCATTAGTTTCATCAAAACCCTAGAAATAGGAATTTAGCTCAACAGACTTGTTTCCAAATCAAAACATGCAAATTGAAGACAACTAGCCATATCAATCAAGATGAATGAAAGATACATAGTAAAAAGAAGATTATTCAATAGAGGAAAGTGTTAGTGTATGCCCTAAAACCAAGATGGTTTAAGATGTTTTGTATTTACACTTATTAATGTTATATTTATCCATGTGGTATTTTTCTTTATCATCTATACTTGTATTTCCATGTTACTTGTTTGATTCATAAAGTCCTTAGAATAGTGACTGTGTATTAGAGATTGTAAGGGTTACAATTATGAGACTCTAATACATAAAGTCATATTCTTAAATATCCCTAGTCATAGTATTAATGAGATTGGACATCATTAATGTGGATAGACTAGCACATACTTTGCCTCTACTTATGGTAAGTAGTAGTTAATCTCATTGACTATGGTGTGCATGACACTTAAGCTAGTATGTGGATGCTTGTTTTAGAACAAGTTCATTGGATTGATCCGCCAAGAGTTTCAACTATAGTGCCAATGGTTGAACTCTTAATGGCAATGGTGTAAGTGATCCTTTGACTTGAGATTACCATAGTATCTTGAGTGTGAATTGCTATACTTTGACTCTATTCCTCGGTGCCCGTAAAAGGGTAGCCCGTAGGTTAGAGATTAGGTATAGTTTGAAGCATGGAAAGATAGTGAGTAATCAATATAGGATTCACCTGTAACACCCTAGAAATGCACTTACAAGAGACATTTTTTTTTCTTATTTAGGGTTAAGTGTTAAACCTTGATTTATTAGTTAGAAGATTTCTTGAGTTAATTAGGTTAATTAGCTAAGATTTTCATTTTGAAGCAAGAACACTTAAGTACTAAAGTTAGAATAATTTTACTTGACCATTTAATTTATATTGGTGTTTAAATTTTGATTAGCTCATTTTACTATTTTCTAGTCTTTTGACTACTTGAATTTTTGCTCAATTTTACTAAAAAATTTCACTTATTTTCTTGCTTTATTTTCTTTTCCCTTGGCTGAAATTTTTTTCTCTCTTTTCTTTTTTTTTTCTTGGCCGAAAATCCTTCTCTCTTTTCTTTTCTTTTTTTGGCCGAAATTTCTTTTCTTTTCTTTCTTCTTGTGGCCGGTTCTCTCTCTCCCTATTTTACTCTCTTTTTGCTTTAATAATTTATGTCTTATTATTGCTTATATTAAGTGATAAGAGTTAATAATCTCCACCAATCAAATTAACCCAAGTTACTACTCTTGCATTAAAAGCTCACCTTTTTGCTTTACTCTTGTGAGGTTTTAATTGGCTAACCATTTTCCCACCTTTTCTTCATTTCTTTTCCAATTTTCCTAGACTATTTCTTTCTCTTTCTTCTCCCTCTTGGCCGGCCATCTTCTTTCTTCTTCTTCTCTCATTTTTGCTCTCTACTTCTTGGACTTTTCTCTCTTAAGTTTGGGTAAACCCACCATAGGAAGTGAGTTTCTTTCCTTTCTAAGCAAAGTTCTAAGCATATCTAAGGTATTTACTATGAACTTTTCTTATTGATTTCATGTTTTAATTAGTTTTTATGCAAGTTTAAGACCAAGTTCTTGTTGATACTACTTGGAGAAATTAGTTAGAATTGGAGATTTACTTGTTAGATAAGATGTTCTTGTGGTTAGATAGACTAGTATATGGCCTTTAAACCTTGAAATTTCATGTTTTAGATGTTGTTTGGTTGATGATTCTTGGGGTAAAATCCTTGGAATTTAGTGGAATTTTGATTGAATTTGAACTTGAGTTGAATATAAAAGTTGTAGAACTTGTTGAATTGGGTTGGATTGTTGAATTTTCTTGTAGGGAAAAAATTTGGATTAGTCCGATTTTAAGGGGAAATGCTGCCAAAATTTTTGTAGAATTAAATGAAGAAAAATTGATAAGTGAGATTTTAAGCCTAGAATGTATTCTATTGAAGGAAATTGAAGTGTAGGAATTTTTAGAAATTATCTAGTGATAGATTGGACTTTCTTAGAATAAGTAAACTCTAAACCCTAGAAACCCTAAAACCAAAACCCTAGAAATAAGTGGGGTATTTTCTTGAATTTTTCTTACTAAATTTACTAGGATTTTAATTGAGTTTTTATGTTATTATTTCTTTTAAATTGCAGGTTCCGAAAACACATCACGACCATTTCACGAGATATTTTCTTAGGCTTTCAAGGTGTGTGTCCTTATGTGTGCATGATGCATGAAATGTGATATTTTATTTGATAAATATTATGCTAAGATTGAAATCACTATGTGAGTACATGTGCTACTTGAGGAAAGATGTGTACTTTATCACATCTATTCCGCAATGTGTTACTTGCTTTCATTGACCAATGTGTTAATTGTGTACGAGACTACCGTGACTAACTTCATCGTTATTTCACGGATAGTCAACCCGGCTGCACGTGGGAGGACATAAGGTGCTGGGTGTTTTAGGGTGTGATGTTCTTTTCCTTTTGAGTTGTGAATCCTCAAAGAGGCCAACTTCGGATTGAACTTTCTTGATTGCTTGTTGGCCCTCCAGGGTTGAGATTTTCTCCCCTGGATGTGGTAGCTTGTACGGAGGTTATAAGGTGATTGATGGTTAGGGTTTGTGCTTGATAAAACTGATATGTTCTTTGATAAAGACCTGAGCTATTATCTCGGTCCAAATATCGTGGCTACATGATCAGTACTTGCTTTTCTGTGGTTAAGCTTGCTCCCGTAGTTGAGCCTTGTATCCTCCTTTGACTACATGTTAAATTAAATTGTTCATATCTTGATTTATTAATTAATTGCTCGATTATTTCAATTACTAAAATAATGAGTTCTTGATATGATTGCATGACTTGGACATTCACTGGGCTATTATAGCTCATTCCATTTTATTTGTTTTCCTTTACTCAGGTTACCTGAAAAATTAAAGCTGGATCAATTGGTTTTTGATTATTATAGATGTTTCAGTTATTGTAATAGCCGAACTGTGTTAGGCTATTTTTGTGAAAATCATGTATATTATGACACGTAAACTTTTGATATGAATTGTACCTTATGTTAAATAAAATGAGTGTATGTTATTTATTTCATTTTATTTTAGTTTATTTTATTTTAAGATAAGTACGCTCGGACGTTTGCATGAGTGCGTGAATCGAGACCTGGGTAAGGTGGGGCTGTCACAGTTGGTATCAGAGCTTAGGATTGAATCCTGTCTCTAGTGCTAGCCTTGTTTGGGGTGTCTGGTAGGAAATTTGGGTTGAGTCGGTTACGCTTGGGCCTGATCAACCTGAGTGTGAGAGATAAGATCCGAATTTCCGTACTTGGGCACTATTGTGTATATACTTGAGAATGTGTTTAGGTTATTTTTTTTAAGTTTGATATTTGAGTATAATATTTAAGTATTATTTATTATTGAGCATTTATGGGATAGACTTAATTAATTTATTATTTAAACCTGTAGGTATGTCAGAGAGTGGTCAGGGTGAGGCATCCCAGTCATCAGGCGCAGCTCAGTTGCCGCATGAGTATCGTAGGAGACCCATTGTCCGTTATCGTGAGGGACCTGGGCACCCTTATCGCACATTTTCACCTGCCCGTCGAGTCCGCCCTGCTTGTGGATGCTGGAGGACCTATTCTTATCCCGACCATGTCGTGCTTTCCTTGATCGCGGATAGTAGGCGAGTGGAGCACGATAGTGATACTTCCTGGGCTCGTGTTCACGAGCTGAGAGAGACGGTTAGGGCTCACGCTTAGAGGATGCGTGACTTAGAGGCTACTGTTCGGGAAGAGTAGCAGAGGACGGATGCTTATCGAGTACAGTTCCAGGAGCTGCATGGTTGTCTCACACGCGTGGTACAGTACGTCCGGGACCACACGGGACGACTTGTAGATGAGAGTGGTCTATTGGTAGGACATGTACTAGATGAGGTGCGTGATTTGACTCCGCACCTAGGGCCAGGACCGGCAGTGCCTCCACCTCTTAGGGCCGAGGAGGCTCCTGGGGATGAGCAGGACATGGATGTGAGCTCGGCCGGATCGGTCCAGTTAGACTAGATCTTAGACTAGATCCTTAGATGGAATTATGTACTGAAACTTATGCTAGTTTTGTTATGTTTTATATGTATGACATGTTTTGTATATAACTTTTGAACTGTGTAAATTGAACTACTTGTATAATATGTGTGATCTTGTTGGCATGAAACTTGATTTCCTTGTTAATCTTGAATTTGTGCATTTTATATTATATCTTGACATTTATGATGTAGATATTAAAATAAATTTATTCATGTTATTATAGTATATTAAATCATGAGTGGACGTGGTCGCTGTAGAGGACGTCCTCGTCATCAAGACCGGGATGAAGACGCTACCTCTAGTATGAATCCACCTTCGGGAGCTGATCCCATGATCGCAGTCTTAAATCGAATGACCGATGTTCTAATTCAGCTGGGAACTCGGCAGAACCCAGTAGCGGAGGTTGGTGGTCCTCATAGAAACCCTGCAGTTGGGGAAGATGTATCCCTGGAACGGTTCCAGAAATTTAACACCCCTAAGTTTAATGGTAGCCCAAAACCAGAAATTGCTGAAAAATGGTTAGAGGACATTGAGAAAATTTTTACTGCCCTGAAGTATACGGATGAACGGCAAGTGACATTCGCCGTGTTCCAATTGGAGGGTGCTGCCACCCCTTGGTGGAATTTAATCAACGCCAAGTGGGAAAGATATCAAACTCCAAGGACATGGGTCAACTTCACTAGAGAGTTCAAAGAGAAATATATTCTCGTGCGAGTACAAGAAAAGCGGGAAGATGAATTTTTGAAATTGAGACAAGGGTTGCTGTCTGTAGCTGAGTATGAAGCTCAGTTTACTAAACTGTCTCGTTATGCCCCGGAACTTGTAGCCACCGAACGGCGAAGAAAGAGGACATTTATCCAAGGCTTGAATTTGGAGATCCAAGACGCCCTCGCAGCTGCCACCATTGAGACGTATGAAGCTGCAGTGGAAAAAGCGCAGCAGGTGGAGGAAACTAAGTCCCTGGTCCGCACGGTGAAGGCAAGAAAACGGGGAAATACCAATGATGCTCGACCTTCAATTGGAAACTCTCCAGTCCCTAAGATGGGCAGGGGAACTGGAGGAGTGAGAATTGGGCAAGGTGCCTCGTTCGGAAGAACAAGAGGTGCACAAGTGAGAAGGGCTCTGCCAAGGAGTGAACAAAAAGAAGATACTCAAAAGGAGAAACCGTCATCAGCTGATCCTGGTGCTTGTGGATATTGTGGTAAAGGTAACCACACCGAGGAAAATTGCTGGAGAAAGAACCGGAAATGTTTACTTTGCGGCAGTGGCGAGCACAGAATAAATCAATATCCAAGACAGGTCGCTAGTGGACCGAGCACCGCTCAACCTGGACCCAAGGAAACCAATCAAGCCAGGGAGAGCGGGAATAAACGGAGAGTGCCAGCTCGTGTGTATGCCCTCGACAAGCAGGATGCCCAGGAGTCACTAGCAGTGATTGAAGATATGATTCTTGTTTTTCATCATTTGGCTAAACTGCTAGTAGACCCTGGTTCCACCCATTCCTTTGTGAACCCTCAGTTTATGACTGCTTTAGAAATACAACCTGTTGAGTTATCCTATGAATTGGAAGTGAGGACTCCGACTGGAGACCATTGCCTGACAACTAATCTTGTTTGCCAAGATTGTGAGCTTCGGGTAGGAGAAAGAAAATTTTTAACAAATCTCATAGCTTTACCTATCCGGGGTTATGATGTAATACTAGGCATGGATTGTTTGACCTGGTATAGTGCTCAACTAAATTGTGGGACGAAAGTGGTAGAGTTTAGCATACTGGGAGAACCTGTATTAAGGTTGGATGTTAAGAAAACCCTAGCTTCCTCAAATCTTCTTTCAGCCATGCAAGCTAGGAAATTGATGTTCCAAGGGGCAGTTGGATACCTTGCTTATTTAATTAATTCACTTGAGGATAAAGTGAGACTTGAGGATGTGCTGGTGGTAAAAGAATTTCCCGATGTGTTTCCCGAAGAATTAAGCTCTCTACCTCCGGAGAGAGAAGTGGAATTCAAAATAGAATTGGTACCCGGAGTATCGCCAATATCTAGAATCCCATACCGCATGTCCCCTGCAGAACTTGGGGAACTTAAGGTCCAACTCCAGGATTTGTTAGGAAGAGGATTTGTCAGGCCGAGTGTATCACCGTGGGGAGCCCCAGTATTATTTGTCAGGAAGAAAGATGGTACACTTAGGCTTTGCATTGACTATCGAGGGTTACATAATGTTACCATAAAGAATAAGTATCCTATACCTCATATTGATGAACTGTTTGATCAATTGGAAGGGGCTGTAGTATTTTCCAAGGTGGATCTCAGACAAGGATACTATCAATTGAAAATTAAGGAGGAAGATGTATCAAAAACTGCTTTTAACACTCGATATGGTCATTACGAATTTGTGGTGATGCCTTTTGGGTTAACTAATGCCCCAGCAGCTTTTATGGATTTAATGCATCGGGTTTTCAGACCATACTTAGATCAGTTCGTAGTGATTTTTATTGATGATATTTTGATCTTTTCCAAGTCCCATGGAGAGCATGAGCAACATTTGAAGATGGTACTACGAACCTTGAGAGATAACAAGTTGTATGCCAAGTTTAGTAAGTGCGAATTTTGGAAGAACCAAGTGTCATTCTTGGGTCATGTCATTTCGGGAGAAGGAATAGCGGTAGATCCATCCAAAGTAGAAGCCGGGGTTAGTTGGAAACGACTCGAGAATCCCACCGAAGTTCGTAGTTTCTTGGGGTCAGCTGGCTATTATAGGCGGTTCACTAAGGATTTTTCAAAAATAGCCACACCACTCACTGCTTTAACCCAGGAGTATGTTAAATTTAAGTGGGATGAACGGTGCGAATAGAGATTCAATGAACTCAAGAAACGATTGACATTTGCCCCAGTGCTAGCATTGCCTAATGGAAAAGAAACTTTCAGTGTGTACACAGATGCTTCACGGGAAGGCTTGGGAAGTGTGTTAATGCAAGGAAAACAAGTAGTGGCCTATGCTTCCCGTAAGTTAAAATCTCATGAAAGGAATTATCCCACACATGACCTAGAGTTAGCAGCGGTGGTTTTCGCACTGAAGAAATGGAGGCATTATTTGTATGGAGTTACCTTTGAAGTATATACAGATCATAAGAGTCCGAAATATTTGTTTTCTCAAAAAGAGTTAAATTTACGACAACGTAGATAGGTAGAGTTATTGGAGGATTACGACTGTACTATTAATTACCATCCGGGTAAAGCTAATGTTGTTGCAGATGCTTTAAGTAGGAAGGTTCAAATGGCTAGTCTGACCATCCGTGAATGGGACTTGTTGGAGCGATTGAGTGAGAGTAACCCAAGGATAGTTGGCTCTAAAGTGATTTGTGGAAACGTAAGTGCACAATCTGAATTGTTGAAACAAATCCAAGAAGCCCAAGGCAAGGATCTCACACTACAGAAGCGGATAGAGAAAGCCAAAGTGGGGAACCTACCTGAGTATAGTGTTGGACCGGAGGGACTGTTGAGATTTCGAAACCGTATCTTCATCCCAAGAGACGAAGAGTTGAAGAGAGTAATCATGGATGAGGCCCATCGTTCCAGGTACACTGTGCACCCGGGGAGTACAAAGATGTACCAAGATTTGAAGAAACTTTATTGCTGGGATAATATGAAGAGGGAAATAGCCGAGTATGTGCAAACTTGTCCTACGTGTCAGCAGGTAAAAGCTGAACATCAGAGACCGTTAGGACTACTACAACCTTTGGAAATCCCAGAGTGGAAGTGGGAGCACATTACCATGGATTTTGTTTCTGGTTTACCGAGAACCCAAAAAGGGCATGATGCAATTTGGGTAATTGTTGATCGATTGACCAAATCTGCTCATTTTCTGCCCATGAACATGACTTACCCGTTGGAAAAACTTGCTCGTATGTTCATTGATGAGGTGGTGAGACTTCATGGAATTCCAGTTAGTATTGTTTCGGACCGAGACCCTCGGTTTACTTCCCGTTTGTGGGGACAAATGCACGAAGCCTTGGGAACAAAGTTGAACTTTAGCACAGCTTACCATCCCCAGACCGATGGACAGTCCGAACGGGTGATCCAGATTTTAGAAGATATGCTACGGGCGAGTGTGATGGATTTTGGTAGCAACTGGGATCAACATGTGACTTTAATTGAGTTTTCTTACAACAATAGCTACCAATCCTCGATCCAGATGGCTCCATTTGAAGCATTGTACGGGAGAAGATGCAGAACGCCAGGCTATTGGGATGAAGTGGGTGAACGGAAAATGTTAGTGTAGCACCCTAGAAAATGCACATACAAGAGACATTTTTTTTCTTATTTAGGGTTAAGTGTTAATCCTTGATTTATTAGTCGGGAGATTTCTTGAGTTAATTAGGTTAATTAACTAAGATTTTCATTATTAAGCAAGGACATTTAAGCACTACATTTAGAATAATTTTACTTGACCATTTAATTTATATTAGAGTTTAAATTTTGCTTAATTTATTCTACTATTTTTTAGCCTTTTGACTACTTGAATTTTAGATCAATTTTACTCAAAAATTTCACTTATTTTCTTGCTTTATTTTCTTTTCCCTTACTTGAAATTTTTTTCTCTTTCTTTTCTTTTTTTTTCTTTTTGGCCAAAAATTCTTTTTCTTTTTCTTTCCCCTTAGGGCCGGTTTCTCTCTCTCTCCCTAATTTACTCTATTTTTGTTTTAATAATTTATGTCTTATTATTGTTTATATTAAGTGATAAGAGTTAATAATTTCAACCAATCAAATTAAACCAAGTTACCACACTTGCATTAAAATCTCACTTTTTGCTTTACTCTTGTGGGATTTCTATTGGTCAACCATTTTTCCACCTTTTCTTCATTTCTTTTCCAATTTTCCTAGACTATTTCTTTCTTCTTTCTTGCTCTCTTGGCCGGCCATCATCTTCTCCTTCTTCTCTCATTTTGCTCTCAACTTCTTGGACTTTTCTCTCTTAAGTTTGGTTAAATCCACCATAGAAAGTGAGGTTTTCTTCTTCCTAAGCAAGGTTCTAAGCTTGTTTAAGGTATGTACTATGAACTTTTGCAATTACTTTCAAGTTTTATTTAGTTTTGTTCAAGTTTTATACTAAGAATTTGATAGTAGTACTTGAAGATTTAAGATTGAACTGAAAAATACTTAAACAGTCATGCTCGACCAATTTTAGTAAAACTTTCATAACTTGGTGTAGATAGCTTGGATTCGAATGATTCTTGTTGTTTTAGAAACTAGATTCATAGGGATTTCAAACGGTATATAGCTTGCACGGTGGTTCATTGTGTATTAACCGCAGAAAGCTTGCAAAGTTGGCTGAAAATTCGGTTCTGCGTAAACAGTTTTGATGAAGAGCCAACTTGGGGGCTAATTTTGAACCTGTTCTAGTTGGAATTTTAAGTGATGATCTTCACGAAAGTTGTAGCCCTATAAACTTACTTTCAAACCATGCAATCACAATTCCCTGGTTCTTGGTGGATTGACACCCACAAGGGCACGAAGTTAGCTGAAAACCAACCCTGTGCAAATTTGGGTGATGATTCTTGGAGTAGGAATTTTGAATTTAAGTGGAATTTTGATTGAATTTGAACATGAGTTGAATATAAAAGTTGTAGAACTTGTTGAATTGGGTTGGATTGTTGAATTTTCTTGCAGGGAAAAATTTTGGTTAGTTCGATTTTAAGGGGAAATGCTGCCGAAATTTTGGTAGAATTAAAAGAAGAAAAATTGATAAGTGAGATTTTAAGCCTAGAATAGGTTCAATTGAAGGAAATTGAAGTGTAGAAATTTTTAGAAATGATCTAGTGATAGATTAGACTTTCTTAGAATAAGTAAACCCTAAAACCAAAACCCTAGAAGTAAGTGCGGTATTTTCTTGACTTTTTCTTACTAAATTTACTAGGGTTTTAATTGAGTTTTTATGTTATTATTTCTTTTAAATTTCAGGGTCCGAAAACACATCACGACCATTTCACGAGATATTTTCTTAGGCTTTCAAGGTGAGTGTCTTTATGTGTGCATGATGCATGTAATGTGCTATTTCCATTTTGTAAATATTATGCCATGACTGCAATCGCTATGTGATTAAATGTGCTATTTGAGGAAAGATGTGTACTTTATCGCATCTATTCCGCAACGTGTTACCTGCTTTCATTACCCAATGTGTTACTTGTGCTTGAGACGTCCATGACTAACTTCACCGTTATTTCACGGATGGTCAACCCGGCTGCACGTGGGAGGACATAAGGTGTTGGGTGTTTTAGGGTTTGATGTTCTTTCCCTTTTGAGTTGTAAATCCTCAAAGAGGCCAACTCCGGATTGAACCTGCTTGCTTGTTGGCCCTCCAGGGTTGAGAATATCTCCCTGGATGTGGTAGCCTGTACGGAGGTTATAAGGTGAACGGTGGTTAGGGTTCTTGCTTGCTTGCTTGATAATACTGGCATGACTCTTGATACAGACTTGAGCTATTATCTCAGTCCTAACATTGTGATTTCATGGTCAGTGCATGCTCTTCCTGCGGTTAAGCTTGCTTCCGTAGATGAGCCCCGTATCCGCCATTGACTATTTGTTAATTGAAATGTTCATAACTTGTCTACTTAAATTGTCAATTATTTTTTTCAATAAAATAATAGATTTGTGAAATGATTGCATGACTCCAATACTCACTGGGCTATTATAGCTCATTCCATTTTATTTGTTTTCCTTTACTCAGGTCACCTGAAAAATTAAAACTGGACCAACTAATTTTGATTATTACAAAAGTTTCAGTTATTGTAATAGCCGAACTGTGTTAGGCTATTTTTGTGAAAATCATGTATATTATGACACATATACTTTTGATGTGAATTGTACCTTATGTTAAATAAAATGAGTGTATTTTATTTATTTCATTTTATTTTAGTTATTTTATTTTAAGTTAAGTACACTCGGACGTTTGCGTGAGTGCGTATCGAGACCTGGTGAGAGCTAGGCAGGCAGTCCACTAAGCCCTTTGGTGCGCCTCTGGGTAAGGTGGGCTGTCACAGTTAGGTCCTGAAAAAGTACCCTGGATAGAAGAGGCTTATGAGAAAGTTAAGTTAATACAGCAACGACTTCAAGCTGCTCAAAGTCGACAGAAAAGTTATGCTGATACTCGAAGGAAAGAGCTGGAGTTCGAAGTTGGAGATGAAGTATTTCTCAAGATTTCTTCATTTAAAGGTGGTATCCAGTTTGGGAAAAAGAAGAAACTTCAACCAAGATACATGGGACCATTCAAAATCGTTAAGCGTATCGGAAATGTTGCTTATCAATTGGACTTGCCTTCAAAGTTATCAAAAATGCACAATGTCTTCCATGTGTCGGTTTTGAAAAAATACCACCCGGATCCAAGGCACGTGCTTCAAACCGATGAAATTGAGCTTGATGAAACTTTGACATATGAAGAGCAACCAGTTCAAATCCTGGACCGTAAAGTAAAAGAACTGAGAAATAAACAAATTCCTCTTGTCAAGATCCCGTGGAAGCATCATGACCTAGAAGAAGCCACGTGGGAGACAGAAGAAGAAATGCGGAGAAATTATCCCAAGCTCTTTGAAAATCCAGGTAGAATTTCAAGGACGAAATTCTTTTAAGGGGGGGAGGATGTAACACCCTAGAAATGCACTTACAAGAGACATTTTTTTTTCTTATTTAGGGTTAAGTGTTAAACCTTGATTTATTAGTTAGAAGATTTCTTGAGTTAATTAGGTTAATTAGCTAAGATTTTCATTTTGAAGCAAGAACACTTAAGTACTAAAGTTAGAATAATTTTACTTGACCATTTAATTTATATTGGTGTTTAAATTTTGATTAGCTCATTTTACTATTTTCTAGTCTTTTGACTACTTGAATTTTTGCTCAATTTTACTCAAAAATTTCACTTATTTTCTTGCTTTATTTTCTTTTCCCTTGGCTGAAATTTTTTCTCTCTTTTCTTTTTTTTTTCTTGGCCGAAAATCCTTCTCTCTTTTCTTTTCTTTTTTTGGCCGAAATTTCTTTTCTTTTCTTTCTTCTTGTGGCCGGTTCTCTCTCTCCCTATTTTACTCTCTTTTTGCTTTAATAATTTATGTCTTATTATTGCTTATATTAAGTGATAAGAGTTAATAATCTCCACCAATCAAATTAATCCAAGTTACTACTCTTGCATTAAAAGCTCACCTTTTTGCTTTACTCTTGTGAGGTTTTAATTGGCTAACCATTTTCCCACCTTTTCTTCATTTCTTTTCCAATTTTCCTAGACTATTTCTTTCTCTTTCTTCTCCCTCTTGGCCGGCCATCTTCTTTCTTCTTCTTCTCTCATTTTTTCTCTCAACTTCTTGGACTTTTCTCTCTTAATTTTGGGTAAACCCACCATAGGAAGTGAGTTTCTTTCCTTTCTAAGCAAAGTTCTAAGCATGTCTAAGGTATTTACTATGAACTTTTCTTATTGATTTCATGTTTTAATTAGTTTTTATGCAAGTTTAAGACCAAGTTTCTTGTTGATACTACTTGGAGAAATTAGTTAGAATTGGAGATTTACTTGTTAGATAAGATGTTCTTGTGGTTAGATAGACTAGTATATGGCCTTTAAACCTTGAAATTTCATGTTTTAGATGTTGTTTGGTTGATGATTCTTGGGGTAAAATCCTTGGAACTTAGTGGAATTTTGATTGAATTTGAACTTGAGTTGAATATAAAAGTTGTAGAACTTGTTGAATTGGGTTGGATTGTTGAATTTTCTTGCTGGGAAAAAATTTGGATTAGTCCGATTTTAAGGGGAAATGCTGCCGAAATTTTTGTAGAATTAAAAGAAGAAAAATTGATAAGTGAGATTTTAAGCCTAGAATGTATTCTATTGAAGGAAATTGAAGTGTAGGAATTTTTAGAAATGATCTAGTGATAGATTAGACTTTCTTAGAATAAGTAAACTCTAAACCCTAGAAACCCTAAAACCAAAACCCTAGAAATAAGTGGGGTATTTTCTTGAATTTTTCTTACTAAATTTACTAGGATTTTAATTGAGTTTTTATGTTATTATTTCTTTTAAATTGCAGGGTCCGAAAACACATCATGACCATTTCACGAGATATTTTCCTAGGCTTTCAAGGTGAGTGTCCTTATGTGTGCATGATGCATGAAATGTGATATTTTATTTGATAAATATTATGCTAAGATTGAAATCACTATGTGAGTACATGTGCTACTTGAGGAAAGATGTGTACTTTATCACATCTATTCCGCAATGTGTTACTTGCTTTCATTGACCAATGTGTTAATTGTGTGTGAGACTACCGTGACTAACTTCATCGTTATTTCACGGATAGTCAACCCGGCTGCACGTGGGAGGACATAAGGTGCTGGGTGTTTTAGGGCGTGATGTTCTTTTCCTTTTGAGTTGTGAATCCTCAAAGAGGCCAACTCCGGATTGAACTTTCTTGATTGCTTGTTGGCCCTCCAGGGTTGAGATTTTCTCCCCTGGATGTGGTAGCTTGTACGGAGGTTATAAGGTGATTGGCGGTTAGGGTTTGTGCTTGATAAAACTGATATGTTCTTTGATAAAGACCTGAGCTATTATCTCGGTCCAAATATCATGGCTACATGATCAGTACTTGCTTTTCTGCGGTTGAGCTTGCTCCCGTAGTTGAGCCTTGTATCCTCCTTTGACTACATGTTAAATTAAATTGTTCATATCTTGATTTATTAATTAATTGCTCGATTATTTCAATTACTAAAATAATGAGTTCTTGATATGATTGCATGACTTGGACATTCACTGGGCTATTATAGCTCATTCCATTTTATTTGTTGTCCTTTACTCAAGTTACCTGAAAAATTAAAGCTGGATCAATTGGTTTTTGATTATTATAGATGTTTCAGTTATTGTAATAGCCGAACTGTGTTAGGCTATTTTTGTGAAAATCATATATATTATGACACGTAAACTTTTGATATGAATTGTACCTTATGTTAAATAAAATGAGTGTATGTTATTTATTCCATTTTATTTTAGTTTATTTTATTTTAAGATAAGTACACTCGGACGTTTGCATGAGTGCATAAATCGAGACCAGGCGAGAGCTAGGCAGGCAATCCGCTAAGCCCTTTGGTGCGCCTCTGGGTAAGGTGGGGCTGCCACATCACCACTCCTTAATAGGAGAGTATATCCCTTTATGGCCACTTGTTGGAAATATTAACTCACAAATCTTCTGCAGAAGTGATAGTATAACTTGGCAGTAGTTTCAAGGTTATACATCATGGGGAGTTATATTTCTGGAACAAGAAAATATAAATTAGTCATTTAATAGTATGTACTATAATTTTAGACTAATTGGGATATAGTGTGGTGAAAGTATATTAATTACACGACAGCATTGTCACTGAAGGGTATGGTCAACCATATGACTTTCCTATTCACTTGGGTGGTCATGATGCATTGCTAGACGCCACTCATGATCTATAAGTATGAATTGATTAATTAGATAATTAATGATAAATTAAAGTGTTTAATTTATCTAGCTCAATTAATGAGTTATAATTTATACTTATTGCCAACGTGAATGGAACCTAATGGGTCACACACATAAAGAACAAAATCTTTGGGTTAAAATGTAATTAAGACAAGTATGAGATACTTATGGGGTTAATTTATGAGATAAATTAACTTAAAGGACTTATTTATAAATATTCTAAATCTTGTAGGTAGTTAGTTTCCTAAAAGAAATAAAGTAACTAATTGGTTTCCTTATGGAATAGATTTCCTAAAGGAGAAGGTTTAGCTTAAAGTAAGTTACCTAAACCTTCTTGGTTTCCAATTAGCTTTATTTCCTAAAAGACTAGAATACTTCTTCTATAAATAGGTTCATGCTTTGACTCTTGAATTATTATTGCAACACAAAAGAAAACTAGTGAGAGAAAATAGAAGAAAGAAAAGTCACGCCTCTTTCTCTCTCTAGGCGTCTCTCTCTCTTTGTCTCCTAATTGTTAGATTTTTCTTCTTCTTGTGTTCTTAAATAATTCAAGGGAGCTAGCACTCAAAAATCAAAGCAAGCAAGCCTACAAGGTTCCCAAAGAAGTTGTTCGTGTGGATATCGTTAGAGGCTCTATGCTTGGAGGGCTTTTTGTGGTAGATCTAACATCTTCTTCGAAGGATCTTTGCCTAGTAGCATATAAATCTTCTGTGCTTAAGGTAATCTTCATGTAAACCTCCTTGATAATCATATAGATATGTAAAGAGATCCAGGGTTAAGGTAATAAATTTTTATTTTTTGGCTGCGTTACCTATGCTATTACCTTATAGAAAGGCTTCAAGAACTTGTATTCCTTCCACAAAAGTTGCTACAAGGGTTTTTGAACAAGGAATTTCTCCAACTCAAAATATATTTATTATGACTATGAGAATTCTAGCAATTCTCTACAGATTCTCTAACTTCGCATCTCCCTAACTCTTTACAAATGACTTCTATTTATAGACAAGGATCCTACAAGTTAGTTTCTAACTTGCTACTACATTCAATGCATGGGAATGATGAAGATCCTTCTTGATGGTCTTTCTTGGCATAAAAGTCTTCATCTGTACTCCCAATGAAATCTACAACTTGCAGAACTCTATATGCAGCTAAAAAGTCTGCAAAAATAGTTGGAAGAGGAAGCAAGTTGCAGCAGCTTAAAACTAACAGTCGGTGACGATTCATGGGTCACGATTCGCGGATGGTGGTCTGCGGATCACGACCCGTGGATGCCAATACTTGGGCCCACTTGTGTCAAATTTTGCCGAGTTGTTATTGCATGTGTTCTGGTCCTTGTTCATGCATTTCCACGCATTTTTGCTGAATTTTCCACTTTTTCCAATTTTGCACAATTAATTTTCCAATGATTCTCCAATTTGTTCAATCCACTTAATCACCTCGATTTTGATCCTATTTGACTTCCATTGATCCCAATTGAGATTAAGTGTGATGAAGCTACAAATATATAAAAAATTTTTGCATTAAATAGTTCAAAGTAACAAATTAGAGTCAAAACCTTAATTCTGGGAAAGAAAATCCTAATTTATAAAAATAAGTTATTTGAAGCCAAAAATATTATAATTCTACTAGAAATACATGATAACATATATACTAATCTTGGCAAATTTTTGACTTATCAACTTTTCGGGTGACTTGGTACACCCTAACTCAATACCAAGTGGCGACTCCATTTTTTTTAACAAAACGCTTTTTCAAAAATTAGTTGGCCAAAACTGTCACACTTTTAGTCCTGACCTTATTTTATTTTAAAGTACCATTCTTCCTAAATAACACTTTTACACTAAAAACTTGATTTTTTCTCACACACGCATGGTTTTTCCAAAAACTTTCTTTTCAAAAAGGGTCATCGGACCGGGTCGCCTTTTTGGAGCGCGACAGTCACGGACTGTACCATGGCATGTTTTTTTGGAACGCGATAGTTATTCTTAACCATTCCTTGTGGGTTTGATCCTAGTCTCCTGTAGACACCAAATTTTGACACACCTCTTGTAAATATATGTGTGTGTTACTTTATTTAGGGGGTATTTTTGATTTTCAGGGGCCAATTGTAATTTTTGTGCACATTATGACTAATTCGTCACATCAAGGGCAAAATGGTAATTTCACCATGTAAATATTATTTATTTATTTATTTTATTTTATTTCCTAAATATACAATTGTATTATTTTATCATTATTTATAATTTTAATAATTTTTAAGAGTCATTTATGATTTATTTAAAATTTTAGTATTTTTAACTTAATAGCACGTTTCTCAATGCATTTTTTTACGAGAATTTTTAAGTGAAAAATTTCATATATGTATTTTGTATATTTATAAATTTTCTGTAAAAATTACATGATTTTTAGAAGTCATTTAGTATTTATTTATTTTTTGTCTTTTTTGACTATTAAGGGCACGTTTCCCAAGAATGCGTCAATCTTAAAATTTTTGAGTGAAAATTATACTATGTGCGTTTCATGGGATAATATATTTTGTGTAAAATTTTTGTGATTTTTAAAAGTCATTTAGTATTTTTGTGATTTTTATAATTTTTATCATATTATGTCACGCTTTCCAATGCACTTTTATCTAAGAATTTTGTGTGTGAAATATTTTATGTGTGCATTTAACATTTATGGTTTTATGTAAAAAATATATATATTTAATAATTTTTAAACACTATTTGGTGCTTATTTCGAATTATGTTTTTTTGTCTATGACATATTTTCTTTAATGGTGAATTAATTTTAAAATTGTAATTTTTATTATTATTAAATTTTCTTTTTCCAATAATGCTAAATTTTAGTTTTAGTTCTATTTTATTTATTATTATTATTATTTTTAATTCTAGGGAGTCCATAGGTTTTATTTTTATTCCATTTTCTTCATTTTCTTACAATTTTATCTTTCCAAAATTCTCCAAAAAAAAAAAAAAAAGGGAATTGAACAGTAGCAGCGTTGCTGCTGCTACTGTTGCATCTGCAATTGGTAAGCACCATCATTTTTTACAGACATCCTATGCCTACCAACCTCACTCTCTAATCCCATCCATCATCCCTCACCTAACCTACCAAATTTCAGAGATTTTTCACAAAAATTTGGTTTTCACCATTCACACACTCAATCCTCACTACACAGACCTCTCCCTTCTTCCCTCTTTCAGCCTTCCCAGACCACATTACACTTCTCACAAACTTCACAGCTCCTTCCATTCACAAACACAAAAAAACACACAGCACGCAACACTCATCCTCCCTCTCTCGGTCTCTCTCACTCTCATTTTGCACACACTTCCCTCTGCCTCCCCTTCCCTCTGCCAGACCAGACACCACCTGCACAACATACACACACTCTCTTCACTCACAGACAACAAAAACACACACTTCACTCACTCTCCCTCTCGGCCAAATACACCTGCAAAACACACACAAACACTGCAAAACGCACACACAAACACATCACTCAGACAAACACATCACTCATACAAACACTCACAACTCCACTCTTTGCCTCCCTCTCTTCACTCACAGACTCACAGCTCACTCACTCACACATAGAAACACACCTGCATACTCCTCCTCCTCCTCTCGATCATCTCATCCTCTCTATCTCTACCTCACGACCTGCACACAAACACACCCCTCACATTCACACAGTCACAAAACGCACACAATAGCACACAATCAGTCACAGACACTACCTCAGATTCAGATACACCCCTGCATACACAATTCTAGCACACACACAACACACAAGCAAAACACACACATACGCACAAACACACACAATACACACCTAAAGAAAAAAAAAAGACGGGAAAAACAGGCAGCACAACATCACACGCAACAGCCCACCATCAACTGGCCACCCTCAATTGGGCCACAAACCACCGCCGGATTCTCACTTGACAGGTAACTACTTTGGCCCTCATCTTTTCATTTTCTGCAATCCAAATTTGTGGTTAGATGTCATCACAAAAAACATATATATAATAATAATAATAATAACAACAATAAAATTCGATTGAGAAATTAGGGCTTTAATTTTTGGTATTTGGGAAATTTCGACTGAAAGAGAGAGAGGCTGATGGAGAGAGATATTGGATAGAGAGAATGAGAGAGAGTTCGACGGGGAGAGGTTGAGAGAGGGCCGAACGGAGAAGAGAGAGAAAGACAAAGAAATCGAACGAGAGAGAGAAAGAGAGGATCGGGGAAAGGGAAGGGGAAGAACTAGGGAAGAACCAGGGGAGAAAAAAGGGGAAAAGAGAAAGAAAAAGAAAAAAGGGAAGAGACGAAATCTGGGAAGAAGAAAAGGGGGAAGAGAAAAAAAAAAAGAAAGAAAAGAGAGAAAAAGAAAGAAAGAAAAAAAAAGAGAAAAGAAAAAAACTGGGTAAAAAAAAAAAAGTTTTTAGTGAAACTACATCGTTTTGACGTAGTTTCACTTAAAACTACGTCGTTTTGGTTAGTTAGTTTTTTAATTTATTTTTAATTAATAATAGGTATTTATTTTATAGTCCTTATACTTTCATTAATGCTATTGTGGCCTTGGAAATGTTTGATTTGTGCATTTAAATTTTTGTTTATTGTAGATTGACCCCCATAATTTTATTTTCTTTTCGATTAGGTCCCAATTAATTGCATTTAGGTCCCCCGACTTCTAGATAATTATAATTTTTGCCCCTATATTTTTCAATTTTTCATTTTGACCCCCATATTTTGTAATTACATTTGACCCCTAGATTTTTCTGGAATTGCCTTTTTACCCTCCAATATTTCTGAAAATTGCAATTTTACCTCCCAAGCTTGTTATTATTGTATTTTAGGCTTTAAATGTTGCTAGAAATTATAAATTTGCTCCCTCATGTTGTTGAAAATTACATCTTTGCCCTTATACATTGCTGGAAATTCTATTTTTGCCCTAGAATGCTTGCTGGAATTTTATTTTTGTCTCCCCAACCTTGCTGAAATTTTATTTAAGTCACTATACTTGCTGGAATTTTATTTTTGGCCCCCTATTGCTGCTGGAATTTATATTTTAGTCCTTTTATGTTACTGGAATTTGTTTTAAAACTTCCATTAACCGTTGGAAATTGTATTTTAGTCTTTTATTTGTTGCTGGAACTTATATTCTAATACTTATAGCTGCTGGAATTTTTTATTCTAGCCCTTTTATATAGTTGAAAATGGCAATTTGACCCTATATATTGCTGTAAATTATGTATTATTTAATGACTTTGCTGAAATTATATTCTTGGCCTTAAGTATTGCTGAAAATTTTTATTTTTGGGCATTATACTTGCTGAAAATTACATTTTAGCCTTGAAATTTGTTGTAAACTTTACCTTAATTAGGGTTTAAAATTATAATTTTACCCTTTTATTTGTTGTAAATTACATTTTCACTTTAGAATGTTGCCTAAATTTCTATTTTTAATCCAAATCTTATAATATTTTATTTTTGCCAAAAAAATTAATTAAAATTAATTAAGTCCTCAAAGCTTTAAATTATTTATTTTCACATTTTTTTATTATTTATTTTATCAAATTTATAATTAATATTCTAAAATTGGGTCTTGCTAGTCTAATTAATGTTCAAATTAGTTTCTTTGTTTTCCTTTTAGTTATTTTAATAATTCTTATTTGGGGTGTTAAAAGTTTAAGTATGTATTATTGTATTTTATCTTCTATTATTATTATTTCTTTATTTTCGTTGTTTTTCTTTATTTATTTATTTACTTATTTATTTTTACTTAAACAATTTTCATTTTTCTTCTTAAATAATTAATTATTATTATAATTATTTTCTTTCTCTTATTTTGTTTATTATTGCTATAATTGTTTGAATTATCGTAGTATGTTCATAGTGATCAATATGAAATTATTTAATTAGTAATTTATTTATTAAATAATGGTACCTTAATAAGTTTGTTCATGTTGTTAGCATTTGTACCGAGTCCTCGAATGAGAGGTATCCCTATTACCCTTTCAATACTTCTTTGTGTGCTCTTACGTGCTCCTATATGTTTTCTATGTGTTTTCATGTATTTTTGTGCTTATAATTTTTGTCCATGTGTGAGTGTTTATTTATTTATGTTATATTATTTACTCAAATTTAATTTTTGATTATTCAAAAAAATGTAATAGATAGGTAATATTCTATTTAGCAAAAATTTTTGTATTTAGATAGTTAATGTAATAGATAGTTTATGTGTTATCTATTTAATAAAAATCTTATGTATTTTAGATAGAAAATGTAATAGACAGGCTAGATAGGTTACCTTTTATTTTTATTTCTTTAGATTGTAATTAGGCTTCTTAGATGTAATAGTTAGGGCTTTTGTATGTTATGTGTGCTATGTGCTTATGTGTTTTATTTGCTTTTCTTTAGGACTTTGCATCTAAAATATCATGCTTATGTGTTATGTGCTCCTATGTGCTATTATGTGCTTTTATGTGATTATTGCTTCAATCTATGCTTTATTTATTTACTTGCTTTATTATTATATATGTGTATTGTCGCCACACTAGTCCAACGCTAGTTGTGGTTAATTTTGGTTTCTTCGCTATTCCAACGCTAGCGGAGAATTTTTAGAAAATAGGCTAGTCCAATGCTAAGCTTTTAGGTCATTTTAGTATTAGAATCATTTATCGTGTGCATTTCATGACATTTCACACACATTTTATCCTTTTTAGGTCTTTTTTCCATTTTTCTATGATTTTTATATATATACTGCTATCACTTATTATCTATTTTAACATCTATTTAGTGCATAACATTTAGATTCCACTACACATAGAATTCTAGGTCATTTGTGTGATTTGACTAGAAATAGTCATCTACTCACGTGGGAAGCGATGGCGTACATGTCGTTCCCCTCCTCCGTGAGTAGGAACAGTTAGTCACGAGTCCATTAGTCTCTCCGTACCCGTCATGTTGCATCCCTACTTTCTTTGTTCACTTACTATATATACTACTATTTTCTTTTCTTTTGCATTCCATTTTGCATCCTACACTCGTGACTCCATCGAGGTCTAGACTTCGGGTTTCGCAATTAATGCGGTAATTCCGACTAAACCTCAATGGAACATTTTGTCCCTTAACGATATTCATTTTAGGACTAGATTTGCATTCATATAGTTGCATCCAAATGCGATAAAATCTTAGGGTTATATTAGGAAAATTTAGACTAAACCTCGCAACTAGTTTCGGCTAGGTTGAAAGGGTGCCTTAGGCGCGAGCCTTTGCCTTCCCTTTCTTCAACTGTGACTCCCGAACCTTTTTCTCTTGTTTTCAAAGACCTGGAGTTGTCTAAAAGGGTTTTTCTTGTTTTTCCTATATTTTTTCCAAAAATCATTTCTTTAAATAAATCATTCTTAATTTTCTTACCTCTTATAAAATATTTTTGGGTGACTTGGTACACCAAAACTCAATACCAAGTGGCGACTCCTTTTTACTAAAAACCCTTTTTAGACTCTATTTTCGGGCCCAAAAACCGTCGCATTTTCAAAGTCCCATTTTAGGCCCTTTTTCTTTTATTTTAAAAATAAAGCATTTGTTTGTCACATTTTTATCGAATCATCTTTTACAAAGCATTTTCTAAAAAATTATTTTTACAAAAATTTGCACGCTTCTTTTTCCAATAAATAAAATCACATTTAATTCTTCCTTTTCTTTTTTTCCAAACATCTAACGCTTTCTATTTATTTTTGAAAAAATGGGGTGCGACATCTCCTATACTCGATAGTGACCTGTTCTCTTGCAGAAATAAGGTAATTAGGCAGTTTTAATTCAATAGGTTAATTGCATTTAGAATCTTTTCATAGCCTAATTACGAGCCCGTCAAGTTTTTCGCGCCATTGCCGGGGAGCAGTGTTTAGGATATTAGATCTAGTAATTACTCTATTAATTTAGGCTTTTATTTTAGCTTGTTTTTGGTTTTCTTCAATCTTTCTTCTTAGGTGTAATTATTGTGAGCGTGGTAGTATATACATAGAGCTTTGAAATTGGTGTTTCCTTCTGACCTAGAGACAGAGTGTACTGTTAGGAAGTTTAGAAAACAACAAACTGAACAAGTAGTTGAGGATTTTAAGGAAGCTAGGAGTGAACTAGTGCTTGAATTTGAAGAGGAAAACTCCAAATTAAATCTTCCTTTGTTGCAAATGGTTGAGGATAGGGTGTTGAGAGATTTTGCATTGCCTAATGGGACTGGTGACCAATCGAGCATTGCAAGACCTATACTCAATGCAAATAATTTTGAAATCCAGCATTAATTCAAATATAGTCCAACAAGAGCAGTCTGGAGGAACTTGAAGATCATGAGGTCTAAATCACCTTTGTTTTGATGATTATCAAAACCTATGACGAAGCACAATAATGTGTTTAATAAGTGTTCGTTGCAGTTGGAAGCAAAAATGTTGAAAAAGACAACAAAATAGTCATATGGAATCCCATCTAGACGTATCAGGTGTAAGGTAATAGCATAGGTAACGCAGCGGAAAAATAAAAATTGATTACCTTAACCATGGATCTCTTTGACATATCTATATGATTAACAAGGGGGTTTGCATGAAAATTACCTTAAGCACAGAAGATTTCTATGCTTCTAGGCAAAGATCCTTCGAAGAAGATGTTAGATCTACCACGAAAAGCCCTCCAAGCGTAGAGCCTCTAACGATATCCACACGAACAACTTCTTTGGGAACCTTGTAGGCTTGCTTGCTTTGACTTTTGAGTGCTAGCTCCCTTGAATTATTAAGAACACAAGAAGAAGAAAAACCTAACCCTTAGGAGAGAGAGAAGAGAGACGCCTAGAGAGAGAAAGAGGCGTGCTTTTTCTCTTCAATTTTCTCTCACTAGTTTTCTTTTGTGCTAGCAATAATAATATTCAAGAGTCAAAGCATGAACCTATTTATAGAGGAAGTATTCTAGTCTTTTAGGAAATAAAGCTAATTAGAAACCAAGAAGGTTTAGGCAACTTACTTTAAGCTAATCCTTCTCCTTTAGGAAATCTATTCCATAAGGAAACCAATTAGTTACTTTATTTCTTTTAGGAAACTAATTTCCTGCAAGACTTAGAATATTTATAAATAAGTCCTTTAAGTTAATTTATCTCATAAATTAACCCCATAAGTATCTCATACTTATCTTAATTACATTTTAACCCAAAGATTTTGTTCTTTATGTGTGTGACCCATTAGGTTCCATTCACGTTGGCAATAAGTATAAATTATAACTCATTAATTGAGCTAGATAAATTAAACACTTTTAATTTATCATTAATTCACTAATTAATCAATTCATACTTATAGATCATGAGTGGCGTCTAGCAATGCATCATGACCACCCAAGTGAATAGGAAAGTCATATGGTAGACCATACCCTTCAATGACAATGTTACCGTGTAATTAATATCCTTTCACCACACTATATCCCAATTAGTCTAAAAGTATAGTGCATACTTTTAAATGACTAATTTACATTTTCTTGTTCCAAAAATATAACTCTCCATGATGTATAACCTTGAAACTACTTCCAAGTTATACTATCACTTCTGCAGAAGATTTATGAGTTAATATTTCCAACAAGTGGCCATTAAGGGATATACTCTCCTATTAAGGAGTGGTGAATCCTATATTGATTACTCACTATCTTTCCATGCTTCAAACTATACCCAATCTCTAACCTATGAGCTACCCTTTTACGGGCACCGAGGAATAGAGTCAAAGTATAGCAATCCACACTCAAGATACTATGGTAATCTCAAGTCAAAGGATCACTTACACCATTGCCATTAAGAGTTCAACTATTGGCACTATAGTTGAAACTCTTGGCGGATCAATCCAATGAACTTGTTCTCAAACAAGCATCCACATACTAGCTTAAGTGTCACGCACACCATAGTCAATGAGATCAACTACTACTTACCATAAGTAGAGGCAAAGTATGTGCTAGTCTATCCGTATTAATGATGTCCAATCTCATTAATACTATGACTAGGGATATTTAAGAATATGACTTTATGTATTAGAGTCTCATAATTGTAACCCTTACAATCTCTAATACACAGTCAATATTCTAAGGACTTTATCAATCAAACAAGTAACATGGAAATACAAGTATAGATGATAAAGAAAAATACCACATGGATAAATATAACATAAATAAGTGTAAAAAAAAACACCTTAAACCATCTTGGTTTTAGGGCATACACTAACAAACTCCCACTTGCACTAAAACCAATCACTCATTTGTTTTAGGCCAAAAGCATTTACATGAGCATCATGCTTTTTCTGGGACAAGGCCTTAGTGAGATGATCAGCTATATTGTCATCAGTGGGAACCTTTTCTATCTTTACATCATTCCTACCAACTATTTCTCTAATAAGATGGTAGCGCCTAAGTACGTGTTTGGATCGTTGATGAGACCTAGGTTCCTTTGCTTGGGCTATGGCACCATTGTTGTCACAATACAAAGGTATAGGATCAACAATGGAAGGAACCACTCCTAGCTCGGTGACGAACTTCTTGATCCAAACAGCCTCTTTTGTAGCTTCAGAAGCAGCAATGTACTCGGCTTCAGTTGTAGAATCAGCGGTAGTTTCTTGCTTCGAACTCTTCCAGCTCACAGCACCACCATTTAACGTGAATATAAATCCAGATTGCGACTTACTATCATCCTTGTCTGACTGAAAACTAGCATCAGTGAAACCACACACTTCTAAAGTGTGTCCTCCATAAACCAAGAATAATTCTTTAGTTCTTCTCAAGTACTTAAGAATACTCTTGACAGCTACCCAGTGACCCTCACCAGGGTTAGCTTGGAATCTGCTCGTAACACTTAGAGCATAGGAGACGTCGGGTCTCGTACATAGCATAGCATACATAATGGATCCTATTGCCGAGGCATAAGGAACCTTTTGCATGCTATCAATCTCGACAGGTGTCTTAGGACACATGTCTCTCGAAAGAGTAATCCCATGTCTCATAGGTAAGTACCCTTTCTTCGATTGCTCCATGCTAAACCTCTTTAGCATCTTGTCTATGTATGTCGATTGACTGAGACCAAGCAACCTCTTGGATCTATCTCTATAGATCCTAATTCCCAGAATATAGGTTGCCTCTCCTAAATCTTTCATGGAGAAACTCTTGGACAGCCATACCTTTACGGTTTGTAGTAAAGGTATGTCGTTTCCCATCAACAATATGTCATCCACATAAAGTATTAAGAAAACGACAGCGCTCCCACTCACCTTCTTGTATACACAAGGCTCGTCTTCATTCTTAAGAAAACCAAACTCTTTGATTGTCTCATCAAAACGAATGTTCCAACTCCTTGAAGCTTGCTTGAGTCCATAAATAGACTTTTGTAGCTTGCATACCTTATGACTATCAATGGAGTCAAAACCCTCAGGTTGTGTCATGTACACATCCTCTTGCAAATTCCCGTTAAGGAATGCAGTCTTGACATCCATTTGCCAAATCTCATAGTCATAATAAGCAGCTATGGCAAGCAAAATCCTTATAGATTTAAGCATAGCTACCTGGCGAAAAAGTTTCTTCAAAGTCAATTCCTTGCCTTTGTTTATAACCTTTTGCCACTAACCTTGCTTTATAGGTAACAATATTACCATCCATGTCAGTCTTTCTTTTAAAGACCCACTTGCACCCTATGGGTTTTATTCCTTCAGGTGGCTCGACCAAGGTCCATACCTTGTTCTCGTACATGGAATCCATTTCGGATTTCATGGCTTCGCGCCATTTCAAAGAGTCTACATTAGACATAGCTTCTTCGTAGCTAGTAGGGTCATCATCATCTATGACCAACACATCATTGCTCTCACTAATGAGAAATCCATATCTCTCAGGAGCATAACGTGTTCTACTAGATCTTCGAAGTTCTTGTGTAACTTGAGCTTCCGACTGCGCCTCATCAACATGTGGCATAAGCTCTTGTTCCAACTGTTGACTACTTTGTGGTTCTTGAATTTCTTCAAGTTCTACTTTGCTCCCACTACTTCTTTCAAGAATAAACAATTTTTCTAGAAAAGTAGCATGTCTTGAAACAAACACCTTTTGCTCAAGGGGATTGTAGAAGTAGTATCCACGACTCTCTCTAGGATACCCCACAAACAAGCATTTGTCAGACTTAGCCTCTAGCTTGTCTGACATGTTCCGCTTCACATAAGCAGAACATCCCCAAATCTTTAAATGATTAAGATTTGGTTTCTTACCATACCAAATCTCATAAGGTGTGGTATCAACAGATTTTGATGGAACACGGTTGAGTATATAGGAGGCGGAATCTAAGGCATATCCCAAAACGAACTAGGAAGTGATGCATGGCCCATCATGGAACGTACCATATCTAATAAAGTACGATTTCTCCTTTCAGACACACCATTTAGTTGTGGCGTGTATGGAGGAGTCCATTGAGGAATAATCCCATTTTCCTCTAGATATAGTTGGAACTCTTGACTTAAGTATTCTCCACCTCGATCAGATCTAAGTGTTTTGATACTCTTGCCAAGTTGTTTCTCAACTTCAACTTTAAAGACTTTGAACTTTTCAAAGGCCTCGGATTTGTGCTTCATTAGAAACACATAACCATATCTAGAATGGTCATCCGTGAAAGTGATGAAGTAGGAGAAACCACCTCTAGCATGGATCGACATTGGGCCACAAACATCAGTATGTATAAGCCCAAGAAGATCACTAGCACGTTCACCCTTTCCAGAAAAAGGTGTCTTGGTCATCTTACCAAGTAAACAAGATTCGCATGTCCCAAATGATTCATAATCAAATGAGTCCAAGTATCCATTTTTATGTAACTTGGATATGCGTTTCTCATTTACATGACCAAGTCTACAATGCCAAAGGTATGTTTGGTTAACAATATCTAATTTTTGTTTCTTGGTGTTTATGTTGAGAATGGACTTTTGTTCATCTAGAATATATAAACCATTAATTAATGTACCAGTACCATAAGTAATACCATCACGTGAAAAAGAACAACTTTTATTCCTTTGAATGATGGTAAAACCATCCAAATCTAACAATGAGATAGAAATGATGTTCTTTGTAAGTACGGGAACAAAATAACAGTTTCTCAATTCTAAAATAAGCCCAGTGGGCAAAGAGAGTACATAGGTTCCTACGGCTAATGCAGCAACTCTTGCTCCATTCCCTACGCGTAGCTCGACCTCTCCCTTTGCCAGGAATCTACTATCTTTAAGACCCTGCATATTATTACAAATATGAGATCCAGATCCGGTATCTAATACCCATGAGTCTTGGTTAGTAGATAAATTAATCTCAATCATAAACATACCAGAGGTTGAAGCTTCACCAAGCTTCTTTGACTTTAGAGAGTCAAGGTAGGCCTTGCAATTCCTCTTCCAATGCCCATCTTGTCCGCAATGGAAGCATGTGCCCTTGGGTTTGTCCTTCTTAACCCCACCCTTAGGCTTGGTTCTCTTCTTCTTGGACTTCTTAAGCCCAGAATTGGGCTTCTTTTTCTTGGAGCCCGAGACAAGCATAACGGTGCCCTTCTCCTTCTTAAGATTAGGCTCAGCAGTCTTGAGCATGTTCATCAATTCAGTCAACGTGCACTCAACTTTTCGCATGTTGAAGTGCAGGATGAATTGTGAATAGCTCTCAGGGAGGGACTGAAGAATTAAGTCAATACTTAACTCATTGTCAGAAACGTGTCCCAGATCAGCTAATTTTTCAATTAGCCCAATCATCTTCAGTACATGGGTAGTCACTGAAGATCCCTCTGCCATCTTGCATTGATAAAGCTCCCTTGAGGTCTCATACCTCTCAGTCCTAGCTTGTGCATCGAACATTTCTTTTAAGTGCACAATCATGGACGGAGCATCCATCTTAAGATGTTGCTTTTGCAATGCAGGGGACATAGCAGCTAACATGATACATGTTGCAGCATCATTGTCGGCTTTGTGCATCTCATATGCATCTATGTCCTCTTGTGATGCAGTAGCGGGTGGAGGAGGGGGCATGGGTTTATCGAGGACATACTCAATTTTTTCATGTTTGAGAACAATTCTCAAATTGATATTCCAGTCCTCAAAGTTGGTTTCATTGAGTTTGTTGTCAAGAATCGGTCGCAAATTCACGTTAGACATTCTACAAAAAGTAAAGACAGAAAATAAGTATTTGTTTTATGTTATATGCAAACCAAAAATGTGGATTCGTAAATTTATTTGGTTTGCTCCCACTATTTTACTTCAAATCAATAACCCTCAATATTGATTCGGAAATCCGTTGGAGATTTCTAGTGGGCTAGGATCCCATCTAATTAGCTTTGGGTTTGACGGAGGCCAATGCCCCAAAGATAAATTCGATTAGGTAGATAACTATTTATCAATCACAACCCTTGTGACTCCTAGATAGTTGGGTATCAACTCTTTGAAATTTACATCTTATGTATTACCCAACATTGCCTCAAAAAATATCATAACATTGACGGAGGCCAAACTCGTTATGTAATTTTTGTTAAGTCAAACCCATTATTCAGAGATCATATCTCATAACAAAAACATATTCCGAGTAAGGTGACCTTGACGGAGGCCAACGTGTCAACCTTAATAGGAACTCATCGTTTTTGTTATAATAATGGAAGGCAACTTAAATAGATGACCTAATATTTGATATTGAGGGATTTTAGTTTAAATATTAATGTCTCATCATATTATGCAATTAAAATATATCAATCATATAAAATAAAAGCATAATAAACGTGGATGATTATGGACTTTAACTAGTAATATTTCCTTCGAGCCTTGAAGAAAATATTTGGTTAAAATTCCTAGGGGACGTTTCAACTCCTTGATGCGCCTCCTTGGTTGCTCCTTGGTGCCACCTCCATCTTCTTGTACATTACATATGTAATTCTAGTCTAAACAATTTAAAATAAACCTATTCCTAACCTATACTTTGTACATTACAAGTATTGATCAAGAAACCTCGAGTTACATTCGAGGGGAGTTTAGATGAGAAGAGAATTACATCAGAAAATAGAGAGGGAAGGACACGCAGGCCCTATTTATAAAACCAATACAAGCCAACCATAAAAGAAGTAATAACCATTCAATCGCATTGGTCTAGTCCATAATCATCCACCATGCCATCATACTATTTAACAATTAAATAAATTAATTTATTTAATTCTAGTCATAAATCATATGGTCTAAATAGTATAGATTAATGCTCTTGAAATTTATTTGTCTCAAAAATATAGTTATAGAAGGTATAGGTTTCCAAATTTTAACTTTCCAAATCTTAACAATTAAAATTGGAAAGTGTTTTATTTGAGAAATTATCAAAATTCGCGTTCTTTCAAAAATTAGGAAAAATCCCGCTAGGTTTCTGCCTACAAACCGCGCGACAAAACGTGCGCGGGTTCATCCGCGGTTTGTAACCCGCGCGACAAACCGTGCGCGGTTTCATCCGCGGTTTGTGGACAGAAGTTACGGGATTTTGACCGCGGGTCAAAACGCGCGCGAGTTTTCGCGCGGTTTGTGTCCAGAAAATACGATCTTTGAAATTCTTTGGCGTTTTTCAAAACTCTTTTGAATCAAAACATGTTAAAACCCTTTTAGCATGTCAAAAACAATTTAGAAACCATAAAAACAACCTTAAGAACTTATCTTAATTATTTAAAACACCTTTTAAACAATCAAGAACTTTTCTTAAAAATCAAACTCTTGATTTTTCCTATAATCATTTTGAGACAAATTTCATCAAGAACAAACCATCCATATTTATGACAATTAAATAAACACAAATCATATAGATATAATCAAAGAAGGCTCTGATACCACTGTAAGGTAATAGCATAGGTAACGCAGCGGAAAAATAAAAATTTATTACCTTAACCATGGATCTCTTTGACATATCTATATGATTAACAAGGGGGTTTGCATGAAGATTACCTTAAGCACAGAAGATTTCTATGCTTACTAGGCAAAGATCCTTCGAAGAAGATGTTAGATCTACCACGAAAAGCCCTCCAAGCGTAGAGCCTCTAACGATATCCACACGAACAACTTCTTTGGGAACCTTGTAGGCTTGCTTGCTTTGACTTTTGAGTGCTAGCTCCCTTGAATTATTTAAGAACACAAGAAGAAGAAAAACCTAACCCTTAGGAGAGAGAGAGAGAGACGCCTAGAGAGAGAGAAGAGGCGTGCCTTTTCTTTCTTCTAATTTTCTCTCACTAGTTTTCTTTTTGTGTAGCAATAATAATTCAAGAGTCAAAGCATGAACCTATTTATAGAGGAAGTATTCTAGTCTTTTAGGAAATAAAGCTAATTAGAAACCAAGAAGGTTTAGGCAACTTACTTTAAGCTAATCCTTCTCCTTTAGGAAATCTATTCCATAAGGAAACCAATTAGTTACTTTATTTCTTTTAGGAAACTAATTTCCTGCAAGACTTAGAATATTTATAAATAAGTCCTTTAAGTTAATTTATCTCATAAATTAACCCCATAAGTATCTCATACTTATCTTAATTACATTTTAACCCAAAGATTTTGTTCTTTATGTGTGTGACCCATTAGGTTCCATTCACGTTGGCAATAAGTATAAATTATAACTCATTAATTGAGCTAGATAAATTAAACACTTTTAATTTATCATTAATTCACTAATTAATCAATTCATACTTATAGATCATGAGTGGCGTCTAGCAATGCATCATGACCACCCAAGTGAATAGGAAAGTCATATGGTAGACCATACCCTTCAATGACAATGTTACCGTGTAATTAATATCCTTTCACCACACTATATCCCAATTAGTCTAAAAGTATAGTGCATACTTTTAAATGACTAATTTATATTTTCTTGTTCCAGAAATATAACTCTCCATGATGTATAACCTTGAAACTACTTCCAAGTTATACTATCACTTCTGCAGAAGATTTATGAGTTAATATTTCCAACAAGTGGCCATTAAAGGGATATACTCTCCTATTAAGGAGTGGTGAATCCTATATTGATTACTCACTATCTTTCCATGCTTCAAACTATACCCAATCTCTAACCTATGAGCTACCCTTTTACGGGCACCGAGGAATAGAGTCAAAGTATAGCAATCCACACTCAAGATACTATGGTAATCTCAAGTCAAAGGATCACTTACACCATTGCCATTAAGAGTTCAACTATTGGCACTATAGTTGAAACTCTTGGCGGATCAATCCAATGAACTTGTTCTCAAACAAGCATCCACATACTAGCTTAAGTGTCACGCACACCATAGTCAATGAGATCAACTACTACTTACCATAAGTAGAGGCAAAGTATGTGCTAGTCTATCCGTATTAATGATGTCCAATCTCATTAATACTATGACTAGGGATATTTAAGAATATGACTTTATGTATTAGAGTCTCATAATTGTAACCCTTACAATCTCTAATACACAGTCAATATTCTAAGGACTTTATCAATCAAACAAGTAACATGGAAATACAAGTATAGATGATAAAGAAAAATACCACATGGATAAATATAACATAAATAAGTGTAAAACAAAACACCTTTAAACCATCTTAGTTTTAGGGCATACACTAACATCAGGCTACCGTTCGAATCTCTACAAAGGCATATAAGGAAGTCAGGTAGAAGGTATACGAATGAGGGTTTGGAATAGGTATACGGACGTCCAATCTCCAAAATTGCCAGAAATAGCATGATCAGAAACTATCCAAATAAAGCTGTGGATGAGGATCCAGATGAGCACCCAGACGTCCAAACCCTTTCTTTTGGACATCTGGATCAGGCAATTTATGTCTAATGGCTAGTTAGTACAATTTTTCAAATTTGACCGTTAGAGCCTAAATTGAGCTATTTTTTCACCCCCCCCCCATAAATGAAAAATTGTGCAAATTGATAAGCATTTTTTATTTACTTGAATTATACTATTTAGAGTGATTTTTGTGAGAAAAATGCTCTCCCTTTTAAGGCTTTGAATTTTCAAATGAGATATTTGGGGATTGTTTTACTGTAATCTTTCTTAGTTGGGTGAGTGCTATTCAATTGTTACTTGGGAGGGTTAAAGTGAGTAATTTTATAAAACTTTTGCCTCAAGTAAAGGTGTTTAGTGTGGGCAAAGGTGATCCCTCAAGGTTGTATAATTGGTATTACTTCACCAATTGAAAAAGTTTACTAGTGGATTCAAACTCTATGCGATCAACTTGAGAGTGGACGTAAGCATCGAGTTTGGTACCAAACAATTATAAATTGGTTGTGTACTCTACTTTGTCTCTTTAATTTATTACTTAATTGAGTTAATTCTTCAACTTATATACTTGATCATTTTATTGCAAATTGTTTACACATTTGGGGTTGGAAATTGGTGATTTTAGCACACTTGAACTTAGATTTTTTATTCAACCTAATTCACTCCCTCTTTTAGGTTGCCTTGGGACTTACAATTGGTATCAAAGTTAGAACTCCATTTGTGATAGCTTAACTAGCTAGGAGTTGATCATGGCAATCGACAATGATTGTTCATGGACGGTCAATCTGTGAGGTAATAAGGGGAGTAACGCAGCGGAAAATTTAAAAATTTATTACCTTAGCCATGGATCTCTTTGATGTAATCTATACGATTAAAGGGTGTTTAGCACAAATACCTCAAGCATAGAAGGTTTCTATGCTTCAAAGGGCAAGATCCTATTCGATGAAGGTGTTGATCTACCATGAAAAGCCCTCCAAGTGTAGAGCCTCCAACGGTATCCACACGAACACGATCTTTAGGAACCTTTGGGCTTGCTTGCCTTGCCTTTTGAGTGCTAGCTCCCTTGAATGATTCATGAAGAACACAAGAAGAAGAAAGAAGTTGAAACCCTAACAATTAGGGATGGAGGTGTGGCGTTTTTCTTGGAGAGAAAAACGCCACCAAGCTCTCAATTTTTCTCTCTCTAAATTTTGTGTTATGTTTCATCAATCTTTCAAGAGTCAAGGCATGGACTTATTTATAGATGTAGTATCCTAGTCTTTAAGGAAACAAGAGCAATTGGAAACCAAGAAGGTTTAGGAAGCTTACCTTAAGCTAATCCTATTCCTTTAGGAAACCAATTCCAAAAGGAAACCAAATAGCTTCTTAATTCCTTTTAGGAAACTAATTTCCATCAAGACTTAGAATATTTATAATTAAGTCCTTTAAGTTAATTTATCACATAAATTAACCCCATAAGTATCTTATACTTATCTTAATGACAATTTAACCCAAAGACCATGTTCTTTTTGTGTGTGACCCATTAGGTTCCATTCACGTTGGCAATAAGTACAAATTATAACTCATTAATTAATTAATTAAGAGCCAGATAAATTAACACTTTAATTTATCATTAATTCACTAATTAATTAATTTGCACTTATAGATCATGAGTGGCGTCTAGCAATGCATCATGACCACCCAAGTGAATAGGAAAGTCGTATGGTAGACTACACCTATCAATGACAATGTTACCGTGTAATTAATATCCTCTCACCACACTATATCCCAATTAGTCTAAGAGTGTAGTGCGCACTCTTTAAATGACTAATTAATGATTTCTTGTTCCCGAAATACAACTTTCATAAAAGTATAACCTTGAAACTCTTTCAAGTCATACTTTCACTTTTGCGCAAAAGATTCTTTAAGTCATATTTCAACAAGTGGCCAATCCGGGATATACTCTCCTATAATAAGGAGTGGTGAATCCTATATTGATTACTCACTATCCTTCCATGCTTCATACTATACCCAATCTCTACCGTATGGGCTACTCTTTTACGAGCACCGAGCAATAGAGTCAAAGCATAGTAATTCACACTCAAGATACCATGGTAATCTCAAGTCTAAGGATCACTTACACCATTGCCATTAAGAGTATAATTCATAAGCACTAAGAATAGTAACTCTTGGCGGATCAATCCAATGAACTTGTTCTCTAACAAGCATCCACATACCAGCTTAGGTGTCACACGCCATAGTTGACGAGATCAACTACTACTTACCATAAGTAGAGGCAAAGTATGTGCTAGTCTTCCCATATTAATGATGTCCAATCTCATTAATACTACGACTAGGGATATTTAAGAATATAACTTAATGTGTAATAAGAGTCTCATCATTGTAACTCTTACAATCTCTTATACACAGTTAATATTCTATGGACTTCATCAAATAAACTAGTAATATAAATAACAAGTATTAAATGACAAAGAAAATGCCACATATATAAGTATAACACGAAATAAGCGTAATAAAAATTCCAAAAACCAACTTGGTTTTAGGGCATACACTAACACAATCTATCACCAGACCATCTATGTTCAATGGTGTGAATTATGTTAGTTGGAAAGAACGAATGAAAATCTTTCCACAATCTATTGATATTGTACTGTGGTATATAATGAATGAGGATCCTTATGAAGCCTATGTTGATGATATGGCTACCGGTAGGCGTAGAACAAAAATGAGGCAAGAGCTTACTTCTCAAGATAGAACCAATCTCACCCTCAATGCTAAGGCTATGAATGTTCTATACAATGTTTTGGATGGTAACTGTAAGGTAATAACATAGGTTATGCAGTGAAAAAATAAAAATTTTATTACCTTAACCATGGATCTCTTTGATGTATCTATACAATTATAAGGGTGTTCTTACGAAGATTACCTCAAACACAGAAGATTTCTATGCTACTAGGCAAAGATCCTTTGAAGAAGAGGTTAGATCTACCACGAAAAGCCCTCCAAGCATAGAGCCTCTAATGATATCCACACGAACAACTTCTTTGGGAACCTTGTAGGCTTGCTTACTTTGACTTTTGAGTACTAGCTCCCTTGAATTAATTAAGAACACAAGAGAAGAAAAACCTAACAATTAGGAAGAAGAGAGAGAAAAGAGAGATGCCACAAGAGAGAGAAAAAGTGGCGGCTTTTGCTTTGTCTAATTTTTCTCTCACTTGGTTTTCTTTTGTGTTGCAATAATAATTCAAGAATCAAAGCATGAACCTATTTATAGAGGAAGTATTCTAGTCTTTTAGGAAATAAAGCTAATTGAAAACTAAGAAGGTTTAGGTAACTTACTTTAAGCTAAACCTTTTCCTTTACAGAATCTATTCCATAAGGAAACTAATTAGTTACTTTATTTCTTTTAGGAAACTAACCTCCTGCAAAACTTAGAATATTTATAAATAAGTCCTTTAAGTTAATTTATCTCATAAATTAACCCATAAGTATCTCATCCTTATCTTAATTACATTTTAATCCAAAGATATTGTTCTTTCGGTTCCTTTCACGTTGGCAATAAGTACAAATTATAACTCTTCAATTAATTAATTAAGAGCTAGATAAAGTAAATACTTTAATTTATCATTAATTCACTAATTAACTAATTTGCACTTATAGATCATGAGTGGCGTCTAGCAATGCATCATGACCACCCAAGTGAATAGAAAAGTCATATGGTAGACCATACCCATCAATGATAATATTACCGTGTAATTAATATCCTTTCACCAAACTATATCCCAATTAGTCTAAAAGTATAGTGCATTCTATTAAATGACTAATTTATATTTTCTTGTTCCAGAAATATAACTCTCTATGATGTATAACCTTGAAACTACTTCCAAGTTATACTATCACTTCTGCAGAAGATTTATGAGTTAATATTTTCAACAAGTGACCATAAAGGGATATACTCTCCTATTAAGGTGTGGTGAATTCTATATTGATTACTCACTGTCTTTCCATGCTTCAAACTATACCCAATCTCTAACCTATGGGCTACCCTTTTACGAGCATTGAAGAATAGAGTCAAAATATAGCAATCCACACTCAAGATCCTATGGTAATCTCAAGTCAAAGGATCACTTACACCATCGCCATTAAGAGCTCAACCATTGGCACTATAGTTGAAAACTTTTGGCAGATCAATCCAATGAACTTGTTCTCAAACAAGCACCCACACACTAGCTTAGGTGTCATGCACACCATAGTCAATGAGATCAACTACTACTTACCATAAGTAGAGGCAAAGTATGTGCTAGTCGATCCGTATTAATGATGTCCAATCTCATTAATACTCTAACTAGGGATATTTAAGAATATGACTTTATGTATTAGAGTCTCATAATTGTAACCCTTACAATCTCTAATACACAATCAATATCCTAAGGATTTTATCAAACAAACAAGTAACATGGTAATACAAGTATAGATGATAAAGAAAATTACCACATGAATAAATATAAAATAAATAAGTGTAAATACAAAAAATCTTAAACCAACTTAGTTTTAGGGCATACACTAACAGTAACAAGTCTACTAGAGTTAAAGAGTGTATGCCTGCAAAAAAGATACGGGACAAGTTGAGGGAGATACATGAAGGAAGTGATAGTGTAAGAGAGCAAAAGAAGGCTTTTTTAGTGACTAAGTATGAATCCTTCCAAATGGAACCACGTGAGACAATTGATAAGATGTATTTTCAGTTCAATGATATTATAAAAGGATCTTGATGTGCTAAACAAGCAATACTCCATTAGAAGAAAAATAGAAAAGTCTTGAATGCGTTGCCGAAAGAGTGGGAGAGTAAAGTGACAGCAATAGAAGAGGCTAAGGATTTAAAAACAATGTCTATTGAATCACTTGTAAACTCTTTAACATCTTTTGAATTGAAGCTTAAATCCAAGGTGTACGATGAAGAGAAAGTAAGAGCAAAAAGGAGCATTGCTCTCAAAGTTGCTTTACAAGAGGAAGATGATCCATACTCAATTGATGATGAAGATGAGGATGTGGATGACAATGATCTTGCTCTCATCACAAAAGGAATCAAAAAGTACTTCCTCAACAAAAGAAGAATTAGAAGAGGTGGTCCAAGCAATATCAACAACAACAAAGGCAAAGGAAAGCAAAACGGAAACAAAAAGCCAAATGATAAATGCTTTGAGTATGGACAAAGAATTATATGAATGAATGTCCAATGAAGCAAAAGAAAGAAGCCAAAGGAGGAAGAAGGAAGCCTCTCAACAACTTCCAAATCACCTGGGAGGATTACAACTCTGAAGGTGAAGTGGATGAAGAGATAGAAATGGCTCAAATGGCTTTCATGGCCATAGGTGATGAAGAGGTAACCTCTAATTACTCCTCTAATGATGAATGGGATGATGATATGGAAGAATTTGTTTCAAAATTGCATACTAGCTTAAAGAATTCTTATGCAAAAAATAAGGATTTGAAAATAAAGATTAATGCTTTGTTGAGTGAAAACTCAAAGATGTTTCAAGAAAAATAAAAAATGAGAAAAGAGAATGATGAGTTTAGAAAAAATGAAGTTGCTCTTTTTTGAAAGAGAGAACGGATGAGCTTTTAAATGTTCTTCAAAAGGAAAAACAAAAAATTCTTGCAAAGATAGTTTCAAAATTACTTTTTCAAATAAAAAGTTTACTACATTCAAGAAGGATGGTTTTTGCTTTGTGAAGTCTAATACCAGTAGAGATGCTAATGTTACTTGTCAATTTTGTTGCTGACGTGGTGTAGATTAGATATAATAAATATGAATAAATACACACAAATCAAGTAATAAAAACCTAATCTTCCAACTATACTGAAGTGCATGAGTCTATTGTAGTACTTGGAGCATTAGGTGTTGAATCCCATGAGAAATCAAATATGTGCAACTACTAAGGCTTTATAAATAACTTTTATTATCTAAACGATAACAAATCAAAGAGTGATATGGGGTCCCTTCAATAGAATAGGTAAATGATTGAGAACTTTTGTAGAATTTAATACAAAGAATCCTAGAACATAGAATCCACTAATGAATCATGCATGAATGGCTTGCTAAGCATTACCTTGCTTTGTTTAGAATCCAATTCCATAAGTGTCAAAACTAGATCTTTCTATGAAATGAAAAGATTCTAACTATTCTCATGATGAAATCTTATTAAAAACATGAATTGTATTGATTCACTTAAGCATCCATTATTCTCATATGAATCACTTAAGCATTACTTGTTCATTTTCCATTGTTACATGCATTTTCATTTTCTATTGTTACATGCATTTCTCAATGTCAATTAGCAATTGAATGACTTGTTTCAGTTAGTCAAGGAAAAACAAGTGTTAAAGCATGAACAAGTAAACAAACAAATACAAGCTGAGCAAGTGCAAATGGATGGAGTAATGCAGCGAAAAATTTAAAATTTATTACCTTAGCCATGGATATCTTTGATATAATCTATACGATTAAAGGGTGTTTAGCACAAATATCTCAAGGATAGAAGATTTCTAGGCTTCAAAAGGCACGATCCTATTCGATGTAGGTGATGATCTACCATGAAAAGCTCCCCTAGTATTGAGCCTTTAACAATATCCACACAAACACGATCTTTGAGAACCTTTGGGCTTGCTCGCCTTGCCTTTTGAGTGCTAGCTCCCTTAAATGATTCATGAAGAACACGACAAGAAGAAAGAAGTTGAAACCCTAACAATTAGGGAACGAGGTGTGGCATTTTTCTTGGAGAGAAAAACGCCACCAAGCTCTCAATTTTCTCTCTCTAAATTTTGTGTTATGTTTCATCAATCTTTCAAGAGTCAAAGCATGGACTTATTTATAGATGTAGTATCCTAGTCTTTAAGGAAACAAGAGCAATTGGAAACCAAGAAGGTTTAGGAAGCTTATCTTAAGCTAATCCTATTCTTTTAGGAAACCTATTCCAAAAGGAAACCAAATAGCTCTTTAATTCCTTTTTGAAAACTAATTTCCAGCAAGACTTAGATATTTATAAATAAGTCTTTTAAGTTAATTTATCACATAAATTAACCCCATAAGTATCTTTTACTTATCTGAATAACAATTTAACCCAAAGACCATGTTCTTATTGTGCGTGACCCATTAGGTTCCATTCACGTTAGCAATAAGTACAAATTATAACTCATTAATTAATTAATTAAGAGTTAGATAAATTAAACACTTTAATTTATCATTAATTCACTAATTAATTAATTTGCACTTATAGATCATGAGTGGCATCTAGTAATGCATCATGACTACCCAAGTGAATAGGAAAGTGATATGATAGACTACATCTATCAATGACAATGTTACCTTGTAATTAATATCCTTTCACCACACTATATCCCAATTAGTCTAAGAGTGTAGTGCGCATTCTTTAAGTGACTAATTAATGATTTCTTGTTCCCGAAATATAACTTTCCATAAAAGTTTAACCTTGAAACACTTTCAATTTATACTTTCACTTTTGCGCAAAAGATTCTTTAAGTTATATTTCAACAAGTGGCCAATCTGGGATATACTCTCCTTTAAAAAGGAGTGGTGAATCCTATATCGATTACTCACTATCCTTCTATGCTTCATACTATACCCAATCTCTACCGTATGGGCTACTCTTTTATGAGTACCGAGCAATAGAGTCAAAGTATAGCAATCCACACTCAAGATGCCATGGTAATCTCAAGTCTAAGGATCACTTACACCATTGCCACTAAGAGTACAATTCATTAGCACTATGAATGGTAACTCTTGGCAAATCAATCCAATGAACTCGTTCTCTAACAAGCATCCACATACCAGCTTAGGTGTCATGCACCATAGTTGACGAGATCAAATACTACTTTCCATAAGTAGAGGCAAAGTATGTGCTAGCCTTTCCGTATTAATGATGTCCAATCTCATTAATACTACGACTAGGGATATTTAAGAAATGACTTTATGTGTAATAAGAATCTCATCATTGTAACTCTTACAATCTCTTATACACAGTTAATATTCTTATGGACTTTATCAAATAAACAAGTAATATAAATAACAAGTATTAAATGACAAAGAAAATGTCACATATAGAAGTATAACACGAAATAAGCATAATATAAAAATCTCAAAAACCACCTTGGTTCTAGGACATATGTAAGGTAATAGCATAGGTAACGCAGCGGAAAAATAAAAATTTATTACCTTAACCAAGGATCTCTTTGACATATCTATATGATTAACAAGGGGGTTTGCATGAAGATTATCTTAAGCACAGAAGATTTCTATGCTTCTAGGCAAAGATCCTTCGAAGAAGATGTTTGATCTACCACGAAAAGCCCTCCAAGTGTAGAGCCTCTAACGATATCCACACGAACAACTTCTTTGGGAACCTTGTAGGCTTGCTTGCTTTGACTTTTGAGTGCTAGCTCCCTTGAATTATTAAGAACACAAGAAGAAGAAAAACCTAACCCTTAGGAGAGAGAGAGAGAGACGCCTAGAGAGAGAAAGAGGCGTGACTTTTTCTCTTCAATTTTTCTCTCACTAGTTTTCTTTTGTGCTACAATAATAATGATTCAAGAGTCAAAGCATGAACCTATTTATATAGGAAGTAATCTAGTCTTTTAGGAAATAAAGCTAATTAGAAACCAAGAAGGTTTAGGCAACTTACTTTAAGCTAATCCTTCTCCTTTAGGAAATCTATTCCATAAGGAAACCAATTAGTTACTTTATTTCTTTTAGGAAACTAATTTCCTGCAAGACTTAGAATATTTATAAATAAGTCTTTTAAGTTAATTTATCTCATAAATTAACCCCATAAGTATCTCATACTTATCTTAATTACATTTTAACCCAAAGATTTTGTTCTTTATGTGTGTGACCCATTAGGTTCCATTCACGTTGGCAATAAGTATAAATTATAACTCATTAATTGAGCTAGATAAATTAAACACTTTTAATTTATCATTAATTCACTAATTAATCAATTCATACTTATAGATCATGAGTGGCAGTCTAGCAATGCATCATGACCACCCAAGTGAATAGGAAAGTCATATGGTAGACCATACCCTTCAATGACAATGTTACCGTGTAATTAATATCCTTTCACCACACTATATCCCAATTAGTCTAAAAGTATAGTGCATACTTTTAAATGACTAATTTACATTTTCTTGTTCCAAAAATATAACTCTCCATGATGTATAACCTTGAAACTACTTCCAAGTTATACTATCACTTCTGCAGAAGATTTATGAGTTAATATTTCCAACAAGTGGCCATTAAGGGATATACTCTCCTATTAAGGAGTGGTGAATCCTATATTGATTACTCACTATCTTTCCATGCTTCAAACTATACCCAATCTCTAACCTATGAGCTACCCTTTTACGGGCACCGAGGAATAGAGTCAAAGTATAGTAATCCACACTCAAGATACTATGGTAATCTCAAGTCAAAGGATCACTTACACCATTGCCATTAAGAGTTCAACTATCGGCACTATAGTTGAAACTCTTGGCGGATCAATCCAATGAACTTGTTCTCAAACAAGCATCCACATACTAGCTTAAGTGTCACGCACACCATAGTCAATGAGATCAACTACTACTTACCATAAGTAGAGGCAAAGTATGTGCTAGTCTATCCGTATTAATGATGTCCAATCTCATTAATACTATGACTAGGGATATTTAAGAATATGACTTTATGTATTAGAGTCTCATAATTGTAACCCTTACAATCTCTAATACACAGTCAATATTCTAAGGACTTTATCAATCTAACAAGTAACATGGAAATACAAGTATAGATGATAAAGAAAAATACCACATGGATAAATATAACATAAATAAGTGTAAAACAAAACACCTTAAACCATCTTGGTTTTAGGGCATACACTAACAGCATACACTAACAATGTTTGTTGATTGATTAGCTTTATCTATGATCTAGATGAAGCTTTTAGTTCAGCATGGTTAATGAAATAATTAAAAGTTCAAAATCAAGGCAAGAATTCATATCAACAATAAAAAGTAAAGTATAAAGAGTTAAGAATTGCTCAACCAAAGTTGTAACAAGCTTCTCTTCTTATTCACCTTCAAAAGTTGAATTTATAAAAGCTCTCTTATTCTGTTCCTTACTATTCTATCGAAGGATGAAGAGAATTTAACTAACTTTCTGCTAAGTTTAGTACAAAAGTCCTACTAACTATTATTAATTTTCTCAAAAACTTGTTACAAATGCATTACAAATGACTCCTATTTATAGACAAATGTTTTTCAAGTCATTTTTCAACTTGCATTACATTTAATTCATGGAAATGATGAAGATTTGCTTGGAGATTCTTAACTTGCTCAAAAGTCTTCATTTATTTTTTCAATGAAATCTCCAACTTGCAAAACCCTATCTTCATTTGAAATTGTCTACAGAAACAACTGGAAGAATATGCAAGTTGTAAGCCCTAGAAACCTCCTGTCGACGTGGATAACACCCAATGGACCCCACTTGATTTTCTAATTTTGATGACGTGGCATCCATGTGTGCAGATTGTTTCCACATACTTCCACATATCTTTGGTATAGAATTAGGTCTCCCAAATATTCTTGCACAATTAATTCTTCAAGTTGTTCATCCAAACATAGCCTTTTGAATCACTTTTGAAATTGATTCTCCTTGACTCCATTTGATCCAAAGTGAGTTTAAGTATGATGAACCTACAAATATGTACAAGAATTGTGCATTACTTTTTCAAAATAACAATTTCGCCTCGAAAACCCTAATTTCAGGATAAAACCCTAATTCCATAAAAGGTTGAAAAATGAGTCATTTGCAACCAAAATTACTATAATCGTACTAAAATAATACCTAAAATTCATAATGAAATATATAATAATATTGGTAAATTTATTACTTATCAGTTGCCAACATGGTCATTTGAAAAAAGAATGTTATATTAAGAGAAATATTAAGTTAGGAGTTAAAGCCTTGTGGGTAACTAGAGAAAGTGCTAACACAATTGGACCCAAGAAGGTATGCGTACCAAAAGTTATTTCTTGATTTTGCGTGTAGGATTGCTTGAAGAACACCACCATGGGATCAAAGTGATACACTGATAGTGGATGTTCTAGGCACATGATGGGGGATACTTCATTGTTTATCAACCTCAAGGCAAAAAGTAGTGGCAAAGTCATATTTGGTGATGACAAGAAGGCCAAGTCAATTGGCATTGGAAATGTTAGTAAAGATGGTGATACTTTTATTCAAAATATGCTTTTAGTTGATAATTTAAGCTCTAACTTGTTCAGTGTTAGTCAATTATGTGATAGGAATTTGTATGTATTGTTTAAGAAGCATGAGCGTTTGATTTTTGATATAAATTTCAATGTTGTGTTCAAAGGTAAAAGGCATAATGATAATTTTGTTCTGCATTTAGAAAGGTTAGATCATGACAAGGTTAATTGTCTTACCATTACTAATGATGATCCTTGGTTGTGGTATAGAAGGCTTTGTCATTTCAATATGGACTTGTTAAATGAACTTACTAGGAAAGAACTGATTAGAGGTTTGCCCACAATCAAATTTGGAAATGAAAAAATTTGTGATGCGTGTCAATTTGGTAAACAATCAAAAGTTTCTTTCAAACCCATTAATTGTGTTTCTACATCTAGACCGTTAGAATTATTGCATTTAGATTTATTTGGTCCTACTCAAGTTGCTAGTTTAGGAGGAAAGAAGTATGCATTTGTTATTGTTGATGATTATTCTAGATTTACTAGGGTGTTGTTCTTAGTAATGAGCTTTTTGGTGTGCAAAATGTGGGTAGTGAGTTTTGTGTTCCAAAAGAACCATCCCCTATCATTGATTATGATGACCTTAAGAGATCATTATTTTGGCAATCCAAGTCATCCCAGCCTAGCATATTATAAGATGAACTATTTTACTCCTTCCAATAGAGTTTTATATCATATTATTGTGAGTATTATAGCACCTACTAGTGGGTATAAGACGGATGTTACTCATATTAGTCTTCATCTATTTTATGGGCTTATGGGGAGTATTCCTATCAACTTAGGTGCTTTTACAATTGAATATATGTTTATTTCCAAAGAGGACTCCAATAAAGGTTTAGCATATGGACGTATCCCCTCTTCAAGAATAATGGAGTCTCATTTAAAGGGATAGTGGGCACTCATCCTAGTGAGGGTGATAGGATTGATAAGGAACATTTTAAGAGGCTTCATTTAGCTTTTCATGTAGGTAGATGGCTTTATAGAAGGAGTAAGTTGAAGTCAGGTCATTCTCCTGAGTATTGGATGCCAGATTTTATATTTGATGATACCATTGCACAACTGGAGGATGCACCACACAAAATGGAAGAGGATGAACCTCTCCATGAGCCTCCACTTCACACTATTCATTCTAGCATTCCCACATCTAGCACTTTCGTTCCACCGCCTTCTCCATCTTTATCTCATATGTTCCACCTACTTGGGAGAATGGGCTTTTTGATGCTATCAATGATATACCCACTCAAATGAGAAGTGACTTCACCAGTTTACATGCTCAAATGCTAGATATGCAAGGAGAATTTTGCTGAGAAGTGCATGGCATGCATGAGAGGCTTGAATGCATTGAGTTAGCACAGGAGTATGGATGGGACTTGGATGATTGTGCGAATTTTTCAGCCTATGTGAGGACAAGGAGGCAAAAGGAAGAACATCGGACAAGGCATGACACTAGCTCCACATGATCCCCTATTACATCAAGATCTCGGTCTTCAAGAAGAGGAGGACATTCCATTGGAGATTCCTAGATTAGGATTTTATGTGTTTTTAAGTTCTTGTGTTTAGATTATATGTTTCTTTATATGGTAGGATTTTATATTTGACTGTGGATGACTATGGTGGGATTTTATGTTTGTTACTTTGTTAAATGATTAATTTTATGTTGTGGAATATCAAGGGAGTTGCTAGGGCCCCAAATCTTAGATGGTTGAAGAAGTTGATTAAAGTTTATTCCATTCAATTAGTTGCTATTTGTGAACCCAAAATTGGTAGGGATAGGTTTCATAGTATTCGGTTAAAGCTTGGTATGGATGGTGGTTTTGTAAATAATATGGGATCAGTTTGGGTGTTTAATATGAACTCTTTGTCTTGCTTGTTGGTTGGGGATGGTAATCAACATATGTCTCTTTTGGTGAGTTCTTCTTTATTAGCATCAACTTGTAGATTCTCTTTTGTGCATGCAAAGTGTGCGGAGAATGATAGATTAATTTTATGGAATAGTCTGCGAAATGAATCTGTCCATTCCCCTTGAGTTATTGCTGGTGATTTTAACTTAAGTGGTACATGCCAATGAAAAGAGAGGTGGTCGACCCTTTCATCTATTTGAGGCTGATGAATTGCTATCTTTTATGCAAGATATCCAAGTGTTTGATGCAGGTTATTCTGGGTCACCCTATACATGGTGTAATAATAGGCACGGGTCAGCTAGAGTTTGCAAAAGATTAGATTGAGTTTTGTTGAATGCGGCTGTCAATAATTTAAATTTGGAGGTTTTAGTTCAATACCACTCAAGACATCCTTCTGACTATGCCCCTTTGCTTATATGTGGGAAGGCCAAGTTAGATAATAAACCTAAAGCTTTTAGGTTTTTGAACTTCTCAGCTTCTCATCCTTGTTTTTTGCAAGTCATCAAGCTAACGTGGGATAAGGAAGCTTTGGACTCTCTTCTCAGCAACTTGGCTCTCAAGCTTAAGATTGTGAAATAGGCTCTTCGGGTGTGATCTAGACAGACTTATGGGGATATTTTTTAGAATGTTAAGAAGTTGGAGAAGAGGGTTGCGCAGTTGGAAAAGAAGTATGATTCTAAGGGTTCGAAGCAAACTCTTGAAGAACTTCATATGGCAAAGACTGATCTCAACAAAGCTTGGGTCAAATAGTGGAGGCAAAAGGCTTGGGTCAAATAGGGCTGTATTGAAGAAAATTACTGGAGGCAAAAGACTTGGGTCAAATAGTGCAATGAGGGTGATCGTAATTCTAAATTTTTCTACTCAATTGTAGTTGAAACAATAAGTAGATCAGTTATTCACCATATTAAAAGTTCAACAAGGGGATGGATTGATAATGAGGATGGGATTGGAGACGTTGCCTACCAATTCTTTGGAGAACTCTTCTCCCAAGAGGTGGTATAGTATGATGTTGTTGTGGACCACATTCCAAAATTAATTTTGAAAGAGGACAATAATATGTTTGACCTATGCCCAACATTGGAAGAAGTAAAAGGGGTTGTTTTTTCTGTGGATGTGGAAAGTGCTCCTGGTCTGGACGGCTTCACTAGAAAATTTTTTGTTGTTGCATGGGACATTGTGGCTGATGACTTGCATAGGGTTGTGCTTAGTTTCTTTTGTGGGGAGATTATTCCAAGGAGTATAGCCTCAACTCTGGTGGTCTTGATTCCTAAGCTTGATCACCCCCAAGATTTCTCTCAATTCCGACCAATAAGTTTGTGTAATTTTGTCAACAAAAATATATCAAGAATATTGGCAGAAAGATTGGCGAAAGTGTTACGTCGGATAATTTCAACCCAGCAAAGTGGTTTTATCAAAGGGAGACTTATGGTAGAGAACTTTGTGCTTGCCCATGAAATAATTGGAGACTTGGGAAAGAAAAACTGAGGTGGTAATGTGGTCTTAAAATTGGACATAGCCAAAGCTTATGATAGGGTATCCTGGTTGTATTTGATTAACATACTGCATGGTTTTAGTTTTAGTGAAAGACGAATTGATATGATCTGGCGTATTATGTGTAACTATTGGTTCTCTATTATCATAAATGGAGTCCCCAAAGGATTTTTTAAATCTTCTAGGGGGCTTCGTCTGGGGGATTCTTTATTTCCAAGTCTCTTTGTTCTTGCTGCTGAAGGGTTATCAAGGGCTCTTAATCCGCTTCATCAACATCTGCATTTCTGTCTTTTCTGGGTTCCTTCAGGCTGACCAATTATATCTCACCTTGCCTTTACTGATAATGTGGTTATTTTTTTAGGTGCCTCCAAGAAATCTTTGAAATTAGTTTTGGAGGTCTTGCGGACATATGAACGTTGCTCTGGGCAAAAGATCAATAGTGCTAAGAGTGGCTTCTATGTTCAGCCTAAAGTGTCGCGATCAAGGAAACAAGTTATAAGGCAAATTACGGGCTTTTCAGAAAAAGCTTTCCCAATGAGATACTTAGGGTGTCCTTTGTATATTGGGAAATGTAGAAGGGTATATTTTTCTGATTTGGGAGTTTTTATCATGAATAAGGTGATAAATTGGCAAAATCACTTCTTCTCTACAGGAAGGAGGTTAATCCTTATAAAACATGTCTTGTCATCCATTCCCTTGCATAGTTTGGCAGCTGCAAAACCCCCCAAAGGAGTATTAATGCATCTGGAAAGGGTGTTTGCCAAATTTCTATAGGGGCAAGAAGGCGATCGAATTAAGTATCATTGGATTGGATGGAAGCATTTGGTGAGTGTGGCGGTGGGGGTCTACTAAAAGATGGTTATGGGAAGTTGATTGTGGGATTCTCATGTTTCTTGGGCATGGGTACAAGCTTAGAGGCTGAAATGAAGGCTATGTTGCATGGCATTCGACTGTGTCTAGAAAAAGGTATTATGTCTTTTTATTTGGAGTCTAATTCTTTAACATTGGTAAATATATTAAAATGTTTGGCCTCATGTCCTTGGCATTTGAAGAGACGGATGGCAGAGATCAAAAGTCCTTAGCATCAGTCTATATCCCATTGTTACAGAGAAGCAAATAGGCCCGCAGACATTTTATCTAATGAAGGAATCAGAAGGAAGCTCAATGTCACTTATTTGGAATTTTCAAATCTACCTAAGGAGGCCCATGGAGCAGTTAGGCTTGATCAGTTAGGCTTTCCTTCTTGTCAGTTTTCTTGAATTTTATTTTTCCACTCATTTATTTAAATGGAGTTATACTCCTGTTTTCTCTCTTTCTTATTTCTTTTTTATTTGAAATAGGAGGTAAGGTTTATGTCCCCTTCCATCTTTATGTTTTATTCCTATTATTAATAAAATTTGGGAGTGGCGTCCCCTCTCGTGTACGAGGTTAGCCTTTAAAAAAAAGAATTAATGTTTTTATGACTTTTATCATTTTTATGTCTATGGATGACTATGTTAAACGACTTTTATCATTTAAATGAATGGCTATTGTTTTTGTCTAACAGAGCGATCCTCTCCTTTTTCTTAATTTACCTTGTTATTTCACAAATTATGATTGTATGATGATGCCAAAAGGGGTAGAAATTATGATATATTTATGATGAGTTATGATGAGAATAAATATATGCACATATTGAGGGGGAGCATATGTTGAGAGGGAGAGCAACCATGCTTCATCATATTTCTGTTTGAAAGTGTTATTATACCTATTTTTCAATATAAGTTGGTCATCATAAAAAAGGGGGAGATTGAAGACCATTAGATCTAAAATGTCTTTGCTTTGATGATTATCAAAACCTATGATGAAGCACACTAAAGTGTTTAATAAGTGTTCGTTGCAGTTAGAAGAAAAAAATGTTAAAAAAGATAGCAAAATAGTCATCCAAACGTCCAGATCAATGGAAATGCATAGAATCAAGTCAAGCAAAAAGCATCTAGACACACATGCAAGCGTTTGGATATCTACAAAGGCTTAAAATGAGTTAGGCAGAAGGCATGTGGATGTGCATGCAAACATTCAGTTCACCAAAAAGCTTCAAAACAAGATTAGGCAAAAAGTATATGGAGGAGGGTTCGGACGAGGCATATGGACATATAGACCTCCAGAATGGCTAGAAACAACATGATCAAAAACTATCCAAACAAATCTATGGATGAGGTTCTTGACAAGCATTTAGACGTTTGGACCTCTGTTGCAGACGTTCGGATTAGGCAATTTGTGTCCAACAGCTAATTAGTACAAATTTTCAAATTTGACCATTAGAGCCTAAATTGAGCAGTTTTCTATCCCCATAAAAGGAAAAATTGTGCAGAATGATAAATACTTTTTATCTACTTGAATTATAGCTATTTTAGAATGATTTTGTGAGAAAAATACTCTCTCTTATAAAGCTTTGAATTTTCAAGTGAGATAATTGGGGATTGTTCTAGTGTAGTCTTTCTTAATTGGGTGAGTGCTATTCAATTGTAACTTGGGAGGGTTAAAGTGAGTAATTTTGTAAAACTTTTGGCTCAACTAAAGGTAGTTAGTGTGGGTAAAAGTGATCCCTCAATGTTGTATAATTGGTATTGCTCACCAATTGAAGAAACTCACTAGTGGATTCAAACTCCAAGTGATCAACTTATGAATGGATGTAAGCATCGAGTTTGTGGCTGAACCATTGTAAATTGTTTGTGTTCTTTACTTTTATTTTTTAATTTCTTTAATATATTGCTTAATTGAGTTAATTCTTCAATTTATATGCTTGATCATTTTATTGCAAATTGTTTACACATTTGGGTTGGAAATTGGTGATTTTAACACACTTGAACTTAGATTTTTTATTCAACCTAATTCACCCGAATCTTAGGTTGCCTTGTGATAGGTAATAAATTTACCTATATTAGAATATATATTATTATATATTTTAGATGATATTTTAATGATAATTATAGTATTTTTGTTGCAAATGACTCATTTTTTCAACAATTCATGAGAATTAGGGTTTTTACCGGAATTAGGGTTTTTGAGCCGGAATTTTTAATTGAACAAATTAATGCACAATTCTTGTGTACAATGGTAGGTTCATCATACTTAAACTTAGTTTGGATCAACTGGAATCAAGAAAGATCAAATTCAATGGAGATTCAAAGAGTTAAAGTTTAATGAACAACTTGAAGGAAAAATTGTGCAAAAATAATGGAAAAATCCAATTCTCCACCAACATGCTTCGAAATTACGTGGAAAATGTTTGCACACATCAGGTCCAACTCAACAAAAATAAAAAATCAAGTGGGGGCCACAAAAAGGGATACGCGGCTGCAGATACGTGGATGCTAGCCGCGTATCGCTAGCCTCGTATCGCAATACGACTGGAATTTCTAGGGCATCAACTTGCATCCTCTTCCAACTGGTTTTTGCAGACATTTTCAGATGGAGGTAGGGTTCTGCAAGTGGGAGAAAACATTGGAAGCATAAATGAAGACTTTTGTGCCCATTTGGAAAACCCAAGCAAATCTTCATCATTTCCATGCATTAATGATTCATGCAAGTTGGAAAATGACTTGAGGAACATTTGTCTATAAATAGAAGTCATTTGTGAGGTAGTTGTAACAAGTTTTAGGAATAGAAAGTAGTTATAGTCTTTAATTCTCTACTTAGCTTGGTAGAGAATTAGTAGAATTCTATCAATCCTTCAATAGAGTAGTGAGGAACATTGTAAGAGACATTTGTAGTGCAATCAATTGAAGGTGAATAAAGAAGAGGACTAATTTTCATATTGGTTGAGCTATTCCCAAACTCTTTCTCTTTTACTTTCAATAATTGCCATGAATTCTATCTTTGAAGTTGAACTTTTAGTTGCTTCATTAACCATGTTGAACTAAAGGCTTCTTCTAGATCATAGATGAAGCTAATGAATCAACAAACATGATTTAACGTATTGCACTTGCTAAGCTTGCATTTGTTTATTTGCTTGTTCAAGTTTTAACACTTGTTTTTGCTTGGCCAACTTAAACAAGTCATCTAGTTGCTACTTGACATTGAGAAATGCATGTAACAATGGAAAATGAACAAGTAATGCTTAAGACTTTCATATGAAAATAATGGATGCTTAAGTGGATCAATACAATTCATGATTTCATAAGGTTTCATCATGAGAATAGTTGAAATCTTGTCATCTCATAGAGAAATCTAGTTATGACACATATGGAATTGGATTCTAAACAAAGCAAGATAATACTTAGTAGGTCATTCATGCTTGGTTTATTAGTGGAATCTATGATCTAAGCTTCTTGCTTGAATTCTACAAAAGTTTTCAATCATAAATCTACTCTATTGAAGGGACTACCTCTCACACTAAATTTCATTTGTGTTTAGATAATAAAAGTTGGTGAAAAAGCTTTGATAGTTGCACATATTTGATTCCTCGTGGGATTCGACACCTAATACTCCAAAAACTACAGCCAAACCGTGCACTTGGGACTTATAGAACTGCTATGGAGGACCACATGCTCACCTTACAAATTTCTCTAAAATCTGTGGTACCCTGAAAGTTAATGGAGTCATAGAGGATGCAATTAAACTGTGGCTGTTTCCTTTTTCTTTGAGAAGGCAGGCTAAGTTATGGTTGCATTCTTTTGCACCAAATTTCTTTACTACTTGGGCTGAGTTATCTAGAGTTTTCTTCAATATGTACTTCCTATTACAAAGACTGCCATACTTAGGATGGATATTACTAGGTTTAAGTAGTCTGAGAAAGAGTCATTGTATGAGGTGTGAAAGAGATACAAAAGGTTACTTCAGAAATGTCCTCATCATGGACTTCCTGATTGGTTCATTGTACAAATATTCTACAATGTCTTAGCATATTCTACTAAACGAAATGTAGATGCTACAGTTGGTGGGGGCATTAATGGGTAAGTTTGTAGAGGATGCCCAAAACGTCATTGAGGAAATGGTTGCGAATGGCTACCAATTGGCTAATATTAATGTCGCACCCTAAAAAATTGTGAAAGTAAAGGTAAAAGGGTGCTAGTGGGGTCATAGACTATCGCGTCCCGAAAAGACAGTCCGATCCAAGACCCTTTTTGAAAAGCAAGTTTTTTGGGAAAAATCGTGCGCGTGTGTGAAAAATCAAATTTTAATTGAAAAAAGGGTATTTTAAAAGAAAACAAGGCCAGGACTAAAAGTGCGATAGGTTTGGCCAACTAATTTTTGAAAAAGGGTTTTATTTTAAAAAAATGGAGTCACCACTTGGTATTGAGTTAGGGTGTACCAAGTCACCCAAAAAATCGTTTAATAAAATAAAATAAAAATTTTAGAAAAATATTTTAAAACCCTTTTTCGACTCCGGTCTACGAAAACGAGAGAAAAAGGTCCGGGAGTCACATTTGAAGCAAGGGAAGGCAAAGGCTTGCGCCTATGGCACCCTTTCAACCTAGCCGAGACTAGTTGCGAGGTTTAATCAAAATTTTCCTAAATTAACCCTATGTTCTATCGCGTTTGGATGTATCTAAATGAATGCAAATCCTAAGTCTAAATGTGAGCATCGGGAGGGTCGGCATGTTCCGTCGAGGCTTGGTCGAGATTATCGCATTAATTGCGAAATTCGAGTCGAGACCTCGAGGGAGTCATGAGTTTTATGCAAAATGTGATGCAAAAAGAAGAGAAAACAATAATATATAGTAAGTGAAGAAAGAAGGTGGGTATGCAAAATGACAGGTGCGGGGGACTAATAACTCGTGACTGAATTTTTCTACTCACGGAGGGGGGAACGGCCTGTACGCCACCGTTTCCCTCGTGAGTAGACGACTATTTTTAGTCGAATCATACAAATGTCCTAATTTCTAAGTGAGATGCAACCAAGATGTCATGCACTGAACATTTGTTAAAAATAGATAATAGATAATAAGATAATAATAAAATAAAAATATATACAAATCATGAAAAAATGAAGATTTTCTAAAACATCAGTGGGTGAGATGATATGAAATGCACACAAATGCTCCTAACACTAAAATGTCCTAAGAGTCTAGCATTGGACTAGCTCGTTCTAAAAAATCTCACTAGCGTTGGACTAGCGAGAAAAAGAATGAATCCACAACTAGCGTTGAACTAGTGTGGTGACGGAATAACATAAAACATGAATTTAATAGTAAAAAATGAGTTTAGAGCAAATTAAACATATAAATGCATGTAAGGTCAAGTAAGAGCACTTAACACGTAAGCATGATATCTAGATGCAAAATCCTAAAGAAAGCAGTAAAACATATAAGCACATAAGCACATAAAAACAAATAAGCCCTAACTATTACATCGGGGAGTTTAATTACAATTTTTAGGGAAAAAAAATTAAAAATGCCCTATCTATTACACTTTCTATCTAATTACACGATTCTTGCTAAAATATGAGAAAAATAACCAAACTATTACATTGATTAGCTAAATATAAAATATTATATTTTTCCAAACTAATAAAAATTTAAAATTAAACAAATTAACTACGTGAATACGCAACAAGTATATAAAATAAGAAATAAACAAATAATAATGCAAATACTTGAAATTTTATTTAAGACTTAGATTCCTGTTAAAACTGTTTTCATAAGCAAAGATTTACTAAGAAACCAACAGTATCGCCATAAGAAAGGAAATAGGGAAAACGGTTTAAAATAATAATTACCTTTACTTGGAGGACCTTTGCTTCAGGAATTTTTGTTTTAACTTGCATCCAGGAAGATGTCAAAACGAAAAAAGAAGGAAAAGAAATAAGGCCAGAAATCGAAGAGTAAGGAACCAAGGATCAAGAAAGATTTGAAGAACTGAACTATTTTCTCTAACTATCAGGAAGTTGTTCAAGAAGAACAGCACCTGTTTAAGATGTGAATGGTCAAAGGAAACTGATACTGATCCATCAGAATTTGAAACCATTTTAGAGTTAGAAGACTCTAAAGGCCTTTGTTCTGCTTGATGGAGTTACCTTTGCTTCAGGAATTTTTTGTTAAGATTAATTTTTCAAGGGCCCAAATTTCCATAACTTTTATCATTTTTAACACTTCTGTGTTACTCTAAAGACCTTTGTTCTGCTTGATGGAGTTTCTCATAATCAGTCACCCAAGCTTCTGGGAGGAGTTGGACAAGCTCATTTCTTGTGATCTGACGAGGCACATGTGTACAGGTTGCAGAATGTTGCTCATCAACCTTAATCAATAGAGCATCCTCTCCAGCAGGGAGATTCCTGATGAATGGATGGTGCCATCACCTAAAAGTAACATGATTTTCAGATACCACATCACCCAAAGCAAAGGTTCGGGAAAATCTTCCAAGCAAAGGTAATTACTATTTTAAACCGTGTTAAAAATGATAAAAGTTGTGGAAAAACGGCTGGAAGAAGTCCAAAAACAAATTCCAAGTTACAAGATCCCATAACACAGAAGTGTTAAAAATGATAAAATAACAAGAAGTCGAGATACCTCTTTGGAGACCCAGTACCAAAGCTTAAAAAAATGAACATACACGTCAAGGTATCACAATACAAATAAATAAAACCTAAATATATGAATTGTGACAGCCCCACCTTACCCAGAGGCACACCAAAAGGGCTTAGCAGACTGCCTGCCTAGCTCTCGCCAAGACTCAAACACACACTCGCTTAAACATCCAAGCGTACTAAACTCGAAATAAAATGCACTCATAAATAAATACATTCATAATATTTACTTAAAAGTATAAATATCACAAGAGTTTTTACAACCCAAAATATAATAATATTTACAATAAAAGCCTACACATTTCGGTTGTCCAGATACATTAAACAAAACATGTACTAGGTCCAAAATCAGCTTTTCCAGCTTTAGTATTTTGGAAAACCTGGTTAAAGAAAACAAATGAATGGGATGAGCTATAATAGCCCAGTGAGTGCTCAAGTCATGTAGTATACCAATAACAAATAAACCTTTAAGGATAATAATTAACAAATTTAATAAATGATGAACAAGAAATGTGAAGTGTAGTAAAATCAATGGCGGATACAGGCTCACTACAGGAGCAAGCTCAACTACAAGAGTATTGATCATGATCAAGATAACAAGGATATCAGGACTGAGGTAAAAGCTCAGGTCTGAGATACTTGAAAAAATTCAATCCAGAGTTACCCTCTTCGAGGAATGAAACTCATATAGGAAAGAGTATCATGCACTTATAACCCACAACACCTTATATCACCCCAAACTCAACAAGTTGACTAACCGTGGAGTAACGGTGAAGTTAGCCACAGAAGTCCAAGGTCATGCATAAAGTTCAAGCATGAGCTAGCCCTTTTTAGGACTTTACTAAAATATGAAAATTAACATGCACCAAATAACGCCCATCACCTTATATCTCTCCCATACTCAACCATGGAAATCACATGCACAAATAACACGTTGGATAGTGAAAGCATGTAACACATTGCGGAATAGATGCGATAAAGTACACATCTTTCCTCAAGTAACACAGTTCATTAGATAATCATGTCAAGTATAACACATCATTTCATGCATCGAAATAATAATGTCAAGTATTACATGGCATTTCATGCATCATGCACACATAAGAACACTCACCTTAAGCCTAAGAAAATATCTCGCGATAATGTTGGGTCTTACTTTCGGATCCTGAAAATTCACGAGAAAAATAATCGTATAAAAACCTGACTAAAATCTAAGAAATTTCATAAGGAAATTCAAGAAATACCCCAAGTCTTTCTAAGGTTAAATTTTTAGGGTTTTGGAGTTTAGGGTTTTACCCTAAGGTTTAGGGTTTTCAAAATTAGGGTTTTCTAACTTTCTAGGGTTTTGCTCGGAAAGGTTTAATTCACTAATAGCTAATCTACGAAAATTTCTGCACACTTAAATCACTAAATTAAAGCTTATAAAGTCTTAAATCATAGCCTAATCACTTTTATTTCCTAGGTTTTACCGAAATTTCGGCAGCACTTCCCCTATAATCGGACTAACCCAAAAATTTTTGACCTGCAAGAAAACATCCAACAGCCCAATCTTAAGCAGTTCTACTAATCTCATATCAAACTCACTTCAATTCCATTCAAATTTATCACAAAAATGCATAAACTACTCCAAGTTCTTCAAGCAAATCAAACCTAGATCATGACTTTTCAAGTTTAATATACTATCTACAAGGCATACAAGTTCACAAGCTTCACATTCATGGAATAAAACTTCATTTTTCATGGCTGAAAATCAATCATACTTAACCATAAAAACATAACTTAAGAGCTAAAAACTATGATCTTTCACTTGAAATTAGAATAGAAATTCATGGGAAATACCTCTAGGTAGACCAGATTGTTGCTTAGGAGGAAGTTCCACTTAATTTCTATGGTTGAAAAATGAGTAAATGGAAGTAAAAGATCCAAGAAAAATGAAAGAAAATGGAGAGAAAAGGAGAAGAGAACAGCTGGCCAGCAAGAAGAAAAGAAAAGAGAAAAATTGGGTAAGTAAAGAAGAAAAGAATTGGAAAAGAATTGGAAAATTTTTTGACCAATCAAAACAAGACAAAGGTAAAGTGATCTCGACTTTCTCTCCATGGAAGACTACACTTGGCAAGGGTTAATTAGAAAAGGTTTTTGTGATTTATCTTATAATTATATCTTGCAAGAGATGCTAGGTACAATTTCTAAAGGTAAAGGTACAACATGGTAGTAAAATGGAAAATCATTTCTTATTAATTTTCCCAATAATTTCGGCCCTTCTTTTTTTTTTCCTAATGAACATAATACAAAATAAATGGTTTTGGCATGAATTTCTAGGGTGTTACATGAATATGGACAAATTGGAGTAAAATCTAAAGTTCTATAAAATTTGCAAAGAGCTAAAGGGCCAAATTGCAAATTTAAACTAATTGGGGTACAATTGAAAATCTACACAAGTCTAGGGGCCAAAATATAAATTAACGCAAATTGGGGGGGGGGCAAATAGTAGATTCTAACAACTAAGGGGACTAAGAATAAAATTCCATAAGACTTGAGGGAAAAATAAGAACAAATAAATCTAATTGGGGTAGAGATGCAAAATCAAAGTAAATTGAGGGAATAAAACAATAATTTTCAGCAACTAATGGGGCTTAATTACAATTAATAAAGACTTAATTGAAAGAATAGTGGGGACTCGATTGCAAGACATATGACAGTTTAGAAGGCCATCAAACAAGATTACAGAAAGCAGGGATTAGACTATAAACATCATTTTTTATGAACATAAAATGACAATGCTAAAGATAAACTAACCACAGATCAACTGACTAAATTAATTTAATCAACTAAATTAACTATTAGCCTAAACTTAAATTAACCAAAACATCAGAGAAATAACTAAATTAGAGATTAAACCAAGTGGAAAAGCAAAATCAAAATCTCAAAAACCTCTTCCCAAATTCCGTTTATGCTTTCTCCCTCTTCTCTCCTTCTCTCTTCTTCTATCATTTCTCCTTTGTTTTATTTTCTTTTTTTTCAGCCCCTCTTCTGATGTCTTTTTTTTTTATCTCTGCCTTTCTTCTCTCTTCTACTTTCTTTTTTTTATTTCTCTCTCTCCCTGAATTTTCCCTGATTCCCGTTTCTCTGTTTTCTCTTTTTTTATTTTTCTTTGTTTTTCTTTTCTCTTTTCACTCTCTACTCTCTGATTCTCTTTCTTCTCTCTCTATTTTCCCAATTCTTCCCCTTTCTCTCTGCTATGTCTCTCTCTCAATCTCTCAGCTTCTTCTTCCAATCCTCCCATTTTCTCTCTGTCCGAATCACTCCCTCACTCTTCCTCTTCTTAGCAGTTACGAATTTCCCCAAATTCAGCTCCCCTTTCGAATCAGAGGAAGGGGAGACGCAATGGTTGTGCTATATGGGCTGTAAATAGTGGGAACAGGGGTGGTTGGATACTGATTTGCACTTCTTTTGTTCACTTGATTTTTCTTTTTTTTTTTTTGGGCAGGTGGCGGTGCTTAGGTGTTCGGCAGTGGGGGAGTGTAGGATTGGCAGTGTAATGGTAACTTGTGGGTAGCTTAGGGATGGCATTTTTGGGTTGTTTTGTTGTTGGTTTTGTGATTTTTGTAGGGGATTGGGCGGTAGAAGAAGGAGATAGGGGACGGTTTTGGAAGTGGTGTGGGCAGCCTACGGTGGTGATTGACAGAGGCAATGAGTAGTGGTTTTGTTGGTTTTGCTTGTTGAATTTTTATTTTTTATTATTTTTTGCAGGTGGAGGCCTTATCAGTGATCGAATTGTTTTGGTGGGGAGTAGTTTTTGAATGGGAATTGGCCTTGATGTGATTGTTGTTGAGGCCTGATAAATTGGTTCTCGGGGAGGCTTTAGGTAGTTTCTGTTGTTTTGTGCAAGTTTATGGTGTTTTAGGCCAAGTATAGTGGTTTGTGGTAGGGGTTGCTGGCTTGGTTGTGGCGTGACGAGGCTGAATTTTACTAGTGATAGGGTCTTGATTCCAAATGGTGGTGAATTTGAAATTGTGTTGTTTATCTTGCTGGATTTTCTGGCAGGTTGCAGTGATTGTGGGGGTGAGAATTTGTGAGGAGGAGGGATGAAGCAAGGGAGATTTTGGAGTTGAAATTTGGGGCTGTGGCATGGGAGGCTCCTGGTGGTCGCGTGGTTGGGTTTGGGTTGTTGGTGGTAGTGGGAATTGATTATTTGTTAGACTGTTTTTGCAGGTTGGGATGGTGATGGTAGAATGGATGGAATTTGATAATTTGAGGTGGTGGAAGCGGTGGAGCCTGGTGGCTCTGGGTAATTTTCATGGGTTGGATTTGTACTTGTTTTACAGAATTTGTGTGTGTGTGTGTGTGTTGTCTGTGTGTACTGAATTTGTTATGTGTGTGTGAAGCTATGTGTATCTGTGTGTGTTTGTGCGTGTGAAGCTGTGTATCTGTGTGTGCTGAATCTGTTGTGTGTGTAAAGCTGTGTATGTGGTCAATTGTGGTCTGTGAAAGATGAGAGATGATGATTCAGTATTAATGGTGGATAATTGTGGCTGATGACAGGTGATTTTCGAGAGGTGAACTGAGAGATATGGCCATTGGTTGAGGGTGGCTTTGTTGATTTGAGGGTAGTGATGAAGGGAGGAGGATTTGCTGGTGGTTATTTCTTGGTCTTTGTAGGTTAATGATCAATGTAGTGTAGCGTGGTGGTTTACTGGTCATGGGTGGTTTGGTGGCCAACTATGGAGGTTGACTAGGTGGTGGAGGTTGCTTTTGATTTCTTGGTAGAAGATGACTTAAGGTATAAGGGAGGACGTGGGTAGAATTGAGCAAGAAGGAGAACCCAAAAAAACCATAACCCAGGAAAGAAAGAACAAAATTCAGAAAGAACAAAACTCAGAAAACAAAAAATAGGAGAGAAAAAAAAATCTAAAAGATTCAACTCAAATTCCAGAAGAATAGACACAATTAATCAAATTAGCATAGGAGGATAGTGAAAAAGTGAATCAAAACAAAAGAAAAGAACTTACCTTTTCAATATTGAAAATGGAATGATGATGAACAGTAGAAAAGAAAGAACCAGTCGTTGTTGGTGATGAACAGTACCGGACTTGATGAACAGTAGCCGGAAATCAAAAAGAAAATGGAGTGTGTGTTTTTTTGGTGTATAGTGTGTGTTTTAATCTAAAACTCACAAAAAAAGCAAAGTGTTTTTAGGGTTTCTAAATTTCTTTTTTTCTCCTTTTCTGCTGATTAAAGAGGGTATTTATAGCCCACTTGTCTTGTTGGCCAAGAATGCTGTAAAATAACGGAAATGCCACCAGTATTAAAAAATGCTAATTTTATTAAAAAAATATTTTTTAACCCTAAAATTAAAAAGAATCTGACAAAAATTTCTAAATTTTTTTAAAAAGAATTCACCGTAGATTTCAAAAATAAAACTAGAGCTCAAAACTAATAGAAACATGCTCGGGGTGTAAAAATGACGATTTTCCCCCTGTATAAAGAAAATACACAAAAAATAGATATTAGCCTCAAAAAATTATCAAAAATTAAAAGTAAGATTAAAACACTAGAAAATACATTTTTGACTCAAAATTTGTAAAAATAAATGAATTTAAAATGTAAAATGACGATTTTGCCCTCGAATAATGAAAATTCACAAAAAAATAGTTATTGTCTTCAAAAAATTATCAAAAATTACAAATAAGCTTAAAACACTACAAAATACATTTTTGACTCAAAATTTGTAAAAAAAAATGAATTTAAATTGTAAAATGATGATTTTGTCCTTGGGCAATGAAAATTCACAGAAAAAATAGTAATTGTCTCTAAAAAATAAAGAAAATTAAGAAAATGCTTAAAGAATTAGAAATATGAATTTGGAACTAAAAATGAGCTAAAATGGCATTCGCAGGGTGAAATTACCATTTTGCCCTCGTGATGGTAAAAATATAAAGAATACTAATTAAATTCAGAAAAATTATAAAAAAATTTAACAAATTCACATAACAGTAAAAATATGAATTTAACACCCCCAGAAGCTGATAGAAAAATATTTACAGATAAAATTACTATTTTGCCCCCCAGATTATTGAAAAATTAAAATTTGTCCCAAAAAATGCAAACATGCCCTTCTCGTGTTTGAAAATAAATGGTGTGTCAAAATTTGTGGTCTACAATTAAGGGTGGTCAAAGAAGGGGTGCGAGTATGTCTATTTCTGACCATGAGACCCTAAATGTACTATCTTCTTGATATCTCTTTGGCTATACATTGGATACTTTAGGCAAGTGCACCTATCATTTTCAGCAATACAATGTATAGCAGTACCGAGTGTTGATCCCACATGGACTATGCAAGTACTAGTACTAGCTTTCTTTTTATTATCTCACCTTCAAAGCAAATGCGACATCAAGCATAATTCAAGTTGGTCATTAGTTCCTACTCTATTGGTCTCCTGGATCAAAGGCACATCTTGATTTGGTTCTCTAAGTAAGATAATTTCCATCGTTCAAAGCAAATGCGACATCAAGAACTTCAATTTTTTGACTCAAGAACTTCAAGAATGCAACCAAGACCTTCAAGAAATGTACAAAGACCCTCAAGAAAGTCCAAGAATTTATTCAAGAACTTCAAGAAAGTCACAAACAAATCTGGACAGCTTTCAAGATTGCAATTTAACACCAAGTAAGTCCAAAATTGTTCAAGAAAACCCCTTGTAGCACTAAGAAACAATCCAAAAATAGTTGAAATAAAATTAATTGCACGGATCTTTTGCTTGTGCAGCCTCGTTTATTCCCCCTTTTTTTTAATTTTTCTGGTGCTTTGGCTTTTTCTTTTACCCCTTTTTTTTGGCACGCCTCTTTCTGGAATTTTTTTTTTCACACGCAAATCACAACAAAACACAACACAAACACCTTCAACCCCCAAGAAACTTCAATCCAAGGCTTGTTTGTCCAAGAATTAATTTTCTTGAAAAGTTTTTTTTTAACACAAGAAATTCAAGAAAACACTAAAAACATTCAAGATTTCAAAAACATCACACACAACCTAAAATTCTTGATTAGAGACAACCAAGAACGACTCTAAGACCCTAAAAGAATTCAAGAAAACACAAGAACAAGACAAGAAAATACAATAAATGAAACAAGTTAAGGTTGGATAGAATGGAAAAAAAATGTGACACACAAGAAACAAAAAAAAGACACAAGTTATTTGCCGTGTCTCGAAACACTTTGACAAACAACACAAAAATGAATCCAAGAAACAAAATAAGGGATATATCTGAATTTTCTAAGGAAAATTTGGATTGAGAAACCTGAAATTATCAAGAAGATGGCTTTGATACCAATTGATACGAACGGAAGTGCGGAACCACGCCAAGACCCTTGAAGATTCCAAGCAAATGCCTCGAGTCTTCTCCAATGAAGATCACGAACTCCTAAGGACCTAAACTAGACCAATGTGAGCTAATCAATATGCTAGTCTAAGGCTTTAAGAATTTGATCAAACACGAAAGAAATCACTCTAAGCAAGTATTTAAGTCGCCACAAGCTTAGGCTTGATAAGACTAAGAGTAGTTCTAATCCAAGAACCAAGAAAACACTCTTAAAAAGAGCACACACTATTCATACGAATTTTTTAGGAATAATCTGATTTTTATTGAATTATGAAGGCCTATAAATAGGCTTACAAGAGAATTCTAGAACTTGAAGTTTAAGATAACTACTAAAAACTAAATACTCAACTATTTGGAAAATTTAACTAAAAAAACTTGTTAACTAATTAGGCAACTAAACAATAAGGAAAATAAGTTCTAGAATCTTAAAATATAGTTAAAAAAAAAACCCCACGAATTGGGCCTTCAAGCTGGTCGGTCTTTCTTGATCCAATATTGCCTCAAATTGGCGGCCCATCTTCCAATTCTCCATACATTTGGCCAACTTCAAGGGATTCACATGCTTGGCACATCTCCTCAACATGATCCTTGGCCCAAATTAATGTAACAAGTCTTGGTGATTGTGAAGAAGTAGCCCAAGTAGCCTCTTTTTCAAGCACATCCAAAATTAGTCCATGTAAAGCTTCCTTCATTTTCTTTGTTCTTGATCGAGTCATTGGTCCATCTAAACCTTGCAATGGATTGTAACACCCTAGAAATTCATGCCAAAACCATTTATTTTGTATTATGTTCATTAGAAAAAAAAAAAAAGAGAGGGCCGAAATTAGTGAGAAGAAATAAGGAATTGATTTTCTATTTTACTAGCATGTTGTACCATTGCTTTTAGGAATTGTACCTAGCATCTCTTGCAAGATATAATTGTAGGATAAATCACAAAAATCTCTTCTAATGACCCTTAGCCAAGTGTAGTCTTCCATGGTTAAGAAAGTCAAGATCACTTTGGTTTTGTCTTGCTTTGATTGGACCACCATTTTTCCAATTTTTCTTCAATTCTTTTCCATATTACTTAGCCATTTTTTTTTCTCTTTTCCTCTTCATCTTGGCCGGCCCCTATTTTCTCTTTTTCCTCTCTTTTGCTTTCATTTTCTTGAAGTATTTCTCTCCAATTTGATCCTATTTCTTCCATAGAAAGTGAGTTAATCTTCATCCTAAGCAAAGATCTTGCCTTATTAAAGGTATTAACCAAGAACTTCTCTTATTATTTCAAGCATAATTTGTAGTTTTTATAGCTTTTACCCATATCTTTAAAGTTAAGTATGATTTATTTTAGCCATGAAATATGAAGTTTTATTCCATGAATATGAGGTTTATGGACTTGTATGACTTGTAGATAGTGATTTAAACTTGAAATGACATGATTTAAGTTTGATTTGGTTGAAGAACCTTGGAGTAGTTTAGGTTTTTTTGTGATAAATTTGAGTGAAATTAAAGTGAGTTTGATGTGAAATTGGTAGAACTACTTGAACAGTCATGCTGGACTAGTTTTAGTAAAACTTTCATAACTTGGTGTAGATAACTTGGATTCGAATAATTCTTGTTGTTTTAGAAACTAGATTCATAGGGATTTAAAACGGTATAAGGCTTGCATGGTGGTTCATTGTGTATTAACCGCAGAAAGCTTGCAAAGTTGGCTGAAAATTTGATTCTGCGTAAAACAGTTTTTATGATGAGCCAAATTGAGGGCTGATTTTGAACCTGTTCTAGTTGGAATTTGGATTGATGATCTTCACAAAAGTTGTAGCCCTATAAACGTACTTTCAAACCATGTAATCACAATTCCCTAGTTCTTAGTGGATTGACCCCAGTAATGGCACGAAGTTGGCTGAAAACCAACCCTGTGCAGATTTGGGTGATGATTCTTGGAGTAGGGATTTTGAATTTGAGTGGAATCTTGACTGAATTTGGGTTTAAATTGAATATAAAAGTTGTAGAACTTGTTGAATTGGGTTGGATTGTTGGATTTTCTTGCAATAGATACGTTGTGACAACCCCACCTTCCCCTAAGGCGAACCAGAGGGTTTAGCGGACTGCCTGCCTAGCTCTCGCCAGGACTCGAGTCACTAAAGTAATAAACACGTAAACTAAACTTCAAAATATAAATAAACTTGCAATATTTTCAAACTAGTTACCATACAAATATATAGAATCCCAAACTATTACAACTCTAACCTAGCTAAGATAAAATCCTAGTACAACATCAAAATATACATCAAGAGAAATGACTTAGAAGACTAGCACTCACACTCGTACCAACCTTCATGTCAATCGGAGCCTGCTAAGGAAAACAAGGATAAAAGCAGGTGAGCTAGAAGCTCAATGAGGTTCCAAAGCATGCAAACATACAAGTAACTTGTCAAAGCAATAAAGTATATAAAAGACAAGTAAAGATAAAGTAGGATACAGATCAACCGTGGGAGTCACTCGACCACGGGAAGGATAATTCAATGTTACTTCAAGTATAAGGATAAGTGTCTTCTCAACCATTGGCAAACAATGTTAACTTTCGCCAAAGGGAGAAATATTCAATTAAGATACAAGTCAAGTAATTCAAGGCAAATAAGATTCACATCATTGTTTGGATCAAATGGCAATAGTGCTTGGACGTTTCATTTTGTCCTTGCCAATGATCAAGGAAATTCTCTATCCCACCAATTCACCTTTCCTCCTCAAGACCACCACTCCATGTGAGATCGTCCTCAATGATGGAGGGCTAAAGATAGGGTAGCTCAAACCTAGGAATTGCCTTGTCCAGGACTTACATTCGTAAGGAGAGAGTTTAAATTCCCTTACCCCAACACCTTATAACCTCCAACCACTTATATGGTCCAATATCAATGAGTCAAGTATAGTTCAAGATCATTGAGTCAAATATAATTTATAATCGAAAGCTAGGGTCGAATACGATAAAGTACATATTCGCCCTTGTAACCACATTTTCATGCTTTCAAGTATGGCAAATAACACATGGAATCTAATAGGAAAAGCAAATAAACACTCGCAAGCGCAAGTAAAGCAACACTCACCTCAAGAGATTTTCAGGAAAATTCGGGATAAGGAGAAATATTTGACTGGAACCCTGGAAGTTCAAAGAATTAGGTTTAGTTACTATTCTAAGGTTAAATCCATAAATTTGTAGAAATTTAACTAAGGTTTCCAAAACGTTAATAAAAGGAATCATACTAGAAGGTTATATGTTAACTTAGCGTATGTGTCGAAAATTTATGTTTAATTATGGCTAAAATGAGTTTAACACTTTTCTAGGGAAATTAGATCCTAAAATCCCAAATTAAGTCACACCAAGTCTTAATAATATAAGTAAAATTCGAAACTAAACCTTATATAAATATAGTTTTTGTTTAAAATTATTAAAGTGAACATTTTAAGGTTTTGGATCAAAACTAGTTTCTAAAAGAAAGGAAACTTAATTAGGTATAAAGTTGGAAAATCACTATTAGGGTTTACTATTAGGGTTTAGGGTTTATAAATACTATTAGGGTTTAGGGGTTTTTTTTAACACTATTAGGGTTTAGGGTTTAGGGTTTTGAAACACTATTAGGGTTTAGGGTTTAGGGTTTTGAAACACTATTAGGGTTTAGGGTTTAGGATTTTAAAACACTATTAGGGTTTAGGGTTTAGGGTTTAGATATTTTTAGGACTTATATGGAATAAGTAAAACTAATCAAGACATAAACAAATATAACTAATAAGTTAAGGGTCTAACTTGCAATAAACAATAACTATATTAACATTCAGGTTCTTGGAAGATCAAATGACATAAAATGATGCAAAAATGTCAAGAACATGAAGCAAAGTGGTTCAGCCAACAATAAGAAGATCAAACCAGAAATTTCCAGATTTGAAGATCAAATTTGATAGCTAATTCCCTAGCCAATTCATCTACCAAATCCTCCAACTTTTCTTGGGCAACTAAGGCATTATATAAAGCATTAAAAGAGCTAACAATTGCAGTAAATATATGGTGCAAGATGGAGTAAAACAGTCCACAAAATTCGTCCAAGAAGAAGGTCCCAAAATCAGAAAATTTTCAGCAAAGTTTCATAAGGAATCCATGGCTAAACTTCCACTAATTAAGCTCTAATCTAACCAAGTATTTATAGGCTATCAAAGGTGTAATCATAAACCATAAGTTAGCTAAAATATACAAGAATTAATGGTGCCAAAAGAACTAAATTCAACTATCAAAACAAGAAGCTAAACAAGAAGTGAAAAGTTGGAAATTTAGACAGCTTTGCAGCCGGTTTTTGTTCAGCTCCAAAACAGAAATTTAAGGGCTCAATTTTACAAGTTAGTTGAAGATATATGTACCACAAGATGTTAGGTAGTTGTAGGTGCAATTGATGGTGCAACAACCCCTCCAAAGACTGCTGAAATTCGACTGGAATTGCAGGAAGAAAGCTGAAATTTCTTGGTGAAGTTTTGGTTGCTAGAAGTTGTGTTTTGTCTTGAGCTTTTGTGAGCTTTTGGAATGGTGCAAAATGAGATATTTCAGCTGAAAATGGAGCTATAAGGCACGAAATTTTGAGGGAAAAATGGAAGAGATTTGGCTGCAAAGAAATGAAAGAAAATGGAAATCATTTTACTTGGCTAAGGTTTGGCCAAAATGCAAGGTTAGGTGTCAAGCTTAGCTTAAACCAAGGAGTGAAATTAGGGTTGTGTTTCCTCAAGCACATGGCATGTTTGAGTGTTTTTAAAAGTGGTTTAAGGTCTTCTAATAAAGTCATTAAATGAAATACCCGTTTAAACGTCGAACGCGTAATTTTTGCACAAAAGTGTTTTTAGCGTAAAACCTATTATTATTATTATTTTTATTTTATTTTTTTCCAAGTTAATACTTGAAATTGTGAAACTTGAGCATGTCAAATATTTGAAAATCATGAAAGTGGTTCAAAACTCTATTTTATGCAAAACACACACTAACACACACTCACGGTGTTTTCTCTTTCTCTTCTTCCGATTTTTTTTTTTTCCAAAATGGAAAACCTTTCTCAACTAACATTAATTCAAAATAATATGCATAAAATGACAGGTAATAAGAAAATTTGAATAGTAAAGCCCTAAGGCACTATTCCCGTGTTAGGGTTTTCACATACGTCATTTTTACCTTTTCCCCTAAAAATTGTAGCTAAATCTCCCGATGTAATAGTTAGGGTTTACATGCTTTTACATGTTTATGTGTTTATTTGTTCACCGCTTTTTTTTAGGATTTTGCATCTAGACATCATGCTTACATGCTATGTGCTCCTACATGCTGTTACATGTTTTTATATGCTTATTTGTTTTATGATTTATGTTTTACTATTTTTTAATCATGTTTTATGTTAATCCGTCACCATACTAGTCCAACACTAGTTGTGATCTTACTGCTTCCCCACTACTCCAAGCTAGTGGAAAATTCCTAGAAAGGGCTAGTCCAACGTTAGACTCTTAGGGCATTTAAGTGTTAGTTTCACTCGCGTGCATTTCATCTCATTCCACACATATTCTCCTTTTTTAGAGTTTTTCATATTTGCATGATTTTTGGTATATATTTTATTATTATTATTATCTATTTTTAGCATTAGACAGTGCATGACATCTAGGTTCTATTTCACTTAGAAATTAGGTCATTTTGTGTGCTCCAACTAGAAATAGTCATCTACTTATGTGGGAAGCGGTGGCTTAACGGGCTGTTCCCTCTTCCGTGAGTAGAAAAAGTCAACGTCACGAGTTATTAGTTCCCCATACCCATTATGTTGTATCCCTACTTTCTTTGGTCACTTACTATATATTACTATTTTCCTTTTCTTTTTGCAATTCATTTTGCATAGACACTCGTGACTCCCTTGGGGCCTTATTCCGAGTTTCGCAATTAATGTGATAATCCCAATCAAGCCTTGATAGGACATTGTGACTCTCTCGACATCACATTTAGACTTAAGATTTGCATTCATATATATACATCCAAATGTAATAAAATCTAGGGTTATTTTAGAAAAATTTGAGTAAACCTCGCAACTAGTCTCGGCTAGGTAGAAAAGATTCCTTAGGCACGAACCTTTGCCTTTCCGTTCTTCAAATGTGACTCCTGAACCTTCTTCTCTCATTTTTTTTCGTAGACCAGAGTCGAAAAAGGGTTTTTAATATTTTGTCTAAAAATTGTATTTTTTATTTTTTTCGGGTGACTTGGAACATCCTAACTCAATATCAAGTGGCGACTCCATTTTTTAAAAAATAAAAACCCTTTTTCTAAAATCAGTTGGCCAAAACTGTCACATTTTTAGTCTCGGCATTCTTTTGTTTTTCAAAATATCATTTTTCCTAAATAACACTTTTTCACCAAAAAAACTCAATTTTTTCTCACACAAGCGCACGGTTTTTCTGAAAACCTATCTTTTCGAAAAGGGTCACTGGACCAGACTGCCTTCTTGGGGCGCGACAGTCAACGACCCCACCGTGCTTCACCATTTTGGGACTTGACAGTGCATGTCTGTGATCTTTGCAAGATGCTTAGATTTAATTTTAGCCAGAAACACTGTTTGTTGCAAAGGGAGTAGTACTCCTCATTTTTAATTTTAATTTGTAATAATTGGAGGTGAGGTTTTGTCCTCTTCCAATTTATTTTTGCTCACAATTATAAAATATAGGAGTGGCGTCACCCCCATGGTGTACAAGGTTAGCCAATTAAAAAAAATACCTAAAACTAGTGCCTAACAAAATAGCAATCTGGAAGTTGGTAGAGATAATGGATAATCGTAGAGGTTAATCTAGATGTAGAGTCCCCCTAAACTAAACATGATACAACTCTATCTTGATTAATGAATCACCCACTTGCTTAGACCTTAAATTACCTTAATTAGTTTATAATTTTTCCTGAGTATTACAGCCACTATCCCCTTGGTTGATTAATTAGAATCTCTTCTCAATTAAAACCCCAAAGAGATGCATTTACTTTATGGATTCTATGGTTTTGGTTAGGCATGAATCTAACCAGGAAGACTCATGTAGTTCTATCTCTAGCAATGCACGCAAGCCTTATTATTCATGAGGTGATCTAATCATATAAGTGATTTCTGAATCCACCCATATAAAATCAAATTTGAATCAAAGGACGCTAGCAATTCCCAATTCAACAATAATGAAACTCATGAACAAATCTAAGAATAAAGTTGAGATTTTCATTAATCAAAAATAAAATCAATAACACAATAGTCTACGGTTCATTCATCTAATTCTTACAACTCAATTCATAAGTACAAGTATAAATACAACAAAAGACAAGAAAATATAAAAGGCTTGAGTCTTCCCTTGAATCTTGATGAAGTGTCTTCTTGCTTTGCACTATTGAAGCCCTTGAGTTGCTCCTCTACTCTTGCTTTCTTCTCTCTACATCCCTCTAGATGTGTGTAAAAGTGTGTTTCTTGTGTTCTAGAACCCAAAGAAATCACCTTTTCCCTTCTACAAAGAGGTAGCAGTCTCCTCTCAAAAGATTCACCCCAAAGTGCTTAAAAGTGTAGCTTTCTACAACTAAGCCGTGCCTTAGGCCATGGCAAGGCAATATACATGGCTTAATTTCCTCCCCTTCTGGCCATAGCCACACCCTAGGTCGTGGCAAGGCCTTACCCGTGGCTACAGTCAGAATATTTTGCTTCTATTCCATGCTAGATTTTACATTGAAGATGGCCAAACTAGCTTTTCCTCAAAACATGAAAGTTTTAGTCCTTTGAGAAAGCTTTCCAAAATGACAAGGATTAGGTCATTTGGAGTTCTGTAGGTAGAGATATGGTTGAAATACTAAGAATTGTTTATAACAGCATCGCAGTACAAATGTGCTTCAGTTACTTGGAATTTTGACCATTAAGACATGAGAACTAGACTTTGATATCTTAGATTCAAAATGCATCAAGAATAATTCCAATGCAATATCTCTAACTTAAGTTATTACCAAAACACTAAAACATGTCTAGGTGGTCAAACTGTTTCCTTTTCAGTTTTTCTTCTCCGATTGCTTCTTTATACCACTTTGAATGTTTCTTGACTTCAGCTCATCACCAACTTCAAATCATCTCAAAATATCATCCAATTGCTATCTAAATGGATCCAAATTATTAATGGAATGTGAAAACCCTACAAAACACAAGAATACACAGATAAATAGCACTTACACATTATTTAGCTATTAAACTCAACAATAAGAAGAAATAGCAAGTAAATAGAGAGAAATTAATGAAAAACCCTGAAAAGTCTAATCTAAGTACTACTCAAAACTACTACACTTTGACAATTATCACTGCTTAAATGCAAGATTTGCTAACCTTTCTGAAAAATGGATAGGGCTCAAACTCACAAGTTATAATGGCATGTTGTGATAGGGTCCAAAGAGCTTCAATGGAGGTTACCAGTTCCAAGGATCCGTTGGAGGGTATTGGAGGGTCAATGACAAGGTTTTGGACCAAAAAGATGAAGCAAGCTCTTCAGAGTCTTTTAATAAACTTGCAAGAAGAAGAAGTTCATTGGACGAAGGTTCACAAGGCTCCAAAAGTGATTAACTATTTGAGTATTACACAAAATGATTAAGCTAGAGCTCAAAAGGAGGTTCTGACCGAACCCATGGGCCAACCCACGTTGTAGGTTCAGTTGCGACTACAATCAGAGAGTTTGGCATGAAAGGAAAAGTTTCTGACCGAACCCATGCCATGAACCCACACCACGGTTATGCGCCATGGGTTCGAACAGAAGGTCAAAATGTGAAGACTGCACTTGGCAGCAAAGCCGTAGACGAAGCTACGCCGCAGGTTCCACTACGGCTTCGGTCCGTAACTTTAGAAATTTGCTTTTTTTAAAAAATTTTTAGCATGTGTTTTTAGTAGTTAATTGAGTTGTAACCTTTATGGTAGGTTATTTGTGATAGGTTATGAGTAGTGATAGTTGTCAATTAGTGATTTACGCCTTATTGTATAGGATTAGCCTATTAGCCTATTAAAAAGGTTACCTTTGTCAAACATTGATATCAGAATTTTATGAATACAATTTGAGTGTTTCTCTAATTTCAAGATTTGTTCTTAGTTCTTTATTCAAGAACTACTCTCGATCTTATCAAGGGCAACCTTGTGGCGATCGTTCTTCCACTTAGAGATTCTTTTTAAATAGGTTTGATTCCAGTTCTTTAGACTGTCAACTATGATTCTTCACTCAAGTTGTGTAGGAGTCTCATTGCTTCTAAAGGAGGGCTTTCAATGAAATTGAGAGAATTTTAAGGCAAACCAACTCCACTTCATCGAGGGCTTTGGATGAGTTCCAATAGTTTTCGAGAGTTTAACGAGTTGAGTGTGGAATCTTCAAGGCAGTCTAGCCTTTCGCACATTGTCACGCATTAGTTGGTATCAGAGTGGAGGTTCCTTGAATTCCCAGGTTTCATCTAACCCAATTTTTCCTTTGGAGAATTTGGGTATATCCTTTTTATTGTTTTTCCTTTTCTCTTTTCTCAAATCGTGTTCCTTGTGTCTTTCCTTGTGCGTTGCTTCTTATTCTCAAATCTAGCCTTTGTTTAAGTGATTCTTGCTTTGTTTCTTTTGTTGTCTTTGTTGAATCTTGTCTCCTAAAAATCATCTAGAGACCATCTTGGTTTCATTCTTGTGATTTAATTAGATTGCTTGTGCTATTAGAGTCGTTCTTGGTTTTGCTTAAAAATCAAGAATTCTAAGTTGTGTGGTTATTTTCTTGGATCTTGTGTTGTTACTTTACTTCACTAAATTATTGTTAAAAAAAAGAGCTAACGTTTATAGACACTCTTCATTGATACTGTTCACCTGCGAAAGTATTGTTCATTGTGAACTTTGGTAAAAAAAAAAAAAAAAAAATAGAGAGAGAAGAACTATAATCACCAAATTTTGACAAACCCTTTATGAAAAAATGTGATTTTATTTCATTTAGGGGTACTTTTGTTTTTCAGGGGTCAATTGCAATTTTTGTGTGCATATGACTAACTAGTCATATCAGGGACAAAATGGTAATTTTAAAATATAGATTCCTTTTATTTTTATTTTAATTTCTAAGTTCATATTTTCATTGTTTTTTATAATTTTCTAATTTTAATAATTTTTTGGAGTCATTTAGTAATTATTTAAAATTTTAATTCTTTTAAGTTAATAGCACATTTTCCAATGCACCTTTTATTTAAAAATTTTGTGTGAAAAATTTGTATATGTGCATTTTATATATTTATAGATTTTATGTAAAAATCTCATGATTTTTTGAAGCCGTTTGATATTTATTTCAAATTGTATCTTTTTGTCTATTAATGGCACGTTTTCTAATGTTGCATTAACTTTTAATTTTTTTTACATTGAATTTTCTTTCTTCTGGTAATGCTGAATTTTAGTTTTATTTTTTTAATATAATTTTAAGGAGTCCATGTGGTTTTTATTTTATTTCATTTCATTTTCTTCATTTTTCTTACAAATTCCTCTCCAAAAAAAAAAAGAAAAAAAAAGATGTAGATAGAACAATAGCAGCAACGTTGCTACTGTTGCTTCTGCCATGGATGCACAGCTATTTCAACTACACCCATCAATCCCTCAAACACCTTCATCACAGCAATCCCCACTTGCAATCCCATCAGCAAATTTTAGGGGATTGTTGATGATTTTCTTGATTCATTTCTTGATTCATCATCATCACCTCTCAACAATTCACTCACACAACTCACTCCCTTTGCCTCTCCCTCTCACCTCTGTCCCACAGATTTCACACAACTCATTCACACATTTCACTTCCTTCCCCTCGGTCCTCACTTCAACCTCCAACTTATCACACTTACAATCACACAATAAACACACCCACACACAAATATTCTACTCAGCAGCCACCACAAAACCACCCATAGCCACCCTCAAACCTCCCCCATTCACCATCTTTCTTCTACACCATCACTCACTTGCACACCTGCATAAACTCTCCCTCTCTCTCTTGGTACTCCCTCACAACTTCAGTCATCTCCATCACACACGCTCACAACCCTTCAAAAATCTCAGACACAAGCACACAATTCCATGGTAGACACAATTCACTTTTGCTTACATTCACATACCTGATCACATATAATTAACACTTCTCTTCATACTATACACTCACACACACATCACACCAGTTTCAAGCACACATAGACACACAACAGCATGCACACACATAAATGCACGTCAGCTCAAACTAGCAAACACCAAAACCTCCTTTCCACCAGTCCTCCTCCTTACCGTCACCACAACCAGCACACCACCCAAATAGTCATCACACCTGCTTAATCAGCCTCCATTACAACCCCTAAAAAACCATCAAAATCATCCAAGTCAAACTCGCAGAAAAAAAAGGCAACACAAATCCACAACCAAGAAACACCAATTGACAACCCAAAACAGTAAACGCATCAAATTCCAACAGAGCACCACTAGGGCCGCCATTCGTCTCCACCGTGGGCAGCCACCATCCACTGACAATTGCAGCCTCGTCTCCATCTCACCCCTGCACTCCACAGCTACCTACCATCTCCCAAATCCAGGTAAAGCCCTCACTCCTTTTCAAATCCTGTACTTATCATTTTGGTTGATCGATTGGACTAAAAAAATTGAATTGAAATTTTGATTTTAGAAAGGGATTTACAGATTTGAGGGGTTGATTTAGGAGAAACACCGGAGATAGAGAGAGTGAGAGAACAAAAAGAAATCTGGAGAAGAAGAGAAGAGTGGGGAAAAGAAAAGACAGGAATGAGAGAGAGAGAGAGAGACAAAAAGAAATATGGGGAAGAAGAGAAGAGAGGGGGGGGGGAGAGAGAGAGAGAGAGGGAGAGAAATTGGGAGATTTGTGGAAGCTCAGCTTTTCGGTTGAAACAGAAGAAACCAAGTGTGGGAGTGGGAATTTTGTTTTGGGAAAGTTTCTGTTTTGGGTTGAAGATGAATGGGTGGGGAAGTTTTATTTGGGAAGTGTTGCGTCCCAAAATGACGCACGGTAGGGTCGTTAACTATCACACCCCGAAAAGATGATTCGGTTCGGTGACCCTTTCTAAAAAGAAGGTATTTTGAAAAACTGTGCGCATGTGATAAAAATTAGATTTTGGTGAAAAAGTGTTATTTAGAAAAATTGATATTTTTAAACAAAATAAGGCCAGAACTAAAAGTGCGACAGTTTTGGCCAACTAATTTTTGAAAAAGGGTTTTATTTAAAAAAAAATAGAATCGCCACTTGGTATTGAGTTAAGGTGTACCAAGTCACCCAAAAATCATTCAACAAAAAATAAATAAATAAAAAACAAAAAATTTTAGAAAAAACATTTAAAAACCCTTTTTTGACTCCAGTCTACGAAAAAACGAGTGAAAAAGGTCTAGGAGTCACATCTGAAGAAAGGGAAGACAAAGGCTGGCACCTAAGGCACCCATTCTACCTAGCTGAGGCTAGTTGCGAGGTTTAATCAAATTTTCCTCAATTAATCCTAAGTTCTATTGTGTTAGGATGTGTCTATTTGAATGCAAATCCTAAATGTAAATATGAGTATCGGGAGGTCAAAATGTTTCATCGAGGCTTAGTCGCGATTATCGCATTAATTACAAAACCCAGGTCGAGACCTCGAGAGAGTTACGAGTGTATATGCAAAATAAAATGCCAAAATAAAAAAAAGGAAAATACTATAGATAGTAGGTGCCAAAGAAAGTGTGATGTAACATAACGGGTACAGGGACTGATAACTCGTAACTGATATTTTTCTACTTACGGAGGGGGGAACGTCTTGTCAATCCACCGCTTCCCACGTAAGTAGACGACTATTTCTAGTTGGGCCACACAAATTGACCTAAATTCTAAGTGAAATGCAACCTAGATGTCATGCACTGTTAAATGGTAAAAATAGATAACACTAATAAAATATATACTAAAAATCATGCAATATATGGAAAATTTCTAAAAAAAGAAAAATATATGTGAAATGATATGAAGTGCATGCAAGTGAAACTAGCACTAAAATGCCCTAAGGGTCTAGCATTAGACTAGCCCTTTATAGGAAATCCCCACTAGCATTGGACTAGTGTGGTGACGGAATAACAAACTGATAAAACAAGAATTTAAATAGTAAAACATGAATTAAAAGCAAACAAGCATGTAGAGATATATAAGAGCACGTAGGATCACATAACATGTAAGCATACTATCTAGATGCAAATCTTAAGGAAAGCGGTACAACATATAAACCCACAAAAGCAAATAAGCCCTAACTATTACACCGGGGATTTAACTGTAATTTTTAGGAAAAAAAGTAAAAACAGCCTATCTATTACACTTGCTATCTAAAATACAAAATTTTGTAAAAGTATGAGAAAAATAATCTGACTATTACATCGACTAGCTAAATACAAAATATATTACATTTTTTTGCCAAAATAATAAAATTCAAAATTTACATAACATAAAGTAAATAAATACACAAAAAACATGTAAAAATAAGAAAAGATATGAGGAAAATGCATAATAAATCACATAGGGGCACATTGCAGCACATAAGGAGGAATTAAAAAGAAATAGAGCTACATTTTTGAAGACCCGGTACCAATATTTGAGAAAAGGAACACATGCGTCAATGGATCATGATATAAGTGAATAAAGCGTGGGAAGTAAATTCCAACAAATTGGAGTAAACATGTAAAATCTAATAATGATAAGTGCTAAAGTAGACTAGTTTTTTATAGGTTTTTAGATTAGGTTTTTAAGAATTTTTATGTGATTTTCCTCTAGTTCCTAGCTATTTCTTCTCATTTGTGATTTTTATGCCAATTTGTGTAAATGTGTGATCTACATATGTTTTCGTGCTATTTTGTAGGTGTTTGATAGCTTCGTCATCGAATTTAATCAATTGAAGTTGCAAAGACGGAGTTTGGATGGTTGATTCGATGATGGAGGACGATTAACGGAAAGAACATGCCAAAATATGGAACAAAGTCCAAGAGTTTTGAGCTACAAAGACATTAGAGCTGCTGGACCACAGTTGAAGACACAATTAGACGCAAAAGGAAAGTTTCTAACCTCGGCCGTGCTCTTATCCATGCCGCGGATTGAGCCATGGCCGAGATCAGAATGTTTGGAGTCTCAGTCGCGGGTGCAAAAACTTGATGTTCACCACGCTACACTACGGGTTCTTTAGGCAAGTATACTTATCGTTCCAGTAGTACAGGATAAGTGAGTACCAGATATCGTTCCCACGAGGACTATATTAGTACTAACACTTTCCCTATTATCTAACCTACAAAGTCGAAAGATTGAACAAAATGAATTAAAATAAACTAACTACTTAGACCTATTTAGCAAACAAGAACAGTCGAACAGAGAAAATAGCAATGATCAAAAGTAGGAACTAGATGTGGAATTCCCCTAATTCTTCCCTTCTTATGTATCAATTCCAGATTAATGAATGAATGAATTCAAGTATTCAGACCCTAGAATCCTATGTTAGGTTATGATCTCTCTCAAGTATCATAACCCTTATCTCTCTAGTTAATTAATGAGAATCTCTTCTACCATTAAAACCCCAAAGAGATGAAGTTACAAATAAGAGATTCTATTGTGTGGGTTAGGTAAGAATCTACCTAGGAAGACTTATGTGGTTCTATCTCTAGCAACCCATGCAAGTCTCATTATATGTGAAAGGATCTAATCAATTAGGTTATTTCTCAATAAACCTAAGTGAAATCAATGATTAAATCAAGGCCATGCGTAAACACCCAATTCAATCAAGCAATAAATTCACAAATAAATCCAAACAAATAGAATTCCATTCATTAATCAAGGAAAAAGATCCATAATAAGTGAAATAGGGTTCAACCCATCTAGTTCCTAATCTATTTAGTTCATAACTACGAAGAAAAGATTAACAAACAATAAAGCAAAAATAGGTAAACTCATTCTCATGAAGCCACCAATTCTTCGCTTGTGTTGCTGCAAAAATTGTACCGTAGTTGCGACCTCTCTCTTCTTGTCGTTCTTGCCTCTTCTCTCTATCTCATATGTTCTCTCGTCCCCTTGTTGCCCTAGAGAAGACCCCCTGATATGCTTTTTAATGTTCTTCCTTGGTCTTCCCGTTCACGCCAACTCTACTGCTGAAAAATCTCAAAATCCCATAAGTGAGCCGCACCCACGTCTGTCCCAACTGCGCCCACGGCTGGATGAACCGTGGCCGCGTTTGGACCCGTGGCTGGTGAGCTGTAGGTAGACTCAAGTGAGCCATGGGCGCGGCTCAGCCCACGGCTGAGACTCCAAACATTCTGAACTCGGCCGTGGCTCAGTCCGTGGCGCGGATAAGTGTGACAGCCCCACCTTACCCAGAGGCGCACCAAAGGGCTTAGCGGACTGCCTGCCTAGCTCTCGCCAGGACTCAAACACGCACTCGCTTAAACATCCAAGCGTACTTAACTCGAAATAAAATGCACTCATAAATAAATACATTCATAATATTTACTTAAAGTGTAAATATCACAAGAGTTTTACATCCCCAAAATGTAAATAATATTTACAATAAAAGCCTACACATTTAGGCTATCAAAACACATTAAACAAAATATTTACTAGGTCCAAATCAGCTTTTCCAGCTTTAGTAGTTTTGGAAACCTGGTTAAAGAAAACAAATAAATGGGATGAGCTAAAATAGCCCAGTGAGTGCTCAAGTCATGCAACCATACCAGTAAAATATAATTTTTGTTTGATAAAATATTTAACGAGTAAATAAACAATTTGTGAACAATTTAATTAACAAGTAGTCACTGGCGGATACGGGGCTCAACTACGGGAGCAAGCTCAACCGCAGAAGTAGCAAGCACTGAACATGTAACCAAGACGTTCGGACCGAGATAATAACTCAGGTCCTCGTCAAGGAACATACCAGTATAAACAAGCAAGTACCCTAACCACCATTCACCTTGTAACCTCCAAACAAGCTACCACCTCCAGGGAGTAATCTCAACCTTGGAAGGGCCAACAAGCAAGAAAGTTCAATCCGGAGTTGGCCTCTTAGAGGAATTCAACTCATTTAGGGAAAGAACACACGCCCTAAAACACCCAGCACCTTATGTCCTCCCAAGTCACGTCAGGGTTGACTAACCGTGAAGTAACGGTGAAGCTAGTCACGTAGTCTCACGCACAATTAACACATTTAATAGCGAAAGCATGTAACACATCGTGAATAGATGCGATAAAGTACACATCTTTTCTCAAGTAACACATTTTATCAAATAAAAATATCAAGTAGAACATGGCATTTCATGCATCATGCACACATAAGAACACTCACCTGAAATGTCTAAGAAAAGATTTCGCGGTAAGGTTGAGTCTCACTTCCGGATCCTGAAATTCACGAGAAATAATCGTATAAAAATCCTGACTAAAATCTAAGAAATTTCATAAGGAAATTCAAGAAATACCCCAAGTCTTTCTAGGGTTTAATTTCTAGGGTTTTGGAGCTTAGGGTTTTACCCTAGGGTTTAGGGTTTTCAAATTTAGGGTTTTCTAACTTTCTAGGGTTTTGCTCGGAAAGATTTAATTCACTAATAGCTAATCTACGAAAATTTCTGCACGCTTAAATCACTAAATTACAGCTTATAAAGTCTTAAATCATAGCCTAATCACTTTTATTTCCTAGGTTTTACCGAAATTTCGGCAGCACTTCCCCTATAATCGGACTAACCCAAAAATTTTTAACCTGCAAGAAAACATCCAACAACCCAATCTTAAGCAGTTCTACTAATCTCATATCAAACTCACTTCAATTCCATTCAAATTTATCACAAAAATGCATAAACTACTCCAAGTTCTTCAAGCAAATCAAACCTAGATCATGACTTTTCAAGTTTAATTTACTATCTACAAGGCATACAAGTTCACAAGCTTCACATTCATGGAATAAAACTTCATTTTTCATGGCCAAAATCAATCATACTTAACCATAAAAACATAACTTAAGAGCTAAAAACTATGATCTTTCACTTGAAATTAGAAGAGAAATTCATGGGAAATACCTCTAGGTAGACAAGATTGTTGCTTAGGAGGAAGTTCCACTCAATTTCTATGGTTGAAAAATGAGTAAATGGAAGTAAAAGCTTCAAGAAAATTGAAAGAAAATGGAGAGAAAAGGGAGAAAGAACAGCCGGCCAAGAAGAAGAAAGAAAAGAGAGAAAATTGGCTAAGTAAAGAAGAAAAGAAATGGAAAAGAATTGGAAAATTTTTGACCAATCAAAACAAGACAAAGACAAAGTAATTCTTGACTTTCTCTCCATGGAAGACTACACTTGGCAATGGTTAATTAGAAAGGATTTTTATTATTTATCCTATAATAAGTCTTGCAAGATTTCCTAAGTACAACTCCTAAGGAACTAAGTACAACATGCTCATTCTCTATTTTTTTTTCCACAAATTCGGCCACCCTTTTTTTTTTTCTCCTAATGAACATAATACAAAATAAATGGTTTTGCATGAATTTCTAGGGTGTTACATCCTCCCCCCCTTAAAAGAATTTCGTCCTCGAAATTCTACCTGGATTTTCGAACAGTCGGGGATAACTTCGCCGCATCTCTTCCTCTGTTTCCCAAGTGGCTTCTTCGAGCTCGTGATGCTTCCAGAGAATTTTGACAAGTGGAATTTGTTTATTTCTCAGCTCTTTCACCTTTCGATCTAGGATGCGAACTGGCTGCTCTTCATAGGCTAAAGTCTCGTCAAATTCAATTTCATCTGGTTGAAGTACATGTTGTGGGTCCGGGTGGTACTTTTTCAAGACAGATACATGGAAGACATTGTGCAATTTGGCCAATTGTGACGGTAATTCCAACTGGTAGGCAACGTTACCGACACGCTTAACGATTTTAAATGGTCCCACGTATCTTGGTTGAAGTTTCTTCCTCTTCCCAAATTTAATTCCTCCTTTAAATGGAGAGATTTTGAGGAACACTCTATCTCCCACTTCAAATTCCAGCTCCTTCCTTCGATGGTCAGCATAACTCTTCTGGCGGTCTTGTGCAGTCTGGATTCGTTGCTGAATTAGCTTGACCTTCTCATAGGCTTCTTCTATCCACGGTACCTTTTCCGGACCTAATACTCTTCGTTCACCCACTTCATCCCAGTAGCCAGGTGTTCTGCATCTCCTTCCATACAATGCCTCGAACGGAGCCATCTGGATAGAGGATTGATAGCTGTTATTGTAGGCGAATTCTATCAAAGTCACGTGTTGATCCCAACCACTACCAAAATCCATCACGCTTGCCCGTAGCATATCCTCCAAAATCTGGATCACTCGTTCAGACTGTCCATCAGTTTGGGGATGATAAGCCGTGCTGAAGTTCAACTTTGTTCCCAAGGCTTCGTGCATTTGTCTCCATAGTCGGGAAGTAAATCGAGGATCTCGGTCTGAGACAATACTCACGGGAATTCCATGGAGCCTTACCACTTCATCAATAAACATTCGAGCAAGTTTCTCCAAAGGATAAGTCATATTCATAGGCAGAAAATGAGCAGATTTGGTTAGTCGATCAACAATCACCCAAATCGCATCATGCCCTCTCTGGGTTCGCGGCAGACCAGAAACAAAGTCCATAGTAATAAGTTCCCACTTCCACTCTGGGATTTCCAAGGGTTGTAACAGTCCTGACGGTCTCTGGTGTTCAGCTTTTACCTGCTGACACGTAGGACAAGTTTGAATATACTGTGCTATCTCTCTCTTCATATTATCCCAACAATAGAGTTTCTTCAGGTCTTGATACATCTTTGTACTGCCTGGGTGCATCGTGTATCTGGAACGGTGAGCTTCATCCAAAATCATTCTTTTCAACTCTTCATTTCTTGGTATAAAGATTCGGCTTCGGAACCTCAACAAGCCTTCCGGTCCAACATTATATTCAGGTAAGATCCCTGCTCTGGCTTTCTCTATCCTGCTTTTGTAACGTAGGATCTCTACCTTGAGCTTCTTTAATTTGCCTCAACAATTCAGATTTAACACTTATATTCCCGCAAATCACCTTTGAGCCAACTATCCGTGGGTTGCTTTCACTAACTTGCTCTAACAATCTCCACTCACGGATGGCCAAACTAGCCACTTGCACCTTTCTACTTAGAGCGTCTGCGACAACATTGGCTTTACCCGGATGATAATTAATAGTACAGTCATAATCTTCCAATAACTCCACCCATCTGCGCTGCCGCAAATTCAGTTCCTTTTGAGAAAATAAATATTTTAGACTCTTATGATCTGTATACACCTCAAAAGTGACTCCATACAAATAATGCCTCCATTTCTTGAGAGCAAATACCACGGCTGCTAACTCCAAATCATGTGTGGGATAATTCTTTTCGTGAGGTTTCAACTTACGGGAAGCGTAGGCAATTACTTGTTTCCCTTGCATTAATACACATCCCAGACCTTCCCGTGAAGCATCTGTGTACACACTAAAAGTCTCCTTGCCACTTGGCAATGCTAATACCGGAGCTGATGTTAATCGCTTCTTAAGCTCAATGAAACTTTGCTCACACCGTCCATCCCAATTAAACTTAGCATTCTTTTGAGTCAAAGCAGTGAGTGGTGTGGCTATCTTTGAAAAATCCTTGAATAAATCGCCGATAATATCCAGCTAAACCCAAGAAACTACGGACTTCAGTTGGATTCTCAGGTCGTTTCCAACTAACCACAAGCTTCCACTTTTGAGGGATCTACTGCTATTCCTTCCCCAGAAATGACATGGCCTAAAAAGGCTACTCGGTCTCTCCAAAATTCACACTTGCTAAATTTGGCATACAACCTGTTGTCTCTTAAAACTTGCAGTACAATCTTCAAATGTTGCTCATGCCCCTTGTGAGACTTGGAAAATATTAAAATATCATCAATAAATATTACCACAAATTGATCCAAGTATGGCCTAAAAACCCTATGCATCAAATCCATAAAGGCCGCTGGGGCATTAGTCAATCCAAATGGCATCACCACAAATTCATAGTGACCATATCGAGAATTAAAAGCAGTTTTGGGCACGTCTTCTTTCTTAATTTTTAATTGGTAGTATCCTTGCCTAAGGTCTATTTTGGAAAATACTACCGCTCCCTCCAATTGATCGAACAATTCATCGATGTGAGGTAAAGGATACTTATTCTTGATGGTGACGTTGTTTAATCCTCGATAGTCAATACAAAGCCTAAGGGTACCATCTTTCTTCTTTACAAAGAGCACTGGAGCTCCCCATGGTGAAATGCTGGGCCTAATAAATCCCCTCTCCAACAAATCTTGAAGTTGAACCTTAAGCTCTCCGAGTTCCGCAGGGGACATGCGATACGGGGTTTTAGAAATTGGCGAAACTCCTGGACACCAATTCTATGCCAAATTCCACTTCTCGTTCAGGGGGTAGAGAGCTTAATTCCTCTGGAAAAACATCAGAAAACTCTCGCACCACGGGCACATCTTCAAGCCTAACTTTATCTCCAGGGGTATTAATTAAGTATGCTAGGTATCCCACTGCCCCTCTAAACATCAATTTCCTAGCTTGCATGGCAGAAAGAAGGTTTGAAGAAGCTAGGGTTTTCTGTACATCCAACCTTAAAATAGGCTCTCCCGGTATATTAAAATCCACTACTTTCGTTCCACAATTTAATTGAGCACTATACCGGGTTAAACAATCCATGCCTAAAATTATATCATAACCCCGAATAGGCAACGCTATGAGGTCCGCTAAAATTTTTCTCTTTCCTACCCAGAGTTCACAATTTGTATAAATAAGGTTGGTAGTCAAACAATGATCCCCAGTAGGCGTCCTCACTTCAAATTCATAAGGCAATCTAACAGGTTGTACTTCAACAGTAGTCATAAATTGGGGATTCACAAATGAATGAGTAGAGCCAGGATCTACTAATAATTTAGCGAGATAGTTGAAAACAAGAATCGTACCTTCAATAACGGCCGACGACTCCTGTGCATCACGCTTGTCTAAAGCATAGACTCGAGCTTGGCACCTTCCTCTTATTCCCTGCTCTCCTTAGCTTGACTAGGGTGCCCAGGTTGAGCTACGCTTGGTCCACCAGTCGCTTGCTTCGGACAGTGACTGACTTGATGTTCACCACTACCGCAAAGCAAACATTTCCGATTCTTCCTCCAACAAGCCTCTTCGACGTGACCACCCTTACCACAATACCCGCAAACCACCGGAGCAGCTGAATGATTGAGTTCCCCTCTGGGCATCCTCCTTCCGTTCATTTCTTTGTGGTGTTCTTCCCATTGGAGCTCCTCTTGCCCTGCCAGGTTGAGTGCCCTGCCACATTCTTGCCCCGCTAGCTCCTCTTCCCGCTTTAGGGGCTGGGGCACTTCCGGGTGATGGACGAAAATCACTGGCGTTTCCACGTTTCTTGGCTTGAAAAGTTCGAACCAATGATTTAGTTTCCTCCACTTGCTGTGCTTTCTCTACCGCAGCCTCATAAGTTTCCATAGTAGCAGCGGCAAGGGCCTCTTGAATCTCCAAATTTAACCCTTGGATGAACCGTCTTCTCCTCCGTCTGTCCGTGGCTACTAGCTCAGGTGCGTATCGTGACAATTTGGTAAATTGGGCTTCATATTCCTGCCACACTCATCAGTCCTTGTCTCAATCTCAAAAATTCATCCTCCCGCTTCTCTTGTACTCGGGCAGGAATATATTTTTCTTTGAACTCCCGGGTGAAATTGACCCAAGTTCTTGGGGTCTGATAACGTTCCCACTTAGTATTTATCAAATTCCACCAGGGTGTGGCAGCCCCTTCTAGTTGAAATATAGCAAAAGTCACCTGCCTTTCATCGGTGTATCTTAAGGCGGCGAAAATTTTCTCGATGTCTTCCAACCATTTCTCGGCGATCTCCGGGTTTGGGCTGCCATTAAACTTAGGGGGATTAAATTTTTGGAATCTCTCTAAGGCAACATCTTCTCCTATTATTGGATTTCTATGCGGGTTGCCAACTTCCATTCCTGGGTTTTGCCGATTTCCCAGCTGGGTCAAAACATCGGTCATACGGTTTAACACTGGCGATCATTGGGTCAGCCCCAGGGTTTGGGTTTTCGCCCGATGTGTTGCCCTCCTCGGGATCTTGTCGACGAGGTCGACCTCTTCCTCTACTTGCCATCGCTTAATATTCTAAAATAATATTAACTAGTTATTTCGAGATCCATGTAATAATTAACGAAGCATATAAAATGCACCACTTAATGAATAAGACAAAGAAAGCAAATATCATGTCAAATAAAGTCACATATATATACATGTCATTCAATTTATACATGTCAAAAGTCTCACGTAGAGACCATAGCATGATATACATAGATCCAAAAGTTTTACATGCCAAAATATATCACAACTACAAGCATAACAAAATAAATACAAACTTCGTACATACTCCTATCTAAGGATCTATGCTAACTGTACGGATCCAACAGGGCTCATATCAATGAGCTCCTAGCCAAAAACTAAACCCCTAGTCTAGTTCCCTACGGAACTAGCAGAATCCTCCGATGACTCCTCCTCAGGACCCTCCCCGATCTCCGGGGATGCAGGCACTATCGGTCCAGGTCCAGCGGGAATCTCCTCCTCACCTCGTGCCTCTCCCACCACGCGCTCAAGGGTATGCGCGCACTCATGAAGGACCTGACCTAAACCATCCCGGACATGCCCAGCTATACGAGTCAATCGCTCACGAGATCTCCGGAGCTGCTGAGTCAACGCTAAAGTCCTCTGTCTCTCTCTCATAAGCTCCTCCTCCAGCTCTCCGATCTGGTGAGCCTGGCGGCCCACCTCGTCTCTCAAACTGCGGACGCTCGCGTGGGCAGCAGCTGTAGTGCGAGCGAAACTCCTATTCTCCTCGATCAGTGGGACTACCACATAATCGGGATAGGAGTACAACCTCCAGCATCCGCAAGGCGGTCGGATCTGGCGGGCAGGTGAAAAGCACAAGTAAGGATGTCCCAGCTGATGGCGATAGCGAGCTACGGGTCTACATCTCGGTCCCTGATACCTCGAGGGTATCACCGTCAAGTCTCGTACCTCGGACGCCTCACCTCGACCCTCGTCCGTCATACCTACATATTTAAATAATTAATCAATTAGGTCTAGCCCAAAAATACATAATAATAATTAATACTTAAATATTACACTCAAATATCAAGCTTAAAAGTAACCTAAACCCATGCTCAAGCATATCCACAATAGCGTCCGGGTGCGAAATTCGGATCTTATCTCTCACACTCAGGGTGATCAGGCCCAAGAGTAACCGACTCGACCCAAATTTCCTACCCGACACCCAAGCAAGTCTAGCACTAGAGACAGGATTCAACCTAAGCTCTGATACCACCTGTGACAGCCCCACCTTACCCAGAGGCGCACCAAAGGGCTTAGCGGACTGCCTGCCTAGCTCTCGCCAGGACTCAAACACGCACTCGCTTAAACATCCAAGCGTACTTAACTCGAAATAAAATGCACTCATAAATAAATACATTCATAATATTTACTTAAAAGTGTAAATATCACAAGAGTTTTACATCCCCAAAATGTAAATAATATTTACAATAAAAGCCTACACATTTAGGCTATCAAAACACATTAAACAAAATATTTACTAGGTCCAAATCAGCTTTTCCAGCTTTAGTAGTTTTGGAAACCTGGTTAAAGAAAACAAATAAATGGGATGAGCTAAAATAGCCCAGTGAGTGCTCAAGTCATGCAACCATACCAGTAAAATATAATTTTTGTTCGATAAAATATTTAACGAGTAAATAAACAATTTGTGAACAATTTAATTAACAAGTAGTCACTGGCGGATACGGGGCTCAACTACGGGAGCAAGCTCAACCGTAGAAGTAGCAAGCACTGAACATGTAACCAAGACGTTCGGACCGAGATAATAACTCAGGTCCTCGTCAAGGAACATACCAGTATAAACAAGCAAGTACCCTAACCACCATTCACCTTGTAACCTCCAAACAAGCTACCACCTCCAGGGAGTAATCTCAACCTTGGAAGGGCCAACAAGCAAGAAAGTTCAATCCGGAGTTGGCCTCTTAGAGGAATTCAACTCATTTAGGGAAAGAACACACGCCCTAAAACACCCAGCACCTTATGTCCTCCCAAGTCACGTCAGGGTTGACTAACCGTGAAGTAACGGTGAAGCTAGTCACGGTAGTCTCACGCACAATTAACACATTTAATAGCGAAAGCATGTAACACATCGTGAAATAGATGCGATAAAGTACACATCTTTTCTCAAGTAACACATTTTATCAAATAAAAATATCAAGTAGAACATGGCATTTCATGCATCATGCACACATAAGAACACTCACCTGAAATGTCTAAGAAAAGATTTCGCGGTAAGGTTGAGTCTCACTTCCGGATCCTGAAATTCACGAGAAATAATCGTATAAAAATCCTGACTAAAATCTAAGAAATTTCATAAGGAAATTCAAGAAATACCCCAAGTCTTTCTAGGGTTTAATTTCTAGGGTTTTGGAGCTTAGGGTTTTACCCTAGGGTTTAGGGTTTTCAAATTTAGGGTTTTCTAACTTTCTAGGGTTTTGCTCGGAAAGATTTAATTCACTAATAGCTAATCTACGAAAATTTCTGCACGCTTAAATCACTAAATTACAGCTTATAAAGTCTTAAATCATAGCCTAATCACTTTTATTTCCTAGGTTTTACCGAAATTTCGGCAGCACTTCCCCTATAATCGGACTAACCCAAAAATTTTTAACCTGCAAGAAAACATCCAACAACCCAATCTTAAGCAGTTCTACTAATCTCATATCAAACTCACTTCAATTCCATTCAAATTTATCACAAAAATGCATAAACTACTCCAAGTTCTTCAAGCAAATCAAACCTAGATCATGACTTTTCAAGTTTAATATACTATCTACAAGGCATACAAGTTCACAAGCTTCACATTCATGGAATAAAACTTCATTTTTCATGGCCAAAAATCAATCATACTTAACCATAAAAACATAACTTAAGAGCTAAAAACTATGATCTTTCACTTGAAATTAGAAGAGAAATTCATGGGAAATACCTCTAGGTAGACAAGATTGTTGCTTAGGAGGAAGTTCCACTCAATTTCTATGGTTGAAAAATGAGTAAATGGAAGTAAAAGCTTCAAGAAAATTGAAAGAAAATGGAGAGAAAAGGGAGAAAGAACAGCCGGCCAAGAAGAAGAAAGAAAAGAGAGAAAATTGGCTAAGTAAAGAAGAAAAGAAATGGAAAAGAATTGGAAAAATTTTTGACCAATCAAAACAAGACAAAGACAAAGTAATTCTTGACTTTCTCTCCATGGAAGACTACACTTGGAAATGGTTAATTAGAAAGGATTTTTATTATTTATCCTATAATAAGTCTTGCAAGATTTCCTAAGTACAACTCCTAAGGAACTAAGTACAACATGTTCATTCTCTATTTTTTTTTCCACAAATTCGGCCACCCTTTTTTTTTTTTTCCTAATGAACATAATACAAAATAAATGGTTTTGCATGAATTTCTAGGGTGTTACAATAAGAGCGCGGCCGAGGTCAGAAACTTTCCTTTTGCGTCTAATTGTGCCTTCAACTGTGGTCCAACAGCTCTAATGTCTTTGTAGCTCAAAACTCTTGGACTTTGTTCCATATTTTGGCGTGTTCTTTCCGTTAATCGTCCTCCATCATTGAATCAACCATCCAAACTCCGTCTTTGCAACTTCAATTGATTAAATTCGATGACGAAGCTATCAAACACCTACAAAATAGCACGAAAACATATGTAGATCACACATTTACACAAATTGACATAAAAATCACAAATGAGAAGAAATAGCTAGGAACTAGAGGAAAATAACATAAAAAATCTTAAAAACCTAATCTAAAAACCAATAAAAAACTAGTCTACTTTAGCACTTATCAAATTCCCCCACACTTAAGCCATTGCTTGTCCTCAAACAATGAACCATACAAAACTCAAACATCGACTTAACCAAAATGAAAACAAAACATACACCTCTAAGAATAACTTCTCAACAACTATGGAACACAATTATGTAATCATCCATCTTATTCTAAATGCTCATCATATTAAACAAAGAAGAAAGAATTATACATCAATTAAACAAGTTTAGTTCCATTTCTCTACTTTATTTGAAATTCATAAGTAGATCCTATAGCAAACAAGTACAACTATATGCCCATGAACCATTCATATTTCACAACTACGGACTTTTCTTTTTAAGCTTAGCCTTTACTTAGAACATAAAGTAGCCTTTTTACGTGAAGATCAACATTGGTCAGATGAAGACCCCCCGGTTACTCAGCACTTCATCTGTCTAAGCTGCTATGCATGCTCATAATTCTAGCACCTTTTTACGCGAAAGTCGACATTGACCAGATGAAGACCCCCAGTTACTCAGTACTAAAACTAGCGGAGTAGAACCTAAGCTTAATTACTTTTTTTTTTTTCAACAAAATTTTTGGCCAAAGTTTTTTTCAGATAAGCTCATTTAGTCCCTTTACCCTAACACATTACCAATCATAGGCATAAGTCATACCAAAAAGCTAATTCACTACTTAACTCATGATGAAAAACAAATAAAGCAAAAAAACTTCACTAAATTCACAAAAAATTTTAGCATAATTCAATCTAATTTATCTAATATACTTTCTTCAACATAAACTTCAAAATCACACAATCACATCACCCTAGTCAATTAAGAAGACAATCCTAAAAATGTGCATAATCACTCTATTTGGGCAGGGAAAATTGAAAAACTAACAACTTGGATATAGTAGTACTTAATAACTCAAATAAGTTGGATAATTTTTTTGAAAAAATTTGACAGAGTTTTGCCTAAAATAGGGCCAATCCAGCCAAGGCAACAACCAAACAAATTTTTTTCAAAATATCATTCAACAAGCAACAATTACTACAAAGTAGTCTCACCCCCCTACACTTAAACCACACATTGTCCCCAATGTGTGACAAAGTAAAGAAATAAGAAGATAAACAACTAAAGATGGAACTAATACTCCCCTATTCTATAGTAGTTGCTGTCTATGGTCTAGTTATAGGTAAGGGATCTAGAATCGAACTCAATTGCAACCACATCATAAAGAAAATAACTACATTATCCAATTCGTTAGATGAAGGTTAAAGCGACTTAAAAACCCTAAAAAGTAAAAATAATAAGTACAGACCCAGAAAGAAAGAAATAAAGGAAAATAACAAAAAATGACATAAAGCGGTGAAAAAGACCGAAACATCCGCCATCTATAAGGCAGGCTCTCCACCCCCTCCTATGTCACCACGAGTAGCCGAAGATGGACGTGCTGATCAAATCTCCTCTCGTAGAGCTCTCACGTCCCCACTCACGTGCTCTATCTGGGGGAACTACTCTCTACCTCGTGCCTCTATCTGGTCCATCTGGGCCTTCACTATGGTCTCCATACAACAAATTTTTTGAAAGATCCAATCCTATGGTGATCTAGACCTGGAGGCACTCGCAGAGGTACAAGGTGGTGGCAAGTCAGATACAGATGGCCTAGCAGAGGTAGATGGTCTAGCAGAAATAGACGGCCTAGCAGAAGGCTCCTCATCACCCTCCCCATCATCTTCCTCATAATCACTATGAATAGCATCAAAGTCTCCGTCATCCTCCTCAGCTCTAGGACGCCCCCTGATCGCATCAACCACTGTCTCATCCATCTGGATCGAAAGAAGCATCCTAGGTGTGATCCAATCATTGACTGACAATCCAATTGATTCGTCATCAGATAGCTCAACACTAGCAACTCAGAATAACAATGTGAGGAGGCGAGGAAAGCCAAAACATGCCTCTCCTCTCTAGGAGTGCACCACTATGCCCATGTAACTGATGATGATGCTAGGTAGTGAAATATGTCGGTCTGGAGGTCCATGAAATATGGTATCTAAAAAATACATATCGCTCCGCCGAACCTCATTCTTCCCACTCTTTCTTGGAATGACATTCGAGCCAAAGAAGAATAAGAGGATGTGCTGGAGTGGAGTAAATGTATGCGCGTATATAACACGCTTTCCTATCTCCCGGGATGTCTCCCAATCCACTCCAAACCTGTCTTTAGCATCGTTGAACTTCCATGATGCCGGGCATATGAAATATTTCCTGAACTCCACATCTGGTCCATCGTTTTGGCATCCCAATGTATCAGAAATCATCCTTCGAGAGACTGCCAGATGCTTCCCACTGAATTGGTCGCTATTGACCACATTGGCGTAGAACTCCCTAACCAATTTAGGGTAGATAATCTCCGGCAGTGTAAGAAGTGGGGCCCATCCAAGCCTTTGCAAGTATTCAGCTAGAGGGAAATAGGCCTCCACCTCCGGCGCTAAATTTCTCTCTTTTATCGGTGTTTTCTTCTTACTCGTCTCATACCACATTTGATTATCTCTCGAAGTAAAATGTGTGGCATCATAATCCAATGATGCCTTAGATCTAGAGGATGAAGCTCCGGTCCTTCTCTTCTTTGCACCTGTAGACGCCGCTCCTCGAGTTCGTGCCATTGTACCTACACTTAAAGAAAATAAAGTATTAAAACAAGGCACAAAGAAAGGCATTTCTACTTATGATAATCAAAGCACAAAAAGAAATTCACATATGCAAATGAAACTATAAATCACTCCCACACATAATCTCCATACCAAAATGAATACTGGTGAACCAATCAAAGAAGTACCTAAATATGCATATAAGTGCTATTCAAGCAATGAAAAGTAAATTTGCCAATTACCGAGTGAATGAAGCACAAACATGTATCACCAAATTCACTCAAAAGTAGCAATTATGAACCAAATAGCAACTTTATATGCACTAATAAACGCTAAAGTAGCTCACTAGTATACCATAGAGAAGCAAAATATTATTCACACCTTACACCACTTAACATAATCCACATGTACTACCACACCCACATTCGACATATGAAGATCATCATTAGGCTAGAAACACAAAATAATGATATGAAAATCAACTCTACAATCATTTATGCCCAAAACTTCTTCATAGCTAAATTTGAAATTGTAAGTCATCCCTTATAACAAAGAAGTCATCACCTCCAAATTTAACTAATTTTCTGCAAAAGTAGAGTTTATAACACATCATAAACACTCTAAGATCACAATGTACACTTATGCAACCCAATAAATGTCAAATAATAAACTCTAGACATTTAATCCTCAAATAATCAAAATTAGAATTTAACTAATCAATGTAGCAATTGTATGCATAAAACTCCTAATTCAACCTTCAAATCCATGTCATAGGGTCAAACAACATAGATTAAACTCATACATTTCTATGGGTTGCACCAATTATCCCAAAAGTCCAAGAACTAAATTAAGCACAATTAAAAATTCCATAGGTATAATTAGACCATAAATCACCAAACCCATGGCACAATCATACTTAAGTAGCTCCAAGAACACAAATTAAGCTCATAATCCTAACAAAATTTCACTACATTGCCATATAATTCATGAAGTAAAATCCAACATAACTAAGTCAAATAACCGTAAAATATGGAAATATTACCATAAAAATATGCAATAAGTGAATGACTAGTGTAGTGAGAAGCCAAATGATGTCCAAAAATCAACCCCAAAATTCGCCAAACACAAACCCCCAAATTGGATACAAAATTCGGATGGAGGGCAAAACCCACCAAAAGATGAAGTTTTAGTCCACCAAATTCGGGTATTTTGCTCTAAATGAGGTAGTAAGTAGGTGGGTGAAGTGTATTTTGTGTGAAATTAAGGTAGAATAAGGATTAAAGTGAGAGGATGCAAGGGTTTGGGAGAAAGAAGAAAAATTCTGGGCGAAAGAATGCAGGAAAATCCCACTAATGCGATTGGTTTAATCGCGTCAGGGGGGCAAGCCGCGAGCTTGAGCCACGGCTAAGTTGACCGCGGCTCAGCTCGTGGCAACTCTCTGCTCTCCTGCCGTTGCTTCAAGCCACGGATAAATAGACCGCGGTTCATAGCCGCGGCTACTGACAGAAACCATTTTTTTTTTCCAAATACCACACCAAAGATTACTCCTAATGATTGCATGCATTTCAAAACATAGCAAAAAGAAAAATTTTGACATGAAAATCATGTAAGAAAAACAATGAAAAGTAAAGAAAAATGAAAACTCCCTCATTGCTGATGTGGACTTCTAGAGCAGTGATTGCGAGTTCCGTCTTCTTTCTTTAGATCTGCATAACACACATGAAACACACTAATTAAAATATTCCTACTAAACTTAAAAGCAACCAAAAGTAGCAAAGTACTAAAATAAAGGTTGGGTTGCCTCCCAACAAGCGCTAATTTTAGCGTCGTTAGCTCGACGTCCTCAATGCATTTATCAAACCTCAACACTGTTGCCTAAAGGATTGAGGGCTCCTTTAGGACTACAGTCTCCAACCATCTTGAATTTGGGAATCCACTTCATTAACCCCTGCTTTATCACTTTGATCACCTCGCTTGATCTTAGCCAAGACTTCTTTTTCTTCCTCCGGCGCCTTGGGATTTTTCTCTATCCCTACTTTGAACTCTATTTCTGACATCTCTTTCTTCCCAGCCAATTTTAACTCTTCATTCGCATATTCGTTTTTATCAGAGCCTGCATCATGAGAGGGAAATCCAAGAGGACTACACTCTTCTTGGTTCTTAGTATGAGTTGCCTCCACAACATAAATATCGTTAGTAGAAGATGAATTTATAAAATTAGAGTGTAAATTAAACTCAAATTCTTCTTCTCCTACTTTGAACCTAAGCTTACCCCTTTTCACATCTATTATGGCTCCAGCAGTGGCTAAAAAGGGTCGACCTAAAATCAGAGGCACATTAGTGTCTTCACTCATATCAAGTACTACGAAATCCACAGGGACAATAAACTTGTCAATTTTGACCAATACATTTTCAATAATTCCCTGAGGATGTCTAACCGACCTATCTGCCAACTGTAGAGTCATAGTAGATTTCTTTAAAGTTGGTGAGCCCTAGCTTCTTAGCTACTGACAAGGACATCAAGGAGACACTAGCACCTAGGTCACATAAAGCATTAGGGAAAGTGAAACTACCTATGGTGCAAGGAACAGTGAAACTCCCTGGGTCCTTCAACTTGGGTGGCAAATCATTTTGAATGCAGGCACTGCACTCCTCAGATAATGCTACTCTTTTGACATCTTCAATCGTCCTCTTACGTGTAAGGATTTCCTTTAAAAATCTTGCGTAAGATGGTACCTGCAAGATAGCAGTCAATAAATGGAATGTTAATATGCAATGATTTTAAAATTGTGATAAACTTAGAGAACTCAGAATAAAAAATGGCCCCTTTTAGCCTTTGTGGATAGGGCACGGTTGGTGTGTAGTTGTCCACTTGTTTCTTCATTTGCTACGGGATTTCTTCCTCCCTTGACACCTCTTCTCTTTCCGTTTGATTTCTTGCAACACCATTTTCTGTAGAAGATGATTTATCAACCTTCTCAAGTGTTTTCTCCTTGCAACTAGAGGGGAGCTCCTTCCCACTCCTCAGTAAGATGGCATTTGCGTGCTCTCTCGGGTTCAGCTCGGTGTTAGCAGGTAATCCTCCATGTGGTCTTTCTGAGATGATCTTCACAATCTGCCCAATCTGCGTCTCCAGATTATGAATAGATGCCTGCTGGTTCCTTAGAGTCTGTTCCACATTTTGCATGCGAGCCTCTGAACTATTTATATATTTCGTCATGGTTTCTTCCGAGCTCATCTTGCTCTCTTGCTGAGGGGGTTGCTGTTGATACCCAGGTGGAGGATTTTGCCCTTGGTTTTTCCATGAAAAATTTGGATGGTCCTCCACCCTGATTATATGCCCTTGCTGTAGGGATTTTGTTGGGGACGAGGTGCATTTCCCATGTAGGATACTTGTGCCCCAACTTGGCACTCATTGGTTCCATGGCCTCCCCTACACATTTCGCACTGCATAACTTGATTCTTTTGTTGTGCACTAGAGAGTCCATCCATTTTTTTGCTCAAGGCCTCCACTTGAATTGCTAGTGCAGTGATTGCATCAACATCATACACTCCAGCGGCTTTATTTGGCCTTGAACGAGTAGAATTCCACTGATAATTATTCATGGCCATCTCTTCAATTAATTCTTGGGCCGCTTCAGGTGTCTTGCTATTTAATGTTCCCCCAGCTATAGCATCTATCATTTATCGGGTTGCTGGGTTGAGTCCATTGTAAAAAGTTTGCACTTGCAGCCAAGTAGGTAGGCCATGATGTGGACACCTTCTCAATAAATCTTTAAATCTTTCCCAAGTGTCGTACAAGGGCTCGGACTCCATCTGAAAGTACGAGGAAATATCGTTCCTCATCTTTGCAGTCTTGGCGGGCGGGAAATATTTAGACAGAAACTTCTCCGCCATTTGGTCCCACGTCGTGATAGATCCCTTGGCAGTGAAGTCAGCCACTGCTTTGCTTTGCCCCTTAATGAAAAGGAAAACAAACGAAGTCGGATGGCATCGTCTGTTGCCCCATTTGATCTTGAAAGTATCACAAATCTCAATGAAGCTAGCAATATGGGCATTTGGATCTTCATTCAGCTAACCCATCAAACTGCACATGTTGCTGCACCATTTGGATAATATTTGGCTTAATTTCAAAACTGTTGGCTGCAACAGGTGGTCAGACTATGCTAGACATCAGTGCCAGTTAGTGACGGTCTAGCATAGTCTGACATGGTCAATTGCCTCTCTTCTGCCATCTCAATTTCTTCCACTTGTCTAGATGAACACTCCGTTTCTAATTCCTCTGCCCTCTGCTTCAATCTTTCTCTAAGTGCACGCAGGGCCGTTCTTTCAATCTCGAGATCTTTCTCGGAATAGTTCTGATGCGCTGCTTCTAGTCATGCACCGTCGATCCCTACAATGAAAACAAACAAAATACACAAGTAAAAGTGTAACAATGACAGAATAATAATATGAAAATAGAGCATAAAAATAAAGTAAAATAAAAACTAATAATAATAGTAATAACACAAGCTAATAAAAAATGGCTAGATTAATAAGAATTATGTGTTCCTAATATCTAAGTCCCCGGCAACGGCACCAAAAACTTGATGTTCACCACGCTACACTAGCGGGATTCTTTAGGCAAGTATACCTATCGTTCCGGTAGTACAGGATAAGTGAGTACCAGATATCATTCTCACGAGGACTATATGAATACTAGTACTAACACTTTCCCTATTATCTAACCTACAAAGTCGAAAGATTGAACTAAATGAATTAAAATAAACTAACTACTTAGACCTATTTAGCAAACAAGAACAGTCGAACAGAGAAAATAGCAATGATCAAAAGTAGGAACTAGATGTGGAATTCTCCTAATTCTTCCCTTATTATGTATCAATTCCATATTAATGAATGAATGAATTCAAGTATTCAGACACTAGAATCCTATGTTAGGTCATGATCTCTCTCAAGTATCATAACCCTTATCTCTCTAGTTGATTAATGAGAATCTCTTCTACCATTAAAACCCCAAAGAGATGAAGTTACAAATCAGAGATTCTATTGTGTATGGTTAGGTATGAATCTACCTGGGAAGACTTATGTGGTTCTATCTCTAGCAACCCATGCAAGTCTCATTATTTGTGAAAGGATCTAATCAATTAGGTTATTTCTCAATAAACCTAAGTGAAATCAATGATTAAATCAAAGGGCCACGCGTAAACATCCCAATTCAATCAAGCAATAAATTCACAAATAAATCCAAACAAAGAGAATTCCATTCATTAATCAAGGAAAAAGATCCATAATAAGTGAAATAGGGTTCAACCCATCTAGTTCCTAATCTATTTAGTTCATAGCTACAAAGAAAAGATTAACAAACAACAAAGCAAAAATAGGTAAACTCATTCTCATGAAGCCACCAATTCTTCGCTTGTGTTACTGCAAAAATTGTCTCGTAGTTGCGACCTCTCTCTTCTCGTTGTTCTTGCCTCTTCTCTCTATCTCATATGTTCTCTCATCCCCCTGTTGCCCTAGAGAAGACCCCCTGATCTGCTTTTTAATGTTCTCCCTTGGACTTCCCGTTCACGCCAACTCTACTGCTGAAAAATCCCAAAATCCTGTAAGTGAGCCGCCCCCACGTCCATCCCAGCCGCGCCCACGGCTGGATGAACTGTGGCTGTGTCTGGACCCGCAGTTGGTGACCCGCGGGTAGACTCAAGTGAGCCGCGGGCACGGCTCAACCCGCAGCTGAGACTCCAAACATTCTGATCTCAGCCACGGCTCAGTCCGTGGCGTGGATAAGAGCGCGGTCGAGGTCAGAAACTTTCCTTTTGCGTCTAATTGTGCCTTCAACTGTGGTCCAGTAGCTCTAATGTCTTTGTAGCTCAAAACTCATGGACTTTGTTCCATATTTTGGCATGTTCTTTCCATTAATCGTCCTCCATCATCAAATCAACCATCCAAACTCCGTCTTTGCAACTTCAATTGATTAAATTCGATGACGAAGCTGTCAAACACCTACAAAATAGCACGAAAACATATGTAGATCACACATTTACACAAATTGGCATAAAAATCACAAATGAGAAGAAATAGCTAGGAACTAGAGGAAAGCCACATAAAAATTCTTAAAAACCTAATCTAAAAACCTATAAAAAACTAGTCTACTTTAGCACTTATCAAATAACTTTTTTTTTTTTGGCAAAACCCCATACACGGGGAGGGCCGCCACTCCTAAATTTTATTAATATAAAAACAAAATAAAGATGAGGGGGACATAAACCTTACCTCAAATAATACAAGGAGAAAATGAATAAATTAAATAAGGAATACTATTCCCTTTACAAGCTAATCGGATCTAATTCTACGAAAAGAAGGAAATGATAATTTATCTAATCTAAAGAGACCTCTAACTTTCCTTGGAAGATCATCCAACTGAGTTTAGACTTTATTTCCATCATGCATAATCCCAACATTAGTCAATGCATCAGCTACCTGGTTAGCATTCACGAAACAATGTTGCAATTGCAAAAAATGGCATTGTAATTGAGAAATCTACTGGACTTCCCAGCAAATAGACCATGGGCATTGACATTGTCGCTTGAGAATCTGAATCAGTACCTGAGAATCACTTTCAACAATAAATAGTGGAAAACCATAATTTAAGCAACATTTAATGCCAAACAAAAGAGCTCTACCCTCTGCCTTCATACTACTAGCCTGCCCAAGATTTATAGCAAAATGCTAATTTAATATCTCGTTCGACATCCCTTAGAACTTCTCCACATCCTGGACCTCCTGACATACCCTTCAAGCAGCCATCAATATTAAGCTTCAGCTCCCCATGATTCGGTCTTGACCATCTAATCCGCTTATACTTGCTAACTTTTTTAACTTCAATTAAATGATCATAAAAAACTCTCCAAGCATTACCCAAAACCCTCATACCTGGAAATTGGATGGTAAATAATTGCTGAAGTTCCTTGAAGACATCACCACAAATTACCTATTTTTGCACCATCATGCCTTCAAAAATTGCCTTATTTCAAGCTTTCCACAAATGCCAACAAATTAACAGTGGAAGCAATCTATGCACAAACTCCATGAATTTATTTGAATTGCCTAACAACCACCATGCAATAATATACCCCGCACTAAAGAACCCTTATACCTCAGCCCCACAACATTTCCAAATAATTTCCACACTCGTTGAGCAACCTCCCCTTCACAAAACACATGATTTAGTGTTTCTACATTAGGATTACTACAACAAAAACATTTAGAAGTAATAAGTAAGCCAAACTTACCCAATGCGGAATCAAGTGGAAGACGATCCCTTAATAACCAAAGAACAAAGAAGGAAATTTTGAGAGGAATTCCCGAGTGCCAAATTTTCGAGAAAACAAGTGAATGAGCAAAAGTACCTTGCACAATCTTAAATGTTGTCCTGAGGGAAAATTCACTTGATTGGGTTGGATGCCAAATCATTCTGTCGGGAATCTGACGTTCAGGGGGAGGCACTCCCTATATCATACTAACCACATCTCCTGAAACCCATTGCACCAAATTATCCAAATCCCAACTCCCATTCCTAGCAAAAAACCTAACTTTATGATCAGAAGCATTAATCAATCTGGAAGACAAAGGACCCAAACCAAGCTAGTTATCAAACCAGAAATTTACATCTCCAGATTGAACAATCCAACCTATATGTGACTCCACTTGGTCCCTCACCGTTATCATCCGCCTCCATATACTAGATGCATTATGGGGAACCTCTACCATGCACGGATGATTCCCTTTGCAATACTTGGCCTACATGAAGTTTGCCCATAAAGAACAATTCTGACAAAATCTCCACCACAACTTAAAAGAGAGCTTCATCAACATCAATTAGAGATCTAAACCCAACCCCTCTTTTCTCCTTTGAAACACATAAATCACTCCATTTAATCCAATGATATTTATATCCACCCTCCATTTCACCTCAAAGGAAATTTGCAAAAACTCTCTCTAAAGCAATGAGAATTGAAATCGGAGGGGATGCAGCCATGAGCAAGAAAATTGACATAGAAGATAGGACATGTTTAATCAACACCAATTTACCTCCCATTGACAAAAATTTATTCCTCCAAGATTGCACCTTGTTCAAAACCGAAGTACATATTTCATCATAGAAATGTTTTCTCCTTTTACCAATAAATAGAGGATAGCCTAGATACTTAATCGGGAGTGCTTTTGAGGAGAACCCATTTATTTGCTGAATAACCCTCTTCCTTGACAAAGGCAACCTAGGATGAACCATGAAACAACTCTTTTGCACATGCACCTTCTAGCTAGAAATAATTTGATATTTATTAAGCACATCCATTACCAGTCGTAATGAAGAAGGCATACCACTTAGAAAAGATAATAATGTCATCCGCATATCCCAGGTAGTTCACCATTTGGCATCCTCTAGGAACTCTGAATGCATGAAATCTAGAATGATCTAGCAACTAAGTTCAAGAGCCTAGGACAGCACTTCAGCTCCAATAACAAACAAAGCAGGAGAGAGAGGATCACATTGTCTAATACCCCTAGTCCCCTTGAAAAAACAACATGGAGTGCCATTAATAATAACTTGAAAACCAAGGGCTCAAAAGCAACCTCCATATCATATCAATCTAGCATTCTCCAAACCCGAAGCACCTTAGTACTTTAATTCAGAAAAAACCTGTTAACCCTATCATAAGCCTTCTCCATATCAAGCTTAATAGCAACATTCCCTACCCTATATTAGGCTTCTCCATCCCAGCCAAAATCTCCTAAACCAATAAATAATTATCTAAAATCAACCTGCCTCTAACGAAATCTCTCTAATTCATTGAAATAATATTAGGTAGAACCAATGCCAATCTATCCGCCATCAACCTAGAAAGAATTTTATTGAAGAAATTACACAGGCTGATTGGCCTAAATTGTGAAAAATTCCTTAGGTTTTTAACCTTCAGAATCAACACAATCAAAGCAAAAGTAACAAATTTAGGCAGTTCGTCTCCACAGAAAAAACTTACCACTGCCCTATGCACATGCTCATCAACAATCTCCCATGTAGTCATAAAAAACTTCCCAATATATCCATCTGGTCAAGCTGCACTCTAACCATCCATGTTAAACACCTCTTTTTTAACCTCCTCTAAAGATGGAATTTCCTCTAATACCTCATTCTATTGATCAGAAACCATATGTGGAATAATACCATCCCAATCATCCACCAAAGCATCATCACCTACACCATAAAAAGAGAAAATACCTTTCTGCCTCAGCTGCAATATCCTCCTCCTCTAAAAGCCATGACCCGTTCTCATCTTGAATTATATGAATTACTGAGCAAACTCTACGATGTTTCACCACTGAATGGAAACACTTGGTATTTTTAACCCTAGCTTTTTGCTTCCAGAAAGATTCTTCCACAGCTAAAGCTCTCCTCAACCTAGCATTGGTAGCACTCAAATGTTCCTGATTATCATCATTACTTTCTTATTGAAGAGTGAGTTCTGCCTAAGCTAAATTCTCTTCAGCCAACTTGACCTCCATGTGAATATTACCAAAACTATCTTTATTCCATTCCTGAATCTTTTGCTTTAACCTTTTTTTATTTTTAAACAAACTAGTCAAATTGGAGAAGCAAAACATTGTTGCTACCAAGATTCCTGTACCATATCCAAAAAAACTCGGAGCCGTCACCCAAGCATTAATAAAACCTTAGAGGACGAGGCTTATTATCTAGCCTAGTTGTAGCTGATAGTAATAAAGGGGAATGATCTAAAGGATCTCTAGACAAATGTACCACCGAAACATCTAGGCCCACATCAACACAGTCAGCATTCACCAGAAGATGATCTAACCTCTTCTAGATCTTGGCCCTCCCATACCGATTGTTTACACCATGTGAAAGATGATCCAGAAAAACCAGCACCATACATGCCAGCCGTACTCATAAAATTATTGAAATCCACAGAAAAAATTGAAAAGGCCTCCCACCTCTTTTCTCAGTTGAATCCACAGCAAAATTGAAGTCCCCACAAATTAACCACTGGACCCTGAGTTGGCTTATCAACTAATAATGCGTGCCATAATTCCCTCCTATCTTCATTATTGCATGCCGCATGAACAAAAGAAAAAACAAATGGAACCAAGAACCAATCGTGTTGAACAAGAAATAAGGAGTGCTGCCCACCCTCTCCTACAATAGAGCATATGAAAGAACTGTCATAGAAAATCCATATAGATGTAGTATCATTGCTGTAAACATGATCAAATTGAAGAAGTAACCTAAACAAATCAGCTTGTGACGAATGGATACGCATTCCACAAAGACAAAGGAATTTAATTTTGTGTTTTTTAACAAGCCTTCTTAATCTCCTAAAATGAGAGGGCTTAGCTATCCCTCTAATGTTCCAACAAAGAGAATTAATCATCAGATAAGACTTGGAAAAAATTACTTGAATTTTTTGTTGCCGATCAAAGTTTTCTATCCAAAATATTAACAAAGCACAAGCTTTTCTTTCTTATGTTAACTTCCTGACATGAATCATCCCTTACACCAAGTTCTCTTTCAGTTGAAGAATCACAGCTCACCCCAAAACCAGATAGCCCTCTAGGAGATAGATTTCCTATCGAAACAAAGTCTCCAACTGCTGCAACAAGAACTGGATTCGAAGCTTCAACAGCAACACTCCCATGTTGCATGTCGTCACTAGGTGCAGATATAGCCACTGAAGGCAAATCCACTGCAAGTGCAATTGTAACTACTTCGAGTTGGATGTTGCCATCAGTTTCTGAGTCTTCCACTGGTTCTAATGCAGTCATAGTCGCACCACCATTTGCCTCATGAACTTGATCAGAATTCAAATGCTCCTCGGCAACATGAGAAACAGCAAGTGACTAGTCTAGGAAAGTCACAATTGTCTGCACCATAGCATCAGAAATTTTTAAAGCCTTCACCAAATCATCTTGAAGAATGCCACTATCAACTTCTTTCTATATTTGGACCTTCTCAGCCTATACTCTTCCAGGCAATAGTTCTTAAATTTCTGCAGGTGTTACTCCTGCGTAAGCCATTGCAGCCCCATGCTTCTACACCAAAACCACAGACGAAGCCTCTTTCTGTTCAAAATTCCCCACATTGACCACCAACTTGTTTCATTCTTCACTCACAACCACCTATTGTTGATTTTTCTATTGATTATTCCCACCAAAAACTACCTCATTTCCTTCCCTTTGAGGCTTTTCCTTTTCTTTTGTGGGCAGTATAAACCATTTCTCAGAATTTCTTTGACAAGATTGTTGATCATGGCCCAAGTGCCAGCAAGATGAACAATACTTGGGTAAGTTTTCTGGTTCAATTGATTGCCAAAATTCCTTCCACCGAATCCTCCATGCCAAGCCAAACTTTTGAAGGCAAGTCTTGCAACAGGTCCACCTCAACACAAATGCGAGCCACACTTGGCCGAGTAAGATTCAAAGTTGGAGCATCAATCAACAATGGTCTTCCAAAAACACTAACTATTGCGAATAAGGAGTCTTTGTAAAAAAAAATGCAATGGTAACCTAGGAAGAGAGAACCAGATAGGGACCAGTGATGATTCTCTATTAACATGAAAGGTAGGAGTCCATTTAAAGACTCACATCTGAAACTTTCCAACGAACCACAAACCCCTCACCCAAATGATACGTGCAATTAAACGTGGAATTGCTTAAAAGACTAAGTATGAACTTCGAACATTTCCTCTTGGATGAACTAGACTCTAGAATCAGCACCAAAGCCTTGAACACGGAAGATGAACAACTTGAAAATTAAAGAAAGCTTTGAACCTCCTTATGGAACGAACAAGAACTCAAGGAATCAGCACCTAGAACGCTTGATCAAACCAATAAGGCAACTCTAAGCTACGGTTTTGAACTTGGAATCACTCTACAAGTTCGTGGGTTGTTCTTAATCAATAAAGAACAAAAGCAAGCACTCAATTTGAGAACTCACAAATTTATTAATCATCAAACTTATGAAATTCGTATGAATAGTGACCCCTATTTATAGGGTTACATGGATGATTCTAGAACTAAGAATTTAAAGCAACTACTTAAACCTAAACATTAGCTAATTGAAACACTTAACTTAAAACACTTGTAACTGAAATTAAAGTCTAAATAATAAGTAAACTAAATTCTAAAAATACTAAAACACATCCGAAATAACCCTTAAGCCGGACGTCCAAGTCACTAAAATGCTAACTCCATAATGATGTTGGGCTTCAATCTCCAATCCAATACTATATGGGCTGAACGGCTCAACTTTGATGCTCCATATAGACTCTTGAGTAGCCTTAAAACTAGTGGTAAGCTTTGGTAATAAGTTAGACTTGGCCCAAGTTGATTCTCTTCCAAGCACTTCTTTGTAGTTGAACTTGACTTATAACCAAAACTTCAACTCTTGGCCCAATGAACACACTTGAGAAGCTTGATCAACAAGTCCATTGAATGGCTCAAAGTCATCATTTTCCCCTAGGCAGCAGCAAGGCTTGAATGTTTCTACCATGATCAACCACCATTCAAGCTCATCTTGAGCTAAATGAGTTGCTCCATGAGTGTGTCCAAACATCATGATTGAAGTTGCCCTTAGATCACATCAATCCCAAAGATGATGGAAATCAACTTTTGATGAACATCGAATTAGAACATGTCGTGCATCCATATGACCCACTTGACATGAGTTTTTCAAATCCAGCAGCAAGATAAATTTCCTTATGTCCTCCAATTTGGGTCGGCCATGTGAAAACTTCCCAATCAATGCAAGTTGTAGCAGTGAAGAGAGCTTCTGAATATCAGTCGAAGAGAAGAAAATAGCCGGAGTTCCTCTGTGGGACGAGGGATTCTTCAACTGAATCAGAGATGGAGATGGAACCTGGAACAACTGAGCAAATGACTTATGTTCCATTGTTACCTTCTGTGGAGGATCCATCACTCCAGGTGCATGAACAGCAGGAGCTGTACCACCTAGGAGCAACAAACTACCGGAATTATAACAAACTTTTCAATTCAAGTGGACGTTCAGTTAGAAGAGAGAGAGAGAGAGGACGTTAAAAATAATTCTGTGTGTGTAAAATCTAACAACCAAAGAGAAATAAAAATAAAATTCTATGGAACTTAAAGGGTAAAAATTAAAAATTCACATAAGTCTACAGAGTGCAATTTAAAATTAAAGCGAAATTGGGGGGCAAAAATATCCAGCAAATATGGGGCCAAATTGCAAGGATAGAGGACCTAATTGAAGGAAAGCAAAATCTAGGAGGGTCAACCTAAAATTATTAAGGACTTAAAGTGCATAAATTTAAAAAAAAAATACTTCCTGACATATTGACAATAACTAAGTAACTAGGGCCAAGACATAAATAAATATTTGGTGACCAAAACCAAAACAAACAAACAAATAACTAAATAAATGTCAAACTGCAACTGAAATTGATTTAACTAAAGAAATTAACTTAATTAACTAAAATTAATTATTGAATTAGTCTAAATTAAGCCAAATCCTAAAATATGCAAACATATTAACTAAATAAGGATGTTTAAACAAAATAAAATTAACACCAAAAACCCTCCCCACATGTATTCTTCTTCCAGGAAGCAAAGATTCAATTTCTCTTCCTCTCTCTCTCTCTCTCTTTGTCTTCTCCTCTTCTCGCCATTCCTCTTTCCTTTCTTGGCTTTCTTCTTTTTTCCGGCTCTCTCTATGTTCCATTTCTTCTCTTTCCCAGCGTCTTTTTCTTTTCTTCTTTAGCTTTTTCTTTCTCTTTTTTCTCTCATTTATTTCTCTCTTTCTAGTTCACTCTCTTTCTTTTTCTCCTCCCCTCACCGTTTCTTCCTCTTTCCTTCTTTTTGATTTCTCTCCCGTATTCTCTGTCTCTCTAGCATCTCTCTCGAACTCTCTTACATTTTTGTTTCTCTCTTGCTCTTGCTCTCTCATCTTCTCTAGATCTCTTTCCCCTTCTAATCTTCCCCCCTCTCTCTCTCTCATACTTGAACCAATTCTCCCAAATCTCTCTAAAACTCTCTATTTTCTACTCCTGTAACAAACAGATTCAGTTTTTTCCAATTTTTTTTTTAGAAACAAAGGAAGTGGGGACGTGCTGGTGGATCAAAGATGAAAGGGGAGTGACATTTGGTGGTGGCTTTCTGCTTATGGGTCTTTTTCTTGCAAGTTATGGACCATGATTGTGTATGTGTGATATTGACTTGCTGATGATGGTGATGAGGATGCCACGGTGGTCTAGTGATGACGCGGACAGAGCAACTGGTAGTAGAATACAATGCTGAAGGCGGGTAGAGAAATTGTAGATGCTTTGTGATGATGTGTGTTCTCGTGTGTATAGTTGATTCTCTGTGTGTGTATGGCTGGTTGTGTGCGTGTTTTGCAGGTGGAAATGGGTATTTTGCTGACGGTTCAATGATGGGGTTCTGGCTGTCTGTTGATGGCAATTTGGGGCTGATTGAATTGTTTCTGGGGCTATTTGGAGTTGGCTTTGGTGTTGGAAAATGGGGCAGTAGGTGGCTAAGGTATGGGTTGGCAATGGATAATGAATTTGGGGCTGTTTTAGAACAATTGCAAGTGGTCGGTGGTGTGGTTGGTTATGGTAGCAGTTATGGGTGATTGGCAGAGGAATGTGGAAGTAATGGTGATTTATGGTGGTCTGTCGAAACTTGGTGAAAGGTGGTGGCGTGATTTTGGTGAGGAAGGAGAGGAGGTGGCTACAGAGGAGACTGGGCTAATCTGAGACTGTCATTGATTGATATTGGCAATGAAGTTTGGACGGATAATGGTTGAACTAGCAATTGATGAAGGAGGGTTAGTGAAGTTGTATTATGTTGATTTTGTTCCTTTTGCAGGTGGTGGGAAATTTTGAATATTATGTTGGTGAATCTGGGTTGATTGTTTTGGTGGCTTCTGTGGGTATTGAAGTTTTCCGATGGTGAGGGCTTGGTGAATTGGGGCCATGGGTGGTCTTTGCAAGTGATTTGGATGATTAGGGCTGATTGTTTGTGATGGATTGAGGGTGGTGGTTGATGTGGTGGTGTGAGGGAGGATGAATTGATGAACTGATGGTAGTGATCCGGTTGAGGGTGAGATTGGTGGTAAGAAAAATAGAAGGAAGAAGAAGCATAAACCCAAAAACCATAACACGAACCCAGAAAGCAAATTGAATGAAAGATCAACAAAAACTCAACCACGAATCTCAGCAATTAAAATATGATCATATTTACATAATAAAAATGGATCAAAACAAAGAATAAAGATTAAGAAATTACCTTTTGAATCCTGAAACTAATTTGATGATGAATAGTCGATGAGATTGAGCTCCATTGATGATGAACAGTGAACAGCAATTGGAAACGCAGCTTTTAGTTTGTGTGTATTTGGATGAATAAATGTGTGTTTAATCTTTAATGGATAAAAGAAGTATGTTTTTTAGGGTTTTTTCTCTCCTTTTTTGTAATTTTAATGGGGTATTTATAGAGCTAGCAGTCTTGGCCTCCAAGAATATTATAAAATAAAAAAAATGCCACCGACAATAAAAATTCTAATTTTATTTTAAAAAATTATTTTTGACCCAAAAAATAAAAAATACAAAGAAATGACAGTGAACTCCAAAATTTGTCAAAAAATTCAAAGTAGAATTCAAGATTTAAAAAAATAAAGATTAGAGCTTAAAACTGGCCAAAAATGCGTTCGGGGTGTGAAATGAATATTTTGCCACTAGATAAACGAAAATACACAGAAAAATAGCTATTGGTTTCGAGAAATTATCAAAAATTAAAAATAAGGTTGAAATCCTAGAAAATGCATTTATGACTCAAAAATTGGTGAAAAATACTTTTAAAATATGAAATGACGATTTTGCTCCTAAACGCAGTATTTACGGCAAAAATAACAATCGTCCTCGAAAAAATTAAAAAAATTAGAAACATGCTTAAAAACTTGAAAAATAAATTGCGGACTTGAAATGAGCGAAAATAGTGTTTGCGGACGAAATTACCATTTTGTTCATGTGCTTGCGAAATACATAAAATACAAAAAATTATCAATTAAACATGAAAAAATCACAAAAATATAAAAATATGTATAAAAATACAAAATATGAATTTAAAATTCTCAAAGCTAATGAAAAAATATTTACAGTTAAAATTACTTTTTTGCCCCTCGAAATTATTGATTTTGTTCCCTCTTTTTATTGAAAAATTAAAATTTAACCCCAAAAATATAAACATGCCTCCAATGTTTGAAAAATAAAGAATGTGTCAAAATTTGGTGTCTACAGTTAGTCCCTCTTTGTCGGGAATCTCGTAGAGATTTTAGACAAAAACGTAGACAACACCAATTTTGACTCACCCAAATGTGAAAATAGATATCAATTTTGATTCACCCAAATGTAAAAATAGATACTGCTGTAAACAAAATATCTAGTCATGCATAGTGTGAGAATGTGATGAGATGTAAACTAATAACCAAATGAACATAGAAAAACGTATGACCGAGCTCTCACAGAGCTGCTTACGTATCCTTATGAAGGAAATCAATTCAAATGTAGTTCGAATACAAGTGAATTGTGACATGAATGATAACACAACTACAAATGATAACATAAGGATTCCAATTTTTTAAAACTTGTGATCAAAATAAAGAAGAAAATGAAACATTTAAACTGCTAAATTAAAATAATATAAAGCGGTCTAAGCTACTGGACAAAATAAAGACTGATAAAATAAATGTAAAGTCTGGGCTGCTAGACTTGAAAATGTGAATAAACAGATGCCGTTCAGGTTACTGAATGGATGCATAACCTTGGGCTGACAAGGTTGATGAATGCAAAGTTAGGTTGCCAACTTGAAATTAAATGAACAGATACTGACCAGACTGTTGGGCGGATGCATGATCTTGTGTTGCCAAGGTTGATGAATACAAATTTGGGCTGCCAACTTGAAAATGTAAATGAACAGATGCATGATCTTAGGCTGTCAGGAATCATGGAATGCAAAGTCTGAGCTGTCAGACTTAGAAATGTAAATGAACAGATGCATGATCTTAGACTGTCAAGAATCATGGAATGCAAAGTCTCAACTGTCAGACTTAAAAAAGTAAATGACAAATGCATGATCCTAAGCTGTCAAGATTGATGAATGCAAAGTTTGGACTGTCAGACTTGAAAATATAAATGAACAGATGCATGATCCTAGGCTGTCAGGAATCATGGAATGCGAAGTCTGAGCTGTCAGACTTGAAAATGTAAATGAACAGATGCATGATTTTGGGCTGTCAGGAATCATGGAATGCAAAGTCTCGACTATCAGACTTGAAAAAGTAAATGACAAATGCATGATTCTGAGCTGTCAAGATTGATGAATACAAAGTTTGTGCTGTTAGACTTGAAAAAGTAAATGACAAATGTATGATCCTGGACTGTCAGGAATTATGGAATGCAAAGTCTGGATTGTCAGACTTGAAAATGTAAATAGACAAATGCATGATCCTAGGCTGTCAGGATTGATGAAAGTAAAGTCTGAACTGTCAAATTTGAAAATGTCAAAAATAAATACATGATCTGGGACTATCAGGATTCATGGCATGCAAAGTTTGGGCTGTCAGACTTGAAAACGTAGATGACAAATGCATGATTTTGGAATGTTAGGAATCATGAAATGTAATCAAGATTCTAAGATGGAAGAAGAACAAGTGTCGAGCATAGGATGCAATTCAACTAAAAAATCAAAATTTTCTCTTTCTTTTTTTTTTTTTGTTGTTTTTAGAAAAACATAAAAAAAAGGACTAAAACAATGACTAATGTATGATGACATAAGAAGAAAAAAGATGCTGAAGTAAGATGACTGAACATGTAATTGGAACAACATGATATATAATGTTGCAAACACAATTAATGAAAATTAAAATCAAAACAGTACCCAATGTTGCTAATTGAGCCTACCACAATTGAAAATGAAAATCAGTACCCAATGTAAAAATTGAGTCTACCAAGAACTAAAAATAAAGGCGGTACCCAATACTAACGATTAAACCTACCGCAAACTGAAATGAAAATTGGTACCCAATGCTAAGATTGAGCCTACCGAGAACTGAAAATAAAAACGATACCCAATGCTGACGATTGAGTCTATCGCAAACTGAAATGAAAATCGATACCCAATGTAAGGATTGTGCCTACTGAGAACTAAAAATAAAAATGGTACCCAATGCTGACAATTGAGCCTACCGCAAACTAAAATAAAAATCAGTACCTAATGCAAGAATTGAGTCTATCGAGAACTGAAATAAAGACGGTAACCAATGCTAAGATTGAGTCTACCACAAATTGAAATGAAAATCGATACCCAATATAAGGATCGAACCTACCGAGAATTGAAAATAAAGATGGTACCCAATACTGATGATTGAGCCTACCGTAAATTGAAAATGAAAATTAGTACTCAATGCAAGGATTGAACCTATCGAGAACTAAAAATAATGACAGTACCCAATGCTGACATTGAGCCTACCGCAAATTGAAATGAAAATCGGTATCTAATGCTAAGATTGAGCCTATCAAGAACTGAAAATAAAGATGGTACCTAATGTTGAGAATTGAGCCTACAGCAAACTGAAATGAAAATTGGTACCCAATGCAAGGATTGAGCCTATCGAGAACTGAAAATAAAGATGGTACTCAATGGTGATGATTGAATATATCACAAACTGAAATAAAAATCGGTACGCAATGCAAAAATTGAACCTACCGAGAACTAAAAATAAAGACGGTACCCAAAACTGACGATTGAGTCTACTACAAACTGAAAATGAAAATCGGTACCCAATGCAAAAATTGGGTCTACCGAGAACTAAAAATAAAGGCGATACCCAATGCTGACGATCGAGTCTACTGCAAACTGAAATAAAAATTAGTACCCAATACTAAGATTGTGACAGCCCCACCTTACCCAGAGGCGCACCAAAGGGCTTAGCAGACTGCCTGCCTAGCTCTCGCCAGGACTCAAATCACACGCTCGCTCAAGACATCCAAACATACTTAATGCAAAATAAAACACATTTATATAATTTATTTGAAAGTACACATATCAATAATATGTTTTACACACTATAATTTACATAGTATTTACAAGAATAGCCTAAACAAGTGGGCTATCAAAATACACAAATCAAAACATGTACACGTCCAAAATTCAGCTTTTCCAACTTTAGTATTTTTGGAAACCTGGTTAAAGAAAACAAATAAACGGGATGAGCTATAATAGCCCAGTGAGTGCTCAAGTCATGCAACCATACCAGAAACTCATGATTTTATTCAATAAAATATTTAACGAGTTAAATAAACAATGTATGAACAATTTAATTAACAAGTAGTCAATGGCAGATACGGGGCTCGACTACGGGAGCAAGCTCAACCGCAGAAGTAGCAAGCACTGAACATGTACCCAAGACGTTCGGACCGAGATAATAGCTTCAGGTCCTCGCCAAGGATCATACCAGTATAAACAAGCAAGTACCCTAACCACCATTCACCTTGTAACCTCCGTACAGGCTACCACAATCCAGGGAGTAATCTCAACCTTGGAAGGAGCCAACAAGCAAGAAAGTTCAATCCAGAGTTGGCCTCTTTGAGGAATTCAACTCAATTGGGAAAGAACAACACGCCCTAAAACACCCAGCACCTTATGACCTCCCAATTACGATCGGGTTGACTAACCGTGAAGTAACGGTGAAGTTAGTCACGGAAGTCTCAAACACAAATAACACATTTAATAGTGAAAGCATGTAACACATTGCGGAATAGATGCGATAAAGTACACATCTTTCCTCAAGTAACACATTTCATTAAATAATAATGTCAAGTATAACATGGCATTTCATGCATCATGCACACATAAAACACTCACCTGAAGTGCCTAAGAAAAGATTTCGTAATATGGTCGGGTCTCACTTTCAGATCCTGAAATTCAAGAGAAAATAGTCGTATAAAAACCCGACTAAAATCTAAGCAATTTCATAAGAAAATTCGAGAAATACCCCAAGTCTTTCTAGGGTTTAATTTCTAGGGTTTTGGAGTTTAGGGTTTTATCCTAAGGTTTAGGGTTTTCAAAATTAGGGTTTTCTAACTTTTAGGGTTTTGCTCGGAAAGGTTCAATTCACTAATAGCTAATCTACGAAATTTCTGCACGCTCAAATCACTAAATTACAGCTTATATAACTTTAAATCATAGCCTAATCACTTTTATTTCTTAGGTTTTACCGAAATTTCGGCAGCATTTCCCCTATAATCGGACTAACCCAAAATTTTTAACCTGCAAGGAAAACAGCCAAACAACCCAATCTCAAGTAGTTCTACCATTTCCATATCAAAATCAATTCAATTTCACCCAAATTTGTCATAAAAACACATGAACCTCTCCAAGGTTCTTCAACCAAATCATACTTAAATCATGTCATTTCAAGATTCAATCACTATCTACAAGTCATATAAGCCCATAAACCTCATATTCATGGAATAAAACTTCATTTTCATGGCTCAAATCAATCATGCTTAACAATAAAGACATGGGTTAAAAGCTACAAAAATTACAACTTATACTTGAAATAATAAGAAAAGTTTATGGTGAATACCTTTAACAAGGTAAGATCTTTGCTTAGGAGGAAGATTAACTCACTTTCAATGGATGAAAAGTGATCAAATGGAAGAGAAAAGCTCTAAGAAAATGAAAGCAAATGAGAGGAAAAGAGAGAAGAAGAACCGGCCAAGAGTGAAGAGAAAAGAAAGAAAAATGGCTAAGTAAAGAAGAAAAGAAATGGAGAAAGAAATGGGAAAAACTTTGACCAATCAAAGCAAGACAAAACCAAGTATAGATCTTGACTTTCTTGCAACTTTAGACTCCACTTGGCTAGGCTTAATTAGAAGGGATTTTTATCATTTATCCTCCTATTAATCTTGCAAGACTTATAAGGTACAACTTCTAAAGGAAATGGTACAACATGCTACCTAAAAATAGAAATCATTTCCTTATTTATTTTCAACTAATTTTCCGCCCTCTTTTTTTTTTCTACTAATGGACATAATACAAAATAAATGGTTTTGCATGAATTTCTAGGGTGTTACAAAGATTGAGTCTACCGAGAACTGAAAATAAAAACGATACCTAATGCTGACGATTGAGCCTATCACAAACTGAAATGAAAATCGATGCCCAATGCTAAGATTGAGCTTACCAAAAACTGAAAATAAAGATGATACTCAATGTTGACAATTGAACCTACTGCAAACTAAAATGAAAATCGGTACCCAGTGCAAGGATTGAGCCTACTGAGAACTGAAAATAAAGATGGTATCCAATGTTGACGATTGTGCCTATCACAAATTGAAATGAAAATTGGTACCTAATGTTAAGATTGAGCCTACCGAGAACTGAAAATAAAGATGGAAAAGTGTGAACACAATATGCGAACTATTAAACACATTAAAACACAGTGCAGTATGCTGGACAAATGGAAGACAATTACTAAATGAATGCAAATTTGAAAAAGTAAAACATGCTAATGGAGTTCGGGCTGCAAAACCAATGCATAAATGCATGAATAAAATACAGAATCTGAGTTTCCAAACTAAAATAAATAGAAATTAAGACCCAACGGATGAGTTGGGACTTAACAAAAATGTAAACCCAACAGAGAGTTGGGATAAACTAAAAATAAAAGTGATGTGCGAAATGTTTGACAGATAAAAACGAGTGGTAAACAAACAATAAATAAGTGTCGGTTTGGAAAAGTAAGACATGATGAAGTGATTTAGGCTACTGGACAAAATGCATAAAGAAATTTAAGACATAGGAAAACTTAAAACAACTGTCGAACATTGCATTCAAACCAACTCAAAAATTAAAATTTTCAAAAATTTTACCCTAGTGTATGACATCAAAACAATTTAAAATCACTCTTTTCAAAATTTAGTGCTGTTATAACACATCAAAATTCATTTCAAATCAATCATTCTAAAAAATTTGTCCTAGTATGAATCGGTCTTTTATAAGTTTTGCCTCAAGCATTTGAAATCAAATTTTTCTCAAAATATTTGCCTCCAGTGTCAAATTTTGAAATCAACCTTTGAATTGAATTTTGCCCTTGATTAAATCCTCATTAACTTAAAAAAGTTGCCCCAATTTTTTTTTATTTTTGACGAGGGCCTCAATCGATGATGTTGTGATCGCACCTGCAAAAAAGAGAAAAACAGCTACGATTGCAAAATGATGCCACCACATGATAGCCCCTTGACTCTAGCACATATGAACATGAATATTGCCATTCTGAGTCCCTAATTGATCTCCTGCTTTTACTTTCTGTCATTTTCCAATTCGATAGACTTTGATTCATGATTCAGAGCAAATCCTTCAAATAGTCTTATGATACATGTATGACTCTGACTTCTAATAAATTTAGGATTTTCCTTTGAATTTAATGCAAGTAACTACCATTATTCAATTTTGTACAAGAACATCTTATTTGCACTAATTCAAAAGAACTCTTGTACAGAAAACATGTAAAGAACAAAATAGAGTCAAACAAAAAATTTTTAAAATTGATTTTGAAATAATGATTTAAACATTGCCTCTTGGTCTTTAGATGCCATTCCAACTTGAATTTCGGGACTGCCTCTGTTAGTGTATGCCCTAAAACCAAGATGGTTTAAGGTGTTTTATATTTACACTTATTTATGTTATATTTATTCATGTGGTATTTTTCTTTATCATCTATACTTGTATTTCCATGTTACTTGTTTAATTGATAAAGTCCTTAGAATATTGATTGTGTATTAGAGATTGTAAGGGGTTACAATTATGAGACTCTAATACATAAAGTCATATTCTTAAATATCCCTAGTCATAGTATTAATGAGATTGGACATCATTAATACGGATAGACTAGCACATACTTTGCCTCTACTTATGGTAAGTAGTAGTTGATCTCATTGACTATGGTGTGCGTGACACTTAAGCTGGTATGTGGATGCTTGTTTGAGAACAAGTTCATTGGATTGATCCGCCAAGAGTTTCAACTATAGTGCCAATAGTTGAACTCTTAATGGCAATGGTGTAAGTGATCCTTTGACTTGAGATTACCATAGTATCTTGAGTGTGGATTGCTATACTTTGACTCTATTCCTCGGTGCCCGTAAAAGGGTAGCTCATAGGTTAGAGATTGGGTATAGTTTGAAGCATGGAAAGATAGTGAGTAATCAATATAGGATTCACCACTCCTTAATAGGAGAGTATATCCCTATATGGCCACTTGTTGGAAATGTTAACTCATAAATCTTCTGCAGAAGTGATAGTATAACTTGGAAGTAGTTTCAAGGTTTTTACATCATGGAGAGTTATATTTCCGGAACAAGAGAATATATATTAGTCATTATTAAAGTATGCACTATACTTTTAGACTAATTGGGATATAGTGTGGTGAAAGGATATTAATTACACGATAACATTGTCATTGAAGGGTATGGTCTACCATATGACTTTCCTATTCACTTGGGTGGTCATGATGCATTGCTAGACGCCACTCATGATCTATAAGTATGAATTGATTAATTAGTGAATTAATGATAAATTAAAAGTGTTTAATTTATCTAGCTCAATTAATGAGTTATAATTTATACTTATTGCCAACGTGAATGGAACCTAATGGGTCACACACATAAAGAACAAAATCTTTGGGTTAAAATGTAATAAAGATAAGTATGAGATACTTATGGGGTTAATTTATGAGATAAATTAACTTAAAGGACTTATTTATAAATATTCTAAGTCTTGCAGGAAATTTGTTTCCTAAAAGAAATAAAGTAACTAATTAGTTTCCTTATGGAATAGATTTCCTAAAGGAGAAGGATTAGCTTAAAGTAAGTTACCTAAACCTTCTTGGTTTCTAATTAGCCTTATTTCCTAAAAGACTAGAATACTACCTCTATAAATAGGTTTATGCTTTGACTCTTGAATTGTTGTTGCAACACAAAAAGAAAAATTAGTGAGAGAAAATTATTGAAAGATAAGCACGCCTCTTTCTCTCTCTCTTGGCGTCTCTCTCTCTCTCTCCTAAGGGTTAGGGTTTTTCTTCTTCTTGTGTTCTTAAATAATTCAAGGGAGCTAGCACTCAAAAGTCAAAGCAAGCAAGCCTACAAGGTTCCCAAAGAAGTTGTTCGTGTGGATATCGTTAGAGGCTCTACGCTTGGAGGGCTTTTCGTGGTAGATCAAACATCTTCTTCGAAGGATCTTTGCCTAGAAGCATAGAAATCTTCTGTGCTTAAGGTAATCTTCATGCAAACCCCCTTGTAAATCATATAGATATGTCAAAGAGATCCATGGTTAAGGTAATAAATTTTTATTTTTCCGCTGCGTTACCTATGCTATTACCTTACAGTGGTATCAGAGCCTTCTTTGATTATATCTATATGTTTTGTGTTTATTTAATTGTCATAAATATGGATGGTTTGTTCTTGACGATATTTGTCTCAAAATTGTTTTAGAAAAATCAAGAGTTTGATTTTTAAGAAAAGTTCTTGATTGTTTAAAAGTGTTTTAAATAATTAAGATAAGTTCTTAAGGTTGTTTTTATGGTTTCTAAATTGTTTTTGATGTGCTAAAAGGGTTTTAACATGTTATGATTCAAAAGAGTTTTGAAAAACGCTAAAGAATTTCAAAGATCGTATTTTCTGGACACAAACCGCGCGAAAACTCGCGCGCGTTTTGACTCGCGGTCAAAATCCCGTAACTTCTGTCCACAAACCGCGGATGAAACCGCGCACGGTTTGTCGCGCGGGTTACAAACCGCGGATGAACCCGCGCACGTTTTGTCGCGCGGGTTGTAGGCAGAATCCTAGCGGGATTTTTCCTAAATTTTTGGAAAAACGCGAATTTTGATAATTTCTCTGTTAAAACACTTTACAATTTTAATTGTTAAGATTTGGAGAGTTAAAATTTGGAAACCTATACCTTCTATAACTATATTTTTGAGACAAATAAATTTCAAGAGCATTAATCTAATTTATTTAGACCATATGATTTATGACTAGAATTAAATAAATCAATTTATTTAATTGTTAAATAGTATGATGGCATGGTGGATGATTATGGACTAGACCAATGTGATTGAATGGTTATTACTTCTTTTATGGTTGGCTTGTATTGGTTTTATAAATAGGGCCTGCGAGTCCTTCCCTCTCTATTTTCTGATGTAATTCTCTTCTCACCTAAACTCCCCTCGAATGTAACTCGAGGTTTCTTGATCAATACTTGTAATGTACAAAGTATAGGTTAGGAATAGGTTTATTTTAAATTGTTTAGACTAGAATTACATATGTAATGTACAAGAAGATGGAGGTGGCACCAAGGAGCAACCAAGGAGGCGCATCAAGGAGTTGAGACGTCCCCTAGGAATTTTTAACCAAATATTTTCTTCAAGGCTCGAAGAAAATATTATTAGTTAAAGTCCATAATCATCCACGTTTATTATGCTTTTATTTTATATGATTGATATATTTTAATTGCATAATATGTTGAGACATTAATATTTAAACTAAAATCCCTCAATATCAAATATTAAGTCATCTATTTAAGTTGCCTTCCATTATTATAACAAAAACGATGAGTTCCTATTAAGGTTGACACGTTGGCCTCCGTCAAGGTCACCTTACTCGGAATATGTTTTTGTTATGAGATATGATCTCTGAATAATGGGTTTGACTTAACAAAAATTACATAACGAGTTTGGCCTCCGTCAATGTTATGATATTTTTGAGGCAAAGTTGGGTAATACATAAGATGTAATTTTCAAAGAGTTGATACCCAACTATCTAGGAGTCACAAGAGTTGTGATTGATAAAAAGTTATCTACCTAATCGAATTTATCTTTGGGGCATTGGCCTCCGTCAAACCCAAAGCTAATTAGATGGGATCCTAGCCCACTAGAAATCTCCAACGGATTTCCGAATCAATATCGAGGGTTATTGATTTGAAGTAAAATAGTGGGAGCAAACCAAATAAATTTACGAATCCACATTTTTGGTTTGCATATATAACATAAAACAAATACTTATTTTCTGTCTTTACTTTTTGTAGAATGTCTAACGTGAATTTGCGACCGATTCTTGACAACAAACTCAATGAAACCAACTTTGAGGATTGGAATATTAATTTGAGAATTGTTCTCAAACATGAAAAAATTGAGTATGTCCTCGATAAACCCATGCCACCTCCTCCACCCGCTACTGCATCACCTGAGGACATAGATGCATATGAGATGCACAAAGCCGACAATGATGCTGCAACATGTATCATGTTAGCTTCTATGACCCCGGCATTGCAAAAGCAACATCTTAAGATGGATGCTCCGTCCATGATTGTGCACTTAAAAGAAATGTTCGACGCACAAGCTAGGACCGAGAGGTATGAGACCTCAAGGGAGCTTTATCAATGCAAGATGGCAGAGGGAACTTCAGTGACTACCCATGTACTGAAGATGATCGGGCTGATTGAAAAGTTAGCTGATCTGGGACACGTCTCTGACAATGAGTTAAGTATTGACTTAATTCTTCAGTCCCTCCCTGAGAGCTATTCACAATTCATTCTGCACTTCAACATGCGAAAAGTTGAGTGCACGTTGACTGAATTGATGAACATGCTCAAGACTGCTGAGCCTAATCTTAAGAAGGAGAAGGGCACCGTTATGCTTGTCTCGGGCTCCAAGAAAAAGAAGCCCAATTCTGGGCTTAAGAAGTCCAAGAAGAAGAGAACTAAGCCTAAGGGTGGGGTCAAGAAGGACAAACCCAAGGGCACATGCTTCCATTGCGGACAAGATGGGCATTGGAAGAGGAATTGCAAGGCCTACCTTGACTCTCTGAAGTCAAAGAAGCTTGGTGAAGCTTCAACCTCTGGTATGTTTATGATTGAGATTAATTTATCTACTAACCAAGACTCATGGGTATTAGATACCGGATCTGGATCTCATATTTGTAATAATATGCAGGGTCTTAAAGATAGTAGAACTCTAGCAAAGGGAGAGGTCAAGCTGCGCGTGGGGAATGGAGCAAGAGTTGCTGCATTAGCCGTAGGAACCTATGTACTCTCTTTGCCTACTGGGCTTATTTTAGAATTAAGAAACTGTTATTTTGTTCCCGTACTTACAAAGAACATCATTTCTATCTCATTGTTAGATTTGGATGGATTTACCATCATTCAAAGGAATAAAAGTTGTTCTTTTTCACGTGATGGTATTACTTATGGTACTGGTACATTATTTAATGGTTTATATATTCTAGATGAAGAAAAGTCCATTCTCAACATAAACACCAAGAAACAAAAATTAGATATTGTTAACCAAACATACCTTTGGCATTGTAGACTTGGTCATGTAAATGAGAAACGCATATCCAAGTTACATAAAAATGGATACTTGGACTCATTTGATTATGAATCATTTGGGACATGTGAATCTTGTTTACTTGGCAAGATGACCAAGACACCTTTTACTGGAAAGGGTGAACGTGCCAGTGATCTTCTTGGGCTTATACATACTGATGTTTGTGGCCCAATGTCGATCCATGCTAGAGGTGGTTTCTCCTACTTCATCACTTTCACGGATGACCATTCTAGATATGGTTATGTGTTTCTAATGAAGCACAAATCCGAGGCTTTTGAAAAGTTCAAAGTCTTTAAAGCTGAAGTTGAGAAACAACTTGGCAAGAGTATCAAAACACTTAGATCTGATCGAGGTGGAGAATACTTAAGTCAAGAGTTCCAACAATATCTAGAGGAAAATGGGATTATTCCTCAATGGACTCCTCCATACACGCCACAACTAAATGGTGTGTCTGAAAGGAGAAATCGTACTCTATTAGATATGGTACGTTCTATGATGAGCCATGCATCACTTCCTAGTTCGTTTTGGGGATATGCCTTAGATTCCGCCTCCTATATACTCAACCGTGTTCCATCAAAATCTGTTGATACCACACCTTATGAGATTTGGTATGGTAAGAAACCAAATCTTAATCATTTAAAGGTTTGGGGTTGTTCTGCTTATGTGAAGCGGAACATGTCAGACAAGCTAGAGGCTAAGTCTGACAAATGCTTGTTTGTGGGATATCCTAGAGAGAGTCGTGGATATTACTTCTACAATCCCCTTGAACAAAAGGTGTTTGTTTCAAGACATGCTACTTTTCTAGAAAAATTGTTTATTCTTGAAAGAAGTAGTGGGGGTAAAGTAGAACTTGAAGAAATTCAAGAACCACAAAGTAGTCAACAGTTGGAACAAGAGCTTACGCCACATGTTGATGAGGCGCAGTCGGAAGCTCAAGTTACACAAGAACTTCGTAGATCTAGTAGAACACGTTATGCTCCTGAGAGATATGGATTTCTCATAAGTGAGAGCAATGATGTGTTAGTCATAGATGATGACGATCCTACTAGTTACGAAGAAGCTATGTCTAATGTAGACTCTTTGAAGTGGCGCGAAGCCATGAAATCCGAAATGGATTCCATGTACGAGAACAAGGTATGGACCTTGGTCGAGCCACCTGAAGGGATAAAACCTATAGGGTGCAAGTGGGTCTTTAAAAGAAAGACTGACATGGATGGTAACATTGTTACCTATAAAGCAAGGTTAGTGGCAAAAGGTTATAAACAAAGGCAAGGAATTGACTTTGAAGAAACTTTTTCGCCGGTAGCTATGCTTAAATCCATAAGGATTTTGCTTGCGATAGCTGCTTATTATGACTATGAGATTTGGCAAATGGATGTCAAGACTGCATTCCTTAACGGAAATTTGCAAGAGGATGTGTACATGACACAACCTGAGGGTTTTGACTCCATTGATAGTCATAAGGTATGTAAGCTACAAAAGTCCATTTATGGACTCAAGCAAGCTTCGAGGAGTTGGAACATTCGTTTTGATGAGACAATCAAAGAGTTTGGTTTTCTTAAGAACGAAGACGAGCCTTGTGTATACAAGAAGGTGAGTGGGAGCGCTGTCGTTTTCTTAATACTTTATGTGGATGACATACTGTTGATGGGAAACGACATACCTTTATTACAAACTATAAAGGTATGGCTGTCCAAAAGTTTCTCCATGAAAGATCTAGGAGAGGCAACCTATATTCTGGGAATTAGGATCTATAGAGATAGATCCAAGAGGTTGCTTGGTCTCAGTCAATCGACATACATAGACAAGATGCTAAAGAGGTTTAGCATGGAGCAATCGAAGAAGGGGTACTTACCTATGAGACATGGGATTACTCTTTCAAGAGACATGTGTCCTAAAACACCTGTCGAGATTGATAGCATGCAAAAGATTCCTTATGCCTCGGCAATAGGATCCATTATGTATGCTATGCTATGTACGAGACCCGACGTCTCCTATGCTCTAAGTGTTACGAGTAGATTCCAAGCTAACCCTGGTGAGGGTCACTGGGTAGCTGTCAAGAGTATTCTTAAGTACTTGAGAAGAACTAAAGAATTATTCTTGGTTTATGGAGGACACACTTTGGAAGTGTGTGGTTTCACTGATGCGAGTTTTCAGTCTGACAAGGATGATAGTAAGTCGCAGTCTGGATTTATATTCACGTTAAATGGTGGTGCTGTGAGCTGGAAGAGTTCGAAGCAAGAAACTACCGCTGATTCTACAACTGAAGCCGAGTACATTGCTGCTTCTGAAGCTGCAAAAGAGGCTGTTTGGATCAAAAAGTTCGTCACCGAGCTAGGAGTGGTTCCTTCCATTGTTGATCCTATACCTTTGTATTGTGACAACAATGGTGCCATCGCCCAAGCAAAGGAACCTAGGTCTCATCAACGATCCAAACATGTACTTAGGCGCTACCATCTTATTAGAGAAATAGTTGGTAGGAATGATGTAAAGATAGAAAAGGTTCCCACTGATGACAATATAGCTGATCATCTCACTAAGGCCTTGTCCCAGAAAAAGCATGATACTCATGTAAATGCTTTTGGCCTAAAACAAATGAGTGATTGGTTTTAGTGCAAGTGGGAGTTTGTTAGTGTATGCCCTAAAACCAAGATGGTTTAAGGTGTTTTATATTTACACTTATTTATGTTATATTTATTCATGTGGTATTTTTCTTTATCATCTATACTTGTATTTCCATGTTACTTGTTTAATTGATAAAGTCCTTAGAATATTGATTGTGTATTAGAGATTGTAAGGGGTTACAATTATGAGACTCTAATACATAAAGTCATATTCTTAAATATCCCTAGTCATAGTATTAATGAGATTGGACATCATTAATACGGATAGACTAGCACATACTTTGCCTCTACTTATGGTAAGTAGTAGTTGATCTCATTGACTATGGTGTGCGTGACACTTAAGCTGGTATGTGGATGCTTGTTTGAGAACAAGTTCATTGGATTGATCCGCCAAGAGTTTCAACTATAGTGCCAATAGTTGAACTCTTAATGGCAATGGTGTAAGTGATCCTTTGACTTGAGATTACCATAGTATCTTGAGTGTGGATTGCTATACTTTGACTCTATTCCTCGGTGCCCGTAAAAGGGTAGCTCATAGGTTAGAGATTGGGTATAGTTTGAAGCATGGAAAGATAGTGAGTAATCAATATAGGATTCACCACTCCTTAATAGGAGAGTATATCCCTATATGGCCACTTGTTGGAAATGTTAACTCATAAATCTTCTGCAGAAGTGATAGTATAACTTGGAAGTAGTTTCAAGGTTTTTACATCATGGAGAGTTATATTTCCGGAACAAGAGAATATATATTAGTCATTATTAAAGTATGCACTATACTTTTAGACTAATTGGGATATAGTGTGGTGAAAGGATATTAATTACACGATAACATTGTCATTGAAGGGTATGGTCTACCATATGACTTTCCTATTCACTTGGGTGGTCATGATGCATTGCTAGACGCCACTCATGATCTATAAGTATGAATTGATTAATTAGTGAATTAATGATAAATTAAAAGTGTTTAATTTATCTAGCTCAATTAATGAGTTATAATTTATACTTATTGCCAACGTGAATGGAACCTAATGGGTCACACACATAAAGAACAAAATCTTTGGGTTAAAATGTAATAAAGATAAGTATGAGATACTTATGGGGTTAATTTATGAGATAAATTAACTTAAAGGACTTATTTATAAATATTCTAAGTCTTGCAGGAAATTTGTTTCCTAAAAGAAATAAAGTAACTAATTAGTTTCCTTATGGAATAGATTTCCTAAAGGAGAAGGATTAGCTTAAAGTAAGTTACCTAAACCTTCTTGGTTTCTAATTAGCCTTATTTCCTAAAAGACTAGAATACTACCTCTATAAATAGGTTTATGCTTTGACTCTTGAATTGTTGTTGCAACACAAAAAGAAAAATTAGTGAGAGAAAATTATTGAAAGATAAGCACGCCTCTTTCTCTCTCTCTTGGCGTCTCTCTCTCTCTCTCCTAAGGGTTAGGGTTTTTCTTCTTCTTGTGTTCTTAAATAATTCAAGGGAGCTAGCACTCAAAAGTCAAAGCAAGCAAGCCTACAAGGTTCCCAAAGAAGTTGTTCGTGTGGATATCGTTAGAGGCTCTACGCTTGGAGGGCTTTTCGTGGTAGATCAAACATCTTCTTCGAAGGATCTTTGCCTAGAAGCATAGAAATCTTCTGTGCTTAAGGTAATCTTCATGCAAACCCCCTTGTAAATCATATAGATATGTCAAAGAGATCCATGGTTAAGGTAATAAATTTTTATTTTTCCGCTGCGTTACCTATGCTATTACCTTACAGCCTCAAATTAATCAATGCAGATGAGAAACCTCAAATAACTGTGGTCATCAACTTTCAAAGAATCCAATGTTGGCATAATGACTTTTCACTGGTGAGCCTTCAGCTATTGTATAATAATCATCCAAAATCCAATGTAGTGTCCTTTCGGATCATTAGCTTTAGAGGAAAAAATGAAATGAATGGCAGTATCCAAACTTCATATAGTCTTTCCCCTTTTCATTAAAACAGACATTCATTCCTGCTCAAACACGATATTGCTTATGCTTTTTCTTTTTGGGTGGGAGATACCATGCTCCAATTGATCCAATTTGTTCAAATGTTATGATCATGCAAAATTTTCTAAAAAAAAAAAAACTTATGTGTCAATCTACTTAAAATTATTTCTACCTCAAAATTCAAAATTTTGAGGGAAAAATCATGATCAAATATAGTCAAACTTCTCACTAAGACAAATATACCAAAACGCATGATTTGACATTTGTCAACTCCCCCACACTTAAATCATCACTTGTCCTTGAATTGTTTGGAAAATGCGAGATCAATTAATGATTCAAGTATTGAAATCACACATGTGCATTCTAAAATGTACTTCCTCGAGACCGAGTAAATAACCGTTATACAATTTATTGTCTTGTCTTTAATACTCATAATATCAAGTAAAGGGGAAGGAACTATATCACAATTAAGCAAGTTCAACTTAATTTTTTTGCCTTTCTGAATTTCACAAGTAAATAAATCATACGATCAATCAAAAAGCATCTTTTCACTTGAGGGATATTTGTAATATCAAACTAATCACTCAAGATACGAGAATGTCTTTTAATGCAAAAACCGACATTAGTTATGAAGGTTCCCGGTTACTCAACACCTCAATCTGTAAGCAAGTTGCAAAAATTATATTTGAGAAGTACAATTGCCTTTTTATGCAAGAATCGATATCGATTAAATAAAGATCCCTGGTTACTCAACAATTTACTTACTCAAATTTACAATGCATTACTCATAATTCAAGTACCTTTTGATGCGAGAGTCTACATTTTTTAATAAAGACCTCCGATTACTAAGCACGAGAACTATTGGAGTAGAAAAACTGCATTATTTCTTTTCTTTTCTTCTTTCTTTTTTCTTTTTTATTTTTTATTTTTTTTCAATATAAAAATCCCTCATAATAGATGTCATATCACATATTACATGAATGCACTAATTCACCACAATTAACATTGAACGTGTGAAATTGAGTAAAGAAAAGGAACTTTCATCAAACATACAAAATTTTTAGACATAATTTCAACCGCTTTACATGATATATTTTCTATAAGAACAAAACTCCAAACCACATAATAATTATTTCTTAGTGCTTGAAGAAAGCATTTGCCAAAGCATATAAAGTAATTTCAACCCGTAGGGGAATTAGACAAAAATTAAGATTGCAAGCAATAACTCACAAGCATATGACATCACTCTATTTTAACCTCACAATTAACCTATGCAAGTGAGAAGAGTTAGGATATGAAACAATATAACTGCCCTTGCGAATTGGTCGAAGTGGTGTCTCCTGCAAGTTCGTTCCTTTTGCTGTGCTTGAATTCTCTAAACATTCATCCAAACTTGCTTTGTAAAGTTTGCTAAACATTTTCATGGTCTCCGGAGCGAAAGTGCATCTTGTCCTAACTCCTTAACCCATTTCTTGGTGCAAATATTTGTAACTTCTTTCACTTTCAGGTTAAGCTTGGATTCCCTTTTTGTACTATTCAGATTCCTTAACACAAAGTCCAAATTCTTTTCTGTGTCACTCTAACTCCTCATTAACAACTTGTGTTATTTTGGAATTCGGAGAGATATTGAAGTGGCAATCATCCGTTTCAAGTAAAGTGACATCCGAAGATCATGGACATTTATTTTTGGCCAACTAAAATTAAAGCAGAACACCCAAGAAAAATAATTTTATTTTCATTCCATATGAACTTGCCTTAACTCATCAAAAGAGAATATTTACAATCAAAACAAATCCAGTAGTAGGCTTTGTGAAAAATGCAATTTATTTCAAGGTCTCATCAAAGAATTATTTGTTCAATATAACGAAAGGATTTGAAGAAAATTCTTTTCAAAAGCTAAATGCAAAATATGAAGGGAAAATCTAATGCCAAAAACAAATTTGAAAAAGCAACTTGTTTAGTACTTCATTTGAGAAAGAATTCTAAATACAGGCAATCGCCATTATTAGTATCCAAATTATTGCTATTCTTATTATGAAATGAACAATTGTCTGGCTATGAAATACAATTTCTTTGTCATACTGGCTATTCTAATCAAACTCATCTATCTAGACTCTAGGTACTATCAATTCTAACAATTAGTTCCCCCACGGTCCTTCGAATAACTCCAAAAGAGCACTTGTGCTTTTATGGCATTGTAAACGTCGAGTATGTGACGCTTCACTGGAATTGAAATATGATTTAAAAATACTTGAATGTAAAAACTGAATATGCATCCAATGTCTTCCCCAATTTGCCACTTCCATTGGAGGACCAGTAAAAAATTAAAAAAAAATTAGTATAAGTAAAAACAAAATGGATGCATGTCTTAGGAGGAGCCCTTATTGTGCCAAGGGTAGGCCTATCATGAAATGCAATCATTTATGGTAAGACCCCCCTTTTAATGAAAGTGCACCAAATCCTTCGGGAAGAAATGCCTCCATTCTGCTCGTGGTACCTAACCTAGGATCTCACCTGCCAGAGTTTACTAAACGTGTATGTCTCTTTAGGGTTATGTACCCAAGAAAAAAGGATAGCTTTCCTACGATGGGATTCCCGAAATGGTATTCTCTCTAGGGTTTATGCATGATGCCAATTATTAATGCACGTTAAGATATGAAACAATACAAAAAAATTTGAAAGATGTCCTAAAGATTTTATTCTAATAATGATGCATAATTTCTCTGAGAAAGATGGCAAATAAACTTGCACAAAGGATTATTGACTTCAAATTTATTTGTATGAAAAGTCGAGTCTTCATGAGGCTATAGAATACAACATTGAACTCTAAATGCTGGTTTATTAAAACAAGATCAAACATGTGTTAAAATCCTTTTATATATATATAATGTTGGACAGGAGGGTGGGGGATAAGGTAAAATGATGCATTAATTTCTTTGAAAAAGATGCACATGAATTGTACAAAAATTTGCCCTCTTCAATACATTTATCGACTTTTGAGAAAAATTGATCCAGACAGAATTGATAGGTACAATAAGGATGAATAAATTTTGAAAAAGATTTAAAAATTACAACTTTAATTCAAGAATATTCAAGACGAAAAATCTAATTTTTGAAATTTTTATGAAATTTACAACGATTAATCCCTTGGGTATTTGTTTACAACCAAATGTAATTTTGCAAAAATTTATAAAAAATTCCATTTCCATCTTTTCCAGAGAAATTAGTTGTGAAATGAAAATTTTAAAGGTGCCAGTAGAAGGTTGGCTTCCTACAAGAGCACCATGCCAGGGATCTTTATTTTATGATTGTGAATACAATCAAAGAATAAGAGAGAGCGCGTTAATTTATTCAACAAATATCACATAACACATTGATAAAGCAAATAGTACAACAGAAAAATAAAGGGCGGTGGATTCCCTCCTCATGCCTGGTGTACCTGATAGGGTAAGACTGACTCTACCCTAGGATTATTCTATATCGACGCATGAGGTTGGGCTCACTAATGCATCTAGACTTGATAAGCCTTCAGTTCCCAAACCTTCAGACCGAGGGATCCAAAAAGTAACAAGTTCGTCAATTCTAAGGATCCTATGTCAGTGGTTCGAGTGATCCCTGGACACTGTTACGCACACGTCGGGCCATGGCCACATGTCCAAGCGAATCGATTTTCAAAGCTGAAATCTCTAGACTTGTGAACTAAAGCCAAGAGTTTGGGTGATCTCCAAGACAATGTTACGTGCACATCGTGCCACGGTCACACATTTAATTAGATTGATCCTAATTCCTAAAAGGATGGGTGGGTGAAAACCACCAAAAAAAGAAAAAAGGGTAAAAAGTATCGAATGCATGTATGGAGTGTCCCTTATGAGAGGAGGGAATATAATGCTAATACGAGTAGGCTCCGAGGGTAACTAACCCCCTCCCAAATGCAAGCGCAGTCGAATAACAAAGATAATTAAACCATACATTACATAGACGAGAGACGAAGTGCGTGAAATGCAAGAACAAACCCTAAAACCTAAAAAAACAAAAATGTAATCCTAACATCCAAACGCGATAGAATAGAAGGGTTAAATAAGGAAAAGGTGATTAAGCCTAGTGCTCGGACTCACTAGTGATCCTCAGTGGAGTCGCCAAAAATCTATCGCGTCTCGAAATGACACACAGTGGGGTTGTTGACTATCGCCCCCCGAAAAGGTGGTCCGGTTCAGTGACCCTTTTCGGAAAGAAGGTTTTTGAAAAACTGTGTGTGTGATAAAAATCAGATTTTAGTGAAAAAGTGTTATTTAGAAAAATTGATATTTTAAACTAAATAAGGCCGAGACTAAAAGTGTGATAGTTTTGGCCAACTAATTTTTGAAAAAGGGTTTTATTTAAAAAAAAATGGAGTTGCCACTTGGTATTAAGTTAAGGTGTACCGAGTCACCTGAAAATCATTTAACAAAAACAAAAATAAATAAAAAATAAAAATTTTAGAAAAAAAAATATTTAAAAACCCTTTTCCGACTCCAGTCTACAAAAAAAGGAGAGAAAAAGGTCCAGGAGTCACATTTGAAGATAGGGAAGGCAAAGGCTCGCACCTAAGGCACCCATTCTACCGAGCCGAGGTTAGTTGAGAGATTTAATCAAATTTTTCTAAATTAACCCTAAGTTCTATCGCGTTGGGATGTCTCTATATGAATGCAAATCTTTGTAAGGTAATAAGGGGAGTAACGCAGCGGAAAATTTAAAAATTTATTACCTTAGCCATGGATCTCTTTGATGTAATCTATACGATTAAAGGGTGTTTAGCACAAATACCTCAAGCATAGAAGATTTCTATGCTTCAAAGGGCAAGATCCTATTTATGAAGGTGTTGATCTACCATGAAAATCCCTCCAAGTGTAGAGCCTCCAACGGTATCCACACGAACATGATCTTTAGGAACCTTTGGGCTTGCTTGCCTTGCCTTTTGAGTGCTAGCTCCCTTGAATATCATGAAGAACACAAGAACAAGAAGAGAAGGAAGACAAAACCCTAACCCTTAGGGAGAAGAGGGTGTGGCGTTTTTCTTGGGAGAAAACACGTCTCTCTCAATTTTTCTCTCTCTAAATTTTATCTTGTGTTTCATCAATCAATCAAGAGTCAAGGCATGGACTTATTTATAGATGTAGTATCCTAGTCTTTAAGGAAACAAGAGCAATTGGAAACCAAGAAGGTTTAGGAAGCTTACCTTAAGCTAATCCTATTCCTTTAGGAAACCTATTCCAAAAGGAAACCAAATAGCTTCTTAATTCCTTTTAGGAAACTAATTTCCATCAAGACTTAGAATATTTATAATTAAGTCCTTTAAGTTAATTTATCACATAAATTAACCCCATAAGTATCATATACTTATCTTAATAACAATTTAACCCAAAGACCATGTTCTTATTGTGTGTGACCCATTAGGTTCCATTCACGTTGGCAATAAGTACAAATTATAACTCATTAATTAATTAATTAAGAGCCAGATAAATTAACACTTTAATTTATCATTAATTCACTAATTAATTAATTTGCACTTATAGATCATGAGTGGCGTCTAGCAATGCATCATGACCACCCAAGTGAATAGGAAAGTCATATGGTAGACTACACCTATCAATGACAATGTTACCGTGTAATTAATATCCTTTCACCACACTATATCCCAATTAGTCTAAGAGTGTAGTGCGCACTCTTTAAATGACTAATTAATGATTTCTTGTTCCCGAAATATAACTTTCCATAAAAGTATAACCTTGAAACTCTTTCAAGTCATACTTTCACTTTTGCGCAAAAGATTCTTTAAGTCATATTTCAACAAGTGGCCAATCTGGGATATACTCTCCTATAATAAGGAGTGGTGAATCCTATATCGATTACTCACTATCCTTCCATGCTTCATACTATGCCCAATCTCTACCGTATGGGCTACTCTTTTACGAGCACCGAGCAATAGAGTCAAAGCATAGCAATCCACACTCAAGATACTATGGTAATCTCAAGTCTAAGGATCACTTACACCATTGCCATTAAGAGTATAATTCATTAGCACTATGAATAGTAACTCTTGGCGGATCAATCCAATGAACTTGTTCTCTAACAAGCATCCACATACCAGCTTAGGTGTCACACGCCATAGTTGACGAGATCAACTACTACTTACCATAAGTAGAGGCAAAGTATGTGCTAGTCTTCCCATATTAATGATGTCCAATCTCATTAATACTACGACTAGGGATATTTAAGAATATAACTTAATGTGTAATAAGAGTCTCATCATCGTAACTCTTACAATCACTTATACACAGTTAATATTCTATGGACTTTATCAAATAAACAAGTAATATTAATAACAAGTATTAAATGACAAAGAAAATGCCACATATATAAGTATAACACGAAATAAGCGTAATAAAAATCCCAAAAACTAACTTAGTTTTAGGACATACACTAACAATCTTAAGTCTAAATGTGAGTATCGGGAGAATTTTAAATAAACCGTCACAAAGCTTAAAAAAATGAACATTTCTTTCCTCTTCTCTTGCTAACCCTACTTTTCCTTTTTTAAACTTTCTTTCCCGCCGGTGTGGCGGTTGGCCAAAGGAGTCCACCGATCACCTCCTCTCTTTTTCTACAATGTCAGGCAACTACTCAAATCTAGAAGGGCATTCTAGATGGTCCGTGAATAGGTCTTTTGCTGATGTTGTTGCAACTCAAGCTCCATCTGTTGCATTGAAGGAAACCTCTCTTTATAAGGGTGAACGTGCTGTGTTTTTTACTGATGATGAGATTAAACGTCTGGCAGCTCCTTTAAAATATGTTTTGGTTGGTGAGTTTTCAAGGGGTCGTCCCTCCATGGAAGCTCTTCGAAAAGGGTTCAATGCTGTAGGGTTTAAAGGGCCTATTTCGCTTGGTTTACTAGATGCTAGGCATGTATGCATTAAGTTTGATCTCGAAGAAGACTTTCAGAGATGTTGGTTAAGGGGATTTTGGAGCTTTCAAGGATTTGGCATGAGGGTTTTCAAATGGTCTACTGATTTCAGATTAGATGAAGAATCATCTATTGTTCCAGTATGGGTTAACTTTGATAATCTACCTCTCCACTTATTTGACAAATCTTCATTATTTTCGTTGGCCAAAGCTATTGGAAACCTGCTGAAGATTGATGCTGCAACTGCCACCCTTGCCAGGCCTAACATAGCAAGGGTATGCGTGGAACTGGATCTTTTGAAACCCCTTCCAAATAGAATTTGGATCGGACATGGGCATGCTGGTTTCTGGTAGAAAATTTATTTTGAAAACCTTCCAAGTTACTGCACTGGTTGCAAACAACTGGGACATGCTGAAGATCAATGCCGGTTAAATGGGCATGCTGCGCAGCCCCAACCTAATGGGAACACTAACCCTCGCAAGAATGATCAAATGGAACATCAGCAGAGGTGGACTCCAAAAAAGACCTATGCTAATGCTGATGAGACTTCCAAGAATGAGGAACCTGGTAAGCAAGTTGCGAATACTGTTTTTAATTCAGCTGAAAAGATGATGTTAACTGGATGAAGAGGATTAGATGATTATCATCAGGGAATGACTTTGGACATTATGGAAGGGGATGACATAAACGCAGACAGAAGATTGGATTTGTCACCCGTTATCAATGAAGCGGTAACAGATGACATTGCAATCACTCAGGCGGATAAAGGGGCTATTTCTTTACCTCAGGAAGATGTCAGACAAGTGAACAATGAGGCTAGTGATGACAATCCTGGAGATAACGAAGAATGGGCTAAGTAGATGAGCATCACCTGTTAGGTAATAAGGGGAGTAACACAGCGGAAAATTTAAAAATTTATTACCTTAGCCATGGATCTCTTTGATGTAATCTATACGATTAAAGGGTGTTTAGCATAAATACCTCAAGCATAGAAGGTTTCTATGCTTCAAGGGCAAGATCCTATTCGATGAAGGTGTTGATCTACCATGAAAAGCCCTCCAAGTGTCGAGCCTCTAACGGTATCCACACGAACACGATCTTTAGGAACCTTTGGGCTTGCTTGCCTTGCCTTTTGAGTGCTAGCTCCCTTGAATGATACATGAAGAACACAAGAAGAAGAAAGAAGTTGAAACCCTAACAATTAGGGATGGAGGTGTGGCGTTTTTCTTGGAGAGAAAAACGCCACCAAGCTCTCAATTTTTCTCTCTCTAAATTTTGTGTTTTTTCATCAATCTCTCAAGAGTCAAGGCATGGACTTATTTATAGATGTAGTATCCTAGTCTTTAAGGAAACAAGAGCAATTGGAAACCAAGAAGGTTTAGGAAGCTTACCTTAAGCTAATCCTATTCCTTTAGGAAACCAATTCCAAAAGGAAACCAAATAGCTTCTTAATTCCTTTTAGGAAACTAATTTCCATCAAGACTTAGAATATTTATAATTAAGTCCTTTAAGTTAATTTATCACATAAATTAACCCCATAAGTATCATTATACTTATCTTAATAACAATTTAACCCAAAGACCATGTTCTTATTGTGTGTGACCCATTAGGTTCCATTCACGTTGGCAATAAGTACAAATTATAACTCATTAATTAATTAATTAAGAGCCAGATAAATTAACACTTTAATTTATCATTAATTCACTAATTAATTAATTTGCACTTATAGATCATGAGTGGCGTCTAGCAATGCATCATGACCACCCAAGTGAATAGGAAAGTCATATGGTAGACTACACCTATCAATGACAATGTTACCGTGTAATTAATATCCTTTCACCACACTATATCCCAATTAGTCTAAGAGTGTAGTGCGCACTCTTTAAATGACTAATTAATGATTTCTTGTTCCCGAAATATAACTTTCATAAAAGTATAACCTTGAAACTCTTTCAAGTCATACTTTCACTTTTGCGCAAAAGATTCTTTAAGTCATATTTCAACAAGTGGCCAATCCGGGATATACTCTCCCATAATAAGGAGTGGTGAATCCTATATCGATTACTCACTATCCTTCCATGCTTCATACTATACCCAATCTCTACCGTATGGGCTACTCTTTTACGAGCACCGAGCAATAGAGTCAAAGCATAGCAATCCACACTCAAGATACCATGGTAATCTCAAGTCTAAGGATCACTTACACCATTGCCATTAAGAGTATAATTCATTAGCACTATGAATAGTAACTCTCGGCGGATCAATCCAATGAACTTGTTCTCTAACAAGCATCCACATACCAGCTTAGGTGTCACACGCCATAGTTGACGAGATCAACTACTACTTACCATAAGTAGAGGCAAAGTATGTGCTAGTCTTCCCATATTAATGATGTCCAATCTCATTAATACTACGACTAGGGATGTTTAAGAATATAACTTAATGTGTAATAAGAGTCTCATCATTGTAACTCTTACAATCTCTTATACACAGTTAATATTCTATGGACTTTATCAAATAAACAAGTAATATTAATAACAAGTATTAAATGACAAAGAAAATGCCACATATATAAGTATAACACGAAATAAGCGTAATAAAAATCCCAAAAACCAACTTGGTTTTAGGGCATACACTAACAAACTCCCACTTGCACTAAAACCAATCACCTATAGGTTTTAGGCCATGAGCATGACTATCATGCCTATTCTAGGACAAGGCCATGGTGAAAGGATTAGTGACATTTACATTGTGGGAACTTCCTCTATCTTTTCATCATTTGTACCAAACTATTTCCACTAAATAGATGGTGGCACGAACCTACACTTTAGGATCATGGATGAGACTTTAGTTCCTTGATTAAGCGATGGCACAATTGTTTCATAAAACAATAGAAGGAACTATTCTTTGTCCAACAAAGAATCCCTTGATCCATAGTAACTTCTAAAGCTACCATGTACTCGCCTTTGTTGTAGAATATGTTGTAGTGTCTATCATAAAACGCTTTTATCCTACTACAGTTCAACGTGAACACCAATTCATCTCATGATTTTCTTATCATCCCTATTGGATTAAAAGTTTGTATCTTTAAATCCACACACTTCCTAAGTGTGATCTCCATAGTCAAGAATAGTCTTTTAGTGCTTCTCGAGTACTTAAGAATATTCTTTGATAACCATCTAGTGACACTCACTAGAATTGCTTGTAACACTTAAAGCAAGGAGACATCGGGTCTCGTACATAGTATATCATACAAAATAGAATCCATTGCAAAAGCATACAGGATCTATTAATGCTATCAATCTCAACAAGTATCAAAGACACATGTCTCTTGAAAGAGTAATCTCCTATCTCATAGGTAAAACCCCTTCTTCGATTGCACTATGCTAAACCCTTTAGCATCTAGCCTATGTACTTGGATCTAGTGAGACCAAGCAACCTCTTGGATCTATCTATATAGATCTTAATTCCTAGATTAGAGATCGCCTCTCCTTTATTAAGAAATTCTTGGACAACCATATCTTTACCTTTAAAGTATGTTGTTTCCATCAACGATATGTCATCCACATATAGTATCAAGAAAATGACAATGCTCCCACTCAACTTTACATTTACACAAAGCTTGTCTTTGTTTTCGAGAAAATCAAACTCTTTGATTATCTTATCAAAACAAATGCTCCAACACCTTGACACTTGCAAGAGTCCACAAATGGACCCTTGAAGCTTGCGTATCCAATGACTATCAATGGAAGTGAAGGCCCAAGGGATGTGTCATATACATACCTTTTAATTCCCGTTAAGGGATGAAGTCTTCATATCCATTTGTCATAGCCATAAAAGCAGCTATTGCAAGTAAAATCTTAAATGGATTTAAGCATGGTCATATGGTGAAATGGTTTCTTTCAAAGTCAAGCCTTTGAATTGAATCCTTTTTCCATTAACCTTGCTTTATAGGTAACTACGTTACCATCCATGTCAGTCTTTCTCATAAAGACCTACTTGCACCTTATGGGTTTTATCCCTTTAGGTGACTTGAGCAAGGTACTATGCCTTGTTCTTGTACATGGAATCCATTTTGGATTTTATGGCATCTTGCCATATCAAGGAGTCTACATTAGACAAAGCCTCTTCGTGACTAGTAGGTTTGTCATCATATATGACTAGTACATTATTGCTCTTGCTAATGAGAAATCTATATATCTCATATGTGAGAAATCTATATTTCTCAAGAGTATAACGTACTCTACCAGTCTTTTGAAGATTTTGTGTACTTTGAGCTTCCGTTGCGCCTCATCAACATGTGGCATAAGCTCTAGTTCCAACTATTGATCTTTGTCAATTCATGGTTCTTGAACCTTTCAAGTTCTATCTTACTCCCACTGTCTCTTTTAAGAATAACTATTTTTCTAGAAAAAGACATTTCTTGAGACAAACGTTTTGCTCAGGGGATTATAGAAGTGGTGTCCATTGTTTTCACAAGGATACCCCACAAATAGACATTTGTCGAAACATGGTTGAGTGTATAGGAGTTGGCATCTAAGACAAGAACCCCTAAAATGAGGTTAGGAATTGTAGTATGGTTCATCATAGTTTGCACCATATCTCATAGGGTACAACTTCTCCTCTTTCACACATCATCAACAATGGTGTGTCAAGTGGAGACATTGAGAAAGAATCACATTCTTCTTTAATTATTTTGAAACACTTGACATTGAGTATTATGCACATAGAACAAATCTTAGTGTTTTTAATACTCTTGTCAACTTGTTTTTCTTACTTCAACTTTAATGACTTTGAACTATTTCAAAGGCCACGGATGCGTGTATCATATGATACACATAATCATATCCCATATGATCATCCATGAAAGTGATGAAGTATGATAAACAACCTCTAGCATGGATCGACATTGGGCCAAAAACATCTATATGTTAAAGTTCTATGAAGATCACTAGCATATTCACCTTTTATAATAAAAGGTGTTATGGTCATCTCTCTAAGTAAATGAGAATCGCATGTCTCAAACGATTCATAATTGAATGAGTCCAAGTACACAACTATTATGTAATTTGGAAGTGCGTTTCTCATTCACATGACCAAGTCTATAATGCCAGAAGGATAGTTGTTTCAAAAATATTAAGTTTTTGTCTATGTTTGAGAATGGACTTATCAAGGTCTAGGATTTGTAAAACGTTGTTTTAGTGATCTAATACCACAAAGAACACCATTACGTAAAAGAACAGTATATATTCTCTTTTGTAATGGTAAATCTTTTCACATTTAATGTGAATTGATTTCATGTTCTTTTGTAAGTATCACAACATAATAACAATGTTTTAAATTCTAGAACAAGCCCAGTTGGTAAAGAGTGTATAAGTCTCTACAACTAGTGTAGCAACTCTTGCTCCATTCATCACACGTAGTTTGACTTTCTCTTTCCTTATTGTCTACCATGCTTAAGACCTTGCACATTTTTGCAAATATGGGATCTAAATCCAGTATCTTATACCCAATGGTCTTAATTAGTAGATGAATTTATCTCAAACATAAACATACTTAGAAGTAGAAGCCTTACTTCGCCTCTTCTACTTCTTAGTATTGAAACGAGCCTTACAATTCCCTTTCCAATAGAATTGGAAACATGTGCCCTTAGACTTGTCCATTTTGATCACACCTTTAAGCTTTGTCATAGCTACTTGGGTCTTCTCAAGACCACGCTAGGTTTTCCCCTTGACAAGCAATAAAGTGCCCCTTTCTTCCTTGACTAGACTACTCTTTAGATATCTCATATCTAATGGTCCTAGATTGTGTATCAACAACTCTTTGAGATGCACAATCACAGACAAAAGATCTATCAATTTGTGCTACTTTTATAGCTTAGGAATTATAGATGACATTATGATATAAGTAGCAATATCATTATCATCTTTTATGCATCTTGTATGCACATTGTTTCCTAACTATAATTGTCACTATAGGACAAGTGGAAGTGGGTATCAAGGACATAGCCAATTGTGCTTAAGAACTATTCTCAAGTCTTTACACTAGTCCAAGAAAATCGTATATATATATGGAGATATAGGGTGATAAGTGTATTCAATGTGTACATTCATTCTACAACAAATGAAAAGATAGTACAAGTATTTGTTTCATGTTATAATTGCAAACCAAAAATGTGGGCTTCGAATTTATTTGGTTTGCTCCCACTATTTTACTTCAAATCAATAACCCTCAAATATTGATTCGGGAATCCATTGGAGATTCCTAGTGGGCTAGGATCCCATCTAATTAACTTTGGGTTTGACGGAGGCCAATGCCCCAAAGGTAACTTCGATTAGGTAGATAACTTTTATCAATCACAACTCTTGTGACTCCTAGATAGTTGGGTATCAACTCTTGATATTCACATCTTATGTGTTTCCCAACATTGCCTCAAAAATATCATAACATTGACGGAGGCCAAACTCGTTATGTATTTTTGTTAAGTCATACCCATTATTCAGAGATCACATCTCATAGCAAGAACATATTCCGAGTAAGGTGACCTTGACGGAGGCCAACGTGTCAACACTTAATAGGAACTCTTCGTTTTTGCTATAATAATGGAAGGCAACTTATATATATTGACTTAATATCGCCTCAAAAACACCATAGCCTTGATGGAGACCAACAAGTTAAGCATTTTTGTTAAGTCAGACCCATTATTTGGAGATCATATCTCATAGTAAAAAACATGCTCTAGGTAAGGTGACCTTGACGGAGGCCAACGTGTCAACACTTAGCAAGAACTATGATTTTTACTATAATAATGGAAGGCTAGTGACTTAATATTTTATTTGAGGGATTTTATTTTAATTATACAATATATAGTCTCATCATAGCATGTAATTAAAATATATCGACATATAAAATAAAAACATGCACAATAAACCGTGGATGATTATGGACTTTACTAAGATATTTTCCTCGAGCCTTAAGGAAAATATATGGTCAAATTCCTAAGGGACTGTGATCAACTCCTTGATGCATTCCTTGGGAGGTCTTCAACTCTTGATGAGCCTCCATGGTTGCTCCTTGGTTCCATCTCCATCTTCTTTGTACATTACACATGTAATTCTATTCTAAACAATTTAGAAAATTAAAACCTAACTCTAACCTACACAATGTACATTACATGTATTGACTAAGAAACCTCGAGTTACATTCGAGGGGAGTTAGGTGAGAAGAGAATTACATGAGAATAATAGAGAAGGCAGGACACGCAGGCCCTATTTTAAAAACCAATACAAGCCAACCATCAAAATTAATAAAAAATCAACCATTCAATCACATTGGTCATAGTCCATAATCATCCACCATGCCATCATAATATTTAACAATTAAATAAATTACTTTATTTAATTCTAGTCATAAATCACATGGTCTAATTAATTAGATTAATATTCTTGAATTTATTTGTCTCAAAAATAAAGTTATAGAAGGTGTAGGTTTCCAATATTTAACTTTCCAAATATTAACAATTAAAATTGGAAAGTGTTTTTATAGAGAAAATTCCAAAAATTTCGCGTTTTCCAAAAAATTAGGAAAAATCCCGCTAGAACTCTGCCAGCAAACCGTGGGACAAACCGTGCGCGGGTTCATCCGCGGTTTACAAACCGTGGGACAAACCGTGCGCGGTTTCATCCGCGGTTTGTGACAGAAAGTACGGGATTTTAACCGCGGGTAAAAACGCGCGCGAGTTTTCGCGCGGTTTGTGTCCAGAAAATACGATCTTTGAAATTCTTTGGTCTTTTTCAAAACTCTTTTGAATCAAAACATGTTAAAACCCTTTTAGCACGTAAAAATAATTTAGAAACCTTGAATACAACCATAAGAACTCATCTTAATTATTTAAAACACTTTTAAACAATTAAGAACTTATCTTAAAAATCAAACTCTTGATTTTTCTAAAACAATTTTGAGACAAATTTCATCAAGAACAAACCATCCATATTTATGACAATTAAATAAACACAAATCATATAGATATAATCAAAGGAGGCTCTGATACCACTGTAAGGTAATAAGGGGAGTAACGCAGCGGAAAATTTAAAAATTTATTACCTTAGCCATGGATCTCTTTGATGTAATCTATACGATTAAAGGGTGTTTAGCACAAATACCTCAAGCATAGAAGGTTTCTATGCTTCAAAGGGCAAGATCCTATTCGATGAAGGTGTTGATCTACCATGAAAAGCCCTCCAAGTGTCGAGCCTCCAACGGTATCCACACGAACATGATCTTTAGGAACCTTTGGGCTTGCTTGCCTTGCCTTTTGAGTGCTAGCTCCCTTGAATGATTCATGAAGAACACAAGAAGAAGAAAGAAGTTGAAACCCTAACAATTAGGGAAGGAGGTGTGGCGTTTTTCTTGGAGAGAAAAACGCCACCAAGCTCTCAATTTTTCTCTCTCTAAATTTTGTGTTATGTTTCATCAATCTTCAAGAGTCAAGGCATGGACTTATTTATAGATGTAGTATCCTAGTCTTTAAGGAAACAAGAGCAATTGGAAACCAAGAAGGTTTAGGAAGCTTACCTTAAGCTAATCCTATTCCTTTAGGAAACCATATTCCAAAAGGAAACCAAATAGCTTCTTAATTCCTTTTAGGAAACTAATTTCCATCAAGACTTAGAATATTTATAATTAAGTCCTTTAAGTTAATTTATCACATAAATTAACCCCATAAGTATCTTATACTTATCTTAATAACAATTTAACCCAAAGACCATGTTCTTATTGTGTGTGACCCATTAGGTTCCATTCACGTTGGCAATAAGTACAAATTATAACTCATTAATTAATTAATTAAGAGCTAGATAAATTAACACTTTAATTTATCATTAATTCACTAATTAATTAATTTGCACTTATAGATCATGAGTGGCGTCTAGCAATGCATCATGACCACCCAAGTGAATAGGAAAGTCATATGGTAGACTACACCTATCAATGACAATGTTACCGTGTAATTAATATCCTTTCACCACACTATATCCCAATTAGTCTAAGAGTGTAGTGCGCACTCTTTAAATGACTAATTAATGATTTCTTGTTCCCGAAATATAACTTTCCATAAAAGTATAACCTTGAAACTCTTTCAAGTCATACTTTCACTTTTGCGCAAAAGATTCTTTAAGTCATATTTCAACAAGTGGCCAATCCGGGATATACTCTCCTATAATAAGGAGTGGTGAATCCTATATCGATTACTCACTATCCTTCCATGCTTCATACTATACCCAATCTCTACCGTATGGGCTACTCTTTTACGAGCACCGAGCAATAGAGTCAAAGCATAGCAATCCACACTCAAGATACCATGGTAATCTCAAGTCTAAGGATCACTTACACCATTGCCATTAAGAGTATAATTCATTAGCACTATGAATAGTAACTCTTGGCGGATCAATCCAATGAACTTGTTCTCTAACAAGCATCCACATACCAGCTTAGGTGTCACACGCCATAGTTGACGAGATCAACTACTACTTACCATAAGTAGAGGCAAAGTATGTGCTAGTCTTCCCATATTAATGATGTCCAATCTCATTAATACTACGACTAGGGATATTTAAGAATATAACTTAATGTGTAATAAGAGTCTCATCATTGTAACTCTTACAATCTCTTATACACAGTTAATATTCTATGGACTTTATCAAATAAACAAGTAATATTAATAACAAGTATTAAATGACAAAGAAAATGCCACATATATAAGTATAACACGAAATAAGCGTAATAAAAATCCCAAAAACCAACTTGGTTTTAGGGCATACACTAACATCACCTCCCTGAAGTGGCTGGTAATTTATCACCACGACTTGTTGCGACAGAACCATTGAAACAGCCTTGCATCTCTGCATTGGAGGCTTTGAATGTGGAAGGTGCTGAGACATTGGAGCCACCATTTATGCAAGTACGTCAAAAAGGTATAAGAGCCAAGTTTGCATCAGACCGGCTGCTACGTTCTTCCTTGAAGCAATACTCAAACTCTTTCCAGGTTATGTCCAATGATTAAAGTACTCTTTTGGAACATCCGTGGGGTTCATAAGGCCCCAAATTTAAGAAGATTAATGCAGTTAGTTAAATCAAATAATGTTCACCTGGTTGTCATTTGCGAACCTAAGATTTCAGTTGCAAAAATTGATTTTATTAGATTGAAGTTGCATTTTGATTCTGCTGTTTACAATAGTTCTAAAGATTTATGGGTATTCTACAACAATTTTATGGCTTGTAACATAGTTGGGAATTCGGGACAGTTCATAGGCTTGGAGATTTCTCACCCTCAATTACCTTCAATCTTGAATTTTGCATTTGTTCATGCTAAATGTTCAGCAAACGAGAGGAATGAACTTTGGGCAGATTTGTTAGCGTGCAAACCAGTACAAGGGCCTTGGTGTATATGTGGCGATTTTAATTTGGTAACGGCATCTAATGAGAAGAAAGGTGGGAGGCCATTCAATATCTCTGAGGCGTTGGATTTCTTTTCGTTTGCAAATATGGCTAGTGTGTTTGATGTAGGTTTTTCTGGCTCTCAGTTTACTTGGTGTAATAACCGCAGAGGTAGAGCACGAATATGGAAACGGCTTGATAGAGCTCTTGTAAATGAAGAATGTGCTGATATGTCTTCTTCATCAGTCTCTCACTTAGCCCGGGATCCTTCAGATCATGCACTGTTACTTCTGAACTTTTCTACGAAGATGGATAATAAACCCCGACCCTTTTGGTTTATTAATGTTTGGACTACCAATCAAGGCCTTTTGGAGGTTATTCGAAACTCTTGGCAAATGGAGATCATGAGCAACCCAATGGTTATATTGTGTGGCAAGCTGAAGGCTTTGAAAAAACACATTCAACAGTGGAATAAGGAGCACTTTGGTAACATATTTTCCAATGTCAAAATGGCAGAGGAGAAAGTTAGGTGGGCTGAACAAAATGATGAGTCAGGAGGTTCACCAGAGACTGAATTAGCATTGAATAAAACTAAGGCAGACTTGAGATGAGTAATGTCTATTGAAGAGTAGTACTGGAGACAGAAAGCTCGGGTCAAATGGCTTCAAGAAGGAGATAAGAATTCCAAATATTTCCATGTAGTGGTCAAGGATCGCGAGCCAAAGCCTTCATCCATCGCATAAAAGACATAAATGGGAATTGGATCAGTGAAGAGGATAAGATAGGAGATCAAGCGGTTAAGTTTTTTGAGACTTTGTTTACTGGCGAATCAAGGGTTTCAGCTCAATTATTGGATGTCATCCCAAAATTAGTTTCACCAGAAGAGAATACATTACTAGAGGCAGTTCCTTCGGAAGAGGAGATCAAAACTATAATTTGCCAGATGGATGGTGATAGTGTTGCTGGATCCCGATGGGTACACAGGGAAGTTTTTCTCTTTTGCTTGGGAGGTGATTGCGAAGGATGTTCACAATGCTGTGGTGAGTTTTTTCTGTGGGGGCTAGCCTTCCTCGTTCAGTTACAGCAACATCCATTGTTCTTCTTCCTAAGACTGTTTGTCCTCAAGATTTTTCTCAGTTTAGGCCGATCAGCTTGTGCAACTTCTTCAACAAAGTGATTTATAGAATTATATCTAATCGGTTGGCTTCCATTCTTCCTAAACTTATATCTTCTCAATAGAGTGGTTTTGTGAAGGGCAGAAGTATAGCAGATAATTTTCTTCTTGCACAAGAATTAATTTCCAGCATTGGGAAGAAGGCCCGAGGAGGTAATGTAGCAATAAAACTGGATATGGCTAAGGCGTATGATCGGGCTGTCATGGCCTTTTCTAATTTCTGTACTTCGTCAATTTGGATTTGGTGAGTGTTTTATCGATATGATCTGGTGGTTGATATCGAATGTTTGGTTCACTATAATTATTAATGGAGCTAGCCTTGGATTCTTTAAATCTACGAGGGGTTTGCGTCAAGGAGACCCTTTATCCCCATCTCTTTTTATTCTTGGTGCTGAAGTTCTCTCTAGGGCGCTTAATAGATTAAGTGATCAACCAAATTATGTAGGCTTTCGGCTTCCACTAGGCTGCCCTTATGTGACGCATTTGGCTTTTGCAGATGATGTGTTAATATTTGCCTAATGCCTCCAAATGATCATTGGTGAATTTGATGGAGGTCTTGGACAAGTATCAAGTTGATTTAGGCCAACGTATTAATGTTCAGAAAAGTTGTTTTCTTGTGCATCCGAGAATGGGGAATACTCGGATTAAAATCATTGAGAGAATGACTAAATTCTCAAAGAAACAATTTCCCATAAAATATTTGGGCTGCCCTTTGTTTTTCGGCAAAGCCAAGATTGAATACTTTTCAGATCTTTGCTTGAACATTATGAAGAAGGTTCTAGCATGGAAGTCTTGCTTATTATCTCCAGGGGGTAGGATAATACTTATCAGACATGTCCTTAGTGCCATACCTATTCATTTTTTGGCGGTTGCTAGTATACCTAAAGGGGTTCTAAGGTTGATGGAAAAGGCAATCTCCAACTTTCTGTGGAATTCAGCCGAAAATTCTTCTAAGCTTCATTGGATAGGGTGGCCTCAATTATGCTATCCAAGCAAAGAAGGAGGAGCAGACTTCAGGAGTTTGGAGGATGTTTATGAAGCTTTTTCTTGTAAACTCTAGGTGGATGTTCAGACAGGGTGCTTCTCTGTGGGCTAATTTCAATAAATTTAAATATTGTTTTGGCATCCATTCGTGCCAAGCTGAAATTACAGTGACAAGTTCAGCTGCATGGAAGTGTATGCTTAATATAAGAAATCATGCCGAATTGAGTATTTCCTGGTTACTTAATAAGGGTGATTGCCATTTTTGGTTTGACAATTGGATGGGGACGGGAGCCTTGCATACCAGGTTGAATATAAGTGCAAACCATTTAGTAAATAATTTTGTTCAAGAAGGATGGTGGAATGCTTCAGCTCCTCCAACAATGGTTGCCAGTGGAAATTGTTCATATTATTTTAAAGATGGATGTTCCAAATGGACGGGATTCAGATGTGATGATATGGCAAGAATCTACTTCTGGTAATTTTTCCTTATCATCTGCTTACCATGCAGTTAGAGATTGTAGACCTATATCTTTGTTTGCTTCTAAAATATGGCATCCTCAAGTTTCTTTGAAGGTGTCATTTTTTATGATGAGATTGCTTTTGGGGAGTTTGCCTCTTGATGATGTTTTACGTAGGTTTGGTTTTAATCTCCCATCCAAATGTTTTTGTTGCTCCATTGCCAACTCTGAATCTATTGACCATATTTTTGTCCACGGGTACTATAGCTGCTGAAGTATGGAGGTTTTTTGGGATAAATTGTGGTATCTCTGCTTCAACCACCCATTTACGAGCTATGCTGTCAGGTTGGTGGCTTGCCACTCATAAGCATAGTCGTATGAGATTTATTTTACAGGTAATTCCTATTTTTACTTGTTGGAATTTATGGAAGGCACGGAATAGGGCTTTCTATGATGGTATTGAGCCGGAGTCCTCTAAAATCTGTGATGAAGTGTTTAGAGACTTAAGAGATGCATATTTTCTTAAATATAAAGAGGGTATGAATGCTCAATCTTGGCATGTTTTTTTGGATGTTGTTTCGACCAAGCCTGATAAATTTCTTTGGAAGGCAGTCAAATGGGTGCTACCGTTAAGTGGAAAGATGAAACTCAATACTGATGGAAGCTCCTAGAGGAAATCCAGGCACTAGTGGAGGTGGTGGTGTTTTGAGGGATTCCAATGGAAGAATGTTGTTGGGATTCGCATGTTCTTTAGGTTATGGGACCAGTTTACAAGCAGAAGCTAAGGCAGTCATCCAAGGCATCAATATCTGTTTTGCTCATGGATTTCAGCACTTTCAGATTGAATCTGACTCTTTGATTCTGGTAAGTATTCTTAATTATAAATATGCTTGTCCATGGGTGATTACTAAAGATATTCAGCACATTCGTCAATTTCTAAATGGGAATATCCAAGTTGTTCATTGTCATCGTCAAGCAAATAGGACCGCAGATCAATTAGCAAAGGTGGATGGATCTCTGACTTGTTGTCAACTGTTCCATCACGAATCTGATCTTCCATCGTTAGCTCGTGGAGAATGTCATTTAGACAGTTTAGGATTTCGCTTCATTCAGAAAATGTAAAAATTAATGTAAAAGGAGTAGTACTCCTTATTTAAATTTGTTTTGCTTTAAAGTTTCTGTATGGAGGTCAGGTTTATGTCCCCCTCCTTTCTTTTAAAATTAATAAAATTTGGAGTGGCGCCCTCCCCCGTGTACGGGGTTAGCCAATAAAAAAAATGTGAGTATCAGGAGGGTTGAAATGTTCCATCGAGGCTTGGTCGCGATTATCACATTAATTACGAAACCCAAGTCGAGACTTCGAGAGAGTCACAAGTGTATATGCAAAATGAAATGCAAAAATAAAAAAAAACTACAGATAGTAAGTCCTAAAGAAGGTGGGATGTAACATAATAGGTATGGGGATTGATAACTCGTGATTGATATTTTTCTGCTTATAGAGGGGGGAACAGCCTGTCAATCCACCACTTGCCACGTAAGTAGACGACTATCTCTAGTCGAGTCACACAAAATGACCTAAATTTTAAGTAAAATGTCGAGTCTTCATGAGGCTATAGAATACAACATTAAACTCTAAATGCCAGTTTATTAAAACAAGATGAAACATGTGTTAAAATCCTTTTTTTTATATATATATAATGTTGGCCGGGAGGGTGGGGGATAAGGTAAAATGACGCATTAATTTCTTTGAAAAAGATGCACATGAATTGTACAAAAATTTTCCCTCTTCGATACATTTATCAACTTTTGAGAAAAATTGATTCGGACAGAACTGACAGGTACAATAAGGATGAATAAATTTTGAAAAGATTTAAAAATTACAACTTTAATTCAAGAATATTCAAGACGAAAAATCTAATTTTTTAAATTTTTATGAAATTTACAACGATTAATCCCTTGGGTATTTGTTTACAACCAAATGTAATTTTGCAAAAATTTACAAAAAAATCCATTTCCATCTTTTCCAGAGAAATTAGTTGTGAAATGAAAATTTTAAATGTGCCAGCACAAGGTTGGCTTCCTACAAGAGCACCATGCCAGGGATCTTTATTTTATGATTGTGAATGCAATCAAAGAATAAGAGAGAGCGCGTTAATTTATTCAAAAAATATCACATAACACATTGATAAAGCAAATAGTACAATAGAAAAATAAAGGGAAGTGGATTCCCTCCTCTCATGCCTGGTGTACCTAATAGGGTAAGACTGACTCTACCCTAGGATTATTCTATATGGACGCATGAGGTTGGGCTCACTAATGCATCTAGACTTGACAAGCCTTTGGTTCCCGAACCTTCAGACTGAGGGATCCAAAAAGTAACAAGTTCGTCAATTCTAAGGATCCTAGGTCAGTAGTTCGAGTGATCCCTGGACACTGTTACGCACACGTCAAGCCATGGCCACATGTCCAAGCGAATCGATTTTCAAAGCCCAAATCTCTAGACTTGTGGACTAAAGCCAAGAGTTTGGGTGATCTCCAAGACAATGTTACGTGCACATTGTGCCACGGTCACACATTTAATTGGATCGATCCTAATTCCTAAAGGGATGGGTGGGTGACAACCACCAAAAAAAGAAAAAAGGGTAAAAAGTATCGAATGCGCGTATGGAGTGCCCCTTATGAGAGGAGGGAATATAATGCTAATACAAGTAGGCTCCAAGGGTAACTAGCCCCCTTCCAAATGCAAGCGCAGTCGAATAACAAAGATAATTAAACCATACATTACATAAACGAGAGATGAAGTGTGTGAAATGCAAGAACAAACCCTAAACCTAAAAAATAAAAAATGCAATTCTAACATCCAAACGCGATAGAATAGAAGGGTTAAATAAGGAAAAGGTGATTAAGCCTAGTGCTCGGACTCACTATTGATCCCCAGTGGAGTCGCCGAAAATCTGTCGCGTCCCGAAATGACGCACAGTGGGGTTGTTAACTGTCGCCCCCCGAAAAGGTGGTGACAAGTAGTAAATTTACCTATTTTTGTATAATATTTTATATATGTTTTAAGTATGTTTTTAGTATGTTTTTAGTAATTTTGATATTAGAATGGCTCAATTTCATTATTTATCATCAAATCAAGGTTTACTCCAAAATTAGGGTTTTTGGTCCGAAAATTTGGATTTTGAGGTAGAAATATTATTTTGAGCAAATTAATGCCCAAGTTTATTTGATTACGCAGGAAAATGATGATTCAACACAATTTGGATCAATTGAAGTTTAAAGAATATCAAATTCAAAGCTGATTCAAGTTGTACTAATTTGATCATTTAAACTTGGAATTTCCGGCAATTATTTTCTTCATCAAAATCTACCAAGAAAATAATGGTTCAAATGGTGGAAAAATGTCTCAAGGGCATTATAGGAATAACCAAAAATTAAAAAGGGCAAAATGGTAAAAAGGAGTGATACGCGGCAGATCATCGGCGTATCGCAGACGCATATTGACACCAACTTGCAAATTTCGGCTCTCTTCAACTTGCAGCTTGTTTACACAACTTTTGCAGATAATTCCAACGTCCAGTTGCATTTTGAGAAGCCCTAGAAGATAACACAAAGCTCAAGGATGACTTTTGAGGCAAAAGGAATCAAATTTCATCATGAAGTTTTCAACTTGGACAAGGACTTGAGCTAGGGTTGTTTCTATAAATAGATGCCTTTGTAATTATTGAAAGTATGCTTAGTTCTATGCTTAGTTTGATGCTTGAGGAAGCTAGAACTAAAGCTTGGTAGGAGGAGCACTCCTTGTAAATACTTAGAATAGATTTTCTTTCCTAGTTTTGTAGTAGGCAAAATCACATTCTCGTAACAAAACTTTGGAGGAACTACTTTGTATGCAACATGTTTGATGAAATGCAAGCACAAGTTTTGGAGCCAAGTTCATCCACCAAATGAGCAACTCTAACCTTATTCCTTTTAGTTTCATTCATGCATGCTTGTTTACTTTCATTTATGTGCTTAATATTATCTTTATCATGTTGAACTAAGTTGATTTCTACTAGGTTTAGGATGAAGCTATAATATGAAATGAATTAGTTTATGGCCAACTTTATTCTTGTTTATTCATTTACTTGGTCTTTAACACTTGTTGCTGATTAGCTACCAACTTCAAGTCATCTACTTGTTATTTGACAAAGAGATTTGCACTTGACAATGGAAAGAGTAAATGAAACTTATGTTGAATCTCATGAGAGTAGTGATTCACATAGGTGGATTAAGGTTTAAAGCCACAATTCATGAGTTTAATGAACTAATGCGTGCTAGACTTTACCACAAGAGTAGGAAAGCTCATGCATTAGTAGTCTTCCATTCGTAGAGAGATCTAGTTTGGAGTAAACATGGAATTGAATCCTAAACATGAATAAAATCATTAAGGTCATAAGCTAAACATTCATATTGAGTGGATTCTTAAGCCTAGTCAACTTTGTTTAACTAGTTTCTCATTGCTTGTTTACTTGAATTTGATTTCTTACCATTTCTTCACTCAAAAGATTGATTGTCTAGATAAAAAAGCAAGTTAGTAGTTTTGGTAGTTGCTAGTTCACGTTTCCTCATGGGATCGACCCTAATACTCGTCACATCTACAATTGACCCGTGCACTTGCGGAACGAGTATTAGGTTATAAATTTTATTACTTGTTTGTGTTGATTTGTGCATGATTTTGATAGTAACCTAAACTCACAATCAGGTGGTCCGATTCAGTGACCCTTTCCGAAAAGAAGGTTTTTGAAAAACTATGTGTGTGTGATAAAAATCAAATTTTGGTAAAAAAGTGTTATTTAGAAAAACTGATATTTTTAAACAAAATAAGGCCGGGACTAAAAGTGCGATAGTTTTGGCCAACTAATTTTTGAAAAATGGTTTTATTTAAAAAAAAAATGGAGTCGCCACTTAGTATTGAGTTAAGGTGTACCGAGTCACCTGAAAATCATTTATCAAAACCAAAAATAAAAAAAAAATTGTAGGAAAGAAAACATTTAAAAACCCTTTTCTGACTCCAGTCTACGAAAAAACGAGAGAAAAAGGTCTAGGAGTCACATTTGAAGATAGGGAAGGCAAAGGTTCGCATCTAAGGCACCCATTCTACCTAGCCGAGGTTAGTTGAGAGATTTAATCAAAATTTTCTAAATTAACCCTAAGTTCTATCGCGTTGGGATGTGTCTATATGAATGCAAATCTTAAGTCTAAATATGAGTATCGGGAGGGTCAAAATGTTCCATCAAGGCTTGGTCACAATTATTGCATTAATTACGAAACCCGAGTCGAGACTTTGAGAGAGTCACGAGTGTATATGCAAAATGAAATGCCAAAATAAAAAAAAAACTATAGATAGTAAGTCCTAAAGAAAGTGGGATGTAACATGACAAGTATGGGGATTGATAACTCGTGACTGATATTTTTCTGCTTACAGAGGGGGGAACAGCCTGTCAATCCACCACTTCCCACGTTAGTAGACGACTATCTCTAGTCGGGTCACACAAAATGACCTAAATTCTAAGTGAAATGCAACCTGAAGCAACCCAAGCCACACCAACACCTCCCAAGCTCGTTGATGATGAGATTTATAGCAAATTCAAACATTCACAGCATTCTTGAGCCTTTGAGTAAGGAATACAAGGTCTACTATCAAAGGAAGATGATGAAATGGACAAGAAAGAGTTTGACAGCATGACATGCTTTGGTATTTTGATGATAAATCAAGCTACAAGACATGGATGGAGATGATTCTTAGTGTATTGCGAAGCTAATAGAATTCTCTACAACTTATATGAAGACATGAAAGTCTAGTTCTTATGATTTCATAGCCAAAAGCTCGAATTATTAAAATGTGTCTGCACTGCAAGGCTCTCTAGTCAGTCTTTAGTATTTCAATCATATCTTTGCCTCCAGACCTCTAAATCATATGATTCTTGTGCCATCAGAAAGCTAATTTAAAGACCTACAACTTTGTTGTTTTGTACAAGAGCTGATTCAGCCGTTTTCAAGGAGAAATTTGGCAAAAAATTTGATTTATGGAGCTGGATCCGCGGGTTAGTTGCGGATTTGGTTTTTTCACCAATGTGAGGGTGATGTTTCTGACCAAGGCCGTGGGTAAGGCCATGGCACGGCCTAGGGAATGTCACGTGTTTTTGGCTATTTGTTTCATTTTGGGCCTCATCTTTTATTGTATTAATGTAGGTCGTAAGTAGGGATGTAGGGATCATCTTTCTAGCTATTGTAAGGCCTATAAATACTTTATTTCTTTTAAGACTAATTAGTCTTTGATATTATTTTAAATGAAATTTCATCTTTTGAGGGTTTTCTCCTCTTGGCTTCTTGTAAGCTTTCTTTGAATGCTTTAGGGTTTGCTCTAAGTGTTCTTGGCTTATCAATTAAGCAATCACCTTAATTGTGGCACCTCCTACTTTGGCTTATCAATCGAGTATGCACCTTGGTTGTGGCACCTTCCATCTTCGCCGTCTCGTTGGGTTTCTTCATCCTCCAAGCTTGGGTAATCGGCTAGATACCATGTTCGCATCACAACCTAGATGTCATGCACTGTTAAATGGTAAAAATAGATAATAACAATAAAATATATACTAAAAATCATGCAATATATGGAAAATTTCTAAAAAAAGCAAAATGTATGTAAAATGATATGAAATGCATGCGGTGAAACTAGCACTAAAATGCCCTAAAGGTCTAGCGTTGGACTAGCCCATTCTTGGAATCCCTCACTAGCGTTGGACTAGTGGAAAAGCGATAAAACTACAACTAGTGTTGGACTAGTGTGGTGACAGAATAACAAATTGATAAAACACGAATTTAAATAGTAAAATATGAATTAAAAGCAAATAAGCATGTAGAGACATATAAGAGCACGTAGAATCACATAACACGTAAGCATAATAACTATATGCAAATCCTAAGGAAAGCGGTAAAACATATAAGCACACAAAAGCAAATAAGCTCTAACTATTACACCGGGGATTTAACTGCAATTTTGGAAAAAAAAAAAGTAAAAACAACCTATCTATTACACTTGCTATCTAAAATACAAAATTTTGTAAAAGTACAAGAAAAATAATCTGACTATTACATCGACTAGCTAAATACAAAAGATATTACATTTTTTGCCAAAATAATAAAATTTGAAATTTAAATAATCTAAAGTAAATAAATACGCAAAAAACATGTATAAATAAGAAAAACATGTGAGGAAAATGCATAATAAATCACACAGGGGCACATTGAAGAACATAAGGGGGAATTAAAAAGAAATAGAGATACCTCTTTGAAGACCCGGTACCAATATTTAAGAAAAGGAACACACGCGTCAATGCATCACGATATAAGTGAATAAAGTGTGGGAAGTAAATTCTAACAAATTGGAGTAAATATGTAAAATCTAACAACTAAAGAGGACTAAAATTTAAATTCTATGAAACTTAAAGGGTAAAAATTAGAAATTCACATAAGTCTGGGGAGTGCAATTGAAAATAAAGCGAAATTGGGGGGCAAAAATATAATTCCAGCAAATGTAGGGCCAAATTGCAAGGATAGAGGACCAAATTGAAGGAAAGCTAAATCTAGGAGGGTCAACCTAAAATTATTAAGGACTTAGAGTGCATAAATTAAAAAAAATAATACTTCCTGGCATATTGACAATAACTAAGTAACTAGGGCCAAGACATAAATAAATATTTGGTGACCAAAACCAAAATAAACAAATAAATAAATAAATAAACGTCAGACTACAACTGAAATTGATTTAACTAAAGAAATTGACTTAATTAACTAAAATTAATTATTGAATTAGTCTAAATTAAGCCAAATCCTAAAATATGCAAACATATTTACTAAATAAGGATGCTGAAACAAAATAAAATTAATACTGAAACCCCCCCACACACGTATTTTTCTTTCAGGAAGCAGGGATTCAATTTCTCTCTCTCTCTCTCTCCCTCTCTCTCCCTCTCTCTCTCTCTCTCTCTCTCTCCCCTGTTCTTCTCCTCTTCTCGCCATTCCTCTTTCTTTTCTTGGCTTTCTTCTTTTTTTCGACTCTTTCTATGTTCCATTTCTTCTCTTTCCCTGTGTCTTTTTCTTTTCTTCTTTAGCTTCTTCTTTCTGTAACACCCTAGAAATTCATACAAAACTATTTATTCATGTATGTCCATTAGTAGAAAAAAAATAGAGAAAAGAAAAAGAAAAGGGAAAACCGAAAATGCACTTAAAAAAGAGAAATTCTTTTGTTTTGGAGTTTAGTGTTAATCCTTGATTTATTAGTTGGAAGATTTCTTAAGTTAATTAGTTTAAGTAAATAAGATTCTTTCATTATTAAGTGGGACACCTAAGTCGTAAATTTGGATTAATTTCATTGGACCATTAGTTTATAATAGTGTTTAATTTTGACTAACTAATTCTACCATTTTCTAGTCTTTTGACCAATTGAGCTTCAGTTCAAAAATTGACCTAAAAATTTCACTAATTCACTTGATTTTCTCTCTCTATGGCCGGCTCTCTCTCTCCCTATTCTTCTCTCTTTTTGCTTTAAAAATTGTGCCATAAAGCTTGCTAATTACTAGGTGATAAGTGATTAAAAATTTACACTAATCATATTTAACCAAGTAGTAGCTAATATGTCAAAAAAATCTAAACCTAGGATGATTCTTGTCTTGCTATGATTGGTTACTTCTTTTCCCATTTATCTCTTTATTTCTTTTCTCTTTTCTTGGCCTATTTCTTTCTTTCTTTTCTCTCACTTTAGCCGGCCCTCCTATGCTCTCTTTCTCCTCTCTTTTGTTTTCATTTTCTTGAAGCTTTCTCTCCATTTTTGGACAATCTTCACCATAGAAAGTGAGCTCCTCTTCTTCCTAAACGAAGATCTAAGCTTGATTGAGGTATCTACTATCAACTTATGCTATTATTTTCAAGTTTTAAGTAGTCTTTTGTGCAAGTTTAATACTAGATACTTGTTATTAAACTTGAAGATTTAAGTTTTGAAATGAAGTTTTGTTTGTTAATCAAGTGTTTTCTTGGTTAGATGGACTAGTAGATAGTATTTAAACCTTGAAATTTCATGTATTATATGTTGAATTGTTGAAGAAACTTGGAATTGAAATCTTGAATTTGATTGGAATTTTGAGTGAAATTGAGTTTGATTGAGACATGGAAGTTGTAGAACTTGTTGGAAATTGGATCAGTTGGTTGATTTCTTGAAAGTAAAGATTTTGGGTAGTCCGATTTTAAGGGGAGATGCTGCCAAAATTCGGTAGAATTAAAGAAGAAAAAAATGATAGGTGAACTTTTAATCTAGAATATGCTAAATTATGGAAATTTAGTGTGCAGAAATTTTTAGAAAATGATCTATTAATGAATTAAATTTTCCTAGAACAAGAAAACCCTAAAACCAAAACCCTAAATCTAAAACCCCAAACCCTAGGGTAAAACCCTAAACTCTAAAAACCCTAGAAATAATTGGGTTATTTCTTGAATTTTCTTACTAATCTACTTAGGGTTTTAATCGGGTTTTCATTAGATTATTTCTTTTGAATTCCAGGATCCGAAAATGAATCTCGACCTTTTTACGAAATATTTTCCTAGGCATTCCAGGTGAGTGTCTCTATGTGTGCATGATGCATGAAATATTATGTTATGCTTGTAATTGTTATTTTATGACATGTGTTACTTGAGGAAAGATGTGTACTTTATCACATCTATTCTGCAATGTGTTACGTGCTTTCGTGATCCAACGTGTTATTTGTGCTTGAGACTTCCATGACTAACTTCACCGTTACTTCACGGTTAGTCAACCCGGTCGTGCGTGGGAGGATATAAGGTGCTGGGTGTTTTAGGGCGTGTTGTTCTTTCCCTTGAGTTGTGAATCCTCAAAGAGGCCAACTCCGGATTGAACTTTCTTGTTTGCTTGTTGGCCCTCCAAGGTCGAGATTGCTCCCTGGATGTGGTAGCCTGTACGGAGGTTATAAGGTGAATGGTGGTTAGGGTACATACTTGTTAATACTGATATGATCCTTGGCGAGGACCTGAGCTATTATCTCGGTCCTAATGTCATAGTTACATGTTCAGTACTTGTTTCTCCTGCGGTTGAGCTTGCTCCCGTAGTTGAGCCTTGTATCCGCCATTAACTACTTGATAATTAAATTGTTTATACATTGTTTATTTGACTTGTTAATTATTTTATTTAATAAAATAATGGATTCCTGGTATGGTTGCATGATTTGAACACTCACTGGGCTATTATAGCTCATCCCTTTTATTTGTTTTCCTTTACCCAGGGTCCCATAATATTAAAGCTGGAACGACAGGTTTTGGATATAGTAGGTGTTTTATATATTGTAATAGCCAAACTGTTTGGGCTATTATTGTAAATAATATGTATATTTTTGGTATGTAAACTTCTTAGTGATACTTGTACCTTTAAGTTGAATCATATGAATGTATTTTATTTTGGGTTAACTATCCGTGGATGTTCTTAGTGAGTGCTTGACTTGAGTCCTGGCGAGAGCTAGGTAGGCAGTCTACTAAGCCCTTTGGTACGCCTCTGGGTAAGGTGGGGCTGTCACACTTTCTCTTTTTTTCTCTCATTTCTTTCTCTCTTTCTGGTTCACTCTCTTTCTTTTTTCTCCCCCCCTCACCGTTTCTCCCTCTTTGCTTCTTTTTTATTTCTCTCCCGTATTCTCTGTCTCTCTGGCGTCTCTCTCGAACTCTCTTACATTTTCGTTTCTCTCTTGCTCTTGCTTTCTCATCTTCTCTAGATCTCTTTCCCCTTCTAATCTCCCCCCCTCTCTCTCATACTTGAAACAATTCTCCCAAATCTCTCTAAAACTCTCTCTCTATTTTCTTCCCCTGTAACAAACAGATTTAGTTTTCCCAAAAATTTTTTTAAGAAAAAGAGAAAGTGGGGATGTGCTGGTGGATCAAAGATGAAGGGGGAGTGACATTTGGTGGTGGCTTTCTGCTTATTGGTCTTTTTCTTGCAAGTTATGGACTGTGATTGTGTATGTGTGATGTTGACTTACTGATGATGGTGATGAGAATGCCCCGGTGGTCCAGCGATGACGTGCACAGAGCTACTGGTAATGGACTACGGTGCTGAAGGTGGGTAGAAAAATTGCAGATGCTTTGTGATGATGTGTGTTCTCATGTGTATAGTTGATTCTGTGTGTGTGTATATGGCTGGTTGTGTACATGTTTTGCAAGTGGTGATGGGTATTTTGCTGGCGGTTCAATGATGGCGTTCTGGCTGTCTGTTGATGGCAATTTGGGGTTGATTGAATTGTCTCTGCGGCTATTTGGAGCTAGCTTTGGTGCTAGAAAATGGGGCAGTAGGTGGTTGAGGTTTGGGTTGGCGGTGGATAATGAATTTGGGGCTATTTTGGAACAATTTCAAGCGGTCGGTGGTGTGGTTGGTTATGGTAGCGGTTATGGGTGATTGGCAAAGGAATGTCGAAGTAATGGTGATTTATGGTAGTCTGATGGAACTTGGTGAAAGGTGGCTGCGTGATTTTGGTGAGGAAGGAGAGGAGGTGGCTACAGAGGAGACTGGGCTAATTTGAGGCTGTCATTGATTGATATTGGCAATGAAGTTTGGATGGATAATGGTTGAACTAGCAATTGATGAAGGAGGGGCAGTGAAGTTGTATGTTGATTTTGTTCCTTTTGCAGGTGGTGGGGAATTTTGAATGTTATGTTGGTGAATCTGGGTTGATTGTTTTGGTGGCTTCTGTGGGTGTTGAAGTTTTCTGATGGTGAGGGCTTGGTGAATTAGGGCCATGTGTGGTCTTTGCAGGCGATTTGGATGATAAGGGCCAATTGTTTGTGATGGATTGAGGGTGGTGATTGATGTGGTGGTGTGAGGGAGGATGAAGGATGAATTGATAGTGGTGATCCAGTTGAGGGTGAGATCGGTGATAAGAAAAATAGAAGGAAGAAGAAGCATAAATCCAGAAACCATAACACGAACCCAAAAAGCAAATTGAATGAAAGGTAAACAAAAACTCAACCAAGAATCTCAGCAATTAAAATATGATCAGATTTACATAATAAAAATGGATCAAAACACAGAAAAAAGATTAAGAAATTCCCTTTTGAATCCTGAAACTAATCTGATGATGAACAGTAGATGAGATTGAGCTCCGTTGACAATGAACAGTGAACAGCAATTGGAAACGCAGCTTTTAGTGCGTGTGTGTATTTGGGTGAATAAATGTGTGTTTAATCTTTAATGGATCAAAGAAGTATGTGTTTTAGGATTTTTTTTCTCTCCCTTTTTCTGATTTTAGTTGGGGGTATTTATAGAGCTAGTAGTTTTGGCTTCCAAGAATACTATAAAATAACAAAAATGTCACTGGTAATAAAAATTCTAATTTTATTTTAAAAAATTATTTTTGATCCAAAAAATCAAAAATACAAAGAAATGACAGTGACCTCCAAAATTTGCCAAAAAATTTAAGTAGATTTCAAGATGTAAAAAAATAAAGATTAGACCTTAAAACTGGTCAAAAATGCGTTCAAGGTGTGAAATGAATATTTTGCCTCTGAATAAACGAAAATACATAGAAAAATAGTTATTGGTCTCAAAAAATTACCAAAAATTAAAAATAAGCTTAAAACTCTAGAAAATGCATTTATGACTAAAAAATTGGTGAAAAATGCTTTTAAAATGTGAAATAACGATTTTGCCATTAAACGCAGTATTTACAGAAAAAATAGCAATCGTCCTTGAAAAAATCAGGAAAATTTAGAAACATGCTTAAAAACTTGAAAAATAAATTTTGGAGTTGAAATGAGCGAAAATAGTGTTTGTGAGTGAAATTACTATTTTGCCCACGTGCTGGCGAAATACAAAAAAATAAGAAAAATACCAATTAAATCTGAAAAAATTTAAAAATACGTAGAAAGTACAAAATATGAATTTAAAACTCCTAAAACTAATGGAAAAATATTTACAGCTAAAATTATTTTTTTGCTCCCCGAGATTATTGATTTTGTTTCCCCTTTTTATTGAAAAATTAGAATTTGACCCAAAAAATATAAACATGCCCCCAATGTTTGAAAAATAAATGGTGTGTCAAAATTTGGTATCCACAGGAAGATTTTATGATTGCTTTTTTTTGTGTAGCTTTAATTTAGTTAATTAATTAAAAAGGGAAGTGAATTTGATTTGGATTTTAGAAATGTAAGGGCTTAATTTATTTATTGTCTATTAGTGTGATTAATGGGTTTGAATGTTACTTTATCTATTTTGGTAATTTATTTAATGATTTTATATGTTTGTAGCATAATTAACCATTTCTATTTTATATAATATTTAGTTTTAACTATGATTTTTTTTTGTGTGATCTTTGTATTTCATTTTTAAGTTATTTGTTAAAGTGGGTGACAAGTAATAATTTGACCAAATATTCTTATATAGTTTATTATATGTTTTAGATGTTATTTAAGTATAATTATAGCATTTTTTGTTGCAAATAACTCACTTTCCAACAATTTATAAGAATTAGGGTTTTTACCAAAATTAGGATTTTTAAGACGGAATCTTTACTTGAACAAATTAATGCACAATTTTTGTCTATAATTGCAAATTCATCATACTTAAAATTATTTTGACTAAATTAGAGTCAAGAAAAATCAAATTCACAAGTGATTCAAGTGCGGACCATAGGGAGTGATCCGCGAGTTATGATTCGCGAGTCGCCACCCACGGATCTCAAGATGGCTAGACTTTTCTAGGGTTTCAACTTGCATCTTCTTCCAACTATTTTTGCAGACATTTTCAGATGGGGATAGGGTTTTGCAAGTGGGAGAATACATTAGAAGTATAAATGAAGACTTTTGTGCTCATTTGGAATCCCCAAGCAAATATTCATCATTTCCATGCATTAATGATTCATGCAAGTTGGAAAATGACTTGAGGAACATTTGTCTATAAATAGAAGTCATTTGTAAAGTTTTTGGTAACAAGTTTAGATGAGAAAAGTAGTTGTACTTTCTAGTTTATACTTAATTTGGTAGAGAATTAATAGAATTCTCTTCATCCTTCAATAGAATAGTGAGGAATATTGTAAGAGAACTTTTGTAGTGCAACTTTTGAAGGTGAATAAGAAGAGAAGCTTATTCCAATATTGGTTGAACAATTCCTAAACTCTATCTCTATTACTTTCAATTGTTATCATAAATTCTTACTTTGAAGTTGAACTTCTAGTTGTTTCATTAACCATGTTGAACTAAAAGCTTCATCTAGACCATAGATGGAGCTAATGAATCAACAGACATGACTTAATTCACTTGCACTTGCTAAGCTTGCATTTGTTTGTTTACTTGTTTAAGTTTTAACATTTTTTTTTCATGGCCAACTTAAACAAGTCACTTAGTTGTTATTTGACATTAAGAGATGCACTTAACAATGGAAAATGAACAAGTAATACTTAAGTAGTTCATATGAGAATAATGGAATGCATAAGTGAATCAATAGAATTCATGTTTTCATAAGATTTCATCATGAGTATAGTTTGAATCTTGTCATTGTATAGAGAAATCTAGTTATGACACTTATGGAATTGGATTTTAAACAAGGCAAGATAAAACTTATTAAGCCATTTATGCATGATTCATTAGTGGATTCTATGTTCTAGGCTTCTTTGCTTGGCTTCTACAAAAATTATCAATTATATACCTATTTTATTGAAGGGTCCCCGTATCCATCTTATTTTAATTGTGTTTAAATTATAAAAGTTAATGAAAAAACTTTAGTAGTTGCACATATATGATTCCTCGTGGGATTCAACACCTAATACTCCAAGTACTACAATAGACCCGTGCACTCACGGATTAAGTTAGGAGATTAGGTTTTTATTACTTGATTTGTGTGTAATTGTTCATATTTGCTATACCTAATCTACACCACGTCAAGTTCTTGGCGCCGTTGCTTGGGAATCAAGGCAATACTAAGACCAAAGCTAACTTTATTAATATAAATTTTGTACATTTTTATTTGTAAATAACCATTTTCTTTTGTTTTGGAATTGTATGCATAGGAGCTTAAGAGTGGTGCTTCCATTAGATCTGGAGATTGAAAGAACTGCAATGAAGGCAAGGAGACAAAGGGAAGAAGAACAAGCGAAGGTGGAAGAGATTGGTGACACCTCAAGTACATCTCAACCTCAAGAATATCCACAAGAGGTAGTTATGGAAACGGTAAACCGAAATCCTAACCCTCAAACCTGTTCTTTAAGAGATTTTGCTATGCCAACCGGTTCTCATACTAGTATAATAAGACCACAGGTAAATGCTAACAATTTTGAACTTAAGGTGAGACTAATTCAAATGGTTCAACAAAATCAATTTGGTGGTAATGTAAATGAAGATCCACATTTACACTTGGCTAATTTCATGGAAATATGAGATACAATAAAATTAAATGGTATTTCCGAAAATGCCATAAGGCTTAGACTATTTCCATTCTCTTTAAGAGACAAAGCCAAGCCATGGCTTCAAGCATATCCACCAAATACCTTTGCACCTTGAACGGACCTTTCCAAAGCATTTTTGAACAGATATTTCCCACCAAGAAAGACTGCAAGACTAAGAATGGACATTACAAATTTTCACCAATGCGAAGGAGAGTCTCTATATGAGGTTTGGGATCGATTTAAGGACTTAATAAGGAAATGTCCACACCATGGACTTCCCCATTGGTTAATAATTCAAACATTCTATAATGGACTTAATTATCGAATAAAAATCAATATAGATGCAGCTGCAGGGGGAGCTCTCATGGCAAAGTTGGCAGAAGAAGCCAAAGAGTTAATAGAGGAAATTGCAACAAATCACTACCAATGGGCCAATGAAAGAGGTATTACTGGAAGACCACAAGGTATGTATGAACTTGATACTTTAGATATGTTACGTGCTCAAATGCAAAACATGATGAATGTTTTTAACAGACATATCTCTAGTAGTCAAAAAATTCGTCAAGTAGTGTTGATGGTCATTTGTGTGGTGATTCTCGTGATCCATCTACTTGTGCACAAGTTCAATATATTAACAATTATAAAACTTCTTCTTCTACTAATAATCCTTTTTTTAATACATACAACCCCAGGTGGAGAAACCATCCAAATCTTGGGTGGAAGGAGCCAAGGATGATCACTCAACCCGGATTTTCACAAAACAAACCAGCTTGGGAGGTGGCTAATGAGAAGGTTATGGAGAGGGTCGAACAATTTGAAAATAGAATTCTTGGAATGGCTAGATCTTTAGAAAATCAAATTGTTCAAATAGCCGAACAAATGAACCTTAGGAAACAAGGGGAGTTACCTAGTAAAACCGAAATCAATCCAAAGGAACAAGTCCAAGCAATTGCATTGAGGAGCGGTAAAATATTAAAGGAACCAATCATAGAAGAATGTGGAAGTGAAAAGAATAAAAAAGAAGAAAAAGGAAAGGAAATAGTAAGTGATAATGAAGTTGGTGTGGAAAATATGAATTCTCAATCACAAACTATTCCTCTTCCACCATAAATTCCATTTCCACAAAGGCTTAAGAACAAAAAGCAAGAAAAAGAATTGGGAAGAATTGCATAAATGCTAAAGCAACTACATGTAAACATTCTTTTGTAGATGCATTTTTGTAGGTTCCCAAGCACAACAAGTTTTTGAAGGACTTATTGACAAGGAGGAAAAGTCTTGATGACTTTGAAACCAGCACTTACGAAAAATGTAGTGCAAGGATACAAAACAAACTTTCACCAAAACTCAAGGATTCAGGGAGTTTTTCTATCCCATGCACTATCGGTGATGTTAATTTTTCCAATGCTTTATGCGATTTAGGTGCTAGTGTTTCATTGATCCCCATGTCAATAGCTAGAAGGCTAGGATTCAAAGAAGTTCAAAGCACACACATTACATTGCAATTAGCCGATAGGTCTATTAGGCATTCACTAGGTATTCTTGAAATGTTCTTATGAAAGTGGACAAATTTATCATCCTGATAGATTTTGCTGCTCTAGACATGGAGGATGATATTAATATGCCTATCATATTTGTCGACCTTTTCTTGCAACCGCCAATGCAATTATAGATGTTAAAAATGGCACACTTAGGTTAAAAGTAAGGGATGAGGAAGCAGCCTTTGAATTGAATGATATGTTGAAATATCCATTGTCTGCTTTTAACATGTATTTAATTGATGAATTAGATGATGATGTGCCAAGTTTTTCAGGACTTGGAAGCACAAGAAGAAGAACAATGAAAAGAAAGGACCAATTACACTTCATTGACATATCTACACCCAAAGGAGTGGAGGATTCTTTGGGATATGGTCCTCAAAAGTGAAGCTCACTCCTACAAAGTCTAGCTCTAGACTTTAAATGAAGTGCTTGTTGTGAGGCAACCCAACGTTCTTACTCTTTTTGTGAAATTTACTTTGATTTATAGGTTTAAAGTGTGTTTATTTTATAGGTTTTTCAATAAAGAACCAAAGGTGCAAGATTGATTAAAGAAAATTCAAGACCATGAGTTTGTTCTCTAGACTCCTTTTGGAATGCCTTTCATACTTAGAAGTATGTTGATCATGTTAAATGTGTGGTATGATGTGTGTTTTTGAAGTAAAAAAGTTCATAAGAGACACTATTCATGGTTGAGAACTTTTTGAGCAAAAAGGTCACTTGAGGATTTCTTGCTATTACATGATATGCGACATTGTTTATGTACTTAATATGCGTAAAGAAACATGTGTGCATAGTGTTTTTTTTTTTTTTTGAGAAAACTCTATCTTTTTATTATTAAGTTAAAAATATATTTACAGAGTTAGAGGGGGCATAGACCTGACCTCTTTGAAGAAACATAAGTATAAAGCATATGATAATGAAAATTAAGAAATTAAGACTAATTTTAACATTTTCGAATTGAAGGAAAGCCTATTCTATCAGTGCGACATTCTCCTCTAGCCATCGTAGGCAAACTTCTAACATCAGGATATATGGTCTGCATACGGTCAGAATAGCCAATATTAGCCAAAATATCAGCAATCTTATTGGCCTCCCTGTAACAATGACGAAAAGATAAAATTGATCCAGACATGTTCCGAATGAATTGAATCTCTCGTGCAATAGACCAAGGATAATCCAATTTCTGTTGCAAAACATGTATCAAAACCTGTGAGTCACATTTCCACATGAATGCTGTGGCAACCCCTAGATACACATAGATTTATACCAAACAACAACGCTTTGGCCTCTGCTTGTAAGCTTGTAATTTGTCCAAATGCGCAAGAAAAAGCAAACACCATATGCCCATCGAATCTCGCAGAATACCACCACCACCACTCCAACCCGGATTTCCTTTAGAGCAACCATCAGTATTGAGTTTATATGTGGACCCAGGAGGTCTAATCCATTTGACAAGTCGAAACACCAGAGGTTTCTCAAAACCAGAAATAGATTGAAAGAATAGACACCATGATTGACCATGAAATGGAATGTTAGGGAAAATCAGATTGAAAAATGATCTTTAGATCAGAGAAGATGTTATTCACAACTTTTTCAAACTGTAATTTCTTATCTTGAAAACGTGCTAAATTGCGCCTTTTCCACAAATGCCAACATATCAAAGTAGGCAACACTTTCAATACCATGGCAACATGATTTTTCTTACCTCTAGACAACCACCATGAGGCTAATAAAGGCCGAATTAATGAATGATTTACCCATATTCCACATTCCACAGCAAAAAATGACCATATCGACTTTGCTAACTCTCCAGAACAAAAAACATGGTCAATAGACTCTTCATGAGAATGCTAGGCAACAATTACATTTCGAGGGTCCATGCACTCCAATCGCATACAAAGAAATATCCAATGGAAGCTTATTTAACAATAAACGCACCATAAGAAAACTCATTTTAACCTGGAATGGAGGCATGCCAAATATCCTTAAACATTAGAGAACAATTTCTCACTTTTCTAACAAGATGATAAGCAGATGAGATCGAGAATTTACCAGAATCAGATAAGGTCCAGACGCATTGATCTGGACTATCTAATGATGGGGGAGGCAAATCCTTTATAACTTGAACGAGAGGCAAATCAATCTTTTGTTGTAAAAGAGAGATGTTCCAAGCACCATTTATAACGAAATTCAGAAACTTTACCATCTTCAATTTGAAAGCCTCTATTCACCAATGCACCTAAACCTAGTCCAATTATCAAAAAGAAAGCTTGAGCCACCATCATTAATTTGCCACTCCATGTAAGTTTCAGCCATTCCACGAACGGATAGCATGCGTTTCCATGTCATGGAAGCATAATTAGAAATTCCAGCTTGACAAGGATGAACATTACGACAATATTTGGCAAACATGACGAAGACCATAAAGAGACTCAAGTTCTAAACATCCACTAGAGCTTAACAGAAAAAGCCCTATGTATGTTTGATAAGTTTCTTATCCCAAGCCCGCCTTCATTGGTAGGATAACAAAGATCTGCCCATTTAGTCCTAGTGTCTTTTATTTTGACCCTCCACAGTGCCCTAGAAGAAGTTTGCCATAGCTCTACCGATCATGTTAAAGGTCCCTTTTGTTGGATTCGCCACGGACAACAAGTGTATGGGGATGGAAGACAAAACATGTTTGATCAACACTAGCTTTCCACCACTAGATAACATCCGATTCTTCCAAGATAATATCCTCTGGACTATAGACTGGACAAGGTCAGCAAAGTAACAAGATTTATGACGTCCCAAAAATAGTGGTACACCAAGGTATTTGACAGGTAATTGCTTGCATGAAAAATCAGTAATCTGAACCAACTTTCAGGATCTTCGAATGATGCCAGCGTTCATTATTGAAAAAACAACTTTTAGTGGAATTAATTTGCTGTCCAGAAACCTTTTGATAATCTTCCAAAATCTTTAAAATAAATCTCAAAGATGTAGAAGAAGCATTACAAAAAATTATAATATCGTCAGCATAGGACAAATGTGATACCATGGGGCAAGCACGAGGTACCTTGAAGTTCAAGGAAGGCTATTGGACAAATAGAGCATTCAAGCTTCGAGAAAGTACCTCAGCTGCAATCACGAAAAGAGAAGGTGACAAAGGATCACCTTGTCTCAAACCTCGAGATTGACTTGAAGAACCCATGAGAAGCACCATTGATGATAACCGAAAACCACGTATTGGAGATAAGACGCCAGATCATATCAATGAAAATCTCTCCAAAGCCAAAGGAGCGAAGTACTTGCAATAAAAATGGCCAAGACACACAGGTCGTATGCCTTTGCCATGTCTAATTTCAATGCAACATTTCCACCTCTAACTTTCTTCCCCATACCCATAATGATCTCTTGTGCCAACAAATAATTTTCTGAAATGAATCTTCCCTTGTACAAAGCAACACTGATTGGGAGAGATAAGTCTTGGGAGCAATGATGCCAATCTATCAGATAAAATGCGTGAAATAATCTTATTAAAGAAATTACACACGCTGATTGGCCGAAATTGCGAAAAATCTTGTGAGGACTGGACTTTAGGAATTAATACAATCGATGTAGCAGTAACTCCGCAAGGAAGCTCAGCTCCACAGAAGAAGCTCCGAATTGCATCATACACATCCTTGCTAATGATCTCCCAAGTAGTGGTGAAAAACTTCCCAGTAAAACCATCAGGACCAGCTAAGCTGTCACCATCCATAGCAAATATAACCTTACGAACTTCCTCCAGCGAAGGCATGTCTACCAATTCTTGATTCTCCTCCTGTGATACCATTTTAGGAATGACATCCAGCATATTGTAATTGAAGTACATGTCTTCAGCTGAGAACAATGATTCAAAAAATCCAGTAGCAGCCTTGCCTATCTCCTCATCCGACTCTAACCATGTTCCATTAGTGTCCTTTATTCGATGAATGATTGATTTTGTTTGCCGTTGCTTGACAGAAGCGTGGAAATATTTTGTATTATGATCCCCTTCAAGCAGCCATTTCACCCTTGATTTTTGCTTCCAATACATCTCCTCCAATGCCAACTGATTTTGCAGGTTAGACCTGGCTTTATCATACGCTTCCCAGGTCGTAGGTGATGCATCACTGTCCAGACTGTTGTTCTGTAGAATGCAACTCCATTTCTGCTTTCCGGATGTTGTCAAAGACATTACCAAATGTTGACTTGTTCCAATGCTTCAAATGCCCTTTTAATCTTTGAGTTTAGCACAAAGAATCCCAATAGGACTACCAAGCTGTGGTTGATCCCATGAGTTCTGAACAGTCTCCAAAAAAGTGTCATGGTTAGGCCATATGTTCAGAAACCTAAAAGGCCTTGGCTTCCTATCCAACCGAGTAGTAGAGGCAATCAACAATGGAGAATGATCAGACGGTGCCCTAGCTAAATGGCTAACTGAAATGTTTATTTGATCTCCACACTCGGCATTCATTAACAATCTGTCTAATCTTTTCCAAATCCTCATTCTACCTTGACGGTTATTGCACCATGTATAAGGAGATCCAATAAAACCTCCATCAAATAGGTTCCCAGAAGACATAAAAGTCAAGAAGTCTAGCCCTTCTGATGGATTATAGATTCGAACCACCTCTCTTTTCAGAAGAATCGACAACTACATTGAAGTCTCCACACACAATCCATGGACCAGATGTTGGTTTGTCTTGCAGTAAAGAAGTCCACAGCAAAAGTCTTTCACGCTCATAACAACTAGCATGCACTACAGACGTCACGTAAGAGCAAGGCAAATGTTGATGTTGGATTAACAAGGTCAAATGTTGAGAAGATTGTCCTATGATCGAACATCCAAAAACTGAATTATAGAACACCCAGATCGAACCACTATCATTTGCAACACCATGATCAAACTGTAATCTATATTTAAAAGAATCCACAAAGCTAACATTCTTCTTTGGTTCACACAACATAAGCAATTGAATTTTATGATTGGAAATTGAACTCTTTAATCTTCTTAAATTTTGGGACCGAGAGATCCCCCTATATTCTAGAAAATGGAATTAATCATTTATGAAGATTGGAGAGAGAAGTCTGGGAAGACCTTACCACAGAACGTAAGGTTCTATCTGATTGAAACCTTGCTCTAATTCCTTTGAAGTGTTTAGATTTTGGCTGTTGCCATTCATTGGATATTCCTCTCATCGATTCCAAGTCCCCCACGATCAACTGAAATTCTGTATGTATCGAAACTTGGATAGCCCGTGGCGAGAGATTCCCAGCAATGGTTGGAAGGTCCTCTACTAGAATATCATCTACCTCTTGGAGAGGAATATCAGATCCTTCATTAGCAGGAGGTATATCCTCTCCTATACCTTTAGCAAAGTTTTCAACTCCAGGATTAGCGACATTAGAAGGTATATCATCTCCTATACCATTAGCAAAGTTTTCAACTCCTGGATCAGTGACATTCGTCACTTGTATATTCAAACCATGACGTTGGAAATCCACAGAGGGATTAAGATGAGGTTCAAGTCCTTCTAAAACAGTAGGAAGTACAAACGAAACCCTATGTACTTCAGCAACCATATGGGTAGCATTATTTGTAACAGGTTTTGTTAGGTTTTCATCAGCAATTGGAGCAGGAAGTACCTTTTGGCACCTAGACCTTCTGTTTGGAAGAATCCTGTTGATGAAGAGTTTGATTTGCTTCAACTATTCTGCACTTTTTAGGAGAATGTCCCAACTTACAACAATGAAAGCAGTAATCTGGCACATTTTCATACTCCACTCGTTGCCAGAAACCAATTGTACGATTGTTAATCCATAGCTTTTCTGGACGGATTTTATTCAGATCCAATTCAACACAAATTCTTGCTACACTTGGCCTAGATAATATGGCTATTGAAGAGTCCATTCTAAGGGGATTCCCAATCAGTCTTGCAATAGAGAACAAAGGTCCTTTCCCGAAGAGATGAATAGGGACTTGAGGGAGACATATCCACACAGGAACAATGGCAGATTCTTCATCAACTGAAAAAGAAGAAGTCCACTTGAGGGTTCGCATTATAAACCCTTGAAAAGACAAGACAATACGCAGCCAACATCGATGGTAATCCTCTTCTAAATCAAAACGGATAAGAACATGTCTTTGATCAAGTAACCCTAGCGTAAAAGAACCCTTAAAACCTACTACCTGAAAATCTTTACGTAAAGCATCCATGGCAGGCCTTCCTTTGGAAAACTTCCCAACAAGAGTGTAGCGAAACTTGTCAGCCAATTGTTGAACTTCATCCAAAGAGAAAGAAATCGCAGGTAGCCCTCGATATTGTTCTCCAGCTTTGATTAATGGAGCTTCAATGGAGGGCTTCGAGTTGAAACAATCTCAGCAAAGGAACATTTGGAAGGGGAGGGATGCGATGAAGCCATGGTAACCGTCTGTAGCAGCTAGATGGCAGTGCACGGCCAACAAGTCGGCCACCACCACCAGACGGTGGAGGAATCAAAATTCAAAAGATCCGAGAAAATAGGAGGAGAGAGGGAGGATATAGTAAACACCAAAGATAGAATGAAAATCAATGTGTGCATAGTTGGTTTGAAAGTAGTATTCAACTTTTGCAAAATATGCAACTTGAAGAATCATGCTCAATTCATGCATAAAAGTTGTACATTTGATGCAAAATTTGAAGGAATTGTGTTTGCACATATGTATTTTTATGATTTAAACTTGTTCCAAGTGTTAAATTGTTCTTAAACATGTCAAATTTAATGTTGAAAGTGCTGCAGAAAATGGAAATAACCAATGGAATAGTAAATTACAGAAAAAGGTGTTCACTGCCTATTTCTGGCAGTTATCTGCGGGTTGGATCCACAGGTCACAGTTGCAGATCAACTTCTGGGATGTATCCTTGATCCACTACACAGAGATCCACGGATAGGCTAAATGAATCGTAGGTACACACCCGCAGATCACTGTTCAAATTATTTTTTCAAGTTCTTTTTTATTGGTTTTCAATTGGTTCACTTGCAACCTGAATTTCAGGATCTGTGTACATGTTTTGGACATCTAAATTAGCACTATAACATGTTCCAATCTTGCTTATTCATAGTTTCAAATTAACTTTGTAATTTTGAATACATGGCATGAAATGGTTACATTTTGACATGAAGCAAATGTAAGCACGTTTCTTTTTTCTTTCTCTTCACCAATATATCATACATCTGCTCATGTCATTTGTCTTTCACATTTTCACCCCCTTGAGCCACATTGCACAAGTTAAGTGTGGGGGGAAATCAAAGTTTTCAAACATGCTATGTTCATTTTGTGTTTCATTAGCTATTCATTCATCTTCTAACATAGCATTCAAATGTTTTGAGCTTTGAAAGCAAAGTCAATGAGCAAATTGGGCTCAAATGAAGAACTTGATGAAGCATTGCAAAGAGAAATTTGTTAAAGGCCAATGGACATTCAGGATACAAACAATATCAACATTTGGACATATCAACCAAACAGGGGGAGTTTTCTTGTTTCATATTTCATTCTTAAACTTTTCTTTTACACATTAAAGACAATGTTTCATTCTAAGTGTGGGGGGAAGGTATAAGATTTATGTTTGGTCGGGATTTGGAGTAAATAGTGTTAAGATATTGTTTTGGTAAAATATGGCCTTTTTTTTTTTTTTGAAAATTTGCTTCATTAACATGCTTTCATGCCATGAACTTGTTGAATTCCTTTATTTTTTGAAATAATTTATGCACTTTGCTTGAATATTTTCTACAAATATATGGAGAAATAGTTATTATGCGATTAGGAGTTTTGTTTTTAAGAAAGTATATCTTGTAAAATGGTTGTAATTATATCTTGATTTAGTACATTTAACTTTAAATTTCTTTCCTTTACTTAATTTTACATTCCCAACTAGTAGATATGGACAAAAAGTATACTTATTTGAATTAAGGGACAAATAGATTACGAGGAAAAATTGATAAATGCTTATTTATTTCTACTCCAATCATTCAAATTGCTTAGTAACTGGAAATCTTCATCACAAAATGTCAATTTTCGTGTCAAACGGCAATTGAATTAAGAGTATGCAAAGCAAGTTTGATTGAAAGTAAATTGTTGAGTAATAAAGAGTCTTCATCAACCAATGTCGATCTTTTTGTCAAAAGACAATTTCACTTCTCAAACTAAAGGTTAAAATGTGGTAAAACTGATCAAAGTGTTGAGTAACTAGGGGTTTTCATCTACCAATGTCAACCTTCGCGTCAAAAGACACTTACAAATTGTACAATCTTAAAATGCCCCTATTGTGTGTAAATTGAATTGTATATGTGATATGGATCAAGGAGACTCTATGAATGAATCAAAGATGACAAGTACCAAGGATCCTTTGCAAGGCTTAGATGGACCAATGACACATGCTAGATCAAGGAGAATGAAGGAAGCATTGCATGGATTGATTATGGACTTCCATGAGGAAGAGGTTGCTTGGGCCAATCATTCACCATCACCAATACTTGTAAACGTGATTATGGCTGAAGAAATGATCATGAACCTGTCCAACGTTGCCATGAAGATTGAAGCATTGAGATGGACGACCAAAGCCCATATAGGGTATTCGGCCAGCCCATGAGGCTTTTTATTATTGTTTCCTTATTGTTTTTAATAAAGTTCTAGAACTCTAGTTGTTATTTGAGTAGTTTCCTTATTGTTTCAAAGTTGTTTTAGTTAAGAATTCTATTTAGTCAAGTATTAGTTTTTGGTAGTTGTTAAAGACTTGAGTTCTAGAACTATCTTGTAAGCCTATTTAAGGGCCTTTTTACTATTACAAATTTTTAACAAGAATTTTCAGAATAATTTCGTGTGTTTGAGAGCTCAATTGAGAGTTTTCTTGGTTCTTGGAATAGAACTACTCTTGGTCTTATCAAGTTATCCTTGTGGCGACTAAACCCTAGCTTGAGTATTTCTTTCGTGTTTGATCAAGCTCTCAGAGTTTTAGATTAGACATATCGAACTCGCTCGCTGATGCGATCTGCCCCAAGACCCCTCGTTAAACACGTAACGGGAGCCTTCACAACGATCGCAATCCACAAGACAACCCTCCCAAAGGATCGTTCTTGTGTATCAATGGACAACCTAACCCCAATTCTACCCGAGAATTGAAACTAGCTTGAAGAGGATCCCAAACTCTAATCTCACACGTTGGTTAGAACTCAAGGATATCAAAGAAGTTCACGAATCACTCGTGGAACTCACAAGTCTCACAAAGAGAATCAGAGAAGAAAAATCCTCGTAATTTTATTCAATTTCAATAATCTGTCTCAACAATAATAATAATTAGCTTTATATAATCAAAAACACCCTAAATAACCAATATAGAAAGTAACTAGTTTATTACACGTTAAAAACTAAGTAAAAATGCAGAAAACAAATTAAATTGTAAAGTTACGAACTAAGGCCACTGGGTAGGCCGCGCCACGGTCTTTGGAACGGCCTCGATCAGAGCCAAAAATCTGTTGGAGCATACTTTCTGATGGAGGCCATGGGGAAGGCCGCGGCCTTTATCAGAAACCTTCTGATGGCCTTTTCTATGCGACGTCTTCTGAACCTTTGCGGGTGTACTCCTCCCAGCTTTGCATGGACTCTTCCTCCCACTCCTTTTGACCATTCTTGACGCCTCTAAACCACTATTTTGAGTGGCTAAGGCCCTATGCTTTGGTGATGTGCTAGCGATGATCCGAATGCCTCTATCTACTTGAGTTTTCGCCGTTTGGTTCGTATCATTCCCCTCCTCTTTAAGAAGATTCGTCCTCGAATCTTGTGTCTTCATGATTCCAACTGAGGGAACATCGTGTACCTGCACAGAAGAAATATGTGGAAGAGAAGAAGGAGAATTAGTGGAAGGTCCTTTCATTATATTCTTCTTCCCCTTTGCAACATCAAGTTCCTTGGACAGCTTCACATAGTCACTATGAGCCTCCAATGGTATCAATAGCACAAGCGTGATGTCCTTCCCATGCCAAGTGAACAAATACTGATTGCGGTACCCATCATACATCACCTTGCGATCAAATTGCTACGGACGACCTAACAACAAATGACAAGCTCCCATCGGTGCCACGTCACATACAACTTTATCTTTGTAGGCTCCAATGGTGAACTCAACCTCGACTTGTTTGGTCACCCTCAATTTGCCACTATCCCTCACCCACTGCAATTTATAAGGCTTGGGATGCTTCATTGTCCTCAAACCAAGCTCATCTATCAACAATGAATTCACAAGGTTAGTGCAACTACTAGAGTCAACGGCAATGCTACATACCTTGTCCCCAATAAAACATCGAGTGTGGAAGATTGATCCTTTCTGCAAATCAGGTCCAGCTTCCTTAGGGTGCTCATTTGAAATTTTCCTTATGAACAGAAGCTCTCCCTTGTCAGGTTAACGGCTAATAGGACCTTCACTATCACTTCCTCTCTCTAGTGGTGGCATCTTCTCATCATCTAAAGAAGCACTCTCTATGCCTCCTCCATCCAACACAATCATAGTCCTAGGTTAGGACACTAGGATGCCACATGACCACGTCCCTGGCACTTGAAGCACTGGATGTCACGTGTCCTCATAGGTGCCTTCATTTGCCCCTTGCCTTCACCCATGCCCTCCTTTGGCTTGCTCAAGTCCTTGGGCCTCTCATCTTTGTCCCTCCTATCACACCAGCCAGTCCTCTAATAGGAAGACCCTGAACCACCTCTCCTCCTCACTGTGAGTTGCTTTTCTACAGTCTCTGCCTTCTGAACCAAGTCCTCCAACTCCACATAGGATTGCAACTCAACAACCTGTCGAATATCTTGATTTAGGCCACCCAAAAATCTTGCCATTGTGGCCTCTTGATCCTCCACTACATTGGCCCGAATCATCACCATCTCCATGTCCTTGGCATACTCGTCTACACTCCTATTTCCTTGAGTCAATGACTGCAGCTTCTGATGTAACTCTCGGTAGTAGTGATTAGGCACGAACCTCTTCCACATGATTATCTTCATCTCCACCCATGTGTAGACAGGTCACTCTCCACATCTCCGTCTGGTAGTGGTTAGTTGGTCCCACCACACACTAGCATAGTTTGAGAACTCCACCATAGCAAGCTTAACCTTCTTTTCTTCAGTGTAGTGGTGGCAGTCAAATATGTGCTCCACCTTTCGCTCCTATTCCAAGTATTGCTCTGGATCACTCCAACCCTGAAAGGTTGGGATTTTCATTTTAATGCTCCCAATGTTGCCATCACGAGCCTGTTCTCCTCTTCTAGGCCTCCTATCAGCCCCCATCTCATCATTCGAATCCCCGAATTTAGCCAACGGTGATCTCCTCCGGTGACTTCTATGGCTACTCCTTGACCTCGAATGTGAATGTCTCCTCTGCTCCATTTGTTCACATACAGCCTCTACTACTTGTCTAATGCCTTGCTGGATGCTAGCATTCAATGTGTCAACCAAATTTTTTATATCAAAAGCTTTAGACTCTCCCTCGTTAGACATAGTGAACTTTGGAGTAAAACAAACGAATTTGAGGGAAGAAAAAGGTATAGACTCAATTAAAGGCAAGAGTTACTATGAACAGAATACTACCTAACGCTAACTCTCACAACCCAAAACAAGAAAATTGGATAGAAAATTTCGGGTGAACAATAACTCAGATGAACATTACCGTGCACAGTACCCGATGAACAGTGACGATGAACAATGTCACGAATTTTTTTTTTTTTTTAACAAGAGATAAGACTTTTGATGATTTTTGTTAATGAATAGTGAACAAATCACCAATAATCAATAACCCAATCAACAAGAGCACAAAAGACAAGAATCTTCTAGGGTTTTTAGACACCCTGAAGCAAGGTCAACATTAAAGAGGCACAAAAAAAAAAATTGTAATAAATTGCAGAAACTAGTAGAAAATTGCAGGAAAATTGATTAAGATACTAGGAATTATGCAAAGCAACAATCTCCAATCACGAAAAAACAACAACGCACAAAACCCACAACAGTAGATAAACCTTTGGAATGAAATTGCTCAAGAACAATAGGTAATCACAAGAAATACTGCAAGAATTTGACAAAAGAAAAGTAAAAGATATATCCAATCTCGAAGAATAGAAATTCAAGAGATGGATTAGGGAAACCTGATACCAAGAACCCAAAGAGCTCTGATACCACTTGATGCGATCTGCCCCAAGACCCCTCGTTAAACACGTAACGAGAACCTTCACAACGATCGCGATCCATAGGACAACCCTCCCAAAGGATCGTTCTTGTGTATCAATGGACAACCTAACCCCAATTCTACCAGAGAATTGAAACTAGCTTGAAGAGGATCCCAAACCCTAACCTCACACGTTGGTTAGAACTCAAGGATATCAAAAAAGTTCGCGAATCACTCGTGGAACTCACAAGTCTCACAAAGAGAATCAGAGAGGAAAAATCCTCGTAATTTTATTCAACTTCAATAATCTGTCTCAACAATAATAATAATTAGCTTTATATAGGCAAAAACACCCTAAATAACCAATATAGAAAGTAACTAGTCTATTACACGTTAAAAACTAAGTAAAAACGCAGAAAACAAATAAAATCGTAAAGTTACGGACTAAGGCCGCTGGGTAGGCCGTGCCACGGCCTTTGGAACGGCCTCAATCAGAGCCAAAAATCCGTTGGAGTATACTTTCTGATGGAAGCCGTGGGGAAGGCTGCGCCACGGCCTTGCCTACGGCCTTCATCAGAAACCTTCTGACGACCTTTTCTATGCGACGTCTTCTGAACCTTTGCGGGTGTACTGCTCCCAGCTTTGCATGGCCTCTTCCTCCCACTCCTTTTGACCATTCTTGACGCCTCTAAACCACTATTTTGAGTGGCTAAGGCCCTATGTTTTGGTGATGTGCTAGCGACGACCCGAATGCCTCTATCTACTTGAGTTTTTGCCGTTTGGTTCGTATCACTCGCATTGGTCTAGTTTAGAGCTTTAGGTTCTTCGTTCTTCATTGAAGAAGCATTTGAAGCTATTATACTTGGATCATTCAAGCGGTCTTGGCAATTTCGCTACCCTTGCGCACATCAATTGGTATCAGAGCCTTGGTTCTTGAATTTCCAAGTTTATTCAATCCGAATTTTGCCTTAGAAAAATCAGAGATATCCCTCTTTTATTTCTTTTAATTTGTTGTTTTGTCAAGTGCTTCGTGCCTCATCAAACAACTTGTGTTTTTGTTTCTTGTTCCTTGTGATCGTGTCTTGTTCTTCCTAATTTTGATTCTGTCCAGCTTTGTTTCTTATCTATTCATGTGTCTTTTTGTTGTTTAATCATGCTTCTTGAAGAGTCCTAGGGTCTTAGAGTTGTTCTTGGTTGTCTCCAATCAAGAATTCTAGGTTTTGTGTGGTATTTTTTTGAAATCTTGACTATTTTTATTGTTTTCTTGATTGTCTTGTGTCAAAAACTTTTTCAAGAAAAAGAATTTTTCTTGCACCTAGCACACGGATTCAGTTTCTTGAAGGTTTAAAGTTGTTTTGGTTGTTTCTTGAATTGTTCTTGGACAAAAAAAAAAAAAAAACAGAAAAAGAAACAAAAAGAGAAAGAGGCGTGCTGAAGTTCAAGAGCCAAAGCACAAAGAAAAATAAAGAAAGAATTGTGTACAAGAGGCTGCACAAGGTTTAAAAAGCCGTGCAACAAATTTATTCAATTGTTCTTAAAGGTTTCTTAGTGTTTTGAATACAATTCTTGAAATTCTTGAACTTACTAGTTGAGTTCTTGAAGTTCTTGAAAGCTGTCTTGGTGTTTTCTTGAAGTTGTTGCAAGTTGTCTTGAATCTGGAATTGTTTGGCTTGTTTCTTGGAAATCTTGCACGAATTTCTGAAGATTTAAGACTGATTTTGGAAGTTCTTGAACACCTCTGGGACGTTTCTCTTGAAGGAACACATGTTCTCAAACTATGATTGTGAAATTTACTTGAAACGGTTTGCTGAAAAATTTTTCTGTTAAAGCCAAATTGTGTTTCTTAATTTTTCCAGCTTGTTGAACGACAAAAAGAGGAGAATTAGGGCTGCTTTGTTGTTTAAATAAGCAAACAAACCTAGTCTTAAAGGGGGAAGGAAAGCCGTTAGGAAGGGAATAAGGAAATCCAAAGGGATTTGGTCAAAGATCCTTGTTTCCTAATCGGTGAGGCTTTGCATGTGCTGGTGGTTTCCTTAAGTAATCTAAATGTCCAGCTTGTTTCCTTATTGATTTTGGGCTGGAATTTTTCTATTTTATAGCTGTTGTTTGGTTTCCTAATTGTGTTAAGTATTGTTGTGTTGGAATTTTTAGGAAAGTGGTGCAAGAATCTTAATTGAACTAGGGTTTGTGGATCCTATCTTCATTAGGAAATCGTGAAAACTTTGCTTTTTACACAAGAAACACTATTTTCTTTCAAGAAAACTTTGAAAATCAAGATTTTACACACAAGAATACCACACATTAGGGTTTCCAAATTGTGTTTTCTTGAGTCAAATCTTGTCTTTTTCATCTTTTCTTGGGCTTCTCTTCATCAAACCCTAATCTAAGCTTTCCACATTGATTACTCTCATATTTATTCTTGTGTTTAAGTTGCTATAAGGTCTTGGTGAGATTGATTGAGCAGGTTTTTATCTAAGACACTACAAGAAAGCATCTCAAGAGTGGAAAAAGGCTTAGTGGTGAGCTCACTAGAGGGAAAAAGCCAACAACTTGAGTGATACACGAGGGAACGAGTGTATACACTAAGGGAGAGAAGTAAGGCAATTTCCTTTTTATTTGTTTATTGTTACTAACTTGTTTTTACAGGATTTTCTTTGTAGTCATGGCCGAGCAAGTTGACCAAAAGCTTAAGGACATTGAGACCTTATTGAGAACCATGCAAGAGGACTTTAGGAGAATCCATACACGCATGGATGATGTAGAGTCATCCGTGAAGGGGAAAGTAAGAGTGTTCAATAATCTGACCATTGAGGAAGAGTAAGAGGATTATGATTCAGATTATGAAGAGATTATCTCATGCAAAGAAAGGAGGGTGCGCAACCAACAAGATAGCAATCTTGGAAGCATCAAAATGAAGATACCTCAATTCCAAGGAAAGCTTGATCCTGAGTCGTACCTTGAATGGGAACGCAAAGTAGAGCACATATTTAACTGCCACAACTACTCCGAGGAGAAAAAGGTACAATTAGCTGCAGTTGAATTTACTGATTATGCTAGTGTTTGGTGGGATCAACTTGTGAAGGATAGGAGAAGATGTGATGCTGAGCCCGTGAGGACATGGAGAGAGATGAAAGCAATCATGAAGAAGAGATTTGTGCCAAGCTACTACTCTCGTGACCTACATCAATGTCTACAATTCCTAAGGCAAGGATCAATGACGGTGGATGAATACTACAAGGAGATGGAGATGCTCATGATCCGAGCTGATATTAGGGAAGAGGGAGAGGCATTAATGTCACGATTTATTGCTGGACTCAATGCCGAGATTAGAGAAGTCTTGGAGCTTCAACATTACTTGGAGATTGGTGATCTTGTAGAGAAGGCTATCAAGATAGAGAGGTAACTTAAATCACGCAAGGCAAGGGCATCCATGAGCAACACTAATCGAGCTCAATGGAGAGAAAGCCGAACAAGTGAAAGGCATGGTTTTCAAGCTTCAACTTCTAGGGAGGATCGATCTTTTCCACATTTTAGAGAAAACTGAGTTGCTCCACAAGCGAGGGAGTTCATGAAGAACAAGCAAGAGGCATCAACCTCTAGACCTCAATCAAAGCCTAAGGGAGAAAGTTCCACACGAATGAGGGATGTTCGATGCTTTAGGTGCCAAGGTTTTGGACACATGGCTTCAAATTGTCCAAACAAAAGGGCTACGGTTATGATGGATGATGGAGATATGGCAAGTATAACTTCTAGTGATGATGATGAGATGCCACCATTGGAAGAAGAAAGTGATTTTGAGAAAGCCTATGATGCTGATAATGGAAATACACTTATTACAAGGCGAGCCTTAAGCGTGCAACCTAAAGGGGAAGATGAGCATATTCAAAGGGAAAATCTCTTCCATACTCGATGCACTGTCTTCAATAAGGTACGCAATTTGATTTTTTTTTTTTGGCTAACCCTGTTCACAGGGGGGCGCCACTCCCAAAATTTTATTAATAAAATAAGAAAAAGATACAAGAGAGGGGGACATCAAGCCTAAACCTCTCATTATTTCAAACATTATAAGTTAAAGCAAAGCAAGTTAAAATTAATGAAAACGGAAAGAGGGGAAACCTAATTTATCTAGTCTAACAGCTCCATGGACTTCCTTTGGCAACTGTGAAAAGCCTTGATATTCCCTATTTACTTTTCCTGTGACTCCTTCATTTGACAATAGATCCATAGGCTTATTCGCCTCTCTGAAACAGTGATTGAAAGAAACAAAATGCTGTTGAAATTTACTAATCTCCATCAGACTTTGAAAGTGGTACCATGGCCAATTACCCTTATCCTTGAAAAATTTCACAAGTGTTAACAAATCACTTTCGACGTGGAACTGTGAAAAACCTTTGGACACACATAATCGAATACCAAAAAGCAAAGCTTTTATTTCTGCTGCCAAATTTGTGTCCCTGCCAAAATAACAAGAGAAACCAAAAATGACATTGCCCTGTCCATCCCTCAACAATCCCCCACCTCCACATTCACCTGGGTTTCCCTTAGAGCACCCATCCGTGTTTAATTTAAACCCAGCCACAGAAGGCCACCATTTAACAAGAGTAATATGTAGTCTCTTCTTTTTTGTAGCCACAGACCCAGAAATTCAATCCAAGAAGATTGCCCAACTCTACATTTAAACTGACTTTCAAAAGCCAATTTAATATCACAAAAAATATTCACAACAATTTGCTCCCAAACAGAAACCACACCAGAGAAAAAATGAGTATTCCTAGCCTTCCACAAATGCCAAAAAATCAAAATAGGAGTTATGGCGACTATAAAATGCATTTGTCCACTAACCGTGGGCAAAATCCACCATTTCATCAGTCAATTACGAACCTGTTCTCCTTCCTCCCAAATACCTAATGGGGCTCCAAAATACTCTCACACCTTTGAAGGAATGTCCCCCCAACAAAAAATATGATCAATAGATTCCGTTGAAGGATTTTTGCAACAAAAACACCTGGAAGGGCCATGGAACCCCATATTTTCCATCACATCTGCACTTGGAATTCTTTTATACAAAACCCTTAACATCAATATAGACATTTTTATAGGCACAAAAGAGTTCCAAATATTTTTAAAAAAGAAACCAGTAGTCCTACCAACTCATATGAGATCGAAAGCTGATTTTTAAGAAAACGAACCTGATGAAGTAAGAGTCCACACCATCTTTGATGAGCCATCACAGGAATGTAATACCCCCCCCCTTCTCCATTTAACCAACAAATTCTCTCTTCTGTCACTTCCCTGACAGCCAACATTCTTTTCCAAGCAATAGAATCCAATCTAGACTGCTGAATAGGCTCAGAGAGACGTGATTTACAATATTTCCCAGCCATAAACTTCGCCCAAAGGGAGTTTTGTTCCCTGAATTTCCACCAAAGTTTGATGGAGAAAGCCTTATGCATGTCTTCAAAAGATCTCAGACCAACCCCACCTTCCTCAATAGGAGCACAAAGAGTTTTCCAACTAATCCAATGTTGTTTCCTCCTGTTATCCTCCTTTCCCCAAAAGAAACCCGAGAGCAATCTTTCCAAATGCACAAAAACCCCCTTCGGAGGATTAGTAGCAGTAAGAATGTGAAGAGGAATAGAGGATAATACATGCTTTATGAGGATCAACTTGCCACCTATAGATAAAAAGCGATTCTGCTAGGCCAAGATTCGACAAGCAATAGAATTACAAATTGCGGAAAAATAATCCTTTTTCCTCTTACCGACAAAAAGAGGGCAACCCAAGTATCGTATTGGAAAAGCTTTCTCCATGAAACCCGTAGGTTGTTTTATTACTGACCTCCTAAGGCGAGACATGTTAGGATGACATGTGAATCCGCACTTTGATAAATTCATCTACTGCCCAGATTGAGCCTCATATTTTCGAAGAACCTTCATAATAATTTCCAAAGACTTTCTAGTTGCACCTGAAAAAATAATCACATCATCAGCAAAAGCAAGGTGGGTTATAACTTGGCATCCAGAAGGTACCTGAAAAGGTGTAAAACTCTGAATTTGAGGCATATTGTTTAGAGCCCTGGATAAACCCTCTGCTGCAATAATAAATAATGCCGGAGAAATTGGGTCCCCTTATCGAAGTCCTCGAGAAGATCTGAAGAAACCTTTAGAGACTCCATTAATTAAAATAGAAAACTAGCAATTAGATATTACTCGCCATATCAAATCTATCCAAACTTCACCGAAACCAAAAGCACGAAGGATTTTAATTAAGTATATCTAGGAAACCCTATCATATGCTTTTGCCATATCTAATTTCAACACCACATTTCCCCCACGATTTTTCTTCCTCATATCATTTACTAACTCCTGAGCTAACATAAAATTTTCAGAAATCAATCTCCCCTTAACAAAACCGCTTTGCTCAAGAGAAATAATACAAGGCAAAATACTGGAAAGTCTATCAGCTAAAATTCTAGAAAGAACTTTATTCGCAAAAGTGCATAAGCTAAAAGGACGAAAATGGGAGAAATCTTGTGGGTGATTTACCTTAGGAATTAACACAACAAGGGTTGATGTGAAATTCCGAGGTAATGATGCCCCACAAAAAAAACTTACCACGGCTTTATGAACATCTTTAGACACCAAGCTCCATACAGTTGTGAAGAATTTTCCAGTGAAACCATCAGCCCCAGGAGCACTATCTGCATCCAAAGCAAAAACAGCTTGTCTAACCTCCTCTATAGACGGTACCTTTTCCAGATACAAATTATCCTCAGCCTGAATCAACTTCGGAATGTGTTTTATATCCACATTAGTCGCCATGTCACCTTGTGAAAAAAGAGAAGAAAAATATTGTTCAGCCAAAACACCAATTTCCTCATCATTCTCCCCCCATTCCCCTTCAGGATTTTTAATCCTGTGTATTATAGACATGTTCCTATAGGCTGCCACCGAGGAATGAAAAAATTTGTTATTCTGGTCCCCTTCCTTCCACCATTTAATTCGAGCTTGCTGCCTCCAATAGCTATCCTCAATGCAAATAGCTTTATTGAGCTCCATCCGTGCATTCTGTAAGTCTTGTAATGCCTGATCTGATCCCTGCTCATCATAGCTTTTTTCCTTTTCTGCTACCTTGACTTCAAGCAATTTAACATTTTCAAAAATATTTCCAAAATGTTGCCTAGACCACGGTCTGAGCGCCTCTTTGACAGCTTTTAATTTTAAAGCCAAAACCGTCAAGGGAGGACCTGGCTGCGATTGCTTCCAAACCTGCTCAATTAACAATAAAAATTGACTGTGTGAAGCCCAAAAATTAAGAAAATGAAAAGGCTGTGGCTTATCATCAATCCTTGTCTTTGCCATGATCAATAGGGGCGAATGATCCGAGGGTCACTGCGATAAATGTTGAACAGAAAGGTTCACCTTCATCTCACTAAACATATTATTCACTAACACCCTATCGAGCCTTTTCCAAATTCTAGCAAGACCATGCCTATTATTGCACCAAGTATAAGGAGAACCAGTATAGCCAATATCCAAAAATTTTAAATCATGCATAAAATGCAAGAAATCCTCCGCTTCACTTAATTGAAAAGGCCTACCTCCTTTCTTTTCTTCTGCATTTGTCACAAGGTTAAAATCACCAGCTATAAGCCATGGAGAATTCCCATCATATTCAGCTTTCAGATTTTCCCACAGCATCTTTTTCCCTTCTATCGAACAGTTTGCATGAATGAAAGACAGCCTACATGCAGATTCAAATCCAGACGATGTAGCTAAAACAGAAATATGATGCTCACTCTCAGTCAACATTGAACATGAAAAAAAAGCTTTATAAAAAACCCAAACCGTGCTTGAATTATTGGCCAACCCACCATCCATCCCAAGTTTCAATATAGCTTCATTGAATTTAGAAATGTTTATTTTTGGTTCACCAATAGCCACAATTTGTAGGTTGTAAATCTTGATTAACTTCCTCAACCTCTTTAAATTTGGGGCTTTGAAGACCCCTCTAATATTCCAAAACATAAAATTAATCATTAGACAACGCAGCAAAAGAATTAACTGATGATCTTACGTGAGATCGCTAGTCAATTTAAATTGGCTTTTGAAAGTGGAAGTTATACTAATGTTGCTTCTACTTTGTTTGTAGATAAGCTTGGATTGGAGCCTAAAAAGCATCCAAAACCCTACAAATTGCATTGGCTTGCTGATACTGAGGACATGAAGGTGACTAGACAAGTACTTATGCCATTCTCTATTGGTAAGTATAAGGATGAGGTATGGTATGATATTGTACCTATGCAAGCATGTCACATACTTCTTGGATGTCCTTGGCAATTTGATCGAAAGGTACAACATGATGGTTACCTTAACAAGTACTCGTTTATATGGAATGGTAAGAAAGTCTCTCTTAATCCTTTGTCACCTATTGATGCTCATGCTGACCAAGTAAGAATTGCAAAAGATTTCAAAACTAGAGAGGGTCACTCAAGCAACAAAGAAGGAACAAGCAAAAGGGAGGAAAAGAGTGAGTCGAACTTACCAATGGTAAGGGCCAAGAGAGGAAAAAAAGAGAGAAAAGAGAATGAGGGAAAAGAAAGAAAAAGAGTTAATGCTTATGTTGCCAAGAGTGAAATCGAAGAAGTGTTGATGGCTAAGCAACAAGTGCTTATACTTTTGTACAAAGATGTTTTCTTTTCCATTAATAATATTGATCATTCTCTTCCTAGTGTGGTTGTTTCTTTATTGTAGGATTTTAAGGACTTATTCCCTGAAGAAATACTACGTGGCTTACCACCATTGAGGGGTATTGAGCACCAAATTGACTTCATACCCGGTGCAAGTATTCCAAATCGCCCTGCATATCGAGCAAATCCCGAGGAAACAAAGGAAATTCAACACCAAGTGGATGAGCTCATTGATAAAGGCTTTGTCCGAGAGAGCCTAAGTCCATGCTCCGTACCCGTGATACTTGTTCCAAAGAAAGATGGTACGTGGAGGATGTGTGTGGATTGTAGATCCGTCAATAAAATAACGGTAAAGTATCGTCATCCTATTCCTAGATTAGATGACATGCTAGATAAGTTTTATGGTTCTACTATCTTTTGAAAAATTGATCTTAAAAGTGGATACTACCAAATTAGAATGAAAGAAGGGGATGAATGGAAAACTACTTTTAAGACTAAGTATGGGTTATATGAGTGGTTAGTTTTGCCTTTTGGATTAACTAATGCTCCTAGTACCTTTATGCGTCTTATGAATTGGTTTCTTTGGGTTCTAAGGAACAAGAAACACACTTTTACACACATCTAGAGGGATGTAGAGAGAAGAAAGCAAGAGTGGAGGAGTAACTCAAGGGCTTCCATGGTACAAAGCAAGAAGGACTTATCAAGATGCAAGGGAGGAATCAAGAAAATTACATGAGAATGAGTTTTTCCATTCTTTTCTTGTATTTTGTTGGATTTATTCTTGTACATATGATTGAGTTGTGAATAATTTAGATGGGATGAACCCTACCTTTCTATGACTATGATTTGAATCTTTAGTTAATGAATTCTCAATTTTTGTCTTAGATTTATTCTTGATGTTTATTGGTTATTGAATTGGGATTTGCATGCATCCTTAGATTCAATATTGATTTCATATAGGTAGATTGAGAATTCACCTATTTGATTAGATCATCTCTTGAATAAAAAGGCTTGCATGTGTTGCTAGAGATAGAATAACATGAGTCTCCCCGGTTAGATTCAAACCTAGCCAAAACCATAGAATCCATAGAGCTTTAATGCTTCTATTCGAGGTTTTGATTGAGAAGAGATTCCAATCAACCAACCAAGGGGATAGAGGTTAATACTGGAGAAAGATTAAACCTAATTAAGGGATTCTAGGGTCTAAGTGATTGGATTATTCATTAATCAAGGTATAGTCTTAGCATAATTGGTTTATGGTATTCTTCATCTAGATTCGCCTCTACTTTTGTCCATTCTCTCTACTGAATTCTAGATTGTGCTTTAATTAGGTAATTAGTTTAGTTAATTTGTATTTCCAATAAATTCGTCATTCGCTTTGTGAGGTTAGATAATAAAAAGAAAGTTAGTACTAGTACTCACAATGCACTAGTGTGGGGGAATTGATTAGTATGGTGGAAGCTTTTAATTTGTTAAAGGAAAAACTAACTCCTACTCCTTTGTTAGGTTTGCCAAATTTTGACAAGGTGTTTGAAGTAGAGTGTGATGCTTCTGGGGTTGGAATTGGTGCTGTTCTTATGCAAGAATCGAAGCCTATTGCTTACTTTAGTGAGAAATTGCAAGGTGCAGCATGAATTACCCAACTTATGATAAAGAGCTCTACGCATTGGTGAGAACCTTGCAATCATGGCAACACTACTTGCTACCTAGGGAATTTGTCATTCATTCCGACCATGAGAGCTTGAAGTTCTTGAAGTCTCAAGGTAAATTGAATAAAAGGCATGCTAAGTGGTCAGAATTTATTGAGACTTTTCCCTACATCATCAAATACAAGCAAGGTAAGGAGAACATCGTAGCTGATGCACTCTCAAGGAGGTATACTCTTCTTACTACTTTTACATGCTAAATTGCTTGGTTTTGAACTTGTTAAGGGCTTGTATGGGAATGATGCTGATTTTTCTCACCTTTGGAAGCTTTGTGATAAACGAGCTCATGAGGGATACTTTAGGCATGATGGTTATTTGTTTAAGGGTGATAAATTGTGTGTGCCTAATTATTCTCTTCGCTAATTGCTTGTTAGGGAAACACATGGGGGAGGTGTTATGGGACACTTTGGAATTCAAAAGACTTTATCTGTTTTAAATGAGCATTTTTATTGGCCAAACATGCGACATGATGTTCAACTTGTGTGTGAAAAATGCATTGCATGTAGGCAAGCAAAGTCAAAGGTTAAACCACATGGTTTATATTCTCCTCTACCCGTCCCTCATCAACCTTGGGTAGACATATCTATGGACTTTGTTTTAGGTTTACCAAGGTCATCTAGTGGTAAAGATAGCATATTTGTTGTAGTTGATGGGTTTAGCAAAATGGCTCACTTTATTGCATGTGCTAAAACCAATGATACTACACATATTGCTGACTTGTTCTTTAAGGAAATTGTATGTTTGCATGGCATGCCAAGAACAATTGTGAGTGATCGTGATGTTAAATTCCTTAGTCACTTTTGGCACACATTGTGGAGTAAGTTGGGCACAAAATTGTTGTTTTCTACTGTTGCACATCCACAAACTGATGGTCAAACTGAGGTTGTTAATAGAACACTCACTACTCTATTACGTGCAATCATACAACGTAACTTAAAGAATTGGGAAAAATGCCTTCCACACATTGAATTTGCTTACAATCGTGTGACTCATTCTACTACTTCCTACTCACCTTTTGAGATTGTTTATGGGTTTAATCCTTTAACACCTTTAGATATTCTTCCTTCGCCTACTAACGAACTTGTAGATTTGGATGGCAAGAAGAAGGCTGATTTTGTTAGGGAATTACATGCTAAGGTGAGAGCTAATACTGAGAAAAGGAATGAGTATTATGCACGAGTTGCTAACAAAGGGCGTGTGAAGATGGTTTTTGAACCTGGTGATTGAGTGTGGGTGCACATGAGGAAAGAAAGGTTTCCTACTCAAAGGAACTCCAAACTTGGCCCACGTAGAGATGGTCCCTTCCAAGTGCTTGAACGCATAGGAGACAATGCCTATAAGATCGACCTACCAAGTGAGTATGGGACTATAAGTGCTACTTTTAATGTTTCTGATCTTACTCTTTATGATGTAGGTGATTCGATGGCGAATCCTTTCGAGGAAGGAGGGAATGATATGGATCAAGGACACTCTATGAATGAATCGAAGATGACAAGTAATCCTTTGCAAGGCTTAGATGGACCAATGACACATGCTAGATCAAGGAGAATGAAGGAAGCATTGCATGGATTGATTATGGACTTGCATGAGGAAGAGGTTGCTTGGGCCAATAATTCACCATCACCAATACTTGTAAACGTGATTATGGCTGAAGAAAATGATCATGAAGCGGTCCAACGTTGCCATGAAGATAGAAGCATTGAGATGGACTACCAAAGCCCATATAGGGCATTCAACCAGCCCATGAGGCTTTTTATTATTGTTTCCTTATTTTTTATAATAAAGTTCTAGAACTCTAGTTGTTATTTGAGTAGTTTCCTTATTGTTTTAAAGTTGTTTTAGTTAAGAATTCTATTTAGTCAAGTACTAGTTTTTGGTAGTTGTTAAAGACTTGAGTTCTAGAACTATCTTGTAAGTCTATTTAGGGGCCTTTTTACTATTATGAATTTTAAACAAGAATTTTCAGAATAATTTTGTGTGTTTGAGAGCTCAATTGAGAGTTTTCTTGGTTCTTGGAATAGAACTACTCTTGGTCTTATCAAGTTATCCTTGTGGCGACTAAACCCTAGCTTGAGTATTTCTTTCGTGTTTGATCAAGTTCTTAGAGTTTTAGATTAGACATATCAAACTCGCTCGCATTGGTCTAATTTAGAGCTTTAGTTTCTTCGTTCTTCATTGAAGAAGCATTCGAAGCTATTATGCTTGGATCATTAAAGCGGTCTTGGCAATTTCGCTACCCTTGCGCACATCAATATGATTGTCCATATTGAATACTTAGCTTGTAAAATATTGTAAGGCAAAGGAATTTGGTTGAATAAGCTTTAATCTTGAAATAATTACTTCCCTTTTACTTGGTATGATTAGTATTAAAAACAGTACAAGGATTTGCATAATGCCTATTTACTTTATCTTGTGGAATTGTATTCAACAATGAGGCATTTGTAATTTTAATACTTGAATCATGCTTTGATCTCTTGATTTTCTAATTGCTTGAGGAAGCAATGATTTAAGTGTGGGGGAGTTTGATATGTAATAATTTGACCAAATATTATTATATAGTTTATTATATGTTTTAGATGTTATTTAAGTATAATTATAGCATTTTCGGTTGCAAATAACTCACTTTCCAACAATTTATAAGAATTAGGATTTTTAACAAAATTAGGGTTTTCAAGACAGAATTTTTACTTGAACAAATTAATGCATAATTTTTTTGTATAATTGCAGGTTCATCACACTTAAACTTATTTTGAATCAATTGGAGTAAAAAAAATCAAATTCACAAGCGATTCAAGGAGCTAAGTTTGGATGAACAACTTGAAGAAATAATTGTGCCAAAATAATTGAAAAATCCAATCTTCATCAACATGTGTGAAAATACGTGAAAAATGCTTGCACACGCGGAATCCAGCTCAGCAAAAATCAAAAAATCAGGTGGGGACCACAGGGAGTGATCTGCGAGTTATGATTCGCTGATCACCACTGGCGAATCTCAGGATGGCTAGACTTTTCTAGGGTTTCAACTTGCATCTTCTTCCAACTGTTTTTGCAAACATTTTCAGATGGAGATAGGGTTTTGCAAGTGGGAGAATACATTGGAAGCATAAATGAACACTTTTGTGCTCATTTGCAATCCCCATGCAAATCTTCATCATTTCCATGCATTAATGATTCATGCAAGTTGAAAAATGACTTGAGGAACATTTGTCTATAAATAAAAGTCATTTGTAAAGTTTTTGGTAACAAGTTTAGAAGGGAAAAGTAGTTGTAATATTCAGTTCAGTTCTTCAAATCTTTCTTGATCCTTGGTTCCTTACTTTTCAAGTTCTTGAAATTTTATTTAAGACTTAGATTCCTGTTAAAACTATTTTTGTTAGTGTATGCCCTAAAACCAAGTTAGTTTTTGGGATTTTTATTACGCTTATTTCGTGTTATACTTATATATGTGGCATTTTCTTTGTCATTTAATACTTGTTATCAATATTACTTGTTTATTTGATAAAGTCCATAGAATATTAACTGTGTATAAGAGATTGTAAGAGTTACAATGATGAGACTCTTATTACACATAAAGTTATATTCTTAAATATCCCTAGTCATAGTATTAATGAGATTGGACATCATTAATATGGGAAGACTAGCACATACTTTGCCTCTACTTAGGGTAAGTAGTAGTTGATCTCGTCAACTATGGTGTGCGACACTTAAGCTGGTATGTGGATGCTTGTTAGAGAACAAGTTCATTGGATTGATCCGCCAAGAGTTACTATTCATAGTGCTAATGAATTATACTCTTAATGGCAATGGTGTAAGTGATCCTTAGACTTGAGATTACCATAGTATCTTGAGTGTGGATTGCTATGCTTTGACTCTATTGCTCGGTGCTCATAAAAGAGTAGCCCATACGGTAGAGATTGGGTATAGTATGAAGCATGGAAGGATAGTGAGTAATCGATATAGGATTCACCACTCCTTATTATAGGAGAGTATATCCCGGATTGGCCACTTGTTGAAATATGACTTAAAGAATCTTTTGCGCAAAAGTGAAAGTATGACTTGAAAGAGTTTCAAGGTTATACTTTTATGGAAAGTTATATTTCGGGAACAAGAAATCATTAATTAGTCATTTAAAGAGTGCGCACTACACTCTTAGACTAATTGGGATATAGTGTGGTGAAAGGATATTAATTACACGGTAACATTGTCATTGATAGGTGTAGTCTACCATATGACTTTCCTATTCACTTGGGTGGTCATGATGCATTGCTAGACGCCACTCATGATCTATAAGTGCAAATTAATTAATTAGTGAATTAATGATAAATTAAAGTGTTAATTTATCTGGCTCTTAATTAATTAATTAATGAGTTATAATTTGTACTTATTGCCAACGTGAATGGAACCTAATGGGTCACACACAATAAGAACATGGTCTTTGGGTTAAATTGTTATTAAGATAAGTATAAGATACTTATGGGGTTAATTTATGTGATAAATTAACTTAAAGGACTTAATTATAAATATTCTAAGTCTTGATGGAAATTAGTTTCCTAAAAGGAATTAAGAAGCTATTTGGTTTCCTTTTGGAATTGGTTTCCTAAAGGAATAGGATTAGCTTAAGGCAAGCTTCCTAAACCTTCTTGGTTTCCAATTGCTCTTGTTTCCTTCAAGACTAGGATACTACATCTATAAATAAGTCCATGCCTTAACTCTTGGAAGATTGATGAAACATAACACAAAATTTAGAGAGAGAAAAATTGAGAGCTTGGCGGCGTTTTTCTCTCCAAGAAAAACGCCACACCTCCTTCCCTAATTGTTAGGGTTTCAACTTCTTTCTTCTTCTTGTGTTCTTCATGAATCATTCAAGGGAGCTAGCACTCAAAAGGCAAGGCAAGCATGCCCAAAGGTTCCTAAAGATCATGTTCGTGTGGATACCGTTGGAGGCTCTACACTTGGAGGGCTTTTCATGGTAGATCAACACCTTCATCGAATAGGATCTTGCCCTTTGAAGCATAGAAACCTTCTATGCTTGAGGTATTTGTGCTAAACACCCTTTAATCGTATAGATTACATCAAAGAGATCCATGGCTAAGGTAATAAATTTTTAAATTTTCCGCTGCGTTACTCCCCTTATTACCTTACAGTTTTCATAAGCAAAGATTTACTAAGAAACCAACAGTATCGCCATAAGAAAGGAAATAGGGAAAACGGTTTAAAATAGTAATTACCTTTGCTTGGAAGACCTTTGCTTCAGGAATTTTTGTTAAGATTAATTTTTTAAGGGCCCAAATTGGTATCAGAGCCACGGCATGTTGAAGGTTGGGTGAGCTTTCCTGATATTATTGTTATGTCTGATTATTCTGCTGATCGTTTTGAGTTCTCTGAATTACCTTATGATCTGCAAGCAAAAATTTTAAGTTTATTTTGTAGTCAAGATTTGCATGGTTGGATAATTTTTGAAGATTATTTTGGTTTTATTTATCGTGAAATTATTTGGTGTTATTCTCCAAACAAAGACGTTCCTTGGTTTGAAGAAGTATGAGTTCCTCAGCCAGATCAAGTTCTGCCAGCATTTCTGATAGATTAGATTATCTATATGAAATATCTGTAGACCCAGATCAAGTAAATCCTACTTCTTTACCTTTGTTAAATCCGTATTCTTCTTTTTCTAAGTTACATACCTCCACTTTTGGTTCTATTAAGTCTTTAATAAAGCATAGGGCAAAAGGCATAAAAGAGTATGTTCAAGCTTCTAAGCTTGACCAATGTCAGATTCTTGCTAATGGAAAAGAACAATTCATTACACTCCAAATTCCACCTTAGTTCCCATCTCAATGGAAACAACAAGGATACTCTCATATCCATTTTGGAGCCATAAGATTCTCTCTTTCTTTTCATGGTAGGAAAGGATTGCCTATTGTTGCCAGAATAGCCTTATTAGATAGTAGATTTATTAGATATCAACATGCGTGTATAGCTACGGTAGAAACAACTTTAAATGCTGGTACAATTTTTGTAACTTTATTTCCAAATTTTAATGTCTTTAAATGATCCTCATCTTTTGGAAGCACTGAAGGTCCAGGTACAAATCCATAGAGCTGAACAAATTTCTGATGCAATGGCTGCAATGTTGCATTACCAAATGATGTACAGAGTCCAGAATCATGCCTTAGATCTAACTCTCCCTGGTGGAGAGGATGCTCTATTGATTAAGGTTGATGAGCAACATTCTGCAACCTGTACACATGTGCCTCGTCAGATCACAAGAAATGAGCTTGTCCAACTCCTCCCAGAAGCTTGGGTGACTGATTATGAGAAACTCCATCAAGCAGAACAAAGGCCTTTAAAGTCTTCTAACTCTAAAATGGTTTCAAATTCTGATGGATCAGTATCAGTTTCCTTTGACCATTCACATCTGAAAGGAAAAACCCAAAATTATCCACAAATTTCCATGATGGAAATCCCTATGGATGATCCAAAGCCACGGACAAAGCCAAATGAATCTTTGATTGACCTTATCTTACATTTTAAAGACAATGGACAACCTGTCCATCATTTTCAAGATCCCTATTCTGGTCATATTTATTGGGATGTTTGTTTTTGCAGGAAATGCTTAGGAAAGAAGGATCCAAAGAAAAGGCCAGGATGTAACCATACTCCTGAACATTTTCCTGACAAAGAGGAAAATTTTGCCTCATCCAGAAGTAAATTTGATGGTTATCAGATTCCTGATGAATGGATGGTGCCATCACCTAAAATTCCAGAGAAGCCTCTCCATCCTTATTACCAAAAAAGAGAATTAATAGAATTTTCTTTATCCTTCAATAGAATAGTGGGGAACATTGTAAGAGAACATTATTAGTGCAACTTTTGAAGGTGAATAAGAAGAGAAGCTTATTCCAATATTGGTTGAGCAATTCCTAAACTCTATCTCTTTTACTTTCAATCGTTGTCATAAATTCTTGCTTTGAAGTTGAACTTCTAGTTGTTTCATTAACCATGTTGAACTAAAAGTTTCATCTAGATCATAGATGATGCTAATGAATCAATAGACATGACTTAATTCATTTGCACTTGCTAAGCTTGCATTTGTTTGTTTACTTGTTTAAGTTTTAACATTTGTTTTTGCATGGCCAACTTAAACAAGTCACTTAGTTGTTATTTGACATTGAGAGATGCACTTAACAATGGAAATGAAGAAGTAATACTTAAGTTGTTCATATGAGAATAATGGAATTCTTAAGTGAATCAACACAATTCATGTTTTCATAAGATTTCATCACAAGAGTAGTTGGAATCTTGTCATTGCATAGAGAAATCTTGTTATGACACTTATGGAATTGGATTCTAAACAAGGCAAGATAAAACTCAGTAAGCCATTCATGCATGATTCATTAGTGGATTCTATGTTCTAGGTGATGCGTGACGGATCGCGGGAATGCCAAGGACACCTTGAACCCCTAGTAAATCAACCCGTTAACTATTGACAAGATTGGAACTCATCCAAAATCACCAATACATGGAGTTGTTGTGTCTTGAGTTTCCCCAATCTCATTGAGTCCCCCCCTTTAGAAGCAACCCAGACCCCTACACAACCATGTGGGTAGATTTCTAGTTGACGAACTAAGGATTGAAATCAAACCAATTTAAAGTTAACTCTAAGCGAGAATCGAACAAGTCGCCACAAGGTTGCCCTTGATAAGACTTAAGGGTAGTTATTAATCCAAAGAACTAAGAAGGAATTCTCAGAGAAAAAACACTCAAATTTCATTAATCATCAAACTTCAATCTGCCGTAAAATATTCAAGACACGTTATATAAAGTTAAAAGATAACTACTAAAAATAACTTATACTAGTTGCATCCTATCACACGATTCTAGCTTAAAATTAAGGATACAACTCATAATCTACTAAAAACTCGTAAATAAAACGAGTGCAACAAATAATGGGGAAGGCCGCGGGACAGGCCATGGGCTCGACCTTAGTCAGAGGCTTCAACTGGCACTGGACAACCTTCTGATGGAGGCTGTGGGGAAGGCCACGACGCGGCCTTGGGTGCAGCCTTTGTCAGACATCTCGCCTGCTCCTTTCAACCTTGTAATGGAGGTCGTTTGAGGAGGTCGTGGCACGTCCTTAGGTGCGGCCTTCGTCAGAAGCTCCAATGCTCTATTGTTTGGCTTGGTTTGGTCTTCCAACTCCATGTTCCACTCCTCCCTGAGCTTGAATGGCGCCAAATATGACTCCACTCCATGCATGACTTGTGTGACTAGTGTAGGCATCCTGGGATTCCTATCATTCTCTCCTTCCTCGCGAAAATTCATCCTCGAATCGCCTACACAATAATAACAACTATGAGTACCTTTACTCAAGACTAACTCAAAAGTTAACTTTAGAACATCCTCAAAACAAACAAATTCTCTTGACAATTAAACAAACTCGTTTAGGAAAGACATAGGGATCAAATTAAACATTAAGAAAATAAACATACTTCTATGAGAAAAATCCCTAAATGCATGAATACTCATAAGCACAAGAGGATTATATTGCAAGCAATCATAAAAGGATAACAACCCCTTCAAGCCAAAACTTAAAACAAATGACTCAACCAAATATGGGCTAGGATAGTCATGCAACATACTCCCTAAAGTTTGAATTCCAAACAAACTTAAGCCCATAAAGTAGAATGCATGTTCATGTAAATAGATATTAACACAAATGTCCCATGAAAAGTCATGCAATTCACAATAAATCAGTATGTATGATGCATAGCTAGCTAATGACACATTAAAAACAGCATAATCATGCTGTTAGTGTATGCCCTAAAACCAAGATGGTTTATGGTGTTTTGTGTTACACTTGTTTATGTTATATTTATCCATGTGGTATTTTTCTTTATCATCTATACTTGTATTTCCATGTTACTTGTTTGATTGATAAAGTCCTTAGAATATTGACTGTGTATTAGAGATTGTAAGGGTTATAATTATGAGACTTTAATACATAAAGTCATATTCTTAAATATCCCTAGTCATAGTATTAATGAGATTGGACATCATTAATACAGATAGACTAGCACATACTTTACCTCTACTTATGGTAAGCAGTAGTTGATCTCATTGACTATGGTGTGCGTGACACTTAAGCTGGTATGTGGATGCTTGTTTGAGAACAAGTTCATTGGATTAATCCGCCAAGAGTTTTCAACTATAGTGCCAATGGTTGAACTCTTAATGGCTATGGTGTAAGTGATCCTTTGACTTGAGATTACCACAGTATCTTGAGTGTGGATTGCTATACTTTGACTCTATTCCTCGGTGCCCGTAAAAGGGTAGCTCATATGTTAGAGATTGGGTATAGTTTGAAGCATGGAAAGATAGTGAGTAATCGATATAGGATTCACCACTCCTTAATAGGAGAGTATATCCCTTTATGGCCACTTGTTAGAAATATTAACTCATAAATCTTCTGTAGAAGTGATAGTATAACTTGGAAGTAGTTTCAAGGTTATACATCATGGAAAGTTATATTTCTGGAACAAGAAAATATAAATTAGTCTTTTAAAAGTATGCACTATACTTTTAGACTAATTGGGATATAGTGTGGTGAAAGGATATTAATTACACGGTAACATTGTCATTGAAGGGTATGGTCTACCATATGACTTTTCTATTCACTTGGGTGGTCATGATGCATTGCTAGATGCCACTCATGATCTATAAGTATGAATTGATTAATTAGTGAATTAATGATAAATTAAAGGTGTTTAATTTATCTAGCTCAATTAATGAGTTATAATTTATACTTATTGCCAACGTGAATGGAACCTAATGGATCACACACATAAAGAACAAAATCTTTGGGTTAAAATGTAATTAAGATAAGTATGAGATATTTATGGGGTTAATTTATGAGATAAATTAACTTAAAGGACTTGTTTATAAATATTCTAAGTCTTGTAGGAAATTAGTTTCCTAAAAGAAATAAAGTAACTAATTGGTTTCCTTATGGAATAGATTTCCTAAAGGAGAAGGATTAGCTTAAAGTAAGTTACCTAAACCTTCTTGGTTTCCAATTAGCTTTATTTCCTAAAAGACTAGAATACTTCCTCTATAAATAGGTTCATGCTTTGACTCTTGAATTATTATTGCAACACAAAAGAAAACTAGTGAGAGAAAATAGAAGAAAGAAAAGGCACGCCTCTTTCTCTCTCTCTAGGCGTCTCTCTCTCTCTCCCCTAAGGGTTAGGTTTTTCTTCTTCTTGTGTTCTTAAATAATTCAAGGGAGCTAGCACTCAAAAGTCAAAGCAAGCAAGCCTACAAGGTTCCCAAAGAAGTTGTTCGTGTGGATATCATTAGAGGCTCTACGCTTGGAGGGCTTTTCGTGGTAGATCAAACATCTTCTTCGAAGGATCTTTGCCTAGTAGCATAGAAATCTTCTGTGTTTAAGGTAATCTTCATGCAAACCCCCTTGTTAATCATATAAATATGTCAAAGAGATCCATGGTTAAGGTAATAAATTTTTATTTTTCCGCTGCGTTACCTATGCTATTACCTTACACATGCAAAGGTGATTTAAAATGCAAGCTTAAGCTAAAATTGAAAGCAAATAAATTAGTGGAACTAAAGTGTTCCTTGCCACCAAGTAACCCAATCAATCCAAGATCTATTGCCAGTGGCAATTGGGACTTCATCAACTTTGTTATTGATAAGTGCTAAGGTACATTAGTTTTTTGTACATTTTTAGGGTAGGTTTTTAGGATTTTTCTATGAGTTTTCCTCTATTTCTTAGCTATTTCTTCTCATTTGTGATTTGAATGCCAAATTGTGTAAAGGTGTGATTTACATGTGATTTGTGTCATTTTCGTAGGATTTGCACATTGCATCACCAATTTGGATCAATTTGGATGGCAATTTGATGATATTTTGAGGTGATTTGAAGTTAGTGATGAGTTAAAGTCAAGAAACCCTCAAAGTGATGCAAAGAAGCAATAGGCGAAGAAGAATTGGAAAAGAAACGGTTTGGCAGCCTGGACATATTTCAGTAATTTCATAATAACTTGAGCTAGAGATATTGGATTAAGGTGATTCATGAATAATTTTGAAGCTACGACAATGATCTACAATTCATATGAGACATCAAAGTCCAGTTCTTAAGTTTCGAAGGTCAAAATTCCAAGTTATTGAAGCATATTTGTACAGCAGTACTGTTCCGACCAGTTCTTGTATTTCAGCTATATCTCAGCGTAAAGAGCTTCAAATGATGTGATTCTTGTTGATTTGGAAAGCTTATTCAAAGGACTAAAACTTTTATGTTTTGAGGAAAAGCTATTTCGGCCGTTTTTAAGGTGAAATTGTGCATAGAAGAGAAGTGAAACATTCTGACCAAGGCTGCGGGTAAGGCCTTGCCACAGCCTCGGGTGTGGCCTTGGTCAAAAAGGGAGGACACAAGGCCGTGGGTAAGGCCGTGCCACGGCCTAGTTACGGAATGTTGTGTTTTTAAGCACTTTTGGGTGAATCGTTTGAGAGGAGAACCCTACCTCTTTGGGGGAAGGAAATAGGTGGTCTCTTTGGGTTCTAAGGCACAAGAAACACAATTTTACACACATCTAGAGAGATGTAGAGAGAAGAAAGCAAGAGTGGTGGAGCAACTCAAGGGCTTCCATAGTACAAAGCAAGAAGGATTCATCAAGATGCAAGGGAGGAATCACCTATTTGATTAGATCATCTATTCAATAAAGAGGCTTGCATGTGTTGCTAGAGATAGAATAACATGAGTCTCCCCAGTTAGATTCAAACCTAGCCAAAACCATAGAATCCATAGAGCTTTAATGCTTTTCTTCGAGGTTTTGATTGAGAAGAGATTCCAATCAATCAACCAAGGGGATAGAGGTTAATACTTGAGAAAGATTAAACCTAATAAAGGGATTCTAGGATCTAAGTGATTGGGTTATTCATTAATCAAGGTATAGTCTTAGCATACTTAGTTTAGGATATTTTTCATCTAGATTCACCTCTACTTTTGTCCATTCTCTCTACTGAATTCTAGATTGTGCTTTAATTAGGTAATTAGTTTAGTTAATTTGTATTTCCAATAAATTTTTCGTTCGCTTTGTGAGGTTAGATAATAAAAAGAAGGTTAGTACTAGTACTCACATAGTCCCTGTGGGATCGATACTCGGTACTCCTATACACTATACTACTGGAAACAATAGGTGTGCTTGCCTAAGTATCCCTAGTGTAGTTAAAAGGATTATCAGTTATCTTGCAATGCCTCCCGTTGACCAACTCCAACTCCATGAAGATATCTCCTTGTGGATAGAATTTCTCTTGGAGATCCAACCTGCAAAGTGGACACAAAAACACAAGAAATGACATGGTTAAGTGAGTTAACAATAGTCTCTTTCCTTGAATCTACGGGTACAAAAGACTTAGACCTCACAAGTAGTACACTATTGTTGGGATTAACTCCCTTGTTTTCCTCAAGATCTCCACTCATGCTAACAACACTCTTTCCCCTCTTACTTTTTTTCTCACTACCTCTCTTTTCCTGAGCTCTCATCTTGCACTCACTAGCTATTCAAAGTTGATCTTGATAAACTTCTTTTGGCTTCAATGGTGTTAAGATGATGCTTCTTTTCTTCCACATGAAAGAATAGCTGTTTTTGAATCCATCATAAGCCACCCTCCTATCAAATTGCCAAGGTCTTCCTAGAATCAGATGACTTGCTTGCATAGGCACCACATCGCACCACACGTCATCTTCATATGCACCTATAGAAAAAGTTACCAACACCTTCTTTGTGACTTTGAGTACTCCAGTAGCATCAAGCCATTGCACATGATAAGGCTTTGGATGTCTCATAGTTGGAAGATTGAGCTTCTTTACAAACAAGGAACTCGCAATGTTAGTACAACAGCCATTGTCAATAATCACATTGCATACTTTGTTCTGAACCAAACATTGAGTATGAAAAATCTGTTCTCGTTGCACTTCATCTTCTTCCTCTTTTGGCTCATTGCTAATTGACTTATGAGTAACTAGCAAATCTCCCGTATTAGCTTCACATATGTATGGACCTCTAGGCTTCTCATCATCACTCCCACCTTCCAATGGAGGCATCTCTTCATCACTTGAAGTTATGCTCTCTATGTCTCCATTGTCAATCATTGCCATCGTCCGCTTGTTAGGACACTAAAAAACAATGTGCCCTCGCCCTTGACACTTGAAGCACTTGATATCTCTTTGATGTTTAGGCACTTCTTCCTTCACTTTGGGCACTACTGTGCTAGATGATGACTCAGCCTTAGCTTTTGCAATCTCCTTTGGCCTTTGCTCCTCACGAATTATCTTAGCCTCATTAGTTCGAGACTCTTTCCAAGGGCCACGATCTGAAGAACCTCCATAACCACGATTTGATGAATAACCACGAGCTCTCCTAGCCTTGAGTTGCCTTTCAACAATCTCAGCTTTTTCTACCAAGTCTTTAAGCTCTACATAGTTCTGCAACTTGACTCTTTTAGCAATGTCGAGATTGAGGCCATCTATAAAATGAGTCATGGTCGCTTCTTCATCCTCACAGATATTACCTCGGATCATAAGCATCTCCATTTCCTTTCGGTATTCATCCACGGACATCGACCCTTGTGTGAGTTGCTGAAGCCTCTATGTAAATCCCTCGAGTAGTGACTAGGAATGAAATGTTTTCGAAGGATGGTCTTCATCTCCCTCCATGAGTTAACTGGCGGCTCATCATATCCCCTTCTATTCTTCACTAACTGGTCCTACCATACGCTAGCATACTCAGTGAACTCCACAGCAGCTAGTGGAACTTTCTTCTCCTCAGCATAGTTATGCATGTTGAAGACATGATCCACCTTTCGTTCCCACTCCAAGTATGCTTCAGGAACATTCATACCCTTGAATGGTGGAATCTTCATTTTTATGCTTCCTAGGTTGTTGTCACGTGCATTGGTAACCCTCCTTCCTTTGCGGGAAATTACCTCGTCAGAATCATATTCTTCTTCATCTCATCTTCATAGGTAGGGTTACAAGGAAGCTTGATCTTTCCCTTTTGAGCTAACTCAATGCCATCCAAACAAGTATTCAACCTGACAAATTGTTCCTGCACAGCTTTCATAAAAAACTTAATCTCAGGATCATTAGTAGCTTGCCCTTCCACCATAATACTTAACCTGCACGAAATCACGTTAGTAATGAGGAAAAAATAATAGGAAACCTCACTCACTCCCTAAGTGTTTCACTCTTCACTCGTGTATCTCTCAAGTATAATGGCTTTTACCCAATGATAGTCTCACCAACTAAGCTTTTTACCACTCTTGAGATCACTTCTTGTAAGTTCTTTAGTAAAAACTTGCTCAATCAAGTCTTACCAAAGTCCCTGAACAACCAATTCAATGAAGAGAATAAGAATAATAGAGAGTAGGAAAGCTTAGAGTTAGGTTTGATTCACGAGAATTCAAGAATTAGACCGAAGACAAGATTATGACTCAAGGAATCACAATTTAGATACCCTAGGGTGTGGTTCTTGGTGTGGATCTTGATTTCCAATAGTTCTCCTATCAAAATAATGGCTGATTATTTCTTGTACCAAAACCCAATCAAATGCACCAGAAATCAATTTTTTTTCCTTCCCTTTTTCTTTCAAAGTGCACGACTTTTACAATGAGAGTGCATGACTTTTACTTTTGCTCTTCTCATTTTTCTTTTGAACAAATCATAGATAACCTATAATCAAACACCACAGACTAGACAAATTAAGCAAAAATTCACTGAATGAACAATGCCCACCGATGAACAGTACCAAACAGTACCGCGTGAACAGTGGCGGCGAACAGTACCGTGAACAGTTCTTTTTTTTTTTTTTTGACAATCTTTAACACAACAAACAAGATAACACTTAAACCACACCAACGACCTAGAATTCTTGGCTTAAACTACCAAGAACAACTCTATCACGAACTCCTAAATAATATGACGCAAGAAACACATCAAGGAAACACAAGAATAAAGTTTCTGCAGAAAAATTGCAGAAAATTGCAAAAAATTAGACAAATCAAAAAGAAGTTGGAATCTTTCACAAAGGAACACAAGATCAACAAGGATATACCCAAAGGGTTAGCAAAAAGAGAATCAAACAAGAAAAGATATATCCTAATTTCTCCAAGTAGAAAAATTGGATTACAAAAACCTAGATGATCAAGGAATTGGCTCTGATACTAATTGATGCGAGACGGATCGCATGAATGCCAAGGACGCCTTGAACCCCAGGTAAATCAACCCGTTAACTATTGACAAGATTGGAACCTGTCCAAAATCACCAATACGTGGAGTTGTTGTGCCTTGAGTTTTCCCAATCTCGTTGAGTCCCTCCCTTTAGAAGCAACCTAGACCCCTTCACAACCATATGGGTAGATTCCTAGTTAACGAACTAAGGATTGAAATCAGACCAATTTAAAGTTAACTCTAAGCGAGAATCGAACAAGTCGCCACAAGATTGCTCTTGATAAGACTTAAGGGTAATTCTTAATCCAAAGAACTAAGAAGGAATTCTCAGAGAGAAACACTCAAATTTCATTAATCATCAAACTTCAATCTGCCGTAAAATATTCATGACACGTTATATAAAGTTAAAAGATAACTACTAAAAATAACTAATACTAGTTGCATCCTATCACACGATTCTAGCGCAAATTTAAGGATACAAGTCATAACTTACTAAAAACTCGTAAACAAAATGCGTGAAACAAATTCTGGGGAAGGCCATGGGCCAGGCCGTGGCGCGGCCTCAGTCAGAGGCTTTAACTGGTACTGGACAAGCTTTAGATGGAGGCTGTGGGGAGGGCCACAGCGCGGCCTTGGGTGCGGCCTTCGTCAGACATCTCGCCTGTTGCTTTCAACCTTCTGATGGAGGCTGTTTGAGAAGGCCGTGGCACATCCTTAGGTGCGGCCTTCTTCAGAAGCTCCAATGCTCCATCGTTTGGCTTGGTTTGGTCTTCCAACTCCATGTTCCACTCCTCCTTGAGCTTGAATGGTGCCAAATATGACTCCACTCCATGCATGACTTGCGTGACTAGTGTAAGCGTCCTGGGATTCCTATTAATAGGCTTCTTTGCTTGGCTTCTACAAAATTTCTCAATTATATACCTATTCTATTGAAGGGACCCCTTATCCATCTTATTTTAATTGTGTTTAGATAATAAAAGTTGGTGAAAAAACTTTAGTGTACGCACAGACGAATGTGGAATTGCTTGAAATACCAAGTATGAATTTCGAACCTTTTCCCTTGGATGAACTAGACTCTAGAATCAGCTCCAAAGCCTTGAACACACAAGATGAACAACTCGAAAATTTAAGGAAGTTTTGAACCTCCTTATGGAACGAACAAGAACTTGAGGAATCAGCACCTAGAATGCTTGATCAAACCAATAAGGCAACTCTAAGCTAGGGTTTTTGAACTTGGAATCACTCTACAAGTTTGAGGGTTGTTCTTAATCAACAAAGCACTCAATTTGAGAACTCACAAATTTATTAATCATCAAAACTTATCAAAATTCGTAACAGTGTTTTGGCCTATAAATAGGCTTGCATAACAACTTGTAGAAAGTTCTAGAAACTTAACAAAGAGCACTAGTTGTAACCTAACACAATATGGTAACTTTCTAAGAGGTTACAACTTGTAAACAAAATAGAAAACTTAACATAAAAGAATTAAACTTAAAAATTCGTCCAAAAATTGTTCATGGGCTGGACGCCTCCTTTTAAGCACCATTGGGCCTCCATCTTGCATCTTTAAAAGGCCTTCCAACAAGTCCAACCAAACCAGCACCTTAGAAATATGTTATGGACCACTTAGAAGCTTTAATTGGACCTTTTTTGAATGTGTATTTAATCCATAACCAATGCATAAACTCTTGGCCTAATGAACACAGTTGAATAGCTTGATCACCAAATCCATTGAGAGGCCCAAAGTCACGAATTACACCATGGTAGTCACAAAGCTCGAACGTTCCTCTCATGATCAGCCATGATTTGATCTCATCTTGGTCCAAACGAGTTGCTCCATGAGAATATCTAAGCATCAAGATTGTAAGCACTCCTAGGATCACATCATTTAGTAGTTGCAAATATATGATTCCTCATGGGATTCAACACCTAATTTTCGAAATACTACAATAGACCCATGCACTTGTAGATTAAGTTGGGAGATTAGATTTTTATTACTTGATTTGTGTGTGATTGTTCATATTTGCTATATTTAATCTACACCACGTTAGTGGGTTTTATGTGTATTTATGCTTTAGTCCTTAGATTTTTATTAGTAACATTACGAACTTGGATACTTTTTGTTTTCTGCATCTAAATACTTGCTTACTTATAGATTGGCCCCTTAGGTTTTTACGTCTTCCAAATAAATCCTTAATTAATTGTAATTTGGCCCTTAAGTTTGTTGGAATTTTATTTTTGGCCCTTGAATGTCACTGAAAATTACAATTTGGTCCCTTAAACTTACTGAAAATTATATTTTTTATCCAAAAAACTTGGTGTAATTTTTATTTTTTGGCTCCCCATAATTGCTGTAATTTATTTTTCATCCTTGGGCTTGCTAGAATTAATGTTTTTGTCCCCTAATTTGCTGGAATTTGCATTTTTCTCCTAGGCTATTGTTGAATTTACATTTTTTACCTCACAAATAGTTGGGATTTACTTTGTTATGCTTTATTTATTTAAATAGTGGTACATTTGAATGTTTGTTCATTTTATTATCAATTTATACCAAGTCTTCAAATGAGAGGTACCTCTATTACCGTTTTAATTTTTCTTTATATGCTCTTCCATGCTCCTATGTGATTTTCTTATGTGTTTTTTATGTGTTGTTTTAATTTCCTTTATGTTTGAATATTTATCTATTTTTTTGCTTGCTTATTTATTTGAATTTAATTTAATTATTCAGAGGAATGTAATAGATAGGTGATATTTTATTTAACAAAAATTTGTGTTTAGATAACTAATGCAATAGATAGGTTATATTCTCATTTAACAAAAGTTTGTATTTTAGATAGGAAATGTAATAGATAGGTTAGATAGGTTATTTTCTTACCTCTCTCTCCTTCTAGATTATAATTAGGCATCCTCGTTGTAATAGTTAGGGCTTTTGCGTGCTATGTGTCTATGTGCTTATGTGTTTTACCCGCTTTCACTAAGATTTTGCATCTAGAATATTATGCTTATGTGCTATGTGTTCCTATGTGCTATTATTTACTTCTATATATTTATTGCTTTAAGTTATGTTTTTATTTATTTATTTATTTACTTGCTTTATTATGATATATGTATATCATCGCCACACTAGTCTAACGCTAGTTGTGGTTCATTTGCATTTCCTCATTAGTCCAATGCTAATAAGGAATTTATAGAAAATGGACTAGTCCAATGCTAGACCCTTAGGCTCCTTAAAGATTAGTTTCATTTGCATGAAATCCATGTCATTTACACACATTTTTTCTATTTTTAGGATCTTTTTCCATTTTACATGTCATTTTCCCTTATATTATCCCTCTTCCCGTAAATATATAATGTATGGTATTTAGATTGTATTTCATATAGAACTTTAGGACCTAGATAGATAATTTGCTTGCTTATGTTAGGAAGAGTCAACCCTTCAAACATGAGAACAGCGAATATGTTTTTGGTAACCTTAGCACGCTATTTATCCCTCTGTAAGAAGGAATATTTTGTCATGAGTTTTCGTTTCCCGTATCCATTATGTTGCATTCCTTTCTTTGATCACTTATATCTACATTTATATTTTATTTTTTACTTTTGCATTTCATTTTTGCATAGTTTGTGACTCCTTGAGGTCTCATTTTGGATTATGCAATTAATGCGTTGATTCTAATTAAACCTCGAAGGGATATTTTGCCCCTTAACGATATCTCTTTTTAGGTTTAGGTTTACATTTATATAGATATATCCAAATGTGATAAAATTTTAGGGTTGCATTAGGAAAATTTTGACTAAATCTCCAACTAGTTTCGGCTAGATTGAAAGGGTTCCTTAGGTGTAAACCTTTGCCTTCCCTTTCTTCAACTGTGACTTCCAAACTCATTTTTCTCTTGTTTTCAAAGATTTGGAGATGTCTAAAAAGAGTTTTATCATTTTTCTTACATTTTCCAAAAAACATTTTCCAAAAAAATCATTCTTGATGTTTTTTACCTTTTATAATAAAATGTTTTCTGGTAACTTGGTACACCAAAACTCAATACCAAGTGGCAACTCTTTTTTTTCCATAAAACCCTTTTCAAACTTTGTTTTTGGCCAAAACTATCGCAATCCTCAAAAGTCTTGGCCTTTTTTTTTTTTCAAAATGCAAAAATCATTTTCTAATAGCCATTTTTTGAAAAACCACTCTTTTCCTCTTATTTATTTTTCTCCCTATTTCAAAACGGGGCGCGACAGATTTTGGCGACTCCACTGGGGATTACTAGTGAGTCCTGTTAGTGTATGCCCTAAAACCAAGATGGTTTAAGGTGTTTTTATATTTACACTTATTTATGTTATATTTATTCATGTGGTATTTTTCTTTATCATCTATACTTGTATTTCCATGTTACTTGTTTAATTGATAAAGTCCTTAGAATATTGATTATGTATTAGAGATTGTAAGGGGTTACAATTATGGGACTCTAATACATAAAGTCATATTCTTAAATATCCCTAGTCATAGTATTAATGAGATTGGACATCATTAATACGGATAGACTAGCACATACTTTGCCTCTACTTATGGTAAGTAGTAGTTGATCTCATTGACTATGGTGTGCGTGACACTTAAGCTGGTATGTGGATGCTTGTTTGAGAACAAGTTCATTGGATTGATCCGCCAAGAGTTTCAACTATAGTGCCAATAGTTGAACTCTTAATGGCAATGGTGTAAGTGATCCTTTGACTTGAGATTACCATAGTATCTTGAGTGTGGATTGCTATACTTTGACTCTATTCCTCGGTGCCTGTAAAAGGGTAGCTCATAGGTTAGAGATTGGGTATAGTTTGAAGCATGGAAAGATAGTGAGTAATCAATATAGGATTCACCACTCCTTAATAGGAGAGTATATCCCTTAATGGCCACTTGTTGGAAATATTAACTCATAAATCTTCTGCAGAAGTGATAGTATAACTTGGAAGTAGTTTCAAGGTTATACATCATGGAGAGTTATATTTCTGGAACAAGAAAATATAAATTAGTCATTTAAAAGTATGCACTATACTTTTAGACTAATTGGGATATAGTGTGGTGAAAGGATATTAATTACACGATAACATTGTCATTGAAGGGTATGGTCTACCATATGACTTTCCTATTCACTTGGGTGGTCATGATGCATTGCTAGACGCCACTCATGATCTATAAGTATGAATTGATTAATTAGTGAATTAATGATAAATTAAAAGTGTTTAATTTATCTAGCTCAATTAATGAGTTATAATTTATACTTATTGCCAACGTGAATGGAACCTAATGGGTCACACACATAAAGAACAAAATCTTTGGGTTAAAATGTAATAAAGATAAGTATGAGATACTTATGGGGTTAATTTATGAGATAAATTAACTTAAAGGACTTATTTATAAATATTCTAAGTCTTGCAGGAAATTTGTTTCCTAAAAGAAATAAAGTAACTAATTAGTTTCCTTATGGAATAGATTTCCTAAAGGAGAAGGATTAGCTTAAAGTAAGTTACCTAAACCTTCTTGGTTTCTAATTAGCCTTATTTCCTAAAAGACTAGAATACTACCTCTATAAATAGGTTTATGCTTTGACTCTTGAATGATTATTACTACACAAAAAGAAAACTAGTGAGAGAAAATAGAAAAAGAATCTGCACGCCTCTCTCTCTCTCTAGGCGTCTCTCTCTCTCTCTCCTAAGGGTTAGGGTTTTCTTCTTCTTGTGTTCTTAATAATTCAAGGGAGCTAGCACTCAAAAGTCAAAGCAAGCAAGCCTACAAGGTTCCCAAAGAAGTTGTTCGTGTGGATATCGTTAGAGGCTCTACGCTTGGAGGGCTTTTCGTGGTAGATCTAACATCTTCTTCGAAGGATCTTTGCCTAGAAGCATAGAAATCTTCTGTGCTTAAGGTAATCTTCATGCAAACCCCCTTGTTAATCATATAGATATGTCAAAGAGATCCATGGTTAAGGTAATAAATTTTTATTTTTCCGCTGCGTTACCTATGCTATTACCTTACAGTGGTATCAGAGCCTTCTTTGATTATATCTATATGTTTTGTGTTTATTTAATTGTCATAAATATGGATGGTTTGTTCTTGACGATATTTGTCTCAAAATTGTTTTAGAAAAATCAAGAGTTTGATTTTTAAGAAAAGTTCTTGATTGTTTAAAAGTGTTTTAAATAATTAAGATAAGTTCTTAAGGTTGTTTTTATGGTTTCTAAATTGTTTTTGATGTGCTAAAAGGGTTTTAACATGTTATGATTCAAAAGAGTTTTGAAAAACGCTTAAGAATTTCAAAGATCGTATTTTCTGGACACAAACCGCGCGAAAACTCGCGCGCGTTTTGACTCGCGGTCAAAATCCCGTAACTTCTGTCCACAAACCGCGGATGAAACCGCGCACGGTTTGTCGCGCGGGTTACAAACCGCGGATGAACCCGCGCACGTTTTGTCGCGCGGGTTGTAGGCAGAATCCTAGCGGGATTTTTCCTAAATTTTTGGAAAAACGCGAATTTTGATAAATTCTCTGTTAAAACACTTTACAATTTTAATTGTTAAGATTTGGAGAGTTAAAATTTGGAAACCTATACCTTCTATAACTATATTTTTGAGACAAATAAATTTCAAGAGCATTAATCTAATTTATTTAGACCATATGATTTATGACTAGAATTAAATAAATCAATTTATTTAATTGTTAAATAGTATGATGGCATGGTGGATGATTATGGACTAGACCAATGTGATTGAATGGTTATTACTTCTTTTATGGTTGGCTTGTATTGGTTTTATAAATAGGGCCTGCGAGTCCTTCCCTCTCTATTTTCTGATGTAATTCTCTTTTCACCTAAACTCCCCTCGAATGTAACTCGAGGTTTCTTGATCAATACTTGTAATGTACAAAGTATAGGTTAGGAATAGGTTTATTTTAAATTGTTTAGACTAGAATTACATATGTAATGTACAAGAAGATGGAGGTGGCACCAAGGAGCAACCAAGGAGGCGCATCAAGGAGTTGAGACGTCCCCTAGGAATTTTTAACCAAATATTTTCTTCAAGGCTCGAAGAAAATATTATTAGTTAAAGTCCATAATCATCCACGTTTATTATGCTTTTATTTTATATGATTGATATATTTTAATTGCATAATATGTTGAGACATTAATATTTAAACTAAAATCCCTCAATATCAAATATTAAGTCATCTATTTAAGTTGCCTTCCATTATTATAACAAAAACGATGAGTTCCTATTAAGGTTGACACGTTGGCCTCCGTCAAGGTCACCTTACTCGGAATATGTTTTTGTTATGAGATATGATCTCTGAATAATGGGTTTGACTTAACAAAAATTACATAACGAGTTTGGCCTCCGTCAATGTTATGATATTTTTGAGGCAAAGTTGGGTAATACATAAGATGTAATTTTCAAAGAGTTGATACCCAACTATCTAGGAGTCACAAGAGTTGTGATTGATAAAAAGTTATCTACCTAATCGAATTTATCTTTGGGGCATTGGCCTCCGTCAAACCCAAAGCTAATTAGATGGGATCCTAGCCCACTAGAAATCTCCAACGGATTTCCGAATCAATATCGAGGGTTATTGATTTGAAGTAAAATAGTGGGAGCAAACCAAATAAATTTACGAATCCACATTTTTGGTTTGCATATATAACATAAAACAAATACTTATTTTCTGTCTTTACTTTTTGTAGAATGTCTAACGTGAATTTGCGACCGATTCTTGACAACAAACTCAATGAAACCAACTTTGAGGATTGGAATATTAATTTGAGAATTGTTCTCAAACATGAAAAAATTGAGTATGTCCTCGATAAACCCATGCCACCTCCTCCACCCGCTACTGCATCACCTGAGGACATAGATGCATATGAGATGCACAAAGCCGACAATGATGCTGCAACATGTATCATGTTAGCTTCTATGACCCCGGCATTGCAAAAGCAACATCTTAAGATGGATGCTCCGTCCATGATTGTGCACTTAAAAGAAATGTTCGATGCACAAGCTAGGACCGAGAGGTATGAGACCTCAAGGGAGCTTTATCAATGCAAGATGGCAGAGGGAACTTCAGTGACTACCCATGTACTGAAGATGATCGGGCTGATTGAAAAGTTAGCTGATCTGGGACACGTCTCTGACAATGAATTAAGTATTGACTTAATTCTTCAGTCCCTCCCTGAGAGCTATTCACAATTCATTCTGCACTTCAACATGCGAAAAGTTGAGTGCACGTTGACTGAATTGATGAACATGCTCAAGACTGCTGAGCCTAATCTTAAGAAGGAGAAGGGCACCGTTATGCTTGTCTCGGGCTCCAAGAAAAAGAAGCCCAATTCTGGGCTTAAGAAGTCCAAGAAGAAGAGAACTAAGCCTAAGGGTGGGGTCAAGAAGGACAAACCCAAGGGCACATGCTTCCATTGCGGACAAGATGGGCATTGGAAGAGGAATTGCAAGGCCTACCTTGACTCTCTGAAGTCAAAGAAGCTTGGTGAAGCTTCAACCTCTGGTATGTTTATGATTGAGATTAATTTATCTACTAACCAAGACTCATGGGTATTAGATACCGGATCTGGATCTCATATTTGTAATAATATGCAGGGTCTTAAAGATAGTAGAACTCTAGCAAAGGGAGAGGTTAAGCTGCGCGTGGGGAATGGAGCAAGAGTTGCTGCATTAGCCGTAGGAACCTATGTACTCTCTTTGCCTACTGGGCTTATTTTAGAATTAAGAAACTGTTATTTTGTTCCCGTACTTACAAAGAACATCATTTCTATCTCATTGTTAGATTTGGATGGATTTACCATCATTCAAAGGAATAAAAGTTGTTCTTTTTCACGTGATGGTATTACTTATGGTACTGGTACATTATTTAATGGTTTATATATTCTAGATGAAGAAAAGTCCATTCTCAACATAAACACCAAGAAACAAAAATTAGATATTGTTAACCAAACATACCTTTGGCATTGTAGACTTGGTCATGTAAATGAGAAACGCATATCCAAGTTACATAAAAATGGATACTTGGACTCATTTGATTATGAATCATTTGGGACATGTGAATCTTGTTTACTTGGCAAGATGACCAAGACACCTTTTACTGGAAAGGGTGAACGTGCCAGTGATCTTCTTGGGCTTATACATACTGATGTTTGTGGCCCAATGTCGATCCATGCTAGAGGTGGTTTCTCCTACTTCATCACTTTCACGGATGACCATTCTAGATATGGTTATGTGTTTCTAATGAAGCACAAATCCGAGGCTTCTGAAAAGTTCAAAGTCTTTAAAGCTGAGGTTGAGAAACAACTTGGCAAGAGTATCAAAACACTTAGATCTGATCGAGGTGGAGAATACTTAAGTCAAGAGTTTCAACAATATCTAGAGGAAAATGGGATTATTCCTCAATGGACTCCTCCATACACGCCACAACTAAATGGTGTGTCTGAAAGGAGAAATCGTACTCTATTAGATATGGTACGTTCTATGATGAGCCATGCATCACTTCCTAGTTCGTTTTGGGGATATGCCTTAGATTCCGCCTCCTATATACTCAACCGTGTTCCATCAAAATCTGTTGATACCACACCTTATGAGTTTTGGTATGGTAAGAAACCAAATCTTAATCATTTAAAGATTTGGGGTTGTTCTGCTTATGTGAAGCGGAACATGTCAGACAAGCTAGAGGCTAAGTCTGACAAATGCTTGTTTGTGGGATATCCTAGAGAGAGTCGTGGATATTACTTCTACAATCCCCTTGAACAAAAGGTGTTTGTTTCAAGACATGCTACTTTTCTAGAAAAATTGTTTATTCTTGAAAGAAGTAGTGGGGGTAAAGTAGAACTTGAAGAAATTCAAGAACCACAAAGTAGTCAACAGTTGGAACAAGAGCTTACGCCACATGTTGATGAGGCGCAGTCGGAAGCTCAAGTTACACAAGAACTTCGTAGATCTAGTAGAACACGTTATGCTCCTGAGAGATATGGATTTCTCATAAGTGAGAGCAATGATGTGTTAGTCATAAATGATGACGATCCTACTAGTTACGAAGAAGCTATGTCTAATGTAGACTCTTTGAAGTGGCGCGAAGCCATGAAATCCGAAATGGATTCCATGTACGAGAACAAGGTATGGACCTTGGTCGAGCCACCTGAAGGGATAAAACCTATAGGGTGCAAGTGGGTCTTTAAAAGAAAGACTGACATGGATGGTAACATTGTTACCTATAAAGCAAGGTTAGTGGCAAAAGGTTATAAACAAAGGCAAGGAATTGACTTTGAAGAAACTTTTTCGCCGGTAGCTATGCTTAAATCCATAAGGATTTTGCTTGCGATAGCTGCTTATTATGACTATGAGATTTGGCAAATGGATGTCAAGACTGCATTCCTTAACGGAAATTTGCAAGAGGATGTGTACATGACACAACCTGAGGGTTTTGACTCCATTGATAGTCATAAGGTATGTAAGCTACAAAAGTCCATTTATGGACTTAAGCAAGCTTCGAGGAGTTGGAACATTCGTTTTGATGAGACAATCAAAGAGTTTGGTTTTCTTAAGAACGAAGACGAGCCTTGTGTATACAAGAAGGTGAGTGGGAGCGCTGTCGTTTTCTTAATACTTTATGTGGATGACATACTATTGATGGGAAACGACATACCTTTATTACAAACTATAAAGGTATGGCTGTCCAAAAGTTTCTCCATGAAAGATCTAGGAGAGGCAACCTATATTCTGGGAATAAGGATCTATAGAGATAGATCCAAGAGGTTGCTTGGTCTCAGTCAATCGACATACATAGACAAGATGCTAAAGAGGTTTAGCATGGAGCAATCGAAGAAGGGGTACTTACCTATGAGACATGGGATTACTCTTTCAAGAGACATGTGTCCTAAAACACCTGTCGAGATTGATAGCATGCAAAAGATTCCTTATGCCTCGGCAATAGGATCCATTATGTATGCTATGCTATGTACGAGACCCGACGTCTCCTATGCTCTAAGTGTTACGAGTAGATTCCAAGCTAACCCTGGTGAGGGTCACTGGGTAGCTGTCAAGAGTATTCTTAAGTACTTGAGAAGAACTAAAGAATTATTCTTGGTTTATGGAGGACACACTTTGGAAGTGTGTGGTTTCACTGATGCGAGTTTTCAGTCTGACAAGGATGATAGTAAGTCGCAGTCTGGATTTATATTCACGTTAAATGGTGGTGCTGTGAGCTGGAAGAGTTCGAAGCAAGAAACTACCGCTGATTCTACAACTGAAGCCGAGTACATTGCTGCTTCTGAAGCTGCAAAAGAGGCTGTTTGGATCAAAAAGTTCGTCACCGAGCTAGGAGTGGTTCCTTCCATTGTTGATCCTATACCTTTGTTTTGTGACAACAATGGTGCCATCGCCCAAGCAAAGGAACCTAGGTCTCATCAACGATCCAAACATGTACTTAGGCGCTACCATCTTATTAGAGAAATAGTTGGTAGGAATGATGTAAAGATAGAAAAGGTTCCCACTGATGACAATATAGCTGATCATCTCACTAAGGCCTTGTCCCAGAAAAAGCATGATACTCATGTAAATGCTTTTGGCCTAAAACAAATGAGTGATTGGTTTTAGTGCAAGTGGGAGTTTGTTAGTGTATGCCCTAAAACCAAGATGGTTTAAGGTGTTTTTATATTTACACTTATTTATGTTATATTTATTCATGTGGTATTTTTCTTTATCATCTATACTTGTATTTCCATGTTACTTGTTTAATTGATAAAGTCCTTAGAATATTGATTATGTATTAGAGATTGTAAGGGGTTACAATTATGGGACTCTAATACATAAAGTCATATTCTTAAATATCCCTAGTCATAGTATTAATGAGATTGGACATCATTAATACGGATAGACTAGCACATACTTTGCCTCTACTTATGGTAAGTAGTAGTTGATCTCATTGACTATGGTGTGCGTGACACTTAAGCTGGTATGTGGATGCTTGTTTGAGAACAAGTTCATTGGATTGATCCGCCAAGAGTTTCAACTATAGTGCCAATAGTTGAACTCTTAATGGCAATGGTGTAAGTGATCCTTTGACTTGAGATTACCATAGTATCTTGAGTGTGGATTGCTATACTTTGACTCTATTCCTCGGTGCCTGTAAAAGGGTAGCTCATAGGTTAGAGATTGGGTATAGTTTGAAGCATGGAAAGATAGTGAGTAATCAATATAGGATTCACCACTCCTTAATAGGAGAGTATATCCCTTAATGGCCACTTGTTGGAAATATTAACTCATAAATCTTCTGCAGAAGTGATAGTATAACTTGGAAGTAGTTTCAAGGTTATACATCATGGAGAGTTATATTTCTGGAACAAGAAAATATAAATTAGTCATTTAAAAGTATGCACTATACTTTTAGACTAATTGGGATATAGTGTGGTGAAAGGATATTAATTACACGATAACATTGTCATTGAAGGGTATGGTCTACCATATGACTTTCCTATTCACTTGGGTGGTCATGATGCATTGCTAGACGCCACTCATGATCTATAAGTATGAATTGATTAATTAGTGAATTAATGATAAATTAAAAGTGTTTAATTTATCTAGCTCAATTAATGAGTTATAATTTATACTTATTGCCAACGTGAATGGAACCTAATGGGTCACACACATAAAGAACAAAATCTTTGGGTTAAAATGTAATAAAGATAAGTATGAGATACTTATGGGGTTAATTTATGAGATAAATTAACTTAAAGGACTTATTTATAAATATTCTAAGTCTTGCAGGAAATTTGTTTCCTAAAAGAAATAAAGTAACTAATTAGTTTCCTTATGGAATAGATTTCCTAAAGGAGAAGGATTAGCTTAAAGTAAGTTACCTAAACCTTCTTGGTTTCTAATTAGCCTTATTTCCTAAAAGACTAGAATACTACCTCTATAAATAGGTTTATGCTTTGACTCTTGAATGATTATTACTACACAAAAAGAAAACTAGTGAGAGAAAATAGAAAAAGAATCTGTACGCCTCTTCTCTCTCTCTAGGCGTCTCTCTCTCTCTCTCCTAAGGGTTAGGGTTTTCTTCTTCTTGTGTTCTTAATAATTCAAGGGAGCTAGCACTCAAAAGTCAAAGCAAGCAAGCCTACAAGGTTCCCAAAGAAGTTGTTCGTGTGGATATCGTTAGAGGCTCTACGCTTGGAGGGCTTTTCGTGGTAGATCTAACATCTTCTTCGAAGGATCTTTGCCTAGAAGCATAGAAATCTTCTGTGCTTAAGGTAATCTTCATGCAAACCCCCTTGTTAATCATATAGATATGTCAAAGAGATCCATGGTTAAGGTAATAAATTTTTATTTTTCCGCTGCGTTACCTATGCTATTACCTTACAAGTCCGAGCACTAGGATTGGTCATTTTTTTTCTCTTTTAACCCTTCTATTCTATTGCATTTGGATGTTAGGATTGCATTTTTCTTTTTAGGCTTTTTAGGTTTTTTCTTTGCACTTCACACACCTTCGTCTCTCGCTTCTGTGTATGATATATGGTATATTTATTTGTTTGTGATGTATGTTTGTATTGCACTTGTATTTGGGAAAGGGGTCAGTTACCCCTAGGGCCTTTCACGTGTTAACATTATTATTCCCTCCTCTCACAAGAGCACTTCATACGTGCATGCGCCATTTTTACCCTTTTTTCTCTTTTTGGTGGCTGTTACCCTCACATCCTGATTAGGATTAGGATTGATCTACTTAGACATGTGATCGTGGCGCGACATGCACGTAACAATGTCTAGGAGATCACCCGAATTCTCGACTTAAGTCCATAAGTCAAGAGATTCAGGGACTTTAAAATCGATATGCTTGGACATGTGGCCATAGCCCAACGTGCGCATAGCAGTGTCCAGGGGATCACTCAAACCACCGACCTAGGATCCTGGGCATTGACGGACTTGCTACTTTTGGATCCTTCAGCCTTTATCGAGTCTGTCGCGTCCGAAATCGTAAAAGTAAACAATGTGCTAAGTGGGGTCGCTGCCTGTCGCGTCCCGAAAAGACGGTCCAGTCCGAGACCTTTTTTAACAAAGCAAGTTTTGGGAAAAACCGTGCACGTGTGTGAAAAATTAAATTTCAGTAAAAAAGTGTATTTTAAGAAAAATGATATTTTAAAAGAAAACAATGCCGGGACTAAAAATGCGACAGGTTTGGCCAAATAATTTTTTGAAAAAGGGTTTTTATTTTTAGAAAACGGAGTCGCCACTTGGTACTGAGTTAGGGTGTACCAAGTCACCCGAAAAATCGTTTAACAAAAAAAAAATAAAAATTTTAGAAAAATCATTTAAAAACCCTTTTCCGACTCCGGTCTACGAAAAACGAGAGAAAACAAGGTCCGGGAGTCACATTTGAAGAAAGGGAAGGCAAAGGTTTGCGCCTAAGGCACCCTTTCAACCTAGCTGAGGCTAGTTGTGAGGTTTAATCAAAATTTTCTAAATTAACCCCAGATTCTATCGCGTTTTGGATGTGTCTACATGAATGCAAATCTTAAGTCTAAATGTGAATATCGGGAGGGTCGAAATGTTCCGTCGAGGCTTAGTCGGAATTATCGCATTAATTGCGAAATCTGAGTCGAGACCTTGAGGGAGTCACGAGTATGAATGCAAAATGAAATGCCAAAAGGAAAAAAAAATAATAATATATAGTAAGTGATCGAAGAAAGTGGGAATGCAACATAATGGGTACGGGAGACTAATAACTCGTGACTGAATGTTTCTACTCACGGAGGGGGGAACGGCCTGTACGCCACTGCTTCCCACGTGAGTAGGCGACTATTTCTAGTCGAGTCACACAAATCTCCTAAAGTCTAAGTGAAATGCAACCTAGATGTCATGCATTTTAACCAATGTGTCAAAATAATAATAAAAATAATAATAATAATAATAATAGTAATAATAAAATGATTCCGAATGGAAAGAAAATTAAGAGTGTGTGAAATGAGATGAGAAATGCACACGAATGTACCTAACGCTAAAATGTCCTAAGGGTCTAGCGTTGGACTAGCCCATTCTAAAAAGTCTCACTAGCGTTGGACTAGCGAGAAAAAGAAATGAAGCCACAACTAGCGTTGGACTAGTGTGGTGACGGAATATCATAAAACATGAATTTAACATTAAAGCATAAATTAAAAGCAAATTAAACATATCAAAACATATAAGATCACATAGGAGCACATAACATATAAGCATAATATTCTAGATGCGAAAATCCTAAGGAAAGCGGTAAAAGAAATAAACACATAAGCACGCAAAAGCAAATAAACCCTAACTATTACATCGGGGGGTTTAATTTACAATTTAAAAGGGGAAAATTAAAATGCCCTATCTATTACATTTTCTATCTAATTACACAATTCTTGCTAAAATATGAGAAAAATAATCTAACTATTACATTGACTAGCTAAATACAAAATATTACATTTTTTGTCAAAACAATAATATTTAAAATTAAATAACACAAAACAAAATAAATAAATACGCGAAAAGTGCAGAAAACAAGAAACACATAAAAAAATTGCATAAAATATCAAATTAGAGCACGTTGGAGCACATAAAGAAGCAATTAAAAGGTGACAAAAATACCTTTTTGAAGACCCGGTACAAAAGCTTAAAAATGAACACAAGAGTCAAGGTATCTCAATATAAATGAGCAAAATATATACATGAGTATTGACAAATTCGACTAAAACATGAAGCCCAGGAACCAAAGGAACTAAAAAATAAAGTTTTATAAAGCTTAAGATGTAAAATTAAAAGTTGCCAATCAATCGAAGGGTCATGATGCAAAATAAAGCAAATAGAGGGACAAAGTCACGAATTCAAGCAAACTTGGGGCAGATTATAAATTAAAGGACTTAATTGAAATGTAGTCAAATTCAAAGGGTCAAATCATAATAAATAGGGACTTAATTGCATAAAACATAATTATTTGGGGGAATAATAATATTGATAAAATAAAATTAAAATAAAATAAAACTGAAATAGAAATAATTACATCAATTAAAACATAACAAGACAGTGAAACCACTAAACTAATTCAATTAATCAAGTTAGTTAAGTTGATTGAATAGATTGACAAAACTAAGTCTAAATTAAAATAAAATAAAATAAAAAATCACAAACAAATGAAATAAATAAATAAAATAAAAGAAAAAAACAATTAAAGTTAAAACTAAACTATCGTTGCAAAATCAAATGCCAAATTTCTCTCAATACCCAAATCCTATTAACTGGGTCTTGTCCTTCTCACCCGAAATATCCTACTTTCAGATTTTGATTTCTCTGTACACCTTCGTTCCTTTCTTTCTTTTTGATTTCTCTCCATTTAATTTCTCTGTTTTTCTCTCTTCAATTGGCTTCTGTCCATCTCTCTCTCTCTCCCTCTTTCTTCTTCTTTTTTTCTTCTTTTTCTTCTCCCTCGCTGATTCTCATTTCACTTTCTTTCTTTCCCTCTCGCTCACCGGTTCTCTCTTCTCTCTGGTTCTCTCTTGTCTTTGTTCTCTCTCAATCTCTTGCTTCTTCCCCTTTTCTCCGATTTGGTCTCCCATCTACTTCACTCTTTCGGTTTTCTTCTCTCAATCTATCTGTCTCTCGTCCCTTTTACTGTCTCAATTTCTCTTCTCCCTTGTTTCTTCCTTTTCTATTTCTTTCGTTCTCTATGTTAATCTCTCATTTCATTTTTTTTTGTTTTTTTGTTCTCTTTGCAGGAGCTTTGGGTGGTGACGGTTGAAGGTATGTGGCGACAATGGTGCGAATTTGTCACAGGCAGCGGAAATGGTGGTTTGGGGCTGGATAGGGCAACTGAATTGTTTTTTTGCAGGTTTTGTGCGATGGCAGTGGTGTGAATTTGTCACAGGCTGTGAAGATGGTGGTTTGGGGTTGGACAAGGCAATTGAATTGTTTTTCTGCAGGTTTTGTTTGCTGAGACAGGGGATAGATTGGCAGAAGAACGTGTATGTGTGTGTAAATGAGCCCGTGTTTGTGTGTGCTGGAATCTCTGTGTGTGTGTGTGTGTATAGTGTGTGTGTCTGCGTATGTGTGAGTGTTATTTGTGTGTGGGACGAAGGAATTGGTGGTAATTTGTTGGCAATTTGTGTAACACCCTAGAAATTCATGCCAAAACCCTTCATTTTGTATTATGTTCATTAGGAAAAAAAAAATGATGGCCGAAATTGTGGAAAAAAAAAATGATGATGAGCATGTAGTACTTAGTGCCTTAAGAGTTGTACTTAGGAAATCTTGCAAGATTAATTATGGGATAACTAATGAAAATCACTTCTAATTACCTAGTGCCAAATGGAGTCTTCCATGGTTAAAAAGTCAAGACTTACTTTGGTTTTGTCTTGTTTTAATTGGTCCAAATTTTTCCCAATTCTTTTCCATTTCTTTTCTTCTTTACTTACCAATTTTTCTCTTCTTTTTTTCTTCTTGCTGGCCGGCTGCTTCTTCTCTCTTTTCTCTCCATTTTCTTTCAATTTTCTTGGATCTTTTACTTCCATTTACTCATATTTCAACCATAGAAATTGAGTGAAACTTCCTCCTAAGCAACTATCTTGTCTATCTAGAGGTATTCCCTTGAATTTTCTCTTCTAATTTCATGTGAAAGATTATAATTTTAGCTTTTAAGTTATGTTTTTATGGGTTGAGTATGATTTATTTTGGCCATGAAATATGAAGTTTTATTCCATGAATATGAGGTTTATGTACTTTTATGACTTGTAGATAGTGATTTAGACTTGAAATGACATGATTTAAGTTTGATTTGGTTGAAGATTTAAGCTTGAACTTAAGAACACTTAAAACAGTCATGCTGGACCAGTTTTAGTAAAACTTTCATAACTTGGTGTAGATAACTTGGATTTGAATGATTCTTGTTGTTTTAGAAACTAGATTCATAGGGCTTTAAAACGGTATAAAGCTTGCCCAGTGGTTCATTGTGTATTAATCGCAGAAAGCTTGCAAAGTTGGCTGAAAATTCGGTTCTGCGTAAACAGTTTTGATGAAGAGCCAACTTGGGGGCTGATTTTGAACCTGTTCTAGTTGGAATTTTAAGTGATGATCTTCACAAAAGTTGTAGCCTTATAAACGTACTTTCAAACCATGTAACCACAATTCTCTGTCTCTTGGTAGATTGACCCCAGAAATAGCATGAACTTGGCCGAAAACCAACCCTGTGCAGATTTGGGTTGATGAAACACTAGGTTGTGGACCAATTTTGGAATGATTTTTGTTAGATTTTGACATAATGCTCTTCATGAAAGTTTTAGCCCTTAGAATATAGTTTCTATCCATAAAATCACTTTTCTCATACGACATATCAATTGGAAGTTATGTTCTATTGAATATCCCTAGTTCGTAAACTTGAAATAGCATGATTTAGGCTTGATAGGGTTAAAGAACTTGGACTAGTTTATGTGTTTTTGTGATGAATTGGAGTGAAATTGAAGTGAGTTTGATGTGAAATTTGGTAGAACTATGTGAGATTGGGCTGGTTTGGTTGTTTTCTTTGCAGGGAAAATTTTTGGTTTGGTCCGATTATAGAGGAAATGCTGCCGAAATTTGGGTAAAACCTAGGAAATAAAAATAATTAGGCTATGATTTAAGGCTTTATAAGCTGTAATTTAGTGATTTAAGTGTACAGAAATTTTCGTAGATTAGCTATTAGTGAATTAAATCTTTCCGAGCAAAACCCTAGAAAGTTGGAAAACCCTAATTTCGAAAACCCTAAACCCTAGGGTAAAACCCTAAGCTCCAAAACCCTAGAAATTAAACCCTAGAAAGACTTGGGGTATTTCTTGAATTTCCTTATGAAATTTCTTAGATTTTAGTCAGGATTTTTATACGATTATTTCTCGTGAATTTCAGGATCCGAAAGTGAGTCACAGCCTTATCGTGAAATCTTTTCTTAGGCATCAGGTGAGTGTTGTTATGTGTGTGTGATGCATGAAATGCCATGTACTACTTGACATCATTATTTTGATGCATAAAATGAGATGTTATACTTGACATAATTAACTAATGAAATGTGTTATTTGAGGAAAGATGTGTACTTTATCGCATCTATTCCATAATGTGTTACATGCTTTCACTATCTAATGTGTTAATTGTGCTTGTGACTTTCATGGTCAATTTTGCTATTTTCCCATGGTTAATCAGACTGGGAGCGTATGGGAGAGATATAAGGTGTTGGGCGGTATTCGGTGTGTGTTACTTGTATATCTGAGTAAAGTCCTGAAAAAGGCTAACTCATGATTGAATTGTATTCTTGATCTTGGACTTCCGAGGCTAACTGTAAGGTAATAAGGGGAGTAACGCAGCGGAATATTTAAAAATTTATTACCTTAGCCATGGATCTCTTTGATGTAATCTATACGATTAAAGGGTGTTTAGCACAAATACCTCAAGCATAGAAGGTTTCTATGCTTCAAAGGGCAAGATCCTATTCGATGAAGGTGTTGATCTACCATGAAAAGCCCTCCAAGTGTCGAGCCTCCAACGGTATCCACACGAACACGATCTTTAGGAACCTTTGGGCTTGCTTGCCTTGCCTTTCGAGTGCTAGCTCCCTTGAATAATTCATGAAGAACACAAGAAGAAGAAAGAAGTTGAAACCCTAACAATTAGGGATGGAGGTGTGGCGTTTTTCTTGGAGAGAAAAACGCCACCAAGCTCTCAATTTTTCTCTCTCTAAATTTTGTGTTATGTTTCATCAATCTTCCAAGAGTCAAGGCATGGACTTATTTATAGATGTAGTATCCTAGTCTTTAAGGAAACAAGAGCAATTGGAAACCAAGAAGGTTTAGGAAGCTTACCTTAAGCTAATCCTATTCCTTTAGGAAACCAATTCCAAAAGGAAACCAAATAGCTTCTTAATTCCTTTTAGGAAACTAATTTCCATCAAGACTTAGAATATTTATAATTAAGTCCTTTAAGTTAATTTATCGCATAAATTAACCCCATAAGTATCTTATACTTATCTTAATAACAATTTAACCCAAAGACCATGTTCTTATTGTGTGTGACCCATTAGGTTCCATTCACGTTGGTAATAAGTACAAATTATAACTCTTTAATTAATTAATTAAGAGCCAGATAAATTAACACTTTAATTTATCATTAATTCCCTAATTAAATTAATTTGCACTTATAGATCATGAGTGGCGTCTAGCAATGCATCATGACCACCCAAGTGAATAGGAAAGTCATATGGTAGACTACACCTATCAATGACAATGTTACCGTGTAATTAATATCCTTTCACCTACACTATATCCCAATTAGTCTAAGAGTGTAGTGCGCACTCTTTAAATGACTAGTTAATGATTTCTTGTTCCCGAAATACAACTTTCATAAAAGTATAACCTTGAAACTCTTTCAAGTCATACTTTCACTTTTGCGCAAAAGATTCTTTAAGTCATATTTCAACAAGTGGCCAATCCGGGATATACTCTCCTATAATAAGGAGTGGTGAATCCTATATCGATTACTCACTATCCTTCCATGCTTCATACTATACCCAATCTCTACCGTATGGGCTACTCTTTTACGAGCACCGAGCAATAGAGTCAAAGCATAGTAATTCCACACTCAAGATACCATGGTAATCTCAAGTCTAAGGATCACTTACACCATTGCCATTAAGAGTATAATTCATTAGCACTATGAATAGTAACTCTTGGCGGATCAATCCAATGAACTTGTTCTCTAACAAGCATCCACATACCAGCTTAGGTGTCACACGCCATAGTTGACGAGATCAACTACTACTTACCATAAGTAGAGGCAAAGTATGTGCTAGTCTTCCCATATTAATGATGTCCAATCTCATTAATACTAGGACTAGGGATGTTTAAGAATATAACTTAATGTGTAATAAGAGTCTCATCATTGTAACTCTTACAATCTCTTATACACAGTTAATATTCTTTGGACTTTATCAAATAAACAAGTAATATTAATAACAAGTATTAAATGACAAAGAAAATGCCACATATATAAGTATAACACGAAATCAGCGTAATAAAAAATCCCAAAAACTAACTTGGTTTTAGGGCATACACTAACACTAACTTCACCGTTACCCCTCGGATAGTCAACCGGGAGCGTTTGGGGTGATATAAGGTGCGGGGGTTATAGGTGCGTGATATTCTTTCCTATATGAGTTTCATTCCTCTAAGAGGGTAACTCTGGATTGAATTTTTTACAAGTATTTCGGACCTGAGATTTTACCTCGGTCTCGATATCCTTGTTATCTTGATCGTGATTGATACTCCTGCGGTTGAACTTGTTCCCGTAGGGAGCCCGTATCCTCCATTGACTATTTGTTAATTAATTTTTTTTATTTTTCACAAATTGTTTATTTACTCGTTAAATATTTTATCGAACAAAAATCACATATCACTGATATGGTTGCATGACTTGAGCACTCACTGGGCTATTATAGCTCATCCCATGTATTTGTTTTCTTTAACCAGGTTTCCAAAACTATCAAAGCTGGAGGAGCTGATTTTGAACCTTGTACATTTTTTGTTTCGGTATTTTGATAGCTTAAATGTGTTAGTTTTATTGTAAATATTATTTACATTTTTGGGATGTAAAACTCTTGTAGTATTTATATTTCAAGTAAATATTATGAATGTATTTATTTATGAGTGCATTTTTATTTTGAGTTAAGTACGCTTGGATGCCTAAGTGAGAGCGTGTTTGAGTCCTGGCGAGAGCTAGGCAAGCAGCCCGCTAAGCCCTTTGGCGTGCCTTTGGGTAAGGTGGGGCTGTTACAATTTGTCTCGATTGTGCAGTGGTTCTAGGGGTTGAATTATGTTGTTGAATGATAGCTCTAGAAGCATGGATGGAGCAGTTTTGGCGTTAGTTGGGATGGGGCTTTTCTGTTGGGGGTCTGATGATGATTTCAGTGGAATCTGGTGGTCTGGTGGACTCCAGGGGTGGTATTCAGGGATATTGGTTGCTGGTGATGTGGAGCTTGGACTAGATTATTTGCTGGTAGTAGTGGGTTGATTCGGTGATCCCAGGTGATTGCAATTGAGTGGAAGTGGTTAAGGGAATTGGGGCTGGTTGTTACTTGGTCATGGTTGCAGACGATTAAGGCATGGTCTGGGTATTGGGATTTATCGTCTGGAATGATGGAGGGAAACGGCAGCTGAGGGAGCAGGTCGTTGAAGGGTAGTGGGGTGGTGGTGAGGTGGAGGAAATCAGGGGTTTGTGATGGTGGAAGAGAAAATTGACGGTGGTTAAAGGGTGGGCTGATTGTTTGGCAAATCATAGGTGAAGAAGATAAATCGAGAGGAGAAAATATGAACCCAGAAATATGAACATAAACCCAGAAATACAAAAGGCAAAATCTAAAGAAAACTCAACTAAAACCTTACCAAATAAAGATATTTAATTAAATCCACATAAAAATAGAAAGAAAATAAATTAGAACAAAGGGAAAACAACTAAGAACTTACCTTTTTAGGACTGATGATGAGCAACAGATGATCTTCCAAGGAGGTGATGAACAGTAGTTTGTAAATGATGATGAACAGTAGTTATTTTCTTGAACAGTTGTTGTGTGTGTTGTTTAGGTGTGAAGTGTGTGTGTTTTGATCTAAAAACTCACAAAAGAAGAAGTGTTTTAGGGTTTTTCTTTTTCTTCTTCATTTTTTAATCCTTAAGTGAGGTATTTATACTGCATAAGTCTTAACCTCCAAGAAATGGTTAAAAGACCAAAATACCCTGACTACAAATTACAACTTTATCCTTTAAAAATCTATTCTTTCACAATAATAAAAAATTAAGAAAAATGTAAATAATAAATTCATTAACGTTAATTCACTCAAAAAAAAATTTAGAAACTTAGAAACATGCTTAAAATCTAAAAACGAATTTTGGGACCAAAAATTGGTGAAAAATGAGTTTGGGATGTGAAATGACAATTTTGCCCTTGGATGACAAAAATTCACAGAAAATAGATATTGTCCTCAGAAAATTATCAAAAATTACAAATAAGGTTAAAACACTAGGAAATACAGTTTTGACTCAAAATTTGATGAAAAATGAATTTAATTTGTAAAATGACGCTTTTGCCCTTGGGCAATGAAAATTCACAAAAAAATAATTATTGTCCTCAGAAAATTATCAAAAATTACAAATAAGCTTAAAACACTAGAAAATGCATTTTTGACTCAAAATTGATGAAAAATGAATTTAATTTGTAAAATGACGATTTTGCCCTCAGACCATGAAAATTCACAGAAAAATGATTACTGTTTTCAGAAAATTATCAAAAATTACAAGTAAGCTTAAAACACTGGAAAATGCCTTTTCGACTCAAAATTTGATAATAATGAATTTAATTTGTAAAATGACGATTTTGCCCTTGGGCAATAAAAATTCACAGAAAAATAGTAATCGTCTCTGAAAAAATCAAAAAAAATTCAAAAAAATGCTTAAAGAATTAGAAAAATGAATTTGGAACTAAAAATGAGCTAAAATGGTATTCGTGGGGCGAAATTATCATTTTGCCCTCGTGATAGTAAAAATATAAAGAATACTAATTAAGTCCAGAAAAATTATAAAAAATTAACAAATTCACATTATAGTAAAAATATGAATTTAAAGCCCCCAAAAACTGATAGAAAAATATTTACAGATAAAATTACTATTTTGCCCCCTACATTATTGAAAATTAAAAATTAAAAATTAAAATTTATCTCAAAAAGTGCAAACATGCCCCCAGTGTTTGAAAATAAATGGTGTGTCAAAATTTGGTGTCTACAGTTTGCTCCTCTTTGTTGGGAATCTCGCAGAGATTTCAGACAAAGATGTAGACAACACCAAATTTTGACTCACCTAAAATGTAAACTAAAACATCTAACATGCATAGTAGCTATATGCAAAATCAATGAACAAATGAATATACAAAAACATGCGACCGAGCTCTCAAAGAGCTGCCTACGTATACCGGTGAAGGGAATCAGGTCGAACGTAGTTCGGATGCAAGTGAACTATGGATGCAAAATACAATTGCAAACGGTAACATAAGAGTTCAGATGTGTGATCAAAAGAAAGAAATGCAATATTTGAATTGCTAAGCAAAGATAATATAAATTGGTACAAGACTGCAAGACAAAGCAAAGTGCTTAAACTAAAAGACAAAAGAATGAGTTCAGGTTGCTAAACGAAATAAATACTAGTAACTTAAATGCAAATGTCTGGGCTACCAGACTTGAAAATGTAAAAAGATATATGCCCACCAAGCTGCTGGACGGATACATGACCTTGGGCTGCCAAAGTTTATGAATGCAAAGTTTGGGCTGCCAACTTTGAAAAATAAATAAATGATCCTGAGCTGCCAGGAATCATAAAACGTAATGCGAGATTTGAGCCTACAGCAAACAGAAAATGAAAATCGGTACCCAATGCAAAGGTTGAGCCAACCGAGAATTGGAAATAAAGACAGTACCCAATGCTAACGATTGAGCCCACCGCAAACTAAAAATGAAAATGGGTACCCAATGCAAAGATTGAGCCTACCAAGAACTGGAAATAAAGACGGTACCCAATGCTAACGATTGAGCCTACCGCAACTAAAAATGAAACATCGGTACCCAATGCAAAGATTGAGCCTACCAAGAACCGGAAATAAAGACGGTACCCAATGCTAATGATTGAGCCTACCGCAACTAAAAATGAAATATCGGTACCCAATACAAAGATTGAGCCTACCGAGAACTGGAAATAAAGACGAGAATTGAAAATAAAGACGGTACCCAATGCTAACGATTGAGCCTACCGCAACTAAAAATGAAACATCGGTACCCAATGCAAAGATTGAGCCTATCGAGAACTGGAAATAAAGACGGTACCCAATGCTGACGATTGAGCCTACCGCAACTAAAAATGAAAATCGGTACCCAATGCAAAGATTGAGCCAACCGAGAACTGGAAATAAAGACAGTACCCAATGCTGACGATTGAGCCTACCGCAAACTGAAAATGAAAATCGGTACCCAATGCAAAGATTGAGCCTAGCGAGAACTGGAAATAAAGACGGTACCCAATTCTGACGATTGAGCCTACCGCAAACTGAAAATGAAAATCGGTACACAATGCAAAGATTGAGCCTACCGAGAATTGGAAATAAAGACGGTACCCAATACTGATGATTAAGCCTACCGCAACTAAAAATGAAACATCGGTACCCAATGCAAAGATTGAGCCTACGAGAACTGGAAATAAAGATGGTACCCAATGCTGACGATTGAGCCTACCGCAAACTGAAAATGAAAATCGATACCCAATGTAAAGATTGAGCCTACCAAGAACTGGAAATAAAGACGATACCCAATGCTGACGATTGAGCCTACCGCAAACTGAGGATGAAAATCGGTACCCAATGCAAAGATTGAGCCTACCGAGAATTGGAAATAAAGATGGTACCCAATGCTGACGATTGAGCCTACCGCAACTAAAAATGAAAATCGGTACCCAATGCAAAGATTGAGCCTACTGAGAACTGGAAATAAAGATGGTACCCAATGCTGACGATTGAGCCTACCGCAACTAAAAATGAAACGTCGGTACCCAATGCAAAGATTGAGCCTACCGAGAACTGGAAATAAAGACAGTACCCAATGTTAACGATTGAGCCTACCGCAAACTAAAAATGAAAATGGGTACCCAATGCAAAGATTGAGCCTACCAAGAACTGGAAATAAAGACGGTACCCAATGCTGACGATTGAGCCTACCGCAACTAAAAATGAAACATCGGTACCCAATGCAAAGATTGAGCCTACCAAGAACCGGAAATAAAGACGGTACCCAATGCAAATGATTGAGCCTACCGCAACTAAAAATGAAATATCGGTACCCAATACAAAGATTGAGCCTACCGAGAACTGGAAATAAAGACGAGAACTGAAAATAAAGACGGTACCCAATGCTAACGATTGAGCCTACCGCAACTAAAAATGAAACATCGGTACCCAATGCAAAAATTGAGCCTATCGAGAACTGGAAATAAAGACGGTGCCCAATGCTGACGATTGAGCCTACCGCAACAAAAAATGAAAATCGGTACCCAATGCAAAGATTGAGCCAACCGAGAACTGGAAATAAAGACAGTACCCAATGCTGACGATTGAGCCTACCGCAAACTGAAAATGAAAATCGGTACCCAATGCAAAGATTGAGCCTAGCGAGAACTGGAAATAAAGACGGTACCCAATTCTGACGATTGAGCCTACCGCAAACTGAAAATGAAAATCGGTACACAATGCAAAGATTGAGCCTACCGAGAATTGGAAATAAAGACGGTACCCAATACTGATGATTAAGCCTACCGCAACTAAAAATGAAACATCGGTACCCAATGCAAAGATTGAGCCTACCAAGAACTGGAAATAAAGATGGTACCCAATGCTGACGATTGAGCCTACTGCAAACTGAAAATGAAAATCGATACCCAATGTAAAGATTGAGCCTACCGAGAACTGGAAATAAAGACAGTACCCAATGTTAACGATTGAGCCTACCGCAACTAAAAATGAAACATCGGTACCCAATGCAAAGATTGAGCCTACCGAGAACTGGAAATAAAGACGGTAACGTGCGAACACAGTACGAACTACTAAACACATTAAAACACCGTGCAGTATGCTGGACAAATGAAAGACAATTACTAAATAAACGCAAATTTAGAAAAGTAAAACATGCTAATGGGATACAGATTGAGAAACAAATGCATAATATATAAAAATGAAAATGCAGAGATTAAAAAAAAAATTTAAAACCCAACGGACGAGCTGGGGCTTAAACAGAAAAGTAAACCCAACGAACGAGCTGGGACTTAAGCAGAAAAGTAAACCCAATGGACGAGTTGGGGCCTAACGGACGAGTTGGGACTTAAGCATAAAAGTAAATCCAACGGACGAGCTGGGGCCCAACGGACGAGCTGGGACTTAAGTAGAAAAGTAAACCCAACGGACGAGCTGGGGCCCAACGGACGAGCTGGGACTAAAGTAGAAAAGTAAACCCAACGGACGAGCTGGGGCCCAACGGACAAGCTGGGACTTAAGCAGAAAAGTAAACCCAACGGACGAGTTGGGGCCAAATGGACGAGTTGGGACTTAAGTAGACAAGTAAACCCAACGGACGAGCTGAGGCCCAACGGACGAGCTGAGACTTGAGTAGAAAAGTAAACCCAACGGACGAGTTGGGGCCCAACAGACGAGTTGGGACTTAAGCAGAAAAGTAAACCTAACGGACGAGTTGGGGCCCAACGGACGAGCTGGGACTTAAGTAGAAAAGTAAACGCAATGGAAGAGCTGGGGCCCAACGGACGAGCTGGGACTTAAGCAGAAAAGTAAACCCAACGGACGAGTTGGGGCCCAACGGACGAGTTGGGACTTAAGTAGAAAAGTAAACCCAACGGACGAGCTGGGACTTAAGCGAAAAAAAGTAAACCCAACGGACGAGCTGAGGCCCAACGGACGAGTTGGGACTTAAGCAAAAAAAAAAAGTAAACCCAACGGACGAGCTGGGGCCCAACGGCCAGGATGGGACTTAAACATAAAAGTAAACCCAACGGACGAGCTGGGGCTCAACGGACGAGTTAGGACTTAAGCAGAAAAGTAAAATATGCGTAATGTTGGACAAAATCTAAATTACATGCAATATGCTAAACAAATAATGAACAAATGTCAGTTTGAAAAAGTAAAACAAGATGATGTAGCACGGGTTGCTAGACAAAATGCATGAATGCATGTTCCTAAACAGGTGAACAAAATGTATCAGACTAAAAAAACAAAATGAGATCCAAACTGCTAGAAAAATACATTAAGAAATTTGAGACATATGAAAACTAGAAACAATTGTCAAATATTACGTCCAAATCATCCTAAATCAAAATTTTCAATTTTTTTTTTCCCTAGTGTATGGCATCAAACTGATCCAAAACCGCTCTTTTGAGATTTGGTATTAAAATCCATTTAAATTCATCCCTTGCAAAAAGCTCGTCCCAGTACAAATGAATCTCAAAATCAAATTTTTGCCAAAAAATTTGCCCCAGTGTCAATTTTTGAAATCGATTTTTGAAATAAATTGCACTCTTAATCAAATCATCATTATCTTAAAAAAAAATTGCCCCAATTTTCATTCTTGATGAAGGCCTCAATTGATGACGATATGATTGCACCTGCAAAAAAGGGAAGCAACTACACTTGCAAAAGTGATGCCACCATCTAGCTGTCCCTTGACTTGACTAGCGCATATAAACATTGAGTATTGCCCTTTGGAGCCTCCGATCAATATCTTGCTTTACTCTCTCCAAGTTTTTCAATTCAGTGAATTCTTATTCACGACCCAAATCCAAATCTCTTAAAATAGTTTTTCAATTTGTGCATGCCTCTGACTTCTAATAAACTTAGGATTGCCTTCGCTTTTATTCAAATTTGAACAAAGCAGATGCCAAAATTTTCAAAACATGAATTGGTCAGAAAATGTTTCACATGCAGTAAATGTAAAAGAAATTATGTACAGTAAACAACACGCAAAGACTAAATGAAATACAATTAAATGAAACATTTTTCAAAAAGAGTTAATTTTGGAATAACGGCTTAAAAGATGCTTTTTGATCTTTGGATGTCATTCTCATTTGAATTCTGACATCGCCACAACTGATCAATGCATACGAAAAACCTCAATCAACTGTTGTCATCAACTTCCCAATGACTTCCATGTCGGCATACTGGTTTTCTCATCTGTGAGCCTTCATCTTGTCACATTCTCTTAACCGTAGGGTTCTTCCGGATTATTGACTTCAGGGGAAGAAATGAAATGAGCAACGGTGCCCAAAATTGAGATGATCTTTCCATTCTTCATTTAAAACAAACTAGTGCTCAAAAAATATTTGGCATCAGTAAGACAATCATACCTTGTTGATTTGGGATAGATATATTAACATCATCTGCCAATGTACTAGCATGCATCATTTTGATACTTGTCAATTCCCCCACACTTGAATCATACATGTCCTCAAATTGTTTGAAGAATGTGAGATCAATTAATGGTTCAAGCATTGAAATCACACATGTGCATTCTAAAATGTATTTCCTCAAGACCAAATAAATGACCATTATGCAATTTATTATCTTGCCTTTAATACTCATAATATCAGGCAAAGGAGAAAGAATTATATCACAATTAAGCAAATTCAATTAAATTTCTTTGCCTTACCGAATTTCACAAGTAAATAAATCATACGATCAATCAAAGTGCATCCCATGTCTTTGATCAATTTCTCTCGTTTTTTTTTTTGTTTTTTTTTTTTTGAGGGAAAATTTTTTTTAGTGAACTAATCACTTAAAATATGAGAGTGTCTTTTGACACGAAAACCGACATTGGTTATGAAGGTTCTCGGTTACTCAACATCTCGATCTCTAAGCAAGTAGCAAAAACTGTATTTGAGAAGTAAAACTGCCTTTTTACGCAAGAATCGACATTGGTTGGATGAAGATCCCTGGTTACTCAACAATTTACTTGCTCAAATTTGCAATGCATTACTCATAACTCAAGTACCGTTTTACGCGAAAGTCGACATTTTTGATGAAGGCTCCCGGTTACTAAGCACAAGAACCATTGGAGTAGAAAGACTGCATTATTTCTTGTCTTTTCTCCTTTCTTTCTTTTTTTCTTCTTTTCTCTCTTTTTCTTTCCTTTCTCTCTTTTTTTTCTTTCTTCTTCTTTTCTCTCTTTTTTTTTTATCTCTCATAACAGATGTTACATGACAGAACACATGAGTGCACTAATCGACCATAATCAGCTTTTAACATGTGAAATTAAGTAAAGAAGAGAAATTTTCATCAAATCACAAAATTTAGACATAATTCCAACTACTTTACAAGGTATACTTTCTATAAGAACAAAAACTCCAAACCACATAATAATTATTTCTTAGTACTATAAGAAAGCATTTGTCAAATTACATAAAGTAATTTCAACCAGTAGGGGAATTAGACAAACATCAAGATTGCAAGCCATAATTCACAAGCGTGTGACACCCCCTATCTTCACCTCACAATAACTTATACAACACATTCCAACGGTGAATATGAAATTGTGGACATGAAACAATAACTCCCCTTGTGAATTGTTTGAAGTTGCATCCCCTCCAAGTTTATCCCTTTTGTTGTGCTTGAATTCTCCAAACATACATACAAATTAGCTTGACATTTTGCAGATGTTCGAAGCAAAAGTGCATTTTGACTTAACTCCTTGACCGATGTCTTGGTGTTAATGTTCGTAGCTTCTTTCTCTTTTAGATTATGCTTAGATTCCCCTTTTGTACCATTCAGATTCCTTAACACAAAGTCCAAATTCCTTTTCGATGTAATTCTAATTCTCCAATTCGATTTGCATTGTTTTGGAATCAGAAAGATACCGAAGTGGCAATTACCAGTTTCAAATAAGATGACATCCGAAAACCATGGGTATTTATTTTCGTCATAAAAAATATACAAGAAAATATTTTTTCTTTTCATTCAATTTGAGCCTACACTCACTCATTAAAAGAGGAATTTTACAATGACACAAACCTAACATTAGGCTTTGAGGAAAATGTGACTTATTTTGAGATCTCATTAAAGAATCGTTTGCTCAATAGGACAAAAGATTTGAAGAAAACTTTTCGAAAACTAAATGCAAGACATGAAGGGAAAATCAAATGTCATAAACAAATTTGAGAAATCAACTTATTCAACACTTCATCTGAGAAAAATTTTGGAGATAAGGCAATCTTAAATTTACAGAATGAGTGCAATTATTAGCATCCAAATTATTTACAATTATCCATCTATGACATACAATTTCATTTATCACATTGATTATCCTCACCTATCTAGTTTCTAGGCATTATCAATTCTAAAAAAAAATCAGTCGTCTATGACCCTTTGAATAATTCAAAAGAACACTCATGTTTTTTATGTCCTTATGGGTTTCGAACATGTGACGGTTTATTTAGAATTGGACCATAATTTAAAATACTCAAATGTAAGACCAGATATGTATCAGATGTCCTTTCTTATTTTACCGCCTCCGTTAGAGGACCTGTAAAAATGAAAAAATCAAAATTAGTATAAATAAAAACAAAAACAGATGCATGTCCTAGGGGAGCCCTTATTATGCCAAGGGTAGGCCTAGCATGAAATACAATCCTTTAGGGTGAGACCCCCCTTTTTCTAATCGTAGATAAGCCAGATCCGCCTGAAAGAGATGCCTCCATTCTGCTCATATTACCTTACCTAGGGTCTCACCCGCCAGGATTTACCAAAAATATAAACGTGCATTGTCTTTTAGGGTTACGTACCCAAGACAAAAGGGCGACTTTTTCTATCATGGGATTCCCGAAATGGCATTCCCTCTACGGTTTATGCATGATGATAGTTTATTAAAGCTGATTAAAATATGCAAAAGTGCGAGATATGAAAATGTTACAAAATTTCTTTGAAAAAAAATGGAACATGAATTGTACAAAAGATTATTGGATTCAAATTTATTTGCTTGATAAAGAAAATTGAGCCTTTATGAGGTTATGAGACACCGCATTGAAAGAAAACAAAAGTCATGATTTTATTTAGAAATATATAAATCAAAATGTCAGTTTATTAAAGTCAAATGAAATATGTGCTAAAATCACTTTTTGTGTAATGTGGGTTGGGAGGGCGGGGGATACGGCAAAAATGACACATTAATTTCTTTATAAAAAAGATAAATGCAAATTGTGCAAAAATTAGACCACTTAAGTGCATTTATTGACTCTAAGAAAATTTGATTCAGATAAAAATGCCAAATACAACAAGAATGAGTAATTATTCGAAAAGGATTTAAAAACTGAGGATTTAAAAACTACAATTTTTATTCAAGAATATACAAGACGAAAAATTGAATTTTCAGGATTTTTAAGAAATTCACAATGATTGATCTCTGTGTATTTATAACAAAATGCAATTTGCAAAAATTTATGAAATTTCATTTCCATCTTTCTCGAAGAGATTAATTATCAAAAATGAAATTTAAACGTGGCAAAAGAGGGTTGGCTTCCTACGAGAGCACCATGCCAGGGCTCTTTATTCTATGGTTGTGAATGCAATCAAAATAGAAAAGAAAATGTGTTAGTTTATTCAACAAATAACACATAATACATTGGCAAAAACAAATAACACACATAGATAACAGTGAACGGCGCAACAAGAAAAATAAAGGAGGTTGGTTCCCTCCTCTCGTGCCTTAGTGTACCTAATAGGGTAAGGTTGACTCTACCCTAAGTTATTCTACATGGATGCATGAGGTTGGGCTCACTAATGCATCTAGACTCAATTAAGGCTTCGGTTCCCAAACCTTCAGACTGAGGGATCCAAAAAGTAACAGGTCCGTCAATTCCAAGGATCCCAGGTCGGTGGTTCGAGTGATTCCCTAGGACACTGCTACGCGCACGTCGGGCCACGGCCACATGTCCAAGCGAATCGAGTTTTAAAGCCCAAATCTCTAGACTTGTGGACTCAAGCCAAGAGTTTGGGTGATCTCCCTAGACAATGTTACGTGCACGTCGTGCCACGGTCACACGTCTAAGTAGATCAATCCTAATTCCTAAAGGGATGGGTGGGTGACAACCACCAAAAAGATAAAAAGGGTAAAAAGTATCGAATGCACGTATGGAAGTGCTCCTTATGAGAGGAGGGAATGTAAAGCGTGGGCTCTAAGGGTGACTGACCCCTCCCAAATGCAAGCGCGATCAAATAAAGCAATAATAAGTAAATAAATCATACATACATCACATAAGTAGTCGAGAGACTGGAAGTGTGTGAAATGCAAAAGAAAAACCTAAAAACCTAAAAGAAAAATGCAAACCTAACATCCAAACGCGATGGAATAGAAGGGTTAAATAAGGAAAAGATGATTAAGCCTAGTGCTCGGACTCACTAGTGATCCCCAGTGGAGTCGCCAAAATCCTATCGCGTCCGAAATCGTAAAAGTAAAAAATGTGCTAAGTGGGGTCGCTGCTTGTTGCGTCCCGAAAAGACGGTCCAGTCCGAGACCTTTTTTAACAAAGCAAGTTTTGGTAAAAACCGTGCACGTGTGTGAAAAATTAAATTTTAGTAAAAAAGTGTATTTTAAGAAAAATGATATTTTAAAAGAAAACAAGGCCGGGACTAAAAATGCGACAGGTTTGGCCAAATAATTTTTTGAAAAAGGGTTTTTATTTTTAGAAAATGGAGTCGCCACTTGGTACTGAGTTAGGGTGTACCAAGTCACCCGAAAAATCGTTTAACAAAACAAAAATAAAAATTTTAGAAAAATCATTTAAAAACCCTTTTTCCGACTCCGGTCTACGAAAAACGAGAGAAAAAAGGTCCGGGAGTCACATTTGAAGAAAGGGAAGGCAAAGGCTTGCGCCTAAGGCACCCTTTCAACCTAGCCGAGGCTAGTTGCAAGGTTTAATCAAAATTTTCTAAATTAACCCTAGATTCTATCGCATTTTGGATGTGTCTACATGAATGCAAATCCTAAGTCTAAATGTGAATATCGGGAGGGTCGAAATGTTCCGTCGAGGCTTAGTCGGAATTATCGCATTAATTGCGAAATCCGAGTCGAGACCTTCGAGGGAGTCACGAGTATGAATGCAAAATGAAATGCAAAAGGAAAAGAAAATAATAATATATAGTAAGTGATCGAAGAAAGTGGGAATGCAACATAATGGGTACGGGGAGACTAATAACTCGTGACTGAATGTTTCTACTCACGGAGGGGGGAACGGCCTGTACGCCACCTGCTTCCCACGTGAGTAGGCGACTATTTCTAGTCGAGTCACACAAATCTCCTAAAGTCTAAGTGAAATGCAACCTAGATGTCATGCATTTTAACCAATGTGTCAAAATAATAATAATAATAATAATAATAATAATAATAGTAATAATAAAATGATTCCGAATGGAAAGAAAATTAAGAGTGTGTGAAATGAGATGAGAAATGCACACGAATGTACCTAACGCTAAAATGTCCTAAGGGTCTAGCGTTGGACTAGCCCGTTCTAAAAAGTCTCACTAGCGTTGGACTAGCGAGAAAAAGAAATGAAGCCACAACTAGCGTTGGACTAGTGTGTGACGGAATATCATAAAACATGAATTCAACATTAAAGCATAAATTAAAAGCAAATTAAACATATCAAAACATATAAGATCACATAGGAGCACATAACATATAAGCATAATATTCTAGATGCGAAAATCCTAAGGAAAGCGGTAAAAGAAATAAACACATAAGCACGCAAAAGCAAATAAACCCTAACTATTACATCGGGGGGTTTAATTTACAATTTAAAAGGGGAAAATTAAAATGCCCTATCTATTACATTTTCTATCTAATTACACAATTCTTGCTAAAATATGAGAAAAATAATCTAACTATTACATTGACTAGCTAAATACAAAATATTACATTTTTTGTCAAAACAATAATATTTAAAATTAAATAACACAAAACAAAATAAATAAATACGCGAAAAGTGCATAAAACAAGAAACACATAAAAAATTGCATAAAATATCAAATTAGAGCACGTTGGAGCACATAAAGAAGCAATTAAAAGGTGACGAAAATACCTTTTTGAAGACCCGGTACAAAAGCTTAAAAATGAACACAAGAGTCAAGGTATCTCAATATAAATGAGCAAAATATATACATGAGTATTGACAAATTCGACTAAAACATGAAGCCCAGGAACCAAAGGAACTAAAAAATAAAGTTTTATAAAGTTCAAGATGTAAAATTAAAAGTTGCCAATCAATCGAAGGGTCATGATGCAAAATAAAGCAAATTAGAGGGACAAAGTCACGAATTCAAGCAGACTTGGGGCAGATTATAAATTAAAGGACTTAATTGAAATGTAGTCAAATTCAAAGGGTCAAATCATAATAAATAGGGACTTAATTGCATAAAACATAATTATTTGGGTGTATAATAATATTGATAAAATAAAATAAAATAAAACTGAAATAGAAATAATTACATCAATTAAAACATAACAAGACAGTGAAACCACTAAACTAATTCAATTAATCAAGTTAGTTAAGTTGATTGAATAGATTGACAAAACTAAGTCTAAATTAAAATAAAATAAAATAAAAAATCACAAACAAATAAAATAAATAAATAAAATAAAAGAAAAAAACAATTAAAGTTAAAACTAAACTATCGTTGCAAAATCAAATGCCAAATTTCTCTCAATACCCAAATCCTATTAACCGGGTCTTGTCCTTCTCACCCGAAATATCCTACTTTCAGATTTTGATTTCTCTGTACACCTTCGTTCCTTTCTTTCTTTTTGATTTCTCTCCGTTTAATTTCTCTGTTTTTCTCTCTTCAATTGGCTTCTGTCCATCTCTCTCTCTCTCTCTCTCTCTCTCTCTCTCTCTCTCTCTCCCTCTTTCTTCTTCTTTTTTCTTCTTTTTCTTCTCCCTCGCTGATTCTCATTTCACTTTCTTTCTTTCCCTCTCGCTCACCGGTTCTCTCTTCTCTCTGGTTCTCTCTTGTCTTTGTTCTCTCTCCATCTCTTGCTTCTTCCCCTTTTCTCCGATTTGGTCTCTCATCTGCTTCACTCTTTCGGTTTTCTTCTCTCAATCTCTCTGTCTCTCGTCCCTTTTACTGTCTCAATTTCTCTTCTCCCTTGTTTCTTCCTTTTCTATTTCTTTTGTTCTCTATGTTAATCTCTCATTTCATTTTTTTTTGTTTTTTGTTCTCTTTGCAGGAGCTTTGGGTGGTGACGGTTGAAGGTATGTGGCGGCAATGGTGCGAATTTGTCACAGGCAGCAGAAATGGTGGTTTGGGGCTGGATAGGGCAACTGAATTGTTTTTCTGCAGGTTTTGTGCGATGGCAGTGGTGTGAATTTGTCACAGGCGGTGAAGATGGTGGTTTGGGGTTGGACAGGGCAATTGAATTGTTTTTCTGCAGGTTTTGTTTGTTGAGACAGGGGATAGATTGGCAGAAGAACGTGTATGTGTGTGTAAATGAGCCCGTGTTTGTGTGTGCTGGAATCTCTGTGTGTGTGTGTGTGTGTATAGTGTGTGTGTCTGCGTATGTGTGAGTGTTATTTGTGTGTGGGACGAAGGAATTGGTGGTAATTTGTTGGCAATTTGTCTCGATTGTGCAGTGGTTCTAGGGGTTGAATTTGGTTGTTGAATGATAGCTCTAGAAGCATGGATGGAGCAGTTTTGGCGTTAGTTGGGATGGGGCTTTTCTGTTGGGGGTCTGATGATGATTTCAGTGGAATCTGGTGGTCTGGTGGACTCCAGGGGTGGTATTCAGGGATATTGGTTGCTGGTGATGTGGAGCTTGGACTAGATTATTTGCTGGTAGTAGTGGGTTGATTCGGTGATCCCAAGTGATTGCAATTGAGTGGAAGTAGTTAAGGGAATTGGGGCTGGTTGTTACTTGGTCATGGTTGCAGACGGTTAAGGCATGGTCTGGGTATTTGGTTTTATCGTCTGGAATGATGGAGGGAAACGGCAGCTGAGGGAGCAGGTCGTTGAAGGGTAGTGGGGTGGTGGTGAGGTGGAGGAAATCAGGGGTTTGTGATGGTGGAAGAGAAAATTGACGGTGGTTAAAGGGTGGGCTGATTGTTTGGCAAATCATCGATGAAGAAGATAAATCGAGAGGAGAAAATATGAACCCAGAAATATGAACATAAACCCAGAAATACAGAAGGCAAAATCTAAAGAAAACTCAACTAAAACCTTACCAAATAAAGATATTTAATTAAATCCACATAAAAATAGAAAGAAAATAAATTAGAACAAAGGGAAAACAACTAAGAACTTACCTTTTTAGGACTGATGATGAGCAACAGATGATCTTCCAAGGAGGTGATGAACAGTAGTTTGTAAATGACGATGAACAGTAGTTATTTTCTTGAACAGTTGTTGTGTGTGTTGTTTAGGTGTGAAGTGTGTGTGTTTTGATCTAAAAAGTCACAAAAGAAGAAGTGTTTTAGGGTTTTTCTTTTTCTTCTTCATTTTTTAATCCTTAAGTGAGGTATTTATACTGCATAAGTCTTAACCTCCAAGAAATGGTTAAAAGACCAAAATACCCTGACTACAAATTACAACTTTATCCTTTAAAAATCTATTCTTTCACAATAATAAAAAATTAAGAAAAATGTAAATAATAAATTCATTAACGTTAATTCACTCAAAAAAAAATTTAGAAACTTAGAAACATGCTTAAAATCTAAAAACGAATTTTGGGACCAAAAATTGGTGAAAAATGAGTTTGGGATGTGAAATGACAATTTTGCCCTTGGATGACAAAAATTCACAGAAAATAGTTATTGTCCTCAGAAAATTATCAAAAATTACAAATAAGGTTAAAACACTAGGAAATACATTTTTGACTCAAAATTTGATGAAAATGAATTTAATTTGTAAAATGACGCTTTTGCCCTTGGGCAATGAAAATTCACAGAAAAATAATTATTGTCCTCAGAAAATTATCAAAAATTACAAATAAGCTTAAAACACTAGAAAATGCATTTTTGACTCAAAATTGATGAAAAATGAATTTAATTTGTAAAATGACGATTTTGCCCTCAGACCATGAAAATTCACAGAAAAATGATTACTGTTCTCAGAAAATTATCAAAAATTACAAGTAAGCTTAAAACACTGGAAAATGCCTTTTCGACTCAAAATTTGACAATAATGAATTTAATTTGTAAAATGACGATTTTGCCCTTGAGCAATAAAAATTCATAGAAAAATAGTAATCGTCTCTGAAAAAATCAAAAAAAATTCAAAAACATGCTTAAAGAATTAGAAAAATGAATTTGGAACTAAAAATGAGCTAAAATGGTATTCGCGGGGCGAAATTACCATTTTGCCCTCGTGATAGTAAAAATATAAAGAATACTAATTAAGTCCAGAAAAATTATAAAAAATTAACAAATTCACATTACAGTAAAAATATGAATTTAAAGCCCCCAAAAACTGATAGAAAAATATTTACAGATAAAATTACTATTTTGCCCCCTAGATTATTGAAAATTAAAAATTAAAAATTAAAATTTATCTCAAAAAGTGCAAACATGCCCCCAGTGTTTGAAAATAAATGGTGTGTCAAAATTTGGTGTCTACAGAGTCTAAATGCATTAGTGAGCCCAACCTCATGCATCCATATAGAATAAGTCTAGGATAAAGTCAACCTCCTTGTTAGGTACACTAGACACAAGAGGAGGGAGTATATCCCCTTCTATTTTTTTTTATCTTTGTGTATCATTTGTTGCTCCAATATGTTAATTGCTATTTGATTGCATGAACTAACCTTGTTTTCTTGTTCTTGTTTGCATTCACAAGCCATAAAATAAAGAGCCCTAGTACGGTGCACTCATAGGAAGCTGACCCTCTTTTGACATGTTTAAATTTTGTTTTGACAACTGATTTCTTCAAAAAAGATGGATATACAAATTTCATTTTTTACCCAATACTCGAGAATCCAATAATTTTAATTTTCTTGTAAATACCTAAAATTCAATTTTTTGACTTGTAGGTCACGAGATAGAGTCGCAATCCGGGTTTTCTTTCAAAGTATTTTATCCATTCTTGTTGTGCCTAACAGTTTCATCCATGCCTTATTTTTCTCAAAGTCAATAAATGTACCCACCTAATCCAACTTTTGCACAATTTATGTTTATTCTTTCAAAAGAAATTGTACATTACTTTTTGCCTTATCCCCCACCCTCCCATCCCACACTACACAAAAAGGGATTTTAACACATACTTCATCTTGCCTTAATAAAATTGGTATTTTTGACTTTTATGCTCAGTGTTGTGTCCTGTAGCCTCATGCAAGCTGGATTTTTAGTCAAATAAATAAATTTAATCTTTATCAAAGAAATTTTGCATCATTAGAATAATAATCTTTTGGATATTTTTTGAGATCTTACATTTTAACATATGTTTAATTCACTTTAATAAACTGGCATCATGCATAAGCCCTAGAGGGAATGCCATTTAGGGAATCCCGTTTTAGGAATAAGCCAACCTCATTTCCCATGGGTATATAACCTTTTTATGGGAATTGCACATTTAAATTTCAAGTAAATCCTGGTGGGTGAGACCCTAGGTAAGGTAATCTGACCGAGCCACGTTTTGCATTAGAATGAATAGCCGACGTCGCATCAAGCAAATGTTGACAGTCTCGCTTGAAGTCCGGAAGTGGCCAAGGCTCTTTTTACCCAGTGAGATCAACCTAATAGCCGCTTTTTTAGGACCCATTGGTGACTTTAAGAAAATAAAGACAAATAGATGTTCAGTAGAAGCTCTGATTCATCTGTGGGACCCTGATTGTTCAGCATTTAGGATCAGAGATATGGAATTGACCATAACAATTGAAGAGGTGTGATTGTTGAGTTTAGGTTACTATCAAAATCATGCACAAATCAACACAAACAAGTAATAAAATTTATAACCTAATACTCATTCTGCAAGTACACGGGTCAATTGTAGTTGTGACGAGTATTAGGGTCGATCCCACGAGGAAACAAGATTTAACAACTACTGAAGCTACTAATTTGCTTTATTATCTAGAAAATCAAACTTTGGGAGAGGAAAATGGTAGGAAAAATCAAATTCAAGTTAACAAACAATGAAGAAACTAGTTAAACAAAGTTGACTAGGCTTAATAATCCACCAAATATGAAAGTTTAGCTTATGGCCATGATGATTTTATTCAAGTTTAGGATTCAATTTCATTTATACTCCAAACTAAATCTCTCTACGAATGGAAGGCTACTAGTACATGAGCTTTCCTACTCTCGTGGTAAAGTCAAGCATGCATTAGTTCATTAACCTCATGAATTGTGGCTTTAAACCTTAATCCACCTATGTGAATCACTATTTTTGTGAGATTCAACATAAGTTCCATTTACTCTTTCCATTGTTAAATGCAAATCTTTTTGTCAAATAACAACTAGATGACTTGAAGTTGGTAGCTAATCAACAACATTGTTAAAACCAAGTAAATGAATAAACAAGAATAAGTTGGCCATAAACTAGTTCAAATCATATTAAAGCTTCATCCTAAACCAAGTTGGAAACAACTTAGTTCAACATGATAAAGATAATATTAAGCATATAATTGAAAGTAAACAAGCATGCATGAATGAAATAAGAAAGAATAGGGTAAGAAATGCTCAATTATGGCTCCAAATCTTCTTCCTTCATTGCATCAAACATGTTGAGTACAAGTTCCTCCAAGGTGTTGTTATTCCTACAAAACTTGAAAGAAAACTAATCTAAGTATTTACAAGGAGTACTCCTCCTATCAAGCTATGGTTTATACTCTTTCAAGCATAAAGCCGAGCATAAAACCAAGCATCTCTTCTATGAACTACAAAGGCATGTATTTATCAGAAAAACCCTATCTCAAGTCACTTTCCAAATTAGAGACATAATGATCAAATTTGATTCCAAATCTTGTAAAAGTCTTTCTTGAACTTTGCAATGATCTTCTAGGGCATCCCAAAGTGTAGCTAGATATTGGAATTATCTGCAAAAGTTGTGTGAACAAGCTACAACTTGGAACCAGCTGAAATCAGCAAGTTGGTGACGATCTGCGAGTGAGATCTACAGGTGGCAACCCGCAGATCGCTCCTCATTTCTAATTTTCCCCTTTTTAAATTTTGATTATTCCCATAATACCCTTGAGATGTTTTTCCACAAGTAAACCATAATTTTCTTGGTAGAATTTGGTGAAGAAAATATTTGCCAGAAATTCCAAGCTTAAATGATAAAAATCGCACAACTTGAATCAACCTTGAATTTGATATTCCTTGGGCTTCAATTGATCCAAATTGTGTTTAATCTTCATTTCCCTACAAAATCAAATAAATTTGAGCATTAATTTGCTCAACTAATATTTCTGACTCAAAACCCTAATTTTAATACCAAAAATCCTAATTTAAGAGCAATCATTTAGTTGATGGAAAGTAATGAAATTGAGCCATTTTAATATTAAAAATACTAAAACATACTCAAATCATACTAAAATCATATATAAAATATTATACTAGAATAGGTAAAATTATTACTTATCAAGGTAGCCGGCCTACCTAGTTTACCAGTAGAATGGACGACCGTGATCTTCCAATTTGTTTCCGGCAAAGCCGAGTTTTGTCATTTCGTAGGGTTAAAGGAGTCTACACTGCAAGGTTCAAATCAGAATATAAGTGTAAAATTCTTGTTTGATAGGTTTGTAGGTAAGGACAAATTTGACAAGTATTCAAGGGACTTTACACTTGGGTGTACGAGTTTGTCATGGCTGGAATTTACCTGTTTCCAAGAGAGGACAAGAAGATTAGTTTTAAGATGACCAAGCTCATGTCCGACCTTTTCTCCGGAATTGGGGGTCAAAGGACTTCCATAGTGCCAACTGTGTTAGCCGATATATTCATAGCCTACACCAATTGCCAAAAGGAACAAATTTCTTTCATGCATCCAACAGAATTTTGCATATTTGGGCGATGGAACATTTCAAGAGGCACTCATCTATCCCCAACAGCTTGCCATTGATTGGGTATAATTGGGTAGTCATGCATCACAAAAGGGTTTATGGAAATAGCCTGATGAGAACAGCATCAGAATGTCTAGATTTTCTGATGAGGATACTAGATCAAAAGATTCAGTGGGTTTTGGACTAAATGAATTGTATCAAACCAACTCTCTGCACCAAATTGGCCGATTTCATACCATTGCTGGGAACTCAAGGCATCACAGCTTACACTTCAAAAAAGTTTATTTAACAGCTAGGGCGTATTCAAGGGTTACCACCGACACCTAATTTAGCAAATTTCCTCATCATTTTTGACAAAGGTATTTGTCCCAATGATGTTCCTAGAAGGTCAAAACTTGTAAAACCCTAGGAAAGTCAATGTACATATCTAAATTTTCCTTTTGACACAAAGAGCAAGATCACCCCTGGGACCACTCCACAATACAAGTCATGGCTCAAAAATTAGAACACCTCAAAGGAACAAGCTGTCATTAATCCTGTTGAAGAGAATATCCAGTTGAGAACTTTGATAGACATAAAAGATCATGAACTAATACAAGAGAAATAGACCTCAAAGAAGTACAAGGGGACATACGAGTCTGTCAAACAACTTTATACAGAAGCCAAACAGGAATAGCAGGAAAAGAAAAAGAAATGTTTAGAGCTTAAAGATAAGATCAATCACATGATGAATAGGTACTCTTGGGAGCTAGATCGTAGCAAAGCTCAATGCCTAGAAGACCAGTTGAAAATGGTTTTAAATTGTGTAGAAGAGTTAACAAAATGATGTAGTCTTTTGTTTGACTATATCTGATTGGCTGTAAAAGTAGTTAGTTTTTTTCTTTTAATGCTCAAATAGTATGAAACTTGACTAAATTAATGGAAAAGAATGTTTCTTGCCAAGCCAAAATTCCTCGCACTCCAATATTTAAAGAAGGGACTCACCCTAAAGGATTGCATTTTATGTTAGACCTACCCTTGGCATAATAAGGGCTCCCCCTAGGACATGCATCCGAATTGTTTATACATTTACTAATTTTAGTCTTTTTCTTTTCCTTTTGATAACAAAATTAACAGTGCCAATGACGATGGGATGACTTAACCTCTTTTCTTTCTGTGCATTTCAAGTACTTTAAATTATAACTTTTTTTCATTGAAGCCCCATTCGTACATGTTCCTGTACCAGACAACTACATATAAACATGAGTGCTTGTAATCCTAATTTTGATGATAACAAACTGCATTATTACTAATCAAACTTGTTTAGTGTCTTGGTGAAGTGTTAAATATGTTTTGAAGACATTACAAAAACAAAATAGAGGGATCGAACATGCATTTAGATGACTAGTACATGCTTTGGCCGTCCAAAGATAGTTCGAATAATACTTCATACATCCTATCACGTGTCCAAAAGCACCCCAATTTTTCCAAAGACTTTCGGACGTTTGAGTTCAAGGTTTCGAACATTCAGTCACTCATTCAACATAATCAAGAAAAATTCTAGAAACTTTTAGACACATAATCGGACGTCCGGAAATATTCTAGAAAGAGTAAAGTTCTTCAGTAAGAATCGAACGATGGTTCAGACAGAAAGGATCTTCTTCGACCGTTTGAAACTATTATACTTACCTAGAAAAGAAGAGTTTAGACGATGGTTCAAAGAACAACTTGCAATTCAGCTATTCGAACGATCTAATAGCTAGTTTTTTTCTTCATTTAATGCTTAACGGTTAGAGGGTAGTTGAAGGCCATTTTTTATGAAGCATAAAATCAATGAAATCAAAATTAAATGTAACTGTTGTATTGAATATACAAAGGCATTGAATAGCTATCTTGAGCAAGAAAGTCTCATTTTCTTTGTACTAGTCTAATAGATATTGAGTTCTTCATTGTAAGTGCAAATCCTTCAATTGTATATTTGAAAGTTTAGCTAGTTTGCTATAAACTTTCTTAGCTCAACTAGAAAAGTGTCTAGGGTGAGTGAGAAGTGAGGCTCTCTTTGTACAAGTTGGCAGAGATTCAACCTCAAGTGATAGGATTCAAGTGTACTGCAACTTTAAGTTCAGTGAAACTTGGAAGTTTGTGTGGTTTGATCAATTTACTCTCTTTTCTTTTTACATTTTAGTTTGTTGTTAATTTTTCAAGCTTATTTGCTGCTCTAATAACCTATTTGATCATCTAGTCAACTTGGTAAATCTATTTTGTGAAAATTTGCTATAACCAAGTTAGGGTTAAAAAAAGGAACCTAATTTACCCCCCCTCTTATTTTGCATCAAGGGCCCACAATTGGTATCAGAGCTTGGACTCCATTTTTGATAACCTAACAAGCTAGGAGAGATCCATGGCAACCTCTAATAATGCTTTATTCTTAGAAGGCCAATCCATTACTAGACCTCCTATGTTTAATGGGGTAAATTACAATAGTTAGAGAGATAGAATGGAAATATTCTTGCAATCTATAGATATTGAGCTTTGGTACATTGTAAATGAGGGACGATATGAAGTTTATTTGATGATCCTATTACCGGTAGAAGGAGACCAAAGACTAAGCAAAAGCTTACTCCTTTAGATAGAACAAATCTCACTCTACTTGCTAAGGCTATGAATGTATTGTACAATGCTTTAGATGCAAATAAGTCTACTAGAGTGAAGGGATGTAAAATGACAAAAGAGATTTGGGACAAATTGAATGAAATTCATGAGGGTAGTGATAGTGTCAAGGAACAAAAGACAGCCTAGCTAGTCACTAAGTATGAATCTTCTAAGATAGAGCCTCATGAGAACATAGACAAAATGTATTGCTATTTCAATGATATTATTAAGGATCTAGAGGCTTTGCAAAAGGAATTTACCGTGGGTGAAAAGAAAAGAAAAATTTTAAATGCATTGCCTAAGGAGTGTGTAGATACCAAATTTTCACACACCATTTATTTTTCAAACATTGGGGAGGTGTTTATATTTTTTGGGTCAAATTTTAATTTTTCAATAATCTCGGGGGGCAAAATAGTAATTTTTATCTGTAAATATTTTTTCATTAGTTTTGGGGGTTTTTAAATTCACATTTTACTTTCATACATATTTTTTAATTTATGTGAATTTTCCAAATTGAATTGGTATTCTTTTTATATTTTTTGGCCCAAGGGCAAGATCGTCATTTTACAATCTAAATTCATTTTTTGTCACATTTTGAGCCGTAAATGCATTTTCTAGTGTTTTAAGCCTATTTTTAATTTTTGCTAATTTTTTGAAATCAATAGCTATTTTTTGTATATTTTCGTTATCTAAGGGCAAAATTGTCATTTCACATTCTAAATTCATTTTTCACCAATTTTTGGGTCTCAAATTCATTTTTAAGTTTTTAAGCTTATTTTTAAGTTTTTTCTAATTTTTTTTAAGGGTGAATTTCTATTAACAAATTTGTGATTTATATTTTTCTTAATTTCTCATTTTTGTAAGAGAAAAATAGATTTTTTAAATATAGAGTTGTAATTTTGGTAGTCAAGGGCGTTTTGGTCTTTTAGCCATTTCTTGGAGGTTAAGACTTGTGCACTATAAATACCCTACTTGGGGATTTTAAAAAAAAGGAAGGGGGAGAAAATAAAAAGCCTAGATAGAGTTTTTAGTTTTTAGTTCTTTGATTTTATTCTATTTCACCAAGAACACACACCACACATCTTCAAGTTTTCACACACCACACCAAGAACACACACTTTTTTTTACACGCATCTTCAAGTTTTCACACAAGAACACCAAGAACACACACCACACATCTTCAAATTTTCACACACTACACCAAGAACACACACTCTTTCACACACTTTCTCTCTCACACACTTCACATACTCTTCTCACGCACAGGCACTCTTTTTCACACATCCCATACACGTATACTCACACATAGATTCACAAAAACATTCTCTCTTCTTCCTCTCACATTACATACACACATCTGCACACACAACCTCACATACAAAGCACACACTACACACATTCAGATTATTTCACGCACACATCTCCCCCAAAATTACAAATTCACATATTCCACACGCATTATCACACACAGATTCACACACAGTTCATACATACACACACTCACACATTTCAGCTCACATTACACAATACACACACAACCACTTCACAAATACACATACATACACATAGAGATTCACACAAACAACACACAATCACTCACCATGTTCACACACAGATTCACACAAGCCACGACAGCTACAAAACCAACTGTAGACAATCATACACATCCAAGCATGCACACAAAATCACACCATTCCAGCAACACAGTCTCACAATTTGCTCACACACACAACTTCACACACCAATTCACACAATTCACACACAATACCCACACAGTCACACACACATTCACACGCAGTTCACATACACATTAACATACACACAGAAAATTCAGGCACCCTAATACACACACCAAACATTCAAATACACAAAGTAAACCAGTGATCAACACAAACACTACCCAATTCCCATAAACGACCTCTAAACATCTTCAACAATCCATCAAATTCCTCCACTTTCACTGGCAAAACCAAGTCACAGGCAACCCAATTTCCACCATTTGCAGTCCCAATTTACATCAAAAACTCAACCAAAACCAACCACAAATATATCCCTAAAACGTACATAATCAGTTACAAACAACCCCAATCAAACATAACTCCCCCCAAAACCACATCACCATCATCGAACAGCCACAGAGCTCCCAATGATAGTCAATCACAGCTCCCACCACAGCGGGCTCACTACCACAGCGACCAATCCATAACGCTGAGCTCCCATCCCCTGCCGACGTCTAAGCCCCAAGCCACCGCAACCTGCTCACCGTCATTTCCATTGGGTCACACCTCCCCTTTTAGCCTGAATCGATTCTCCAAGTCTCCCAACCAAGTGAAACTCCTAAAAATTTTCTATTAATTCCTTTGGGTAGCACTTGAAGCTTGATTTTTATGTGTAAATATCAATTGACTTTGGGAGATTTGAGGGTTTGATCTAGTAAGGAAATTAGGTTGCAGAAGGAAAGAAAAAAAATGGTGAGAGGACAGAAAAAAAAAAGAAAGAGAAAACAAGAGAGCAAGATGAGAGAATGAAATCGTTGGAAGAGAAAACAAAAAAAAAAAGAACAAAGGGTGAGAGAGGAAGAAGACGAGAGAGAGAACGAGAAACAGAGAGAGAGGAGCAAAATCAGAAAGGAATTAGGAACAGAAGAGTGAGGAAGAGGGAAGAAAAGAGCAATCAGATGATTCGAAAGAGAAACAGACTAAGAATGAGAGCTGAAGTGATGAGAAGAAGAAGAAAGAGGAAGAAAAGAGGGAGCTTAGAGAGAGAGTGAGAGAAAGAGACCAGTTGGGGGAGGAGAAATTGGGGTGGAGAAAAATTAAAAGAGAGAAAAGATGAAAAACGATTTTGGGGAGGAAAATTTAGTTTTAGTTTTGACTTTTAGTTTAGTTTAGTTCATTGTTAATTAATTGAGATTTGATCTAATTTTAGTTTGATTTATTAATTATGTCAGTAGATTAATGGATTAAGTTGTGATCTTGAGAAAAATTAGTTTAGAAAAAGCACGAAGGTACCTTGAAAGGAAGAAAAGGCTAGGGTTTTTCTTTCCTTTTGAAATTTGAATTTTGGACTTTTATTTTCCGGTTGGTTGGCCGGCTGCCGGCCATCTTCATCCCTTCGGGGGTCTGACGGAAGCAATATGGAGACTGCTTCTCAGTCTTTGGCTGAGGGACATCTCTCTCCATCTGTCAAGAAGACGTTTGCTAACCTGTTTCAAGAGCCTGCAGCTTCTCCTATCACTTTGAGAGAATCTGGTACACATAAGGGTGAGATTGCAGTGAGATTCAAGGAGGAAGACATTGACAAACTTTCTGCTCCATTTAAACGTGCCTTGATTGGGAAATTCTCCCATGGCCTTCCCAAGATAGATGAAATCAGAAAGTTCTTTGTGACGTTGGATTTGAAAGATGTGGTGACAGTCGGACATCTTGATGCAAGGCATGTGCTGATCAATTGCAAGAGTGAAGGGGACTTCCACCGCATATGGGTTCAGGGGGTTTGGCAGATTAACAGCTTTCCAATGAGGGTATTTAAATGGTCTCCAAATTTTCATGTACGCAAGGAATCTTCTGTGGCACCAGTTTGGATTGCATTGCATGATCTTCCGGTGCACTTCTTTGACAAGCATGCTCTTTTTTCCATTGTCTCTCCTATTGGGCATCCACTATTTGTTGATTCGGCTACTACAATGGGGACCAGACCAAGTGTAGCTCGAGTGTGCATGGAAGTAGATTTACTTCGGCCAATTCCAAAACGTACATGGATTGAAGTGAATTCTGCGGGAGACGGTTTCTGGCAACAGATTCATGCTAAAAATGTACCCTTGTACTGCTCCAAATGTTGGCATATGGGGCATGACATTGAGAGCTGCAGATTGGGACGTGAAACTGGTGGAAAAAGCTTGGATTTGGAACATGAGGGATCAAAAGAAAAACAATGGGTTAGAAAGGATGTTGATGGTGGGCTGCAGGGGGCTAAAGGGGATACCGTGCAAGCCATTAGTATGGCAAAGGAAGTGCCAAATGTACAGGAATCAGTTCCACTTCAAATTAATCAAGAGGAAGTGGATCATAATATTGATAAACCTGGACTTAAATTAGGAAGTCTGGTGCAGCAGGAAAACAACGATCCTAGAGCAGTTCCTGAAGTAAAGGGAGGCATGTCACTACAGGTTATAGAGTGTTCTCATGAGCAGAATGATAACATTCAGGTGTCTGACGCAACAGGAAGGGGTGAAGAGGAGGAGAACCTGATAAGGCACTTTCAAAAACAATATTTGCCTGTGCAGAGAGTTAGTGGAGAGTAGGAGATTTTGATGAAGGAGTGTAACAGATATTTGATGTCGTTTGCAAATACAAATATGCTTGCCGAGGGAGTTGTTGAGGAAGACAATCTTGATGGCATGGAGCTACGAACAAACCTTCCAAAAGTGGCGGAAAACTTATCGCCAAGACCATTCGTTTCTGCAGAAATAACTTCGCCACAAGATACTCAGGCTGGTGACTTACATGGTGGAGAATTCTTGAAACTAAAAAGAACTCAAAAATCTGTTCGAATTGCAGCCCCTTCTAATAGAGAGTTGCGGTCTAAATCCAAGGTTTCTCATAATCCTTTTCGTTTATTGAATCATGATTAATAGCATTTTCTGGAATATTAGGGGGGTCTCTCAGCCTTCCAATTTCAACTCGTTGGTATATGTGAACCTAAGGCAGATATTAATTTGATTCATAGAATTCGTTTGAAGTTGAAGTTTGATTGCTATCTAGCTAATCAGGAGGGTTCCATCTGGATATTCTACAATCAACCTTATATCTGTTCAATATATGGAGAGAGTTTGCAACATTTGTCTGTATCTATTTGTCATCCTCAATTGAAAGTTTCGGTTTATTCATCTTTTGTTCATGCTAAAAGTTCTTCAGAAGAAAGGAGTGTATTGTGGGAAGGATTATTAACTGATAAACCTATGTTGGGGGATCCATGGTTGGTTTGTGGGGATTTCAATGTCGTTTTAGAAGCTCAAGAGAAAAGAGGAGGTAGACCTTTTAGATCGAGAGAAGCAGTGGATTTATTAAATTTTATGAATACAGCTGGCCTTATAGATGCAGGATTCTCAGGTTCACAATTTACTTGGTGTAATAATAGGAGTGGTAGATCCAGAATCTGGAAACGTTTAGATAGAGCTCTTTTAAATGATAAGTGGATAGAGGAGTCACTGAGCATCTCGGTTAGGCATCTTGCGAGGCATCCTTCAGATCATGCTCCATTGCTGTTATCTGTTCGAACCAGATTGGATGAGAAGCCTAGACAATTTCGCTTTCTGAATGTGTGGACAAGTCATTGTTCTTTTTTACAACTTGTAAAAAATTCATGGGACGTTCCTTTTTTTGGGTCACCTCTAACGGTTTTGACTAGGAAATTGCGTTGTTTGAAGAAGGATTTGTTGCAATGGAATAAAGAATGTTTTGGACATGTGGGTCAGAATGTTAGAAAGGCAGAAGAAGAATTAGCTGTGATTGAAGAAAGGGAAGCTAGGGGTAATATCTTGAACATGGGGGAGCTGGAAGAAGCCCAAGTAAAACTAAATAAAGCTGTGGCAATAGAAGAATGCTTTTGGAAGCAAAAGTCTCATGTGAAGTGGCTTAAGGAGGGGGATAAAAATACCAAATTCTTTCACTCTACGGTGAAACAAAGACATGTTCGATCTATGATTCATAGGATCAAGGATTTGCATGGGAATTGGGTGAAAGATGATAACGAAATTGGTGACGAGGCTATTAGGTTCTTCCAAGATTTGTTTAAAGCTGGGGAGATACCTAATGATTTCCACTTGTTGAGACACATTCCAGCTTTGGTGACTGAGGAAGATAATAATTTTTTGGAGGAAAACCCATCTATGGAAGAGGTGCATAGGGTTGTGAAGAGCATGGATGGAGATAGCGCGGCGGGTCCAGATGGGTACACAGGGAAATTTTTCACCTCGTCATGGGAAGTGGTTGGCAATGATGTGTTTCAGGCTGTTCTTGAATTTTTTAGTGGTCAAGAATTACCTAGGAGTTTTACTGTCACGTCTATTGTGTTGATCCCGAAGATTAAATCTCCACAGGTTTTTTCTGACTTTAGACCCATAAGTCTTTGCAACTTTGTGAACAAGATTATATCTAAACTCATATCTGAGAGGTTAGCAAGAATTTTGCCTAATATTATTTCACCTCAACAAAGTGGTTTTGTCAAGGGTCGTCTGATTTCAGATAATATTTTACTTGCTCAAGAGGTTATTTCTGGGATTGGCAAACATGTCTATGGTGGTAACGTGGCTTTTAAGCTTGACATGGCAAAGGCATATGACCGGGTATCGTGGATGTTTTTGTGTAAAGTCATGCGAGCCTTTAGATTTGGGGAAAGATTTATTGATATGGTATGGCGATTGGTGTCTAATGTTTGGTTCTCAGTGGTAATTAATGGAGCTTCATATAGATTTTTTAATTCATCTAGAGCGATACGGCAGGGGGATCCTCTTTCTCCGGGGTTATTCATCATCTCAGCTGAGGTCCTTTCAAGAGGTCTAAATGCTTTGCTATCTATACCAGGCTTTATTCCTTTTAAAGTGCCAAGGGGTTGTGATTCTATCACACATTTGGCGTATGCAGATGATGTTCTTATTTTTTCAGGAGCAAATGTTAGATCTATTCGACATATTTTAGGTGTTCTGGAGAACTATGAAAGGGTTTCTGGTTAGCTAATTAACAGATCTAAAAGCTGCTTTTTGGTGCATCATAAAATGTCTACGGCTCGGAAGGCAAGAATAGGACAGATAACGGGTTTCTCTCAACGTTCTTTTCTAGTGAAGTATCTGGGATGTCCGTTAATTGTGGGAAAAAGGAAACCAGCTTTCTTTGAAGATTTGATTAATGCAATTATGAAGAGAATTTGTTCTTGGTCAAATAATTTCTTATCCTTGGGTGGGACGATGGTTCTTATCAAACATGTGTTGGCAGCAATCCCTACGCATGTCTTGGCTACAGCAAATCCCACAAAGGGTATTTTAAATAGATTGGAAGGTTTTTTTGCCGATTTTTTGTGGGGTTCATTTGACACGGGTAAAAAGAAACACTGGATGGCTTGGAAAAAGTTGTGCTTGCCTTATGAGGAGGGAGGACTAGGATTTCACTCTTTAAAGGATACATATAGGGCCTTTTCTATGAAGCTTTGGTGGCATTTTAGAATGAATAATACTTTATGGGCTTCTTTTATGAAAGCTAAATATTGTTTTCCTTTGCATACAGCTTTAGCATCCATTCCTCAAGGAGCTTCACTAACGTGGAGACGGATGATTGAGGTAAGTTCTATGGTGGAAAATAATATGTGTTGGCTATTAAAAAAAGGGAATTGTAATTTTTGGTGTGATAATTGGATGGGGAATGGTGCTCTTTGTTATAGGATTTTTTATTATTATGATAATACTGTGTCTGACTTTGTCCTTCAAAATGAATGGAATATCCCAAAGCTTCAACTTTGGCTACCTCAGCATGAGATTCACGAAATTTTGAAGATTCATCCGCCTTATGATAATGGGGTGGAGGATATTTGTGTATAGTCTATGAATGCGGATGGTAAGTTTTCTACTGCTTCTACTTTTCAAGTCATTCGTACTAGGAGGCAAATTTCTTGGTATGCTTCTCAAATTTGGAATCAGTTTATTCCCACAAGAATTTCAATTTTTATGCTTTGGTTGTTGAATGGGAAGTTACCAGTGTTTGAAATATTGATGAAGATGGGATTTCATGGCCCTTCTAGATGTTCATGTTGTGTGAAGCCTGGTGAGGAAAGCCTTGATCATGTGTTTGCAGCTAGTCAAGTGGCTAAGCAGGTATGGTTTTATTTTGGTGTTTCATGTGGTATTTCATATAGTGCTACATTGCGTGGAAATCTATCTACTTGGTGTTTTTCTAAGCAATGTAATGTTATAACTCGCTTTATTGTACGAGTGTTATCTTCATTTATTTGTTGGTACTTATGGAAAGCGAGAAATGAAGCTGTGTATGAGGGTGGACAGCAACTGGGGGATAGAATTATTGCTAATATTTTTAAGGATTTTAGGGCCATTTGTTGTCTTCGGTTTCCTAAGATTGATTGGCAAAGTCGAACGTGGGATGTTTTGGTGGATTTTGCTAACTCCTTTTCTAAGCCTTTTAATTTCAAAATGATTAAATGGCTGAAACCAGTTCAAGGTCAGTTAAAGTTGAATACGGATGGTTGCTCCAAGGGAAACCCAGGATTGAGTGGAGGCGGTGGAGTATTGAGGGATTGGTCGGGTAAGTTCGTATTGGGTTTTTCGATTAATTTGGGTACTAAGACGAGTCTTCAGGCTAAGGCACTTGCATTATTATTTGGAATTAAATTATGCAACGAGAAAGGTATTCATGGTTTTCAGGTGGAGACTGATTCTTTGGTTTTGGTCCAAATACTTCAAGGGTTAGCTATTTGCCCATGGCGAATTAAACATGAAGTGGATGAAATTAAGAAGCTTCAGAATGGTTTTAAGGGAATTCAACATGCTTATAGGCAAGCAAATAGAGTTGCAGATCTATTGGCAAATGAGGGAATTTCTAAACAAACGTTTCAGATTTTCACAGAATTGAATCAAGTGACCAAGCAGGTAAAAGGGGAAATGTTTATGGACAAGTTAGGTTATCCTAATATTAGAATAATTTAGTGATCCTGTAAAGGAGTAGTACTCCTAGTTTATTTCGTAATTTGTTTCTGACTTTAATTTCCCATGTATTTTGAAGGCAAGGTTTTATGTCCTCCTTCTGTTATTTGATTTATATTAATAAAATTTGGAGTGGTGCCCACCCCCGTGTACGGGGTTAGCCAAAGAAAAAAAAATAATAATGGATTAAGTTGTTTTAGATAACTAATTTGGTTTTAGTTTTACTTGTTCCTTTATGGGTAATATTTATATTTTAGCCCCTAAGGTCTTAGATAATATTATTTTACCCATGATCACTTCTCAATTTTTTGCAATTTAAGTCCCCATAAATTGCAAATTGCCCCCTTTAGGTTTAATTTCTTTCAATCAAGTCTTTATTAATTGCAATTAAGCCTCATTAGTTGCTAGAATTTATGTTTTTGTGCCACACTTGTTAAAATTTATGGTTTTGCCCCTCGATTTATTTTAATTTTGCATCTCTACCCCCTTAAACTCATGTGAATTTTAATTTTACCCTTTAAGTTTTATAGGGTTTATTTTAGCCCTTTCTTTGCTAGAATTCTTTTTTTATCTCAATTCGTCAATAGTAGTATATTTTAGATTTTGTTTGATTATACCGAGGTGCCTTGACTTGTTTGTTCAATTTTGAGTAGTATTTGTACCGGGTCATCGAGAGGCATCCCTATTTCTTATTAATTTCTCTTTTTGCATATTTATTTCTTTCATGCGATTTCATTTTTTAATCTTATTATTTCTTTGATAAAAATGTAATATTTTTGTATTTAGCTAGTCAATGTAATAGTTAGATTATTTTTCTCATATTTTAGCAAAATTTGTGTAATTAGATAAAAAGTGTAATAGATAGGGCATTTTTAATTTTCCCCTCCTAAAAATTGTAAATTAAGCCCCCAGTGTAATAGTTAGGGTTTATTTGCTTTTGCGCGCTTACATGTTTATTTGTTTTACCGCTTTCGTTAGGATTTTACATCTAGATATTATGCTTATGTGTTATGTGCTCCTACTTGATTTTATATGTCTTTATATATTTAATTTGCTTTTAATTCATGCTTTACTATTTAATTCATGTTTTATTATTATTCCGTCACCACACTAGTCCAATGCTAGTTGTGGCTTATCGTTTCCCCGCTAGTCCAAAACTAGTGAGAATCCCTAGAAAGGGCTAGTCCAACGTTAGACCCTTAGGGAATTTTAGTATTAGGGACACTTGTGTGCATTTTACATCTCACTTCATACACTTTTAGTCTTCTTTCCATTTCGCATGATTTTTGTTACTATTATTTATTTATTTATTTATTTATTTTGACACATCTTCAAGTGTATGACATTTAGGTTGCATTTCACTTAGAAATTAGGACATTTGTGTGTTTTGACTAGAAATAGTCATCTACTCATGTGAGAAGCGGTGGCGTAACAGGCTGTTCCCCCCTCCGTGAGTAGAAACATTCAGTCACGAGTTATTAGTCCCTCGTACCCATTATGTTGCATACCCACTTTCTTTCTTCACTTACTATATATTATTATTTTCTTTTCTTTTTGCATCACATTTTGCATAGACACTTGTGACTCCCTCGAGGTCTCAATTCAGGTTTTGCAATTAATGCGATAATCCTGACCAAGTTCGACGGAACATGCCAACCCTCCCGATACTCACTTTTAGACTTAGGATTTGCATTCATTTAGACACATCCAAAACGCAATAGAACTTAGGGTTAATTTAGAAAATTTTGATTAAATCTCGCAACTAGTCTCGGCTAGGTAGAAAGGATGTCTTAGGCGCAAGCCTTTGCCTTCCCTTTCTTCAAATGTGACTTCTGGATCTTTTTCTCTCGTTTTTCATAGACCGGAGTCAGAAAAAAGTTTTAAATGAATTTTCTAAAATTTTACTTTTGTTTTGTTAAACGATTTTTTCGGGTAACTTGGTATACCCTAACTCAGTACCAAGTGGCGACTCTATTTTTTAAAATAAAACCCTTTTTCAAAAATCAGTTGGCCAAAACTGTCGCACTTTTAGTCCCGGCCTTACTTTCTTTTAAAATACTATTTTTCTTAAATACACTTTTCCTACTAAAATTTGATTTCTCTCACACACGCACAGTTTTTCCAAAAAAAATTTATTTTCGAAAGGGTTACCGAGACCGGACCGTCTTTTCGGGACGCGACAGTCAACGACCCCATTAGCACCCTTTGCTTTTCACGATTTTTTTGGACGCGACAGAGTGAGGAAGCAAAGTCACGGCTGTAGAAGAAGCCAAAGACTTGAATTCTATGTCCATTGAAACTATTATAAATTTTCTAGCCTCGTTTGAATTAAAGTCGAAATCTAAGGTTCAAGAAGAAGAAGAGACAAAAGCTAAGAAAAACATGGCATTGAAGTCTTCACAAGATGATGAAGACAATTTCTCCATTGATGATGAAGACATGGATGCAAACGAAATGACCTAGCTCTACTCACAAAGAGCTTCAAGAAATTCCTCACAACGAAGAGAAGATTTAGAAGAGGAGGATCAAACAACATCAATCAATCAAGCTCCTCAAGAAATAGAGGAAAGCAAGAGACATCAAAGAAGCAAAATGATAAGTGCTTTGAATGTGGGCAATTAGGACACTATATGAATGAGTGTCCTTCAAAGAAGAAGGAAGGAAGAGGAGATAGAAAGCAATGATTCAACAATTTTCAACTTACATGGAATGAGTGCAATTCCGATGGAGAGATTGAAGAAGAAGAGGAAACGTCACAAATAGCATTTATGGCCATAGGAGATAATGAGATAACCTCAAATCACTCTTCTATGGATAAAAATGTATATGATGATTGTGATGATGAGTATAATGACGATCTTGAAATTTTTTTTTAAAAATTGCATACTAGCTTGAAAGAATCATATGTCAGAAACAAATAATTGAAATTGAAAATTAACTCCTTACCATGTGAAAGTGCTAGACTTGATCAAGAAAACAAAAGTTTGAGGTGTGAGAATGATGAGTTGAAGAAAAGCAACGTAGATATGGCTTGGAATCTTGATAATTTGAAAAAAAAAATAGATGAAAGATCCTCTTTTCACAACAAAATCAAGAGTGAACAAGAGAGTTTGAAGAAGAGAATGAGTGAACTTAGTGCTTTTTTTTTTTTGGAAAGCAAAAAAAAGAAGTTTTAGAAAAGGAAATCACTAGGAACATGCTTAGTACAAATAGATTTACTCTATATAGAAAGAATAGGGTAAGATTCATTAGACCTATGCATGTGAATAATACCCACATTGTGTGTAATTTTTGTTGTCAAGTAGGTAACATGAAAAATAATTGTTATGTTAGAAGAAACATGAGACAAGGCATGAAAACAATGGGGATTGTCAAAGATTGTGCTAACTCTTATGGACCCAAAAATTAAAAAAGGGTACCAAATATTATTTTTTAATTCTTGTGTAGGTATGCTTCCAGAACACCACTAAGGAGTCAAAGTGGTTCATTGATCGTGGATGTTTAAGACACATGGCCGAAGACCTATCCTTGTTTGTCGAGTTAAAGCAAAAGAATAGTGGAAAAGGTACCTTTGGAGATGACATGAAGGCCTAAAACCATTAGAGTAGGTGACATAGGTAACAATGATGAAACTTTCATTCAAAATGTTTTGTTAGTTGATAATCCTTAGTTATAACTTGTTAAGTGTGAGTCAATTGTGTGATAAAGGATCTATATGTTTTATTCAAAAAGTATGAATGTTTGGTACTTGACTCTAGTTATAATGTAGTTTTTAGAGGTAAGAGGCATAATGATATCTATGTTAGTCTATGTAGATAGAATAGATTCAATAGGATTAGATGTCTTAAGGCTTACTAGTGATTATCCTTGGCTTTGGCATAGAAGACTTTGTCACTTCAATATGGATTTGTTGAATGAGTTATCTAGGAAAGAACTTGTCCGAGGGCTTCCTAAAATCAAATTTGAAAAAGACAAGATTTGTGATGCTTGTCAATTTGGAAAACAAACCAAGGTCTCTTTCAAACCAAAAAATTGTGTTTCTACTTCAAGACCTTTGGAGCTTTTACACTTGGATTTGTTCGGTCCTACCCAAGTTGCAATCCTTGGTGGAAATATGATATGCTTTTGTTATTGTAGACTGATTATTCAAGATATACTTTGGTGCTATTTCTTGCACACAAGGATGAGACTTTTAAAAACTTTGTTTCTTTATTTGTAAAAGTTCAAAATTTGTTAAACTTGACCACTGTCAAAATTAGAAGTGATAATGGAACCGGGCTTAAATATTGTGGTTTTCTTGATTTTTGTGATCATAATGGTATTACACATGAATTTTCTACCACACAAGTTCCCCAACAAAACGGTGTTGTTGAAAGAAAAAATAGAACTCTTCAAGAAGCCACTTAGAACAATGATAAATGAATGTGATTTACCAAAATATTTTTGGGTCGAAGCAGTCAATACAGCTTGCTATGTTATGAATAGAGTTTTATTAAGGCCTATTTTGAACAAAACCTCTTATGAACTTCTTGTTTGGCAAAAAGCCTATTGTTGGCTATTTTAAAGTTTTTGGATGCAAATGTTTTATTTTGAATATCAAGGAACATCTTGGCAAGTTTGATAAGAAAATGGATGAAGGCATCTTTTTAGGATATGCTAGTGATAAGAGAGCTTATAAAGTGTAGAATAGGAGAACCTTAGTAGTAGAAGAGGCCTATTCATGTTACTTTTGATGAATTACATGACGTAGTTACTAAGGATATTAGTGAAGATGATGATGTGTGTGTTCAAGAGAAATTAGAGAATCTTACTCTTCAAGAAGGTGATAGTACTTCAAAGGAAGTAGTGAGTACTAGTGAAGATGTAGTTGATGAAAAGAAAGATGATGATACTACAAAGGATCTATCCAAAACTTGGAGATTTGTACCCAATCATCCTAAAGAGCTTATTATAGGTGATCCTTCCGAAAGGGTTAGGACTAGATCCTCTACTAGACCTTTAGTAGACAACTTTGCTTTACTATCCCAATTTGAACCTAAGAATGTAGAAGATGCTTTGAAAGATGAATTTCGGATAGTAGCAATGCAAGAGGAATTGATTCAATTTGAGAGAAATAAGGTATGGACTTTAGTTGAAAGACCATTAGGTCACCTGATGATAAGCACAAAATGGGTCTTTAGGAATAAGTTGAATGATGAAGGTGAAATAGTGAGAAATAACGCAAGGTCAGTTGCCAAAGGTTATGCATAAGAAGAAGGAATAGATTTTGATGAAACTTTTGCACCGGTTGCTAGACTTGAATCTCTAAGAATGCTTCTTATATATGCATATTTTAAAGATTTTAAGTTATTTCAAATGGATGTGAAAAGTGTTTTTTTAAATGGCTTTATTGAACAAGAAGTATATGTTGAACAACCCCCCGGTTTTGAATATGAAAAATTTCCAAATCATGTTTTCAAACTTTCTAAAGTTCTATATGGTTTAAAACAAGCTCCTAGAGCTTGATATGAAAGATTGAGCAATTTTTTAATTGAAAATGGTTTTAATAGAGGTATTGTAGACAGCACCTTTTTACAAAATCATCATGCAAATGAACTTCTCTATTGTTCAAGTGTATGTTGATGATATTATTTTTGGTGCTACAAATGAAAATCTTTGCAAAGAATTTTCACTTTATGATGCAAAATGAATTTGAAATGAGCATGATGGAGAGATTAAAATTTTTTCTTGGTCTTCAAATTCATCAATTGAAAAATAGAATTTTTATAAGCAAACCAAATATGCAAAGGAGTTACTTAAAAGATTTGGTATGGAAGATTCAAGGAAGTAGGCACTCCTATTTGCACCTCCACTAAGTTAGACAAAGATGAAGAAGGCAATAAGGTAGATGAAAATGGGTATAGAGGTATGATTAGGTAGTTTGCTTTATCTTACCGACTAGTAGACCTCGATATTATGTTTGTCAGTTTGTCTTTGTGCAAGATTTCAATCTTGTCCTAAGGAGTCTCATTTACTAGCAGTCAAACGTATTCCTTAGGTATCTCAAAGGTACATTAGACTTTTGACTTTGGTATCCTAGAATCTTATGAATTTGATCTTGTGGGATACTCTGATGCCTACTTTGCCGGATGTAGAATAGATAGAAAAACTACTAGTGGGACTTGCCATCTTCTAGGCAAGTGTTTGGTATCATGGTTTAGCAAGAAACAAGGTTCTGTATCTTTGTCCACGGCAGAAGCTGAGTATATTGCTGCGAGTGCGTGTTGTGCTCAATTACTTTGGATGAAACACACTCTTATAGATTTTGGATTGCAGTTTCAAAGTGTGCCCATTAAGTGTGATAATACTAGTGCCATCAACTGGACGAAAAATCCCATTCAACACTCTAGAACAAACATATTGACATCAAACATCATTAGAGATTTGGTTCAAAAAGGTAAGATTAGTGTGGTTTATGTATGCACAAGTGATCAGTTGGCAAATATTTTTACAAAAGCTTTACCTCTTGAACGTTTTGAATTCTTCAGAACAAAACTGGGAATTCTATCTCTGGATCAATCGGCCTGAAGACCTTATGGTCCTAAATCATCTTAGTTTTGATGATTAACAAACTAATAATAATGTTTACTAATGTTTTATCAAGTTATCTTTGCAGTAAAATCTATTAGGATTCAAAAGAAGATGAAAACTGCAAAAAAGTACTCATCCGGACGATCATACGGACGTATGGATGAACAGTAATCGCGTCCGGATGAACAGTACCGTGAACAGTAACCCAGATGAACAGTGCCATGAACAGTTGCGTCCGGATGAACAGTACCGCGTCCGGACCCACGTCCTGATGAACAGTAACTTTGGACAGAATGTATGCGGACGACCATCCAGACGTCCGGATGAATAGTAGAGGACGTCCGGACCTCAAATTTACTGTCTAATGGCTAGTTTCTGCAGATTTATCAATTTGACCGTTAGAGCCATTTTCAACCCTTTTTCTCACCCCCATAAATACCATTATGTATAGAAATATAGGAGAACCTTTACCTACATTTATTACAAGCTTTCAAGAGTGATTTTAGTGTAAAATACTCTCTCCCTTTGTGTTATTGTAATAGTTTGTGAGGTAGTTGGTTGGGGATAAATTGTGTTCTTCAAAGTGAGGGTGGTAGCATTCAAGTGTAGCTTTGTGAGGGTTAATTGAGTGAATTGTAAAACTCTTTGGCTCAACTAGAGGTGTTAGGGCGAGCAAAGAGTGATCCCTACATTGTACATGTTGGTTTGCTTCTCCAACTTGTGAAGAAGCACAATAGTGGATTCAAACTCCAAGTTGAGGAACTTGGGAGTGGACGTAGGTGTCAAGTTTGGCACCAAACTACTATAAATCGGTTTTGTCTCTTTCTCTCTTTTACTTTATTTATTGTCTATTTGTGAACTTGTTTTGCTATAACTTTATCATTATTATTACAAGTTCATTTTTATTATTATTTTGGTTGCATAATTATTTGGGGCCAACAATTGGTATCAGAGCTTGGACTCCATTAGTAGTAGCCTAACTAGCTAGGAGTGATCCATGGCAACCAATAATGTTTTATTTATAGAAGGGCAATCCATTACTAGACCTCCCATTTTTAGCGGTGTTAATTATGATAGTTGGAGGAATAGAATGGAAATATTTTTGCAATCTATAGATATGAAATTGTGGTACATAGTTGTTGAAGGACCTTATAAAGCCACAATCTTTGATGAGAGAATAGGCAAGGATAGGCCAAAAACAAGAAGTGAACTTAGTCCCTTGGATAGAATCAACCTTACATTAAATGCTAAGGCTATGAATATGTTATACAATGCCTTAGATGCAAATGAGTCTATTAGAATAAAAGGTTGTAATCGGCCAAAGAAATATGGGACAAGTTGAAAGAGATTTATGTAGGAAATGATGATAGTCAAGAGCAAAAGAAGGCCTTACTTGTCACTAAATATGAATCTTTTAGAATTGAACCTCATAAAAATATTGATAAGATGTATTGTAGGTTCAATGATATTATCAAGGATTTGGAAGCCCTTGGCAAGATATATTCTCTTGGTGAGAAGAACAGAAAATTTTTGAATGCCTTGCCTAATGAATGGGAATCAAAGGTCAATGCTATAGAGGAATCTAAAGATTTAAATTCTTTACCTATTGATTCTCTTATATGTTCGCTAACTTCTTATGAATTGAAGCTTAAATGCAAAATTCAAAGCGATGAAGAGGCAAGAATCACAAGAAGTATTGCACTCAAGGCCTCTCAAAAGGAAGAAGATCTCTCTTCATTTGATGAAGAATATGATGATGATGATCTAACACTCATCACTAAGAGCATAAAGAAATTCTTCATCAACAAAAGAAAGGATAGAAAAAGTAGTACAAGCAACAACGAAATGAAGAAAGCCAAAGGAAAAGAAAAAACATTCAACAACTTCAAAATGTCATGGGATGATTACGATGGAGAATTCGAAGAAGAAAATGAGACATCTCATGTGGCTTTTATGGCCATTGGAGATGAAAAGGTATCTTCTAGTTCCTCTAATGATGATGATGATGATGATTTAGAGGCATTTGTTTCTAAATTGCATTATAGTTTAAAAATGTCTTATGCTAGAAACAAGGATTTGAAAAATAAAATAAATGCTTTACAAAAAGAAAATCAAAATTTGAAAATTGAAAATGATGAGTTTAAGAAAAATAAAGTTTTCCTTGATAGCAAAAATGAGGTTTTGAAAAGGAAATTTGATGAGAAAATTGTTTTTTATGAAAGAATTAAGAAAGAACAAGAGTTGTTGAGGATTAGAATTGATGAGCTTTCAAAAGTTCTTTCTAGTAAAAACCAAAAAGGATTTCCAAAGAAAAAGGTTAGAAAAATTATTTTGAGCAAACATCACACCACTTTTCATAAAAATGGCATTTGCTTTATCAAATCTACATTTATTAGAGATTCAAATGCAATTTGTCATTTTTGTTGTCAACATGGCCATATGCAAAATGAATGCTATGTTAAGAAAAATACCAAATTAGGCATGAAAGCCATGTGGGTAGAGAAAGATATTGCTAACAATTTAGGACCCAAGAAAACATGGGTCCCAAAATCTATTAATTGATTTTTTGTAGGTTTGAAGATCACCACAAGACAAGGTAGTGCATGGACATTAATGATTAAAGGGTAAATGTATTGGTTATTTTCATAATAGTCTATATGGTTTATGTGATTAAATATGTGGTGATTGAAGATTGTATGTGTTTTATGAAATGTTTTTATAAACAAATATTTTGTTTGTGCATAATTATTGATTTATTTAAAATATATATATATATATATATATTATGCTTGTTAAATGTTATTATGTTCTTGTGTATTTAATTTCATTGTGAGGGGAGCAATACTCCCACTTTTGAAAAATCTCACTTAATTGCCTCTCAATTTAAAAAAAAAAAATGATGAGTCTTGTGTTTGTTTTAAAACCAATATATGTGTTTATGAGATGCTTGCATTTAGGGGGAGCAAATGATTTTCATATATACAAAATAATATATGCAATTATTGAGGGGGAGCTTTGTTCATAAATCTTTAAACACACCTCTCAATTTTAGTTTTGATGATGTCAAAAGGGGGAGAATTTTTAGAATGATGATCTAGTTTGAAAATGAGCAAATTTTTTTTAACTTGCACATATTATTTTTTTTGCTCATTTTCATCATTAGTTTGTCATCATCAAAAAGGGGGAGATTGACGACCTTATGGTCCTAAATCATCTTAGTTTTGATGATTAACAAACTAATGATAATATTTACTAATGTTTTATTAAGTTATCTTTGCAGTAAAATCTATTAGGATTCAAAAGAAGATGAAAACTGCAAAAAAGTACTCATCCGGACGATCATGCGGACGTCCGGATGAACAGTAACCGCGTCCGGATGAATAGTGCCGTGAGCAGTTGCGTCCGGATGAACAGTACCGCGTCCGGATGAACAGTAACTTTGGACAGAATGTATGCGGACGACCATCCAGACGTCCGGATGAATAGTAGAGGACGTCCGGACCTCAAATTTACTGTCTAACGGCTAGTTTTCTGCAGATTTATCAATTTGACCGTTAGAGCCATTTTCAACCCTTTTTCTCACCCCCATAAATACCATTATGTATAGAAATTATAGGAGAACCTTTACCTACATTTATTACAAGCTTTCAAGAGTGATTTTAGTGTAAAATACTCTCTCCCTTTGTGTTATTGTAATAGTTTGTGAGGTAGTTGGTTGGGGATAAATTGTGTTCTTCAAAGTGAGGGTGGTAGCATTCAAGTGTAGCTTTGTGAGGGTTAATTGAGTGAATTGTAAAACTCTTTGGCTCAACTAGAGGTGCTAGGGTGAGCAAAGAGTGATCCCTACATTGTACATGTTGGTTTGCTTCTCCAACTTGTGAAGAAGCACAATAGTGGATTCAAACTCCAAGTTGAGGAACTTGGGAGTGGACGTAGGTGTCAAGCTTGGCACCGAACTACTATTAATCGGTTTTGTCTCTTTCTCTCTTTTACTTTATTTATTGTCTATTTGTGAACTTGTTTTTCTATAACTTTATCATTATTATTACAAGTTCATTTTTATTATTATATTAGTTGCATAATTATTTGGGGCCAACACGGCCTAAGTGTCTTTTCGGACGGCCAATCAGTCTCTTTTCAGTTTCTGAACTTCCTATTCGGTCGACCAAAAGATTACTTCGGACATCTAAACACTTTCTGTTTTTCAAAAATAAAAACTCTTTGGATGACCAAAACAGTCTTTCGGATGGTCAAAGAAAGTTTCAAAATTGGGTAAGATTTTCCTTCAATTTTCTTTAATCAATGATTTGTGTATTGGATTTTGGTGTGCTCCAGTGGATTGAACCAAGGAGATTGAATATTTAGGACTCCAATTGTTGAAGGATATTGAGTTCACCTTATGGTTTGTCTTTGGGTAAAGCCGATTTGAGTAATTATGGATTGGGGCATTTTTGCTTTATTCTATATATTAGTTTATGTTTTCTTTTTTTGAAATAACTCACACATTCTCATTAATACATAAATTACATAGCAGTTAAAGATACAACAATCTTATGAGCTTGTTGAACCTTAGATTTGTCAACATTTACAATATTACAATACGATAAATAAGATGCAAACTGCGAAATGTCATCTAATAAAGCCTTTAAAACATAAGGAACAATATTGCTATTAGACAAGCATTGAATCAGATGTAGACAATTCGTTTGTATTGTAATACTCTAAAAGCCTTTTGAAATGGAAATGAGAATGGCATAAAGACAAGCATTGCTTCACTTTGGAGAGCAAATTCTGACTCAATATGAAAGGCTGTATCAAACAATTGAAGACCTTCATAATTTTTGCAAATTATGCCCATCGTTGATTTACCTGATTGTTGATTGTAGGAACCATCTATAGTGATAGTGAAATTCCCTTGAGTTAATTCCAATATTGATCTTGGATAAAGAACATTATGTTGATGAATTAAGTCATAGCCATGGACATTCTCTTGTATGAGGCTTGAATTATCAGCATCCTTTTGTTTCCTTCCTGTCTTTGAGAATATAGTAATGATTTCCAAATAATTAATATGGGCTTTTCTTGCAACTGTCATCGGATTTATCTCAACATAATTCCATAGAAAATCATTTCTTGCAAGCAAAATATGCCAAAGGATAACCACTGATTGAATGATAATATTATTATCAGACATAGATGCCAACCATGTTGAAGCCCAATCATAGAAAGACTGTTTATGACCACTATCAAAATCTAAGCCCAGCTGAGATAATCTCCAAACTACTTTTTATAGGTGACATTCAAAAAATAAATGCTCAATAGATTCCTCCTCAATACCACAACAGAGACATAAAGGTGATTGGACTATCCCTCTTCTAAACAACGATAGCATTGTAGGACAAACATTATGAAGAAGTCCCTAAAAAAAGAACTGTAATTTGGAAGGCATGTTCAATATCCACAACCTTTTAAAAACTTGAATGGGCTCCTCAGATAAAAAATGATTGCTATTTATAGGCATATTAAGAGAATTCATTTTGATAGCAAGATTATATGCTGATTTAGCTGAATACCTACCATTCATCTGTAAGGACCAAACCATTTTATCTTCCTGAGGATTAATAGGTATGTAAATAGATGTAATTTTGTTCACCACATGAGGAGGAAACATAATTGAGAGCAAAGGCCTTCTTCAATTACGTGATGAGTCATAGAGATTACTAACCTTCAAAGATAGATAGGAAGTCACAAATGGAAGAAAACGAATTGGATTTTCTATTCCTGGAATCCATTTTTCTGATATATTATCTTCTCCCCTGAACCTAATTTCCACTTCAACCCATGGAGTAGCAAGTCATGGCCCCATAAAATACTTCTCCCAAGAAGATCCTGGTTTAGCCGACAGGAATGAATATTTAGTGCAATAATTACTAAGGAAAAATTTGCTGACGAGAGATTCCGACTGTGTAAAACTTTTCCCCAAGAAGTCTTGATTCAAAGCTAAAGTCGATCTGAGTCCCAAACCACCAAAGAACTTAGAGAGACAAATGGTATCCTAAGACTTCCAGTGTAAACCTTTGTCTTCCTTATCACCATGCCAAATAAATCAGGCTATCTGTCGATCAATATCTTTTGAAACCATGACTGGTAGTTTAAAAACCGCTAAAGTCTATTGAGAAATCATAGAAAGAGCGTGTTTAGTAAGAGTTACTCTACCCATGATAGATAGAGAAGACGTCTTATAATTTGAAATCTTTCCCAGAATCTTATTCTTAATATTGCTGAACAAAATCCTCTTTGGCTATGAGAAATTCAAATCTAGTCCTAGGTATGTACCAACAATATGATTAATCTTCAAACGTAGGTTAAGAGATAAGTTATCTTTTTAGCATTTGGACTAAAGACCATGGAAGATTTACTATAGTTAATTTGTTGACCAGGAAAGACTTGAAGAGTAGAAGTAAGAGCCTGGGTTGAGCTTTAAACTTGACTCCATAAATAGAATGCAATCATCTGCAAACACTAAGTGTGAAATTTGTACTCTTCCTCTTGAAATCGTAATCCCCTTACAAATATTCAGACTATTGAGCTTACTTAACACTGGTGAAAATGCCTGTTGACAAATTACAAAAAGATAAGGGGAAAGAGGACATCCTTGTGTAAGCCCTCTTTTGATTATAAAACTAGGAGTAAGAATCCCATTCACTGATACGGACAAAGAAGCCAAGGAAATACAATTTTTAATGAAAGAAATCCACTTGACTGAGAAACCCATACGACTCAAGACATCTAAGAGAAAATCCCAAGAAACTTTGTCAGAAGCCTTACTCATATCATGTTTTAATATAGCATAAGATTTCTTTCCTCTTTTCCTTTTCCTTATGTATTCCAACAATTCATGAGCTACCAAGATGCTGTCCAAAATTGATCTATTGGATATGAAAGCATTCTGAAAGGAGGAAATCAAATTCGGCACTATCTTTTTCAATCTATTGGCAATGACTTTACTCGCAATCTTATATAAAACATTACATAAACTAACACGTCGAAAATGTGATAACTTTGTAGTGTTGCTGATTTTTGGAATCCGGACTACCTTCGTCCCATTAAAATTTTTCATAGACAAATTATTGTTTAGGCAATCCAAAATTACCTTAGTCCTAGAGTCTCCCACTATATCCCAATATTGCTGATAGAATCCAGCTAGGAATCCATCAGGACCCGGTGACTTCCATTTTGCCATCATAAAAATTTCTCCCTTGACTTCTTCTTTTGTGAACAAAAGATCTAGCTCTGATTGTTGAAAGATATTTAATTTGGAGTCCAGAAAATCTAGAAAAGAGATTGTAATAGTATCTTCATCAAAATTCCTATTTATCTCTTCTGGCTCTTCATATAAGCCTTTAAAATAATTATAAGCATAGCTAAGTATATCGGATTGTTCTGACAACCATTCTCCCTCTTCTGTTTGAACTTGCATAATGTAATTTGTAGCTTGCTTTCTTGTTGCCCAGGAATGATAAAATTTTGTATTTTCCTCTCCCTTCTTGAGCAAAGTAATTCTCGATCTTTGCTTCCAATAGTCATCCTGACATTGCAAAAGATAATCCAGTTGATCTCCATATCCATTTGACGATATCTAGGAACATGTAATGACTGCTGAAGGAGTTCCAGGTGCTGACATATCTATTTGATCCATTTTTCAATATTCACATAAGAACGTTTATTCCAATTACTTAAATGAACCATCAAGATATTCAGCATATCAACCAAACCTTGTGAATTATTATGAGTTTCAGGAAACAGTTTCCATAGCTTGGAGACTATGTCGTGACATGCACTATCTCTTGTGCAAAAAGCTTCAAATTTTGGAGTCCTATTTTTACTACGAAAAAAGAAACAAGTATCAATCAACATTGCACCATGATCAGATCTCATGATTGGCAAGTTATGAAGCTTGGATTTGGGAAAGCAATCTAGCCATAATTGATTAGCAAAAGCACGATCTAATCTTTCCAAGACTGAATCCTCATTTTTCCTATTGTGTGTCCATGTGAACCAATTGTCTAAAAATTGTAACTCCTCCAAACCTAGATTATTTATAAGCACTTTTAAGTCCTTCGCTTCTTGGATTGAAGACGATTTGCATGAATATTTATATTTCCTTTCTAGAACTTGATTAAAATCTCCTGCTATCAGTGCTGGCATTGATTGTTGAAGGGAATTAGTATCGATTGATTCCCAGACGGAATTTGACACTTCAACATTGGATGACCATATACCAAAAACAAATACCAAGATAAGTTATGCTTCTCATTAACTTGCAAACAAAAGAAGTTTTGCGACTTCTTTAGTACAAAGATAGATACAAACTTAGACCAAGCTCCACATAGACCACCCGCTTGTCCTACTGGGGCTACCAGTTCCCAAAACACAAAAGAAGTTGACTGTAGCCACTTTTCCATTTTAGAATTTCCAACTTTGGTTTCCATTAGAAACAAAACATCAGGTTTGTAAGAACGGGTAAAGCGATTGATAGTATGAATTGTTAGAGGGTGATGCATCCCTCTACAATTACAACATAAAAGCCTCGTGGTGCCCGAGAGGATTGTTGAGGAACAACCCCTTGAAAATCCGAAGAAGACAGACAAACATTCACGATTTCAGCAAAGCGAGAAGCTAAGAAAGAAGCCTCCATCAGACATGAATAAATGTTCCGTTACTTCAGATGATGAAGAACTTCCCTCTTCCCTGGACAATTTCCTCTTTCGAAATGAGAGTATGTCAATTTGATTCATAATTTTCCTCTTCGTCTTCCTTGACAGTCCAGAGGTTAATAAGCCAGACTTCCTCCCTCCCCAACGCACTACTTTCCTATGAAGTAGAGATTGTAGATTTTCGCTATTCCAATCTGAAAGACAAATTGCTTCCTCTTCATCGGATGAAGAACTGTCAGATGCAGAATATGATAAATGATTGGCATCACTACTTCCTTGATCAGTATAAGAACAATGTAATCTAGGCCTTTTTTTGATAGGTAATGATTTCCATTTAGAAAACCTTTTCCCTTTCCTTTTAGATTGACGAGAATATTCAAGAAGAAAAATGTCTCTTTGATATCGTTGAAGGATATTGAGACAGTTGAGCTTCACTGGAGATCACCGGATGATACGTAATCATATAGAAGCAAACTCCCAGCTGACTAAAGAATTGAAATAGTGAATTTTCCCAACATTGAAGATCCTGCAAAGTGAAAGCATGAGTAGCATTAAAATGTGTAGCCCGGTGGGGCTTATTGATCCGAATATACCTAAAAAATAAGTCACTTCAAATTATATAGCTGGTACACAAGGAGTGTACGATTTTATACTCGACGTGCTTTTGAACCACGTCGAGTAAATTTTTTTTTTTATTTTGAGCTCGACGTGCTAGGTGAGCACGTCGAGGTTAGGCTGGTCAGCTGGTCAGGCTGACCAGCCTGACACTTTTGGCAAGCACGTCGTCCAGAATCACTTTTTTTTTTTAAAATTTTGGAGCCGTTACTTAAATTTTGGAGCTGTTACGGCTCCAATTCACCTATTGCTTTTGTGATTTTATTTGCAGTTTCAAGATGACTTCTTTTCATTCACTCATCAAGAGTCAATGCCAATTGTAATTTGTGAACTATTGCCCTTTGACAAAATTGTACCCCAAATTCTACTGGACTTTATCTACTGTTTCAACTTAACAAAGTCACCACATTTTTGTTCTGTTTTGCAAAAAACATGGCATGTGAGCTCCCCATGCAAAGTAGCCATCGGCATTTTTGTCCCTAAAATTCGATTTGACTGGTTATTTGACTGGAAACTTGTTCTTTCATTTGCAAATTTCTAGAAATTGTTGAAATGAAAAAATATAGTACTAAACCAGCCACATAGGAATCATCGTTGGCAAAATTTCATACCAAACCAGCCACATTGTTACAGGTTGAACGTTCCCCAATTTCTCACAAATCAGAACAATACAGTCCCGACGAAAAATAACGTCCCATGCGTCGTTTAGAACAATACGATCCGGACGACAAACAACATCTCATACATCGGTTCAAAATCAGTATGTTCCAATCACAATACATTGCAATTACTCTTTTTATTATTAAAAGATCTGTTAACAACGCCAGTGTGTTGCAACCACAATTTTGTTATTAAAAGAACTTTTAATACAATAAGTTGCTTTAGAAGCAAAATGGAATAATTGAATTTAGCATGAATTTCAATGATTGAATGTTAACTATTACAATAGTAAGTAAAGTAAAAAGTGTAAACCGAGTATGAGACTTTTGAATCTCAATGATTGAACATTGACTATTACAATAGTAAAGTAGAAAGTGTTAACCAAGTATGAGACTTCTCAATAATAAACTTAGCTGTTCAGCTTTGCTTGAATTTATTGAACCTCATTGTGTAGTCTTAGGGAAAAAAATAAAAAATGATAAGAGCAGACACTCCTATAAAAAATAAAAAATGATTAGAGTAGACACTCCTATAAAAAATAAAAAATTATCAGAGTAGACACTCCTATTATGATAAGAGTAGACACTCCTATAAAAAATAAAAAATGATAAGACTAGACACTCCTATTATGATAAGAGTAGACACTCCTATAAAAAATAAAAAATGATAAGAGTAGACACTCCTATTTGAAAAAATTTTATCCAAATTTTTATGAGTATTGGCAACATTTACTCAATATTAGGACAATAATGTGACTGCTGTCAGTTATCAAAATTTATTACTAGTTTTCATCAAAAGAAAATTAATATTCACTTGACAAAACTTACCACTCGTTTTCATAATTATCCCAATATTTTCCTTAGTACTATATTTTTTCATTTCAACAATTTCTGGAAATTTGCAAATGAAAGAACAAGTTTCCTAGTCAAATAACTAGTCAACTCGAATTTTAGGGACAAAAATGCCGAATGGCTACTTTAGCATGAGTGAGCTCACATGACATGTTTTTGGCAAAACAGAACAAAAATGTGGTGACTTTGTTAAGTTGAAATAGTAGATAAAGTCCAGCAGAGTTTGGGGTACAATTTTGTCAAAGGGCAATAGTTCACAAATTACAATTGGCATTTACTCTTGATGAGTGAATGGAAAGAAGTCATCTTGAAACTGTAAATAAAATCACAAAAGCAGCGGGTGAACGGCTCCAAAATTAAAAAAAAAAAAAAGTGATTCTGGCACGACGTGCTTGCCAAGCACGTCGTGCCAGATGTATCAGGCTGGTCAGCCTGACCAGCCTTACCTCGACGTGCTTGGTGAGCACGTCGAGCTCGACGTGCTCACCTAGCACGTCGAGCTCGACGTGCTCACCTAGCACGTTGAGCTCAAAATAAAATAAAAAAATTTTACTCGACGTGGTACAGAAGCACGTCGAGTATAAAATCGTACACTCCTTGTGTACCAGCAATACAATTTGAAGAGGTTTATTTTTTAGGTATATTCTTATCAATAAGCCAGCCCAGTAGAAGATAGAATTTATCATTTGAAGTGAAATTCCTGAAGACACGGATCCATCATATTGAGACCCTAACTGCATAGGAGAATCCATCTGTCTAGAAAACATGATATAAACCCAGCCAATAAAGTTTATAAATGAAGCCCAATTTTATTGTAATTGAGAATGAGTCTCAGAAGTATTAAGTAATAAGAGATCTTATCCGGAGGCCCATTTGTATGAGTATGAAGTTGCAAGAAACTGGTGAGTTCTCTATTTTGATTGGGTGCAATCCCCAAAAGACTCTGAACCGATCGATTGAGATGTGGGCCCAATTGGTTTAAATAATGTGTCTGATTCATTTGGAATTGTAGATTGGATATGAACGATGTATGGTTCTCTTCCAATTGGGAGTTTGATAGCCAAGTGACAGAAAGCCTGTGGGATTCTTCATTATCTGGAGAGATAAACGCATTAACTCTGCCATCTAGTTCTTGCACACCAAGAATGAACTGAAAGTCAAAGTGCTCAAAAGTAGTGCTGCCATAGGAATCCATCTCTGACCTGATATCATCATCATAAAGAACTGTAGCATTTGTAATAAAGTCCTGAGAAAACATGCCGGAACAGTATTTTTGGGCAGTGGAACAACCGCTTGCATTTGTCCATTGAGTATCTGAAACTGTTGTTGCTCAATTTCCCCTGTGCCTAATTGGAATACTTGTAATGGAACATGCTGTTGATCATTTTGTTCCTCAGCAATCGCATCATCACCTATTAATACGTCTTCATTTTCAATCATATCGTCTTGCTCAACACCGTCATGAACTTCTTCACTAGGCCCAACATGATTGAAAGGAAATCGATGACCTTCATGGTGTAACGACTCAGCTAAAAAGTGTGGTGTTTCAGCTGTTAAGTTTACCTCTGAACGTTGGGTGAATTTGAAACCATTTTCAATACGGTTCCTATGCTGCAAGATGAATGACCTATTCAATGAATCCCAAAAAGAATAGGGGATTACGGTACTTCGCAGATGATTGCAATTATGGTGAGCTCGAATCGAATTGTAATAAACTTCCCTACTGATATCCCATTTCAATGGGAGACCAAGAGAATGAGATAGCTCTTGGAAATGTTTTGTGAGCATGTTTTCTAAGGCCTCATCCTCCTCCAGAAATCGACATAAAGGAAGTGTATGACCAATCAGACCACATTTACGACATATCTTGTGCACACGTTCATATTGAAACAAAACCCAAGTTGTAGTACCATTCAAAATAGTAAGGTAGAAACCTGCAAACAAGGGAGACCGAATTCGAATCCAAATTCTAGCTTTGATGTAGGATAAATTCCTTGCGTCATACATAGTTGTCTTAACTTCCAACGGTTCTCTAGCTATAGAAGCGAATTTCGATCCCGTTTCTTGATTAAAACTCTCTGGACGAACTCCACCAATGCGCACCCAGATTAACGCATATGTAGGAGTGATGTTGTGAAATATCAGATTCAGTTGCCATCGATTAAGCAACAAAAGATCACCCTCAATGTAGTAGGGACCATTATCTAAAACAGCAAGCATTTCCTCATAACTATTGAATTTGATAATGTAGAATTTATGTTCACAACCGATGATCCAGGCGCGATCTCCCCATTTGGAATGGATGTAATGTTGAACTCTGTTAAAACTAAGAGTCCTATAATCTAATAAATAATCCACCAAACAATTCTGATACCGATCTTGCCCAGCCTCCATATCAGCTTGAGAGAAAAGATAATCTAAACATCCTCTCACTGGTCAGTAGTTCTCCGGCCAATTTTGATGATGTATTGTAAAGTCTCTCTCTTCCTCTGAGAAATCATTCCCCACATGTGAGTCCGACCGCTCATCTGACCATAAGTTTTTAGGAAATCTGTTTAAAATATCAATATTAATAAAGTTAATTCGCTTCCCATCCACTGTGTAGATCTGCGAAGCTGACAAAGCAAGATCCCAGCAGATTCCAGAGTAACTGCTTTACTTAAGAGCAATAAACTCCTTACTAATAACACCTTGTTAAACAAAACTAGATACGCACATGCTGTGATATAAGAGAGATGAAGAAGATTGGAAGAAGAACAGTGATAAATTATATGAAAAGCTGATAAGCTCTGCTATTGCATGCTGAAATTTTGTTTTAGCCCCCAATTTGCTATAATTTACAATTTTGTTTCAAAAGTCATTAGAATTGATTTTTATGTTATATTATCTAAAATAGTGGTACATTAATACATTTATTCATCTTGTTAGTGTTAGCATCAGGTCTTCAAAGGAGGCATTTTCTTTACTTCTCTTTTTATTTGTTTCTTTATGTGCCTCTATGTGTCCTTATTATATGTTTTATTCATTATTTTTGTTTTTGTTTATTTATTTATTTACTTATTTTTTAAGTATTTGTCATATTTATCTATCGATCCAATTTTTGTTTCTCAATTATTTGAAAAAGATGTAATAGAAAGGTTAAATAGGGTATTTCCATTTTATATTATTTTTCCCCTTTTAGATTATAGTAGGTTTCGTCAATGTAATAGTTAGGGCTAGTGTGATGGGTTTTGCGTGCTATGTGTTTATTTGTTTACGTGTTTTATTTGCTTTCCTTAGGACCTATGCATCTAGATATTATGTTTGCGTGTTATATGATCTTATGTGACTTATGTGTTTATTTAATTTTATTTATGCTTTTTGATGTTTTATTTGTGATGTCGCCACACTAGTCCAACGTGAATTGTGATTCCTTTCGTTTCCTCACTAATCCAACACTAGTGAGGTGAACTAGTCCAACGCTAGACCTATAATCCCCCTTATGTTATTATCATTCGTGTGCAATTTATCCCATCACATGAATTTTTCTATTTTTAGGATATTCTTTCATTTGCGTGGTGTTTTTCTCTTGTATATTATCCCTTTCCACATCTATGTATAATGCATGACATTTAGATTTGCATTTCATATAGAATTTTAGGATAGATAAGTCATTTGCTTGCATAAGTTATGAAAAGTCACCCTTCAAACACGAGAAATGGGCAAGTTTGGCCCTCTTGGTCTTAGCATGCCGTTCACCCCTATGTATGAAGGAACATCATGTCACGAGTCTTAGTTCCCCGTATCCGTTATGTTGCATTCTTTTCTTTGATCACTTATATCTATATTTTTATTTTTTCATTCTTTGCGTATCATTTTGCATCACTCACGACCCTTTGAGGTTTCATTTTGGGTTACGCAATTATTGCGTTAAATCCAATTAAACTTCAAAGGGACATCTCGCTCATATCGATATCACTTTTAGGTCTAGGATTTTGGATTCATGTAGATACATACACATATGATACGTTTTAGGTTTACATTAGGAAAACTTAGACTAAACCTCGCAACTAATTTCGAGTAGGTTGAAAAGGTATCTTAGGCGTGAGCTTTTGCCTTCCCTTTCTTCAACTGTGATTTCTGAACTCGTTTTCTCTTGGAGAATTGCTCTTGTCTCTCAATTTTCTATCTCCCGTGTTGTGTGTGTTTGTGGGTTAAAAACTTTCGTTATCTTCAGTCTCCCTATGACAAAATCTCAGAGGAATACTTCCAAACGGGCTCTTAAGTCATAGGGTTCGTTTTTCCAAAGTTGCCTCTGCGTTGCAGAAAAAAATAACAAACTATTGGGCTATTCCCACACCTCATTCCCGCGCGTAGGAATGTGCTGAGGAATGAGCAGAATGTCCTCGCTTTGCTCCTCTCTGACCATTCCCGCACATGAGAACCTACTGCGGGAATGGTTAGAAAATATGTCCCAGCTTTTCTTCTTCATTTCTTGCTTGGTTGGCCATGTAGTCTCTTGACCCTTGCTGCTAACTTGACATTTGAGCTTCCCAAGCAACTTCACTTTTTCACCTCATCACCAATCATTTCTTTGAATTAAACATGATAACTCTTACATTTAGCCTCCGCTTTATCTCAAATCGATGGCGAAAGATGTGAAACCTGCGAAAAAACACACAAATACAAAAAATAAATGATTAAAGGCAATATCAACTCAAGGAGAGAAATATCAATGGTAATTAAGTTAAAATGAATAAAAACACCTAAATCAACCTAAAAACACTAGCCTGAAGACCCTAGAGTTTTACTCAACTTTGGTACTTATTGTGATCCCTAGTAGAGTAGCTAGCTGTCGTGCCCCATTTTTTGTAAGGGAGAAGAAAGCAGAAAAGGGAGTGATTTTTTCAAAAATGATTTTCGAAAAATGATTTTTGTAATCAAAACAAAAGAAAAACGGCCTAATATGTGACATTGAAAATATGATGATTAGAGCCCAAAAAATGGAGTCTAAAAAGGGTTTTTATATATAAAAAAAAAAAAGAATGGCCACTTGGTGTTGAGTTTTTGTGTACTAAGTCACTAGAAAAAGTGAGAAAAACAAGAAAAATGTTTTTGGAAAATATTTTAGGAAAAAAGTGAAAATAGACACTTTTTATATGACTTTGAATCTTTGAAAAAGAGAGAAAATGAGCTCAGGAGTCACATTTGAAGCTCGGGAAGGCATAGGTTTGCACATAAAGCACCCTTTCAACCAAGCCAAAACTAGTTATGAGGTTTAATCGAAGTTTTCCTCATGTAACCCTAAAACTTATCACATTCGGTGTCACTATGTGAATGTGAACCTGAATCTAAAATAGACATCGGGAGGGGCAAAATATCCCTTCAAAGTTTAATTGGATTTAACACATTAATTGCATAACCCCAATTGAGATATCAAAGGCGTCATGAGAGATGCAAAATAAGATGCAAAAGAAAAAATATAGAATATAGTTATAAGTGATCAAGGAGAGGGATTACAACATAACAAGTACGAGGTACTACGACTCATGACACGATTTTCCTTCTTACAAAGGGCAGATAGCGTGCTAAGGCTATGAGAGTCATATTTGCCCATTTTTCGTATTCGATGGGTGACTCTTCCTAATCCAAACAAGCAAATGACCTATCTATGTCATAAAATCCTACATGAAATGCAATCTAAATATCACGCATTGTATGTATATGGTAATAAGGGGATATTATAAGGCAAAAAACATGCAAATGAAAGAGAATTCTAAAAATAGAAAAATGCGTGTAAGTGAAATGAATTGTGACGTGGTGTAGATTAGGTACAGAAAATATAAACAAATACATACAAATCAAGTAATAAAAACCTAATCTCCCAGCTATACACTTGGTGCATTTGGTGTTGAATTCTACAAGGACTCAATAATATTGCAACAACTAAGGCTTTATGGTTAAATTTTATTATCTAAACACAAACAATCAAGAAGTGGTGATGGAGTCCTTTCAATAGAATAGATATATGATTAAGAACAATAGTAGAATTCAATGTAAAGAATCCTAAAACACAAAATCCACTAATGAATCATGCATAGATGACTTACTAAGTTTTACCTTGCTTTGTTTAGAATCCAATTCCATATATATCATAACTAGATCTCTCTATGAAATGACAAGATTCCAACTATTCTCATGATGAAATCTTTTCAAAAAATGAATTGTTATGATTCGCATAAGCATTCATTGTTCTCATATAAATAATTTAAGCTTTACTTGTAAATTTTCCATTGCTACATGCATTTCTCAATGTCAAAAAACAACTAAGATAACTTGTTTAAGTTGACCATGCAAAAACAAGTGTTAAAGCTTGAACAAATAAACAAACAAATGCAAGCTTAGCAAATTTTGATAATTTAAGTCATGCTTTTGGATTCATTAGCTTCATCTATATTCTAGATTTTGTGAATCATGAGTAGTGAAACAACTAAAAATTCAAATTCAAGACAAGAATTCATGTTAGCAAATGAAAGTAAAAGAGAAAGATTTTAGAATTGCTCAACAAAAGTTGGAATAAGCTTCTCTTTGATTCACCTTCAAAAGCTGAACTACAATAGCTCTTTTATAGTGAACCTCACTATTCTATTGAAGGATAAAGAGAATTTTACTAACTTTCTACCAAATTTAGTACAAAGCTACTAATAAATACTTTTAATTCTCTCCAAAACTTCTTACTAATGCTTTACAAATGACTTCTATTTATAAACAAATGTTCTTCAAATTATTTTCCAACTTGCAAATGCATTAAATGCATAGAAATGATGAAAATGCTTCTTGAGATTCCAAATTTGCAAAATAGCCGTCTTTTGTGTGCTCAATGAAATCTCCAGCCTGCAAAACCCTGTCTTCATCTGAAAATGTCTCCAAAAATAGATGGAAGAAGATGCAAGTTGCAACCTTAGAAATGTCCAACCGACATGCTGATCTGCGGGTGGGATCCGTGGGTCAGCAACCCCCGGATCTAACCCGCAGATCATTGATTATGGTCCCTACTTGATTGTTCTAAGTTTGTTGAGTTGGAATATATATGTGCAGACCTTTTGCATGCATTTTCACATATTTTTGGTGAAGAATTAGGCCTTCCAAATACTTTTGTACAATTATTTCTTCAATTGTTCTCCAAGTAATTCATTAACCTAACCCTTTGAATCATATTTCATTTTAATTCACCTTGACTCCGATTGACCCAAATTCAGTTTAAGTATGATGAACCTACAAATTTGTACAAGAATTGTGCATTAATTTGCTCAAAATAACAATTTTGTCTTGAAACCCTAAGTTTGGAAAAAAAACTCTAATTCTATAAAAAGTTGGAAAATATGTCATTTGTCACCAAAATTACTATAATTATACTAAAATCACACCAAAAATACATAATAAAATATATAATGATATTGGTAAATTTATTACTTATCAAACTCCCTCACACTTGAATCATTTTTTGTCCTCAAGCAATTAGAAAATCAAGAGATCAAATAATGATTCAAAGTATTGAAATAGCAAATGCCACTTTGTTGAATATAATTCTACAAGGTAAAGTGAATACGCATTATGCAATTCCCTGTAGTGCTTTTAATATTAATCATATCAAGTAAAAAGGAAGTAATTATATCAAGATTAAAGCATATTCAACCAAATTCCCTTGTCTTACAAAATTTCACATACTAAGTATTCAATATGGACAATTATATACAACTTAGTTATACACAATGTTGAAATTATACAATTGCAAGTGTCTTTTGACACGAAGTTTTGACATTTTTAGATGAGAATCCCCGGTTACTCAACACTTTGATTTTTTTTTTCCACATTTCATCCCTAAGTTTGAGAAGTGAAATTGTTTTTTTGATGAAAAGATCAACATTGGTTGATGAAGATCCCTTATTACTTAACACTTCACTTTCAATCAAACTTGCTATGCATACTCATAATTCAACTGCCGTTTGATGCAAAAATCGTCATTTTGTGATGAAGATTCCCAGTTACTAAGCAATTTGAATCATTGGAGTAGAAGTAAGTAAGCATTCATCATTTTTACTTCACAACATAAATGTCCCTTAAGTCAAATAATGCATAAGTATACTTCTTGTCCATATCTAGCAATGTAAAATTAAGTAAAGAAAAGAAATTTACAATCAAACATGCCAAATCAAGATATGATTACAACCATTTTACAAGATATACTTTCTTAGAAACAAATTCCTAATCACATAACAACTATTTCTTCATATATTTGTAGAAAACATTCAATCAAAGTGCATAAATTACTTCAAAAAGTAAAGAAATTTAATAAATTAATGGCATAAACACATGTGATTGAAGGAAAATTTTGAAAACTTTGGCCATATTTTACTAAAACAATATCTTGGTACAATTACTCAAATCCAAACCAAACATGTTCCCTATACTTTCCACTCACAGTTAAAATGGCACATTGTCCTCAATGTGTAAAGGAAAAGATAAAAGCATAAATTAAAACAATAGAACTCCCCTTGTTTGGTTGATGAGTTCAAAAGTTGATATTGTTGTTGTTCCTTGATGTGCATTGGCCTTTGAGAAGTTACTTTTTGCAATGCTTCACCATGTTTTCATTGTGTCCAACCTTGCTCACAAGCCTTGTTTCAAAATTTAAACAAGCTCAAATGCTATGTTAGATAATGAATAAATAGTTATTGAATACAAACACTAACATAGCATGCTCAAAACCCATGATTTTCCCCACACTTAGTTTGTACAATGTAGCTCAAGGGGGTGAGAATTTGCAAAACAAGTGATATGTGCAAATGTATTATACATGATGAAGTGAAAGACAAAAGCAACTTGTTCAAATTCTGCTTCATTTCAAATATCCACTTTTTCATGCCATGTAGTCAAAATTTAAAATGAAAATGGAACTTTGGAAATACAAGATTAAAACATGTTAAAGTGTTAATTAAAATGTGCAAAACATGTACACAAATCATGCAAAAGAAGTTGCAAAAGAACCAATTGAAAAGCATGAGAAATGAACTTGAAAAACTCATTCTGCATGAGATCCACGAGTGAGGTATCCACGGTTCATCTGGCCTGTCCGCATATCATTGTGTAACAAATCCTGCATACCTCCCAAAAGTTGATCCACGGGTGTGATTTGCATATCCAACTTGCGAATGACTTCCTGTAATAGGCAGTGACTTTCTATTTTTTGCAGGTTACTATTCCATTGGTTAATTCCATTTTCTATAGCAACTGCAAACTTAAATTTAACATTTTTTTAACCTATTAACACTTATAACAAGCCATAAGAATACACATGTGCAAACACAAATATCTCAAATTTTGCATCAAATAACAACATCTTGCATGAATTTAGTATGATTCTTCAAAGTTGCATAAATTGCAAAATTTGAATTCAATTTACAAGCCAACTAGGCAACACATGTTTCTTTAAGCATATTAAGCTTATAAACAAGGTCAAATATCATATAATCTCAATGACTCATCAAATGACCCTTTTGATCAAAAAGATACTTAACCATAAATAGTAACTCCTATTGATTTAAACTTCAAAAACACATAACATACTATGCATAAAACATGTTCATCATACTTCTAAGTGTGAAATGCATTGACAAAGGGTTATAAAAAACAAACTCACGATTTTGAAACTTCTTGATTCAATCTTACACCTTATGTTCCTTATTGAAAAACCCATAAAACACACATAACAAGCACACTTTTAACTACATAATACATATTAAAACAAACTACAATTTCACAAAAAATATTAAAAACATTGGCTTGCCTCCCCACAAGCACTTCATTTAGAGTCTAGAGCTAGACTTGTAGATGTATGCTTCACATAATATGACCATAACCCTAAGAACCCTCCACTCCTTTGGGTATAGATATGTCAATAAAGTGTAATTGGTCCTTTCTTCTTGATTTCCTTCCTCTTGTGCTTCCAGATCCTACATAAGTAAAACTTGTTATATCATCTAATTCATCAACCATGTACAAATCAAGAGTAGAAGATGCGTGTTTCATCCTGTCATTCAATTCAAAAGCAACTTCTTCATCTCCTACTTTCAATTTTAGTGTGCCATTTTTTAATCAATTATTGCACCGGCGGTTGCAAGAAAATGTCTTCCAAGTACGATAGGCATATTAACATCATCCTCCATATCCAACAAAATCTATCGAAATGATGAATTTATCCACTTCCATTAGAACATTTTCAAGAACTCTTAGTGGATGCCTAATGGACCTATCGGCTAGTTGTAAGGTGATGTTTGTGCTTTGAACTCGTTTGAAACCCAGCCATATTGCTATTGACATACAAAGTAAAGACACACAAGCACCTAAATCACATAATGCATTAGAAAAATTAACATCACCAATAATGCAAGGGATAGAAAAACTCCATGGATCCTTGAGTATTGGTGGCAATTTATTTTGGATCCGAGCACTAAATTCCTTCATTAGTACTTTGGTCTCAAAGTCATCATGACTTTTCCTCCTACTCAATAGGTCCTTCAAGAATTTGTTGTACTTGAGAACCTGCAAAAATGCATCTACAAAAGGAATGTTAACATGTAATTGCTTGAGCATTTGTGCAATTTTTCCCAATTTCTTCTCTTGCTTTTCATTCTTAAGCCTTTGTGAAAGTGAAATTTGTGAGGAAATAGGGATAGCTTGTGATGTAGAATGATTATTTTCATCATGAATTTCCTTTACTCACTATCTTTTTTCCTTTTTCTTCTTTGTCATCTCTCTCACTTCCACATTCTTCAATGATTAGTTCATTTAACACTTTACCACTCCTCAATGCAACGGCATAAAAGTGATAGTGGGAGCAAGATAGAACTTGAAAAGTTCAAGAACTATAAATTGACAAATATGAATAGTTGGAACTAGAGCATATGCCACACGTTAATGAGGCACAACGGAAGCTCAAAGTACACAAAATCTTCAAAAGACTGGTAGAGTACATTATACTCCTAAGAAAAATAGTTTTGTCACATATAAGGGATATAGATTTCTCATGAGAAAGAGTAATACTGTACTAGTCATATATGATGATGAACCTACTAGTCACGAAGAAATTTTGTCTAATGTAGACTCCTTGACATGGCAAAATGCCATAAGATGCAAAATGGATTCCATGTGCAAGAACAAGGTATAGACCTTGCTCAACTCACCTCAAAGGATAAAACCCATAGGGTGCAAGTAGGTCTTTAAGAGAAATACTGACATGGATGGTAATGTAGTTACCTACAAAGCAAGGTTAATGGAGAAGGATTCCATTCGAAGGCTTGACTTTGAAAGAAACCTTTTCACTAATTACCATGCTTAAATCTATTTTAGATTTTGCTTGCAATAACTGGCGTTGTGGCTATGACAAATGAATATGAAGACCCATTCCTTAATTGGAATTAAAAGATATGTATATGACACATCTCTTGGGCCTTGACTTCCATTGATGGTCATAAGGTATGCAAGCTTTAAGGGTTCATTTATGGACTCAAGCAAGCATCAAGGTGTTGTAGCATTTGTTTTGATAAGATAATCAAAGAGTTTAATTTTCTCAAAAACAAAGACAAGCTTTGTGTAAATGCAAAGTTGAGTTGGAGCATTATCGTTTTCTTGATACTATGTGTGGATGACATATGGTTGATGAGAAACAACATACTTTAAAAGCTCAAGGTATGGTTGTCCAAAGAAATTCTTAATTAAGGAGAGGCGACCTCTAATATGGGAATTAAGATCTATGAAGATAGATTTAAGAGGTTGCTTGGTCTCACTAAATTCAAGTACATAGGCAAGATGCTAAAGGATTTAGCATGGTGCAATCAAAGAATGGATTTTTGCTTATGCGATAGGAGATTACTCTTTCGAGAGACATGTGTCTTTAACATTTGTCGAGATTGATAGCATGTAATAGATCTCGTATGCTTTTGAAATAGGTTCTATTCTATATGCTATGCTATGTACGAGACATGATGTCTCCAATGCTCTAAGTGTGACGAGCAATTCTAGTGAGTGTCACTAGATGGTTGTCGAAGAATATTCTTAAGTACTCGAGAAGCACTAAAAGATTATTCTTGACTATGGAGATCACACTTAAGAAGTGTGTGGATTCAAAGATGCGAGCCTTTTATCCAATAGGGATGATAAGTGAATCACAACATAGATTGGTGTTCACGTTAAATTGTAGTGGATAGAAGAGTTCTGTGATAGACACTACAACATATTGTACAACAAAGGCCTAATACATGATAGCTTTAGAAGTTATTGTGGATTAAGTGATTCTTTGTTGGACAAAGAATAGTTCCATCCATTGTTTTATGAAAACAATTGTGCCATCACATGATTAAGGAACTAAAGTCTCATTTATGATCCTAATGTGTATTTAGGTGCCACCATCTATTTATGGAAATAGTTTGGTACAAATGATGAAAAAATAGAGGAAGTTCCTACAATGTTAGTGTCATTAATCCTATCACCATGGACTTGTCCCAGAAAAGGCATGATAGTCATGCTTATGGCCTAAATCCTATAGGTGATTGGTTTTAGTGCAAGTGGGAGTTTGTTAGTATATGCCCTAAAACCAAGTCGGTTTTTAGGATTTATATATTGCACTTATTTCATGTTATACTTATTTATGTGGTATTTTATTTATCATTTAATACTTGTTATTTATATTACTTGTTTATTTGATGAAGTCTATGGAATATTAACTGTGTATAAGAGATCGTATGAGTTACAATAATGAGACTCGTATTGCACATAAAGTTATATTCTTAAATATCCCTAATCGTAGTATTAATAAGATTGGACATCATTAATACGGAAAGACTAGCACATACTTTGCCGCTACTTATTGTAAGTAGTTGTTGATCTCGTCAACTATGGTGTGTGACACTTAAGCTGGTGTGTGACACTTAAGCTGGTATGGTGGATGCTTGTTAGAGAACAAGTTCATTGGATTGATCCCTAAAGAGTTACCATTCATAGTGCAAATGAATTGTACTCTTAATGGCAATGATGCAAATGATCCTTAGACTTGAGATTACCATAGTATCTTGAGTGTGGATTGCTATATTTTGACTCTATTGCTCGGTGCTCGTAAAAGAGTAGCCCATACGGTAGAGGTTGGGTATAGTATGAAGCATGGAAAGATAGTGAGTAATTGATATAGGATTCACCACTCCTTATTATATGAGAGTATATCCCATATTGGCCATTTATTGAAATATAACTTAAAGAATCTTTTGTGCAAAATTGAAAGTATGACTTGAAAGCATTTGAAGGTTATACTTTTATGGAAAGTTATATTTCGCAAACAAAAAATTATTAATTAGTCATTTAAAGAGTGTGCACTACTCTCTTAGACTAATTGGGATATAGTGTGGTGAAAGGATATTAATCACACGGAAACGTTGCCATTGATAGGTGTAGTCTCCCATATGACTTTCCTATTCACTTAGGCGGTCATTCTGCATTGCTAGACACCAATCATGATCGATAAGTGTAAATTAATTAATTTTTGAATTAATGATAAATTAAAGTGTTTAATTTATCAAGCTCTTAATTAATTAATCAATTATGAGTTATAATTTGTACTTATTGCCAACATGAATGGAACCTAATGAGTCACACACAATAAGAACATGGTCTTTGGGATAAATTGTTATTAAGATAAGTATAAGATACTTATGGGGTTAATTTATGTGATAAATTAACTTTAACGACTTATTTATAAATATTCTAAGTCTTGCTAGAAATTAGTTTCCTAAAAGGATTTAAGTAACTATTCAGTTTCCTTATGGAATAGGTTTCCTAAAGGAATAGAATTAGTTTAAGGTAAGCTTCCTAAACCTTCTTGGTTTCTAATTGCTCTTGTTTCCTTAAAGACTAGGATACTACATCTATAAATAATTCCATGCCTTGACTCTTGAAAGATTGATGAAATACAAGAAAAAATTTAGAGAGAGAAAAAATTGAGAGAGGTATATTTTCTCCAAAGAAAACTGCCACACCCTCTTCTTCCTAAGTGTAAGGGTTTTGTCTTCTTCCTCTTCTTGCTCTTGTGTTCTTCATGATAATCAAGGGAGCTAACACTCAAAAGGCAAGGCAAGCAAGCCCAAGGGTTCCTAAAGATCGTGTTCGTGTGGATACTATTAAAGGCTCAACAGTTGGGGAGCTTTTCATGGTAGATCAACATCTTCATCGAATAGGATCTTGCCCTTTGAAACATAGAAACCTTCTATCATTGAGGTATTTGTGCTAAACACCCTTTAATCGTATAGAAGAGATCCATAGCTAAGGTAATAAATTTTCAAATTTTTCGCTGCATTACTCTCGTTATTACCTTACAGCTTGTATGAGAATCGGTTGGGTTCGGCATAGCAAAATCTCTTAAAGAACGAGTATTAGGATTTGGATTTTGAGTTACCTCTTCTATGGCTAACTCTTGTTGAAGTTGTGATTCAGGTGCACTTGAACTTTCACCAACCTCCTCACACCTTTGCTTCTTCTTCTTGCTTTTGTCTCATTGCCTTCCTTGTAGTTCTTTCAATCTCTGAATCAAATGCAAGCACCACCCTTAAGCTCCAACGCATACATTTACAAAACAAAAGAAAATAGTTATATACAAATAAATGAATACAAAGTTTAGATTAATATTGCCTTGATTCCCCGACAACGACTCCAAAACTTGACGTGGTGTAGATTAGGTATAGCAAATATGAACAAATACACACAAATCAAGTAATAAAAACTTAATCTCCCAACTATACCGCAAGTATACAGGTCTATTGTAGCACTTGGAATATTAGGTGTTGAATCCCACAAGGAATCAATAATATTGCAACTACTAAGACTTTATGGCTAACTTTTGTTATCTAAACACAAACAATCAAGAAGTGGTGATGGGGTTCCTTCAATAGAATAGATATATGATTAAGAACAATTGTGGAATTCAATGTAAAGAATCCTAGAACATAGAATCCACTAATGAATCATGTATGGGTGACTTACTAAGTTTTACCTTGCTTTGTTTAGAATCCAATTCCATATATATCATAACTAAATCTCTCTATGAAATGAAAAGATTCCAACTATTCTCAAAATGAAATCTTTTGAAAATATGAATTGTTATGATTCACTTAAGCTTTCATTATTTTTATATGAACAACTTAAGCATTACTTGTTCATTTTCCATTGCCACATGCATTTCTCAATGCCAAGTAACAACTTAGATAACTTGTTTAAGTTGGTCATTCAAAAACAAGTGTTAAAGCTTGAATAAGTAAACAAACAAATGCAAACTTAGCAAATTTTGATAATTTAAGTCATACTTTTGGATTCATTAGCTTCATCTATATTCTAGATGAATCCTTTAGTGAATCATGAGCAGTGAAACAACTAAAAGTTCAAATTCAAGACAAGAATTCATGTCAACAAATGAAAGTAAAAGAGAAAGAGTTTAGAATTGCTCAACCAAAGTTGGAATAAGCTTCTTTTCTATTCACCTTCAAAAGTTGAACTACAATAGCTCTTTTACAATGAACCTCACTATTTTATTGAAGGATAAAGAGAATTTTACTAACTTTCTACCGAATTTAGTACAAAGCTACTAATAACTACTTCTAATTCTCTCCAAAACTTCTTACTAATGCTTTACAAATGACTTCTATTTATAGACAAATGTTCTTCAAATCATTTTCAACTTGCAAATGCATTAAATGCATGGAAATGATAAAGATGCTTCTTGAGATTCCAAATTTTACAAAATAGTCTTCCTTTGTGTACTCAATGAAATCTCTAGCCTGTAAAACCCTATCTTCACTTGAAAATGTTTGCAAAACTAGCTGGAAGAAGATGCAAGTTGTAGCCCTAGAAATGTTCAATTAACATGCTGATCTGCAAATCAGCAACCAACCAGCAGATCTAACCCGTGGATCATTGATTGTGGTTCCCACTTGATTTTCTGACTTTGCTAAGCTTGAATCCAAGTGTATAGATCTTTTCCACACATTTCCATATATTTTTGGTGAAGAATTAGGCCGTCCAAATATTTTTGCACAATTATTTCTCCAATTGTTCTCTAAGTAATCCATCAACCTAACCCTTTGAATCATCTTTCATTTTGATTCACCTTGACTCCGATTGATCCAAACTGAGTTTAAGTATGATGAACCAACAAATTTATACAAGAATTGTGCATTAATTTTCTCAAAAAAAGAATTTTTCCTTAAAACCCTAATTTTGGAATAAAAAATCTAATTCTATAAAATTTGGAAAATGTGTCACTTGTTACCAAAATTACTATAATTATACTAAAATCACACCAAAAATACGTAATAAAACATATAATAATATTGGTGAATTTATTACTTATCAAATTGCATACAAATGATGAGACTACGCATAACGGAGGATAATGATCTAGCATTAAACTAGCATATTTAAACGAGAAAACCACAACTAGCGTTAGACTAGTGTGGTGATATCATAAATAAATTATGAATAAAAGCATAATAAAGGAAATGAACATGCAAGGGCACATAAATCACATTAGAGCACATGACACATAAGCATAATATCTAAATGCAAACGTCCTAAGAAAAACGAATAAACATATAAAAACATAGCACATAAAAACACATAGCACGCGAGCCTAGATAGTACATCGAGGACCCTAACTACAATCTAAATGGAGAAAAAATAAAATAAAATGAAATAGCCTATCTAACCTATCTATTACACTTGTCTAATTAAACACACATTTTTGCTAAATGAGAAAAAAATCATCTATCTATTACATTAATTATCTAAACACAAATTTCTCTAAATAAAAGAAAAAATTATAAATTTATTTGTTAAAATCTTCCAAATAATTGCGAAATTAGAATTGAATCCATAAATAATCACTAAAACAAATAAATTCTCAAAATCGATAAATAAAGAAGAAAACACATAGAACACATAAAGAAAGCACGTAGGAGCACATAAAGAAAATTAAAAGGTAATGAAGGTACTGTCGCGCCCCATTTTCGAAAGGACGGAAAAGGAAGAATTAAATGTGATTGTGTTTATTTATTGGAAAAAGAGTGTAAATTTTTGTAAAAATAATTTTTTAGAAAGTGCTTTATAAAAGATAGTTCGACAAAAATGTGATAAACAAATGCTTTATTTTGAAAACAAAAGAAAAGGGCCTAAAATGGGACTTTGAAAATGCGACGGTTTTTGTGACAGCCCCACCTTACCCAGAGGCGCACCAAAGGGCTTAGCGGACTGCTTGCCTAGCTCTCGCCAGGACTCAAACACGCACTCGCGCAATACATACAAACATACTTACTACAAAATAAAACACATTTATATAATTTATTTGAAAGTACAAATATCAATAATATATTTTACACACTAAAATTCACATAGTATTTACAAGAATAGCCTAAACAAGTGGCTATCAAAATACATGAAACAGAACATGTACAACGTCCAAAATCAGCTTTTCCAGCTTTAGTATTTTTGGAAACCTGGTTAAAGAAAAAAATAAACGGGATGAGCTATAATAGCCCAGTGAGTGCTCAAGTCATGCAATCATACTAGTAAAATGTGATTTTATTCAATAAAAATTTTGACATGTTAAATAAATAATATATGAACAATTTATTTAACAAGTAGTCAATGGCGGATACGGGGCTCAACTACGGGAGCAAGCTCAGCCGCAGAAGTAGCAAGCACTGAACATGTAACCAAGACTTTGGGACCAAGATAATAGCTCAGGTCCTCGCCATAGGTGATGCCAGTGTTAACAAGCAAGAACCCTAACCACCGTTCACCTTATAAGCTCCGTACAGGCTACCACATCCAGGGAGTAATCTCGACCTTAGAGGGCCAACACGCAAGAAAGTTCAATCTGGAGTTGGCCTCTTTGAGGAATTCAACTCAATTGGGAAAGAACAACATGCCCTAAAACACCCAACACCTTATATCCTCCCACGCACGACTAGGTTGACTATCCGTGAAGTAACGGTGAAGTTAGTCATGGAAGTCTCATACACAAATAACACATTTAATAGTGAAAGCATGTAACACATTGCGGAATAGATGCGATAAAGTACACATCTTTCCTCAAGTAACACATTTCATTAAATAATAATGTCAAGTATAACATGGCATTTCATGCATCATTCACACATAAAACACTCACCTGAAGCCTAAGAAAATATTTCGTAATATGGTTGAGCCTCACTTCCGGATCCTGAAATTCACGAGAAAATAGTCGTATAAAAACCCGACTAAAATCTAAGCAATTTCATAAGAAAATTCGAGAAATACCCCAAGTCTTTCTAGGGTTTAATTTCTAGGGTTTTGGAGTTTAGGGTTTTACCCTAGGGTTTAGGGTTTTCAAAATTAGGGTTTTCTAAATTTTTAGGGTTTTGCTCGGAAAGGTTCAATTCACTAATAGCTCATCTACGGAAATTTCTGCACGTTCTAATCACTAAATTACAGCTTATAAATCTTTAAATCATAGCCTAATCACTTTATTTCTTAGGTTTTTACTGAAATTTCGACAGCATTTTCCCTATAATCGGACTAACCCAATAATTTTACCTGCAAGAAATCAACCAACCAATCTAATTTCCAACAAGTTCTATAGCTTCCATGTTTAAATCAAACTTAATTTCATTCAAAATTCCACTCAAATTCAAGATTTCAAGCCCAAGGTTCTTCAACCATATCATACTTAAATCATGTCATTTCAAGATTTAATCACTATCTACAAGTCATACAAGCCCATAAACCTCATATTCATGGAATAAAATTTCATTTGCATGGCTCAAATAAATCATGCTTAACTTTAAAGACATGGGTAAAAGCTATAAAAACTACAACTTATACTTGAAATAATAAGAAAAGTTTTTGGTGAATACCTTTAATAAGGCAAGATCTTTGCTTAGGAGGAAGATTAATTCACTTTCAATGGATGAAAATTGTCTAAAAATGGAGAGAAAGCTTCAAGAATATGAAAACAAGAGAGGGTAGAAGGAGAGCAAGAGAAAGTCGGCCAAGGGTGAGAAAAGAAGAAGAGAAATAGGTCAAGAAAGTCGAAAAGAAATAAAGAGATAAATGGGAAAAGAAGTGACCAATCATAAGCATAACAAGAGTCAAGCTAGGGTTTATGCTTTTAAGGTAGTAGTTGTTAACTTGGATAAATTTGATTAGTGGAAATTTTATTCACTTATCACCTAGTAATTTGCAAGAGCTTTAGGGCACAAATTTCAAGACAATAAAAGAAAAGAAAGAAAGAAAGAGAGGGCCGGCCATGGGAGAGAGAAAAGCAAGAGAATAAATAAAATTTTTTTGGGTAAATATTGAATTAAAGCTCAATTGGTCAAAAGACTAGAAAAATGGTAAAATTAGTTAGTCAAAATTAAACACTATTATAAACAAATGGTCCAATGAAATTAATCCAAATATGGGTACTCATGTGTCCCTACTTAATAATGAAAGAAATCTTATTTAGTTAACCTAATTAACTTAAGGAATCTTCCAACTAATAAATCAAATATTAACACTGAACCCTAAATAAAAGAAATCCCCTTATAAAATGCATTTCGGTTTTCCTTTTCTTTTCTTTTGTCTTCTTTTCTACTAATGGACATAACATGAATTAAATAGTTTTGGTATGAATTTCTAGGGTGTTACAGTTTTTGGGCCCGAAAATAGAGTTTAAAAAGGGTTTTTTAGTGAAAAAGGAGTCGCCACTTGGTATTGAGTTTTGGTGTACCAAGTCACCAGAAAATATTTTGTAAAAGGTAAAAAAATTGGGAATGATTTATTTGAAAAAAAATGATTTTTGAGAAAATATAAGAAAAACAAGAAAAACCCTTTTTAAGACAACTCCAGGTCTTTGAAAAATAAGAAAAAAAGGTTCGGGAGTTACAGTTGAAGAAAGGGAAGGCAAAGGCTTGCGCCTAAGGCACCCTTTCAACCTAGCCGAAACTAGTTGCGAGGTTTAGTCTAAATTTTCCTAATATAACCCTAAAATTTTATCACATTTGGATGCAACTATATGAATGCAAATCTAGTCCTAAAAAATGGATATCGTTAAGGGACAAAATGTTCCATTGAGGTTTGGTTGGAATTATCGCATTAATTGCGAAACCCGAATATAGACCTCGATGGAGTCACTAGTATGGATACCAAAATGGAATGCAAAAGAAAAGGAAAATAGTAATATAAATAGTAGGTGAACAAAGAAAGTGGGGATGCAACATAACGGGTACGGGAGACTAATAGACTCGTGACTAACTATTCCTACTCACGGAGGGGGGAACGACATGTACGCCATCGCTTCCCACGTGAGTAGATGATTATTTCTAGTCAAATCACACAAATGACCTAAGATTCTATGTGTGGTGGAATCTAAATGTTATGCACTAAACATATGTCTAAAATAGATAATAAGTGATAAAGTATATATAAAAATCATACAAAAATGGAAAAAGGCCTAAAAGAAAAAATGTGTGTGAAATGGCATGGAATGCACACGCGAGAAATGATTCTAATACTAAAATGACCTAAAGGCCTAACATTGGACTAGCTTGTTTTTCTATGAATTCTCCGCTAACGTTGGACTAGCGAAGAAACCGAAATTAACCACAACTAGAGTTGGACTAGTGTGGCGACGATACACATATATTATGATAAGGCAAGTAAATAAATAAATAAAAAACATAGATTAAAGCAATAATCACATAAAAGCACATAATAGCACGTAGGAGCACATAGCACACAAGCATGATATTCTAGATGCAAAGTCCTAAAGAAAGCGAATAAAACACATAAGCACACAAAAGCCCTAACTATTCCACCGGGGAAGCCTAATTACAATATAAAAATAAAAAAATAAAAGATAACCTATCTAACCTATCTATTACATTTTCTATCTAAAATACATAAGATTTTTGTTAAATAGATAACACATAAACTATCTATTACATTAACTATCTAAATACAAAAATTTTGCTAAATAGAATATTACCTATCTATTACATTTCTTTGAATAATTTAAAAATTAAATTCAAGTAAATAACATAACATAAATAAATAAATACCCACACATGAATAAAAATAATAAACACAAAAAGATGCATAAAAAAAACATATAGAAAAACACATAGGAGCAAATAGGAGCACATAAAGAAACATTGGAAGGATAATAAGGGTACCTCCCGTTCGAAGACTCGGTATAAATGCTAACAACATGAACAAACTCATCAATGTACCATTATTTAAATAGATAAACTACTAATTAAATAATTTCATACTAATCACTGTAAGCATGCCACAATAATTCAAACAATAATAAACAAAAATTAAAAAATAGTTAAATATTTAGGAAGAAAAATGAAAATTGTTTAAGTGAAAAATAAATAAATACATAAATAAACAAAATGAAATAAGGAAAATAAAATAATAAAAAATAAAATACAATAATACATACTTAAGCTTTTAGCATCCAAATAAGAATCACCAAATAACTAAAAGAGAAATAAAGAAATTAATTTGAGCATTAATTAGATAAAAAGACTAAATTTTGGAACATTAAAATGAAATAAAATATGAAAAGAAAATAATTAAAAAAAAACTTGAGGAATTAATTAAATTTTTTTTCTTGACAAAAAATAAAAATGTTCTAAGGTTTTGGCTTAAAAGTGGAAATTTAGGCAACATTCTTAGAACAAAAATATAATTTACAACAAACTAAAGGGTGAAATTACAATTTCAAGGTAATAACATGATTTACAACAAATTTAAAAGGGCTAAAATATAAATTTCAGCAAGTATAATGCCAAAAATAAAAATTTTCAGCAATACTTAAGGCCAAGAATATAATTTCAGCCAAGTCATTAAATAATACATAATTTACAGCAAGCATTAAAAGGCAAAAATTTAAGTTCTAGCTACTTGGGGGGCAAAAATATAAATTCCAGCAATGTTGGAAGGCAATAATGTAATTCTAGCAAAACATAATGACAAAAATAAAATTTCAGCAAGATTGGGGGACAAAAAATGCAATTTTCAGCAACACTAGGGACTAAATTACAATTTCCAGCCACATTCAAAGACTAAAATACAATTCCAGCAATATTTAGGGAGTAAAAATGAAATTTCCAGAAATATTGGAGGGTTAAAAAGGTAATTTCAGAAAAGTATAGGGATCACAATGTAATTTTATAAAAATATAAGGGTCAAAATGGAAATCAAAAAAACATAGGGGCCAAAATTATAATTATATAAAAGTCGGGGGACCGAAATGCAATTAATTGGGACCTAATTGAAAAGAAAATAAAATTATGGGGGTCAATCTACAAAAAACAGAAATCTAAATGCACAAATCATAAATTGTAGCAGCCCCACCTTACCCAGAGGCGCACCAAAGGGCTTAGCGGACTGCCTGCCTAGCTCTCGCCAGGTCTCGATTCACGCACTCACGCAAACGACCGAGCGTACTTAACTTAAAATAAAATAAACTAAAATAAAATGGAACAAAATGAAATACACTCTTCTTATTTAACTGAAAGGTACAAGTCATACCGCAAGTTTACAAGTCATAATATACATGATTTTCACAAAAATAGCCTAACACAGTTCGGCTATTACAATAGTTACAACATCCATAATAATCGAAAACCAGTGGGTCCAGCTTTAATTTTTCAAGTAACCTGAGTAAAGGAAAACAAATAAAATGGAATGAGCTATAATAGCCCAGTGAGTGCTCAAGTCATGCGATCATACCAGTGAAATGTGATTTTTGTTCGATAAAATATTTAATGAGTAAATAAACAATTTGTGAACAAATTAATTAACAAATAGTCAATGGCGGATACGGGCTCACTGCAGAAGCAAGCTTAGGTCCAGCATACTCGTAAAATTCAATCCGGAGTTACCCTCTTTGAGGAATGAAACTCTTATCGGAAAGAATATCAAGCACCTATATTCTCCAGCACCTTATATCACCCCAAACGCTCCCGGATGACTAACCGAGGAGTAACGGTGAAGTTAGCCCCGGAAGTCCAAGATCAAGAATAAATTCAATCATGAGTTAGCCTTTTTCAGGACTTTACTCAGATAAACAATTAACAAGCACCAAATAACGCCCAACACCTTATATCTCTCCCATACGCTCCCAATTTGATTAACCGTGGAAAATAGTAAAATTAACCATGGAAGTCACAAGCACAATTAACACATTAAATAGTGAAAGCATGTAACACATTACGGAATAGATGCGATAAAGTACACATCTTTCCTCAAATAACACATTTTTATTATATACTCATGTCAAGTGTAATCATACCATTTCATGCATGGAAATAATAATAACTAGTATGACATGGCGTTTCATGCATCATGCACACAGAAGAACACTCACCTGGTGCCTAAGAAAATATCTCGTAGAAAGGTCGGGTCTCACTTTCGGATCCTGAAATTCACGAGAAAGAATCGTGTAAAAACCCTGACTAAAATCTAAGAAATTTCATAAGGAAATTCAAGAAATACCCCAAGTCTTTCTAGGGTTAAGTTTCTAGGGTTTTGGAGCTTAGGGTTTTACCCTAGGGTTTAGGGTTTTCGAAATTAGGGTTTTCTAACTTTCTAGGGTTTTGCTCGGAGAGGTTTAATTCACTAATAGCTAATCTACAAAAATTTCTGCACGCTTAAATCACTAAATTACAGCTTATAGAGTCTTAAATCATAGCCTAATCACTTTTATTTCTTAGGTTTTACCGAAATTTCGGCAGCATTTTCCCTATAACCGGACTAACCCAAAAATTTAAAACCTGCAAGAAAATCAACCATCCAATCCAATTCAACAAGTTTTACAACTTCTATGTTCAATTTAAACTCACATTCAATCAAGATTCCACTCAAATTCAAAATCCCTACTCTAAGAATCATCACCCAAATCTGCACAGGGTTGGTTTTCAGCCAACTTCGTGCCATTTCTGGGGTCAATCCATTAAGAACTAAGGAATTATGATTACATGGTTTTAAAGTACGTTTATAGGGCTACAACTTTCGTGAAGATCATCAATCCAAATTCCAACTAGAACAGGTTCAAAATCAGCCCTCAAGTTGGCTCATCATCAAAACTGTTTCACGCAGAATCAAATTTTCAGCCAACTTTGCAAGCTTTCTGCGGTTAATACACAATGAACCACCATGCAAGCTTTATACCGTTTGAAATCCCTATGAATCTAGTTTCTAAAACAACAAGAATCATTCGAATCCAAGCTATCTACACCAAGTTATGAAAGTTTTACTAAAACTGGTCCAGCATGACTGTTTTAAGTGTTCTTGAGTTCCAACTTAAGTCCTCAACTAAACCACATATAAAACATAAATTTCCAAGGTTTAAAGGCCACATACTAGTCTATCTAACCACAAGAACACTTTATATAGCAAGTATATATCAAGTTTTAACTAATTTCTTCAAGTAGTATTAACAAGAAACTTGGTATTAAACTTGCATAAAAACTACTTAAAACATGAAATTAATAAGGTAAGTTCATGGTAAATACCTTAGATATGCTTAGAACTTTGCTTAGAAAAGATAGAAGTCCACTTCCTATGGTTGATTTGTGTCAACTTGAGAGATGAAAGTCCAAGAAATTGAGAGCAAAAATGAGGGAAGAAGAAGAAAAAGCATGGCCGGCCAAGGTGAAGGGAAAAAGAGAAAGAAATAGTCTAGGAAAAATGAAAAAGAAAAGAAGAAAAGATGGGAAAATGGTGGTCCAATTAAAATCTTACAAGAGTAAAGTAAATAGTTAGTCTTTTAATGCAAGAGTAGCTACTTGGATTAATTTAATTGGTGAAGATTAATAACTCTTACCACTTAATATAATCAATAATTAGACATAAATTATTAAAGCAAAATAGAACAAAAATAGAAGAGAGAAACCGGCCCTAAGGGAAAGAAAAGAAAAAGAAATTTCGGCCAAAAGAAAAGAAAAGAGAGAGAGAAGAATTTTCGGCCAAGAGAGAGAAAGGAAAGAGAAAAAATTCCAGCCAAGGTTAAAGAAAATAAAACAAGAAAATAAGTGAAACTTTTGAATAAAATTGGGCAAAATTTCAAGTAGTCAAAAGACTAGAAAATAGTAAAATGAACTAGTCAAAATTTAAACACTAATATAAGTTAAATGGTCAAGTAGAATTATTCTAACTTTAGTACTTAAGTGTTCTTGCTTCAAAATGAAAATCTTAGCTAATTAACCTAATTAACTCAAGAAATCTCCCAACTAATAAATCAAGGATTAACACTTAACCCTAAATAAGAAAAGAAAATGTCTCTTATATGTGCATTTTCTAGGGTGCTACATAAATGCTCAGGGCCACAGCAACATTAATAAAAGTATAAGGACTATAAAATAAATACATATTATTAATTAAATCAAATAAGAAAACTAAACCAATAAAACGACGTAGTTTTGAGTGAAACTACGTCAAAACGACGTAGTTTCACTAAAACCTTTTTTTTTTTTTCAGATTTCTCTCCTCTTTCTTTTTTCTTTTTTTCCTTTCATTTCTTTTTCCCTATTTCTCTCTTCTTTTTTTTTTTCTTTCTTCTTCTTTTCATTTCTTTTTCCCTATTTCTTTCTCTTGTTCCAATTTCGCCGGACCTCTCTCTCAACCCCTCTCCGTCGAATTCTCTCTTGTCTCTCTGTCTTGCTCTCTCTTGGCCCTCTCTATTTCTCTCTCTCTCACTCGATTTCTTTCTTCAAAAATCATACCCAAATCCCCAAAATCAAGCTCTAAATTCATCCATCACAAATCAAAATAGCATCTAAACAACATACATATACACGCATATATGTTGGAGATGGGCCAAAGTTTTACCTGTCAACTGAGGGAATGAGGATTCAATGGCGGTGAGATGATGGGGTTGCTGGACAATTGCGCCCGGCAGTGGAGGTGGTGAGAGGCAGTGGCGGCCTCCGAGGAGCTGAACAGTGGCGTGGTTGTTGCTGTTGTTGTTGGGTTTTTTTTATTATATATATTTGCAGGTGTGTTGTGTGAAATGTGTTGTGCATGTAAAATTAGTGAAGTGTGTGTGACAGCCCCACCTTACCCAGAGGCGCACCAAAGGGCTTAGCGGACTGCCTGCCTAGCTCTCGCCAGGTCTCGATTCACGCACTCACGCAAACGTCCGAGCTGTACTTAACTTAAAATAAAGTAAACTAAAATAAAATGGAATAAAATAAAATATACTCATTTTATTTAACATAAGGTACAATTCACATCAAAAGTTTACACTGTCATAACATACATGATTTTTCACAAAAGTAGCCTAACACAGTTCGGACTATTACAATAACTGAAACTTTTATAATAATAAAAACCAGTTGGTCCAGCTTTCATTTTTCAGGAAACCTGAGTAAAGGAAAACAAATAAACGGAATGAGCTATAATAGCCCAGTGAATGTCCAAGTCATGCAATCAAATCAAGAACTCATTATTTTAGTAAATAAAATAATCGAGCAATTAATTAATAAATCAAGATATGAACAATTTAATTTAACATGTAGTCAAAGGAGGATACAGGGCTCAACTACGGAAGCAAGCTTAACCGCAGAAAGAGCAAGTACTGATCATGTAGTCACGATATTTGGACCGAGATAATAGCTCAGGTCTTTATCAAAGAACACTATCAGTTTTATCAAACACAAACCCTAACCGCCAATCACCTTATAACCTCCGTACAAGCTACCACATCCAGGGAGATATTCTCAACCCTGGAGGGCCAACAAGCAAACAGGTTCAATCCGGAGTTGGCCTCTTTGAGGATTCACAACTTAAAAGGAAAGAACATCAAACCCTAAAACACCCAACACCTTATGTCCTCCCACGTGCAGCCGGGTTGACTAACCGTGAAATAACATGGAAGTTAGTCACGGTAGTCTCACGCACACACAAGTAACACATTGGTCAATGAAAGCAAGTAACATGTTGCGGAACAGATGTGATAAAGTACACATCTTTCCTCACGTAGCACAGGTATTCACATAGTAATTGCAAATTTTCGCATAATATTTATCAAATAAAATATCACATTCCATGCATCATGCACACATAAGGACACTCACCTTGAAAGCCTAAGAAAATATCTCGTGAAAATGGTCGTGATGCTGTTTTTCGGACCCTGAAATTTAAAAGAAATAATAACATAAAAACTCAATTAAAATCCTAGTAAATTTAGTAAGAAAAATTCAAGAAAATACCCCACTTATTTCTAGGGTTTTGGTTTTAGGGTTTTCTAGGGTTTAAGGTTTACTTATTCCAAGGAGGTCAATCTATCACTAGATCATTTCTAAAAATTCCTACACTTCAATTTCCCTCAATTGAATATATTCCAGTCTTAAAATCTCACTTATCAATTTTTCTTCTTTTAATTCTACCGAAATTTCGGCAGCATTTCCCCTTAAATCGGACTAACCAAAATTTTTAAACCTGCAAGAAAATTCAACAACCCAATCCATTCAACATGTACCACAACTTCTATGTTCAATTTAAACTCAAATTCAATCAAGATTCCACTCAAATACAAAATCCCTACTCCAAGAATCATCACTCAACTCTGCACAGGGTTGGTTTTCAGCCAACTTTGTGCCATTTCTGGGGTCAATCCACTAAGAACTAGGGAATTCTGATTACATGGTTTTAAAGTACGTTTATAGGGATACAACTTTCATGAAGATCATCACTTAAAATTCCAACTAGAACAGGTTCAAAATCAGCCCTCAAGTTGGCTCATCATCAAAACTGTTTACGCAGATCCGAATTTTCAGCCGACTTTGCAAGCTTTCTGCGATTAATATACAATGAATCACATTGCAAGCCTTATACCGTTGGAAAGCCCTATCAATCTAGTTTCTAAAACAACAAGAATCACTCGAATCCAAGTTGTCTATACCAAGTTATGAAAGTTTTACTAAAACTGGTCCAGCATGACTGTTTTAAGTGTTCTTGAGTTCCAACTTAAATCTTCAACTAAACCACATATAAAACATAAATTTTCAAGGATTAAGCTCCAAGAACTTTCACCCAAACAACATGTTCTCCATGAAATTTCAAGGTTCCAAGGCCACATACTAGTCTATCTAACCACAAGAACACTTTATCTAACAAGTATATATCAAGTTCTAACTAATTTCTTCAAGTATTATTAACAAGAAACTTGGTATTGAACTTGAATAAAAACTAATTAAAACATGAAATTAATAAGACAAGTTCATGGTGAATACCTTAGATAAGCCTAATACTTTGATTAGAAATGATAGAAGTCCACTTTCTATGGTTGATTTGTGCTAACTTGAGAGATGGAAGTCCAAGAAGTTGAGAGCAAAATGAGGGAAGAAGAAGAATGAAGGGGCCGGCCAAATGAAGAGAAAAAGAGAGAGAAATAGTCTAGGAAAAATGGAAAAGAAAAGAAGAAAAGATGGGAAAAATAGTGGTCCAATTAAAATCTTACAAGAGTAAAGTAAATAGTTAGTCTTTTAATGCAAGAATAGCTACTTGGATTAATTTAATTGGTGAAGATTAATAACTCTTACCACTTAATATAATTAATAATTAGACATAAATTATTAAAGCAAAATAGAACAAAAATAGAGGAGAGAAACCGGCCACATGAAGAAAAGAAGAAGAGAAATTTTCGGCCAAGAGAAAAAGAAAAGAAAGAGAAAATTTTCAGCTAAGGGAAAAGGAAATAAAGTAGGAAAATAAGTGAAATTTTTGAGTAAAATTGAGTTAAAATTCAAGTAGTCAAAAGACTAGAAAATAGTAAAATGAGCTAATCAAAATTTAAGCACTAATATAAATTAAATGGTCAAGTAATATTATTCTAACTTTAGTACTTAAATGTTCTTGCTTAAAATGAAAATCTTAACTAATTACCCTAATTAACTCAAGAAATCTTCCAACTACTAAATCTAGGATTAACACTTAACCCTAAATAAGGAAAAAGATGTCTTTTGTAAGGGCATTTTCTAGGGTGTTACATCCTCCCCCCCTTAAAAGAATTTCGTCCTCGAAATTCTACCTTGATTTCCGAATAACTTGGGATAATTGTTCTTCCATATTTGTTCCTCCGTCTTTCCCAAGTGGCTTTTCTAAATCATGATGCTTCGAGAGGACCCTGACAAGGAAAGTCGTTTATTTCTCAATTCTTTCACGTTACGATCCAAGACTTGATCTAGCTGCTCATCGTATGCTAGAATTTCATCAAACTCAATTTCGTCGGGTCAAAGTATTCGTTGTGATCACATCAACTCTGATACCACTTGTGACAGTATCTCGAGGTCACATCACATAGTACTTTTCAAGACAACCAGGTGGAAAATTTTGTATGTCCTAGACACCATCGAAGGTAGTTTCAGTTGGCATGGAACCCGGTCGATACACTTAAGGAATCTGCATAATCCCACACTTTGATTGTGCATAGTTTACTTGGGCCCACTACATGCTTCCGCTGCGCCACTCTGATACCTATTTTACTTAGCCTTTATCAAATCCCACCAAAGTGTGGCAACACTTTCCAGCGGAAACACGGCGAATGTCACTTATCCTTCATTAACATATTCCAAAGCAGCATAAATTTTCTCAATATCCTCTAACCATCTTCGGCGATTTTGGGACACGGATCATCATTAACCTTGGGGGGTTACTTTCAGAAATCTTTCTAGAGTTACATCTTTTCCACTATGGGATTTCCATAAGAGCTACCAGTCTCTATTACTGGATTTACACTCGAAGTAGTATTCCTTGTCCTGGTCTGGTAACGGGACATTCCTCTATCGCAACCTTGTTCACTCGTATACTTAATATTCTATAATAACTTTAATCGAATTATTTCAATTTCTACGTAACAAGTAACAAGAAATATTGCAAGATGCACAAATTTAAGAATAAACAAAGAAATCAAGTCTTATGCCAAATAAAGTCACATGCATATACAGATAGTTCAACTTACACATTTTCAAAAGTGCATGTTTAAAACATATCATACATGCAAATATAACAAAACTAGCATAGGTCCTTGTACATATTCTTAGACATCACACTTATCTAGAGCATAAACTCAAACTAACACTTTTCACTTGCTTCCATTTCCTTTTTCTTTATCAAGGTTCTTATGTTCCAGCTGAGCCATTTTCAACCTATTTTTAGGTAGGATTGGACATTGATCAATCTGATGAATTGCACTGCCGCAATACAAACATCTTCGATTCTTTCTCCAGCACTCGTCTATAGTATGATTATTTTTCCCGCAATATTCACAACCAACTTGAGTAACTGGAGGTCGGGTTCTCTTCTGGGTCTCCTCTCCTTGTTCACCTTCTTGTGAGATTTTTCTCGTCGGAACCCTTCTCAACCTTTTAGGGCGCGAACCTTGTCCAATTCTCATTCCTCTAAGTCCCTCTTCCACTTTAGGGGCTGAGGCATTTTCAGCTGAGAGGTGAGGATCACTAGTGCTTCCCCGTTTCTTCGCTTGTATCGTTCGAGCCGAGGACTGGGCCTTTTCCGCTTGTTTCGCTTTTTCTACCACGGCCTCATAAGTTTCATCGGTGGTATCCATGAGGACATCCAGGTATTGCATTCGATAAGTCTCGGTCCTCTGCCGTTCCTCCCGAACAGCGGCCTCCAGTTCTCGGATCCTTTGAGCTTGAACTTTCACTATTTCTCTTAACTCATGAATACGAGCTCGGGAGATTTCACCCTCGCAGTCAACCCGCTCACTATCCTCAATCAACGAAAATACGACTTGGTCGGGTAAGAGTTCGTCCTCCAACAATCACATGCAGGCCGTACTGGACTGGCAGGTGCTAATGTATGGTAGGGATGTCCTGGTCCCTCACTTCGACCACTCTCTGACATACCTACATGTTTTAAAGAAAATAAATCACTCACATCTAAACCCAGAAAAACTTATTAATAAACAATACTTAAGCATCACACCTCAAAATCCAGCTTAGAGAATAAACTAAACTATTTCCAGTTATATTCACGTAGGTTTTCAGGCCTAAGAAACACGATAGAGGGGATAATTACTACTTTCCAATTCTCAAAGTAATACTAAACCCATACAGAAGAACTACAAAATTCCTCAATCACCAATTATAAGTAACTCGCACACGGATCTCAAAGCTAAGTCAACCCACACTAAGGTTGGCCACCCCGAAGTGTGAATCAACTAGCCCTGACGATCCTATCCAATGCACACACTAATCACCCAAAAGAATCTACAAATATTTGTAACCAAAGATTCACAAGTAAAATTCAAACTTAAAATTTCATTTAAACACTAACTATTTCCAATTGTATAAGCACAATTAATTAATCACTTACAACGTATATCAAACCATTTGACCATTCGATAACACTTCGAGCACTTAATGTCACCACTTGCTAGTATGATGCACCTTAAATAATAGAGTCAATATCCACTAATACCAAAACCAATCACAAAAGAAAACATTCTATGTATCCCAATTACAACTAGAAGTTCACTTATTACTAACCAGCTCGTACTTTCGAATCTTAACAAGCTGATATAAAATAATATTTGAATTTAAGATCTAACAAGAGTCAAACTTAAACTTTTCAAAGATTCACACTTAACTCTAATAGGATTTCAAACCTAGGCTCTGATACCACCTGTGACAGCCCCACCTTACCCAGAGGCGCACCAAAGGGCTTAGCGGACTGCCTGCCTAGCTCTCGCCAGGTCTCGATTCACGCACTCACGCAAACGTCCGAGCGTACTTAACTTAAAATAAAATAAACTAAAATAAAATGGAATAAAATAAAATATACTCATTTTATTTAACATAAGGTACAATTCACATCAAAAGTTTACATGTCATAACATACATGATTTTTCACAAAGATAGCCTAACACAGTTCGGCTATTACAATAACTGAAACTTTATAATAATCAAAACCAGTTGGTCCAGCTTTAATTTTTCAGGAAACCTGAGTAAAGGAAAACAAATAAAACGGAATGAGCTATAATAGCCCAGTGAATGTCCAAGTCATGCAATCATATCAAGAACTCATTATTTTAGTAAATGAAATAATCGAACAATTAAATTAATAAATCAAGATATGAACAATTTAATTTAACATGTAGTCAAAGGAGGATACAGGGCTCAACTACGGAAGCAAGCTTAACCGTAGAAAGAGCAAGTACTGATCATGTAGTCACGATATTTGGACCGAGATAATAGCTCAGGTCTTTATCAAAGAACATATCAGTTTTATCAAGCACAAACCCTAACCGCCAATCACCTTATAACCTCCGTACAAGCTACCACATCCAGGGAGATATTCTCAACCCTGGAGGGCCAACAAGCAAACAGGTTCAATCCGGAGTTGGCCTCTTTGAGGATTCACAACTCTAAAAGGGAAAGAACATCAAACCCTAAAACACCCAACACCTTATGTCCTCCCACGTGCAGCCGGGTTGACCATACCGTGAAATAACAGGTGAAGTTAGTCACGGTAGTCTCACGCACACACAAGTAACACATTGGTCAATGAAAGCAAGTAACACATGTTGCGGAACAGATGTGATAAAGTACACATCTTTCCTCACGTAGCACAGGTATTCACATAGTAATTGCAAATTTTCGCATAATATTTATCAAATAAAATATCACATTCCATGCATCATGCACACATAAGGACACTCACCTTGAAAGCCTAAGAAAATATCTCGTGAAATGGTCGTGATGTGTTTTCGGACCCTGAAATTTAAAAGAAATAATAACATAAAAACTCAATTAAAATCCTAGTAAATTTAGTAAGAAAAATTCAAGAAAATACCCCACTTATTTCTAGGGTTTTGGTTTTAGGGTTTTCTAGGGTTTAAGGTTTACTTATTCCAAGGAGGTCAATCTATCACTAGATCATTTCTAAAAATTCCTACACTTCAATTTCCCTCAATTGAATATATTCTAGTCTTAAAATCTCACTTATCAATTTTTCTTCTTTTAATTCTACCGAAATTTCGGCAGCATTTCCCCTTAAATCGGACTAACCAAAATTTTTAAACCTGCAAGAAAATTCAACAACCCAATCCATTCAACATGTACTACAACTTCTATGTTCAATTTAAACTCAAATTCAATCAAGATTCCACTCAAATTCAAAATTCCCTACTCCAAGAATCATCACTCAACTCTGCACAGGGTTGGTTTTCAGCCAACTTCGTGCCATTTCTGGGGTCAATCCACTAAGAACTAAGGGAATTCTGATTACATGGTTTTAAAGTACGTTTATAGGGCTACAACTTTCATGAAGATCATCAATCCAAATTCCAACTAGAACAGGTTCAAAATCAGCCCTCAAGTTGGCTCATCATCAAAACTGTTTACGCAGAATCCGAATTTTCAGCCAACTTTGCAAACTTTCTGCGATTAATATACAATGAATCACAGTGCAAGCCTTATACCGTTGGAAAGCCCTATCAATCTAGTTTCTAAAACAACAAGAATCACTCGAATCCAAGTTGTCTATACCAAGTTATGAAAGTTTTACTAAAACTGGTCCAGCATGACTGTTTTAAGTGTTCTTGAGTTCCAACTTAAATCTTCAACTAAACCACATATAAAACATAAATTTTCAAGGATTAAGCTCCAAGAACTTTCACCCAAACAACATGTTCTCCATGAAATTTCAAGGTTCCAAGGCCACATACTAGTCTATCTAACCACAAGAACACTTTATCTAACAAGTATATATCAAGTTCTAACTAATTTCTTCAAGTATTATTAACAAGAAACTTGGTATTGAACTTGAATAAAAACTAATTAAAACATGAAATTAATAAGACAAGTTCATGGTGAATACCTTAGATAAGCCTAATACTTTGATTAGAAATGATAGAAGTCCACTTTCTATGGTTGATTTGTGCTAACTTGAGAGATGGAAGTCCAAGAAGTTGAGAGCAAAATGAGGGAAGAAGAAGAATGAAGGGGCCGGCCAAATGAAGAGAAAAAGAGAGAGAAATAGTCTAGGAAAAATGGAAAAGAAAAGAAGAAAAGATGGGAAAAATAGTGGTCCAATTAAAATCTTACAAGAGTAAAGTAAATAGTTAGTCTTTTAATGCAAGAATAGCTACTTGGATTAATTTAATTGGTGAAGATTAATAACTCTTACCACTTAATATAATTAATAATTAGACATAAATTATTAAAGCAAAATAGAACAAAAATAGAGGAGAGAAACCGGCCACATGAAGAAAAGAAGAAGAGAAATTTTCGGCCAAGAGAAAAAGAAAAGAAAGAGAAAATTTTCAGCTAAGGGAAAAGGAAATAAAGTAGGAAAATAAGTGAAATTTTTGAGTAAAATTGAGTTAAAATTCAAGTAGTCAAAAGACTAGAAAATAGTAAAATGAGCTAATCAAAATTTAAGCACTAATATAATTTAAATGGTCAAGTAATATTATTCTAACTTTAGTACTTAAATGTTCTTGCTTAAAATGAAAATCTTAACTAATTACCCTAATTAACTCAAGAAATCTTCCAACTACTAAATCTAGGATTAACACTTAACCCTAAATAAGGAAAAAGATGTCTTTTGTAAGGGCATTTTCTAGGGTGTTACAGTGTGTGTCTGATCAGGTGAAGCTTGAGGGGTCGTATGTGTGTGAAATGTGTTTATATGTGCTGATGATGAAGCTAGTGTGTGTGTGTTAAGTTGAATGTACAAGTGTTGTGAAGGAGAGCCGTGAGAGAGGTGAGTGAATCAGTGAGTGTTTTTGTTGTGAAATTTTCGTGCAGGTGGACTGATGAAGGTTGTGGAATTGTGAGTGTTGTGTGTGTTTTGCTGGTGTGAATGGTATGCCTGTGTGCCATGTGTTGTGTGTGTTTGTGCAGGGGTGAATTGTATGCATGTGTGCCGTGTGTTGTGTGTGTTTGTGCAGGGGTGTGTGATGGTGTGAATTGTGTAGGTTGAGAGCCAAGAGAAGTGAGGGAGAGTTGCCTGTGTGGGAGAGTGAGTGTGAAGCCATGGGAAAACTGATGATTGTGTGTGTGGTGTCTGCAGGTGTATTGTGTTTGTTTTGCAGATGTATTGTGTTTGTTTTGCAGGTGTGTTGTGTGTGAGTGAACTAGAGTGTGTGTGATGTGTGTTTGCGTGAACTGGTGTGTGTGATATGTATGTGCTTCAGTGTGTTTTGACTGATATGTGAATGTGTGTGTATGTGCGCATGAATGTGCGTGTGTGATATCTGTGTTTGTGGTAGAGCCGAGAGAGAGAGAAATTGTGTGTGTGTGCAGGTGCGTCTTGGTGATGTTGTGCAGATGAGTGTGTGCTTGTGTGTTCTGTGAGAGCCGAGAGGGAGAGGGAGTGAGGTTTGTGTAGTGTGTGACTACTATGAGAGCCGAGAGAGAGAGAGGTAGAGGGGAGTGAAAATGTCTGTGAATGTGTGCAGAGAAAGTAGAGGGAAAACCAGGTGATTGTGTCTGTGAGTGCAGGAGAAAGGGATGGAAAGGGTGAAAAATGGTGTGTTGTCTGATGAGGATGATAAGGGAGGAAACATGATCCAAAATCCCCAAAAATCCGTTAAAAAAAATGCAAGTGGGAGAGGGTAACGTGGGTGAATTGAATTGAGATATGGGTGGAGTTGGTGATGCTACACTAACTGGGGATTGAATCAAGTGGCCATAGCAGTAACAGTAGCAGCAACAGCAAACAAGCTGCTGCTTTTTTTTTTTTCAAAAATATCAAAATTATTGCAAAAAATCTATAAATGTATAAAATACACATATAAAATTTTGCACATGAAAATTCTAATAAATAAAATAAATAATAATAATAATAATAATAATAATAATAATAATAATAATAAAACATATTGGAAGACACACTGTATGTGACAAAAATTATGAAACAATACAAAGATACTAAATGATCTTTAAAAATCGTAAAAATTTTATAGAAAATCTATCATTACACAAAATACATATACTAAAATTTTCATTCAGAAAATTTAACATTAGTGCATTCTTGGAAAACATGCCCATACTAGGCAAAAGAAGAAAAATTAAATAAATACCAAACATCCTCTAAAAATCATGAAATTTTTACAGAAAATTTATGAATATACAAAATGCACATATAAAATTTTTCATTTAAAAATTCTCACAAAAAGAGCGCATTGGAAAATGTGCCATTAAGTTTTTTTTTAAATGCTAAAATTTTAAATAGACAATAAATGACTCCCAAAAAATCATTGAAATTATAAATAATGATAAAAACATTAAAATTATATATTTAAGAAATAAAATAAGATAAAATAAAAATAAAGTAAAATAATATTTACATGGTGAAATTACCATATTGCCCCTGATACAACTAATTAGACATAATATACACAAAAATTGTAATTGACCCCCGAAGATCAAAAATACCCCCTAAATGAAGTAACACACATATTTTTACAAAAGATGTGTCTAAATTTGGTGTCTACAGGTACCTCTTTGTTGAAGTTGGTACTAATACTAACAAGACAAATAAACACGTCACGGTACCATGATTTAAATAAATAAAGCATAAAAAGTACATAGTAATAAATTAGGGGTAACACATAAGTCGTAGCAAATTGGGAGTAAAATGCTATTAAGAGCAAGTTTAAAGGGTAGAAATGTAATTTTAGCAAGCTTAAAAAAAGGTAAAATGCAATTTATAGCAAGTAAAAAAGGTTAAAAAACATAAGTCCAACAAGATTATGGAGTGGAATGTAATTTCCAGCAATGCAAGGGGGGTGAAAGAATTTCTAAAATTTGAGGTCATAATTACATGAGACAAAGAAAGTCTTTGGGGGACGTTAATAGTACTCAAAATAAAAGGGCTAAAATCTAAATATTTATTTTATGATAGAATTAACAAAATACGATGCCAATCTAAAACTAGAATTAATGAGCTATTTGGTTTCCTTTTGGAATAAGTTTCCTAAAGGAATAGGATTAGCTTAAGGTACGCTACCTAAACCTTCTTGGTTTCTAATTGCTCTTGTTTCCTTAAAGACTAGGATACTACATCTATAAATAAGTCCATGCCTTGTGTAACAGCCCCACCTTACCCAGAGGCGCACCAAAGGGCTAAGCGGACTGCCTGCCTAGCTCTCGCCAGGACTCAAACACGCACTCGCGCAATACGTACAAACATACTTAATACAAAATAAAACACATTTATATAATTTATTTGAAAGTACACATATCAATAATATATTTTACACACTAAAATTCACATAGTATCTACAAGAATAGCCTAAACAAGTGGCTATCAAAATACATGAAACAAAACATGTACAACGTCCAAAATTAGCTTTTCCAGCTTTAGTATTTTTGGAAACCTGGTTAAAGAAAACAAATAAACGGGATGAGCTATAATAGCCCAGTGAGTGCCCAAGTCATGCAACCATACCAGGAATTCATTATTTTATGGAACAAAATAATTGACAAGATTAAATAAGTAGGGTATGAACAATTTAATTAACAAGTAGTCAATGGCGGATACAAAGCTCAACTACGGGAGCAAGCTCAACCGCAGGAGAAGCAAGTACTGATCATGTAACCATGACGTTAGGACTGAGAAAATAGCTCAGGTCTTTGCCAAAGGTCATGCTAGTATTAACAAACAAGAACCCTAACCACCATTCACCTTATAACCTCCGTACAGGCTACCATATCCAGGGAGTAATCTCAACCTTGGAGGGCCAACACGCAAGAAAGTTCAAACCGGAATTGGCCTCTTTGAGGATTCACAACTCAAGGGGAAAGAACAACACGCCCTAAAACACCCAGCACCTTATATCCTCCCACGCATGTCTAGGTGACTATCCGTGAAGTAACGGTGAAGTTAGTCACGGAAGTCTCACGCACAAGTAACACATTGGATAATGAAAGCAGGTAACACATTGCGGAATAGATGCGATAAAGTACACATCTTTCCTCAAGTAACACATTTCATTTCATAATATTTTCGAGTAAGCCATGGCATTTCATGCATCATGCACACATAAAGACACTCACCTGATATGCTTAGGAAAATATTTCGTAAAAGATTGAGATTCGTTTTCAGATCCTGAAATTCAAAAGAAATAATCTGATGAAAACCCAATTAAAACCCTAAATAGAGTAGTAAGAGAATTCAAGAAATAACCCAATTATTTCTAGGGTTTCATTTCTAGGGTTTTAGAGTTTAGGGTTTTGGCTTTAGGGTTTTCTTGTCCTAGGAAAATTCAATTCATTAATAGATTATTTTCTAAAAATTTCTACACACCAAACTCTCTAAATTTAACTTATTCTAGGTTAGAAGTTTCATCTACCATTTTTCCTTCTTTATTTCTACCGAAATTTCGGCAGCATCTCCCCTTAAAATCAGACCAACCCAAAATTTTTCCTGCAAGAAATCAACAAACCAATCCAATTTCCAACAAGTTCTATAGCTTCCATATTTAAATCAAACTTAATTTCACTCAAAATTCCACTCAAATCCAAGATTTCAAGTCCAAGTTTCTTCAACCATTCAACACATAATACATATTATTTCAAGGTTTAAATGCTATCAACTAGTCTATCTAACCAAGAGAACACTTTATCTAACAAGTAAAACTTCATTTCAAACTTAAGTCTTCAAGTTGTAATAATAAGAACCTAGTACTAAACTTGTACAAAGGCTAAATAAAACTTGAAATTAATAGCAAAAGTTCATAGTAGGTACCTCAAACAAGCTTAGATCTTTGCTTAGGAAGAAGAGAAGCTCACTTCCTATGGTGAAGTTGCCCAAAATTTGGAGAGAAAGCTTTAAGAAAAATGAGAGCAAAAGAGAGGAAAAGAGGGAGTATGGAGGGCAAGCCAAAAGAGAGAGAAAAGAGAAAGACATAGGCCAAGAAATTGGAAGAGAAATAGAGAAAATAATGGGGAAAAGAATGACCAATTATATCAAGACAAGGGTCATGCTAGGTGTTATGCTTTTAATGAAATAGTGACCAACTTGGCCAATTTTGTGACAGCCCCACCTTACCCAGAGGCGCACCAAAGGGCTTAGCGGACTGCCTGCCTAGCTCTCGCCAGGACTCAAATCACGCACTCACGCAAACATCCAAGCGTACTTAACTCAAAATAATATAAAATAAAATAAAATGGAATAAAATAAAATACACTCATATTATTTACTTAAAGGTACAAGTAACATCAAAAGTTTACATGTCATAATATACATGATTTTCACAAGGATAGCCTACAACAGTTTGGCTATTACAATAACTAAAACATCTAGTATAATCAAAATCAGTCGATCCAGCTTTAATTTTTCAGGAAACCTGGGTAAAGGAAAACAAATAAAAGGAATGAGCTATAATAGCCCAGTGAATGCCCAAGTCATGCAACCATATCAAGATCTCATTATTTTATTGAATAAAATAATCGACAAATTAAATAAACAAGATATGAACAATTTAATTATCAAGTAGTCAAGGGCGGATACAAGGCTCAACTACGGGAGCAAGCTCAACCGCAGGAGAAGCAAGTACTGATCATGTAACCAATGACAGTTGGACCGAGATAATAGCTCAGGTCTTTATCAAAGGACATGCCAAGTTTTATCACGCAAGCCCTAACCACCATTCACCTTATAACCTCCGTACAAGCTACCACATCCAGGGAGTAATCTCAACCTTGGAGGGCCAACACGCAAGAAAGTTCAATTCGGAGTTGGCCTCTTTGAGGATTCACAACTCAAAAGGGAAAGAACGTCACGCCCTAAAACACCCAGCACCTTATAACCTCCCAAGCCTGTCCGGGTTGACTATTCGTGAAGTAACGGTAAAGTTAGTCACGGAAGTCTCACGCACAAGTAACACGTTGAATAGTGAAAGCATATAACACATTACGGAATAGATGCGATAAAGTACACATCTTTCCTCAAGTAGCACATTTTATCACATAATATTTGCAAGTGTAACATAATATTTACAAGTGAAACATAACATTTCATGCATCATGCACACATAGAGACACTCACCTGGAATGCCTAAGAAAATATCTCGTAAAATGGTCGCGATGCGTTTTCGGACCCTGAAATTTAAAAGAAATAATATAATGAAAACCCAATTAAAACCCTAGTAAATTTAGTAAGAAAATTCAAGAAAATACCCCACTTATTTCTAGGGTTTTGGTTTTAGGGTTTCTAGGGTTTAGGGTTAGGGTTTAGGGTTTACTCATTCTAAGAAAATTTAATCTATCACTAGATCATTTTCTAAAAATTCCTACACTTCAATTTCCTTCAATTGAACATATTCTAGGTTTAAAATCTCACTTGTCAATTTTTCTTCTTTTAATTCTACCAAAATTTCGGCAGCATTTCCCCTTAAAATCGGACTAACCCAAATTTTTTTCCTGCAAGAAAATCAGCCATCCAACCCAAATTCAACAAGTTCTACAACTTTTATATTCAATTCAAGCTCAAATTCAATCAAGATTCCACTAAATTTCAAGAATTCTACTCCAAGAATCTTCAACCAAACAACATATAACACATGAAATTTCAAGGTTTAAATGCTATTTACTAGTCTATCTAACCACAAGAACACTTTATCTAGCAAGTAAATCTCCAATTCAAACTAAGTTCTCCAAGTAGTAGCAACAAGAATCTAGGTTTAAGCTTGCATAAAAGACTAATTAAAACTTGAAATTAGTAGGAAAAGTTCATAGTAAATACCTTAGATATGCTTAGAACTTTGCTTAGAAAGGAAAGAAGCTCACTTTCTATGGTGGATTTGCCCAAAATTTAGAGAGAATAAGCTTCAAGAAGTTGAGAGCAAAATGAGAGGAAGAAGAGAAAGAGAGATGGCCGGCCAAGAAGAAAAAGAAAGAGAAAGAAATAGGCTAGGAAAAATGGAAAAGAAATAAAGAAAAGGTGGGAAAAAGATTAACCAATAAAAACATAACAAGAATAAAGTGAAGATGTAGTCTTTTAATGCAATAGTGGTTACTTGGATCAATTTGATTGGTAGAACTTTGTAATCTCTTATCACCTAATACTAGCAATATTATGGCACAAATTATTAAAGCAAAAAGAGAGTAAAATAGAGAGAGAGAGATCCGGCCATAAGGAGAGAAAAAAGAAGAAAGAATTTCGGCCAAAAAGAAAAGAGAAGAAAGAAGAATTTTCGGCCAAGAGAAAAAGAAAAAGAGAGAAGAAATTTCAGCCAAGGAAAAGAAAATAAAGCAAGAAAATAAGTGAAATTTTTGAGTAAAATTGAGCTAAAATTCAAGTAGTCAAAAGACTAGAAAATAGTAGAATAAGCTAATCAAAATTTAAACACTAATATAAATTAAATGGTCAAGTAAAATTATTCTAACTTTAGTACTTAGGTGTCCTTACTTAATAATGAAAATCTTAGCTAATTAACCTAATTAACTCAAGAAATCTTCCAACTAATAAATCAAGGATTAACACTTAACCCTAAATAAGAAAAAATGTCTCTTGTAAGTGCATTTTCTAGGGTGTTACAAATTTTGATTGGTGATGATTTTAATCATCTATCTCCTAGTAATTAACGAACTTTATGGCACAAAATTAAAGCAAAAAGAGAGAAAAATAGGGGGAGAGAGAGCCGGCCATGAGGAGAGGGAAAAGACAAGAAATCAAGTGAAATTTTTGGGTAAAATTGAGCTAAAGTCAATTGGTCAAAAGACTAGAAAATAGTAGAATAAGTTAGTCAAAATTAAACACTATTATAATCTAATGGTCCAATGAAATTAATCCAAATATGGTACTTAGGTGTCCTACTTAATAATGAAAGAATCTTAGTTAATTAACCTAATTAACTTAAGAAATCTTCCAACTAAGAAATCAAAGATTAACACTAAACCCTAAATAAGAGAAGTCTCCTTATAAAATGCACTTCGGTTTTCCTTTTCTTTTCTTTTGTCTTCTTTTCTACTAACGGACATAACATGAATTAAATGGTTTTGGTATGAATTTCTAGGGTGTTACACCTTGACTCTTGAAAGATTGATGAAACGCAACACAAAATTTAGAGAGAGAAAAATTGAGAGAAGGTGGCGATTTCCTTCTCTAAGAAAAATGCCACACCTCCTTCCCTAATTGTTAGGGTTTTTCATCTTCTTCCTCTTTCTTCTTCTTGTGTTCTTTGTAATTATTCAAGGAAGCTAGCACTCAAAAGCCAAGACAAGCAAGCCCAAAGGTTCCTGAAGATCATGTTTGTGTGAATACCGTTGGAGGCTCTACACTTGGAGGGCTTTTCATGGTAGATCAACACCTTCATCAAATGGGATCATGCCCTTTGAAGCCTAGAAACCTTCTATGCTTGAGGTATTTGTGCTAAACACCCTTTAATCATATAGATTATGTCAAAGAGATCTATGGCTAAAGTAATAAAATTTTAAATTTTTCGCTGCATTGCTCTCCATATTACCTTACACAATATTAGTTAGTAAACTTAAAAGGCTACGGAAGGATCTATGAGACTGGAATAAAATAGTTTTTGGGAATGTTTTTGACAATGTAAGGCAAGCTAAAAGTGATGTGGAACGTTTGGAGCAGCTCTAGCTAAGTGATGATAACACGGTGATGCACGTGGGGTTGTGAATGGCCAAGATCGCTTGATGATTCCAAGTAGTTGGGCGTCGAATATTCTTCAATGAAGAACGAAGAACCTAGGATTCTAATTTAGACCAACTTGAGCAGGTTCAATTTGCCTAAATTATTACACTAAGAACTTGATCAAACACGAAAGAATTACTCTAAGCGGATAATTGGGTCACCACAAGCAAAGGCTTGATAAGACCAAGATGGTTCCAATCCAAGAACCAAGAAAGCACTTGTAAAAAGCTCTCAAAAACACACATTTTCAATAAAAAATGATCTAAACTGTTATTACCCAATATGTTCTTCCTTTAAATAGGCATAAGTTAGGTATTACAAATAAGGAATAAACAAAATACTAGATAAAATCCTAAACTAACGCGATTTCACACTTTCTGGGGAAGGTCGCAAGAAAGGCCCTTAGGTGTGGCCTCGATCAGAAGCTCTGCTTCGCCTTTTCAACCTTTCTAATGAAGGCCATTTGAGAAGGCCGTGGCACGGCCTAAGTTGCAGCCTTGGTCAGAAAGTTTACTAGCCTCGCCTCTTCAATCTGACGGAAGTTGTGGGCAAGGCTGCGGGCAAGGCCATGCGCAGCCTTGGTCAAAAGCTCCGTTCCTCCATCTTTTGGCCTGAATTGCACACTTTGCTCATTCCCTTGGCTTAGCATTGCTTCCCCATCTGGCCCCTCTTCAAATGAAACACCATCTATGACCCATGTATGTTTAACAAGTCTTGGTAATGAGGAATCATCCTTGGAAGCTTCTTTCTCTAACACTTCCATGATCAACACATGCATGGCTTCCTTCATTCTCCTTGTCCTCGTACGTGTCATTGGACCACCTATCCCTTGCAAAGGATCTGGGGAGCTTGAATTATGCTTGGAGGTGCCTTTGATCCCTATCACATGAATACTTAGACATAGTTGAATAAAGCTCAAGCTAAGTTAAAATATGCTCTTTTGGTTGTGGAAGAGTTTTGGAAGCAAAAGGCGAGAATTAAATGGCTAGAGCACGAAGACAACAATTCAAAATTTTTTCATTCATTTATGAAGCAAAAAAGATTAAGTTTGGCGATCCATAAAATTAAAAATCAGGAGGGTGAATGGATTTCATCGAACCAGGAGATAGGTTAGAAGGCAATGAGATACTTCATGGAGTTATTCTCAGCTTCGGAGGTCTCTACGTCAATGCACAAGGTTAGCCAGATAATTCCTAAAATGGTTACTAATGAAAAAAATTCACATCTTCAAGCTGTTCCCCCTTAGGAGGAGGTTAAATGTGCGATTTTCAGCATGGATGGTAAAAGCTCAGTAGGTCCAGGTGGATTTAATAGTAAAATCTTTACTCATTCATGGGACATTGTTGCTAATGATGCAGTGAAGGCAATACAATGATTTTTCTATGGGGATCCTTACCTAGATTTGTAACTTCAACATCTTTGGTTTTAATTCCAAAGAATAAATCCCCTCAGGACTTTACTCAGTATAGACCAATAAGCCTTTGCAATTTCATTAACAAGATTATATCTAGAATATTAGCGGACAAATTGGCAAGTTTGCTTCCCTGTTTGATATCTAAAGAGTAAAGTGGTTTTGTTAGGGGAAGACTTATTTCAGATAATTTTTTGTTAGCCCAATAATATCTCTGGGATTGGAATGAAAAATAGAGGTGGTAATGTAGTTTTAAAATTGGACATGTCAAGAACTTATGACGAGGTGAGCTGGATATTTATAACACAAGTGCTTCGAGCGTTTTGCTTTAGGGAATGCTAGATAGACATGATTTGGAGATTGGTATCTAATTGCTAGTTCTCAATCTTGGTGAATGGTACTTCATTTGGGTCTTTTTTTCTTATAGGGGATTGAGGCAAGGGGACCCCTTATCACCAACCTTATTTATTTTGGGAGCTGACTTTTTATCTAGGACCCTCAACAAGTTACACATGAATTCTGGTTTTAAGAGCTTCTCAATTCCAAGGGGATGTCCAATGATTAATCACTTGGCTTATGCTGATGATGTGGTTGTTTTCTCATCTGCATCTGTCTCATCTTTGACATTAACCATGCAGGTGTTGGAGAATTATCAATAGGTGGCTGGTCAAAGTGTTAATGCTCAAAAGAGTTATTTTCTTGTGCATGCAAGGCTTCCAATTCAAAGGAAAAATTGATAGCTCATATCACAGGCTTTTTTGGGAAAACTTTTCTAATCACATATCTTGGATGCCCTTTTTTTTATGGCCGTAGAAAGAAGATATATTTTGCTAGAATGTGCCAGAAATTAATTACTAAAGTTGCTTCATAGAAATCTCAATTCCTTTCTGTAGGTGGGAAACTCATTTTAATTAAGCGTGTGCTCTCTTCAATGCCTTTGCATGTCTTGGCTACTTCAAATCCTCCTTCTCAAGTTTTTAATGACATTGAAATAGTGTTTGCTAATTTTTTGTCGAGTTCTTCAGAATTGTCTAATAAATTTCATTTGGGTGAAATGGAGGGACCTTTGCTTGCCAAAAGATGAAGGTGGAGCTAGTTTACGGTTGATGGAAGATGTATATAAGGTGTTCTGTATTAAACTATGGTGGAGATTTAGACAAGCTAATTCCCTATGATCAGAATTTTTGAAGGCAAAATATTGTAGAAGGCAACATCCCAGTGAAGTATCTTTGCATGCTATAGATTCTTCAACTTGGAGGAGCTTGATTTCTATTAGGGATATTGCTGAATCTAGTATTAGATTTATTCCTAAGTGTCGCGTCCTAAAAAATCGAAAGCAAAAAGGTGTACTAGTGGGGTCGTTGACTGTCGCGTCCCAAAAAGACAGTCCGGTCTAGTGACCTCTTTTGAAAATATAGGTTTTGAAAGAAAAACTGTGCGCGTGTGAGAAAAATTGAGTTTTTTGTGAAAAAGTGTATTTTTAAATGAAAATGGTATTTTTGGAAAATAAAACAAGGCCAGGACTACAAGTGCAATAGTTTTGGCCAACTTATTTTGAAAAAGGGTTTTATTTAGAAAAATGGAGTCGCCACTTGGTACTGAGTTAGGGTGTACCAAGTCATCCGAAAAAATTGTTTAAATAAAACAAAAAGTAAAATTTTAGAAAAATTATTAAAAACCCTTATCCGACTCCGGTCTACGAAAACGAGAGAAAAAGGTTCAGGAGTCACATTTGAAGAAAGGGAAGGCAAAGGCTTGTGCCTAAGGCACCCTTTCAACCTAGCCGAGGCTAGTTGCGAAGTTTAATCAAAATTTCCTAAATTAACCCTAAATTCTATCGCGTTCGGATGTATCTAAGTGAATGCAAATCCTAAGTCTAAAATGTAAGTATTAGGAGGGTCGAAATGTCCCGTCGAGGTTGGGTCGAGATTATCGCATTAATTGCGAAACCGGAATCAAGACCTCGAGAGAGTCACGAGTGTGAATGCAAAAAGAAAAGAAACTAATAATATATAATAAGTGAAGAAAGGAAGTGGGTATGCAACATGACGGATACGGGGGACTAATAACTCGTGACTGAATGTTTCTATTCACGGAGGGGGGAACGGCATGTACGTCATCGCTTCCCGCGTAAGTAGATGACTATTTCTAGTCGAATCACACAAATGTCCTAATTTCTAAGTGAAATGCAACCTAGATGTCATGCATTTAAAAATGTGTCAAAAATCATAATAATAATAATAATAATAATAATAATAATAATAATAATAATAATAATAAATGATAATAATAGTAATAATAAAATCATGACAAATGAAAAGAAAACTAAAAGTGTGTGAAATGTGAAATGCACACGAATGCACCTGTGACAGCCCCACCTTACCCAGAGGCGCACCAAAGGGCTTAGCAGACTGCCTGCCTAGGTCTCGCCAGGTCTCGATTCACACACTCACGCAAATGTCCGAGCGTAATTAACTTAAAATAAAATAAACTAGAATAAAATAGAATAAATAAAATACACTTATTTTTATTTATCATAAAGTACAATTCACATCAAAAGTTTACGTGTCATAATATACATGATTTTTCACAAAGATAGCCTAATACAGTTCGGCTATTACAATAACTAAAACATCTAGCATACTCAAAATCAGTCGTTCCAGCTTTAATTTTTTTTTTCAGGAAACCTGAGTAAGGAAAACAAATAAAACGGAATGAGCTATAATAGCCCAGTGAATATCCAAGTCATGCAATCAAATCAAGAACTCATTATTTTAGTAAATAAAATAATCGAGCAATAAATTAATAAATCAAGATATGAACAATTTAAGTTAACATGTAGTCAAAGGAGGATACATGGCTCAACTACGGAAGCAAGCTTAACCGCAGAAAGAGCAAGTACTGATCATGTAGTCACGATATTTGGACTGAGATAATAGCTCAGGTCTTTATCAAAGAACATATCAGTTTTATCAAGCAAAAACCCTAACCGCCAATCACCTTATAACCTCCGTACAAGCTACCACATCCAGGGAGATATTCTCAACCCTGGAGGGCCAACAAGCAAACAGGTTCAATCCGGAGTTGGCCTCTTTGAGGATTCACAACTTAAAAGGAAAGAACATCAAACCCTAAAACACCCAACACCTCATGTCCTCCCACGTGCAGCCGGGTTGACTAACCGTGAAATAACATGGAAGTTAGTCACGGTAGTCTCACGCACACACAAGTAACACATTGGTCAATGAAAGCAAGTAACATGTTGCGGAACAGATGTGATAAAGTACACATCCTTCCTCACGTAGCACAGGTATTCACATAGTAATTGCAAATTTTCGCATAATATTTATCAAATAAAATATCACATTTCATGCATCATGCACACATAAAGACACTCACCTTGAAAGCCTAAGAAAATATCTCGTGAAATGGTCGTGATGTGTTTTCGGACCCTGAAATTTAAAAGAAATAATAACATAAAAACTCAATTAAAATCCTAGTAAATTTAGTAAGAAAAATCAAGAAAAATACCCCACTTATTTCTAGGGTTTTGGTTTTAGGGTTTCTAGGGTTTAGAGCTTACTTATTCTAAGAAAGTCTAATCTATCACTAGATCATTTCTAAAAATTCCTACACTTAAATTTCCCTCAATTGAACACATTCTAAGCTTAAAATTTCACTTATCCATTTTTCTTCTTTTAATTCTACCGAAATTTCAGCAGCATTTCCCCTTAAATCGGACTAACCAAAATTTTTAAACCTGCAAGAAAATTCAACAACCCAATCCATTCAACATGTACCACAACTTCTATGATCAATTTAAACTCAAATTCAATCAAGATTCCACTCAAATTCAAAATCCCTACTCCAAGAATCATCACCCAACTCTGCGCAGGGTTGGTTTTCAGCCAACTTCGTGCCATTGCTGGGGTCAATCCACTACGAACTAGGGAATTGTGATTACATGGTTTGAAAGTACGTTTATAGGGATACAACTTTCATGAAGATCATCACTTAAAATTCCAACTAGAACAGGTTCAAAATCAGGCCCCAAGTTGGCTCTTCATCAAAGCTGTTTACGCATAACCGAATTTTCAGCCAACTTTGCAAGCTTTCTGCGGTTAATACACAATGAACCACCGTGCAAGCTTTATACCGTTTGAAAGCCCTATGAATCTAGTTTCTAAAACAACAAGAATCATTTGAATCCAAGCTATCTACACCAAGTTATTAAAGTTTTACTAAAACTGGTCCAGCATGACTGTTATTCAAATACTACTAATATTCAAGGTTTAAATGGTATTTACTAGTCTATCTAACCAAGAAAACACTTAATCTAACAAGTAAAACTTCAATTCAAACTAAGTTCTTCAAGTAGTAATACCAAGAATCTAGTTTTATACTTGAACAAAAGACTAATTAAAACTTGAAATTAGTAGGAAAAGTTCATAGCACATACCTTGATCAAGCTTAGAAGGTTGCTTAGGAAGAAGAAAAACTAAATTTCTATGGTGAAATTTCCCTAATCTTGGAGAGAAAGCTTCAAGAAGTTGAGAGAAAATGAGAGGAAAAGAGAGAAAATAGAGGGCCAGCCAAGATAGCAAGGAAAAGAGAAGAAATAGGCTAGAAAAAAAATAGAAAAGAAATAAAGAAAAAGGTAGGTAAAATGATAACCAATTAAAGTGTAACAAGAGTAAGATTAGAGTTTAGTCTTTTAATGCATTAGTGGCTAACTTGGTTTAATTTAATTGGTGAAAAATATTGGTCACTTATCTCCTAACAACTTGCAAGACTTTGGCACAAATTTTAAAGCAAAAAGAGAAAAAAATAAGAGAGAGAGAGCCGGATTTTAGAGAGAGAAAGCAAGGGAGATTAGTGAAAATTTTAGGTCAAAATTTTGAACTAAAGCTCACTTAATCAAAAGTCTTGAAAATGATAGAGTTAGTTAGTTAGTCAAAATTAAACACTATTATAAACTAATAGACCAATAAAATTAACCCAAGTTTGGTACTTAGGTGTACCACTTAATCATGAAAGAATCTCATTTACTTAACCTAATTAACTTGAGGAAAACTTCCAACTAATAAATCAAAGATTAACACTAACCCTAACTAAAGGAAATTCTCTTATTGAAGGCATGTGATCTTGACCTTTCTTTTTCCTTTTCTCACCATTTTATATATATCTTTCTACTAATAAATATAACATGAATTATATAATTTTTATACGAATTTCTGGGGCGTCACAGCACCTAACACTAAAATATCTTAAAAGTCTAGCGTTGGGCTAGCCCATTCTAAAAAATCCCACTAGCGCAGGACTAGCGAGAAAAGAATGAAGCCACAACTAGCGTTGGACTAGTGTGGTGACAGAATACCATAAATCATGAATTAAATATTAAAGCGTGAATTAAAAGCAAATTAAACATATAAAAACATATGAGATCATAGAGGAGCACATAACACATAAGTATAATATTCTAGATGCAAAAATCCTAAGGAAAGCGATAAAAGAAATAAACACGTAAGCATGCAAAAGCAAATAAACCCTAACTATTACACCGGGGGCTTAATTTATAATTTAAAAGGGAAAAATTAAAAATACCCTATCTATTACACTTTCTATCTAATTACACCATTTTTGCTAAAATATGAGAAAAAATAATCTAACTATTACATTGACTAGCTAAATACAAAATATTATATTTTTCCAAAAATAGTAAAAATTTAAAATTAAATAACTTAAATACGTAAATACGCAAAAATTATGTAAAAATAAGAAACAAATAATAATAATAATAATAATAATGCATAAAAATCATATTGAAGCATATTGGAACACATAAAAGAAAAATAACGAGAGATCGAGATACCTTTTTGAAAACCTGGTACTAATACTAATCAAAATGAACAAACGAAGTCAAGGCACCTCGGTATAAACAAACAAAACCTAAAATATATGAGTATTAACAAAATTGGGGTAAAAAAAAATTCTAGCAACTAAGGGGACTATGAGCCAATTTCTATAAAGCTTAAGGTACAAAATTGGAGATTCACAAAGTCTAAAGGTGTAGAAATGCAAAATTAATAGTAAATTGGGGGGACAAAACAATAAATTTCAGCAATTGGGGGCATATCTGCAAGTAGTGGGACCTAATTGAAATGAAAGTAAAATTTGGGGGCCAATCTATAAATAGGGGGTACTTAATTGTAGAGAAATGAAAAGTTCATGGAGGCATAAGAACACTAATCAAAACTCAAGGACTTAACTGCAATTATTATTTCTATGTCTAAAGTCAGAAAGAGAGAATGCCTAAAAAATGGAATTTTAAATCTGATTAAACTAACTAATTAAACTACAAACAAGATTAAATCAGAAAATCAGGAAAAACAATCACAAACTAAGACTAAAGCAAAATAACAAAATAAAACAATCACAAACTAAAACTAAAGCAGTTAACAAAATCACAAACTGGACTTCACCCCAACCAACCAAATACTTCTTTTGCTGAAAATAGAAAATTTTCCTAAATCCAATCTTCTCCTCTCTCTCTCTCTCTCTCTCTCTTTCTTGTTCCTTCTCCTTTATCCCTTTTTTTTTCTTTCTTTCCATTCTTTTCTCTCTTTCTATCTCTGTTTCTTTCACTTTTGTCTCCTCTCCATCTCTGTTTTCTTCTTCCCTCGTCTGATTCTCTCTTTGCTATTTGCTCCCTCTGTATTTTCTTATCTTCTCTCCCTCTGTTTCTCTTTCTTGCGGTTCTCTGTTTCTCTCTCAATCTGTAATCCTCCTCTTTTGACTCTCAATCTCCGATTCTCCTGCTCATTCTCCTTCTCTCTTCTTTCTTTCTCCCTCACCCGAAATCCCCTTTTCTTCTCTCCCCTTTTCTAATTCATTCTCTCGATCTCTCTCTCGTCTCTCCTTTGTTCACTCTCGCCATCCCTCTTTGTCTGTCTTCCGATTCTGATCTGCCCTTGTCTCTTGCTCTTTCAGTCTTCTTCTAGCTTTCGAAGTCACTCACCCCAAAAATCAACAAAACAATTTTCCCAAGCTATGTTCTCTCTCGAAGTAGTGAAAGGGGATATGTGGTAGTGGATTGTGCGAAACTGATAGGCTGTTGCTGTGACAGGGGAGGGGAGATAGTGGGCTGGCGATGGAACTATGTGCATCTTTTGGTGGTGGAGTTTTGTCTGTGATATGTGGTGACAGGGTGGCGTGGTTTTGGTGAGTAGAGGGAGGGATGGAGGAACTAATTTGGGATAGTCGTGGTGTTTAGGCAGTGGGGGTTCTAGAATTGGGTCGATTTTTGGGGATGATTTCACTAGGACTATTTGCTAAAGGAGTTAGCTAATGGTTTAATGATTGGTGAATTGTGCTTTGAATTTAGAATTTTGTATTTTTCTATTTGCAGGTGATTGGTGGTGACTAGAATTAGGCGATTGATTTGGACTGGGAATTGGTTGATTATGATGAAATGGACGCTTTGGGGTTTGGGTATGGTGGTTTTGTGACTGGTTTGTAATGGCCATATGGTAGCTTCGATCGGTTTGGGGTTGTCTTGTGTAATAATGGTGATGCGTGGATATGTATGTGTTTGTGTATGAATCTGGTTGTTTTGTGTGTGTGTGAATTTGTATGTGTGTGGGTTGGAGGCTTGGTTCTTGGCTTGTTGCCGGGAGATTACTTGGTTGTTATGGTTTCTTTGCAGATGGATTGGGGCATTGATGATGGAAATTGATGAAATTGGCGGTAATTTTCTGGTTACAGGGGAGTTGATGTTGGTTGGACTTCGTGGTTGGGTTAATTAGTGTTGGAAGAGCTATTGGTTATTAGAAGCTAAGAGAAGTGAGGCTTGGGTTGAGATTAATGGTTGTAGAGAGGAGAGACGGTGGTGAGGAAACAAAAAAGGGCAGCAGAAACGCAAACCCAGAAACAGGAAAGGAAAAACACGCCCAAAAGAAAAAAAAGAAATCAAACCCAGAAAGATTCAAAGACCAACATACAAGAACAAAACTCAGAAATTAATCAAAAGGAAAAACCCAAAAACAATTAAAATTCAGAAAAACAAAGATAGAAAGAGAATCTAATGACTTGAATAAAAATCCCTAGCAAGTACACACAATTAATCAGATTTGCCTTAAAAAAAAGTGAAAGAAAAGTGAATAAAACAAAAAGAAAGATTTACCTTTTGAATCTTAAAATGATCTGATGATGCTCTAGATTGCAGCTAATGATGGAACAGTAGCTTGATGAACAATGGATCAGCGATTGAAGATGGCGGCCTTAGTGTGTGTTTTTAGGTGTTTTGCTATGTGTTTTGATCTTTTTTGGATAAAATCAAATGTGTTTTTAGGGTTACTAATTTTTCTCCTTTGTTTTTTTGCTGATTAAAGGGGTATTTATATGCCACTTGTCTTGGTTACCAAGAATGCTATAAAATAACGAAACGTCACCGGTAATAAAAATATTAATTTTATTTTAAAAAAATATTTTTAACCCCAAAAATTAAAAGTTAATACAAAGAACTGACAGCAATCTCTAAAAATTTTCAAAAAGAATTCAAAGTAGATTTCAAAAATAAAAGCTGGAGCTTAAAGTTGATAAAAAAGTGCTCGGCGTGTGAAATGACAATTTTGCCCCTGGATAACGAAAATACACAAAAAAAAATGACTATTAACATAAAAAAATTACCAAAAATTAAAAGTAAGCTTAAAACATTAGAAAATGCCTTTATGACTCAAAATTTTGACAAAAAATGAATTTAGACTGTAAAATAACGATTTTGCCTTTGGACAATGAAAATTCACAAAAAAATAGCTATTAGCCTCAAAAAATTATCAAAAATTAAAAATAAGCTTAAAACACTAGAACATGCATTTACAACTCAAAATTTGAAATGAATTTAGACCGTAAAATGATGATTTTGCCCTTGGACAATGAAAATTCACAGAAAAATAGCTATTGATCTCAAAAAATTACCATAAATTAAAAATAAGATTAAAACACTAGAAAATGCATTTATGACTCAAAATTGACAAAAAATGAATTTAAATTGTAAAATGATGATTTTGCCCTAGAATGCAGTATTTACAAAAAAAAATAGCAATCGTTTCCCAAAAAATCAAGAAAAATTGAAAACATGCTTAAAAAATTAGAAAAATGAACTTGGAACCTAAAATGAGCTAAAATGGTGTTCGCGAGGAGAAATTACCGTTTTACCCTTGTGTTGGTAAAAATATAAAAGAATACCAGTTAATCCAGAAAAATCATAAAAATTTAACAAATTTACATGAAAGTAAAAATATGACTTTTAAAACCCCCAAAGGCTAATAAAAAATATTTACAGATAAAATTACTATTTTGCCCCTAGATTTTTGAAAAATTAAAATTTGGCAAAAAAAAATGCAAATATGCCCCCCAATGTTTGAAAATAAATTATGTGTCAAAATTTGGTGTCTACACTAAGAATAATAGTTGTAATATCTAATGGGACAATTGGACTAGTGAGGGACTGATTGCACAAATTGGTCAGGTTGATGGCAAACACAAGATCGGGGATTTTATCCAACATTGGCAATGGGACTTGTAGTCTTTACATAGAGGGATGTTCTAGGAAATTGTCTAGCTAGTGCTAAGGCATCCTCCTCCATCCTTAGTTGGTTCTGATAGCATGATTTGGAGCCTATCACATCTGGAGAATTTTCTTTGTCCTCTTCCTATCAGCTCATCCAAAATGGGGCACCTATATCCATGGTTTCATCCATGTTCTGGCATAGAAATTTACTTGAAAAAAGTCTCCTTTTTCATGTTACGTTTATTAAGGCATAGACTGCCCATTTATCTAGCTTTGTTTAGATTTGGATGGTCCGTCAAGATGTTTTTGTTGTGCTAACCCACAAAGTGGATCTTTTGAATATTTGTTTTCAGACAAGGAGCTAGCATATCATGTTTGGATCCAATTTGCTTTGGCATATGATGTTCATTTGCCTGGAATTCTTTTAGATCCATTCTGCTTCCTGGTGGTTTGGTTGTAAAGGTAACAAGTATGTGCATTTCATCTTGCAAATTTTACCTTCTTTGATTTGTTGGTTTTTATGGAAAGCAAGAAATTTAAGCCATTTTGAAGACATACAACCTTCGACTTCTATCGTTGTTCTTGGATTTTTAAAGAACTTCAGTTACTAGTTGCTATTCAGTTTCAAATATCAATTCAAAAAATTCCCGCTACTTGGGAAGTCTTCACGTCTTGGGTGAAGAATTATCCGAAAAAACCAAGATTATATTTACAAGATGGATCAAGCCTTAGGTAGGAAAGTTGGTGCTTAATACGGATGGATGTTCTATAGGGAATCCGGGTATAGGTAGAGAAGGGGGAGTTTTTAGGGATGATCAAGGGAATATATATTTGCTTTTGCTACTTCTTTTCAACATGTCACAAGTTTGCAGGCTAAAGTTCAAGCGTTGTTACTGACATGGTGTAGATTAGGTATAATAATTATGAACAAATACACACAAATCAAGTAATAAAAACTTAATCTCCCAACTTAATCCGCAAGTGCACAAGTCTATTGTAGTACTTGGAGTATTTGTAAGGTAATAGCATAGGTAACGCAACGGAAAAATAAAAATTTATTACCTTAACCATGGATCTCTTTGACATATCTATATGATTAACAAGGGGGTTTGCATGAAGATTACCTTAAGCACAGAAGATTTCTATGCTTCTAGGCAAAGATCCTTCGAAGAAGATGTTTGATCTACCACGAAAAGCCCTCCAAGCGTAAAGCCTCTAACGATATCCACACGAACAACTTCTTTGGGAACCTTGTAGGCTTGCTTGCTTTGACTTTTGAGTGCTAGCTCCCTTGAATTATTAAGAACACAAGAAGAAGAAAAACCTAACCCTTAGGAGAGAGAGAGAGAGACGCCTAGAGAGAGAAAGAGGTGTGACTTTTTCTCTTTAATTTTTCTCTCACTAGTTTTCTTTTGTGCTACAATAATAAAAATTCAAGAGTCAAAGCATGAACCTATTTATATAGGAAGTAATCTAGTCTTTTAGGAAATAAAGATAATTAGAAACCAAGAAGGTTTAGGCAACTTACTTTAAGCTAATCCTTCTCCTTTAGGAAATCTATTCCATAAGGAAACCAATTAGTTACTTTATTTCTTTTAGGAAACTAATTTCCTGCAAGACTTAGAATATTTATAAATAAGTCCTTTAAGTTAATTTATCTCATAAATTAACCCATAAGTATCTCATACTTATCTTAATTACATTTTAACCCAAAGATTTTGTTCTTTATGTGTGTGACCCATTAGGTTCCATTCACGTTGGCAATAAGTATAAATTATAACTCATTAATTGAGCTAGATAAATTAAACACTTTTAATTTATCATTAATTCACTAATTAATCAATTCATACTTATAGATCATGAGTGGCATCTAGCAATGTATCATGACCACCCAAGTGAATAGGAAAGTCATATGGTAGACCATACCCTTCAATGACAATGTTACCGTGTAATTAATATCCTTTCACCACACTATATCCCAATTAGTCTAAAAGTATAGTGCATACTTTTAAATGACTAATTTACATTTTCTTGTTCCAAAAATATAACTCTCCATGATGTATAACCTTGAAACTACTTCCAAGTTATACTATCACTTTTGCAGAAGATTTATGAGTTAATATTTCCAACAAATGGCCATTAAGGGATATACTCTCCTATTAAGGAGTGGTGAATCCTATATTGATCATTCACTATCTTTCCATGCTTCAAACTATACCCAATCTCTAACCTATGAGCTACCCTTTTACGGGCACCGAGGAATAGAGTCAAAGTATAGTAATCCACACTCAAGATACTATGGTAATCTCAAGTCAAAGGATCACTTACACCATTGCCATTAAGAGTTCAACTATCGGCACTATAGTTGAAACTCTTGGCGGATCAATCCAATGAACTTGTTCTCAAACAAGCATCCACATACTAGCTTAAGTGTCACGCACACCATAGTCAATGAGATCAACTACTACTTACCATAAGTAAAGGCAAAGTATGTGCTAGTCCATCCGTATTAATGATGTCCAATCTCATTAATACTATGACTAGGGATATTTAAGAATATGACTTTATGTATTAGAGTCTCATAATTGTAACCCTTACAATCTCTAATACACAGTCAATATTCTAAGGACTTTATCAATCAAACAAGTAACATGGAAATACAAGTATAGATGATAAAGAAAAATATCACATGGATAAATATAACATAAATAAGTGTAAAACAAAACACCTTAAACCATCTTGGTTTTAGGGCATACACTAACAGTATTAGGTGTCGAATTCCACGAGGAATCAAATATGTGCAACTACTAAAGCTTTTTCACTAACTTTTATTATCTAAACACAATTAATATAAGATGGATATGGGGTCCCTTCAATAGAATAGGTATATGATTGAGAACTTTTGAAGAATCCAAGCAAAGAAGCCTAGAACATAGAATCCACTAAGGAATCATGCATTAATACTTACTAAGTTTTACCTTGCCTTATTTAGAATCCAATTCCATAAGTGTCACAACTAGATTTCTCTATGCAATGACAAGATCCCAACTATTCTCATGATGAAATCTTATGAAAATATGAATTGTATTGATTCACTTAAGCATCCCTTATTCTCATATGAACTGGTTAAGCATTACTTGTTCATTTTCCATTGTTAAATGCATCTCTCAATGTCAAATAATAGCTAAATGACTTGTTTAAGTTGGCCATGCAAAAAAAAGTGTTAAAGCTTGAACAAGTAAACAAACAAATGCAAGGTTAGCAAATGCAAGTGAATTAAGTCATGTTTGTTGATTCATTAGCTTCATCTATGATCTAGATGAAGCTTTTAGTTCAACATGGTTAATGAAACAACTAGAAGTTCAACTTCAAAGCACTTATTCATGACAACAATTGAAAGCAGAAGAGATAAGAGTTTAAGAATTGCTCAACCAAAAGGGAAGCTTCTCTTCTTAGTCACCTTCAAAAGTAGCACTTACAAGAGTTCTCTTACAATGTTCATCACTATTCTATTAAAGGATGAAGAGAATTCTACTAATTCTCTACTAAGTTTAATGTAAAACTAAGCTAACAACTACTTTTTTGTACTCAAAAACCTCTTTCAAATGCTTTAAAAATGACTTCTATTTATAAACAAATGTTCATCAAGTCATTTTCCAACTTGCATGAATCATTAACGTGTGGAAATGATGAAGACTTGCTTGGGGATTCCAAATGAGCACAAAAGTCTTCATTTATGCTTCCAATGTATTCTTCCACTTGCAAAACCCTATCCCTACCTGAAAATGTTTGCAAAAATAGATAGAAGAAGATGCAAGTTGAAGCCTTAGAAAAGTCCAGCCAACCTGCGATCCACGGGTGGCAACCTGCGGATTTGAACCCGTGGATCGCTCCCTGTGGTCCCCACTTGTTTTTTTTATTTTTTTGATGGGCTGGATCCACATGTGCAGGCATTTTCCATGTATTCTCACACATTTTGATGAAGAATTAGATTTTTCCATTATATTTGCACAATTATTCCTTTATGTTGTTCATCCAACCCTAGCTCTTTGAATCATCTTTGAATTTGATCCTTCTTTACTCTAATTGATCCAAAATGAGTTTAAGTATGATGACTCTACAATTATACACAAAAATTGTACATTAATTTGCTCAAATAAAGTTTTGCCTCAAAAACTCTAATTTCGATAAAAACTCTAATTCTTATAAATTGTTAGAAAATGAGTCATTTGCAACCAAAAATACTATAATTATACTAAAATAACATCTAAAACATATAATAATATATATAATAATATTGATAAATTTATTACTCATCAATTACTTGGTGCTAAATTGTGTTTGAACCATGGTTGCAATAAATTCCATGTTCAAGTGGATTCTTTGCTTTTATGTAATATTTTGAGAGGTAGTTTCAAATGTCCATGGGTTGTCTAGCTAGAAATTGAGGAACTTCGACATGTAGCTAACTCTTTTATTTCTCTATCACATTGCTACTGTGAAGCTAATAAAGTTGTAAATATTTTGTCTAATGAAAGCTATTTGGCACAAGCGCTGATTGACTTCAATTTGGAATCTTCGCTTCCAAAGTTAGCTAGAAGAGAGATTAGAGTTGATAGAATAGGTTTAGCTTCAGTTAGATCTCTTTAAGAGTTTTGTAAGGGAGTAGTACTCCCAGTTTATTGCTTTCTAGCTTTTATATAATTTTCAATAATGTAGTAGAGGTCAAGTTTGGTCCCCTTCTACAATCTTATTTTTTAATATTAATAAAATACAGGACTAGTATCCCTCTCCATGTATGGGGTTTGTTATAAAAAAAAAGTGAAGTAACATAGAAATAAATTAAAGAAAAACACAAAGCACAAAAAATCAAAGAAAACCCCCCCAAAACCCCAGACATTTGACTTTTACCGAACCAATCTCAACTCCTAACTCCAAACTCTCAAAATCACTTTTCCTTTAATGGAGACATGCAAATCAAACTGAGACACAGAAGTCCAAACAGCCAGTCTTGAATTCTTACTAATGTCAATTTAGCAAGCTAAATTAGGACCCACAGTCCCACAATCCCCTTCCCGAATTGAATGAAAAGATTTCCCTTTCTCAAACCCAAAAATTTTGAATGTGATTCTAACCCCCAAGTCATATAATCAACCCCCTGTCCCAATTGTGTTCAACCAAAAAATAAACTAAAACTACTGAACCAAACTCCCAAAACAATTAACTGAAAATCCCAAAATTCAAACTCCTTCGATTTGGCCTTCTTGAATCATTCCCACCCAAAGTTTGGCCTTCTTGAATCATTCCCACCCAAAGTTCCAAAATGGAGTTCTAATCCATAAACCCGAAATGTGAAATCAAACAACAAATATGCAAGTTCCTAGGTTAAACTCTACGAAAAAAAAATTTGAAGTATGGTTTGGGTTTCACCTGGGTCCAAATGAGGGAATTAGTGATGATGGCTAAATGTTTCTACAATAATCTAGTGGTGACGAACTTCTAGTAGATGATAGTTGTTGGCCGTGATTGGACTTTGATGGCTTTGTAGTGACTGTAACTTTGAGTGATGTTGGCAATGGCATTTTTTAGGCTAGTTTAAGGGGTTCTTTTGGTGGTGATTGGTGGCGGTTGGAGGCTAATTTTGAGTCCTGGGTGGTGGTGTTTGTGATGGCCAATTGAAGGTGTTTGATGGGCAGAGATGGTTTGCTGGTGTTGGTGGTATTGGACGGTGGATTTGGGGCTGGTCGTATGGTGGCGATAATTGGGTTGTTTGCAAGGGCTATGCAAGTTGGTTGGCAAGGGTGGTACAGTTGTTGTTTTTGTAGCCGATGGATAAGGGGTGGTGATGATGGTGGTTAACGGCGGAGGTGGAAGAGGGTGGTGAGGGGAGACGCGTGTGACTGATTTTTTTGTTTGTGTGTTTGTGACATAGTGTGTGTGTGTGTGTGAGATTGTGTCAGCGTGAAAAATCAGTGAACTCCTAGCATTGTGCACCTTATATACGAGAGACAAAGAAATTTCTAGAGACGTAAGACCCAAGATATTAATAAAAGAAAAATAATAAATAAATAAAATATATACCGTCCTATATGCATCTCACAACAATGGACTGAACTATTGGGCCTTTCAGGCCTTTTTTGAAAATGGGTGGACAAGCTGGAACTAAATGATTTCGAAAAATTACCAAAAATGAAAAAAATATTAAAAAAATATAAATTATTAATTTGGAAGTTAAAAATAGGTGAAAAAGAAATTTACAAACTAAATTTATCATTTTACTTCCCGGCTGACCTAATTTAGTACAATTTATACAAAAATTACAATTGACCCGAAAAATAACCCCCAAATATTAGAAAATATAAACGGTGTGTCAAAATTTGGTGTCTACATATTGCCTACAAGTTGAATCTACTAGGTAAATATAGTGACATGAATATTGTTTTCATTGTTACCAATTCATTCTTTCATATTCTAGGTGATTTGAGAGCAAATCCTTTTTAAGAGAGGAGAATGATGCAGATCAAAATCTCTCAAGGAGCTCAAGGTAATTAAACTTGGATATTAATTGAATCAACTATTTAAACTCAAATTAAGAAGATTAATGTTCCATTTCAAACCTTCGATAGTAACCATTCAAGAGAGATCAATTCAAAGAGAATGCAGAATTGTTTGAAGCCCTAATATCTATGATGCAAATTCAACTTGGGACAACCGAAAACAATGGAGAAATGATATTGGAAGAAATAAAGGTTCAGTTTCAAGTTGAGAAATCAAAATCACTTGAAGAATTGAAAAAAGAAGAATACAAGGCACATACCTTACTACAAATGAAAGAAGGCTCAGAAAATGAATTGCTTGAAGTTTGGACAGTGCTTAGCCGTGACCTCAGCAACTTCAACTGTGCCCACATCTTCCTTTGTTTGCTTGTCCATGGCTAAAGATCATAGAGTAGTCATGAGAGGAATAGTATTAGCCGTGACCACAATTCCCCTGACTTTAGCTTGTGGCTGGTGATTGTGAGTTTAGGTTACTATCAAAATAAAGCACAATTCACACAAACATGTAAGAAAATTTATAACTTAATACTCGTTCAGCAAGTGCACGGGTCAATTGTAGTTGTGACAAATATTAAGGTCGATTTCACGAGGAAACAAGATTTAGCAACTACCAAAGCTACTAACTTGCTTTATTATCTAGACAATCAAACTTTAGAGGTGGTGAAACGGTAGGAAAATCAAATTCAAGTAAGCAAACAATGAAGAAACTAGTTATACAGAGTTGGCTAGACTTAGGAATCCACTAAATATGAAAGTTTAGATTATGACCATTATGTTTTTATTAAAGTTTAGGATTTAATTCCAGTTTTACTCCAAACTAGATCTCTCTATAAATGAAAGACTACTAATACCTGAGCTTTCCTACTCTCGTGGTAAAGACTTGCATGTTGTCGCGCCCCATTTTTTGAAAACAAATAGAATAGAAAGTGTAAAGATGTCGGGAAAAAGGAAAAAGGGAAGAATTAAATGTGGTTGTGTTTATAAAAAAAAAACGTGTAAATTTTTGTAAAAATAATTTTTAGAAAATGCTTTGTAAAAGATGAGTCGATAAAAATGTGACAAAACAAATGCTTTATTTTTAAAAAAAAATAAAGAAAAATGGCCTAAAATGGGACTTTGGAAATGCGACGATTTTTGGGCCCGAAAAATAGAGTCTAAAAGGGTTTTTTAGTGAAAAAGGAGTCGCCACTTGGTATTGAGTTTTGGTGTACCAAGTCACCCGAAAAATATTTTATAACAGGTAAGAAAATTAGGAATGATTTATTTAAAGAAATGATTTTGGAAAAATATAAAAAAAACAAGAAAAACCCTTTTAGACGACTCCAAGTCTTTGAAAACAAGAGAAAAAGGTTCGGGAGTCACAGTTGAAGAAAGGGAAGGCAAAGGCTCGCGCCTAAGGCACCCTTTCAACCTAGCCGAAACTAGTTGCGAGGTTTAGTCTAAATCTTCCTAATATAATCCTAAGATTTTATCGCATTTGGATGCAACTATATGAATGCAAATCTAGTCCTAAAAATGGGTATTATTAAGGGACAAAATGTTCCATTGAGGTTTAGTCGGAATTATCGCATTAATTGCGAAACCCGAATGTAGACCTCGACGGAGTCACGAGTATAGATGCAAAAATGGAATGCAAAAGAAAAGGAAAATAGTAGTATAGATAGTAAGTGAACAAAGAAAGTAGGGATGCAACATAACGGGTACGGGGGACTAACGGACTCGTGACTAACTGTTCCTACTCACGGAGGGGGAAACGACATGTACGCCATCGCTTCCCACGTGAGTAGATGACTATTTCTTAGTCAAAATCATGCAAATGACCTAAAATTCTATGTGTAGTGGAATCTGAATGCTATGCACTAATTAGATGTTAAAATAAATAATAAATTATAAAGTATATAAAAAAAACTCATAGAAAATGGGAAAAGCCTAAAAAGGTAAAATGTGTGTGAAATGTCATGAAATGCATACGAAAAATGATCCTAATGCTAAAATGACCTAAAGGCTTAACAATTGGACTAGTCTATTTTCTAAAAATTCTCCGCTAGCGTTGGACTAGCGAAGAAAACGAAATTAACCACAACTAGCTTTGGACTAGTGTGGCGACGATACACATATATAATTAAAGCAAGTAAATAAATAAAGCATGTATTAAAGCAATAAATCACATAAAAGCAAATAATAGCAAGTAGGAGCACATAGCACATAATCATGATATTCTAGATGCAAAGTCCTAAAGAAAGCAATTAAAACACATAAGCACATAGCACACATAAAGCCCTAACTATTACACCGAAGAAGCCTAATTGCAATCTAAAAATAAAAAGGTAACCTATCTAGCCTATCTATTACATTTTCTATCTAAGTACAAAATTTTTGCTAAATAGAATATTACCTATCTATTACATTTCTTTGAATAATCAAAAATTAAATTCACATAAATAAATAAACACTCGCACATTGATAAAATTATAAGCACAAAGATACATAAAAACACATAGAAAAACACATAGGAGCAAGTAAAAGCACATAAAGAATAATAAAAAAGGTAATAGAGATACCTCCTATTCGAAGACCCGGTACAAATTGCTACTAAATGAACAAACTTGTCAAAAATACCACTATTTAAATAAATAAACTACTAATTGAATAATTTTCTACCGATCACTATGAACTTACTACGATAATTCAAACAATCGTGGCAATAATAAGCAAAATAAGAGAAATAAAATAATGATAATAATAATTAATAATTTAGAAAAGAAAAAAAAATGAAAATTGTTTAAATAAAAATAAATAAGTAAATAAATAAATAAAGCAAAACAACAAAAATAAAGAAATAATAATAATAGAAGATAAAATACAATAATACATACATTGAAATTTTAACACCTCAAATAAAAATTATTAAAATAACTAAAAGGAAAATAGAGAAACTAATTTGAACATTAATTAGACTAACAAGACCCAATTTTAGAACATTAATTATAAGTTTGATAAAAATAAATAAAGAAAATGTAAAAAGAAATAATTTAAAGCTTTGAGGACTTAACTAATTTTAATTAATACCTTTTTGGCAAAAATAAAATATTATAAGATTTGGATTAAAAGTGAAAATTTAAGCAATATTCTAAAGTGAAAAATGTAATTTGCAACAAGTAAAAAGGTAAAATTATAATTTTTAAACCCTACTTACGGTAATGACATAGTTTATAACGAATTTAAAGGCTAAAACATAATTTTCAGCAACTATAATGCCCAAAAACAAAAATTCCAGCAATAAATAAGTCCAAGAATATAATTTCAGCAAAGTCATTAAATAATACCTAATTTACAGCAATGTCTAGGGTCAAATTATAATTTTCAGCTATATAAAAGGGCCAAAAAATAAAAATTCCAGCAACTACAAGTATTAAAATACAAATTCCAGCAACAAATAAAAGGCTAAAATGTAATTCTAACAATTAATGGAGGTCTTAAAACAAATTCCAGCAACATAAAGGACAAAAATATAAATTTCAGCAACAATAGGGGGCCAAAAATAAAATTCCAGCAAGTGTAATAACTCAAATAAAATTCCAGCAAGGTTGGGAGGGATAAAATGAAATTCTAGCAAGTATTCTAAGGCAAAATTAGAATTTCCAGCAATGTATAAGGGCCAAGATAAAATTCCAGCAAGTTTGGGGACAAAAATGCAAAAATTCCAACAATGTGAGGGACCAAATTGCAAATTCCAGCTACGTTCAAGGACTAAAACAGAATTCCAGCAACATTTAAAGCCTAAAATACAATAACAGCAAGCTTGGGAGGTAAAATTGCAATTTTCATAAATATCAGAGGGTAAAATTGCAATTCTAGAAAATTTACAGGGGTCAAAATGTAATTACCAAAAAATATAGGGTCAAAAATGGAAATTAAAAAACGCAGGGGCCAAAATTATAATTATCTAAAAGTTGAGGGACCTAAATGCAATTAATCGGGACCTAATTGCAAAGAAAATTAAATTATGGGGGCCAATCTACAATAAACAGAAATTTAAATGCACAAATCAAACATTTCCAGGGCCACAGTAGCATTAATGAAAGTACAAGAACTATAAAATAAATAACTATTATTAATTAAAAATAAATTAAAAAAACTAAACTAATCAAAACGACGTAGTTTTGAGTGAAACTACGTCAAAACGACGTAGTTTCACCAAAACAAAAATTTATTTATTTTTTATTTTTTTATTTTTTTTTTAACCGGTTTGAGTTTTTCCTTTTTTCTTTTTTTTTTTTTTTCTCTTTTCTCTCTTTTCCTTTCTTTCCCAGACTTCTTTCTTCTCTCTTTTTTTTCTTTCTTCTTTTTCCTTCTTTTCTTTTTCCCTCTTCTTCCTCCCCGATTCCCTCTTCTTCCTCCCCGATTCCCTCTGCTTTCTCTCTTCTCCACCTCTCGCCGGACTTCTCTCCGTCCGGTCTCACTCTTTCCGTTCGGTCTCTCTCACTTCCCTTTTTTTTTTTTTTCAGATTTCATTTTTCCCTTTTTCCTTCTTTTCTTCCCCTTTCTCCCCTGGTTCTTCCCTCTTTTCCTCGCCGGACTTCCCTTTTCTCCCCGCCGGTCTCTCTCTCTCCTCTCTCGGCCGGACGTTTTTCAGTTTCCTTTTTTTTTTTTTTTTATACAAAACAAAACAGAAAACAAAAACAAAAATTTTGAAAAGTAAAAGTAGGAAATTTACCTGTCAGTGGTGGTGATATTGTTGTTGCTGTTGTTGTTGTTTGTTGTTTGTTGATTTTTTTTTTTTTCCTTGCAGGTGTGTGCGTGCGTTTGTGTGTGTTTTGTGCAGGTGTATGCAATTGTGAATATGTGAATGTGTCTGATGTGTATGTGGCCTAATGTGTGTGCATTGCGTTTGAATGTGAATGTGTCTGGTGGGTGGTTTGTGTGTGTTTTCTTGCAGGTGCGTGTGGTCTGTGATCTGTGTGTTGTGGCTGTGTATTGTGATTTTTGTGCAGGTGTGTTTTTGCTTCTGTGTGATGAAGTTGCAGGGAAGGGGGGAGGTGTGTGTGTTGCTGGTGAAGTGAGGGAGTTGTGAGAATGCAGGTGTGATGTCGTGAAAATGGAATTGTGGATTGATGTGTGTGTGTTATTGCAGGCGTGTGTGTATTTGTGCCTGAGTGTGTATGTGTGTGAATGGATGTTTGTTTGTGCTACTGGTTTGTGAACGTTTTGTTGTGCAGGGAGCTATGTGTGGTGTTTGTGCTGCTGATGAAATGTGAGTGAGGAGATTGAGAGGGATAGTTGAGGTTTGTGTGTGAGCTGTGATTGTGTGGTGAACTGAAGATGAGGGGGACGAGAGGGAGAGAGTGAGTGTGTGCAAAATGGTGAAGGGGGTTGGGAGTGCAGTGTGATGTCTGTGGTGTGTAGGGGAAGGGGAGGCAGAGGAAAAATGCAGGCGTGAGGGAAGTGTGTCTGTCTGGTGAAAGTGAGGAGAGTGATGTGATTAGGCAAGAGCAGTTGGGGAAAAAACAGAGAGCAGTTGTTGTTCTGATGGCTGTAGCAGCCATGCTGCTACAGCAGCAGGCTGCAAAACGCAGCCTGCTTCCTCTTTTTTTTTTTTTTTTTTTTTTTGAAGGAAAAAGAAGGAAATAAAGAAAATGAAAAAAATGAAAAAGAAAATAAAATAAAACTACTTGAACCCCTTTTTTTTTTTAAATTATATTATATAAAAAAAACTGAAATACAACATTATATAAAATAAAAATAAAATAAATAAATAAAAAAAAAGGTAAAATTTAGTGCAACAACTTAAAGGTTAATTTAATATTAGAAAAATACAACTAAAAATAAATATCAAATGGTCTTAACAAAAAAACAAAATAATAATAATTTTTTTTTCTTTTTCTTCTTTTTTTCTTTTTTTTTTTTTTAACATAAAAATTTATAAAATGCTCATAGATAAAGTTCTCATAAAGAAAATTGTAAATAAAAAGTGCATTGGAAAACGTGACCTAAATATGGCAAAAATCATAAAATTTATGAAAATTAATAAATGACATCACAAAAATTTTATACAACATGCATTATCACATAAAGCACATATAGTATAATTTTCACTCAAAATTTTTAAGATTAACGCATTCTCGAAAAACGTGCCCTTAATAAACAAAAAGACAAAAAATAAATAAATACTAAATGACCTCTAAAAATCATGTAATTTTACAGAAAATTTATGAATATACAAAAATGCAAATATAAAATTTTTCACTTGAAAATTATCGTAAAACTAGTACATTGGAAAACGTGCCGTTGAATTAAAAATACTAAAATTTTAAATAAATAATGAATGACTCCCAAAAATCATTAAAATCATAAATAATGATAAAAATAGTAAAATTATGTATTTAGGAAATAAAATAAAATAAACTAATATTTACATTGTGAAATTACCATTTTGCCCCTAGTACGATAAATTAGATATAATATGCGAAAATTGTACTCGACCCCCAAAAAATAAGAAAATACCCCCTAAAATAAAAGTGACACACATATTTTTACAAAAGGTGTGTCAAAATTTGGTGTCTACAGCTTGCCCCTCTTTGTCGGGAATCTCGCAGAGATTTTAGACAAAGACGTAGACAACACCGAATTTTGACTCACCTAAACACAAAAAGTAAAGACAAATATCTAAACATACAAGATGCAAGAATGTGAAAATGTGACCGAACTCTTCAAGAGTTGCCTACGTATCCCACACAAGGGAATCAGGTCAAACGTAGTTTCAATGGTGAAAGTAAAAGTTTGGGCTGCCCGACTTGAAAAATCAAATTAAAATAAAGTATGAGACGTCCAGTTTGCTGGAGAAGTGTGTGACCTAGTTTGCTAGGATTGGTGAAATGCAAAGAAATTAAATATGACGGTCCAGTTTGCTGGACATGCACCCAGTTTGCTGGGGTGAATACAAGAAATTAAACGTGATGGTCCAGTTTGCTGGACATGCACCCAGTTTGCTGGGGTGAATGCAATACAAAGTTTGGTTTGCCAAACTTGAAAAATAAACGTGAAAGGTCCAGTTTGCTGGACATGCACCCAGTTTGCTGGGGTGAAGTACAAGAAATTAAACATGAAGGTCCAGTTTGCTGGACATGCACCCAGTTTGCTGGGGTGAAATGCAATACAAAGTTTGGTTTGCCAAACTTGAAAAATAAACGTGAAAGGTCCAGTTTGCTGGACATGCACCCAGTTTGCTGGGGTGAATACAAGAAATTAAACGTGAAGGTCCAGTTTGCTGGACATGCACCCAGTTTGCTGGGGTGAGTACAAGAAATTAAACATGAAGGTCCAGTTTGCTGGACATGCACCCCGTTTGCTGGGGTGAAATGCAATACAAAGTTTGGTTTGCCAAACTTGAAAAATAAACGTGAAAGGTCCAGTTTGCTGGACATGCACCCAGTTTGCTAGGGTGAATACAAGAAAATTAAACATGAAGGTCCAGTTTGCTGGACATGCACCCAGTTTGCTGGGGTGAAATGCAATACAAAGTTTGGTTTGCCAAACTTGAAAAATAAACGTGAAGGGTCCAGTTTGCTGGACATGCACCCAGTTTTGCTGGGGTGAGTACAAGAAATTAACATGAAGGTCCAGGTTTGCTGGACATGCACCAGTTTGCTAGGGTGAAATGCAATACAAAAGTTTGGTTTGCCAAACTTGAAAAAATAAACGTGAAAGTCCAGTTTGCTGGAGCATGCACCCAGTTTGCTGGGGTGAATACAAGAAATTAAACATGAAGGGTCCAGTTTGCTGGACATGCACCCAGTTTGCTGGGGGTGAAATGCAATACAAAAAGAAATTAAACATGAAGGTCCAGTTTGCTGGACATGCACCCAGTTTGCTGGGGTGAAATGCAATACAAAGTTTGGTTTGCCAAACTTGAAAAATAAACGTGAAAGGTCCAGTTTGCTGGACATGCACCCAGTTTGCTGGGGTGAATACAAGAAATTAAACGTGAAGGTCCAGTTTGCTGGACATGCACCCAGTTTGCTGGGGTGTGTACAAGAAATTAAACATGAAGGTCCAGTTTGCTGGACATGCACCCAGTTTGCTGGGGTGAAATGCAATACAAAGTTTGGTTTGCCAAACTTGAAAAATAAACGTGAAAGGTCCAGTTTGCTGGACATGCACCCAGTTTGCTGGGGTGAGTACAAGAAATTAAACGTGAAAGTCCAGTTTGCTGGACATGCACCCAGTTTGCTGGGGTGAGTACAAGAAATTAAACATGAAGGTCCAGTTTGCTGGACATGCACCCAGTTTGCTGGGGTGAAATGCAATACAAAGTTTGGTTTGCCAAACTTGAAAAATAAACGTGAAAGGTCCAGTTTGCTGGACATGCACCCAGTTTGCTGGGGTGAATACAAGAAATTAAACATGAAGGTCCAGTTTGCTGGACATGCACCCAGTTTGCTGGGGTGAAATGCAATACAAAGTTTGGTTTGCCAAACTTGAAAAATAAACATGAAAGGCTCCAGTTTGCTGGACATGCACCCAGTTTGCTGGAGTGAATACAAGAAATTAAACGTGAAGGTCCAATTTGCTGGACATGCATGAAAAAGTTTTGTTTGTTTTTTTTTTTTTTTTTTATGTCGAAAAGCAGCCCACAAAGCAATGTGAAAACACTCAATTTGTTGGATAAATATGCGGAGAAGATTAAAAAAAATTGAAAACAATACATAAAACAATTTGATTTTGATTGATTTTTTATTTTTTTATTTTTTATTTTTTTACCTCTATGTAACATATCAAAAATCCATTTGAAAGAAATAAATAAGTGAATAAATAAAATCTTGTACCAAAAAATTTGCTCCAATATAAATCAAGTGAAATTAATTTGAAATCTATCCTTTAAAATTCGCCTCAGTGTAAATTTGAAATCAGTCATTTTCACAGTGTGTTCAAACATGAGATGTCAAAATCAATGTAAAAATCAAATTTTCTCAAAAAATTTGCCCCAGTATCAAATTTAAAAATTAATCTTTGACTGGAGTTATGCTCCGATTAGATCATTGTTAACCACAAAGAACTTGCCTCAGTCTTATCTTTCAATGGAATATCAATGACGAACTCATGATTTTACCTGCAGCTCGAAAAATGAAAAGATGATTAAATAGTGTGCCGCCACCGTATGATCCCTCAAGCTTCACGAAACGTGTAAACATGAGTTCTTAGGTACCGACATCTAATCCCAAATCCATCCCTGTGAGCCATTTCTGATCTTTGCAGTCCATCAGCATCCACCAAGTGTCCTTTCACTATGACTTGCAAACATCGAATGCCTTGATTTTCATGATAAATTAAGAGGATTGTCTTTTGACACAAATTCAATGAATGGACTAATGCAAACGATTTATTTAATTTCACTATCCTTATATATACATATATATGTACACATAGATATTTTATGCAATCATCATCTTTCAATAATTTGAAAACAAAATTACCAAATGGGAAAACAACACATTACAACAAGTAAAGGTAGGTGTAAAATGATTTTTTTTTTCTAAGATAAGTTAAGAATTTCAACTATGACAAAACGATTATTCCGCGAAGTTGAAACCAGGCTTTTGACCAAGAATATCACATTTAACCCTTTTGGATGTTATCAATCAGAAGCTTGATACTGCCAGAAGAAGAACAACCATGAAGAGAAAACCCAAGCGAACATAGTCACCAGCTCTTCAGCTTCGTCTTTTCTTCTTCATCCAGTTTCGTTTGGGTGCACAAGATTCCCACCTTAGCGCCCTTTCAGGTTTTCACTAAGGTTTCCCCTGCCCTTTTTCTTTTTTCTTTTTTTATTATTTATTATTTTATTTTTTTGTTTTTTTTTTTTCGGCGCCCTTTCGGGTTTTCACCTTTGCAAAGGAAGACGCAAAACAACAATCATTCAAATCTTGAATGGTCATTCCCCATTTTCATTAAATCAGACTAGTATTTGAAAAATATTTGGCATCAGTAAGACAATCTTCCCTTGATAACTTGGGATAGATATATTAACATCCTATGCCCTTTTTGATTTGCAAATTTTCATATCAAAATTATTACAGAATAAAGACGGAAGTCGGTAACATTCTCGGCTTTTCAATATGGGGTCAGGTTAAGGTGTCTAAAAAAGTTAAGGCTGGAAAGCAGAATTTGTGAAAAGGATTGACTGTCTTGAGGTTGCATTTCTTCCAAATGAATTATCCTAACTTTTATTTCTTGCTTTTGCTCTCTTCTCTTTTTTTTCTTTTTCCTTCTTTTTCCTTCTTTTTTTTTTCTTTCTTCTCTTTTTTTTTTCATTAAAATTTGCCCCAGTTTATCACTTTCTCGTGGGGTTTTTTTTTTTTTTTTTTTTTTTAACGAACAAACAACAAAACAAAATCTTGCACCGGTGTAGGGGTGCAACCGTCAAGTGGGTTATGAAACGAAGCTCATGAATTCTGAAAGCTCAAAGGGGAAAACTAGAGGAGAAGAATATTCAAGGGGAAAGAAAGAAGGCCCGCTTTTAATCCGTCTCTTTTTCACAATAATTTTGAAAGAAAATTTACTAATCAAATGTAAAACTTTTTTACCAAGTCTGAATTGATGATTTGAGGAAATTCTTGACCATCCATCTCCGCCAGTACAAGACCACCACCTGATAATACCTTCTTGACAATGAACGGGCCTTGCCAATTTGGAGCGAATTTCCCTTTTGCCTCTTCTTGAATAGGAAGAATTCGCTTTAAAACCTTGTCTCCAATCTCGAATTGGCGAGGTTTGACTTTTTTCTGATAAGCCCGGGCCATTCGTTTTTGGTAGCACTGTCCGTGACAAACAGCATTTAACCAGCTTTTCATCGATCAATGATAATTGCTCATGACGTTCTCTGACCCATTCAGCCTCTTCCAATTGAAGCATCCATCAATACACGTAATGACGGAATCTCCACTTCAACAGGTATTACCGCCTCCATTCCATACATAAGAGAGTAAGGAGTTGCCCCAGTAGAAGTCCTTACTGGCAGTTCTATATCCCCATCAATGCATAAGGTAGCTTCTCAGTGCCAATCTCTGTGTGTGTCAGTCATCTTTCGAATGATCTTCTTCAAATTCTTATTGGCAGCTTCCACAGCTCCGTTCATCTGGGGTCGGTAAATGGCAGAATTTCTATGATTGATTTTGAATTGTTCACACAACCCGTCCACCATGTCGTTGTTGAGATTTTTGGCATTATCAGTGATTAACGTTTCTGGCACTCCAAAGCGACAGATGATATGATTTTTCAGAAAATCTGTCACGACCTTTTTAGTCACATGCCTGTAAGATGCAGCCTCAACCCATTTGGTAAAATACTCTATTGCCACTAAAATGAATCGATGTCCATTCGAAGCAGGAGGATCAATGGTTCCAATTACATCCATTCCCCACATCGAACATGGCCAAGGAGCAGTCATACTATGTAGTTCCGTAGGAGGAGCATGTATCACGTCACCATGCATTTGGCACTTAATACACCTTCGAACAAAATCTACACAGTCGTGCTCCATAGTAAGCCAAAAATATCCCATTCTCATGATCTTCTTAGCCAACAAATGCCCATTCATGTGCGGTCCACACACACCGCTGTGAACTTCTTTCATCATTTGGTGGGCCTCTTCCTTATCAACACACCTTAGCAGACCCAAATCAGACGTTCTCTTGTACAATATTTCTCCATTCAAAAAGAATTTTGAAGACATTCTGCGCAAAAAAACTTTTGAGACTGCATTAGCACCGGGAGGATAAGATCCAGTTTTAATGAATTCTTTGATATCATGGTACCAAGGCCGACCGTCTGAAACTTCTTCTGCAACCCAACAATGAGCTGGCTCTTCTTGAAGCCGAATTTGGATGGGTTCAATTACCAATTCATCGGGATGTTTAATCATTGAGGACAAAGTAGCCAAGGCGTCTGCAAACACGTTACGCGTCCGTGGAATGTGCCGAAATTCTAAACTTCTGAACTTGGAAGCCAGACCGAGTAGACTGCAATGATAGGGGATGATTTTAGAATCTCGAGTTGCCCATTGCTTGAGCGTCTGATGTATGAGCAAGTCGGAATCACTAAATGCTATCAAATTTTTAACCTCCATCTCTAATGCCATCTTCAATTCAAGAATACAGGCTTCGTATTCGGCCATATTATTAGTGCAAGGAAAACATAGCTTGGCAGTTGCCGGATAATGCTTCCCTTCGGGTGAAACTAGAACAGCACCGATTCCAGCCCCAAAAGCATTTGAAGCGCCATCAAAGAACAATCTCCACCCCGAGTACTGCTCACTCATATCTTCAATTGCACCAACGAACAAGATTTCTTCATCTGGAAAATAAGTATTGAGTGGCTGGTAATCATTCTCTCTTGGATTTTCTGCCAAGTGATCTGCTATAGCCTGCCCTTTAATCGCCTTCTGCGTGGTGAAAACAATGTCAAATTCAGAAAGAATCATTTGCCATTTGGCCATCCGTCCAGTAAGCATTGGTTTTTCCAACAAATACTTTCAAGGGATCAGAACGGGAAATGAGGTAGGTGGTGTGACTAAGCAAATAATGCCTTAATTTTTGAACCGCCCAAGCCAATGCACAACAGCTTCTCTCCAGAAAAGAATAATTAGCTTCATACGCAGTAAATTTCTTACTGAGATAGTAGATGGCTTGTTCTCTTTTTCCCGATTCATCATGTTGTCCCAAAACACATCCTACAGCTTCGTCAAGCACAGATAAATACATAATCAGAGGTCTTCCAGGTTGGGGCGGCACTAAAATTGGAGGATTCAACAAGGTAATCTTTAATCTTATCAAAAGCCTTTTGACAATCCTCATTCCATTTCATATGTGCATTTTTCTTCAACAACTTGAACAAAGGTTCACAAGTAGAAGTCAGTTGGGCAATGAACCTGCCAATGAAATTGATTCTTCCCAAAAAACTTTTTACATCTCTTTGAGTCTTTGGAATTGGCATGTCGCGAATCGCTTTAATTTTGGCAGGATCTATCTCGATACCTTTCTTGCTAACAATGAACCCCAATAATTTGCCGGCTGGAGCTCCAAAAGCACACTTAGCAGGATTCAACTTCAAATTGTATTTCCTCAATCTCTTCAAACAATTTTCTCAAATCACCAAGTGATCCTCAACCTTTTTAGATTTGATTATGATGTCATCCACGTAAACCTCCATCTCTTTGTGGATCATATCATGAAACAAGGTGGTCATTGTCCTTTGATAAGTGGCTCCAGCATTTTTCAATCCAAAAGGCATCACTCTATAGCAAAATATTCCCCAAGGGGTGACAAAAGCAGTCTTCTCTCTATCTTCCTTCTGCCATCAAAATCTGGTGATATCCCGAAAAACAATCTCCAAATGATACGACCTCGTGCCCTGCAGTATTGTCCAAAAGAATATGAATGTTCGGCAGAGGAAAATCATCTTTTGGACTTGCCTTGTTAAGATCTCTATAATCCACACAAACTCGCACCTCCCCATTTTTCTTTGGACAGGAACGGGATTTGAAAGCCAAATGGGATAATGAGACACCATAATGATCCCAGCATTGAGTTGTTTTACAATTTGCTCCTTGATTTTGAGACTCATATCTGGTTTAAACTTGCGAGGTTTCTGCTTCACGGGTGAAATATTTGGATCAGTTGGCAATTTATGAACTACTATGTCCGTAGAAATTCCAGCTACATCATCATATGACCATGCGAAAACATCTTGAAACAAAGTCAAAAATTCAATCATCTCTTGTTTTTGCTTCTTATTCAAATGAATGCTGACTTTGATTTCCTTAAGCTCTGTTTCAGTGCCAATGTTAATGGATTCTGTCTCTTCTAGGTTCGGTTTGGGTTTCTCTTCATATTGTTCAAGAGTTTTTGACAAAGATTCATATTCTCCCTCGGTATCAATCTCGTTTTGAATTTCAGATTCCATAATTTCAAACTCACAAGAGATATCGAGATTGCAATCATCAACTTCTAGAATTGTGACATCCAAAGGGTCAAATGATTTTATTGATGGCCATCTGAAAAAGATAACACAAACACACAAAAATAAATAAATAAAAAGAAATTATTGAAAACCAATAAGGAAAATTCTTCATTGCTTCAAATTTAGAAATAAACGGCAAATCAACAAAAGACATCATCTTTAGAGATAGGGACCTTACTCAAGGACACATTCATCTTGAAACTCTATACCAAGAATAAAACATATTTTGACTTACAAGACGTTGATATATGCAAAAGAGACTAGAGTCAAGAAACAAAAGCAAGCCACTAAACAAAATATCCTAAGTAAGGCCCTATCTAAGCATGAGTCTGAACAAAAGACAATCCCTAAATTTACCGAAACTCCCTTTGAATTGGAAGATAATCAGCTGTCCAATTTTGAAGGGCACCCTCAGGAATTGTTGGAAATTCAGAAGATTCTGATGGAGTGACATCACAGATAGCTCCAACAAACAACTGAGATATACCCAATTCGAATCCCATCTGCAGAATTCTCTTCATCAAGATCAGATATCACCACCCAGATGAGTGAGGAAAAGTGTAGCACAATGGCGGAATATGCATCCCAGATCGCTTTCCTTCCTTTTCAGCAAGCTTTCAGGATTCTCATCTCCCTCCTATCTTTTCGCAGTTGGATGAAATCCTAATCCGAAGGTGTCCTTTTGCATTGGGAGCTCTATTGGTTCAGACGTCCTTGCAGATTTCTCCCGAGACCCTTTCCTATCTCATAACCTCCTCGAATCATTTCTTTAGCCATCATGACACTGGCCTCAGATACATCTGTTCTGATGAATGATTCAGTTCTTCACGATCCACCCCGTAGAGACAACATCTTCGACACGATGAGCAGAAAACTGAAGGTTTTTCACTATCTCTCCCTTTTGAATTGGCATTAGACCATCATTGCACAGTCATCTTCGACAAATACAGGTGATTAATTGATCATTTACAATGAATCTGAGCATTTGATGCAGCGAAGAAGGCACCAAGTTAGAAGTATGTATCCATGGTCTTCCCAATAGAACATTGTAAGCACCAGAGAAATCCATGACTTGACAAGAAACTTGAAACTGAGCTGGACCGACTTCTAAAACCAAATCGATTTCACCCATCGGCTCCCTCCTAAGTTCCATCAAAACCTCTTACCACAACAGCCGATGTGCGAAGTTTAACATCAAATAGCCCAAGTTTGACAATAGTAGCCCACGGACAAATATTTAAAGCTGATCCATTATCCACCAAAACCCTTGGTAGCAGCTTCCGTTACAACGCACTGATATGTACAATGCCTTGTTGTGTGCAATCCTTCTGCAATCAAATCATCGTCAGAGAAACTAATACGAGCTGAGGTCAGAATGCTGCCTACAACATTAGGAAAATTTATCAACAGGAATATCTTTAGAAACGTGAGTCTCATTAAGCACTTTGAGCAAAGCTTCTCTGTGCAGATTCGGAAGTCAGAGCAAGTTCAGGAAAGAGATATGGGCAGGTGCCTTTGTCTAAGCTGTTCCACTATTCTGTATTCACTTCTCTTAATCAATTCTCAAAAAATCCAGAGCATCCTTTTCAGATACGGGTTGCTTAGGCAGCAGAAGAATTCCCTTGAGTTTTGGAATTGAGCATTTCGTTTCGGACTCTCCTAAAATTCTCCCAGATCCTAGTGACAGCATCCACTTTCTTCTTTCAACAACTTCTTATTCCCAATCAACAATGCAGGTTCCTCAGTAATTCCACTGTACTTCCTGTAAACTATTCACAGGCATCTGCTTCTGGAAACTCGAGCACAATGGGTTCAGGTATATCCAATTCAAAAGGAGGCAGGTCCAAAATGAACGGATCAAGACATCTTTCTAACACAAAAGGCTTCATCTTTTTCGGGCACTGACTGTTTCAGCTCATTCTTGAAGATGACATCCTTGTCCTTTGCTACTGGCACTTTAGCAGAAAACCCTTCCTTCATCTTGACCAAATCAGCTTCCATTATGCTCTCGATCTCATACTCATCCACAATATACGAAGTCAGGATCATCGAATTCCTCATCAGCAGTGATGGCTCCTACAGTGTTTCCATGCTCTGGAAGAGGGTTTTTGCTCACACTGGGTCCCTGCTCCCCGGTCTTCTGAGAACGATCTCTCCAGACTCAATCATGTCCTGAATATGATTCTTTAAAGTCCAACAATTGGCCGTTGAGTGTTCTGGACTCCCTGAATGGTATGCACAAATAGCGTGGGGATTGTATCCTGCAGGCAAACCCTTATTGTAAACTTTTGCCGGAATCACTCCAATTTTGCAGCGCTTTCACTGCTTCATATAATTGGTCAATGGGATCGGCCCAGATTGGTGTAAGTTCGGGGTGGCCTTTGGATTTGGTCTCGGTTGGCTTGAAATGGGTTTGGTGTGATGTGGATGTTGTTTTGTTGTGGTGGTCTTGGGTTATATGGAGGACGAGGGTAATTTTGGAAAGTTGGTCGGGGAGCTGGTAATGGGACAGAATAATTTGGATAGTTGGGTTGATGATGATGCGGTGGGTGTTAGTGTGATAAGACTGGTTGAGGATGGAGAGGTTGTTGGTAAGGGGTTGTGTATGGAGGATAGTTTTGAATTCTGGGTCTAAAGGATGGGCCTTGATCCCATACAAAAGCAGTCTCTCCTTCCTTCTTCTTGAACGGAGGTTTCTTCCCATTACTGCCCGGAATTCTGATTTTGCAAAGCTTCTAACTGCAACTTCAATGCTGTCACATTAACAATTTTGCCGCCTTGATGAAATTCATCGTATTCCTCTAACTTGTGATAATGGCAGAAAATGAACTCCCCGACATGCGAAAGATCTCCTCAAAATATGGCGGGTCATGAGCCTTAATGAAAGTTCGGACAATCTCCTCTTCATTCATGGGAAGGATTCCACCTTTGGCAGCCAACTTTCTCCAAATTTTGGCGTATGTTTTGTGATCCTCTGAAGGCTTCCTCTTAGTCCTTCCAGTGTAGTTCGTTGTTGGAAGCCAACTTCACAGTTGAATTCATATTGCTCTAACAGAAGCTGTTGACAGATCCAACGCACTCCGTATCTCTCGAGGCTTCAGATTCGAATACCCAGTCCTAATGCATGACACCCTTGCCAGACTCTCAGGGAAATAGACAGCATGGATAAATTGCATTGGGTCTACCGGATTTGCCTAAGTTTGTTGGCAAACATCATTGAGGATGCCGTCGTTGGGATTTCCAGTTCCATCATACTTAGTGAATTTAGGAGCTTTGAAGCCCAATGGCAACTGAACGTCCGGAAAAAGACAAAGATCATCATAGCCTAACCCGCCATGCTTGTGTAGCCCTTGACTTTTCTTCATGAAATCCTCAAATCGATCCAATCTTTTTAGCAAATCTTTATCCGCAGTGGTGGCATTTTCATCCATGGCTGGTTTTCCTTGAGAAGCCACATCCCAAACAAAAGGTTCTGCAGCTTGATGATGAGGTACTTGAAAATTGGGTGGAATGTTTGGGTTGATATGTGGATGAGATTGGGGCATTGGGTAATTAGGTAGGTTCGTTTGGACGTAATTAGGACGCATGTGTAAAGGATCAGAGTTAAAATGGGC